>CM027835.1:11948534-13198534 GCA_016097545.1 Eucalyptus victrix
GTTTTGTGACTGAAAGACGCCATGCTTTGCCTATCAAAAGGAAGATGATGCGGTGAGCTTACACAACACTCTCCTAGTCATGGGGACAAGGACATAACTCCATAAAGTTCACCATAATGAGTACACGATTTGCTCAAGCAAAAACTCCAAAATTAGAGACCTCTATGATTAACAAAAGAGCAAGAGGATGAATCTACAGCATAGAAAAAAAAAATGAAATTGTCACTAAGTACACCAAAGATGGAGCAGCCCCCATTAGTCAGCATCGGGAGAGGGATCCTTCTCATTATTGAGAGAAGTATCCATTGGTTGTTTTATTTTCCCTAACTAACTTTATATTAATTAACATGAACCGATTCCATCAAGGGCCAAGAAACAAAAAGCCTCAAATACTATGATCAAGATATACCAAAATCATTTACATATTCATCATATACACCACACCCTTTTAAAATCTAAACCATCGACCATAGCTGCTACATAATGGATGCAACCGCTCTAGAGGTCCATAATATGAGGGAGCTCTCCTCCATAGCACGTAATCTCAAATGCAGCTTAGAGGTGATTGTAACCTCGAGAGTCCCTATATATATATCGAGGCTGTGTTTGATTGTGAATCTCAATAGTTTGAATCACAACATCAACAAGAGGTAGAGGAAAAGATTGAATGTAGCTTGGAGTTGCTAGCTTTCCATTGATGAATGCAACAAACACTTGCGAAATGTACTTCTTTTAGTGGGTCTTGCTACAAACAAGTTAGTCCAACATTCCAATTGCCAATGCTTCGATGAATGAAACACGTCTGCAAAATGCAAACCCAAATCTAATGAGAACAACCGCACTGGAAGAATAGGTGAGGTCTGGATTCACTATGATCGTCATGAAACAGCAAGCCCGGAAATGAACAACTTACTGCTAAGCAATTTATCCTTCCTTCTGCTTCTAACAATGTTAGCTCAAATCCTTTTTATTTGACGAAAAATACCTAGAATTACAGTGCCTGACCCATCACATGTTTGACCTGTCTCCAATGATTCACTCTAGGTACGTTGACTTTGTATTCACCAAATCGAACATGAAAATTAGCCTCTATTTTTGCTGACAATTTTTCTTTGAACATCTAATGATTCATAAGGAAAATTACCAAAAATGTCCAAAATCTATTGCATTTTTTTCTATTCAGTCCTAAACCTTTTTCTTATTGTCAATTCAATTCCAAAAATTTCGTATTTGTGCTAATTTAGTCTAGCAAAGAAAAAAAAAAAAATAGAAAGAGAAAAAGGAAAAGAAAAAAATAAAATTTAATAAAAAATAAAATATTATTTAAAATTATTTACATTAGCATTTCCCAAACAGTTGACATCGGCTGGCCTTCACATTAGTGCTCGTTGCACAATATTGGTAAGATGAATTGAATTGACATAATTATAAAAGGTCTAGAACATAATTGAAAAAAAAAAATTGGGACTGTTTTGATATTTTTCTTTCATTTATATTAGTGCGCTAGTTTAGGCCTCGCAAACATTAAATTGAAAGCATGTGCCAGTTTACTGATAGCTAAGTAGTTGTTGACTTGTTATGACTAAAATATCAAAATTAGAAGTTCAAAATCCAACAAGGGCTAAGTTATCTCTAGTCGAAGCCCATGGTAGCTCAGCTCGTGGACTTCCGTTCAATGCAAAGTAGAGAACAAGAATAGAAGAGTGTCAATGTCACTATGCAGAAGTCCCAGTATGCAATTATCAAACCAATAAAAAAAAAAGTATTTTATATTCCATGTATTCCCCATTAGTTTGATAACAAATTTCGACATGTCATGAATATTAAAATCTCTGAATGCATCATGTTAACAAGTGTTAGAATTTACTGTCCTTTGTCTAATTAAGATTGTAAACCCATGTCAAATCATCGTCTTCAAAAAATTACAATTACCATTAAATCAAACCGGACAAAAAAGTGTTTCTTAGATTCATATTGTTTTGAAATTAGGATTTTTGTTTATATCTACTTTCATAAACATACCAAAAAAGACCGGTATCATTTAGAAAAACAACTTAATTATTCTCAATTTTGATGTGAAACTACGAAGAAATCTTTTTCAAGATCCTCCTATACAATGATGTACAAAAAAAAGGAGAAGGGATATTGGCTAATCAATAGTGGTCTTCCTTTGAAATTCACAATTTTTGTTGATAATAGCAACTTACGAATCACATATCATTTTGTAACCTTCTTTACAAAACATAATCTCCATTTTTGTTGTCAGCAAGTAATATAGGTCCCATGATTTCTATTTGTCCACAAAAAAAAAAAAAAAAAAAAAAAATAGCAAGCTGCCTAAGTTAATAGTACATCTCTTTTTCTATTATCTATAAATTACGTAATGAGTCAAAACTTATATTTAATATGGGCATAATTTTCTTGTTGATGGTCATAATTCCTTTCGATCATATGACTTGTAATTTTCCATGAAAATTAAGAACCTACCTAAGTTGATAACATAGTTTTTATGCTATCGGTAGTAATATACTCTTTACTCATCCAAACTTTAGTTAAAATGAGAAAATCGAAATTGGAAGTTTGATAATTTTTTATTGGCTAATCGATAGTGGTCTTCCTTTGAAATTCAAAATTTTTGTCGATAATAGCAACTTACATATCACATATCATTTTGTAACCTTCTTTACGGAACATTATTTCCCTTTTTCAAGTAATATAAATCCCATGATTTCTATTTGTCCATAAGAAATAGCCAGCTGCCTAAGTTAACAGTACATCCTCTTTTATATTATTAGTAAATTACATAACTACTCATAAATTTTATTTAACGTGGACATAATTCTCCTTTTGATAGCCACAAATTCTTTCGACCATATGATTTATAATTTTCCACGAAAATTAAGAACCTACCCAAGTTGATAACAAATCTTTTATGCTATAAGTAGTGAAATATTCTTTACTCATCAAAACTTTAGTTAAAATAAGAAAATGGAAATTGGAAGTTTGATCATTATTTTATCCAAATAATCCAAATTTACTTATTGGGAAAGTGGGGAAAATTCCCTTATTTTTTCAGAAATTAAAATAAGGAAGATGGAAAGAATCTCAGTAGAGAGAGAGAGAGAGAGAGAGAGAGAGAGAGAGAGAGAGAGGGTGGGGTGAAGGAGGAAGGAGGAGGGAGTGAGAGAATCGTGCAAAGCTCATCGTCGGTTAGGGTTCTTCTCCTCCTTCTTCCTCGTCGCGGCTCTGATTTAGATCACTGCCGTCGACGCCTCCGTCCACAACTACTTCAACGAGGTCTTCACCTCCTGCTTCAACGCCTTCTTCTTCCAAGGCAGCAGCGAGGGCCTCCACGCCCCCCGGTCCGCGATCTCGCCTTCCTCCTCCACGACGTCTCCCAATATCACGACCGGCCCCAAGGGGAAGTCCTTCATCAGGTACGGATTCATTCATTTTTGCGGTTTGCCAGCGTCCCCAATGGATGCTCCGTCTTCGTTTTGGTTTCTGGAACGTTGTGCTGCAGCCGCGTGATCGTTTGAACTCGCTTAGATTCTATACAGTTTGTACGCATATCCGCGGAAGAACGCAATCGAAGTCCTCTGGATGAAACGTCTGGAGTTGGCCGCGGGTTTGCCATCCATTGGTGAGGTGAGCTCACCACTGGCCAGCGACTAGTCCTCCTCTTTGGCTGGTCGCCGGAGCAAGAGGAACGAGGGAGGAGGAAAAAAAAAAGAGAAAAGAAAAAGAAAAAGAAAAAGAATAAAAAATAAGAAATCATAAAAAAAATTATTAAAAAATTGTTCATTGACGTCCACTTAGTGCTGGTTAGCCAAATTTAGCCAGATTAATTAAATTGACATAATTATAAAAAAATTAAGAATTAAATTAATAAAAAAAATTAGAATTGAATTGAAATGAAAAAATTACAATGGAATTTTCCCTTTGTCAAGTGACTTTTCTCTTCTTTTTCTCAGTCATGTGCCGGCATTTGCCCCAAAAGAGCATCGGGTTGGTAAAAGAAAGAGTAGGGCACGACAATAATAAAATAAGAAAAATTGAGAGACGGCATTTGCACCATTTCGTGTTCTTCTTTTGTTTTGATGGTTAAACACCATGTGAAACCTCGGAATCTTCGACATTAAATGAATCCCAGCATCTTATAATCTTTGAGCGAAATAAAGATGCCTTTCTTTCTTTTCATCTTTTAATCTCCGAATACATTTAAAGTTGGCCAGCAAAATCAATTTATATTGAAATTTTGCTTTTTTACTCTAACGTTCAATTTTGTCCGCCAAACCGTATTCATGCTTACTAGTATCACCTCAGTATAGATTGAATTCCATTTTGGGCATGGTTTGTTTTAAGGTTTTCTTTCTTTTAAATGGGTAATGTTCCGTTACCCATGAAGTAACTCATTTTGAGAGAGTGAGGGCTGCTCTAATATAAAATATCACATTTGCAAAATACCCCTTCCTTTTACACATTAGTCTCTCCTGGGAAATTGGTGAGAGCACTTCTAGACTTTCCTATTACCGCTCAGGGGTCTTGTCCTGAGGCATAACAACAAAATACCCTTTCCTTTTCCGCATTAGTCTCTCTTAGGAAAATGGTAAGAGGACTTCTAGACTTTCCTAATACCCCTCACGGGGTCTTGTCCCGAGGGGCTAATAATAAGATCTTGTCCTATTTTTATCCTTAATGGCTTTGGGTTTTGTACGCACTATTAGTGACTTTGCTTTAATAAAAACAGACAAGATTGCGTGATCAAACATTTTCAAAATGACGAGAGAATATATAAAAATAGTGGTAATTAGACTTTGTTTAACTAAGTCAATAAGATCTTTAGCTCACGGAAGATGAAATGACTTCTCGCCTCAATTGGCTCAAAATTAGCTTAGAATAGGTTAGTATTGATTTTTAAATAAAGAAACAAAAATATTCATAATCAATCGAGTTAATCAAATGTTGCGGATTGGTGGGGCTTGAAAAAGTCGGCGTTGAGTGTTAGCAGAATCCTGCACGAGGCAGCGGAAGTTATCGCTTGGCGAGCCATCGTCGGAACAAATGCCCCGCTCTCCATTCCGAAGGGATGGCCACGTTACTCGTTAAAGTGCGACGTAAGAAAATTTGAAAATAAAAGGAAAATGGAAAATGTCAATGCGAGCGCATGCTGTGTGGCCGCCCACCTAATATGCTCTCACGTCATCGCGCTATACTATTTTATCCAAACCCCCCACCCCCCCCCCCCCCCCCCCCCCAAAAAAAAAAAAAAAAAAAAAGAAAACTTAATATTTTCTCACGTCAACGCGCTCTATCATCCCCCCTCCTTCTCTTTCTCTCTCTCTCTTCGCTTTCATTCGCTCCCTCATCATTACGAAGCAAGGCACACAAGACGTCTCTCATCAATGGAGCGTTCCGGTTGGCCTAAGAACCTCTCCTCCAGCGGCAAGCGCGCGATCCAGGAGCTCTGTGGCCAAAATCCCAAGAAGCTCAGAGATGCCTTCGACGCTCACTCTCAAACTGGCGATGACCCACGGCAGCCCTTGTTTGCGGGAGATCTGATCGTCAGCGTCCTCGGGTCGTTCAGCACCAACACCCAATCCCTATCGAGCGGGGCTGAGTCCTGTAAGGTCTTCCAGGTCCCCAGCAACGCCTTTGTCAGTTCCGAGGTCTCCAAAGGAAGTGAGAGCGTCAAGTCTCCGGTCCAGAGGTCTCCGGTAGAGAGCGTCAAGCCCCCCGTCCACAGGTCTCCGGTATCCATCTTGTGGGCATCCATCTTGTGGGAACAGCCGCTAGTGGAGGCTGCGACGGCGATATACGAGGGCAGAGTAGACGTGGCTTCAAAGATCTTGAGGCGCTTGTCTGCCTTGCTGAACCCCATGAGTACTTCAAAGCAGAAATTGATGGGATACATGTTGTCTGCGCTTAAATCGCGCGTGAGCCCCATCGATTACCCCCCTCCCGTGGCGGAGTTGTTCACCGAGGACCATGTGTTGTCGGTTCGGTCACTTTACGATCTGTCTCCTTGTTTTAAGCTCGGTTTCATGGCTGCCAATAACGCGATTTTGGAGGCTGCATCGGAGCAACCCTCCACTAACAAGCTCCATGTAATTGACTTCGATATTGGTTGGGAAGGACAGTACTACGATCTCCTTGACGACCTGTCCATGCGTCAGGAGGGCAATCAATTCACCCTCAAAATCACGGCGCTCGCAGACAGCTTCTACGGTGAGAAGAGGCTCAGGATGCTTGGGGACCGACTGAGTTTACACGCCGCCCAGGTGAAAGTTAGGTTAGTATTCAACATCGTGAGGCAGAAGCTGAGCGAGTTGAGCCGCGACTCGCTGGGCTGCGAGCCAGACGAGGTGCTGGCGGTGAACTTGGTGTTCAAGCTGTACAGCATGCCGGACGAGAGCGTGTCCGCGGAGAACACGCGCGACGAGCTCCTCCGGCGCGTGAAGGGGCTGGCGCCGCAGGTGGTGACGCTGGTGGAGCAGGAGATGAACGGGAACATGGCGCCATTCCCGATGCGCGTGGAGGAGGCGCTGGCGTACTACGGGGCGCTGCTCGAGTCGATCCAGTCTACAGTGCCGAGGGACAAGTTGAAGCAAGAGAGGGCGGAGAAGGGGCTGAGTCGGAAATTGGGGAACTTGATTTCCTGCGAAGGTAGGGACCGGGTTGAAAGATGCGAGGTGTTCGGGGAGTGGAGGGCCCGCATGGGGATGGCTGGGTTCGAGTTGAAGTCACTGGGTCGACTCGTGGCCAAATTTTTGGAGGCGGGGTTCGCTTTTCCCCTTCAGAAGGGATTCACGGTGAAAGAAGAGAATGGTGTGGTTTGCTTTGGCTGGCTCGGCCGAACTCTCACCGTGGCATCTGCTTGGCATTAAGCAAATTGATATACTTACGTATATGTCATGTGCTATGGGTGGTTAGGGCGATGGTGATGGGGATGTGATATCTATAGTGTATTGCTTTCAAGGTGTATTTCCTGAGAAAATGGAAAAAGAAGAAGAGAATCCCATTTCCCCAGCCCCACTTTTGGATATGAGGGTGAAAAAAACATTCTGATGCGTCGCATTCATTTCCCGTTCTTCGATTTGTTTTGTTCGGTGTGTATTGAATTCTTGTTCACACTCTTTCTTCTCAGTCCATAGCTGCTTCAGGGCTCCACCTGTTACATCATTTATGGAGGTTTGTAGTAGTTTGCAGCTTATGCATCCTACTCACACTCTCTTCCAGATTCAGCTTGTTCTCCAATGCAAGTAGCTTTTCCTCTTCTGATCTCATAATGCTTTCTTCTTACTGTACTTCCTGCAACCAAATTGAAAAGTGAACTAAATGACTATTGGAAAAATATGATGTAGGTTGATTTGCAAAGACCGAGAGGAGAACCAGCAGCACTGAAGAGGGAACTTACCTTTTCTTTTGCAGCCAAGTCTGCTAAACTTGGATTTATATGTTTTTCTTTCTCATAAAACATTGATTTGGATGACATCATGTTTCTGTAGGCTTCTTCAAGATCCATGTCCTTCTACATAAGAAGTTGGTAAATTTCATTGGCCTTTTCCTCCTCCACTTTAAGGATTCTCCTATCCTCACACAGCTTCTTTTCCCTTTCCTGCAACTTTTGATCCCACTCTTTTGTAAATCTTCTCTCTGTTTATAACATGTGGCCTTGTGTGCTTCCTGCCTGCCAAAAAGGGGCAGATTTGCAACATCACTTGTTAAATTTTTCTTACAGCTATAGCAATGTAAACAACGTTATCCCATGCATCACGATGCATAAAGATGCACAGGTTGAAAAGAGCATACTCAGTTTTCAAAGACAAACGCTCCCTTCAAAGTATGCTTTTGCATGTCTCCATCTCTTGCATCTTCAAGTCCAATTGTGAACTTTTTCTTCTGACCTCCAAAGCTTGGCATCAACGTTGCGCAGCTTATCTTTCACCTCCAATGACCTATCCTCAATTCCAATGGTCAAAGCACTCGCTTGAGCCAACTTCTTCTCAAAATCAAGCTTTATTCGCTACTGGCAAAAACTACAGTACAGAAAAAAAAGAAGAAAAAAAGAACAAAATTGTCGCTGAGTACACCAAAGATGGACTGGCCCCTCATTAGTCAGCATCAGGAGAGGGATCCTTCTCATTATTGAAAGAAGTATCCACTGGCTATTTTCTTTTCCCTGACTTTATATTAATTAGCATGAACCGATTCCATCAAGGCCAAGAAACTAAAAGCTTCAAATTCTATGATCAAGATACACCAAAACCATTATATATTCAACATATACACCACAACCTTCTTAAATCTAAACCATCGATGATAGTTGCTACATAATGGATGTAACTGCTCTAGAGGTCCATAAATGAGAGAGCTTTCCTCCACAGCACGTAATCTCAAAAGCAGCTCAGAGGTGATTGTAACCTCGAGAGTCCCTATATACATCGAAGCTGTGTTTGACCGTGAATCTCAGCCATTTGAATCACAGCATCAACAAGAGGTAGAGGAAAAGATTGAATGCAGCTTGGAGTTCCTAGCTCTCCATTGATGAACGCAACAAACACTTGCGAACTTTACTTCTTTTAGTGGGTCTTGCTTCAACCAAGATAGTCCAACATTCCAATTGCCAATGCTTCGACGAATGAAACACATTTGCAAAATGCGAAGCCAAATCCGATGAGCATACCCGCACTCGAAGAATAAGTGAGGTCTGGAGTCACTATGATCATCGCAAAACAGCAAGCCGGGAAATGAACAACCTACTCCGAAGCAATTTATCCTTCCTTCTGCTTCTAACAATGTTAGCTCTAGTCCTTATTTGACGAAAAATACCTAGAATCACAATGCTTGACCCATCACATGTTTGACTTGTCTCCAATGTTTCACGCTAGGTAGGCTGACTTTGTATTCAGCAAATAAATGAAAAAAAAATTCACCGACCTCATGTAAATATAGAGGCTAATGAATATTGTCAATTAGATTCAACTAAATCAAACATGATAGAATCGCACAATTTTTCATTTTTTATGCCGACAAGTTAAAATAATGTATTCAGAACTTTTTGAGCATCTAACTGATTCATAAGGAAAACCAAACTCATCCTAAAGCTATTGTAATTTTTCCTATTTAGTCCTAAACCTTTTTTTTTGTCAATTTAGTTATAGAATTTTTACATTTGTGTTAATTTATTTTGGCAAATAAAAAAAGAGAAAAAAGGAAAATTTAATAAAAAATAAAATATTGTTTAAAATTATTTACATTAGCGTCACCCGGATGGCCAGCACTGGTTGGCCTTCACGTTAGTGCTCATCACATAAAATTAATTAGATGAATTGAATTAACACAATTAAAAAATGTCTAGGACGGAATTGGTAAAAAACAAAAAATATGACTGTTTTGATAATTTTCCTCAGATTTATATTGGTGTGCTAGTTCTGGCCTCGCAAACATTAAATTGAAAGAATGTGCAAGTTTAGTGATAGCTAAGTAGTCGCTGACCCGTTATGACTAAAATATCAAAATTAGAAGTTAAAAATCCAACAAGGGCTAAGTTATCTCTAGTCAAAGTCCATCGTAACTCAGCTCGTGGACTTCCAGTCAACGCAAAGTAGAGAACAAGATTAGAAGAGTGTCAATGTCAATGTGCAGAAGTCCCAAATATGCAATTATCAAACCAATAAAAAAACAGTTTTTTTTTTCCATGTATTCCCCATTAGTTTGATAACAAATTTCAACATATTATGAATATTAAAATCTCTGAATGCTGGTCACCAAAAAAAAAAAAAATCTCTGAATGCATCATATTAACAAGGGTTAGCATTTACTTGCATGAATCAAATTAAGATTGTAAGCCCATGCTAGGTCATCATCTCCGAAAATTACAATTACCAAAGGTATTTTTTTTAGATCATATCGTATTGAAATTAGGGTTTTGTTTATATCTACTTTCATAAACGTACCAAAAAAGATCAGTATCATTTGGAAAAATAACTTAATTATTTTCAATTTCAATGTGAACTACAAAAGAATCTTTTCAAGATCGTCTAGTATGATGATTTACAAAAAAAAAAAAAAAAGAGAGTGGACATTGGCAAATTGATAGCACTCTTCCTTTGAAATTCACAATTTTTGCCAATAATAACAACTTATCCATCACATATCATTTTTGTAACATTCTTTACGAAACATAATGTCCCTTTTTGTCTTCACAAGTAATATAGATCCCATGAGTTCTAATTGTCCACAAGAAATAGCCAGCTGCCTAAGTTAATAGTACATCCTCTTTTCTATTATTAATAAATTACATAATTAGTCATAACTTTTATTTAACGTGGGCGTAATTTTTCTTTTGATAGCTATAAATTCTTTCGATCATATAATTCGTAATTTTTCACAAAAATTAAGAACTTACCCAAGTTGATAACAATTTTTTTTGTTATAAGTAGTAAAATATTCTTTACTCATCCTAACTTTAGTTAAAATAAGAAAATGGATATCGGAAGTTTAATCATTATTTTATCCAAATAATCCAAATTTACTTATGGGGAAAGTAGGGAAAATTCCCCTTATTTTTTCAGAAATTAAAATAGGTAGGGAAGATGGAAAGCATCTCAGTTCAGCTCCGAGGTTGGTTCCCTTGTCAAAGCTCATTCTGCTCAGGAAGAGAGAGAAACAGAGAGAGAAGAGAGAGAGAGAGAGAGAGAGAGAGAGAGAGGGTGAAGGAGGAAGGAGATGGAAGTGAGAGAATCGTGCAGAGCTCAGCGTCGGTTAGGGTTCTTCTTCGTCGTCGCGGCTCTGGTTTCGATTGCCGCCGTCGACGCTTCCGTCCACGACTACTTCAACGAGGCCTTCACCTCCCGCTCCAATGCCTTCTTCGTCCACGGCGGCAGCGAGGGCCTCCGCGCTCCCCGGTCTGCGATCCCGCCTTCCTCCTCCTCCACGACGTCGTCTCCCAACATCACGACCGGCCCCAAGGGGAAGTCCGTCATCAGGTACGAAGTCCTTCGTTTCGGTGGTTTGCTGGCGTCCCGAATGGATGCTCCGTCTTCGTTTTGGTTTCCGGAACGTCGTGCTGCAGCCGCGCGATCGTTTGAACTCACTTAGATTCTATGCGGTTTGTACGTATATCCGCGGAAGAACGCAATCGGAGTACTTCGGATGAAACGTCTGGAGTCGGCCGCGGGTTCGCTAGAGGATTTCCTACGTTTTGATTTGAGTTTTAGGGCTTAATTGGGAATTTTAGGACTCGATTGCGCTTTGGAGTCGAAGTGCGGGGCTAGATTGCGTTCGTTACATAAGGTTTAGGACTTAAGGTGCGGGTTACTCGTTCTCTTTTTATTGTAGATGGGGTGCTGGAATTTCTTTGTTTTACTCTGCGTCATTGACCGAGTAGAGCTTCGCCGCCCACACCCAACCCCCCCCCCGGCGGATTGTTGCTTGCTGTGGAAGAACTGTTTTGTAGGTCGATTGTATGTCAGGTTGTCTAAGGAAAAAAGCTTTTTCTCTATTGAAATCTGAGTAACGAGTGATTTTTAAGTGCTTTGCTGCCTCTAAATTATGTTGATGTCCTTTCTATTTGATGGTTCATGTAATGTAAGCATCATATTTGGACCTCTTGGTGTGCCTATTTTCCCTTTTTTTTTTTTTTTTTTTTTTTTTTTTTGATGTGCTAGCTACCTGCTCTATAGACACGAACGAATGTGTTTGCACAATTGCTTGAACTTTTGTTACTGGATTGGAGACAGACGGTATTGTAGTCTCTGTTTATACATCTCTTTCCTGCAAACCCTCATCAATCTCGGTTTGAAGGTTTTCCCTACGATTATTGATATTGATTTGATTTCTTTATCTTGATTCCCCAAGTTAGGCCTGATGATGTCACCTTCATAAGGAGAAAGGAGTCTGCTGATGCACAAAATGGAATGCAAGAGAATAGTGGCTCAGTGGAGGCTATCATACTTGATATAAAAGATCGGAAGTGCTTATTTGAATTCTGATATGATATGTTGCACTCCACAGTTGGCTGAAGAGAAAGCCTGCAAATTAAATCAAGTTATTATTCAGAGAAACCCGGATAACCCTGAATGGCCTAGATGCATGACAACTTCCTTTGCTGGGAGAAATCAAGAAGCAAAGATGGAGAGTGTGACGGTCAAGATTGATAAGACAGGGATGTACTACTTGTATTTTATGTTTTGCGATCCACATCTCAAGGGTACCATAATTAAAGGGAAGAAAGTATGGAGAAATCCAAGTGGTTATTTGCCTGGAAAAATGGCTCCTATGATGGTAGTGTTTGGTTTAATGTCATTGGCTTACCTTGTACTTGGACTTATATGGTTTTTGAAGTTCGTTCAACACTGGAAGGATGTCATACAGTTGCATTACCACATAACTGCAGTTATTGCTCTTGGAATGTGTGAATCGGCTCTCTGCTACTTTGAATATTCCAACTTAAACTCCACTGGAAGAAGACCGATGGTTATCACGACGTGGGCTGTCACTTTTACTGCAGTAGAGAAAACACTCTCGAGACTTATCTTATTGGTAGTGTCAATGGGTTATGGAGTGGTGAGACCTACCCTTGGGGGCATAACCTTAAGAGTGCTTCTTTTTGGTGGAGCATATCTAGTTGCATCCGAGTCGTATGAACTCGTTGAACATCTTGGGAATATCAATGACTTCTCTGGAAAGACAGCATTGTTTCTGGTCTTGTCCGTTACATTGCTGGATGCTTGCTTTATATTATGGATCTTTTCATCATTATCCAAAACTCTGTAGCAGCTTCAGGTACTCGTGCTCTGTTTAATTGGGTAGGTAAATTACACATGACAAAATTTCCATCCAGCAAACAGGTGCATAGAACATTATAATACTATTGCAAGAAGCAACTACCAAACTAGAACAGCTCATACACTCTGGATCAAGCATGACGTCGAAACATAATATGCCCGTTTTATCACGAAAAATATTTATCCTATTCCTTAAACACTCCCTCCCTCCCTCCCTCCCTCTCTCTCAACTATGGACACAAGGTGCTAAATTTGGTCAAATACAACAAAAGCTAACCATTCTAGCACAACTGATATCTAAGAACCCATTCAGCTGAGGTAAACTAACTACTCCAAGCCTTATAAAATGGTTAAAAAGGCAATAAGCCATAACCAACAATATCTATCGAATTTACCTCAGCTTTCGAGCTTGATGACCTTCTCAGCGAGCACCTGGCGGTCCTTCCTGTCCATCTCCGCTTTGACCCTCCCCTCCAAACCACCTCCAGTCCTCCTCCACCCCCACCCCCCCCCCCCCCCCCCAAAATTGTCCTCCAAACCACTGGCGGAGGTGGTTGCAACGGCCCATCAAGGAAAGCCACCACCTTTTCCCTTGCCACCGCTCCTTGCGGCCATGGTCCGTTGAGTAGACGCAGAGCGGCAAATGAGGGAAACAATATATGTAGGGGCCAAATTAACTCAAAATATATAAAAGGGGTGTTTTTTTAATTTTTGTCTTTTCTTCTTTCTTTTTTTCCTTTTACTAATATTACTGAAAAACAAGACTCCAATTTTCATCCCCATAGGTTGTTTTTTGTTATACATAATTTATGCGAATTTCAACATGCATTTTAAGGTTGAACCTGGCAATTGTGATTCATGGATTAGTGGATTCTTCATTTTATTTTTATCTTTAAATTTTGTTTTTGATGTCTATATAACTTGCAGTGTCTACTTGTTATGATGGTCATGTTTGGAATTATCATATTCATCCAATGTTTAAATGTATGTTCATCTCTCCTCCTGTACTAGGATCACCTCACACAAGAGGAAGATCAAGGGATACTTCTGTGTATTCTCTTTGCCGGGAACAATTCTGTGAGTATTTCATGAGCATGCAGCATCTTGATTTTACCGGTTGTTCCTTAGAAACCTCCATCTTCAAAAGAGAACAAGCTAACCATCCCTTGTTAAAGATGTGGTCTCTCTCTCAGAAATTCACAAATTGGTCCAAACATACTAATACACAATTATGACAATTTTACTTAATGATACTAATAAGACCAGATATTCATTTTTATCTAGACCCTGCAGGATGAGGAATTTTCGCGCCACCTCTTGTTCATCTTCCTTGCTTCGTGCTCATGACCCTGAGCTCTTTTGTCCTCATCTCTCTCTCTCTCTCTCGACTCTCACTCCTCATCACAAAGTAAAGCACAAGACGTCTCTCACCAATGGAGCGTTTCGCTTAGCCTAAGAACCTACCCTCAAACCGCAAGCGCGCGATCCAGGACCTCCTCCATGCCCAGAATCCCACGAAGAAGCTCGCAGATCTCTTCGACGCTCACTCTGAAACTGGCAACAACATAGGGCAGCCTCTGTTCGCAGAACATCTGGTCGTCAATGTCCTCAGGTCGTCCAGCAACACCCTATCCCTATCAAGCAGCGGCGAGTCCAACGAGGTCTTGCAGGTCCCGACCAATGCCAGTGTCAGGTCCGAGGTCTCCGAGGGAAGTGAGAGCGTCGACACCTCGCTTCCGAGGTAATTAATGGCCAAAATTCTTGATCTTTTGCTTCTGACTTTGTCTGAAAAGTAATTTAGCTATTTAAGTGATGTTCCGCATAATTCAAAAGTTAAGTCAACTTTCTTTTTGGGAAGAACGATCGCACATACCGTAAGCATCGCATGAAGATCTCTTAGAATTTAGGAAAAAGAGAAGACATGAAAAGATGGTTCTGTTGTTCATATGATTTCGAGACACGACTTGATAGACATTAATTGGATAATAACTAGCTTGTCTAACTTGCTAAGAATAGAAGTTAATTTTTTTTCTTATTTCATTTATCTTGTTATTGGGCAGAGGATGAAAGAGGTTTAGATGGACCTAAATTATATATATGGATCTAAGTAATTCTAACATGAAATGTAAAGTTAACTCATTTTTGCACAGAAATACTTCAAATATATGGACAAGACTGGACTAGAATATGATCTACAACAAGCAGCAATGGAGGACATTTTATCAAGAAATGATTATCAACTTCGAGTTACCTAGGTACTTTAATAAATGATACATCCATTTTCATTAATTTCTCATATTTATTTTATTTGATTTGTTATTAGTTGTCGCGACCCAATCTCGCCGCCCCTCGTAATGGCCAAGGAGGGGAAAGGTTGGATTTAGGGGTACTTTAATCAAGAGAGTTTCCTCACGAGATCACGAGCTCTCCCAAGCTCGTACCCCGCGTGACAGCGGATTTATTTATATGATCTAAGTATTTAATAACCTAAAAAAAATACAGGAGTCGTCACTAACCTCATCTTGGGGGTCAGCTAGAAACCCAATCGAGAGTCGGGAGTATTCTCTCGATTCTTACGTAACCAGATATCTAGGTTCGGGGACTTGGGTTACACTAATATTGCTATTAGCGCCCTTTCAGTACCTAAACAGTATGTTGTGTTTTTTCCTAACATGTCCATGCATTTCTTTTTATGATTTCAGGATCGTCAATTCTATACTAAATGATCATGCGTGGTGAATTACTTTCATTCTATTCTATTCTATTCTTTTCCTAAGAAATGAAAGGAAAATAGTCAATGAAAATTAAATTGCAAGACATGAAGTAAACAATCAAGGGAAAGCAGTTAAACCTAATCATGCAATTCTAAAAATGTAAAAGAGAAAACAACTGGGAAAGAAAGAAAACCCGCAACTCGTCGGGTTTTATACAATGCATGGAACCCGAGACATATGTCGGGAGAGAAATGAATATTACATAATAACGGTCGGAATGGACATCGATCTACACTATCTTTACGCCTTCTTCACCTTCGGAATTCTAATCTAATCCTAGCCTAAAAAAAAAAAAAAACTATAACTAGGTGCGTACAAATGAAAGAAACAATCAAACATATCAAGCAACAAAAAAAAAAAAACAATACATCATATCAAAATTAATTATTTAAAAGAAGTACAATGCGAAGTCAAGTTTCGATTGATATCCTAAAGTTCAGCATTGATATGTGTCGCACCAAAACCATTCATCAAATGATCACATGCAAAGCATATAATATGACAGGCATCCAAGTCATATAACCTTGGTACTCGTTAATCAAACAAATGAATTTGCTGACAAAAGATCATTCACCAAACAATATGCATCATTGAACATGTTCATGCTACATGTATATCCATCTAATCTATGCTTAATTCACAACTTTCAGCATGCAATCAGAATTGTAACAGAGCACATGAGGTTATAAATTGTGATTGTTTGATGACAAATCGCCATGAAATTGAAGCCATATCTTACCGCAAGCACGTATGAGTCTTCTTGATCAAAATGGCATCAATTCACAACCAAACTAACCTCAAATTGGAATCAAATGCACACTCAATCATTGTAACAACTTTCATGGCAAAAGCTCTTTTTTTTTTTTTTTTAGTGTGAGCTACATGGAAGTTAAAGAAAATTCAAGAATGCATAATATCACGTCGGAATTGCAGCAAAATATCATGATGTCATGACACATTAATAGTGATTTGATCTAAAAAGAAAATCTGAAGAATATGAAATTTTACCAAAGCGCGAACAAAAGAGAGACAAACAACTTTTGTTAAGGATCCAATCTTAGAATTCCTTAACAAGAAAATCATAGAAAAATAACGAGGTCATCTTTAACAAGGGAAAAACAAGGGTTATGAATTTCATTTTATAACAGATTTCTATCATGCGAATCACAAGAAAAATTGAGTCCAATTGATATGCAAATCATGTGAAATTAGCATTATAGGAACAAATTTCACGAGGAAGCTTCTAAACAATTTTTAACACGTGAGTTTCTAAAAATTCAAGAACATGAACAAGTCAATCAAGAATAGAACATGGTAGCATGTAACATAGGTACTTTACAACATAGTGAATGCAATTGGACACATTTACTATCTCATTTCAAGACTAACATCAACTATCCATAGAAAAGACAGCAAGCAAAGAAAAACTGACACTAAAGAACAACAAATCAACCTAAAAAAAAAAAGAAAAACTACTGCAGAATCAACAAATTTTGTAAGTGTTTCAGTGACCAAATGACATCCGTTATGGGCGTGCGACATATCAAATCGAAGCTCTAAAAGTTTATTTTTTATGTCTAGAAGGGCTCGATGTAAAAAAACCTCATCTAGCATCTCATTTCAGCCAAAACAGAGAGTGACATATCAGGTATACGAATTTGCATATCAAGGCAAATCAAATTCAATCAACTTCAAGTTCATCATCAATAATCATCAACTCATTGCAAATCATGCGAGATCAGCATCATAGGAAAGATTAAAACAAGCCCACTTCTTAAGAGAAGTTGAGTCCAACTGACGTCAAATTGATAGTCAAAAAATGATCATCATGAGGACATACAAAGCAGCCACAAATAAATTAGAACATAATGCATAACTAATGGTTTATAAAACCATCTAGACAATGCTCAAAGAGTAGTTCTAAAAATGAATCACAGCAAACCTTACAACCTTAAAAGGGTCGATAAAAGTAACAAACCCTGTTTTTATTTCTACAAATTTCTGCTCATATCCGCCAAGTCTAACCGTCAGTTTTATCCATCAATTGATCTTTGCTTGATCTAGAAAAACTTCCCAAATTTGAGTAAAACCAGACCAGAACAGAGATTTATTATTTTCTAAGACTCAATCTGGTTCGAAGTGGAAATGAATATCACTCAAAGTCGACAAGGCCAATGGGCACATGTTTTAAGCATGCCATAATGCTAAAATTGCTCAGATTGATTATATCAACAAGTAAGCAATATGAATTCAATACGAGCATCATGATTTAAGTAAGTCATGAACATCTTGCATATACACCGATGAAGACACTATGTAGATATTCATTTAGGCATTTTCACAAACATATGGCAAGTATTTTAGCTTAGTAACCAAAATACAAGGGCAAGTCAGCGACTTAAAATCACGTGACCACAATATCATCCAAGCAAGCTTAAATCAATAGCAGCTCTTCAATAAGATGCTGTTTTCACTCTACGAGTTCTTGATCTCCACTTTTGAATTAATGACTCATGCTTGTTTATTCAAACCCTCAGCTTTTGCCCTCACACGACTACCATTCGCAGCAACATTATTCTTGTATTTTGACCGTGAAATCTAGTCACAACTAGTTCTGTTCTACAACAGAAATCTTGATCTATTTCAACACCAGATACAGAACCTAACGGCTTCCCATATACGGATCATGATCGAACCAGAGAGAATGATTTAAGAGAGAGTGACAGAACTCGCGCGAGACAGAGCAAATAAGAGAGAGGAATAGAGAGAGAACCTGATCCAGAGAGAGAAACACCGGTCGAGCAAGCAAGCGTATGATCTCTGAGAAAAAATCAGGTCCTCACGATCTTCAACCGCCGGCGCTTGATCTTCAATCGCTCACCAATGGAGGAAAACCTTTACCTCCGCCGGAGCTCGGGAAAGAAAAGCGAAAAAGAACCGAGGGAGAGAATTCATAATCCACAACCCGAACAGATTGAAACAGGAAATGAAACCCTAACGGATCGAGAGTGATAGAAAGAGAGCTCATCGATCTGGTGAGCCCGATCCCGAGAGATTCGAGAATGGCGAAAGATAAAGCGGATCTCCGATCAGCTTCAGATCGGGTCAGATCCAGCGAACAGAACCTCTAGCGTCGTCGTCGCCGTGACCGCCGTCGCGTCCGATCGATCGAAATTGCAAGCAAGGCCGGGGAATGGAGCGATGGCGATCGATCCTTTTTCCTCTCCTTGATTCCCTTTTTTTTTAGTGAGCTCTCCTTCTAGGGTTCAAGGATCGTCGGATCCGGTGCCGATCACGAGGGAGGCGATCGCTAGGGTGGCGATTGTCGCGAAAAGGCGGTGGCGGCTAGCTGCTTCCTCCGGCTTCTCTCATCGAAGATGGTGGAATTGACCAATGGATTCCCCGGTATTTTTCAATTTTGGGCCAACTCCCCAGCAGAGAGCGAGAGATTCAGATAGAATCCGAGAGAGCGTCCCGAGGAGAGAGAGAGCGAGCCGAAAACCCCTGACCCCCTTAGAGAGAATCGTCATTCCCTTTTCTATTATATTTTCTTTCTTTTTATTTTTTTTTTTTTTCTCTCCTTTTTCTTTTTGTTTCCTTTTTGTTTCCTTTTTTTTTCTTGTTTTCGTTCTTTTTCTTTCTTTCTTTTCTCTCCTTTTTCTTTATTTCTCTATATTTTTTTGTTTTTCCTTATTTCTAATTTTTTTATCTTTTCATTTCATTTCATTTCGTTTTTTTCTTTTTGTTTTATTTTGTTTTGTTTTCTTTTTGTTTTGTTTTGTTTTTGTTTTGTTTTCTTTGTTTTCTTTTTGGCTCTTTATTTTTTTTATATTTTTGCAAAAAATGGATGATTAAAATGTCAATGAAAATTTCGCGTGTCGACATTAGTTAAGATACACACATGGATCTTGATACTTCTAACATGAACTAAGAATTACTCATTTTATAGAAGGACAATTTTCTGCCCCGATTGAATCAACGGGCATTGATGGAGGATGTGACATTCTGAAATTTGACCCCGTTTCGAGAAAGTGAAATGGGCATTTCGTTGACGTACCTATGGTCCTTTTTCTCTGAACTGATCACTCACGAGTTAAATAATCTATTGGGTGAAGCCGTTAAGAGATGTATCCGCGGTAAAATCCCTAGAAGCTACCTAATTAGTTGGATTGTGCTAAAATCGCGTCTGATCGATTCTAACCATGGAATTTAATTTGGTTTCGGGAATTGAATATTCGAGCGTGCCACAATTCATTTTTAGGACCTCGTCTCATCGTCCGTCAAATTATTGACGAGTCTGAAATTTCGGAAAAAATTATCGTAGAAAAAATTGAAGACCGAAAGAAAATAGAAAGGGAAAGAGAAAAGAAAAAAAGAATAATATTATTATTATTTTTTGTTATTTCTTTCTCCCCCTCTCTCTTCTTTTCTCTCTCCCTCTCTCATTTCCCTCGTGCGCAGCCCCCCACCGACTCCCTCTCCTTGCCGGTTCCCACTTTGCTTCTCTCTCTCTCTCTCTCTCTCTCTCTCTCTCTCTCTCTCTCTCTCTTTTTTTCTTTTTTTGACTAGTTAAACCCTGATATTCTTCTCACTCTCTCATCTTTCCTTGTCTCTCTCGCTCGACACTCTCTTCCTCCCCCTCTCTGTTTGTGCGAAGCCAGCAGACAAAAGTAGTAGCTCGCCGAAGACCGGAGCAGCCACCGTCGCCACCCATGCATCGCCGTCTGCGCGGCCACCGCTCGCCACCGTCCCTTTCACGCCTTGCCGTCCTTGCCATGCGCCACCCAGCCCTGTTCCGCCTCTGCCAGCCCCCATTCCGCTCCTGTTCGACCACCTCCGGCCACCACCTAGCTCCGTCCGGCCATCGCTTGGCCTCCCCAACGTCCCCTTCGCCCTCCGCCGGCCTGGCCTCGCCGTTTTGGTCACCGGACTAGCTCTGGCCAACCAAGGGCAAAAACCCACGAGTGGGTTTCCATCCCCTTTGGGCCCGCTTTTGGGCCATTTCTGGGCCCCGAACTCGAGCCGTGCTTTGGGAGGAATCGTTCCTCGCGCCGTCCCCATTAGATTGGTCCGATTTGCGCGCGATTTCGGTGAGTAATCTCACTAATCCTTGCTTAATGGACTAATTATACTTAAGGGTTGCTTAGTTTTAATTAATTAGGTTTAAGTTGTTAGATTAATATAGAGTAGTGTTTATTAGTCAATTGTGATGCGAATTAGGTAATTTGATGATGCAATTAGCATGTAGATGTGGTCTATTATTTATTAAAGGTAGCTCGAGATTTTTCCCGACCCTAATCGGGCTTCAATTTGGCAATTCGGGCCTAAGTAGAATTTTTAGTAATTAAATATTATTTTTCGAAATTAATTTAATTAATTAATTATTTTTCGGAAATTCAACCGGGGTAGCCAGTGACCGGAATTTTATGCTGATGATTGTGGTACAGTCCATTTATTTAATTGGGCTTTATTTTGAGCTAAATTGAATTTTTAATATTTATTAATTAATTTTTGAAATTAATTAATTATTTATTTATTTTTCGGAAATTAAGGCTGAGATAGCCGGCAACCGAAATTTCGTGCTGATTGTTATGGTGTAGTCCATTTATTTAATTGAGCTTGATTTTGTGCTAAATTGATTTATGAATGATTTTGGTTATTAATTGGAAAATAACCTGTGTTATTCCGGTTGATAGCACCAATAGTGTTTTGGTGGGCTATAGAGAATGGTGGGAATTATGAAAAAGAAAATTATAGTATTTTGGCTAAGGCCGATCGTGTACGCACACACGACTTTTTTTTGGGTATGATAAAAATAATAGTAATATTGGACGATGGAGATGGTATACTATATCGACCTACGAGCGATATGTCAGTATACCTTATTATCAGCTTTGGGCGAGCAATATATTATCAGCTTTGGGTGAGCATATGGCATACTATATCGGCCTTCGGGCGATATGTCAGCTTTGGGTGAGCAATATACCTTATTATCAGCTTTGGGTGAGCATATGGTATACTATATCGGCCTTCGGGCGATATGTCAGCTTTGGGTGAACAGTATATCGGTATACTATATCGGCCTTCAGGCGATATGTCGACTTTGGGTGAGCAGTATACCTTATTATCAGCTTTGGGCGAGCTATACTATCTATTTATCAGCTTTGGGTGAGCAGTCCTAACTTGATAGGACTTTATAGATAGTATTGAATGTGCTGACCAAGCATGGGTCGTGATGACATGTAATCGATTTAGTCGATTGATCATTGCTTTGATATGATGTTGTGAATTGATTGATTGAATGGAAATGACTGTGAGTGGTCTTGTTAGCATGTAATCGACTAGGTTGATTTGATCGATGCTTCGATCTTTGATGTGATTGCTTGGGTGTCTATTTGATCTGTGCTGATATGCAGGTGGAATCTGAGGCCAAGGTAAGTCATCTGACTCGTGCTGTGCTTAGGCAACCATATGGTGTATTGGTTCCCTAATTAAGTTTTAGTGGGGTAGAACTCGCTGAGACGTGATCTCATTGGTTATTGAATAACCATTTCAGGACTTTGAGGAGGAGCCGAGGAGGAGAAAGATTTTTGAAGAAGAAGAAGATGATCTAGAGAGGGATCTTGAGTACAACTCGGATGTGGATTGAGATCCCATCCCTTTTGTGAACCCTATCTTAGTATAGATAGGTGTGAGACAAGTATGCTATGAATAGTATTGTAAATATTCTATAAGTTGTGCTATTAATGTGGTTGTGAATTTCAATATGAAAAATATGGCATTGCTTTTCTATCCCATTGTGTTATTGTCTGGGGATTTATAATTGCTTCCGCATGTGCTTAATAAAAGAAAGGGTCGGCGATACATAGTCCTGGGATATCGCATTATAAAATCGACCAGGTATAAGGATGTGTGCGTGCCCGAGAATCAGGGCGTGACATCCCCTTTTGTGGTATCAGAGCGAAGTTCAAGATTGGTGATAAGGAGAGATGGTTCATGGGATAGTAGTAGGATGGCCTTTAAATTCATGCTGGTGCATCTTTGTGTTAACTGGATGCTAAAATTGTTTGTTCTTTGAATTGCTTTGTTTCTAATTCGGTGTTTAATTGAAAGTAGGTGTCAGTAGATTAAAGCGACACCATGAGCGATCAGGAGCCGAGAACTCCTAGGTAGAGGACTTTGTCCTCAGTGACTCGGGCTAGGATGCCTACAAGAGTTGGTGCCCGAGATGGCCGAGGTAGAGCACAAGCTGAGGCTAGCGTGAGTGGAGTAGCACCACCTCCCGTTGGTGTTGGGGTAGCAGCCCCAGTTCATCAGGGAACAGTTGGGATCACACAAGCGTTGGATGCTATGCGTGAGATGATGGGGCAGCAGGCCCAAGACCAAACAGCTGCCTTTACTGCCGCCGATGTAGCCGCCACTACTATTGCTGCCAATGTTGTTGCTGTAGCCGCACCTGCCGCTGTACCTGCTGAAGCCCCGCCTAGGAGACCGATGCCTAGCTTAGTGGAACAGTTTTTGAAATTGAAGCCACCGAAGTTTTCTGGGGCAGGGGACCCTGAAGTTGCTGCTCTGTGGATCCAAGGACTAGAGAAGACCCTTGCTCTATTGATGTGCTCCGAGACTAAGAAAGTGGTCCTCACAGTCTACCAATTAGAAGGAATTGTGAGTACTTGGTGGAGAACCACTAAAGGAGCGATATTTCCCAAAAATGTCGCCCCATAATGGAATGCCTTTGTTGAGGCCTTTAACGGGAAATACTTTTCAGAGATTGCTAGAGAGATGAAGATGGCTGAGTTCCAGCGCCTTCGCTAATGCTCTATGACTGTGGATTAATATGAGGCGAAGTTTGCTGAACTGTCGCAATATGCCCCTAAATTAGTTGAGAATCCAGCAAACCGAGAGAGAAGATTCAGAGATGGACTCAAGACGGAGTTAAGAAGCCCATTGATTTTGCTGAATTTGAGAAATTATAATGACCTTTATGAGAGGGCTCAGATGATCGAAAGAGATCAGAATGATAGAGCTGCCTCATCTAGATCGAGGTTTAACTCTCAGGGAGAAAGCATTTGCCATGGGAAGAGGCCCATGCCTGGAAATAGATTTCAAGTCCCACCCAATAGGAGAGGTGGAGTTAGCAAGCCAGTGCCAAATCAGAATGGCTAGTGTTGCTTTTGTGGAAGGCAACATGGTTCAGCTCCCTATCCCCGAAGGCCGGGTGTTTGTTTTGGATGTGGCCAGCAGGGCCACATGATTAGAGATTGTCCTAATAGACCAAGAGGACAACCTTAGCTACCGTCGCCACCACCGAGAGGACAGATAAGAGGGTATGCCACCACAAGGAGGACAACAAAGAGCTCCAGTTCAAGGCACTGTGTACACGATTACCTAAGGTCAAGTAGAAGTTGCGCCTAATGTAATCACAGGTACAGTGTCGCTCAATGACCAACCTGTTTATGCTTTGTTTGATTCGGGAGCAACCCATTCCTTCGTTGCCAAGCAATATGTTAGGATGCTAGGGTTGAATCCTATATTGTTGGAGTCGGCAATTTGTATATCTACACCCTTGAAAGATAAAGTTATTGCTGCTTTAGGATGTTCGGGGTGCAAGTTAGAGATTGGTGAGCGAGTTGGGAAAATTGACTTGTTAGTTTAGCCATGTATGATTTCGATTTGATAATTGGCATGGCTGGCTCACCAATCAACAAGCTAAAATGGCCTGCTATCGCAAGGCGATTCAGTTTGACCCGTTAGGGGATAAGAGCTTTGAGTTTGTCAGGAATCGAGGAGGACCCTCGATTTCCTTAATCTCGTCGCCGAAAGCAACTCGTTTGGTAGACGAGGGTTGCTGTGGGTACTTAGCAACTGTTTTAGATACGACAGTTGAGGAGTTGAAAATGGAAGATATTGCAGTAGTACAGGAGTTTCCAAATGTCTTTCCAAAAGAATTGCCAGGGTTACCGCCAGAAAGAGAGATTGAATTTGTAAATGAGCTAGCACCAGGGACAGAACCAATCTCAAAGGCATCTTATCGAATGGCGTTATTTGAGTTGAAGGAATTGAAGGTGAAAATGCAAGAATTACTAGATAAAGGATTTATTCGTCCTAGTGCATCACATTGGGGAGTACCAGTTCTATTTGTTAAGAAGAAAGATGGATCATTGCGCCTGTGCATCAACTACCGATAGCTCAACTAGGTAACCATTAAGAACAAATATCCCCTTCCAAGGATTGATGATCTGTTCGATCAGTTGCAAGAAGCGTCAATATTCTTGAAGATTGATTTGAGGACGGGATATCATTAGCTGAGAATTAAGAAAAAGGATATTCCTAAGTCAGCATTTCGTACTCGGTATGGTCACTATGAGTTCACAGTGATGCCATTCGGGTTGACGAATGCTCCAGCTGCTTTCATGGATATGATGAACAGAGTGTTCAAGAAATACTTAGATCAGTTTGTGATCGTGTTCATTGATGATATCTTGATATATCCGAGAAGTGAGGAAGAGCATGATAATCACCTGAGATTAGTGCTCTAGACTATAAGGATGCATCAGTTGTATGCTAAATTTAGCAAATGCGAGTTTTGGTTGACTTGTGTTGCGTTCTTAGGCCATGTGATTTCCAGAGAAGGAATTTCCGTCGACCCGAGCAAGATAGAAGCCGTGATCAATTGGCAGAGACCGACATCAGTGACAGAAATCAAAAGTTTTCTGGGATTGGCAGGTTATTACGGACGGTTTGTAGAAGGTTTCTCAGCATTTGCATTGCCTCTAACTAAGCGCATGAAGAAAGAAGAGAAATTTATATGGTCAAAAAAGTGCGAGCATAGTTTTCAAGAGTTGAAGAAAAAGCTGACTACCGCATCTGTGTTGACAATTCCATCTGGTCCTGGAGGATTCGAGATCTACAGTGATGCGTCATTTAGAGGTTTGGGTTCCGTGCTGATGCAACATTGTAGGGTTGTTGCGTACGCCTCCCGTCAGTTGAGACCGCATGAACAGAACTATCCAACGCATGACTTAGAGCTCGCAGCCATTATCTTTGCCCTGAAGATTTGGAGACATTATTTGTGTGGTGAAAAATTTCAAATCTTCACGGACCATCAGAGTCTCAAGTATCTGTCTCCCAGAAGGAATTGAACATGAAACGACGCCGATGGATGGAATTACTGAAAAACTGCGACTGTGACATTCTATATCACTCGGGAAAGGCAAACAAGGTTGCCGATGCATTGAGTCGGAAGTCTTCAGTGGCGCGGATCTTGGTTAAGGAGTGGAACTTAATTGAGAGAGCTTGGGATACGGAATTCAAATTTGAGGTAGGCCACCTTTCAAGTTTTATGGCCACCCTCAGAATTGAACTGGATGTCCAAGTCAAAATTAAACAACTCCAACCAACAGATCCAGATGTACAGAAAATTCTTCAGGAGGACACAGAGAAAAGAAAGGCTGATTTTCAGATTGCTGATGATGAGACACTAAGGTTCTGAAGGACGTCTGGTTATACTTAACGATCTAGAGCTTAGAGAAGAGATTTTATCCGAAGTACATCGTAGCAGTTACAACATTTATCCTGGAAGCATTAAAATGTATCAGAACCTGCATCAACACTACTGGTGGTCAGGTATGAAGGCGGACATCGCCAAACATGTGGCCAAGTATTTGACTTGTCAACAAGTAAAAGCCCAGCATTGCAAGCCAGGAGGACTTCTGCAACCTCTTGCGATCCCAAAGTGAAAATGGGAGCATATCACGATGGACTTCGTGACTGGACTACCAAGGAGTCAGAGAGGGAATGATTCAATTTGGGTAGTAGTCGACAGGCTGATAAAGTCGGCTCACTTCATTGCAGTTTGAAAGGACCTCAGTCTTGATAGGCACGCAGATTTGTACGTGCGTCAAGTGGTTCGAATGCATGGAGTGCTGATTACGATAACAACCCAAGGTTTACGGCTACTTTTTAGAAGAGCTTGCAGAGTGCTTTAGGTACAAAGCTTTAGTATAGTACGGCATATCATTCTCAGACGGATGGCCAGTCTGAAAGAACAATTCAGACTCTTGAAGACATGCTGAGAGCATGTGTAATAGGCTTCAAAGGAAGTTAGGAAGATCAGTTGCATGTGGTAGAATTTACCTACAACAACAGTTACCAGCAGAGTATCAAGATGGCTCCATTTGAAGCGTTGTATAACAGAGCATGCAGAACTCCAGTATATTGAGATTAAGTCGGAGAAAGGAAGATAATAGGCCCAGAGTTAGTTCAGCAATCAGTAGTTGCCATGATAGTAATAAGAGATAGATTAAAGACCGCGCGGCGCAGATAGAAAAGTTATGTAGATAAGCGTCGAAGGTCTTTGGAACTCTAAGTTAGTGATCACGTTTTCCTAAAAGTATCACCAATGAGGGGAACTTCGCGCTTCGAAAAGAAAGGCAAGCTGAGTCCAAGGTATGTAGGTCCATTCGAGATTCTTGAGAGAATCGGGACCTTAGCGTATCGTCTTGCGTTGCCGCCAAGACTGGCGTAAGTGCATGATGTCTTTCACGTGTTGATGTTAAGGAAGTATAAGCTTGACTCGACCCACGTGCTCAATTTTGAGGAATTGGACGTGGATGACCGTGTGTCATACATGGAAAGCCCGGTTCAGATTGTCAATCGCAAAGAGCAAGTTCTGCGTACTAAGACCATTCTGTTGGTCAAAGTGGTCTGACAATACCATTGTACTGAAGGAGTAACATGGGAGACTGAAGAGTCGATGAGAGAATTGTACCCCCACCTTTTTAAGCAAAGTGTATAATGGTTTAAATTTCAATGACAAAATTTTTATAAGAGGGGAAGAGTTGTGACATCCTAAAATTCGATCATGTTTCGATAAAGTGAAATGGGCATTTCATAGAAGTACCTTTGGTCCTTTTTCTTTGAGCTGATCACTCACGAGTTAACTAACATATTGGGTGAAACCGTTAAGAGATATATTTGCAGTAAAAAACCTAAAAGCTACCTAATTAGTTGGATTGGGCTAAAATCGTGTCTCGATTGATTCTAACCATGGAATTTAATTTGGTTTCGGGAATCGACTATTCGAGCGTGTCACAATTCATTTTTAGGACCTCGTCTCATCCTCCGTCAAATTATTGACGAGTCTAAAACTTCAGGAAAGAAATTATTGAAGGAAAAATTGAAGACTGAAAGAAAATAGAAAAGGAAAGAGAAAATAAAAAAATCAGAATAATATTATTTTTTTTGTTATTTCTTTCTCCCCCTCTCTCTTCTTTTCTCTCTCCCTCTCTCATTTCCCTTGTGCGTAGCCCCCCACCGACTCCCCCTCCTTGCCGATTCCCACTTTGCTTCTCTCTCTCTCTCTCTCTCTCTCTCTCTCTCTCTCTCTCTCTCTCCTTTTTTTTCTTTTTTTGACTAGTCAAACCCTGGTATTCTTTTCTCTCTCTCATCTCTCCTTGTCTCTCTCGCTCGACACTCTCTTCCTCCCCTTCTCTGTTCGTGCGAAGCCAGCAGACAGAAGTAGCAGCTCACCAAAGACCGGAGCAACCACCGTCGCCACCCACGCACCGCCGCTCGTGCGGCCATCGCTCGCCACTGTCCCCTTCGTGCCTCCCCGTCCTTGCCGTGCTCCGCCCAGCCCTGTTCCGCCTCTGGTAGCCCCCGTTCCGCCCCTATCTGACCACCTTTGGCCACCACCTAGCTTCGTCCGGCCACCGCTTGGCCTCCTCGGCATCCCCCTCGCCCTCCGCCGGCCTCGCCTCGCTGTTTTGGCCACAGCACTAGCTCCCGCTAGCTAAGGGCAGAAACCCACAAGTGGGTTTCCAGCCCCTTTGGGCCCGCTTTTGGGCCATTTTCGGGCCCCGAACCCGAGCCGTGCTTTGGGATGAATCGTTCCTCGCGCCTTCCTCGTCGGATTGGTCCGATTTGCGCGCGATTCTAGTGAGTAATCTCACTAATCCTTGCTTAGTGGATTAATTATACTTAAGGGTTTCTTAGTTTTAATTAATTAGGTTTAAGTGGTTAGATTAATATAGATTAGTGTTTATTAGTCAATTGTGAAGCGAATCGGGTAAATTGATGATGCAATTAGCACGTAGATGTGGTCTAATATTTATTAAAGGTAGCTTGGGATTTTCCCGACCCTAATTGGGCTTCAATTTGGCAATTCGGGCCTAAGTAGAATTTTTAGTAATTAAATATTATTTTTCGAAATTAATTTAATTAATTAATTATTTTTCGAAAATTCAACCAGGGTGGTCGGTGACTGGAATTTTATGCTGATGATTGTGGTACAGTCCGTTTATTTAATTGGGCTTTATTTTGAGCTAAATTGAATTTTTAATATTTATTAATTAAATTTTGAAATTAATTAATTAATTATTTATTTATTTTTCGGAAATTAAGGCTAAGATAGCCAGCGACCGAAATTTTGTGCTGATTGTTATGGTGTAGTTTGTTTATTTAATTGAGCTTGATTTTATGCTAAATTGATTTATGAATGATTTTAGGATTTATTCTATTTTGGTTATTAATTGGAAAATAACCGGGTGTCGGTTGACAGCACCGAAAGTGTTTTGGTGGGCTATAGAGAATGGTGGGAATTTTGAAAAAGAAAATTATAGTATTTTGGCTAAGGCCGATCGTGTATGCACACATGACTATTTTATCGGGTATGATAAAAATAATAGCAATATTGGACGATGGAGATGGTATACTATATCGACCTACGGGCGATATATCAGCTTTGGGCGAGCAGTATACCTTATTATCAGCTTTGGACGAGCAATATATTATCAGTTTTGGATGAGCATATGGCATACTATATCGGCTTTTGGGCGATATGTCAGCTTTGGGTAAGCAATATACCTTATTATCAGCTTTGGGTGAGCATATGGTATACTATATCGGCCATCGGGCGATATGTCGGCTTTGGGTGAGTAGTATACCGGTACACTATATCGGCCTTCAAGCGATATGTCGGCTTTGGGTGAGCAGTATATCTTATTATCAGCTTTGGGCAAGCTATACTATCTATTTGTCAGCTTTGGGTGAGCAGTCCTGACTTAATAGGACTTTATAGGTAGTATTGAATGTGCCGACCAAGCATGGGTCGTGATGACATGTAATCGATTTAGCCGATTGGTCATTGCTTTGATATGATGTTGTGAATTGATTGATTGAATGGAAATGACCGTGAGTGGTCATGTTGGCATGTAATCGACTAGGTTGATTTGATTGATGCTTCGATCTTTGATGTGATTGCTTGGGTGTCTATTTGATCTATGCTAATATGCAGGTGAAATCTGAGGCCAAGGTAAGTCCTCTGACTCGTGCTGTGCTTAGGCAACCATGTGGTGTATTGGTTCCCTAATTGAGTCTTAGTGGGGTAGAACTCGCTGAGACATGGTCTCATTAGTTATTGAATAACCATTTCAGGACTTTGAGGAGGAGCCAAGGAGGAGGAACCTGAGGAAGAGAAAGATTTTTTAAGAAGAAGAAAATGATCTAGAGAGGGATCTTGAGTACAACCCAGATGTGGATTGAGATCCCATCCCTTTTGTGAACCCTGTCTTAGTATAGATAGGTGCGAGACAAGTTTGCTGTGAATAGTATTGTAAATATTCTATAAGTCGTGCTATTAATGTGGTTGTGAATTTCAATATGAAAATATGGCCTTACTTTTCTATCCCATTGTGTTATTGTCTGGGGATTTATAACTGCTTACGCATGTGCTTAATAAAAGAAAGGGTTAGCGATACATAGTCCTGGGTGTGACACCCTGAACCACCAAGGGTCGCCACAGTCACCTGATGTCACACCTAATTACATCTCTTACCAAAAGAAGCGTTGAAGTTCATAGACCTTTTTTTTTTTTTTGAAAACAGTCCCAACGCGACTCATTAGCGGAAGCAAAATTTAATTTCGTCATCTCTCCCTCCAACAACCATGATACAATTACACACCACTAATCATCATGAGAAAAGACAAAACCACGACACTTTATTTACATATTTTCAAGATGGGTTTCCTTGGGTCGGTACATCAAAAGAAAGGCCAAGACATGAAGCCACACTCGGCCATAACCCAAAAAGAAACACTCGACCCATTACGACTAACGTGCAAGATTCCCCATCACTAGTGTCAGCTAACCATCCCAAAAAGTTTCAGCTCCTACTTGACATGCACGGGCCCTCACACCCATCCCGGTGCATCAGGCAGTGGCAGCGGCAACATCCCACGCATCGCTCCGTCTCGACGAATGTGGACGGATATAAACTCCTCAATGACAAGGCCCCTAGCCAGGCCCACATCGTACATCACTAAGGCGCGCACTCGAATAAAAGTCAGTCCAAGAATGGTGGGACAATTGATCTCCACACACTCAACCTCTACATCTGAAGGAAGGCCATAAAATACGCCCCGCGTGATAGTAGGGAGGGGCATCCTGCTAATTTGAAATGTTGGTCCCCGAAGGGGTGAGCACAATCACTCAGCAGGTAAAGAAATCCAATAATCACTCAATGCATCATACAATACAATCACAAAATCATACATGTCATTCATGCATCCAAGCATACTTACCTTGAAGCCATGCATACACTATCATACATCTTCCTCACAATCATAACACATACATGCTATCATGTCACAGGTGGTTCAATTTCCACTTTTAATTTTCAATTCGATCACCATATCACTCTTTCTCGAGATCATCAATTTTATCACATACTTTGCACTCGCACCCCATCCTGGCATCACGAGAAAAACCTCCAGCATTCAGCCACTTGAGGCCACTGGGCATCCGACACCCCCACATTCCGGGCATCTCGCATCCCAACTGGCATCACGAGGCATCCCCTCGAGCAAAGACCTCCGAGGCTTCCGGCACCCAACCATTCCGGGCATCCTGATACTCCCAGGGCCATCCGGCCATATATCTCTATACATTCTGGGCATCCGCCCCCCCATCCCAGGCATCCTAATACTCCCAGGGCATTATCATCCACCACAAATAATTTCATCATTTATCATTGTTCATGCTTACCAATTTACGTCTCAATTTAGCATTGCACATGATGTAATGGCAAATAAAATCACTTTCATCATTTGATTTATACATGCATCATCAGTCATCATCATACATGCAACAAGATGCAATCATTTATAAAAAATAAAATTTATGGAATTCATACAATTTAGGATAGTCCATTTATCATGCCTTTTTTAAAAAAATTATTTAAATTCCAGCTTGTACCATTTTTGAAAATATTTAAATTAAATATCCATATGATTCCCAAAAATCATGAAATTAAGGCATGTGATACATAAGACAATAAGATAATGATTTCATGAAAAACACATGGCCAATAAAGTTCCACACAAAAGACATCATTCACACAATCACAGCATGCAATTTCGGATAAAAACAGAATGTGCAGTTTTTGAATTAATTCGATTAAAATACCCGAACCACCTCTGAAAATTATGAAATTTTACCAGGTCATAGCTAAGACACTAAAGTAGATTTTTCATGAGACTTCTAGGCCAGATTCGTTTTAGATAATTTCCTATAGTCGTCCGAAGCTTCTGGTTCTCATACTGAAACGTCCAGTGTAATCATCTCCGAAATACCAAGCTTTTACCCACTTATTCTTCTTCTTTTCCTCTGAAATTTGGATATGTTTTACCTCAAGAGGTCACCTACAACTTTGATTAAGGGATATAAGTCAAATTTTCAAAGAATAGTCCCCATATGAGTCCATGAAGGCTCGGGTGTCCAGTACTACGTCTCCAGATTTACCGTATTCAATAGTAAGTTGATTCACTAGGATATAATTGTTAATTTTACTTCAAATTTGAGTATGTTAGTCTTTAAGATGTTCTCTACAAGTTTCATGAAGAAGTAGAAGAGATATTCTTGATAAAAATCAACATGCAACCACAGATCTACAAAAAGGTCAACAAAATTGTTCCAGATCTAGTGTCTCCGTAGGATGAGAGTTTGGCCCCTTAAATATCCACCATTTTGCACCAAATTTTAGTATGTTGTAGTTTAAGATATTGGCTACAAATTTCATGAAGGATTGAAAGTCAAAATCGAACTCAAAAAATGCATGCAAGCTCTCACAAGATTCTGGCTCAGGCGGTTCATGCGAAAACAGCAACACCACTCAAGAACAAGTCATCCTAGCTTCGGTTTCCCCCTCCTGATCACCCAAAATTCGACATTACTCCAAACCTACATGCAACAAACACATGCAAGAGTAGTAAGAGGATCCTAACTTGCCTCTAAACCGAGTTAGCGACGAGCACACAGCGGCGAACGGGCGGCAAACGGGCGGCAACGGCTCCTCTCTCTCGGCACCCTTCTCTCTGTCGCAACCCTCTCTCTCTCTCTCTCTCTCTCTCTCTCTCTCTCTTTCTCACTTGGCCGAATACCACCAACCGGCCACTCTCTCTCCTCTTCTTCCTTTTATTCCCCCAAATCTCCATCATTGGCAATGATTACTTGCCACTCCAATTGGCCAATGCATGCGAGCCCTCCTTGCCACTTGGCAAGGCCCATGCAATGGGCCCGCCACCCTCCTTCTTGGGCCTCTCTTGGGCCGGCGACAACCCCTCCGTGGGCCTCTATTGGGCCGGCCATTTGGCCCACCAAAAATCCCCATTTAGGCTTAAGGCTCAAACCTAAATAAAATTAAAATTTCCCTTTTTATTCTTTCTTCTATAAATTTTAAATTTTAAATTTTAAATCCCACATGGCCAAAGTCTTGTAACATTTTATTTATAGGAATTTAATTTATGAGGTGCATAGCCAAGCATAGATTATTCTCATTAATTTATCCTATAGTCCAAATTTCAAAAATTCATGAACAAAAGCATATCACTTAGCCTTAAGAGAAAACTAATGGCTAAAGCATAAACCATAGGTAATTTCATTACCTAATTATGAACTTTAATACACCTTAGAGCTTGACTTGAATTTTTGGGATGCCACAATTCTCCTCTTTTCAGAGAATTTCGTCCTCGAAATTAGACACCACTTGTGCCTTCTTGAAACAAATAGGGGTACTTTTCCTTCATCTGATCTTCACTTTCCCATATGGCTTCCTCCATATCATGATGTCGCCATAGTACCTTAACCAGAGGGATCTTCTTAGTTCTAAGAATTTATTCCTTTCAATCCAATATCTGTACAGGCTCTTCAATGTACCTCACTTTCTCATCCACTTTGATGGCTTCATGATCGAGTATGTGACCAGGATCCGGCTGGTACTTCCTCAACATCAATACATGAAACACATCATGCAAATTTCCCAACTTAGGAGGTAGCGCTAAGCGATAAGCTACATCCCCTATCCTTTCGAGTATTTCAAAAGTTCCAACAAATCTGGGGCTTAACTTACCCTTCATCCCAAATCGAGATATCCCTTTCATTAGAGATACCTTAAGGAATACATGGTCTCCCACGTTAAATTCCAAAGGCCTTCTATGCCTATCTATGTAGTCCTTCTGCCTACTTTGAGCTGTTTTAAGTCTTTTCTTGATAATTTCAATAGCTTCAATGGTAACTTGTACCAATTCAGGTCCTGTCAATTTCCTTTCACCTACTTCATTCTAGCAGACAAGAGTCCTACATTTCCTTCCATATAATGCTTCATAAGGAGCCACGCCTATACTTTTCTGGAAACTATTATTATAGGCAAACTCTACCAAATTCAATCTTTCATCCCAATTTCCTTTGAAATCAATTACACAAGCCCTCAACATATCCTCTAATGTCTGGATTACTCTTTCTGTTTGTCCATCTGTCTGGGGATGAAAAGCAGTACTAAACTGAAACTTAGTTCCTAATGCAATTTGAAGACTTTGCCAAAAGTTTGAAGTAAATCTCGAATCCCGATCTGAGGTAATAGTCACTGGAACACCATGTAGGCGTACTACTTGACCTACATACATATTTGCATATTTATCCATTAGGTAGTACATGCAAACTGCTAGGAAATAAGCCGATTTAGTCAAACGGTCCACTATTACCCAGATAGAATCATGGCCACTTGATGTCCTTGGCAATCCTTGCACAAACTCCATTGTTATATGCTCCCACTTCCATTCTATATGTCTAATGGTCTCAAGAGTCCTGCGGGTTTGCGATGCTCCGCTTTTACTTGTTGGCACGTCAAACATTGAGAAACATGCTTAGCCGTATCTGCCTTCATACCATTCCACCAAAACTGCTAACGCAAATTCCTGTACATCTTTGTACTACCTGGATGAATAATATAATCACTTATGTGTCTCCAACAGAATTTCCTTCTTTAATTCTTCGTTATCGGGAACACAGAGTCGTCCTTGGCATCTTACCACTCCATCTTCAGAGACATGAAATTTCGGTCTTTTCCCTAAAGACACAGCATCTTTCACTTTCAAAATCTCTGGGTCAGATTCTTGCAAGATTTTTACTTTCTGAATAATCTCAGGTTCTATTCTTAATGCACTAAGTATACCAGTAAGACAATCCATTTCCAATTTAAACTCTGAGTCCGCTACAGACTTTAACAACCCCCACTCTGCCATCCTTAAATTTGCTATTTCCACAGCCGACTTACGACTAAGAGCATCCGCTACCCTATTCGCTTTCCTCGAATTGTATCTTATCTCACAATCATAATCCTTTAATAACTCCATCCACCTCCTTTGTCTCATGTTCAACTCCTTTTGTGAGAACAAATATTTCAAGCTCTTATGATCCGTATAAATCTCAAACTTCTCCCCATACAGATAGTGTCTCCATATCTTCAAGGCAAACACTATAGCTGCTAGTTCTAAATCATGCGTTGGGTAATTCAGTTCATGGGGTTTCAATTGTCTAGATGCATAGGCTATGACCTTGTCATGTTGCATCAAAACATATCCCAGTCCTTTGTGAGATGCATCACTATATACTGTAAAACCATCAGGTCCAGTCGGTATAGTCAGGATTGGAGCTGAGGTCAATTTCCTTTTAAGCTCTTGGAAACTCCTTTCACATTCCCCATTCCATTCAAATTTCACATTCTTTCGGGTCAACTTAGTTAAAGGACCTGCCAATCATGAAAATTAGTTAAAGGACCTGCCAAGCATGAAAATCCTTTGATAAACCTTCTATAATAGCCCGCCAGTCCTAAGAAACTTCGTATTTCAGTAGGTGCCGTTGGTCTCGGCCAATTTACTACCATTTCAACTTTCGCCGGGTCTACTACAATTCCCTTTCCTAACACCACATGCCCTAAAAATATTATCTAGTCCAGCCAAAACTCGAACTTACTAAACTTGGCATACAATTTATGCTCTCTCAGGGTTTGCAAAACTATCCCTAAATGTTGCTCATGCTCTTTAGGCCCTCTTGAATATACCAGAATATCATCAATAAATACAATCATAAACTGGTCTAAATAAGGCTTAAATATCCTATTCATTAAATCCATAAATGCAGTCGGCGCATTAGTCAATCCAAATGGCATAACAAGGAACTCGTAGTGTCCATAACAAGTCCTAAATGCAATCTTAGGAATGTCCTATTTCTTAATTCTTAACTGATGGTATCCCGACCTCAAGTCAATCTTAGAGAAAATTGAACTTCCCTGGAGTTGGTCAAACAGGTCATCAATTCTAGGCAAAGGATATTTATTTTTAATGATCACCTGGTTCAGTTGCCTATAGTCAATGCACAAGCACATCGATCCATCTTTCTTTTTTCACAAACAAGACCGGTGCACCCCAAGGTGAAGCACTTGGTCTAATGAATCCTTTGTCAAGCAACTCCTGTAGTTGCACTTTCAATTCCTTCAATTCGACTAAGGCCATCATATATGGGGCTTTTGATATTGGTCCTGTTCCAGGCATTAACTCAATTTCAAATTCAACTTCCCGCTCTGGTGGTAATCCAGGCAATTCCTCAGGAAATACATCTTGAAATTCATTAACGACTCGAACTTCCTCAAGTTTAGGCTCCTTCCTTCCATAATCTTTAACTATGGCCAGGTATCCTTGACATCCTTTGTCAAGTAACGCATAGGCTTCTACTGCCGAAATAAGTGCTACAGGTAGATGGGTCTGACCTCCTAAAAATTCACAACTAAACTGATCAGGTAAAACGAATTGGATCACTCTTCTATAACAATTCCATTCTAGCCCGATACTTACGAAGCCAGTCCATTCCTATAATAACATCAAAATCATACATGGCCATTACAACTAAGTCTATTTCCATATCCTTTCCTTCTATTGATATCTTACAATTCCCACACACCAACGTAGACAATACCATCCCCCTGCTGCGAGGCCTTCGGTGGAGGAAATGCGTGCGGTGTTGAAGCACACCCTTGATGCGGATCAGGTTCGCTTTATTTCTAGCCCCATATCAGAGACTGAAATTAAAGATACTCTATTCTCTCTTGCGGTGGGTAAGGCCCCTGGCCCTGATGGATACAATGTGGAATTTTTTAAACATTCTTGGGAGATTGTTGGACCTTCTGTTATTCTGGCAGTGAAAGATTTCTTTGAGACGGGCATATTGTTGCGGGAAATTAACACAACTATTTTGGCCTTGGTCCCCAAAGTCCCGAATGCTTCCAATGTGAATGATTTTCGGCCAATTGCTTGCTGTAACACATTATACAAGTGTATTACCAAGCTTATTGCTAATCGGCTCTCTCAAGTGCTACCTTCTATCATTAGTCTGCCCCAAAATGCCTTTGTAAAAGGTAGACACATCAGTGACAATATTTTACTTGCTCAGGAGCTGTTTTGTGGTTTTCACAATGATCCTTACCGGCCTAAATGTGTTATTAAAGTTGATTTTAGGAAGGCCTACGATACGGTGGATTGGAGGTTTATTGAATTGTGTCTGCAGGCTTTCGGTTTCCCCGAGGAGTTCATTGCCCGGGTTATGATTTGCATTCGTACCCCCAAGTTCTCGGTTGCAATTAATGGGGAACTCCATGGGTTCTTTTCAAGTGGGAGGGGTATTCGTCAGGGTGATCCCATGTCGCCATATATTTTTACTCTTGTGATGGAAGTCTTTACAGGTATTCTGGACATTCAAACTTCACATCCGGACTTTGGTTTTTACTGGCGTTGCAAGCCCACCTGACTTTCTCATCTTTTCTTTGCTGATGATGTACTACTCTTCACTGAAGCTAACTTATCGTCTATTGATCTTCTCAAGAATGGTATTGAGAAATTTTCTAGCTGGAGTGGGCTGATTCCGAATCTTCGGAAGAGTGAAGTTTTCCTTTCTGGAGGCTCCTCTGACCTTCATGAGGATATCCTAAATAAGCTAGGCTATCAGTTGGGCACCTTTCCTTTCCGCTGTCTAGGAGTACCGGTTATTTCAGCTAGATTAAGGAAAGCTGACTGCGTCTCCTTGGTTAATTTAATCACGGCTCGTGTTCAATCTTGGACCAATAGATTCCTCTCCTTTGCAGCGCATCTTAAACTTATAAGGTCGGTGCTTCATTCTATACAAGTCTTTTGGGCTAATGTGTTCTTTCTACCATGTTCAGTTCTAAATCGAATTGAGCAAATTTTCCGCCAATTCTTGTGGAGAGGCCCTGAGATGGGTGCAAGTGGTGCGAAAGTCTCGTGGTGTAATGTTTGCCTTCCCAAAAATGAAGGGGGCTTAGGTATTCGTACTCTAAAGGAGAACAACATTGCGTCCATGCTCAAACATATTTGGATTCTTTTCTCGGATAAAGAATCCATGTGGTGCAAGTGGATTCATTCCAATTTCCTGAAGCGGAAAAATTTTTGGGTGGTTCCTTGCCCTACTCATTGCTCTTGGGCCTGGAGGAAGTTATTAGATCTTCGTGATCAATTCCAGCAATATTTCAGATGGAGCATTGGAAATGGGAGGTCGGTCTCCTTTTGGTTCGACCCTTGGCACCCAAATGGTCCTCTATACAAGATCTTTTCTAATCAGGATATTTATCGCTCGGGTATATCCCGCTCTGCTTCGGTTGCTGATGGTTTTGCTACTCCTATGGGCTGGTATATCATTCACATCATGGCTAATTGGTGGAATCCCCTTCCGGTATTCAACCAAGAGGAGGATCGGTTTCAGTGGCTTCCACACCCATCCGGTCGCTTCTTCATTGCTTCTGCCTGGGATTTGATCCGTCCGAAGCATAATGTCGTCTCGTGGGCTTCTTTTGTTTGGAATACTGCCTTGCCTCCAAGATATCAAACGCATCTTTGGCTTATTTCACGCAATCGGTTGCCGACTCAGGTTTTGCTCATCTCTTATGGTAGGATCCCCCCTACAAATTGCCCCCTTTGTTCATGCAGACCTGATTCTATAGATCATTTGTTCTTTGCATGCCGTGCTTTGGATAGTCTTATTTCATTTTGGGCGGCATGATTCAACCTAGTGTGGCGAAACAAGCGTTGGGTGGATAATTTGGCCTGGGCTTCCAAGCGGTTTATGGGCAAGAGTTTTTATCAGATCCTGGCTCGGTTTAGTTTTGGTGCAATGTGTTATATCATTTGGAAAGAGCGGAACAATGTGCTTTTTCGAATCGACTCTCTTTCTTCCAAATGATGAAAATGCATCTTCGAAGGCTATCAAAGATAAGGCTATGACCTTTAAGCATGTTCCCGATGTGCCCATGAATAGAAGACTTCAACGAAGCTGGAACATCCATCCTTCTATTTTTGATTGATGGAGGTTTTCTAGTTTTTGTTGTCTTTTGTTTCCTTTCATTGTTGTTGCTCCTCTTTTCTGGGAACCATGGCACCCTTACACTCGTTCTAGGCTTTTTGTCTTCTTGAGTGTCTGTTTTTGTTGGTGCCAGGCCTCCCTCTTGTCTTCTTTCTTGCAAAATCAATTTATTACTTACCTTTACCAAAAAAAAAAAAAAACGTAGACAATACCATATCCTTTAAAGGCGTGGAAACATAAAGAGGCGTCTCAAGAGGCATAACTTCTATTTTATTCAAACGTTTATATCTCTCAGACACAAATGAATGCGTTGCACCCGTATCAAACAATGCATATGCCTTTTCACCATTAATAAGGATCATACCTAAGATAACATTTTTGGAAGCTTCCGCTTCCTCTTGGGTGACTGCATACACCCTTCCTTGTGCTGGTGGCCTTTGAGGATTTCCTTGTAAGTTTGATCTAACAGCACTCTGATATCCCTGTCGCACCGAGCCAACACTCACTTGCAACCTTTCTTGTGGGCAACTTCTCCTAAGATGGCCCACTTGTCCACAACCAACACATTTTAGTCGTCCATTGCAAGGTCCTGGGCCATGTCGCCCATTACACATTTGACAAACACCAAGCTGATAGGGTGCTTTCCCTATATTCAGACCACTTCTTGCTCCCCCAAAATTTCCAAAATTACTATTTTTCTCCACATTCCAAGTCTGACCTTGACCAGAATAGGGTCTCTTACCCCTTCTCACATCATTAAAGTTCAGCGGTTTCTTAAACTCTGACCACTCTCTTAACAGTTCCTGCTCCACTAACTATGACCTTTCATAAATCTCATTATAATATCTTATGTTCAAAGGCACTAGCTGCTTTCTAATGTCAGTTCTAAACCCTTTCAGGAATCTCTTAGCCTTTTCCTCCTGATCCTCAATCAATCTAGGAGCATATCTAAACAGTTCAGAAAATCTAGCCTCATACTGGTCCACTGTCAGCTCCTTTTGTTCTAGTTGAACAAATTCTGTAATTTTCCTGTCCTTAGCACAGTCAGAAAAATGCTTTCTATTGAAAGCTCTCATAAACTCTTCCCAGTTAACATCAGTATATGTTGGAAAAATTATGTCCTTCAAAGCTCTCCACCAAAACTTTGCATTTCCCTCCAGCTGGTACTCTACCAAAGTTATTTTCTCAGCATTATTGCAGTCAACAGCCGGAAAATTCATTCCATCCCATCAATCCATTGTTTCGCCTCCTCAGGACTTCCCATTCCATTGAACTTAGGTAGCTTCACCTTCAGAAATTGCTCTACCAGTCCTTGCGTTCGGCATTCTGCTCCAGGTTGTTGCTGCATGTGCCTTTCCATCAGATTTCCAATATTGGCCAATGCCTGTAGGATGTCTTCCATTCGGGGTTCAGCCCTTGCAGCAGAGGCTTCAGCCCTCGATGGATGAGCACTTCCAACTCGCACCTTGACTTTCTTGTAATTTCCAAGCATTGCCTCAGGAATAATCTGAGACTCACTGCCTCCATTTAAAGCAACTACTACGGCTACATAAGTAACATATACATGTTACTAGTACCTAGAGGCAACTCAAAATAAACTGCTAGGGATCTACGAGTGAATACTCATCACCCGTTATTCAATTATTCCGCTTTATATCCTATTGTGTGCATTGTCATCATGTTCCTCAATTTCCAAATGAGACTCCTTATCACTTCACCTATACCCATTCGCTCTGATACCAAAAAGGGGCTCCGTGACACCCCGAACCACCTAGGGTCACCACAGGCACCTGATGTCACACCTAATTACATCTCTTACCAAAAGAAGTGTTGAAGTTCATAGACCCTTTTTTTTTTTTGAAAATGGTCCCAGCGCGACTCATTAGCAGAAGCAAAATTTAATTTCGTCATCTCTCCCTCCAACAACCATGATACAATTACACACCACTAATCATCATGAGAAAAGACAAAGCCACAACACTTTATTTACATATTTTCAAGATGGGTTTCCTTGGGTCGGTACATCAAAAGAAAGGCCAGGACATGAAGCCACACTTGGCCATAACCCAAAAAGAAACACTCGACCCACTACGACTAACGTGCAAGATTCCCCATCACTAGTGTCGGCTAACCTTCCCAAAAAGTTTTAGCTCCTACTTGACACGCACGGGCGCTCACACCCATCCCAGTGCATCAGGCGGTGGCGGCGGCAACATCCTATGTATCACTTCGTCTCAACGAACGTGGACGGATATAAACTCCTCAATGACAGGACCCCCAGCCAGGCCCACATCGTACATCACTAAGGCGCGCACTCGAATAAAAGTCAGTCCAGGAATGGTGGGACAGTCGATCTCCACATACTTGACCTCTACATCTGAAGGAAGGTCGTAAAATATGCTCCGCGTGATAGCAGGGAGCGGCATCCTGCTAATCTGAAATGTTGGTCCCCGAAGGGGTAAGTACAACCACTCAGCAGGTAAAGGAATCCAATAACCACTCAATACATAATACAATACAATCACAAAATCATACATGTCATTCATGCATCCAAGCATACTTACCTTGAAGCCATGCATACACCATCATACATCTTCCTCACAATCATAACACATATATGTCATCATGTCATAGGTGATCATCATCATATCATGTCATATATGCATATCATCATGCCATGGGTAATCATCATCATATCACATCATATATGCATATCATCATGCCATGGGTAATCATCATCATATCATGTCATATATGCATATCATCATGCCATAGGTAATCATCATCATATCATATCATATATGCATGATTCAATTTCCACTTTTAATTTTCAATTCGATCACCATATCACTCTTTCTCGGGATCATCAATTTTATCCCATACTTTGCACTCGCACCCCATCCTGGCATAGCAAGAAAAACCTCCGGCATTCAGCCACTTAAGGCCACCGGGCATCCGGCACCCCCACATTCTGGGCATTTCGCATCCCAATTGGCATCACGAGGCATCCCCTCGAGCAAAGACCTCCGAGGCTTCCGACACCCAACCATTCTGGGCATCCTGATACTGCCAAGGCCATCCGACCATGAATCTCTATACATTCCGGGCATCCGGCACCCCTCATCCCGGGCATCCTAATACTCCCAGGGCATTATCATCTGCCACAAACAATTTCCTCATTTATCATTGTTCATGTTTACCAATTTAGGTCTCAATTTAGCATGGCATATGATGTAATGGCAAATAAAATCACTTTCATCCTTTGATTTATACGTACATCATTAGTCATCATCACACATGCAACAAAATGCAATCATTCATAAAAAATAAAATTTATGGAATTCATACAATTTAGGATAGTCCATTTATCATGCCTTTTTTTAAAAAAATTTATCTAAATTCTAGCTTGTACCATTTTTGAAAATATTTAAATTAAATATCCATATGATTCCCAAAAATCATGAAATTAAGGCATGTGATACATAAGACCATAAGATAATGATTTCATGAAAAACACATGGCCAATAAAGTTCCACACAAAAGACATCATTCACACAATCACAGCATGCAATTTCGGATAAAAACAGAATGTGCAGTTTTTGAATTAATTCGATTAAAATACCCGAACCACCTCCGAAAATTATGAAATTTTACCAGGTTATAGTTAAGACACTAAAGTAGATTTTTTCATGAAGACTTATAGGCCAGATTCGTTTTAGATAATTTCCTATAGTCGTCCGAAGCTTGTGGTTCTCATACCAAAACGTCCAGTGTAATCATCTCCGAAATACCGAGTTTTTACCCACTTATTCTTCTTCTTTTCCTCTGAAATGTGGATATGTTTTACTTCAAGAGGTCCCCTACAACGTTCATTAAGGGATCTAAGTCAAATTTCTAAAGAATAGTCACCATATGGGTCCATGAAGTCTTGGGTGTCCAGTACTACGTCTCCAGATTTACTGTCTTCAAGAGTAAGTCGATTCACTAGGCTATAATTGTTCATTTTACTTCAAATTTGAGTATGTTAGTCTTTAAGATTTTCTTTAAAAGTTTCATGAAGAAGTTGAAGAGATATTCTTGATAAAAATCAACATGCAACCAAGAATCTACTAAAAGGTCAACAAAATTGTTCTAGATCTAGTGTCTCCGTAGGATGAGAGTTTGACCCCTTAAATATCCATCATTTTGCTCCAAATTTTCGTATGTTGTATTTTAAGATGTTTGCTACAACTTTCATGAAGGATTCAAAGTCAAAATAGAACTCAAAAAATGCATGCAAGCTCTCACAAGATTCTGGCTCAGGCGGTTCATGCGAAAACAGCAACACCACTTAAGAACAAGTCATCCTAGCTTTGGTTTCCCCCTCCTGATCACCCAAAATTCGACATTACTCCAAACCTACATGCAACACACACATGCAAGAGTAGCAAGAGGATCCTAACTTGCCTCTAAACTGAGTTAGCGACGAGCACACGGCGGCGAACGGGCGGCGACGGCTCCTCCTCCTCTCGGTTCCTCTCCTCTCGGCACCCTTCTCTCTCTCGCAACCCTCTCTCTCTCTCTCTCTCTCTCTCTCTCTCTTTCTCACTTGGCCGAATACTACCAACCGGCCACTCTCTCTCCTCTTCTTCCTTTTATTCCCCTAAATCTCCATCATTGGCAATGATTACTTGCCACTCCAATTGGCCAATGCATGCAAGTCCTCCTTGCCACTTGGCAAGGCCCAAGCAATGGGCCGGCCACCCTCCTTCTTGGGCCTCTCTTGGGCCGGCGATAGCCCTTCTGTGGGCCTCTATTGGACCGGCCATTTGGCCCACCAAAAATCCCCCCTTTAGGCCTAGGGCCCAAACCTAAATAAAATTAATTTTTTCCCTTTTTATTCTTTCTTCTATGAATTTTAAATTTTAAATCCCACATGGCCAAAGTCTTGTAACATTTTATTTATAGGAATTTAATTTATGAGGTGCATAGACAAGCATAGATTATTCTCATTAATTTATCCTATAGTCCAAATTTCAAAAATTCATGAACACAAGCATATCACTTAGCCTTAAGATAAAACTAATGGCTAAAGCATAAACCATAGGTAATTTCATTACCTAATTATGAGCTTTAATACACCTTAGAGCTTGACTTGAATTTTTGGGATGCCACATTGGAATATCACATTATAAAATTGACTAGATAGAAGGATGTATGCGTGCCCGAGGATCGGGGCGTGACAGAGGAAATATGGTAAGAGATTGATTCTCAACAACGAATTCTCTTCATACTTCACAAATAATATATCTTGATTCTCAATAACGAATTCTCCACATACTTCACAAATGATGTATTTTTTCCTAAATTTCTCATATATATGCATTACTAAGAAAAATATTGTATAAAGTAGAGAGAAATCAATTCTTGCTTGATGTCTAAAACAAATATTGTTTGGGATCTTGACAGTAAGTCATGGCTTCAAACTTAATAGAAACACATCCATCTATCAACTTGGCTAATAAATCATGCATCCCAGCAGAGAAATCCTATCTATAGAGGCTTTAGCGCTTCAAAAGGAAGCCCAAAGGAGAATTCAACTTGAGGTATGAATAATTTCTTTTTGGCAATTTATTTCTTTAAAAAGGAAAATTCATAAAAGTGCATTGGAGAATATTAGGGAACACGAAACATGGCAATCACACAGTCAATTAAGGGTACATTTGGTTCAGCATTTGGAAAGCTCTGGGAAAATGCAAAGCAGTTTAGCCTAAAAGGCTTTGGAAGAAATGCAAAGACTGTTTGGTAAATTCCACTTTGAAATGCAACTTTGAGAGAAATGTTGTTTGGTAGAAAACACATTTGCGAAGCCCCTTTGGTGATTAATCTAAATTTTTTAAAATTAAAAAAAATATTTGCGGCTTTTTTAATTTATATTTGACAACAATGTTAAAGATATTGTGTAAACAATTTTATTAAAATCAAAATTCCTTTTTTTGCTAAAAAAATCAAATGGAAAAAAATATGCTCTCTTTCTCAATTACAAGAAAATTACTTTCATTACAATAAAAACATGATAACATATGCTTTGAGGAAAGAAGTTCATTATCCTTAAAAATTACAAATATCCTTAATTAAATCCTAAATTCATAACTATTAGATCACGTAAACGTGACATATCAAAAATGTTGTAGACACTTATAGAAATAGCAGGATTCAATACTGCTGGGGATTGGACCCATCCATTTTTAATCCTGCCAATATTCCCCTGTAAGTTCGGGTTCTTGGAGTTGCTGCTGCCTTCGTCGGTTCTTGAGAGTTGTGGACTGCTCAGTTGGCTAGTTAGCTTCTTGTGCTGCTTTTCAGTGGGTGGGTATTGTTGAAGTTGGGAGCTGCATCTGGTATGTGAGGGTTGCCTCTGTCTGTTGCAGTCCCTTTTGTAGCTGCTAGATGATTTCTTGCTATTGCTTAGCTGTGTAGGTCACCAAGTTTAAGAGATCTCCTTTTCCTTTTGTTGGTGGCTGCTGTTTTGGCTGTCTTGTTGCTGTTGTTTTTGGCTTTTGTTTATGATTTTCATGGGTTGTTTCCTCCTTCTCGGCACCCTTCCACTTGATTTGACTTGTTGTCTTCTTGAGTGTAAGTTCTTGGTACTGTGTCTTTGTGTATAGCTGTATAGCTTTTGGTTTAAAGTCAACATATCTATTACCTTTACCAAAAAAAAAAAAAAAACAATTTTGTCCAATACTGTATGGAAAAAGTACCTACAATCAACGCACCAACTGCCACACAAAATGCTCCAACTTGAAGAAGCAACTCCACCCTACTGACTTCAAGCCTCCGAGAGCTAACAAAGAAAGAAGTCAAATTTTCATAACTGATTTCCACTCATACAACCACAACAAAAGTGGTGCTCAAAGAGTGAAGGGAAGAGCAAGTTTTACACATTTAGTTGCACTACACATGAAAATGAAATATATCGATGCATTCAATCTTCATGTGGAGCATGCTCTTAGTCCAAAATCTAATATGGAGAATAACATGTTAAGTAGTCAAACAATAGTCCAACAGATAATTCACGGTAAAGAATGTTATGGGGATTCAAACAATTCACAAGCGTTATGGAGATGCTGATCACCGGCATTTTTGCCATATTAGTATTTACAAGAGAGTGATGATATATAGTCAACAACAAAGTTTTAAGAAATGATCGTTGTTGGATTTTGTCTAAATGTTATTATCTTATTGGTTTTAGGTTTGTGAGCAGTGAGCTCAATGGGTTAAATAGAAAAGAAAACAAACCATTTCAGCTCTTCCAAGCTAAACAAAGCAGCCTTAAAAATCATGCACGATTGCATTTCTTCAACTGTCTAGTCATGGTTACAAAAGCATAATGCAACTCTTTTTCCCAATAAAGTTTACAGAATCAGTGCTCATGTGGCCAAGCATCATAAGATCACGTGCATGTATTCATTGGCGTCTGGCAAAGCGAGAGAGGAAACATGGTGTACAAAAATTTATGGACAAATAATGTTAAAAGAGAAAAAATCCATAGATGCCAAAGTTCATTCAATAGGAACCAGACGAGAGAACATCACTCTAAAAAATTTACAGTTAGCAGCTGTAAACCAAGTAGTTTCGGAGGCACATAAAAATTACAACATAAAGGATGAATGCAAAAGTTTTCTGTAGGTAATGCTTGATAGAAATGAAGAATCAAAACAACAGTATAGCGAATGCAGTATTTCTACTTTGTGAACTTGTCCTTTGAAATTCGAAACATTGAGGGGAGAACTCCAATTGTATGTCCTTTGAAATTTGAAAAAAAACACCCATGACCCACAACCCACAACCCACAGCCACTCACTACTAAAAATCTGTCCAACCTTGAAAACCTAGATCGAATCTCAGCTCGCGAAACCCGCAAAGCAACACAAAACCCTTGCTTTCTAAGGAGAACTCCAAATTCCCACACATTCGACCACTAAAAAGCAACCGCCCCGAATTTCACCCTTGCACTCCGCCATGGGTTATACAATCACAGATCTCGATTACCAACTAGCGAGAGCATGGAAAAAAAAAAAAAAACCAAGGAACCCGGAAGCAAAAGCAGATGAGATACAAACCGGCGTAGCAGGGGAGTCAAATGGGATCATCAAATCCAGATGAGGAGAAGAATTGAGAGAGAGAGAGAGAGAGAGAGCTTACACGCTGAAGGTGCTGGAGAAGTGTCATTGGCAGATTTGAAGGTGGATTCGATATCCAAGCCGATGCTGAAGTCGGCATCATCGTGGGGCTCTCGGGAAAGTGAGCGTGAGGAGTTGGGAGCGTGAGCATTTCTGGACGAGCTGCAAGGAGAAACCTTGGTTTTGTTCTTTTAGAAAGGGGTAAATTTGGGTTTCTGATGCTTTTTTTAGGGTAAAAAAGGAAATTCACAAAATTTTATTAATAGAGTCCTTCAACATTCCAAGGCCAACTTTCAACTCAAAGCTCATTGAAGAATGGTTGCCAAACACCAATTTTTTTCCCAAGTGTTTTTCCGGCCTAGAGGGGCTTTCTAAATACCCAACCAAACGCACTCTAAAAGTCTTATCACTGTTAATATGATGCAATCTTCAATCCAAAGTCACAACAAGATGTGTTAATTAGAGATATATCCAAAGATAAGCTTTACTAAGATAGTATTTAATTAAGAGAAGTACGTTCTTAATGTTTAGAGGGATTAAAAGCCTTGGAGAAAGCCAAACCATTTCATGCTAATCACTCAAATCCAAAACAAAAAACAGGTACAGAGGAAGCTGCAGGAGAGAATAGAGGCCAACGAGAAGTAACTGAAGGCAATTACAGAGGAACAACAAAAGAGAGCCTCGCTTGATGGGAGCAATCCTGCGAATCTGGAGGGCGCAAGAGCCCAAAAGAGCCGACTTCAATTTGGCCATCTCCAACTCTGTCGACCCCGCGCGTGAAAGAGGAGGTGGTGGTGGAGAGAGGGACAACAACAACATCAGCAACATGACGATGGGCAAGAAAGAAGAGATGTACGAGAGAGGAGGCCATTAAAATCGTGGCTCACCATTCAGAAATATGAAGGTGAGGCCGCCACACATGCGGGATCATCCTCAAATTCACCTCCACTATTCATCCTGGACCCTAGGGACGATTCCATCCCCCTAAGTTTCAACACTAGCCGCACTGCCAAACAAGGCGATCACATCAATACCCGTCTTCTTCGACTTTCTATCAGTGAATCATGAGCAATAGTTGCCCAATGAGGATGATCTGAACCCCCGCGGCCACAGCCATGGCCATGGCGACAGTAACAACAACAACGATCAATCCACATTAGCTGATTACTACGCTGTATTCAAATATGCTGAGGAGATCAGTCGTGATTAAGGGGATGTGATGTGATGTCTAGCTCTCATGGTTTTGACACGATTGTGGAGTCTGATTGTGATGATCTTTTGGAATATGAATCGCCAACCTATCATTATCTCCCATTTTCCACGAAGAAAATGCCTTTTGAGCTAATCATACTTGTGTTGAATCATAAGCAGCGCCATTGACAAGGACAAGAAGCATGAGGCACGGCAATTTTATAAATTAGTTGGACTATACTTGCCAAAATAATAAAGCTATTCTGTCCAAAAAGAACTGATTTAACACCTACAAGAAGATGAATTACAAAATAATGATCATAAGTAGAAAAACCATCAAATCCAAGTCCATCTTAAAAAACTTTGTTCAATATGTAAAAAATCAGTAATTTCTAGAGATAGATTATGCATCCAACTCACATTCTCTCCCAGATTCAGCTTGTTCTCCAATGCAAGTAGCTTTTCCTCTTTTTATCTTATAATGCTTTCTTCTTACTATACTTGCTGCAACCAAATTGAATAGTGAACTAAGCAACTATTGGAAAGATATGATGTAGGTTGATTGCAAAGTATCGCAACCAAATTTTTTGGGGTGTGAACCACCTAGGGTTTGTCTAATGGATTACTAAGCCTAGACTTAACTCGGGTTCTTCCAAGCCCATACCAATTCGCGACTTAGGTTCAAGTTCTTAACATGCGATTGACTTTCAATTAGGAGTCGCTACTAATCTATTTTTAGTGGGTTGATTAGAAATCCAAGTAAAGTAACGAAAGATTTACTTTACTCCTACAAACCAGAGATTTATGAATTTGGGGATTTGATAACGCTAGATTTCTCTAATGCTCTTTCGGTACCTTTATTTTTATTTTAAAAAATGTTTGGCAAGTAGTTTGGATTGCTTTTAAATTTATTTTCCTAACATGTGAGGTGATCATGCGGGTGTGCAATCGACCAATTTAACACCCAGATAAACAATAAATAAATTGCAAAAACTTACCTCAAATAAATTAAAATTCACATCAACAACCGTAGATATGGTTTCTAATTAACACGCAATTTCTTTTTTTGTTTTCACTTAATCAATGAAAATCATGCAATATGCAATGCAATATTACTAAATGACCTAATTCTAATGACATGCAATTTCTAAATGGCGTGCATTTCATGAATCTAATCCTATGTGACGTGTAATGACATTTTTTTTTGTTTTCTTAATAAATGTGCAATCTATGGAATTAACTTATCCTAAGGCAATTTTTTTTTGTATTTTTTTTTATGAAATTAGAAGTTAGAAAAATATGAAAATTATCTGGCTAAATTAAGATTCTACCTAACTTATATTAAGGATTAGGTCATGCTGAACCCTAATTTAAACCGGGATATTATCTTAACCTATCAATCTCTAACCTAAGATGCAGTCTATCTAAATCAATCTAAACTTAAAATGAAATATGCAATTTTATTCTAATGTGCAATGACGTGCAAATGATGCCCTAATTCTACATGACATATGCATGATGATTTTGTTTTTGTTTTTTTAATTAATTTAAAATGTCAAATAATTAAACATGCAATTTAAGCTAATGAAACAAAAATCTAACATCCTAAATTGATGTCTTTTGGTATTTTTTTTATTTCGACAATTCATAATAAATAAAAAAACGCTTAGTCTAAATATGCAGATTACCCTAAAGCATGTGATATTCTACGCATTTCAAGATAAATAAATCAAGACAAGACAAACCATTCAAAATCATAAAAAATATCACACATCGCTCAGATCAATGGATAATATTTTGCTAGTAAAATCGATAAATTGATCTTAAGCCTTAAAGATCAAAATATCAATTTTATTCCCACTTGATTAATTATTTCATCTAAAGCCTTATAGATGGAATAAAAAATCCAGGCATGGTTGCGAATCAAATGGTATGTTGGAATTTCCATTATATGCATTAACAAATAGTAATGGAATTTTCGAAAATCAAAATAGATAAGATAATCACCTAATTCGAATATTGGTTTCCGAATTTCGATCCTCGAATGACCACTCGGGATGTAACATGGCGGTGCTCGGTTCCTCGAAAGTCACCTGATGGGCTCCACGAGACTTGCGAAACAAGAATTTGTAAGCTCGACAAGGGACTCGTCAGTGATTGGGCGCAGGCACAAACAACTTTTTTCCTTTCCAATAGGTTTGTTCTTCACTGTTGGCTCCGTGGGATCCTTTAATCCTTTGATGATCCCACTAAATTTTCAACCTTTGACCACAGATTCTCCACCTGCAAAGAAAGACCAGTATGCGTCGTTGGGGATTCCGTGGATGACCTAATGGGCCACACGGATGCAGCTTGCGTCAGGGTGGCAGCCCAAACTCGGAGAAATCGTCAAGACTCTGAAAACACTCATGGGAGTAGAACTTGATGTCAGAGCAGTGCGGGCAGGCGATGTTGCCGTTGTGGGACATGGGCAACAGCTCCTCGACGGTGATCACCAGTAGCGAGTCATCACCGAAGGGTCGTGGCGCGGTGCAGTAAATGACGGTGCAGCGATGGCATGGAATCAGCAGGGGCAGCGTGTCGAGATGGGGGAACAGCAGCTTCGTTGTCCACACGGCGAGACCAGAAAAACAGTGCCGTCGTGTGGCAAAGCCACAACAACAGCGTGGTCGCCGGTGCAAAAGGCTTGCGGTGACCGAATTTGGCTGTTTAAGCCGTAGAACTTCAACGTTAGAGCTGGCTTGAATGGACTGAGGTGTCACGGAGGAATGGGACGTGGGGATGATAAGTGGACCCCTTTGAAGCCTGGTGTTGAATATGATGATGGGTGGTCGGCACCGGATTGGCAGCTTGTTGCGGTAGCAACGAAGTCACAGCAGCAAGTCTGTCGTTGCTGCTGGGGGCGATGCAGCAAGGACGGTGCAGCGGCAACTCGGGCGGCTCAGGTGCGGCACCGCGACAAGGGGTCTTGCATAACGTGGGGTCTCCTTGGTTCGGCCGAGAGAGGACTCTCTCTCTTCTCTCTCGCTCTCTCTCTCTCTAGGGCTGCAGCTCTTTTTTCTCTCAATTGTGGCCGTATGTTTTTAATTGTGTGGCCTCCCCTTCGCTTTGGTCGTGAAGCGTTCCTTTTATACGTCAACAGGCAGGGTTACGAAGAAAGAAAGCAAATCGTATTTCATCTTCTGATTGCTTAAATGATATCATGATTTGTCCTTTTCTTCCCTCCTTTTGACCGTGAATCCATCTTTTGACGATTCGCGCATATTTCTTTCCTTTTGATCGTATATGCTGAATAATCTTTATCAATTTTATTTCTTCCAACTAAATATCAGCTCACGAGTTGGTCGATTCCGTGTATTATGCTAAGGATAAGCGCCTTGTTCATGAAAGGAAAGATTCATATTTTCAATTGCCAAAAGTTCAAGATTATGCAGACGCCACCACAAAGGAATCGATGAAGTATATTCCATGACCTTCTAAGAAAATATTTAGAGTCTCATTCTCCTGAGTCCATCTACCATTTTTAATCCAATGCGAATGCAATAAATAAAAAATGAATGCACCTAAAATTATATGCTATGTAATTAATTTTTTTTAGGGCTTAAAAATTAATCCCTGATTTTTTAATGCGATAAATAATTAAACGGGTTGCCAAAATTTATGTGTCAACACAAAGACCGACAGGAGAACTAGCAGCAATGAACAGTGAACTTACTTTTCTTTTGCAGCCTAGTCCGCTAAACTTTGATTTATATCTTTCTCTTTCTCATACAACAATGATTTGGATGACATCATGTTTCTATAAGCTTCTTCAAGATCCATCTCCTTCTGCATAAGAAGGTGGTCAATTTCATTGGCCTTTCCCTCCTTCATGTTAAGGATTCTCCCATCCTCACATAGCTTTTTTTTTTCCCCTTTCCTGCAACTTTTGATCCCACACTTGTAAATTTTCTCTCTGCTTATAAAATGCAGCCCTGTGTGCTTCCTACCTGCCAAAAAAGGCCAGATTTGCAACATCACTTGCTGAGTATTTCTTATAGCTATAGCAATGTAACCAACATTATCATGCATGTTGCATAATGATGCACAGGTTGAAAAGAGCATACTCAGTTTTCAAAGAAAAATGCTCCCTTTAAAGTACACTTTTGCGTGCCTCCATCTCTTGCATCTTCAAGTCCAATTGTGAACTTTTCTGCTGACCTACGAAGTTTGGCATCAACGTCGTGCAGTGTCTCATTCACCTCCAATGACCTATCCTCCATTCCAATAGTCAAAGCACTCGCTTGAGACAACTTCTTCTCAGAATCGAGCTTTACTCGGTCCTGCTCACTATGTATTTCATGTAAAGCCTTCTCAAGCTGCATTAACGAAGTTCATCTATGTAACAAAACTATGGAAGACTTCAAATGCTCATCACATTCACTTCCAGCACTCACATGAGAGAAGATATATTTAAAAAAATCAAGTTGAGGAATGGCTCTCGTTATATCTTCCCATTTGCAGTAAAACTCAGGCAAAGGAAGAAACAAGGATAAAGCTCGACTTTTTATACTAAAATAGGAAAATATGGCCCCACATTGCCACTTATTAAACCAACGTCAACAATCTACTATTTTCCTTAGACATAAATTTGTCTAAAACATGCCTATGCACGTTCCTGCAACTCTGTGTGCGCAGTGCAATCACATACTTCATGTCAAAGAGGGTCAGATTGTAGGGAAAGGGAGGCTAGCAAATACGATCCATAATGGCATAAATCCCGAGCGCGTGAAACGAGCTTACAAAAGCAATACTTATTTTCCTTTTCACGCTTGGCTTTTATAGAGGAGTTAGAAAACTTACTTTTAAGAAGATGGTGGCTTGTTGCCACAAAACTGAAAATTCAATTGAATGAAAGGAGCAAGCTCTTCCCAAATTATACCATAACCCCGCAAAAAACCAAACAAAGCTAAAACAGCACTCATGTTAACCTTTTTGGCACAAGAAGATTTTCATCAATAATTCATGAAAATATACAGACAAAGATCTTGAACCTTTTTTAAGAATCGGTAGAGCACTCTCAAATTCATCAACCACCAGATTAACACAATCAACCAGAGTGGCTAATCTAATATGATTAGCAACACATAATTTGGCAATTGGAATCAAACTGGTGCTTCAAAAAGAGTTCTCCACCAGGAGTACGGTCGTTATGCCAAATCTTAGAAGAATCATCTAGCAATTGAGTTTGTTTTACCTTTAAGCTATCCAATTTAGCAATCCCTAGTGCCCATGAACGAAATTAGGGCAACACAAATTCAGTAAACAGCTTGTCATTAGTTGACTGTATTTCTAAAATATAAGATAATTAAAATGCAATGCAAAATCTAGAGCATTCAAATTGCAAGACTATCAGCAAGAAGTAGCATACATTTGCCACGCACTGCCTTTCAAAAGCCAAAGCTTTCCTCAGATTTTCCTCTTTCTTCTTAGCTTTAGACATTGCAATAAGATGTGCTGATTGTTCTCGTTGCATAAGCTGTCATGCTTCTGATAATGCTTGACCTAACTCTTCAAACTTCAGGTTCCACTCCTTTTTGTCGAATAGAAGCAGCCGCACATTATACTGATGATCAAATAGCTGCCAAGAGACTTCTATTTAGGTTAACAACAACTGCTAGATCTCAATACATAAGAATTTCAGGGAATCTAATTCCTAAATGTCAAATGCTTAACCTACAACACTACATATATAGATAAACATGAGATTTTGTGGCAATTGCACATCCAAAAGTTGGAAAAAGTTCACTTCCACTGTGGACCTCACCCAAAACAACGTCATCATCCAAAATAACAGACATGATTCTTCCAACTATTAATGCAAACAAAAATCATAATAAATAATCAAATGAGAAATGTTGAGTATTAAGCAACACATTGCATGTTCATCTAAGCAGGATTGAGCCATAGATCAATAGTTGCCATTTGAGCTGCATTTGAGATGCTTATCTTGTCCCCTACACTTTGACAAATTCCAAAGAACCTCATAATTCTCCTAAAATACTTTTGGGATTCCTGCTAACCTACTAATTTCTGTAAGAGGATTTGAGGGTAGCTTTCCCTAAAGTAGCTTGATAAGTCTCGTAATTGCTAAACTGCCAAGTCCAATTAAAAGACTAATAAACACCTCAATTGGACAAGATGCTTCTTGAATTGTAACAAAACAAAGAGGAGATCCTGTGACATCTCACTTTTCACACTTTTCACATCATCTATTAGCGTCTGAAAGTCTCGCTGCATACAGAGGAGCATAATATCTCCCCTAGGAGGGTTTGACCGGTCGATGAATCGGAAGTTACACAAGTAAATGAGCCCGCCTATTCCAAATTGCATCTCATGCTGTGTTTACTTGGGTAGGTAATTACACACGACAAAATTTCCATCCCGCAAACAGGTGCATAGAACATTATTATACAATTGCAAGAAGCAACAACCAACCCAGAACAGCTATTTAAGGAACAAGCATGGCGTCAAAACATAGTATGCCCGTTTTATCTTGAAAAATATTTATATCCTATTCCTCCAACACTACTACCCTCCCTCCCTTTCTCCCTTCCTCTGAACTCAACTATGGACACAAGGTGCTGCATTCGGTCAAACATAACAAAGCTAACCATTCTAGCGCAACTGATATCCAAGAATCCATTCAGTTGAGGTAAACTAACTACTCCAAGCCTTAGAAAATGATTATAAAGGTAATAAGCCATAATCAACCATATCTATCAAATTTACCTCAGTCTTCGAGCTTCCTAGCAGTCCTTTCGGTCCATCTCCGCTTCAACCCGCCTCTCCAAACCACCTCCAGTGCCCCCCATTGTCCTCCAACCCAACATTCCCCATTACTTTCTCATCCAGTGAGGCCACTGGCGGAGGCAGTTGCGCCGGCCCATCAAGGAAAGCCGCCGCCTTTCCCCCTTGCCATCGCTCCTCGCGGCCACGGTCCGTCAGTGGGACGCAGAGCCGCAAATGGGGAAACAACATATGCAGGGGCCAAATTTAGTCAAAATACATGTAAAAAGGGTGTTTTAGTTTTTTTTTTTCTTCTTCTTCTTTTCCTTTTATTAATATTACTGAAAATCAACTCCAATATTCATCCCTATATGTTGCTTTTCGTTACACGCATTTTACTTTTTCCTAAGATTTGTAGATTGAAAACTTTTTATCTAGTTAAAATCACGTGCCCGAAACCTTTAAAAGTGTCTGATAAAAAAAAAAATAGTGCAATAATTATGTATTTTTCAAATTTTAAACAACGCTATTTTTCTTTTTCCAAAAATTTTTTGGAGGAAAATAGGAAAAGAAAACCATATCTATACATTTATTTCTCCACTTATTCTAATATTACTTTAATAAAGAAAGAAAATAGATGTATTTCTAAATTATCCATGTATCAAATAATACATTTTAAATATATCTAAGTTTCATTTCACACAATTTCTACCGTAGTTATCTATTTTTAACCTCCGTTAACAATCACCAAACCCGTGACTGTATTATAGAGAAATGGCATTTAGAAAGAGACTTCGCTCTCCAATCTCTCACTTAGAGTATTAAACTAATTTTTAGTATAATTGGCATTACCTACCATTCCTATGATTGCTTGGGCCGAACTGTATTATTATTATTATTTTATTTTTTTTTTGCCCAAGGCCGAACTGTATTAAAGAGTAACAAATGAAATTTCATGGCAAATTTTCTCTTCAAAAGAATAAAGACGCATGGTAGTGGATAATAAGTTTTCATCGATAATTGATTATATTGACATGCTACACGAATAATCGAGAGTTATTATAGAGAAATGGCATTTAGAAAGAGACCTCGCTCTCCAATCTCTCACTTAGAGTATTAGAATAATTTTTTAGTATAATTGGCATTATCCCAATTATCTAGGTTACAGTGTCGTTTTGATTTATAGAGAAAGGGAATATATTATTTTCTTGTTTTGGTGATATTCACTTAATATACTTTCAATGTATATCAGACTTAGGAGGACCTTCCAAGAGCTAAGTCACCGATAGGAAAGTTAATGAGTTGCCAAGCCCAAGGACGTAGTACAGAAACTTTTGGGTTTTAATTTAATCAATTTAACATGTGAATTAATTTAATTAGAAGTCAGCACTAATAAATTATTGGTAGGTTGATTAGACCCCTATGTATGAACTAGAGATACAATGGGTTTGGGGAACTTAATTACATTAGATTAAACTAACTCCATTTTCGGTACGGTACCTTTATCATGTTATTTTCAAAAATATTTTGTAGGCAATCTTGATTAATTTTAAGGCTAACCACTAGGGTGCACAATCAATGATCTAGCACTCGATAAACCAAAGCAACAAATAAAAATTGCCAAGAACAATGCACAACTTTACTATGATGAATTTCCCAATATACAAAAGATATTGATTACAAAAGAAAAAAAGGAAAAAAAGTAGCATGCATAGCCTAAACTAAACATTGAGTTCCAAATAATCATGCAATCTCAAACTAATTCTTTTTGATGTTTTCCTATATGCAATTTAACCCAAGTTTAATATGCATGAATTATTAAATTAATGATGTTTGAGATTACTTAATTTTAATGACAAGTAAAAGTAATATGAACTATTTTAAAGGCAATGTGGCAAGTGGTGACAACGCATGGAATTGATGCAATGTCAACATTTTCTGGGATTTTCTTTTAAAAGTTATAATAGGAAAGTACTTAAAATACGGTATTTACTGAATTTAAATTAAGAAATAATTGATGGGGTTTACTCCCCAATCCACTTTCATCTCTTTTAAATGTTTATTCTCTTCGACCTGAGCGAGCGAGCTGAGCGAATTAAGAGTTTGAGACAGCACGACGATCAAGAGCTCCTCCTCCTCCTCTTCTTCTTCGACATCAAATTTGACAGCAGATTTGGACATTGGTATTTGGCGTTTTCTTCTTTTTCTTTTCTTTTTTGGATTCCAATTGGCTCTCTCTCTGGCTTATAATTTTGCATGTGGTTTTGTGTGTCGCTTTTGACTTTTTGCCAAGTGGATTTTGTGTTGTTTTTAAGTTGTTAAGTAGGAGAAAACTTGTTATTTGTCTCAGATTTTGAGCCATCATGGTATGGCAATTTTCGGGTGCGAGTATAATTTTGGTTAAAGAATCATCACTAAGTGGCTGATTCATTAAAAGAGAAAGGGAAAAAAAAAGGGGATGTTTTCTAAGTGAAGAACTGTGAAAATACTGACGTCTGCATAATTGGTGCTGTTTGTCCACCAAGCTTGTGCTGTCTATCCAAGGTTGCTTTCAAGTCGGGACTGGTTTGGGCGCGCATTTCGGACTAGCAACTTCTTTTAGTAGCATCCAAAATTAGAAGTTATAATATCAAGATTAGAAGTTAAAAATCCAACACGGGCTAAGCTATGTTTGCTTGTCAGACGTGGATCTCTAGTCAAAGCCCATCGTTGACTCATCTCGTGGGCTTCCATTCAACGCAAAGGTAAATACAAGATCAGAAGAGTGTCAATGTCAATGTACAGAAGTCTCTGTTCTGCAATTATCGAACCAATAAGAAGTATGTCATATTGTATGTATTTGCCATTTCGGCATATTATGAGTGTTAAAATCTCTGAATGCATCATATTAACAAGGGTTAGAATTTACGTTCCTGTATCAAATTCAAATTATAAATCCATGTCGGATCATCATCTCCAAAAATTATAATTATCATTAAATCAAGCCAGAAAAAATGTTTCTTAGACTCAGATTGTATTAAAACATTAAAATCTATTTGCATAAACATGCTAGAAAAGACTGATATCATTTGGAGCAATAACTTTGTAACCTAACATGATTATTTTTAATCTTAGTGCAGAACTACAAATATGTTTTTGAGGTCCTACTATACAGTGACATAAGAAACTGAGGAGAATGTTTTTGGCTAATTGATAGTAATCTTCCTTTAAAATTCGTAATTTTTGTTCATAACAGCAACTTATCCGTCATGTATCATTTTGTAACCTTCTTTATAGAATATAAATTTTCTTCTGTCATTGCAGATAATATAGATTCTATGATTTGTAATTGTCCAGAAAAACTAACAAGCTACCTAAGTTAGTAGTATGTCTCTTTTTCAATTAATTAATAAATTATCTAATGGATCGTAACTTTTATTTGACATTAGCATAGTTTTCCTTAGATAGTCGTAAGTTTTTTCAATCACATGGTTCGTAATTTTCCATGAAAATGAAAAATCTACCTAAGATAACAAATTTTTTATGCTAGTAGTAAAATATTCTTTACTCATTGGGAAAGTAGAAACTCCCTTCTTTTTCAGAAATTAAAATAAGAAAAACGAAGCATCTCGGTTCCGTGGTTAGTTCACTTGTCAAGGCATTTTGCTCACATAGAGAGAGAGAGAGAGAGAGAGAGAGAGAGAATCCTGCAGAGCCGCGCGCCAGTTAGGGCTTTTTCTCCTTTTTCTCGGTAGCTCTAGTTTGCTTCTGCAATTCAATCGTCACCGTCGATTCTTCCGTCCATGACTACTTCAGCAAAGCTTTCACCTCCCAATCCAACGCCTTCTTCTTCCATGCCGGCAGTGAAGGCCTCCGTGCTCCGAGGTCTGCGATCCCACCTTCTTTTGATAGCTCCTAATTCCACGACCAGCCCCAAGGGGAAGTCCTTCATGAGGTACGGATTTTTCCATTCTCTACTTTGGCTGCGATTCAGCTCCAAGAGATTTTGGTGGTCTCGTCTTGTTGCCTTGGAAGTTTGTGATGGGAGAACGATAATAATTCGAACAATATCGAATCAACGCAGCGGAATAAAATAATTTCCCCTCTTGTGTAAGCCTAATAGGAATTGATATAGTAGAGTAAAATAAATACTAAGCACGAGAACACAAGACGATTTTTTACGTGGAAAACCTCCTCGATGTGAGGAGATAAAAAAACCACGGGACCGGAGTCCACCTGAAAATCTTCACTATCAATAAAATTATTCTTCTCTAGCAAATACTAGAGGTACATAGCAGTAAACACCTCAAGAACATGATTCTTGGCAATACACATGAACTTCACAAGAGATCAAGGATAAATCGACAAAAACGCAGGTTTTGATCAATCCACGAAAAACCTGATGTATGGAGCTTCAAACGAAAATCAAACCGTTCAGATTCGATTAAATTGTGCCACGAACATGCTGACAAAATTTCAGCTCAATCGGACCACGAATCGACCTCCGACGCCAGCTTGATGTAAATCAGATATTGTCTCAAACCCCAGATTTTCTGCTTTCTCTTTTTCTCTTGTTACTATTTCCTTTTCTGCAACTACATCTTTATATAGATAGTGAGAAACCATATTTCCTCATATAACTTATTATATGGACTCAAGCCCTTTTTGAGCTTGCAACTCATTGGGCTTCCTCCACATAGGAGTGAACCTAGCTAACAAATCTCCCCCTCATGACAATGTGGAGGGATTCACCATCCCTGCTATCAAACGGCAATGTTCAAGCTTCTCTCTTGGTAGAGTATTCGTCATCATATCGGAGCCATTATGATCCGTATAAATTTTCTCAAGTTCCAACAACTTTTCATCTAAAACATCCCTTATCCAATGATATCTAACATCAATATGTTTCGATCTAGAATGAAAAGATGAATTCTTACCAAGATGAATTGCGCTTTGATTATCACAAAATAGCACATACCTCTTTTGCTTGAACCCAAGTTCTTCTAAAACTTCTTCATCCATAGCATCTCTTTACTAGCTTCAGTCACTGCAATAAATTCAGCTTCGGTTGTAGAAAGTGCAACACACTTTTGCAATCTTGACTTCCATGACACAGCTCCACCCACAAAAGAAATCAAATAACCAGAAGTAGATTTACGAGTATCAATATCTCCTGCCAAGTCGGAATCTGTGTATCCAACTAACTCAAGTTTCCCGGTCCCGAAACTGAGTTTCAAATTTGAAGTTCCCCGAAGATACCTCATAATCCACTTCACTGCATTCCAGTGCTCTCTACCTAGATTTGACAAATAGCGACTAACAACGCCAACTGCATGCGCCAAGTCTGGGCGTGTACATACCATCGCATACATTAAGCTTCCTACAGCTGAAGCATATAGAATACTTTCCATATCTTTCTTCTCTTTATCAGTCGTAGGACTTTGCATCATATTTAACTTAAAGTGGGCAGCAAGAGGAGTACTAACCACTTTAGCCTTGTCCATGTAAAATTTCTGAAGGATCTTCTCGATATATTTCTCTTGCGACAAAAATAACTTCTTAGCATCTCTGTCTCGGGTAATTCTAATGCCAAGAATCTGCTTCGCCGAGCCCAAGTCTTTCATGGCAAAAGACTTGCTCAATTATTTCTTCAATAACTCAATTCTTGAAGCATTCCTACCAACAATAAGCATATCATCAACATAAAGCAAGAGAATAATAAAGTCATCATCAGAAAATTTTTGGACAAACACACATTTATCCGAGGAAGTCTTCTTATAGCCCTGTTCTGTCATAACTGACACAAATTTCTTATACCATTGTCTCGGTGCTTGTTTTAGGCCATAGAGACTTTTATTCAATTTGCACACATAGTCCTCTTTCCCTTTCACTTTGAAACCCTCAGGTTGTTTCATGTATATATATCTTCCTCCAAGTCACCATGTAAGAAGGCCGTTTTAACATCCATTTGCTCAATTTCTAAATCTAGGCTAGCTGCCAAGCCTAGTACCACACGGATAGAAGACATTTTCACTACTGGAGAAAATATATCATCAAAATCAATACCCTTTCTCTGACCGAATCCCTTAACAACCAATCTAGCTTTGAACCGTGGTTGTGCAGTATGTTCATCTTGCTTAAACCTATATACCCACTTGTTCTTCAAAGTTCTTTTACCTTTAGGTAACTTCACCAATTCAAAAGTATGATTATCATAAAGTGACTGCATCTCATCTCGCATAGCATCGAACCAATTGCTTTTGTATCATCTTCTATTGCTTCTGCATAACACTCTGGTTCACTTGCATCAGTCAATAATACATACTCATCTTCAGAATACTCGGTGGATGGTTGTCGGTCTCTAACGGATCTCCAGACTGGAACATCCAGTGGAACATCTAATTGAGCCTCTGGTTCAGGAATAGTATTATCTATTTCAACATGTTCAGGAACATGTGCGTTATTTGGAACATTGACTTCCTGCTGCTCTTCATCAACCTGTGTAGGAATATTTGTAAGAGGAACTGGATCTAAATCAACCAGATTATCACTAATCTGTGGTGCTGAAATCATCTTCGATTTCTCAATATATCCTCTATTGTTTGATCTTCCATAAACACAACGTCTCTGCTTCTTACAATTTTCTTTTCAAGTGGATCATAAAATTTGTAGCCAAGCATATCCTGTCCATAACCAATAAATATGCACTGTCGTGTTTTCACATCAAGTTTAGACCTCTCATCTTTGGGAACATGCACAAATGCTTTGCACCCAAATACACGCAAATAATCATAAGAAACTTCTTTGCCTATCCAAACTCTATTAGGAACATCAAACTCTAAAGGAACGCATGGAGTAAGATTTAATATATGCACAACTGTACTTAAAGCCTCACCCCAAAAGAATCCATTTAGCTTTGACTTTGAAAGTAAGCATCTTACCATTTCAATCAATGTTCTGTTCATTCTCTCAGCTAAGCCATTTAACTGAGGCGTCTTGGGAGGTGTCTTTTGATGTCGAATACCTTATTGTCTGCAGTATTCATCAAAAGGTCCAATATATTCTCCCCCGTTATCTGTTCTAATGCATTTCAATTTCTTTCCAGTCTGTCTCTCAACTGAAGCCTGAAATTGCTTAAAAGCATCTAACACTTGATTTTTAGTTTTCAAGGTATAAATCCAAATTTTCCTTGAAAAATCATTTATGAAAGTAACAAAATAAAGAGAGCCACCAAGTGATTTTGTTTTCATAGGACCGCAAACATCAGAATGCACTAAATCCAGTATACCTGACTTTCTTGAAGGAGGGGAGCTTTTAAATGCAACTCTGTTATGTTTTCCTGCTAAACAATGAGCACACTTCTTTAGCATTGAACTTTTCAATCCTGAAAGGAGCTTCTTCTTGGCCAATATTGGCAAACCCTTCTCACTGATGTGACTGAGCCTTTTATGCCATAACTCAGCTGCATCTTCGCTATCTACTGCATTAATTTTGTATGTGGACAACTTTGCCTGCATAATGTATAACGAAGAATATTTTTCACACCACCGCCTGCGGTGGAAGCGTTGGTTAGGGCTTGGTACCCCAAACGTTTCGAACCTCCGTGGAAGCGATGCTTCAATGCATAATGCTTGGGGGTCGGCGGTGGGGGCCCCCGGCGCCTCCGGGGTTTACTCTCTCCCGCGATATCGGAGGTTCCCTGGGTCACCAAAAAAAAAAAAAAAAAAAGAATATTTTTCACCTTTAGCCACAACAAGAGAACCTTTGGTGAGCTTCCATTGACCATTATTGAAAGTGTTGCAATACCCCTCATCATCCAACTTGCTTGTAGAAATCAAATTCAAGCGGATATCAGGTATATGTTTAACATTATTCAATACTAACCTTGTGCCATTGCTGGTTTCTAGGCACACATCACCGATGCCTACAGCTTGAGCTAGTCCATTGTTTCCCATCTTCACAGATCCGAAGTCACCTGACCTGTATGATGTAAAGAAATCCCTACGAGATGTAGCATGAACGGATGCACCACTATCAATTACCTAACTGGTCTCATGAGAAACAAAATTCACCACATCACCATAAAAAATAGTGAGAAAGTCTTATTTAAGTGCAGCGACACGATTGTCATCACTGTCATCATCACTTTTCTTCTTTTTACCTTTCTCCTTTTATTTCTCCCTTTTTAACTGGCGACAAAACCTCTGAATATGTCCCTTCTGATGACAATAATGGCACTCAATATTAGCAAATTTATTATACTTACCTCTGCTTTTGTCTCGACTTTTATCTCTATTTCTCGGACCTCGAGACTCACTTCTCCCCCTTTTCTCAACAACTAAGGCATCAGAATATGAAGAGGACGATCCCTGTGTCTTCCTTCTCATCTCTTCATTCAAAATACTACTCTTGGCTAAATCCATGGTAATTGTACCATCCGGGGCAGAATTAGACAAAGATGTTCGGAACGTCTCTCATGAGTCTGGCAAAGCACCAAGCAACCATAGTGCTTGTATATCATCATCAAACTTGATTCCCATCGTAGCCAACTGATTTATAATTCCTTGAAAAGAATTTAAATGATCAGTCAAACAAGTACCATCATGATATCTCAGAGCCATCATCTGTTTTATCAAAAATAACTTATTATTCCCAGTCTTTCAAGCATATAACTGTTCGAGCTTATCCCATAAACTGCGTGCATGTGTTTCCTCAATAATATGGTTTAAAACATTATCATCTACCCATTGCCTGATATAACCACACATTTGACGATGAAATATAGACCATTCAGCGTCAGTTTTATTCTCTGGATTCTCCTCAGCAAATACAGGCAAATAAAAATCTTTCACATATAAAAGATCTTCCATCTTCCCTTTCTAGATATGATAATTCGAACCATTCAATGTAACCATTCTACTTGTATTCGTTTCCATTGTTTAACACAAGGCAGAAAAATCAAGCAATAACCTTATGCTCTGATACCACTCTGATGGGAGAACAGTAATAATTCGAACAATATCGAATCAACGCAGCGGAATAAAATAATCTCCCCTCTTGTGTAAACCTAATAGGAATTGATATAGTAGAGTAAAATAAATACCAAGCACGCGAATACAAGACGATTTTTTACCTGGAAAACCTCCTCGATGTGAGGAGATAAAAAACCACGGGACCGGAGTCCACCTGAAAATCTTCACTATCAATAAAATTATTCTTCTCTAGCAAATACTATAAGTACATAGCAGTAAACACCTCAAGAACATGATTCTTGGCAATACACATGAACTTCACAAGAGATCAAGGATAAATCTGATAAAAAACGCAGATTTTGATCAATCCACGAAAAACCTAATGTATAGAGCTTCAAACGAAAATGAAACAGTTCAGATTCGATTAAATTGCGCCACGAACATGCTAACAAAATTTCAGCTCAATCGGACCACGAATTGACCTCCGACGCCAACTTGATGTAAATCAGATATTGCCCAAAACCCCAGATTTTCTGCTTTCTCTTGTTACTATTTCCTTTTCTGCTGCTATATCTTTATATAGATAGTGAGAAACGATATTTCCTCATATAACTTATTATATGGGCTCAAGCCCTTTTTGAGATTGTAACTCATTAGGCTTCCTCCACATACGAGTGAACCCAGCTAACAGTTTGCTGGTGTCCCAATTGATGAACCGTCTTTGTTGGTTTCTGGGAAGTTATGCTGAAATGGTGAACACGTTTGATCTCTTAGGTTCTATGTGATTTACACACACACACACACACACACACACACACACACACACACACACCCAATTGATGAACCGTCTTTGTTGGTTTCTGGGAAGTTATGCTGAAATGGTGAACACGTTTGATTTCTTAGGTTCTATGTGATTCACACACACACACACACACACACACACACACACACACACACGCAATCGAATCTTAATTAGAAATTTAAGATTCGATTGCACGTTCTAAGGAAGATTTGGGACTTGATCAAATAAATTGGGAAGTCGCTTAATTATTTTGCAATTATTTCTAACAACAATTATAATTTTGAGTCACATACATAATGACATTTGAGAAAATTAAACCATCCGCTCCCATCGATATATGATAGTACTGATAAGACAAGATACTCATTGTCTTCTAGGTCCCAGGAGACGCGGAATTTTCGCACAACCCTCCCCCCAATCTTCCTAGCCTCTTTTCCGCACGGCCCGGAGCACTTTTGTCGTCGTCAAAAAGCCTCTCTCGCTCTCTCTCTTCGTTTTCTCCCTCGTCGCCCAGCAAAGCCCAACACCCGTCTCATCGATGGAGCGTTTCGCTTGGCCTGAGAACCTCTCCTCAAGCCGCAAGCACGCGATCCAGGATCTCCTCCATGACCGTAATCCCACGAAGAAGCTCGAGAGATCTTTTCGACGCTCACTCTCAACCGCAATAACACGGGCAGCCCCCGTTCGCTGAAGATCTGTTCTTCGACGTCCTCGAGTCGTTCGGCAACTCCATATCGAATCGATGAGCGCCGAGTCCGACGAGGTTTTGCGGCTCCCGACCAACGCCGTGTCGGGTCCGAGATCTCGGAGGAAGTGAAAGCATCAAGCCTCCGATCCCAAGGTACGCAAGGGCCAAAATTCGCGTCTTTTTACTTTTGACCTTGTCTGAAAAGTAATTTATCCATTTAAATGAAGTTTCCCGCAATTATAATAACATATGTAAGTTTCTTTTTGGCAAGTGTATTTACATCAATGGAGCGTTTCGCTTGGCCTCGAGAACCTTTCCACAAGCCGCAAACGCATGATCGAGGAGATCCTCCGAGCCCGAAGTCCGTAACGACGCTCCTAGATCTGTTCGGCGCTCGGTCCCAAGCTGGCAATAACATACAGCTGCCCTCGTCTGCGAAGATCTGCTCGAAGACCTCAAGGAGTCGTTCGCCAACAGCCTATCCTTATTGGGGATGGCCGAGTCCGACGAGGTCTCGCAGTCCCAACCAAATCCTGTGTCAGGTTCGAGGACTCTGATGAGGAGAGCACTAGTACCCCGGTCCCGAGGCAATTAAGGTCTTTATTTATTTTTATTTTTTTCTATTTTTTACTTCTGACTTTGTCTGAAAGTAATTGATCAGATTTAAGTAGTGTTTCACGCAATTAAAAAAAATAATTGTAAAGCTTCTTTTTGGGAAGAAATCCCATGTTTGAAAATGACAAGTGTGAAGATCTCCCTTCTATGTTTAGTTGTTTGATAAAATCAAAATTTATCCTATTTTGTGTTTGATGTCTCCTTAAAATATAATAAAGTTGGATATAAAACAGATAATTCGGATAAAATAAATTTTACACAAAGCATAGGATGAAAGAGGTTTTACATGGAGCCAAACTATCTATATTCGTCTAAGTAATTCTAACAAAAAAAAAAAGAAGTAAAATTACTCATTTTTGCTCGACCGGACTAGAATTTGATTTTCAAGTTCGAGTTACCTAGGTACCTCACAAATGATGCATCCATTTTTATTAATTTTTCATATATTTTTTATTTTTTTGTTCAAATTTATGCATAAATCTTAATAATTCTCATGTGAATTGGGAATTAACCATTTTATTTTTTTGTAGAGGGACTTCGAATACATGGACAAGATTGGATGACCATGAATTTGTCTACGACGGGTACTCATGGAGGAAATATGCTCAAGAAGCGATTCTCAAGTCGGAGTTCACAAGGTACTTCACAAATAATTTATCCATTTTCATTAATCTCTCATATATAGGAGAAAAAATTTTATGAAGTAGAAAGAACTCTATTATTGCTTGATGTCTAAGACAAATAATGGGAAAATTACCAAAAAGTCCCGAACCTATTGTAATTGTGTCAATTCAGTCCTAAACTTATTTTTTGACCAATTGAGTCCTAAAATTTTTACAATTTTTTCCGATCAGTCCATCCGGCCAAAAATGGCCAGCCGATGACGTGCAATGTGGCGGCTGGCCGGCATCGGCGCTATTTTTTTAATAATATTTTTTTTGAAACATTTTATTAACTTTTTATTTTATCTTTTTATCTTTTTTATCTTTTTTTTCCCTCTCCCTCCTTCCTCCTCCTCTCCTCCTTCTTCCCTTGGCTCCGGCGACCGGCCAGAGGGGAGGGCTGGCCGGTCGCCGGACTGAGGCAGCCGACAGGGCAAGCCCTTGCCAGATCCAGCGAGGGCTCGCCTCACCAGTCGGCATGCGCCCAAAGACGGCGGGGCGAGCCCCCGCCGGATCTGGCGAGGGCTCGCCTCTCGGTTGCCGCAAGGCGAGCCCTTGCCGATTTGCAGGGAGCCGCGGTTTCTCTCCCCCCACCCCCCCCGCATGTGATTTTGGGGGCCAGCTTCCACTGCGCACGATGGTGGCTGTAGTGTCGACACTAATGAACCCTAATAAAGCGGCGGTGGCGGTGGCGATGGCGGCAAGGGTGATGGATTGAGGAGGAGGAGGTGGTGCGGGTCGCGCGAGGTCTTCGAGGCCGCCGCTCTGGCTAGGGCTCGCCTCACGCCTCGACGGTGAGGCGAGCCCTCGCCAGATCCGGCAGGTGTTGGAGAAATCTTTCCAGAATATTTTGAAGTTAACAAAACGTTTCTATCAGTCTAAGTCTGGATGTCTAGAGACCGACAGTTTAAAGTCTGAAGACTTTGTATTCTCGAGACTCAAGACTCAAGACTCAAGACTCAAGACTCAAGACTCAAGACTCAAGACTCAAGACTTAAGTCTATTCTCACTGACAGTCTTTTTAATCCAGTGACGAAGGAAATCCAAAGCCGAGGTATATGGTTGAGGATTAGATCCTATCTTCTGGAGAAGATTCTTTGGTTGGATAATCATTTCGGATTCTTTAATTCTTATCTAAGATCGATTGAAGATCCGATGGTCGACGAAGTATTCTTGGAATGTTCTATTCTTGGAAACCAAGATCCTGATTGTATGGGCGAACAGGATTGATGGGCTATCATCAGATTCCTTAAATAGCTCGGATGATCTTCTTGATTGATTCCGTCCAACGGGTAGATTGGAGGAATTCCTTTGGTAAGTGCCAACGGCTATGATGGCATAAAGGAGTATAAAAGGAAGACGTTCTAGCTGTTTTAGGAGAGTGTGATCGATAGAAAAATTCCAGAGTCTGAAGAACCTTGATTGCTAGTCAATACTGTTCGAGCGAAATTGTATACACGTAGAGTGTTTATACTTGGTGACACCTTGAGCGAGTGTGGTAGATCGTCTACACCTAGAAATCAAGGAAGATCAACACCGTAACATCTCTTTGATCATAGTGGAATCCAGCCAATTGGCTATCGGTGCGAAGAGTGGACGTAGGCTTGAATCAAGCCGAACCACTATAAACCGCGTGTTCAATTCTCTCTTTCCCTTACTCAGTCTCACGATTGATTTTTAATTATTCAACTGTCTAAGTATTGTGCAATCTTTAAGAAAATTTTTATATACCTATTCACCCCCCCTCTAGGTACTCGTACTTGCTATATCAGCAGGGGCTCACCCCGCTGTCGCTGGGCGCGTGCCGATTAGCGAGGCAAGCCCTCGCCAGATTAGGTGGGGCTCCCCTCGCCAGCTCCCCTCGCCAGACCTGGCGACGGCGAGGCCCCCCTCGCCAAATCTGGCGAGGGCTCGCCTCGCCAACCGCCTCAGTCCGGCGATCGGCCAGCCCTCTCCTCTAGCCGGTCACCGGAGCTAAGGGAAGAAGGAGGAGAGGAGGAGGAAGGAGGGAGAGGGAAAAAAAAAAGAAAAAAAGGAAAAAAAATTAATAAAATATTTTTAAAATAAAATATTATTTAAAAAATGTTGCCGGTGCCGGCCGGCTGCCATGTCGGCTCGGGCTGGCCATTTTAGCCGATGGACTGATCGGGAAGAATTGTAAAAGGTTTAGAACTTAATTGGTCAAAAAAATAAGTTTAAGACTGAATTGACACAATTGGTCAAAAAATTAATAAAATATTTTTTAAAATAAAATATTATTTAAAAAATGTTGCCACGGCGGTCGGCTGGCATGTCGACTCCGGCTGGCCATTTTTAGCCGGATGGACTGATCGGGAAGAATTGTAAAAGGTTTAGAACTTAATTGGTCAAAAAAATAAGTTTAAGACCGAATTGATACAATTGCAATAGGTTTATGACTTTTTTGGTAATTTTCCTGACAAATAATACATGGAAATCTTTACAAACATCATGGCTTCAAATCAATCATACATTTAATAACTTAAGCTTTTGAAACAGTTAGTAGTGGTCCACAAAAATCTCACCATAAGAAACACATCCACCTATTGACCTGGCTAAATTATTTATGCTTCTCTCATGATGAACAATTAAGGAAAATGTGCTATTGCTTGTGATTAAAGCTATGTCTGTAGGAACTACTATGGATGCTCTCACAAATTCAACTAGGGGTGTCAAGCAACCAAGCAGCTCCAGAAGATAAAGGATGACCCACCCATCTATAGGACTATATGCCAGGGCCACCACACTTGCAAGTAGGGGTAAACATGGTTTTAGGGTAGAACTTGAAACTTGAACCTAAAAATTGGACCAATGGGAACCTATCTAGTTTTAGATTCTAAGGTATGTACAGTAGGTTTCAAACTCTAAAAATTAGAGAACTTGGAGAACCTGTTTCGATAGATAGGTTCCATATTCTAAATAAGTGAAACCTGGAATCTGGAATAAGTTTTTGCATTTTTCTTTATTAATGCCTTTGCGCGATTCTACGATATTTCATAGAATCCAATGATGAGTGTGTTATTTGAAATCACTAGTTTGAGCTTCCATTTTACGACTGAGACTTTTATTCAATTAATGTTTTATAGTTTTCATCTATCTAAATATAATTTGTGGTTAATTGGTTGTAGCAACAAGTAGTAATACTACAATAATTTAATTAATAATACACATGGAACCTAGTAGACCCTAGGACCAATCATGGAATCCGTGACTAGATAGATTCCAGGTTATAGGGTATGTAAGGTACGTTCTAAGTTCCAAAAAATGATGCCTGTTCTGATGGGTAAGTTCCATATTTTGAATGGAACTTATATGAAATCTGGAACCGTTTACCCCTATCTATAAGAACTTCATCCTCAAATCCCCCTCACTCATCCTGAAACTCACCAAGCCCTAGGGGCTCCTCCGTCCCCCAAAGTTTCAACACTAGCCTCATTGCCGAGCAAGACGACGACAACACCAACCCTATCTTCTTCAACTTTCTATTAGTGAATTATGAGCAAAAGTTGCCCAGTGGGCATGATCTGAATCCCCACGGCCATGTCCATGGCCATGATGACAGTAGCAAGAACAACAATCGATCCACATCATTGGATTATTACGCTCCACATCATCTGATTATTACGCTTCTGTCGAGGAGATCTAAACCGTGTCCTCAGATCAAGGGGATGTGATGCTGTGGGTCTCATAGCTTTGATATTGGTGTGGGTTCTGAGTTTCATGATCTGTTAGATTATGAATATGTTGAATCTGGTGGAGGTTTCTTGATTAATATGGGAGGTGTTTGCTCGAATGAATTTCCTTGAAACTACTCATCCTTTGCCGCGGTTTATTTAGGAGCAAAAGGAGCCATATAATTGCTAGTGTAATGAAAATGATTCCTATTCTTGTGAGCCAGCCTTCTTTTGTCGAAAAATATTTTGTAATTACGGGCCTTTTTATACCCTGTAAAGATTCTCTCAATTTGAGGAACACCAAATACACTTCATTTCCAGAAAAGAAGGTGCAAATACGCATCATTGCAATCAACTCAGATTTACATGGTAAACATCACTAAGTATCTGCAAATGAAAATTTATTCCGTAGTAAATTGACTTTATATTGATCAACACGAACTGATTACATCAAGGACAAAGAAGCAAAAAGTTCAAATTCTATGATCAAAATATACTAGAATGTTACATATCCGTAGCACGTAATTTCAAATGCAACTCAAAAGTGATCAACGATTGCTGCTGCATAATGGACAACATTGATCTAGAGGTTCATAAGTGACTTCTCCGTAGCACGTAATTTCAAATGCAACTCAAAAGTGATTCTACTTCGACGGTCCCAACATCCTTTGAAGCGGTGGTTGACTGTGAATCTCACAGTTTGAATCACAGCATCAACGAGAGGCAGAGACTGAAAGCAGCTTGGAGTTCTGGCCCTCCACTGATTAATGCGACGCCTCCAAAGTAGCTTCAAGAAACACCAACGAAAATCCCTTCTCTTAGGGGTCTGCTTCAACCAAGATAGTTCAATATATCAATCACCAATGCTTCAATGAATGAATTTCATTTGCAAAATGCGAAACCAAATCCAATGAGAACCACCGCACTTCAAAATAGGTGAGATTTGGATTCACTATGATCATCACAAAACTGCAAGCCAGGAAATAAACAACCCCCTACAAAGCAATTTATCCTTCTTTCTGCTTCTAAGATTCCAGCTCCAGTCCATTTATTTTCACGAAAAAGACCTGGAATCACGATGCTTGACTAATCAGGTATCTGTGGGTCGACTCACCTGAAGAATGCACATGGTTGGATTTACATTGTAGAAAAAAAGGTCAGAAATCGCAATGCTTGACCTGTCTCCAATGTCTCACGCTAGCTACGTTGATTTTGCAGTGAAAAATAAATACGAATATTCTCACCGACCTCAGTGCAAATATAGATGCTAAGATCAAATATTGCTGCTTCAGATTTGACTAAACCGAACATGATGGAATCATACAATTTCTCCTTTTTGGGGCCTACAAGTGAAATAATGTGTTCAAAGTGCTTTGAGCAGCTAACTATTTCCTATTATAGTGCTAATTCCAACCTCACAAACGTTAAATTGAAGGAATGTGCGAGTTTAGAGATACCTTAGTAGTTGGTGACAAGAGTGTCCATATCAATGTACCAAAATCCCAATTAGGCAATTATCGAATTAATAATCGGATTTCACATTCTAGTGAATCCCCCTTAATTTAGTGACAAATTTCCACATATTATAGGTGAAAATCGCTGAATACATCATACTAACTAGGCTTAAAATATACTCTCATGTGTCAACTTCAGATCGTAAACCCATGTCAAGTTCATATTCATCATCGTAAGACATTACGTTTTTTCTATATTAAAAGTAAGCTGAACAATGATGTGTTTTTTAAATTCATATTTTTTCTTATCGGAATTAGGCTTTGTCAAAATATCTACTTTCATAAATGTGGAATCAGAGATATCATTTGAAGGATACTTCTACACGGTTGGGTAAGAGAAAAAAGGGGAAGGACTCCGGTTAATTGATGGTGGCCTACGCTTTCCATGAACTTTGTGATTTTTAAATTAATATCAATTAACCTATTACATATCATTTTGTAACTTTTCTTTATCAGAACGTAATTTTCTTTTTGTCGTCGTAAGTTCTATAGATCCAATAATTTGTAATAGTCCACCCCCCGCCCCCCGCCCCCAAAAAAAAAAGTCATCTAATGAAGTTAACAATATTTTTCTTTTCCTATTACCAGTAAATTATCTAAACAATGTTAAATTTCATTTGACACACACAGTTGATAAATTTCATTTGACACACACAGTTGATCTCATTAATAGTAAATTTAGTTGTAAAATATTCTTCTACAACTTTTCTTTAGAAGGTGTAATTTACCACGAAAATTAGTGATCTGTCTCAATTAATAACCATTTTTTAGGGTAAAAGTTCTCAAAAACCCCAAACTATGCCCACCATGACATATTTATCATAAATTTTTCTGTAATATAAAAAATCTCAAACTTATACATATGTGTTGTGTTTACCCTCCATCAAGATTTTGTTAATGAGAACCATAAAAAATCTACCTACATGAACGTCGAAAAGCAAACAATGTTGACGTAGCATCCACGTTGCGTCCACGTGGTGTAAGTGAAACAAAAGCAATATTGTTTTGACTTCATTTGATGGAACCTTGATAAAAGGTAAATGTGTCACATATACGAACGTTTCAATTCTGTAATCACAAAGATGATCTCATCGCAGTCCAATCGTTGATTATTTCTGTTATTCTCAAGTACGTGGAGTGTGCTTTTTATGCATTCTTGTCCCCCTCCCCTGCCAAGCGATGTTTCTCCTCTGTTTCTCTGCATGTGCTGTCATTTACATCAGAAGAACATTGGATTGGTAAAAGAAAAAGTGGGAAATGAAAAGAATTAAAAAAGAAAATAGGGAGTGGTTGAGTGTGGACGGTGGAACTAGTGGGAAGCGAGAAGAACAAAAACAGAAAAAAACGGAGAGAGACCGGGGAGAGCACTCGAGAGAGACCCACTAGTCGCGGATGAGGATGAGGCGTGTTTTTATATTTGGTTTGATTGTTAAATGCTATGTGAAACCTCGGAGTCTCTAGACTCGAAACCCAGCACTTTGAAAACTTTGAATGAAACAAAGAAACATTTTCCCGTATTTTTTTTTTAATGTCGTAATACTTTCAAAGAGAGATAGAAACTATTTGTCCCATGATCTATGGTTTCCTCGAGCTACCCACTATGACAAAAATTAGCCAAGATTTTGACCAGATACAAAATTATTGAAATTTTAATTTTTTGATAAATGTTCGATTTTGTTTCTGTTTTTTTGGTTGAAATTCGATTTGGTTCTTAAACCATGCAAAAAATTAACGAATCAAATTGAATAATTTAAAAGTTCAGGGACTACATTGTAAATTATGTTAAATTTCGTGGATTGCATTAAATAATTTATAAGTTTAAGGGTCACATTGCACATCAGATCAAAGTTTAGAAATCATTTGTGTGATTTTCTCATTTATCTCTCATCAACTCCAATCTATATGTTCTCATATTCTTTGAAGGAAAACGAAAACCAACATCAAAAGGGGGAAATTTTCAGGAAGAACAAAAAGTTAAGAGAATCTCAATTATTAATCGCATTAACAAACCCTGATCAAACTTGTTTTCTGATGACCACAGGTACCAGCACAGTAATGTGAGCTTGAAACTGATGAGCCTAACAGAAGATGATAGATTTGCGACCTTCGCGAGAGAAGACGAATTGAGAGGAAGCTTTTTAGCCTTGTGGTGGGAGATCTGAGAGTAAACGCAAGGAGCCGAAAAGAGATGGTGAAGTGAGGCTATTGAAAGTTCAGAGGCAAACTTGTTGATGCTTGGGTCGGATATTAATAGCGGCAAGTTCAATCTATCTTGAGCAGTCATAGCCAAGCTTGATGACTCAAGCACCCCATGTTGGCCGTGGCTACGAGCTTAGTGAAGCTGGAGTGACCATGGCCCCAGGCGGTGGTGGCCGGTGGTCGAGAGGAGTGGCTTTAGATTTTTATTTTTATTTTTTAAATTCTTGTTCTTTTATGTTTTTTTCTTCTTCCATGTGGCACCTATCCTGAAAAGTAATAAAAAGGTTTTTTTTTGTTAATCACAAAATTAACGAAAAACTTGATTACATCAATTTGAGAAATTGTAGAACTTAATTATATCTTTTTTTAAAAGTTTGAGACTTCTTTATATATTAACTTTCTAGCTGGTGTTTATACTCTAAAAGGAATGAGGTATCAAGTTTTTTGTTCGGAAGGTAGGCATAGGTATCGTTCTTTCTCCTCTATAAGAGCTTCTCTCTTGATTGGGAGCTCTCCCAGCGTAACAATGATGTTTTCTTTCAGCTACCTCCATGATCGTCGTCTCCCGTTTTTCTCGATCATCCATAATCCTTCTCTATTAACATTATCGTAAATATAGATAAGCGAATTGGATAAAATTACAGAAGGAAGGAAAGGAAATCGGGCACTGAGTTATATAGTTCGATCTGAATATTGGAATATATGTTCACGGAGAGAGTAGCACAAACTTTCACTATAAAAATAAGCGAGACAACAAAAATTAAAATCACTCAAGCACTCAAATATTCATTCAGTACTTTTTAAGTCTCAATTACATCCAATAACTCACACTGTTTAATTTCTCATAATTTTGAATGAAACCTTACTCAAGGAATTAAATGTGCAAATCTCTCACGAGAAGAACTCTCTGCACTCTTCTATAATCTCAAAGCCCTCTCTCTCAATCACCGAAATAACTTGGTGCCTTCTCGGCCAGCAAAGAACCGGCGCGCAATTCTTGTCCAACGTCTAGTACTCTCTTTTCAGCACGCAGAAGTCTTCTACGTATAAAGGAAAAGACAAAGCAAGCCCACCATAATTCATGGACATGCATGCATGTGCATGCATTAAAAGAGAGAAGAGAATGGATGAACGAACCCTCCTTTCCTCTTTCTTTGACCCTTGCAATGAATGCCCATCATTGCGCTTTTCTTTATGTACGCTAACTCTTAAGCTTTCTTGAAGAAGTCCAACCTAAGCGCTATATTCCCTTCACACTTCAGCCGAATAAAACAAAATACAGAGAGCTTCCATTTGCATTAAATGGAGGCAGCAGTTTTGGACTATTCCTCTTGCGGCTGCACGCTCCCTTCTGGCCACAATCTTCATTCTTGAACGAGAAACATGCATAGTAATTATTGCACGGATAACCAAAGTCAAAAGACGTTCTTCAAAATTACTCGATTTATCTTGCACTATTTATTTGGTGGACTGAGATCTCTATGATCCAGGACCCTCGTCCTTATCTCAAAGCATGGATACATCTTTTTATGCACAGTCGTCCAACTGGCCTCAGCCAAGCATGCCAAGCATTCCTGCGGACACTACAGAAGATGACAACACAAACTAAACCGAAGAAGAAGCATCCTATTGGGCTCAAAAGAAGTCTCAGCATCCTCATCTCGTTGGCTCAACTAGATTCTATCACCAGAAGATTTTGAAGCACTTGAGCAAAAGTATGATGAACATTGCCTAGCAACAGTATATAGCTCAGATAACTCTGACTATAATTACAATGCTCGAGACGGACAAGACCGTTGAGTTATTCAACAAATCCAAAATGACAGTCTTGCTGAGAACTTGGAGTTTAGAATTCCTTAGACCATGGCATGCTTGCATCAGTACAGTACAAACTATTTTGAATGCTGGAACAATCTTTATGACTTTGTATCTAAACTTCAACATCGTTCTTTCAGACTTCCAGCTACTCTCTTTCTTAAAAGTCCAAGTTTAGCTCACTGGAGCTCCTCAAACTGCTGACTCTGTAGCTGCAACTCTACATTACTAGATGGTTTATCGAGTGCGGAACCATGCTCTTGATCTAAACTTCAACAATGGTAATGAAGATGTTTTGTTTATCTTCATGCAGAATGATCAGGCATCTTGCATCCATGTTCTTAGACAGATCTCGAAGGACACGCTGGCCAAGCTTCTTCCAGAGACTCGAATCACCAACTATGAAAAGCTACACCAGCATAACAAGCCTTTCCAGTCTACAAACTCTGAATTTGTCCGAAAAAAAAGATGGAACTGTTTCCATCAAATATGGCAAGGAAAATGAAGAGAGTCCATCTATCTTCCAAACCCTCTTCATGATTAAACCATGTGTTCCCGAATCAATTTATGAACCAGATCCAAAAAAGCTTGTTCGACACTTCAACAGTGATGGACACCATGTCCATTACTATAAAGACCAGTATGGTCATTACTTTTGGGATCCTTTTTGCCAATGTCCTATTGTACAAACTCTCTTGATGAGGTAGATCCTCTTGCAAAACCTCCACCTTGACGGAAAAGGCCAAAGGATAAGGTGTATCAAAGATACTTAAACGGAGACCCCTCCATTGACACTCTTGGTGAATGTGATAAATACCAGTTCACGGTCACTTATGCACCACCTCCACCACCATAGTTCAATGCTACACCCCAAGTTTCACCAGATCCACCAAAATCACCTCCACTATCTCCTCCTCAGAAAAAACAAGCTCTCTCCCCGTTTTATAAGCGTATCTTAAAGTAGGCCAAGAAGCACTCCACTCCTACCCACTTGAGGTTCTAGCAGAAACACCATCCACTTCTTCCATTGCTATGTTCCATGATACAGACTTTCCTCCCCTTGTTCGAGAAAGTCCTAAACTCTCATTTCCTGCTCCAGAAAAATTTATAGATCCACAAGGCAGATACTGTCATGTTCCTAAGATACCTGCCCCCACTGATGTAGACGAACATGGAAGACAGAAAAGGACTCCTGCTGCTAAAGCTGTCCTAAATTAGCAATCGAAGACTCTATTGGCACAAAACAATGCGTTCAAAGCAAACGATTCCAGAATCGGATATGTGCAACAAGATCTTCGAAAGTATGATGATACCGCTAAGAAGATGCTTTCTGAGTTCCAAAAGAGGCTTCATGCCTTGGAATTAAGACAACATCTAGGGTATCATTATCTAGAGAGCCCTAAGCCGGAAATAGAAAAACTCAAACGGTAGATCCAGATTCTTGAAGAAGGAAGGTTCAACCAGTTCAATCTATTTCCAATCCCAATGCGGACAGAATGTCTGCCTCCACCACCCCAGACGTCCATCTTTGCCAACACCACACCAGATCCTTATAGAAAGGAAACGAGTGTGGCAGAAATGCGAAGTCGTCTCAAAGAATTGGACCGAGTAAGGAAAGAAAGAGGAAAAGAGAAAGAATTGCCGCCACAATCCGGTGTTGTTATAAGAGAAATACCATTCTCATTCTCAATATGATGAATTAGATGATTCGACCTTTTCTTGCTTGGGGACAATTTTTTGCAAAATGTCCTTTCGGTTGCGAGATGAAGTATCGATTTGATTTTTTGTGGCATGTGCAATCTTTCCTTTAGCGTAGGTATCGCCATTTCTTCTTTCTTTGGAAGTTCTTGTGGCCATGTTTAGATTTCTTCATCCAGAACTTCTTGAAGTGCTTCTTTTTCCGAGAAACTTTTCCACAAATACCATCACAGTCACATTTAGAGCATTTGATCTTTAGCTTCTAACGAGAACAAGCTGTCTCTAGTTCTTTGTCATCTGTGATGTAGGTTCGGACCATTTGACGCTTTAGGCACAATTCTTCAAGGCACAAATGGATTTCTTGTTGGATTTCTCCCAATGGAATCTCCTGTATTCTGCTTCGTTTTCCAAGGAAAGACCTTTCAACCATCTGAGATAACTCCTTGGGGATAGACGTTAGGTAGACATGCCTTAGATTTGGATCAGCTCCAATCTGGTAGAAGAGTTTAAGCATTTCTTGATAATGCTTATCAAGATATTTTTTGTGGAGAGAGCAGCTTCTTTCAAAGAATTCTCTCCTTTTAATTTCAATGAGATCAGTAAGTTTTCCAACAAAGAAGTGGTATAAAAGGATGATGGCATGACTAAAATCAGATGAACAAAGGAAATTGATTTGGTCTTGTTCAGCCACTGATTTCCACCAAAGTTTGAGACTGCTCGTGAATCTTGTAACAAAATTAAAAAGGACATCATTCATATCATGGTTGGTGATGGCTTGAATATTCAACCAAGTATGGAATTCCTCAAGATGTTCGGCCATTTGTGATAAGGGATATTATCAATGGTGAAAAACTATTTTGATGTCCCGGACAAATTTTGTTTGGGGTTTCTTGTTTGAACAATCATTAATTATTTTCATCTATTTTTGGTCTTAGGGCCTATTTGTTAAAACGTGTTTTTGTTTCTCAAAATAAAAATTTATGTTCTTTTGTTTCGGAGAACAAAAAAAAAAACATCTTTGGTAAAACTTTTGTTCTTGGAAATAGATTTAGAATAGAAATAAGAAGTAGAAAAAAAGTAGTTTTTTTGTTCCCGAAACAATTCCAATAAAAAAATTTTCTCTATTATTTTTTTTTCTTCTCTTTTCTTTCCTTCTTCTTCCTTTTAGCCGGTCGTCGGCCTCGGCCATGGCCAGCAACCTCGCTAGAGCCTCGCTGACCCCTGGTGACACAGAGCCTCCCAGCCCCATGGCGAGGCCATGCCTTGCCGGTGGCCTAGCGAGGCTTCGACAAACTCATTGGCTCTCACGGTGGCCTGGCAAGGCTTAAGCCAGCTTGCCAAACCTTGCTCAGCTGGTCGTCGGCTGCCGTTGTGGCCGACAATTGGCCACAAAGGAGGAAGAAGGAAAAAAAAAAAAATATATATATATATATAAATAAAAATATTTAAAAATAAAAGAAATAACAAATTTATACAAATTTATTAAATGCATTTCTATTCCTGGAATATAAAATTTTTACAATTATCAAGCACGTTCTTATATTCAAAAGTTGTTCTCGGGAACAGAAATAAATAAAAAAATTATTTCTATTCAAATAGTTACCAAATGCACCTTTAGTTAACAAGTCTATTTGGCATTGTTTCATTGCCTTAGTTTCTCTAGCACTACCCCCAACACCATACACTACCCCTATCAACTGTTCGACAATATTTTTGAGTTGATTCTCTACCATTTCATTATCTTTTTTCTCATTACACGATGGCTGCGGAGGTTCCCTTAACAAACCCAAGCATCTCTGGTGGACGATCTTCTAGGGGATCATTTTGTTTGGCGCAGTTGATGATGAGGAAGTTGCAAAGGTTTTGACGAGAAGCGGTTTGTCAAAGAAGTAGTTCATTCGAGTTGCTTGGCTAGTGTTTTAAGGAAAGGGCCCTCAAATGAGAAGATGTAGTTGGGCTCTTTTCCTAATCGGAGATAATGCATAATTTTAATTTTTGGAAATATAAAATTGGGATATGCAAATATTGAATCATTAGATCTTTCTATTTCTTACGTTGCTCACGTCTTCTATCAAGACCATTGTAGTAACATATTAACGGGCAAGTATCACGTAATAAATGCGGATAATAAATCGGTAATAATTAGGAAATAAAAAATTGGGATTTGCAAATATGGAATCACCATATCTTTCCGTTTCTTATGTTCCCCACATCTTCCATTAAGACCGTTGTGGTAACATATTAACAGGCAAGTATCACGTAATAAATACGGATAATAAATCGGAATTAATTGGGAAATATAAAATTGGAATCTGCAAATATGAAATCACTATATCTTTCCGTTTCTTACATTGGCTACGTCTTCCATCAAGACCGTTATGTTAACATATTAACGGGTAAATATCATGTTAAACGCACGTAATAAATCGAAATTAATTGGGAAATATAAAATTGGGATCTGCAAATATGGAATCACAATATCTTTCCATTTCTTACGTAAGACCATTATAATAACATATTAATGGGCAAGTATCACGTAATAAATCGGACAATAAATCGGAATTAATTGGGAAATATAAAGTTGGGATTTGCAAATATGGAATCACCAAATTTTTTCATTTCTTACGTTGCCGACGCCTTCTATCAAGACCATTGATAACATATTAATGAGCAAGTATCACGTAATAAACGCGAGTAATAAATCATTTTTTTTTTTGTCGGTCCTACTCTAATCCTAACCTAATACTCACTCTTAGACTTTTGTCATGCCTCCTTGTAGGGTGTGGGAGTTAAAACCCACTCCTGAAATGAAATCCGCCTCACCTCCTGAGAAGGTGGGGATTTGAACTCCCCACCTCCCCATTTCAAATTGGAAGGGTGGCCACTAGGGCGAACCCCCAGTGACTAATCGAAATTAATTGGGTAATATAAAATTGGGATATGCAAATATGGAATCACCAGATCTTTCCATTTATTACGTTGCATACATCTTCTATCAAAATCATTGTGGTAACATATTAACGGATAAGTATCACATAATAAACACGGATAATAAATCAGGTAATAAATCGGATTTAATTGGGAAATATAAAATTGGGATCTACAAATATAGAATCACCAAATCTTTCCATTTCTTACATTGCCGACGTCTTCTATCAAGACCATTGTGGTAACATATTAATGGGCAAGTATCATGTAATAAACGTGGGTAATAAATCAGAATTGATTGGGAAATATAAAATTTAGATTTGTAAATATAGAATCACCATATCTTTCCATTTTTTATGTTGCTGACATCTTCCATCAAAACCGTTGTGGTGACATATTAACAAGTAAGTATCACATAATAAACGCGGGTAACGAATCGGGCAATAAATCGAAATTAATTGGGAAATATAAAATTGGGATTTGCAAATATGGAATCACCATATCTTTATATTTTTTACATTGCCGACATCTTCTATTAAAACCGTTGTGGTAATATATTAACGGGCAAGTATCACATAATAAACGCGGGTAATAAACTGATAAATAAATCAAAATTAATTGGGAAATATAAAATTAGAATCCACAACTATAAAATAACCAGATCTTTCCGTTTCTTACTTTGTCGACATCTTCCTCAAGACTATTGCGATAACATATTAACGAGCAAGTATCACATAATAAATGCGGATAATAAATCGAGCAATACATCGGAATTAATTGGGTAATATAAAATTGAGATATGCAAATATGGAATCACCAGATTTTTTTGTTTCTTACGTAAGACCGTTGTGGTAACATTTTAACAGGCAAGTATCATATAATAAACGCAGGTAATATACCCAAATCTTTCATGGATAGTATAAACCTTCCTAGCTATGCAGTGGTGGCGGATTTTTCTCCCCTGCGGGATGTACGCTGAAAAATTTTCTGGAGAGGTGGGGTCTTATGTTACCTACTCCTTCTATGACTTGTGATCGTTTCACCTGGTGGGGTGATTCTTCTGGTACATTCTCAGTGGCTTCTACTTCGAACATCATCAAATCCAAAAAGGATCGTGTTCCATGGGCATCTCTTGTTTGGGATAATGCTATTGCCCCTCAGTTCCAATTCAATCTTTGGTTGATCACTAAAAGCTGCCTCCCTACTTAGGCACTCCTCCATTCGTATGGAAGAATTGATTATACAGTCTGTGCTTTTTGCAATGCCTTACCCGATTTTATTAATCATTTGTTCTTTCAACGTCCAACCTCAGCAACAGTAGCTTACTTCTGGGCTACCAGCTGTAACCTCCCTTGGCAAATTAGACCTTGGAAGGAGACTCTCAATTGGGTGCTGAAATTCCTAGCTGGTAAGGACTTCTTCCACTGTATCACGCCTTTTTCGTTCGATGCCCTGTGCCATTTGATTTGTAAGAAGAGAAATAGCATTATCTTTCGAGGTGAAGCTGTGGTGATCTCGGCTTTGAAGAATCACCTCATCAAGGTCGTCAAAGATAAAGTTATCACTTTTAGCAATGTTCCGCCTTCCTCGAGAAACAAGAGACTTCAAAGAAATTGGGGCTTTGATCCCTCAGTTTTTGGTTAGGAGCTTTTGCCTCATTTGCTGTCTTCGTCTTGCTTTATTGCTTTTGCCTCCTTAGGCTCTCTGTTCTTCGTTCTTCTTTTCTGCTGGTCGAGGTTCAGTCGTTTGTTTTAGGTTGGCTCTATTTTGTCTAGGCTTATTTCGACTTCTCCTTTTGTGTTGTCGCCCTCAAGGCTTTTCTTCAACTCCCTTCCACTCCTTCTGCTATAGCAATTAGAGTGCAAGTTGTTGGCGTCATTTTGTATATTGTCCATAGCTCAATATATTTTATTACTTTTACCCCAAAAAAATAAAAATAAATGCTGGTAATAACTCGGGCAATAAATTGAAATTTTTTATGAAATACATGAATGAATATTCATTATATTCATCTTATCTAAATGTATTTATTATGGTACATTTGTATCATACATTATAAGTACATCTCCCTATACAATGAACGTTCATCTCCCTCTCCAATACATGTATCATTCGATATATTGATGTTAATGATAAGTGCATTCTTATTTTCTTATAAATAGGAACTTAGTTTTTGTTGTAGACATAATAGTCATTGGAAATAAATATTTTCCTCTGACTTTCTCTACTATCTGTAGTGTTTACCTACTTTCTCTTCTCAATTTCTTTAGTCTCTCTATTACATATTTGCTACACAATATTTTACAACACATTATCAGCACGAAGATCTATCAACTGAGTAAGTAATTTTTGCAAGGTAGATGTTTCAATTCTTCATTTTTATTTTTCTTGGCCCAAAGCTAATTTTCAAATCTAAAAGTATTCTCCCGCTCCCGAAGTGGCGGTGGAAATTTGGAAATTCTTTTAATTAATAATAATAATTTATTTTTGTAAGGATTATGGTAAATATTGAAAAGCCCAAATTCCACATCTTGGAAGTGAGTGGAAAGAATCTATTATGATGCCTTGATAAGGAAATGCATCTCCAAGAGTAAGGTCTTGCTAATTCAATTACAAAGGATGGAACCTCAAATGAAAAAGGATAAAGCAAATGTGCTGATTTTTATTCTCTATCATTTGCATAAGAGCCTATAGACTCAATATTTATCCGTTTGAGACCCTCGAATCCTGTGGAGGAGGTTGAAGGATAGGTATGATCATACTAAGACTATTATCCTCCCTCAAGCACAATATGACTTACAAAATCTCAAATTGCAAGATTTTAAATTAGTGTTTGACTATAATTCTGCTTTATTTTATATTATTTCTCGATTTGAGTTATGCGGTATCAAACTTGCTGATGCAGAATTGTTAGAGAACACTTTCTCCACCTTCCATGTTTTGAATATTGTATTGTAACGGCAATACCGGCAGCGTCAGTTTACCACATATTCTGAATTAATTTATATGCTCCTCACTACCGAGCAAACTAATGAATTACTACTCAAAAATCATGATCTTAGACCATCTAGCTCAAAAGTATTGTTTGAAGCACATGCTAACTTTGAGAAAAATACTGGTCATTTTAAGGATTATAAGCGTAAGCAAGAATATAATCCTAAAAGGGATGACAAGAAATTTAACCATCTTAGGAAATCTAACTTTGGCCTAAATCATGACAAAGAAAAGAAGCCAAAGAAGGTGATTAATGAAAGTATTTGTCATCGCTGTGGCATGATTAGGCACTAGTCACGTACTTATCGTACGCCAAAGCACTTTGTGGACCTACTTCAAGCATCTTTAAAAAATATGGACAAGTGTGGTGAATCTCATACTATTGAAATCAATCCTATGGCCATAACCGCTATGGAGACCAACAATATTTCTCACTCTCTTGCTCTTGAAGTAGCAAATGCATCCTTGGATGTCTCTAATTTCTTTAAGGACTCTGATTACTTTGATAAGGCATCAGATTTGTGGATGATAATTTGAACTTCGAATTTTATGGTTCTAATAATATCTTTTTAGTTGTTTCGCTTTAAATGTATTACTTTTTTATTATTCTTTCATATGGTTATGAAATGCTTATGAACCTTATATAATATTTATTTGATTCTATAACTAAGGTGCAAGATTAATTAGCCACAGAAGTGGTTATATGGCTTAATTGAGGGAGAGATATTATGAACTATGCATTACAGCATTGGTATGCGGTGAGTTCACAAGATACAAGACTAATTAGCCCCAACAGTGGCTATATGGCTCAATTAAGAGGAAGATATTATGAACTATGCATTGCACTTTTTTTCTTTATGTTCGGTTTTTTTTTCCCACGGGTTTTTTTTTTTAGTCTCAGAAACCTCGTACAATCGGCAACTGGCGAGTAAACTTGGGGGGACACGTAAGCGAGAGGACCCACCACCCCTGGCTTAAAGTTTTTAACGAGACAATTAATGCATCTATAAAATGGAGAGATCATAATTTTTTTTTTTCTCTACACTCTTTTTCTCTTTTGTCCGGTTTTTTGTCCCACTTTAGGGGTTTTCCGGCTTAAGGTTTTTAATAATGCGGTATCATTCGATGCACATTCGTAATGAATACAATGAATATTCAAATGGGAATGTTATGAAATACATGAATGAATATTCATTATATTCATCTTATTTAATGTACTTATTATGGTACATTTATACCATACATTCTAAATACATCTCCTTATATAATTAACGTTTATCTCTCTATCCAATACATGTATTATTCGATACATTGATATTAATGATAAATACATTCTTGTTTTCCTATAGATAGGAACTTAGTTTTTGTTGTAAACATAATAGTTACTGGAAAATAAAATCTTCCCCTCTAACTTTCGCTACTATCTTTGGTGTTTGCCTATTTTCTCTTCTCAATCTCTTTATTCTCTCTATTACATATTTGCAACACAATATTTTACAACAAAATTAATTGGGAAATATAAAATTGGGTTCTACAAATATGGAATAACCAAATCTTTCGGTTTCTTACATTGCCCATATCTTCCATTAAGACCGTTATGGTAACATATTAACAGGCAAATATCATATAGTAAATGCGGATAATTAATTGGGCAATAAATCGGAATTAATTGGGAGATATAAAATTGGGATCATATTGGAAATAATAAAATATAACAGCAGTTTAGTTTATACATGGGACGGAGGTTTCTTCTGATTATTGCAACTCAATGAATAAATAAATAATCGAGATGATGCACCGAGTGAAAACGCTTTAACATTTGGCTGAACCCGATAATTACCTTGCCCTATATATACGAACAGACGCTCTCTTCCTAACTCAAACACTGTCCCAAACCAAATAGGCGGGCGTACAGAGAGAGAGACAGCGAGAGAGAATGGCACCGCTCGATGAGACGTTAAGTGGCCAAGTCCAAGTATGGAAGCTCATGTATGCGTACGTGGACTCAATGGCGCTGAACTGTGCGGTGGAGCTCCGGATACCTGACATCATCCACTCGCTGGGCGGGGGGCCTGTCACCTTGGCTCAAATAGCCTCCCACATCCCCTCCCCATCTGTCAAAACCTGCATCCTCGGCCGCATCATGACGCCTCTGGTCCGCAAGAACATCTTCTCCGCGCACTACGACGGCAGAGAGACGCTGTACGGCCTCACCCTGTCGTCGAGATGGCTCTTACAAGGGGCTGGGCACCTCAACCTCGTGCCACTGGTACTTCTGGCGGGCCATCAGTATATGGTGTCCCCGTGGCACAGCCTTAGTGACTACATCAAGGACGGGGGATCATTCCCGTTAAAGAGGGCTTATGGCTGCGAAATGTGGGACTTGGAGTCCCAGAACCCTGAATTCAGCCGCACGTTCCGTGATGCGATGGCTTGCTCGAACAAGCTCATGATGAAAGCTATCGTGGATGCGTACAAGGATGGGTTCAAGCGCATGGGATCTCTGGTGGACGTTGGAGGCGGGACAGGCAGTGCCGTAGCCGAGATAGTGAGGGCGTACCCACACATCAAGGGGATTAACTTCGACCAGCCTCACATTGTTGCTGCCGCGCCAGCGCACGGCGGGGTCAGCCATGTCGGGGGAGACATGTTTGAGGCCATTCCAAGTGCTGATGCTGTTTTCATGAAGGTAAGTGTACTTGGCGCTTATTCTATGGACTCACATGAATTGAGTGCACTCAGTACTTGCTCCTCTGCTTAGCGATTCATTTGCTAATGTTTGTCATATAGTTTTAAATAAAAAAATTAGTAAACGATAAGTATTTTCATAAGCACTGATCTTAAACTGAATTTTAAAAAGCTAGTTTATACTAACAATAAATGGGAAACCCCGGGCATCAATTCCTCATGATCTCTATCGCTGCATCTCCTTCGGAAGAATGGCACTCTTGGATATGATTGTTCAACTTCTAATGCACAAACTGCAAATGACAATCGACGCATTGAACATTCATGATTTAATAAGTCATGATTGATTCACAACTAAAATTTTCATCTTCCTCCTTTGTACAGTGGATCCTGCATGATTGGAATGATGAAGATTCTGTAAGGATTTTGAAGAACTGCAGGAGAGCTGTAGCGGAAAAGAATGGCAAGGTGATCCTGGCGGAAGTTGTGTTGCGACCAGAGGGCGATGGCCTCTTCGATGACACGGGGATAGCTTCCGATCTGACCATGATCACTCAAACCGGAGGTAAAGAGAGGACTGAACCAGAGTGGAAGAAGCTTTTGGAGGAAGGAGGCTTCCCTCGCTGCAATATCTTCCAAACCCCTTCCTTGTTGTCCATCATTGAAGCCTTCCCAGCTTGATTGTGGTTTATTCAGAGATCGACTACTTGTCGGCTACTTATTATGTATTTATGTTTTTCTACTAGACCCTCTTGTCGAATTGGTTTAGTGATTAAGCGTTCGATTTGGATAAAAAAATTCTATGTCCAAATCAGAGCGTCTTCCAATTATATTAGCCTAGGGGTTACACTCCATACATGTGGATGAGGCAACTTATTTGTATTTGTGTGGTTAATAAAGCCGAAAAGTTTTATTATCCCATGTTATATAAAAAATCATGAAAGTTATGGGGAATCGCTTAATTATATTCCAATTGTTTCTAACAATATTAATAACACGGAATAACAAATATGAAATAATGATTTCTTTAGGCTTTATAAATATTATTTTGGGTCACGTGCATAATATAACATTTAAGAGACTTAAATAACCACTCCCGTTTTTTACCAAAAAAAATGTAACCACTCCCGTTGATATATGAATATGATAACAATTATTGCAACAACAATACTAATAAGACCATATATTCATACTTCTTTTTTTTTTAAGATCCAACAGGACGGGGAATTTTCGCACCACCTCCCGCTCATCTTCCTTGCCTCATGCTCATGACCCTGAGCTCTTTTGTCCTCATCTACATGTCCCCCCTTCCTCTCTATTGGCTTTCCTCCCTCATCACGAAGCAAGGCACAAGAGTTCTCTCATCAATGGAGCGTTCCGCTTGGCCTAAGAACCTCTCCTCCAGCCGAAAGCATGCGATCCAGGATCTCCTCCCTGCCCAGAATCCCATGAAGAAGTTTACAGATCTCTTCGACGCTCACTCTCATACTGGCAACAACACAGGGCAGCCCCTATTTGCGGAACATCTGGTCGTCAGCTTCCTCGGGTCGCTCAGCAACACCCAATCCCTATCAAGCAGTGCCGAGTCCGACGAGGTCTTGCAGGCCCTCCCGAGACCAACGCCTGTGTCAAATCTGAGGTCTCCGAGGGAAGTGAGAGCATCAACACCCCGCTCCCTCGGTAATCAAGGGCCAAAATTCGTGTTCTTTTACTTCTCACTTTCATTGAAATGTAATTTATCTATTTAAGTGGCGTTCCACGTAATTAAAAAATTAAGTAAAGTTTCTTTTTGGTAGAACAATTGCATATAAGGTGTGCATCGCATGAAGATCTCTTAAAATTTAGTAAAAAGAGAAGACATGAGAAGATAGTTTTTCACTGTTTATATGATTTTGGGACATGACAGATCATGTTTAGATTATAACGAACTTGTCAACTTACTAAGGATAGAATTTTTTTTTTTTTTTTTTTTTTTTTTGGTTATTTCATTTGTCTTGTTTTTGGGCAGAAGAATGAAAGAGGTTTTACATGAAGCTAAATTATAATATGGGTCCAAGTAATTCTAACATGAAACGTAATATTACTCATTTTTGCGCAGAAAGACTTCAGACACACGTACAAGACTAGATCAGAATTTGATCGACAGTGGCAACCATGGAGGACATATCATTGCACTTTTCTTCATGCACGCTGATTCCCAAGCTTTCTTGAAGAAGTCCAACCTGAGCGCTATGTTCCCTTCACACTTCAGCCGAATAAAACAAAAGACAGAGAGCTTCTATTTGCATTAAATGAAGGCAGCAATTTTGGACTTTCCCTCTTGCGGCTGCACGCTTCCTTCTGACCACAATCTTCATTCTTGAACGAGACACGTGCATAGTAATCAATGCACGGATAACAAAAGTCAAAAGAGGTTCGCCAAAATTACTCAATTTAACTTGCACATTATTTATTAGATTTTTTAAATTTGAGATATATTTTAATAATTATTAATTATTTTTGTCTACTTTCCATCTTAGTCAACAAGTCTATTTGGTATTGTTTCGTCACTTTAGGGTGTGCATCACAAAATTTCTTAAATAGAAATCAATTTCGATAAGAAATTAATTTTTCAATTTATATTCCATTGATGAGTTTCGAGTAAAGAAATATGTTTGATAAAGATTCAAAATTTCTATTTTTGAAATAAAAATTTGTTAGATAATAGAATAAAATTTATATTTGTAAGAGTGACAACCATTGGCTTCCAATGGCCGAGTTCGACATCTAGTGATCGGCATGCAGCATTTAGTGACCAGCGGTGGGCGGCCAAAGTCCGGTGACCAACGGCAGGTGGCCGAAGTTTGAAGTCCATCACTATAATTCGACGGCCAGCAACCGTCGTCCAATGTTTAGAGTTCAACATTCGATGTTTGACATCCGGAGTTTGGCAGTAGGTGGCCAGTGCTCAGAGTCTAGCGATGAGTGGTAGGCGGCAGACATCCGGCGGCCGATGCCAAGTGGCGGACGGTTGATAGCGAACATCTGGTAGTTGGTGGTGAGCCTTTGGCATCCAACGATTGGTGATGAGCAGCCATTGACTGGTGGGAGTCTGGCATCCGACGGGCGACAAGTGGGCGACGGACGGTAACGAGAGTGAATGATAAAGAAAATTTTGATTTCTCATTTTTGTTCTAAAAATAAAAAAGTTAAAAATTTTAACTTCTGATTTATGCTTCAAATCTATTTCTGGAATAGAAATTTGTTCCAAAACTAGAAAAATAACATTGCGTTACCAAATTGACTTATATTTCAAACCTGTTTCGAGGGGAACAAAAAAATAGAGAAATAAATAAATAGAAATGTTGTCATGCGTGCTTTTAATTTGCAAGTCATTTTCATTTTTGGAGTCCCCACTAATTAATTTGTGGCAAATCGATTAAAAACCCAAATAAATTATTTTGGAATTTTTTTTTTTTTCTTATACAATCGAGAGAAATTTGAATCGAGACTTTATTATACCAGTTAATATCATTTTAATACCTAATCTTATTTAAATATTAGGTAAAACATTTATGTAGCATTTTATACCAATCACAAATCTTAAAATTCAATTCCTAACTAGACTAAGGAAATAGCAATCCATGCATTATAAGGGCTTAATTGGAATAAAGGAAATGTACAAACAACAATTTGACATTTATCTCCAAGGACCTTTACATGATTTCCTTCTTCTTCTTCTTCTTCTTCTTCTTCTTTTCCTTTTAAGGATTTTCACATATCTTAAGGAAAAACCACTAAAAAACTAATTTTCAAGGGTATGGAAAAGATCTGGGAACCGCCTGGAATCGGATCAAATTGGAATTGGAACAGGCGATTTCCATGGAGGTTGGTTTGATTCCTAATTTCAATTAAGTGAAATCGGTGAGTACTAGTCCGACACACACACACACACACACAAAAGATAAACCCCCTACTTCTTCTTTTTTCATTCTAATAATCTATATACTTGTTTTCTTAACTAAAACAAGATAAACAAACGTAAAAGGAATGAGATAATCGATTAAAGATGTCCATAAGAGCTAATGGCTCATTTTAAGAGTATAATTGGATCTCTCCTTAGCCATTCCCATGATTAAATTAGATTGATGTTGAAAAAAAATGAATCAAGCGATCAATGTTTGAACTTCTATAGAGCATAGAACTTTTAATATGGAGTCTAATTCTCCACATGTTTCTGATGTCTAGAAACTTTAAGAAGATCACATCACAACCTTCAAAAAAATTAAGTTTTTACTCAACGTGTATTGTCTAATTTGTTTTGCCTTATAATTTTCAATCCTTAATTAAAATTAATGGTTGGGGAACCAGACGATATGACGATCCGATTTTCGAGTGGATCCATGAAACTAACGGGTGGATCTTGATTCTAATTTTTCGCAACCAATCATTAATAAGTAGTTCCAGCTTCAAAGATGGAACGCCCAACCGGACTATGCTCACTCTTATTATTTTTTTTAAAGCTTCTTCTGATTTTTTATTAAAAAATATTTTTAATTGATTTAATCTGAAAATAGGGACCTGGGTTAGGACTAAACTGGGTCCAATGGTAGGCCTAGTTCGCTTGGCCTAAAATGAGACCCAGCAAAAAGACTAAGCTAAATTTAAACAAGCACACATGTTAATAAGAAAATGTGTCCGGCCCAAGGACCTAACTCTAAAAACCTAGTAGACCTCTCGCCCGACCCTGTGGACCCGACTCCAACCCGACTTATGTGCCTGCTCCTCCGTTCGTTGCGTCGCCGACCTCGCCACGATGGGGACGGCCGCAGTGAGCGACGCCGTTCGTCTCAGGCTGGCTACACCCCCTTTTGGCGACGCCTCGGCCAGCCAATGTTGAGGGCTAAGCCTCTGCCTAGTTGGCCGCTGTCGCCAATTGAGACCCAGCTCGGCTTCCCCCACACTTGGCCGAGATCTCTCCTAGTCTTGACCCTTCGTGCAATGCCCAAACGATGAGTAGGCGATTGCTCAAAGTTCAAGAACAGAGATTCTCAACACAAACTTTGAAGTGCCAAAAACTCGTTCGTAAAATTCTAAACACAAGTGAACGTATCGAACAAGTAATATAATGATAAGAAATAGTATCATCCCACGAGAGATCGATGATAAATAAACTAATTAAATACTAAAATAGATTAATTCTAAAATTTATCTAACAGATCAAAAAAATAATTGAGAATAAATTAGAAACAAAATTTAGAGACTAAATGCAGTAAATCAATCAGATAAATATGTTAGAGCATCCGATTTCACCATAAACACTAGATATGAATTTCAGATTGTTGTGGGCGAGCTCGAAACAGGGCGCGGGAAGAGGGCAGAACAGAGGTGGTCAGTGCGTGCGCCCTACTCGGCTTGGCAGCGTCGGACAGTGGACGAGCTCGATAGATTGACCTACATCCGTTCGTCACGTGCGTCTCCGAGCTAGGATCCTCGGGAAGCCGACTCCAAATGAAGAAGATCAAGGAGAGACCCCCTTGAACCCCACCGTAGCCTTGGCGCGGGAAAAGGACCTTCGGTAGGTCGCCGGTCACGGTCGAGGCACAATGGACACCAAACACACTCTCTCGACCTCCACCGTTGCTCTCTCTCTCTCTCTCTCTCTCTCTCTCTCTCTCTCTCTCTCTCATTTTGCCCAAGGCCCAGGGGGCCGGTCGGCAAAGGCACTTCGGCCGCTGGTCTTTGGGGCGCCGACTGGCTTCCCCTTTTGCCGAATCGGTGGCACCTTGCTCATCACCTCTGCCGGCTTTGCTCTGCGCTCTGTGTCCTCGCTTGCGGGAGCGAGAAGAGGAAGAGGAAAGGAGGCCGGGCCAGGAATTGTGCTAGGGCGAGACAGGCCCAGGCCGGGCTAGAGAAGAAATAAAGGATGGGCATAGTCCGGCGGAAAAAGAAAAGGGGCTGGGGTCCCTCGAGCCTTTCTGGCACCTTTTATATATATATTTGATGCGAATAATACTAATGCCTTTGTGATGTGAAAATCATTTATTGTTGGTGCTAAATTAGTCCATAATTTTCCTTATAATTTAATAATAAATATTTAATCAAAATTTAAATGTTAGCTCTTGGTATTCGAGGGTGAATTTGAAAGGAGAAGGTCATTACGAAACCAAAAAGTGTTTCCGGGTCCGCTTGCGTTGGAAATTGCAGGGTACAATCAAGAAGAATCAAACCATGCTCCCAAGGCAGTTTCTTGATCTCAGCCTGGTATCGGCCGCGGTGAGGCAGATAAGATCTCGAATTCTTCATTGGAAGAGAGGACGAAGGATGGTTCGAGATCACCATTGGCCAACATGGAAGGTGCATCATCGGTAGACAGACAGACGTAGGGACGACTCCATCCCCCCAAGTTTCAACACTAACCTCATTCCCGAACAAGAAGATGGCGACGACAACCCCATTTTCTTCAGACTTTCTATCGGTGAATCATGAGCAAAAGTTGCCCAGTGAGCATGATCTGAACCCTCACGGCCCGAGCCATTGCGACAATAGCAACAACAATCAATCTACGTCATCCGATTACTATGCTGTATTCAAATATGACGGGGAGATGTGTCGTGATCAAGGGGATATGTTGTGGCCTGACTGTTTTGATTATCTACGGGACCTTTTTCAATGTTGATTTTGGTGTAGGTTTCTTGATGTGACATCCGGATTTCGCCGGACCTCGAATATGTAACTGTCCGAGACGGGTCGACGAATTTGTCATCGGACTACGTCGTTGGCGCCACTTGTGGATGCCGTTTCATTACCACACTCACCATATCAAAATGTCACGTTTTGTCATGTTCTTGTGATAGTACCTCATCTAGAAATTTCTTCGCGCGACGTTGCCCACAAGGCTAACATCTTCGCATTGATACCTTATCAAGTGAGCTTTTTATTTACGCGAAGACGTAGACTTCCGGAGTTTCAGCTACATTAGAACATGCATTCCCGTGCAAGACAATGCAAAATCAGGGTCGGTTCTCCACAGCCGAACGGCAAAAAGGGAAATAAAAGCTTCGACAATGCTGGCGAAGAAGGCCACGCTCACGTCCATCTGGAGGTCAACAAAGGAGGATTGTTGACCGAAGTGTGGCCAGCAACGGCCACGTTGCTTCTCGCTCGGCTGCCAGCAAATCTCAAGACCCCTGCATGCGGAAGACACGTCCTTTCTCCAACTGTTGACGTGCGAGCGCCCCTCTCCTTATTCGGTCAGCGTACCGAGTGCAAGAGCAAGGAGTCGGACACGTCCCTTGCATGTGCATGCAAGCTGTCCCATTGCCAGCGCCGGATCTCTTGCTTGTCTTCTTATTCGGCTGCCACCGAACTTTGGATTGTTAACTCATGAAGTCAACAAACAGTGAAGATAGCGCAATTGGTTAAGAATCTTTTTCTCATCACTGAAGTCGAGAGTTCGAAACTTTACGTAGCTAACGATTTAAGTGGGCAGTTATAGTGGTGGGTTGATGTACTAGTCTTCCCCGGAATATAGAGGGTCGGTCTTCAGGAGCCTTTCGAGCACGGGGGACATGTGGCAGAGCTCTCGGTTCCCAAAAAAAAAAAAAATGGTGAAGATAGTGGCAGAAGGAGTTGCGCTCATTCTTGAACACCATTCTCTCAATTTGTGCAACACCTCCATAGAAATTCTCTCTCTCTCTCTCTCTCTTTTCATCTTCGTCCACCACTGAGCCAATTTAGCCACCTTAGCCATGCTCGTAGCTGCCGCACCACCACTAGCCACCAACCTCCTTCGTCGCTATCTAGCTCATCTTGATCGTGCGGCAACTCACGGTCCATTTGCTATCGACGCCACCAGCTGTGTTCCCGCTCTACCATTTGTGCCATCCAACTCGCCTTAGCTGCACTCGTGACTCGCAAGCTCCCAAATTCGCCTTGCTGTTGATGCCCCAAACCAAAGGCAAGTTGATATCTACTAACCTATAAGACGTGAATGCTATCGTTGCTTGGTGAAACCATCTCGTATATTAAGATTATTTTGGTATACTTGTGCTGAATTGTGAACTTGGAGGTTATCGAGTTGATTCTGAGCTATATGGGAAATCATTTTATAACTATTGTGGTCGAGTCTGAATTGGAGGCCATAGATGTGTCGATTTCCAATATTTCGAAACTCTAAGATTTTATGTGTGTGAACTACTTTGAAAACTTTAGGGTTGAAATTGAGATTATCGACCGTTGATGTGCCGATTTCAAATTACTTATGGTTTTGATAAATTGTTTATTTTGAGCCGTGATGTGTGAGTGCGACTCTAGGCTATACATGTGGATTTCAAAATACATTTGAGGGTTAACTTTGAAAATGGATTTTATGGATTCGGTATCATGCTTTTGATTTCGTGAATTGATTTCATCGATATAAGATTGACCTATTTTTAAATACTATTGTTGTTGTATTGCCATGTCTTTGAAATCCCTATTTTGCATTACTTGATATCATAAAGTGGGATTTTTGATAACCCAAAGGATTCTGCATATTGATGATTTATAAACGTTTTGGCATTGAAATGATTTAACTGCTACATCATGGTTGATGTGGTATTTGCTACCGTTAGACCCTCGGGACGATGAAGCCTCGGGAGACGGGTTGCCTAGAAGATCATGATTGCGATGCCTCTGGATGCCTGTGGGACCCATTGTCATGGTGAGCCCCAGAGTTTCCTCGGGAGATTTTTGGATGCCCAAATGTATAATGATACACAATCTAGAGGGTAAGGGACACTAGTAACATAGTGAGCCTTGGTGATTCCTCGTGATGCTAGGTTAGGTGCTGTTGGAGAAAACTTCCTTGAGTGTTTTGAAGTTGACAAAATGTTTCCATCAGTCTAGTCTGAAGACTTGCAAACTCTACTATCAAAGTTTGAAAACTTTCGGACTGCCAGACTCAAGACTCAAAGTCTATCCTCATTGACAGTTCCTAGACCGTCGAAGAAGGCTTATCTGAAACGAAGTATTTCGTTAAGAATTTGATTCCGTCGACTAAAGAAGATCTCTTGGCTGGATGTAGCATGTTAGAATCCATTATTCGAATCAAAATTGGTTCAAGGATTTTGGTTCCATTGATTGGCGAAGTATACTCGGAAGGTTCTACTTATGGAAACCTAGATCTTGATTGTATGGGTGAGCAAGATTGATGAGCTATCATCATGTTCCTTAAATAGCTCGAAAATCTTCTTAATTGATTCTGTCCAACGAGTAGATTAGAAGAATTCATTTGGTAAGTGCCAACGGGTATGATGGCATGAAGGAGTATATAAGGAAGACGTTCTGGTTGTTTGAGTGTGTGCGCGATAGAGGAATTTCAAAGTCTGAAACTCCTTGTTCTTAGTCAATTAAAATGTTTAGCGAAATCTTGTACGCAAAAGAGAGTCTATATCTTTGAGAGACATTAAGAAAGTGTAGTAGAGTCTCTACACTGTGGAATCAAGAAAGAGCTTTACTGTAACAACTCTTTTGTTTCATAGTGAAATCCAGCCGATGAGCTGTTAGTGCGGAAGAGTGGACGTAGGCTTGGATTAAGCTGAACCACTATAAACTCTGTGTTCATATTCTCTTCCTTACGCTCCTTTACTTTGATCGTAACACTTTTTGTTTACAAGAGACGAATTTCCTTTTCATAATCTATTGTTAATTAGTACTGCACACTATCTCGGAAATTTGTTTTTCACCTATTCACTCCCCTCTAGGTGCTCATACTAGCTTTCACAATTGGTATCAGAGCCTGTGTGCTCACTTAAATTGAAGTGTTTTACTTCAGAGTTAAAGATTCATGGCTAGTATGTTGGCTTCTGGACTGGTTAAAGGGCAAAGCAATACCAGATCGCCTTATTTTGATGGAAATGAATACAACATATGGAAAAACAAGATGAAGGCATTATTTAGATCAAAGGATTCTCTAGAATGGGATGTGGTAGACAAAGGAATCATTCCTAAAACTACACCTATCTTAGAAAGAGGAAAAGAAGTCGTTGAGTCTAGTGAAATGACTCAAGAAGAGATAACCAAGAGATAAGCTTTTGATGCAAAAGTAATTTATTCTTTATATTGTACATTATCTCTTACTGAATATAACATAATATCTTCTTGTGATATAGCTAAAGAAGTCTGGGATAGATTACACATCACCTATGAAGGAACTGATCAAGTGAAAGAAACCAAAATCAACATTCTGCTCAGTCAACACAAAGCATTCAAAATGAAATCAGGAGAATCTATCACTAACATATTTAGTCGTTTTACAGAAATTGTGAACTGTCTTGAAAATCAAGGTCAACCAATTTCTAATCTCATGAAGACCTCAATAAGGAAGACAAAAAGAATTATGCCACTCTCTGTTGATGAATTGGTTGGGACTCTTCAGTCTTATGAAGTGGAGCGAATCAACGAAGATGATGATCCTAAAGGTAAGAAATTCATTGCATTAAAATCTAATGATAATTCTGATGTCATAGATTCTAAAAACGATATGGATGATGAAGAGCTTGCTCTCATGAGAAGAAGATTCATAAAACTAAACAGAAAGGGAAGAAGACTCAATCCAAAGAAACAAAGTTTTCAAAAGCAACAGTCTAAGTCAGTTGAGGATGATGAATCCAACAAAGATGTAGTCTGCTTTGAATGTAAGAAAAATGGACACATCAGACCTAATTGTTCGCTTCTGAGAAAGGAAAAGTTGAAAAATATCGAAAGGCACTTAAAGCAGAAACTTGGAATGATACAGAATGTGAGGAAAGCGATGATGATTATGCCAATATTTGTCTCATGGCACAATCAGACTCAGATTCAAATAGTGAATTCGAGGTAAGTAATTTGAATATCCCTATTAGAGTCTCTAGATACATTGATGAATTGTGTCTTAGTCTCAAAACTTCTCTCAAAAGGATTTCCGAACTTAAAAGAGAAAATTCTACACTAAAACAACAGGAAAATGTTTTGAAAGAAAAGGTCAAAGTGTTACTACTTTGAAAGAAAATGCAGACAATCTTTCAAAAGAAAATGCATTATTGAAAAATGATATCTCAAGTATTTCTAAAAGATTTTCCATAAGATCTGAGAAACTAGAAAAAATTCTTTCAACACAAAAACCTTACTTCAACAAATTAGGTTTAGGAATGACTGCTGAAACCATTCATTAAATTGATTTTCCTAAAGTAAAGGAAATAATTAAGCAAAGACCTACAAGAGATGCTTACAAAAGTCATTTCCAAAATTTTTTTGTAAAACTAGTAGGTCGCAGTACTTTTAAATGTTTTAAGTGCAATAGCTCAGATCATTTTTAGAAAGTATGTCCTATGGTTTCGAAACCTGTTAAGAAGATATGGGCAAAGACCGTATATTGTACTAACACCAATGGACCCAATAAAATATGGGTACCAAAGAAAGCTTGAGTCTCTTTTCTAAATACAGGTCACTATTAAGAAAAATGTTAAATGGTACCTGGATAGTGGATACTCAAGGCATATGACAGGAGATTCAAATTGCTTCATAAAGATTGGTCAAGTTAATGGTGGAAAAGTTTCTTTTGAAGGAAACAACAAAAGAAGAATTGTGGGATATGGAATTGTAAAGATTAGAAGCCTCATGATCAATAATATTTCCTTAGTTGAAGGACTCAACTACAATTTGCTAAGTATCAGTCAGATGTGCGACACTGGTTTCAAAATTAACTTTCAAGAAGGAATATGTTTAGGAATCAGTAAAGACTCCTCTCAGTCTTTCACGGGCTGAAGACATGGGAATATCTACCTCTTGGATATCAAACCAGATGAAACCAAATGTCTAATCTCAATTCAAGAATAAGCAAACTTATGACATAGAAAATTTAGGCACATCAACATAAAGCAAATAGCCAAAATCTCAGCAAAGAAACTTATTCGTGGACTACCCAATCTGTCATACCAAAAGTCTGATCTATACACACCATGTGTGTTGGAAAAATAAGTAAGAAACTCATTCAAACCAATAAATCAAGTTTCTACTAATCATGCACTGCAACTCTTGCATATGAATCTCTTTGGATCAACCAGAACTCAGAGCATTGGAGGTAAGAAATACTATTTAGTGATTGTGGATGATCATTCACAATTCACTTGGGTATATTTCCTAGCAAGTAAGTCTGAAACATTTTTTTACTTTACAAAATTTGCTAAAAAGGTCCAAAATGAGAAAGGATATGTTATTTCAAGTATACAGACAGACCATTAAGGTGAATTTGAAAATTAAGACTTTACAAAATTCTGTGATAAATCTGGTTTTCAGCATATGTTCTCTTCACCATATACTCTAGAGCAAAATGGAGTCATGGAAAGAAAGAATAGGTTGCTTTAAGAAATGGCTAGAACTCTTTTAATTGAAAGTAACATCTCTTCTCGCTTTTGGGGACAGCAGTTTCTACAGCATGTTATATTATTAATAAAGTCTTTTTAAGGCCTATTATGGAGAAAACTCCCTATGAGTTATTCAAAGGAAATAAGCCTATTGTTTCATATTTTCATGTGTTTGGATGTAAATGTTTTATATTGAAAAATGTAAATGATCATGTTGGTAAGTTTGAAGAAAAGTCAGAGTTTACAACAAGAAGACTCAATCGTAGAGGAATCGATGAATATCAAATTTCAAGATTTTATGCAAAACTAAACAATTCATACTCATCTTAAAGAATCTGAACCTACTCCGAGACTCTACAAATTCTAAATCTCCGAAGTAGTTCAACCTTCGGAAGACGAGCGACAAATGATCAACGAATATTCAAATGAGGAAAAAGATCAACAATTTGACAAATCAACCAGCAACTGGAAGCATAAGTCCAGTCATCCCAAAAATCTCATTATTGGCGATATTAATGAAGGAATTTGCACAAGATCCAAAAGGCGCGAAGAGTCTAGTGCTGTGGCTCTTATTTCTGAAATAGAACCCAAGAGCATAGAAAAAGCTTTAACTGATGAAAGCTAGATTGAAGCTATGCAAGAAGAACTCAGGCAATTCAGCATCAATGATGTTTGGGAATTGACTTTTAAACCGAAAAGTAAATCCATCATTGGAGCTAAATGGGTTTTCAGGAACAAGATGAACAAGAAAGGAAAAATCATAAGAAACAAAGCAAGACTCATGGCCAAGGGATATATGCAAGAAGGAGGGATAGACTATGATGAGACTTACGCACCAGTAGCAAGGTTAGAAGTAATTAGATTATTACTTGCTTTTACTTGTCATAAGAATTTCAAGTTATTCCAAATGGACGCCAAAAGTGCTTTCCTAAATGGATTTATCCAAGAGGAAGTTTATGTGGAACAACCACCCAGTTTTGAAGACCTAAGGAAACCAAAGTCTGTATTCAGACTGAAAAATGCTTTATATGGTTTAAAGTAAGCACCTCGAGCTTGGTATGACAGACTAAGTAAGTTTTTAATTCAAAATGGTTTTGTCAAAGGTAAAGTAGATACTACATTGTTTATCAAAAGAGAAAGCAAAAGTTTTCTATTTGTTCAAATTTATGTTGATATTATTTTTAGATCTTCTAATGCAAGTCTGTGCAAGAAATTCTCTAAGTTTATGGAGGATGAGTTTGAAATGAGCATGATGGGTGAACTAACATTCTTTCTCGAGCTTCAAGTAAAACAACTAAAGGAGGGAATATTTATTCATCAAGAAAAATATGCTAAAAAACTTGTCAAAAAGTTTGGCCTAGAAAATTGCAAAAAGACTGATATACTAATGTCAAGTTCTTTGAAACTGGACAAGGATGAAGAAGGAAAGAGAGTTAACCATAAGCTATATAAGAGTATCATTGGTTCACTTCTTTATCTAACTGCTTCTAGACCTAACATTTTATTTAGTGTTTGTATTTGTGCTAGATTTCAATCAAATCCTAAAGAATCTCATTTAAGTACTGCAAAGCGTGTTATCAAATGCATTGCCTCAACTTCAAATTTAGGTCTCTTGTATCCTAAAGAATGAGATTTTACTCTTCTTGGATACTCGGACGCAGACCTAGCCGAATGCAAAGTTGATAGAAAGAGCACCAAGGCACCTATCAACTACTTGGAAGCAGGATAGTATCTTGGTTTTCAAGGAAGCAAAGTACAGTAGCTCTTTCTACAGCAGAAGCAGAGTATGTAGCTCTTGGAAGTTGTTGTTAAGAAATTCTATGGATAAAACAACAGTTAAGAGATTTTGGAATTGAAGACTCATGCACCGAGATCAAATGTGACAACACCAGCACAATCAATTTCACCGAGAATCCGATTCTTCACTCAAGAGCAAAGCTTATAGAGATTCGATATCATTTCATTAGAGATCATGTTCAAAATAGAGAAGTTTCTATTTAGTTTATTGATTCAAAGAATCAACTGGCAGATATATTTACAAAGCCTTTGAAGAAAAATCAATTTGAAGTTATTCGTTCTAGACTCAATATCTTAAAGTCTGAGGAAGTTCAAACTTAGGACTGAAAGTCTAAAGTCACTCAAACTCAGACAATCAAGATCTACGACTGTAAGTTATTTCTATTTTAGAAACTTATCTCTCGGATCAAATCTTGAAAAGGTATGACTATCTATCCGAAATTGATTGGTGTTATTTCCTAATTTTCGTGATTATTGCAATCCTTTCTTTTTGAAAAAGAAGTTAATTTTTGAAATGACAGTTATCTAATTTTTGAAAAAAAGGCAGTTCTTTTTAAAAGGCATTTTTATATTTCATTTTTACGGTGTTTCATATGCCTCGCTTCGACTACCTTATATACTGTTGGTTCTTCTTCGTTTTACTCATAAAAACCCTAAGCGAGCACAGATCTTCCACTTCTGTCTTCTTCTCTTCTTTAATCCTCGAAAAGTTTTCATCTTTCTTGGGAAATAAGCTTAAAATCTCTCAAAGACTGTGAAAGATATCGTCTCAAGGAAAGTCTTTGAGAATCGCGAATAGGGGACCACAACAAATGCATGAGGGGCCTACGCACTTTGATCTCACCAAGGAAGAAGAATCTTCTAAACAGCAGCAATGCTCACAACATTCTCAGCAGCGTCCATTTCTTCCATCTAGCCCCCGAGATGTTGCCCATCGAGAAGAGGAAGAAATCATTGAAGATGCAAAACCCATAAGTACTCATAAGCCCACTTTTACCTACAAGCTTTACCGTGCTTTGAAGAGGAGTGGTATTCTGTTGAACTACATAGATGAATTTCTTAAAGACAAAGGGTATATAAATGAAACTTTCTTTGTACGGACAATGGAACGATTGGGAATTGCCCCTGTGGGGTCGGCGGAAGAAGCTTTAGCGAATATCCCAAGTGATCCACGTGTTGGAGGGCTGAGTTAACCAGATGGGAATGATGATGATAGGATGTACAGTCAGTTTAAACCTAGAATGCATGTTGAGATGAAAATCTGAAATAAAAGGACAGACTTGTTTTGCTCAGAGGAACACAAGCAATTATACTTTAAGTTGCTAAAGCGTGGGGTGATAAACCCTAGAAGTGTGGACTTCGATTTTCTTGACTTTGTGAATGTCAATCTGTGGGAAAAATTTAGTCTTCTTCAACTCGAACAGTTTTGTTTTGAAACGACAAAAGCTCATGCTGAACTTACTGCTTATTTCTATTCGAATCTCAGTTTTTTGGATGCGAATAGATTCTCTTTCAGTGTTTGAGATCAGGACTATGTAGTTGACATGAATACATTGGCTGATGTGATTAGGGTTGAAAGAGGGAGATATCAACCCATCAGTGTGTTTGTTACTCGTGCAATGATCGAGCTTGTTTAGGATAGAACAACGGAATGAAAGATTTCCTATTTAAGGATGAATGTGTCCAACATTTTGCTTCACAAGATAGTGATTAATTGCCTCAGACCAAAATCTACTTCAAAGACCGACGTTTCAAACTCGGAGGCAAAGCTGATGTATGCCACCAATGCTGGCAAAAGTTCTCTCTTCCACACACTATTATGTTCCACATGTATAGAACAATGATGAAGGACAAGGGTTAACTTCCGTACGCAGCTCTTGTGACCAAGTTATTCAAACAGTTGAATGTTAAACCTCCCCGGATTCTTTGTGTTCGAACATGCGATCAAATGGTGGTAGGATTGAAAATGGTCTTTAAAATGCGTTTGAAGGAACTTGACAAGGTTTTGGAGCAATTCAAGGTGAAAACCCCTGTCAAGACTCATTCAGTCTCTTTGACGACAAAGCGAAAAGGGAAGGAGCCTATGGTTGCTCCATCCAAGAAAATAAGAGCTCTCATCATTGAGGATGAAGAGGATGTGGATGACGTCACCATTTCTACGATGGCATTGAAGAACTTGAGTCGTTCTGTTCTAGAAACAATGAAAAGACAAGAAAAAGACAAGGATGGGATAGAACAAAGGACCGAAGAGAGAGAAGATTTGGAGAAAGAAGCAGAGGAGAAAGAAGTAGAGGAGAGAGATGCAAAGGAGGAAAGAATTGAAGAATAAGAAGAGGAGAGAGGAGATCAAGCAGAAGCAGAGCATTAGGAACACTTTTCTCCACCTAAAGGCATGGAAACAGGGGGAGATCTTGAGAAAAGAGGAACGTCCTCAATCCTTGCCACCAGTGAAGGAGTAAGTCGCTCTTCAGCAGATCCAGAGGACATCTTTGCCTCTCAATTTCCTGAGGAGGGACATGAGGTTCCATCGCTCAATCTGCGTGATCGTGCTGAATTGCCATCATCTACCAATACTCCGTCTGATCGTGCTGAATTGCCATCATCTACCAATACTCCGTCTGATCGTGTAGAAGCTAGTACTCAAACAGACAATTCGGCAGACTTTCGCAGAATACTTGATGTTCTTTTAGAGATGTGAGGTCAAATTTATGCTCTGGGATACGGAATTTAGAACTTGCAGAACGCAAGACAAGCCTCTTCAGTGTCTTTGCATGATTAGATCAATACCCTTGCTCTTCAAGTTCAAGCAAATACTAAGGGTGAAGATGTAGCAAAATTGAAGGAGGATTTGAAAAAGCTGGAAGGGATTGTCCCGTCAATGGGAGATTTCTAGCTTGTTCGTGTTCCCAAGCAATCTTAAAGCCATTCTCTTTTCATCTCTAACTTTTTAATGATGACAAAAATGGGGAGAGATGTGGTGCAGATTTGATTTTGAACTTTTTTTTTTTGGTAAAGAATTTGATTTTGAACTTTGAACTCTTGACTTTTTGAACTTTTGTGACGATTATGTTTGATTGACTTGACTCTTGTGTTTGGCTATTTGGATTTGGACTGGATTTAGATTTGACTATTTAAACATTTGTTTCTCTTAAGTACTATTGATATCTCATGGCTTTGCTCATTTACAAAACTAACATATTTTTTGTGGATGCAAATTCTAATGTTATCGTTATTAAGCCATTTATCTTTTGTGAGATATCCTTATTTGCTTAAGTAATGTTTTGCAAGTCAAAGTTATCCAATCTGCAGGAAAGTTTTGTCACCATCAAAAAGAGGGAGATTGTTGGAGAAAACATCATTGAGTGTTTTGAAGTTGACAAAACGTTTCCATTAATCTTGTCTAAAGACTTGCAAACTCTACTATCAAAGTTCGAAAACCTCCAGACTGCCAGACTCAAAACTCAAAGTCTATCATCATTGACAGTTTAGGCCCCGCATGGCTCAACCCTATTTCTGTTCCCGGAACAAAAATTTCTGTTTTTTTGTTCCCGGGAACAAAAAAGGAACAAACGCGTTTGTGTGCGTTTGTTCCTTTTTATTCTTTTGTTCCCGGAACAAAAAAAAAACAAAACAAGAAACAAAAAAAACTTGTTTCTTGTTTACGGAACACAAATCGAAACACTTTTTTTTTTCTTTTTTCTTTTATTTTATTGTTCTTCTTTCATGGCCGAGGCCGGTCGCCGGCCTCGGCCACGGCCGGCGACCGGCCGACGAGGGCCGGCGGCCTCGCCCGGCCACGCGAGGCTCGCCGGCCCCGGCGAGGGCGGCGCTCGCCGTCCCGGCGAGGCCGAGGCTCGCCGTAGGCTGGGCGAGGTCGGCCTCGCCGGATCTGGCGAGCTCGAGCTCGCCCGGCCATGGCGAGGCCGACCTCGCGCCGGCTCCGGGCGAGCTCGATCTCGCCTAGATCCGGCCTCGAGCTCGCCCAGGCCGGCGAGGCCGAGCTCGCCGGCCGGTAGCCGGCCAAGGCCTTGGCCGGCGACCGGCCAAAAGAAGAAAAAAAAATTGAAAAAGAAAAAAGAAAAAAAGGAAAAATAAGAAAAAAATAGAAAAAATAAAAGAAATAAAAAAATTATCCAAATTTACCAAACATGTTTCTGTTTATTTTTTATTCCCGGAACAAGTTTACCAAACGCGTATTTTTGTTCAAAAATTGTTCCCCGGAACAGAAATACTTTTTTCTATTTCGTTCCCGGAACAATTTTTAAACAAACACAACCAAACGCGCCCTTATAGACCGTCGAAGAAGGCTTATCCGAAATGAAGTATTTCGTTAAGGATTTTATTCTGTCGACTAAAGAAGATCACTTAGCTGGATATAGCATGTCAAGAATCCATTATTCGAATCAAGATTGATTCAAGGATTTTGGTTCAATTGATTTGCGAAGTATACTTGGAAGGTTTTACTTATGGAAACCTAGATCCCGATTGTATAGGCGAGCATGATTGATGGGCTATCATCATGTTCCTTAAATAGCTCGAAAATCTTCCTAATTGATTCTGTCCAATGGGTAGATTGGAAGAATTCCTTTGGTAAGTGCCAATGGGTATGATGGCATAAAAGAGTATATAAGGAAGACGTTCCAGTTGTTCGAGTGTGTGCGCAATAGAATAATTCCAAAGTCTAAAGCTCATTGTTCTTAGTCAATTAAAATGTTTAGTGAAATCTTGTACGCAAAAGAGAGTCTATATTTTTTAAAGACCTTGAGGAAGTGTAGCAGAGTCTCTACACTGTGGAATCAAGGAAGAGCTTTACTGTAACAACTCTTTTGTTTCATAGTGAAATCTAGCCGGTGGGCTGTTAGTGCGAAAGAGTGGACGTAAGCTTGGATTAAGCCGAATTACTATAAACTCTGTGTTCATATTCTCTTCCCTACGCTCCTTTACTTTGATCGTAACACGTTTTGTTTATAAGAGATGAATTTCCTTTTTATAATCTATTATTGATTAGTGATGCACACTTATCTCAAAAATTTGTTTTTACACCTATTCACTCCCCTCTAAGTGCTCGTACTAGCTTTCATAGGTGCGAGATGCCAGGAGGTGAAACATGACATGCTTTGGATGCCTGGTGACTGAAATATGGAACCAAAGGCTTTCGTGATGCCAGGTTGGGTTCTAATGCCTGGAGGGATGCAAATAGTGGTCCTCCGCGAGATAGTGTTATTGAATCAAAAATCTATTGACTTTTAAAGTTGTTTATTCTGCTGGGCTACACCATTTTGATAGTTGCGCATGATTATGGGACAAAATTGTGTGGCACAGTATGAGACGTGTCATAATGGTTTAGCCTTATAATCGAGACCCATTTGATTGACATGATGTGTTTCGATTTTTAAACTACATTTGCCATTTTGTTGGAAGACTCTATTGATTTAATGCATGTTTATTACTACTATTATGCATACTGATTTGGGTTGCATGGAATTGGGTGACGATAGGCTCCGTAATATAGTTTAGTAAAATTTTGACTGCTGAGTAGTCATACTCACCCCTTGTAGGGACTAACATATTACAGAGTGATAAAGTTGCTATCACCAGAGGATAATGACGGAGGCTCGAGCGGAATGGAGTGACGAAGGATGCGAGGTCAGCAGCGAAATTTTGGACATCGACACTTGCTGATAGACGACTTGTGAATAGCTGATGGAAAATGTCGGTCTAGTTTTTGATATAGCCAAGTATAGGAAACTTTGGCTTTTGTTGTATCAACAAAAGACGTCTACCAAGTTTATGTTAATAAAAAAAGTGTCTGATTATTATCTATGTGTATCTAGTGTGCATCATTTCTGTGTTTAAGGAAGGGAGTTGTTGGATTTGCTTATGCCATATTATTGTGTAAGGACCAATGAGAAATGTGATTGACCCCCTAGACTTATGGATTTGCCGAAATCCAAGGGTATCAGAATAAAGGACATCCAGGACAAGGAAGTGATGTGGCGACCCTAACGGATCGGGAGCCGTAGAGGGGTGTCACACTTGATTAATAGGAGAGCTGTCTTCTAGATGAGTTTCCTTGAAACTAATTTTCCTATGCCGTGGTATGTTTAGGAAAAAAAGGAGGCGTACAATAGCTAATGTAAAAATATTATCTTGTCAAAAAATATTTCATAATTATGGGATTTTATATATCCTCTAAAGATTCTATCACTCGAGAAATACCAAATGTACGGAGAATTATTCAATTAGTCCTAAACTTATTGTACATATATCAATTTAGTACTAAACTTTCAAATTTGCCATGAGAAGAGCCGGTGGAAGCGGAGGCTGCTTTGCTAAGAAAAGTGAAACAAATACTTCGAATGATGCAGCTGAAGAGAAGGGCACAAACTCTGGTCTGGCTCTGTCTTCCCTATCTACCAGTTCATCGTGCTCTGTACCATTGACACCTGATGCCTCTGAAACCTGGAATTCATCTAGTAGTCAAATGGTAGGAAGGTCGCTAGCATGTGGAACTCGCAGAGGTCATGACTAGATGAATGGGAACAGCCAGTACCAAAATTACGGCCACTTCCAGGCATCTGCATATTCAAATGAAGGGGAGAGAGACCGCTGTGGCCAGCAACCCGGAGAGGGATCTCTCTACCTGGGTTCAAGAAGCCTGCGTGGGTCTTATAGTGAAGGTATTGGGCCTACCACTAAATATGTAAGAAGGCTGTCATCATGGTTTCGCTCCCACGATTCTTGGTAATCCATTGACGGCCATTCATTCTTGGTTTTTGTTCTATGTGTTTGTGATGGCTTGTTAGATAAAAAGGAGGTCCCGAGCAGGAGACGAGGAATATGGACATGGGAGTTTGTGGATGTCCACTTCCTCATTTTCCCCCAACCTTCCTTGTTCTTGTTGAGTAGGTCACTCACAATTGGAGAGGTCAATGCAATTATGTATATCTGTAGTAGAATATGGATAGTAGTGAGTGTGTAAAAGAAAAAAAAAAGGGAGATAAAGGAAAAGAAAAAAAATATCAAAAGAGGTTGGGAGATAAATCAACGTGATTTTCCATATCTAGAAAATCAAGGGAGATTGGAAAAGAAATCAAAGTGATATTCTCATATATACAAAATCACGAGAGATTAGGAGATAAATTTACGTGATTTTGTATCGTATAATTCCTATTTGGGATTGTATTTGCTCCTATGAATAGGAGTCCTCCTCAACGGAGAAGAGTAGACACAGAAAGAATATCGAGAGCGTAGCGGAAAAAACGTTTTCTTCTTCCAAGAAAAAGAGTTATCTTTGAGTGAGTTATCTAGTTTGTGAGGGGTTTAGATCCACCACAAATTGAAGAACAGAGAGAGATCCACCTTTGGGTGAAGTTGTATCCCATTATTTATTATAGTGGAAGTTTGAAGTGGACTACGATCCTGTTGTTTTTCCCTTCGCCTTGGAGGGTTTTCCACGTTAAAATTCTGGTGTTATTTATTTATTTATTTATTTTTACTGCTTTCAGCTAGTATTTTATTCTATTTAATTTTCACAGAAATAGTATCGGGAAAAATTTTCTAGGCGTTCTCCACAAATATTTTTCCCAACAAGTGGTATCGAGCTTGGTTGCTCTATTTATTATTTCTCTGTGCAGAATTAAATGGAGGAAAATTTTGGCAATATGATAAAATTGACTGCATTCAATTATGCAATCTGGAAACCAAAGATGGAGGATCTGCTATACATTAAAGGTCTTTGGAGGCTAATTGTGATACCGACAGAGGTACCAGTACCAGCGTCCGAGGAGTCAGATCCTGTAGCGGAAGCCAAATTGGCATCATCTTCTAGTGGCAAACCAACGACAATGTCTGATAGTGAATGGATGGTGCTTAATCGAAAGTGTGCCGCTCAAATCCGACAATGGATTGATAAGAGTATTTTTCAAAATTTTTTTAATGAACATGATGCTGGTGTTCTTTGGCAAAAATTAGAGAAGATGTACGTAAGAACAACGGCGCAAAATAAAGCGAATCACATGTGGCGGCTCATGAATCTGAAATACAAAGACGGGAGAAGTGTCTCGGAACACATGAGCGAGTTCCAAGGTATAGTAGACCAACTCAATTCTATGAAGATGACATTAGATGATGAATTGCAGGCATTACTGCTGCTTAGCTCTTTGCCAAATAGCTGGGACACTTGTTGTGTCAGTCAGCAACTTGGCTCCTAACGGCAAACTTACCATGGACGTGGTAAAAGATAGAATGTTGAATGAAGAATCCCGGCGAAAAGAGAGTGGAGTCAACCCTGCGTCTGAGGCTCTTGTCATTAATTGACAAGAAAATCAAGAACAGAGAGGGAGAAGCAAAAGCTAAAACTTCCGAAATCAGCAACGAGGAAGGTCCCAATCCAACTTCAAACGAGACAAGAAGTGCCATCATTGTGGTAAACCGGGACACTTCATCCAAGAATGCAGAAAGCTAAAGGCGGAAAAATCAAAAAGTCATAATGTCAACAAAGCTAACGAGAACCAGACGAATGACACTGCGAATATTGCGAATGAGGTGATCATTATTCAAAGTGATGATTCCATTAATCTTGCATCCCAAGATTCGACATAGGTAGTTGATTCTGGCGCATCCTACCATGTCACGGCTCATCAAGATCTTTTTACTTCTTACACCACTGGTGATTTTGGACTCGTAAAGATGGGAAACGAAGGTACGTCCAAAATTATTGGTATGGGTAATATTTATTTGGAGACTAATGTTGGATGTAGGCTACTACTCAAAGATGTGAGACATGTTCCGGATATACGCCACAATCTTATATCTACCGGCAAGCTTGATGACGAAGGCTACATCAATTTCTTTAGTGATGGAAAATGGAAGCTCACCAAAGGTAATTTGGTGATAGCCAAATGAGAAAAGACTAACTCTCTCTATATCACACAATTCAAGCCGTGTGGAGGAGAGGTGAATGTAACCGGAAAAGGAGTCACCACCGAGTTATGGCATAAGCGACTCGGACACATGAGTGAGAAAGGACTTGAGATTCTCACTAGAAAGCAACTTCTACCCGGAATAAAAGGTACACTGTTGAATACTTGTGTCGACTGCATTATGGGAAAACAACATAGAGTAGCATTTCACAATTCCAAGTGTCCTTGGAGGTGCGCTTTATTTTGTAACATTTATTGATGACCACTCTAGAAAGGTGTGGGCATTTGCCTTGAAAACTAAAGATCAAGTGCAGGAAATCTTCAAGCAATTTCATATGAAGGTTGAAAGAGAAACAGGCAAGCGATTGAAATGTGTACGCTCTGACAACAGTGGTGAATACCGAGGACCTTTTGAAGATTATTGCAAAAACCTTGGGATCAAACTAGAAAGATCCATACCAAAAACACCTCAACACAACGGTGTCGCAGAGTGGATAAATAGAACCATATGTGAAAGAATCAGATGTATGCTCTCCAACGCAAAGCTGCCAAACCACTTTTGGGGTGAGGCAATGAGAACGACGGTTGATTTAATCAATCTATCACCTTTAGCTCCACTTAACGGTGATGTACCACAAAGTGTCTGGACTGGTAAGGATATTTCTTATGGCTACTTGAAGGTGTTTAGCTGTAGAGCATTTGTTCACATTCCAAGGGATGAGAGATCAAATCTTGATGGGAAATCAAAGCAATGTATTTTTTTGGGGTACGCACATGAAGAATTCGGCTACAGACTCTAGGATCCCATTAACCAGAAAATAGTCAGAAGCAGGGATGTGGTATTTCTTGAAGATCAGACAATCGAGGACTTCTAGAAGCATGAGAAATCTCCATCAACAGATGAATACCCAGTTGATCTTGGCCCAGTAGCTCCTCCTATCAACAAGTAAGCTGAATCTAGAATTGAAGGTATGACTACTTCAACTGAACTTGAACCAATTGTTGAACAGGTCCCATCAGAACCTCAATTGAGGAGATCAACTCGTGAACGACAATCTAGTCATAGATATTCTCCCAATGAGTATGTGATGCTCACTGACAGGGGAGAACCAAAGAACTACCAAGAAGCTATATACCACGAGCATAAAGAGGAGTGGTTAAAAGCTATGCAGGAGGAGATGAAATCCTTAGACGAAAATCATACTTATGATTTAGTCAAGTTGCCACAGGGAAGAAAAGCTCTCAAAAACAAGTGGGTGTTCAGACTAAAGACTGAAGAAGGTAACTCACAGCCACGATACAAAGCAAGGTTGGTTGTGAAGGGATTCGCTCAGAAGAAAGATATCGACTTCGATGGGGATATTTTCTCCTGTTGTTAAAATGTCATCTATCTGAGTTATCCTTGGCTTGGCAACAAGCTTGAACTTGGAGATCGAGCAACTTGACGTGAAGACCGCATTTTTACATGGAGATCTAAATGAGGAGATATACATGGATCAGCCAGAAGGTTTCAAAATCAAAGGCAAAGAAAATCTTGTGTGTAAGTTGAGGAAGAGTCTTTATGGGCTCAAGCAAGCACCAAGACAGTGGTACATAAAATTCGATTACTTCATGGAAGAAAATGGGTTCAACAAAACCATCGCTGATCACTGCATTTCCGTCAAGAAATTTCCTGATGGTAATTTTCTCATTCTTTTGCTTTACGTTGATGACATGCTAATTGTTGGCCAGGATAAAAGCAAGATCAACAACTTAAAGAAGGAACTGAGCAAGTGCTTTACGATGAAGGATTTGGGACCCGCAAAACAAATTCTTGGGATGGAAATCTTGCGAGACAGGCAGAATCGTAAACTATGGTTATCTCAAGAACGGTATGTTAATAAAGTTCTTGAAAGATTTAATATGAATAAATCCAAAGCAGTTTGTTCTCCACTTGCAAATCATTTCAAACTCAGTTTAGAGTAGTGCCCAAAAGGTGAGATAGAAAAGAAGGAAATGGAAAAAGTCCCTTATGCATCGGCAGTTGGCAGTCTAATGTATGCGATGGTATGTACGAGGCCTGATATTGCCTTTGCAGTTGGTGTGGTAAGTAGATTTCTATCTAATCCTGGTAAGGAACATTTGGCAGCGGTCAAATGGATATTCAGGTATCTTCGTGGTACATCTAATAACTGCATATGTTTTGGTGATGGTAAAACTGTGTTAGAAGATTTTTCGGATTCAGACATGGCAGGGGACGTGGACTCAAGAAAGTCTACATCGGGATATCTAATGACTTTTGCAGGGGGAGCAGTTTCATGGCAATCTCGACTACAAAAATGCGTTGCCCTATCTAGTGCTGAAGCAGAGTATATTGCAATAACGGAAGCATGTAAAGAACTCTTGTGGATGAAGAAGTTTCTACAAGAAGTGGGCCACAACCAAGAGGAGTATATCTTGTATTCAGATAGTCAAAGCGCAATACACCTCAGCAAAAATGCAACTTTTCACTCCCGATCCAAACACATTGACATCAGATATCATTGGATACGTGATGTGTTGGAAGAAAAAGCCCTACAGCTAAAGAAGATACACACTAACAACAATGGCTCAGATATGATGACAAAATCTCTATCTACAGTGAAGATGCAAGCCTGTCGAACTTTTGCAGGTTTGACACCTTCTCCAAATTGCTCGTGAGGGGGAGATTTGTTGAGTAGGTCACTCCCAATTGGAGAGGCCAATGCAATTATGTATATCTATAGAAAAATATGTATAGTAGTGAGTGTGTAAAAGAAAAAGAAAAAAAAGGGAGAAAAAGGAAAAGAAAAAAAAATATCAAAAGAGATTGGGAGATAAATCAACGTGATTTTCCATATCTAGAAAATCAAGGGAGATTGGAAAAGAAATCAAAGTGATATTCTCATATATACAAAATCACGATAGATTAGGAGATAAATCTACGTGATTTTGTATCGTATAATTCCTATTTGGGATTGTATTTGCTCCTATGAATAGGAGTCCTCCTCAACGGAAAAGAGTAGACACAGAAAGAATATCAGAGAGCGTAGCAGAAGAAACAATTTTCTTCTTCCAAGAAAAAGAGTTATCTTTGAGTGAGTTATCCAGTTTGTGAGGGGTTCAGATCCATAAATTGAAGAACAAAAAGAGATCCACCTTTGGGTGAAGTTGTATCCCATTATTTATTATAGTGGAAGTTTGAAGTGGACTACGGTCCCGTGGTTTTTCCCTTCGCCTTAGAGGGTTTTCCACGTTAAAATTCCGGTGTTATTTATTATTCATCTTTACTGCTTTCAGCTAGTATTTTATCCTATTTAATTTTCACAGAAATAGTATCGGGAAAAATTTTCTAGGAGTTCTCCACAAATATTTTTCCCAACAATTCTCTCTACAGGAGTAGGTCTCTCTGTTGTGAACTTTCGACTGAATTTTTAGCTTCCAGTCAGACAGGACATCCTCTTAATGCTTGAATTTTAGGTCATCACAGGTGACGAAAAATATTAACAACTTTGATGAACTGATTTTCCTACTGTACCAGATTTCTTTTTAGCATGGTGCTCGGGAGACTCTACCTGCCTACTATCTACCTTGGCACTACGCAGTAGCATGCTCTTGCCAAGACTTGAATATGATGTGTCATGCTTCGAATAGACTATTTTGCAAATTGATGTTTACTTTAGGTGATGCTGAAGCTGAATCTTGAGCATTTTGAGCATTTTAGGCTGTGTATGGTAAAATTTCTGTTTTTTTCAATTTTAGTTCTTTTGTTCCTCGGAACAAAAAAAGAACAGGAACCTGTTTGCTAATGCCAACTTGTTTTTCTATTTCGGGGAATAGAAAGTTAGCCCAAAATATATTTAGAGCAGAAACGAGAAAAAAAAATTGCTTCTGTTCCTAGCAACAATTTCTAGAAATAAGTAATTTTTTTTATTTTATTCTTCTCTCTTGCCACGGCCACCTTCAACCGCTCAGAGCCATTGTTGATCGCTGGCTGCTGCCGCCGTTGGCCACTGCCCGGTGCCGCCAGCCCATCGGCCGCCGATGACCGACGCCGCCGCCACGCCCATCGCCGATTGCCGATTGCTGCCGCTACCACCGATCGCTCATCACCTGCCACCACCGTATGATCACAGGCCGCCGATCGTCACTGACGACTGCTGCTGCCGGTCGCCCATCGCCCGCTGCCGCCGCCGCACGACCACAAGCCATCGACTGTCACTACCAACTACCGCCACACAGCCCATCGGCTGCCTCCTCTCGTGGCCACCCCTCCGCCGCCACTGACGGTCATGCGGCGGCGACAGGCAGGCGGCAACGGGCGGTGGCGGTGGCAGCAAGCGGTGGCGATTAGCGGTTGATGATCTGTGAGCAAGAATAAAAAACAAATAAATACAAAAAAGAAATTGTTGCATTACCAAACGCATTTCTATTCATTTTTCTATTCCAAGAGTATAAATTTTGTGTAGTTACTAAACGGGTTCTTTTACTAAGAAATTGTTCCCCGGAATAGAAATAAAAAAGAACTATTTTTGAAAAAAAAAAAACTCTTCCCGCGCCCTTAAGGCCTACATGGTAACGTTTTTGTTTCTCCCAATTTCTATTCTTTTATTCCTCGGAACAAAAAAAAAGAATAAAAATCCGTTTGGTAAAACTTTTGTTCTCGGGAACAAAAACAATAATAAAAAAAAGTAACTTCTTATTCTTGGGAATAATTTCAAAAATAAGCCAATTTTTATTTTCTTGCTTGATGCGGCCTTGAATGGCCTCTTGCCAACCGCCAGCCACCTCTAGCCGGCCACGGCCACCGCTCGGCCGAAAGCCGACTGCCATCAACCGCCAGCCATCACCCCACCAGTAGCGACCATCATTGCCACCACAGTTTGATCATCGTCGCTACCACCCACAGCCCACCGGCCGCCACCGACCGCCGTTGCCGTCGCTGACCACCGGCCACCACTACAAGACCGCCGGTTGCTCATCATCGCCACCCCCTGTCGCCCGTCGCTCGTCGCCCCCACCTATCGCCACTGACCGCCATTGCACGATCACGGCCCAAAACCCATTGACGGTCGGCGCCAGCTAGTGGGCTATGGGCGGTGATCGTGCGGTGGCGGTCAGTAGCGGCCGGTAGGCTGTGGGCGGTGATCGTGCAACGGCGGTTGGCGGCAACGATCGGCGATCGGCGATCCTGTAGCGGCAAGTGACGGTGATGGGTGGCGGGTGGCGGCGATGAGCAACGGCGGTGGCGGTGGGTAGTGGTCAACGGTCGTAAGCAAAAAAAAAAAAACATATAAATACAAAAAATAAAAATTTGTACCAAAAAAATTTTATATTATTTTTCCAATTTTAAGAATATGAATTTTGTGTAATTACCAAACGCTTTATTTTACTCAAAAATTATTTTCCAGAATGAAAATAGTTTAGAACTATTTTTGAAAAGAAACTTTCTCGACCAAGAAGCGTTTGTGCACCCTTAGACAAATTTTGCCTTCTTCTTCAAAGTGTGGTCATGCCTCTTCAAGTCGAGAGACATTTGCAAAGGTTTAGCATCGCAGAGGTGTTAAGTCTTTGTTTCTTGTGATATATACACTTGGGTGGCTGACGCAATGAGTGAGAATAGTTGCCTCTTTTTTGAGTCATTCTCTGTTTTCTCGGGATGCTAGAGGGATTCGTATGGCCAGGAGCCTATACATATACGCTCAATGAGGCCAGCCTCTCATTTCAAATTCAAACTTTTCCTTACTAGGCCAATAGCTTCTTAGGACGCGTGTATGATAACCATTCTATTATATTTTTGTTTAAACAGAAATCAGTTTGGCAACGCAATTTCATTTTTCTATTTCTAAAATAAATTTTAATTCCAAAAATAGGTTTGAAACATAAATGAGAAGTGAAACAGAAATGAAAAATAAAAACTTTTTTCATCGCTTGGCCTCGTTACTAGCCGGTCACCACCCGCCATCGCTTTGCTGCCACCCACCATTCACCACTCACTACCGCCGTCCACCCGTGTTCGTTGGCCGCTAGCCGCCAAATGTTGCCTGTCGCGTCCATCACCCCCTGTAGCCATTGATTGCCAGTCGCCTCCTATCGGTTGCTACTACCCACCGTCCATTGTCGCCCAAGAGGAAAGGAATTTGGGGTTATTAACAAATGAATTTCTATTCCAAGAATAACAATTTTGTGTCGTTATCAAATGCATATTAAATAGAAATAGAAAATTTTATTTATGTTCTAAAAATCAATTTTTGATCAGAATGGTTATTATTCACGCATGTCAAAATATTTACCTCGTTATTGTAGTCACGTCCAACTTTATATTCAACACCGTTTTAGCAAGCTCGCTAAGTGCGTTCCCACGTCATGGGCACTAAACTAGTCTCAGTTTTGTTGCTTGCTCATGCTTAAGCTCGCTGCGGTGTTTTCATGTGCCTCGATTTGGATTTTTATGATGTGCTCAGCAGGGTCCTCATTAGACTCATTTTGTTCTCTCGCTTCCTATGTTGTCGCCAATGGAATGTTTTGAGCAATTTTGGTGATTAGAGTTGGTTTCCCTTGTTGAGAGAACTTTGCCATCCGAATATTTTTGTTGTTCATTGGCAGAGACATTTGCTTTAGGCGGGGACTGGAGGACTTTCTCAGCTTACCCATAAATTAGAAGCAAGTAGAGAATGTCTCCCTTCAGTGTGCGCGTAGTCTTGCGTCTTTCCCCTTAGTTTCCTTCGACCTAGCTACTTCCAATTAGCTATACAAACGTTTCAATTCTTTAGTCTCGAGGATATTATATTATTGCTATCCAAGTTTTTTGCCGTGCTTATTTATGTTATTCTCAAGTAAGCGGACCGTGCTTTTTATGCATCCTTGTCCCACTCCCCTGCCAAGTGATGTTTCTTCTCTGTTTATCCGTTATGTGCTAGCACTTGCATCAGGAGAATACTGGGTTGGTCAAAGAAAAAGTGGGTAATGAAAAGAATTTTAAAAAAAAAAAAAAAGAAGATAGGGAGCAGTTATGTGTAGATGTGTGAGCTAGTGGAAGCGAGAAGAACGGAAACATATATATATATATATATATAAAAGAAGAGAGAGAGAGAGAGCTCACGGGGAATGTTTTGGAGCTTTGTTTATAAAACGAACTAAGTGTATGTTTCCTTATTCACATAGGAAAAGTGGGAGGAAGTGGATTAGTTATTAAGTGTGAGACTTTTTTAATGTAGTTAACGAAAGATTTGGTGTGGGATAGATCCCATTACACCTGCAGTATGCAAATAATTGTGCAAATTATTAAGCACACTAAGCACGCTTGTGCACTCAAGGTTTAATTAGCACTAATCCATTTATTTTACTTTATTTTATTTCATATAGTTATTTTATTAACTTTTATTATTTCAAAGGTTGTTTTTGTTTATTAAGTATTTTAGAAATATGAAAATTAGGAATTTCATTTAATAAAAATTATTATTTTATTATTTTTATTGTTTTGAATTTTTTATATGTGTTTTTTCAAAACAACCTTTGGAAATTACACTTGTTCACATACGGTTATTTTATTAACCTTTATTATTTCAAAGGTTTTTTTTTTTTTTATTAAGTATTTTAGAAATTATGAAAATTAGGAATTTTATTATATTATTAAAGCAAATTTTTTATATATGTTTATTCAAAGCAACATTTGGAAATTACACTTGTTCAGTTTGCAACAATTCCCAAAGGGTTGCAATTGTTCATTTTGCAACTCCTTCCAAACAAAATGATATCTTTGTTCAATTTACAACCTTTCACAAAGATTTGCCTATCTTCTTTAAGACCAATTTAAATATATATGTCAGTTTTTTTGAATTAACAAGTGAGATTATTTTTCAAGTATTTTTTCCAAAACTACAGCCATTTTTCAATTGTCTCCTAGAGAGACTTTGGAAAAAATATTAAAATTGCTATCTAGTAATTTCATTTTAGACTTTGTTATATCATTAAGGATATTAGCCAGTGATCATTAGTAATTTTGTGGGGCAACTAAATCTTTAAAGAAAGTGATATCATTCCTCAAAGTCCAGTTTGATTACTCTATTGATTCGAAATCACATTTTTTCGACAGAGAGGGGAGGGTTGTCGCAGACGAAGATGAGACGTGCTGTTACTCTTGTTTTTTTTTTTTTTTTTTGGTAACGACTTTTACTCTTGTTTTGATCGCTAAATGCCACGTGAAACCTCGGAATCTTAGAACCGGAACCCAGCGGTTCGAAATCTTTGACTGAATCAATTATACCTCTTTTTCTATTTCTTTTTTTAATGTCGGAATACTTTCAAAGTGGGGTAAAACCTATTTTCGCCTTTGTTCCATGATCTATGGTTTACTCGAGCTACCGACATTGACAAATTAGGCAAGATTTTGACCGGATGCGAAATTATTGAAATTTTACTTTTTTAGTCTTACTAAGGTTCAATTTCGTCGCTTAGTTATATTCATGCTTGCTAGTATCATCTTAGTATAGATTGATTTGTGCATGGTCTGTTTTAGGCTAACATTTCATAAAGGATTATTTTTATTATATCATGTTTCGTTAACTCATGAAGTAGCTCACTTTGAGAGAGTCGAGTTATTCTAATATAACATGTCACGTTTGCATCGGCCCTTTTCTTTTACGCATTAGTTTATCCTAGACAATTGGTAAGAGTATTTTTATACTTTCCTTTCACCGCTCACGAGTCTTGTCCTCAAGTGTAAAATAAGACCTTATTTAATTTTTATCGGATGTGGCTTGGGTCTTTATTATCTCGCACTTTACTAACTATTATTTTGTGATTGCTTTGTTTATTACTTTGATTGTGGTTGGTTATATTAATTGTTTGCTCACCTCCGCATGATCACTTTTATTGGCTTAGGTTAATAAAATTGGACAAGATTACATGTTCAAACATTTTCGAAATAATGAGAAAATGTATTGGAAGGGTGCTAGTTAGACCTAGCATAATCTAGTCCTCGCTTTTAGGTATATGTTAGTGGTGGCTCTTAATAAAAGGAACAAAAATAGTCATAATCAATCACGTCAATCAATTGTCATGTATTAGTAGGGTTCGGGAGAACCTGCCCTGGTATTCTCGCAAGGCCCTCAAAGATATCATTTGGCAATCTTTCGTCCTAACAGATGCCCTACTCCCCTTCTCGAGGGGAGGGTCATGACACTCAGTACATGGCACATAAAAAAACTTGAAAATGTAAGAAAAAATGAAACTTTTTTTTATGAAAAAGGAAAAAGATAATAATTCAAATAAAAGTAATAAACTAAAAATCTACCACCACCAATAGGAGCCTTGCCCACCTGGCCGCAAGCCGCCACCACTTCCGGAGCTTGAGGCCATGGTTGAGCTAGTGGCCATCGCTGCTTGAGTTTTGTCAAGTTTTGCCATGGGAACTTGGGCTTTCGAACAATGTTTCATCACTCTCAGCAAACTTTAGCGCTAGATGTGCGATCAAAGCAAAGCATAATTTGACTCTAGTTTAGTATTTTGGGATAATGACTCAAATGGTTCCTCAACTTTAATTTAATGTACAATATAGTTCATAAACTTTTAATTTGTTCAATGTGATCTCGGAACTTTATTTCAATGTACAATGTGATACTTGAATTTTTAATTTATCCAATATAATCCATGAACTTTTGATACATGTTTGATTTAGTCATGAATTATGTGAAAATGTTAAATATTTTCAATTTATTAATTCAGATTCATGGACAAAATTAAATTTTTTCATATAGTCTAAGGACTAAATCGAATATGTACTAAAAGTTTAAGGATCACATTGCATAAATTAAAAGTTTAGAGACCACGTTGCATATTGGGTCAAAATTTATAAATCATGTATGTCATTTTTCATTTTATCTCTCATCGGTTCTCATATTCTTTGAAGAAAAATCAAAGGGTAAAATTTCAGGAAAAAGAATGCTAAGAGAAATAAATAAATCAAACCATAAATAATAACGAGAATAATCACAACCAAGCGACGAAGGCCTCAGAAAAAGCTAGAGACGATGAAGCGTTGATCAGGAGAGAAGACGTTCGTCTCTATTGGAATTCGAGTCGGCGGAAGACGACTTACTTGATTCCGATACGCAAACAGCAAATAGCCCCGGAACGAATGTTGAATTGCCGATGATAGGCGAACAACACTTCCTCACGTTAGTCTGGATGCAATCACAAGGAAAACACCCGATTTCCATGACGTAAATGCCAATTGTTCTTGCAAAAGTGAAAATGGAATGCCTTCTTCTTCTTTGGTAAGGGAGAGAAAATTTTGGCGCAAATGATCTGCCAACAGGTGCCAACGAGTGTCTACAAAAGACTTATATACGACACCCTTCATACCCTTTCAATTGTGTCTTTCCAATATAGCATATCAAGTCCAAATAGTGCGGTCCAATTGCACCCCATCATGGACGTACCAACTAAAGTACTACATCTCTCACTCGGACATGATGGGCTCGATAGCGCTCTATCAAGAATGTAAGACATTCAACACTCATCAACTTTACAAAACAATTGGGAGCTCAAATTATGCACCCGTTAGGAATGACATAATGACTACAACCCCGAAAAGAAATAAGCAATGGATGTCTCATAGTGCCCTAGACATATTTTGTTACATCAGTCCAAGTATACCTATCCCTTAAAGGCTATACTTGACTATACTCAAAAACACTATGTATTTACAACTACATCTGCAACTACAAAGGGCGATATAATTGGTCGACCAGTAAATACATGTGATAGATGTAAAACAACAATATTCTTCCTTTGCACTCATGTATCTCTCAATTTCAGAACAACTACTTTCTTAGACATGTCTCATAGGTCATATATATTCATGATCGCCCGTAACATACTTAAGTAGCAACATTGATCTTTTACTTCGAGAATATAGTCAGAAGTAACATAGGGCACAAAATGAGGTAAATTATAAATTACCTCAATGACTCACACCATGAGTAAATAGGGATAATTTTACTCACCTTCCCCTGTTGGTCATATAATGCACATGTAGTATGAATTACATGCTATAGTGGATTTCTCTTTCTATAAGAGTGTATGTCATTTATCAAATATATCCACCATACAGATCTTAGCCTAAACATAGTCACGTGCTTCTCACGTACTCATGTTTAGCCCGAGTGCTATATCAGCTCGCTTTCTATAGCGCCCAATTAAGTACTCGCATCCGGCATCTTTCAGGCACACATGACTGTGGGAATATCATGTTTCGTCTTGTTATAAATCAATCACAAACCTCATCTTGACTCCAATTAATGCGACATATTTTATGTACCAAACTTGCTCTTCAGCATTTATTTGTACATAACATCTCATCTCAACGTGCTAACTACAGTACTTGAGGCGATTGCTTGTGTGAGTGAGCCAATCATTGCATGCTGATATACTTTTCAATAATATATATTTGTACTAGTCTCATAGTAGATTTGTACTTATTGATAAAACATCAAATCACTAATAAACAAAACAAGTACAATATATCTGTCCATAAATACATAAACCAATGATCCTCTACAATGACAGATATCACATTCTACGCAATCCTAGTGACATCCTATGGGTCAAGAACATGTCTCTAGGAATAGCCTTCGTAAATGGATCAGCAACCATTCTGTTGGTTGAAATGTATTGCAGAATCATTTCTTTCTGCGTTATAATATCTCTAATAAAGTTATTCTTTATGTCAATGTGCTTTATCCTTCCATGATACTTGGGATCTTTCACATAGGTAATGACTGCTTGACTATCGCAATAAACTGTCACTGGTCTTGGAACTTCAATGAAAGTGGCTAAATTTTCCAAGAAACATTTTAGCCATACTGCTTCTTGCACTGTGGTAAAACATGCAATAAATTCTGCCTCCATCATAGACAAGGCCATGCATGTTTGTTTCTTGCTATTCCAAGAAATCGCACCTCTTTTGAGCAAGAACGCATATCCAGAAGTCAATTTACGCTCATCTAGGTCTCCACCTCAATCGGCATCTGAATAGTCTAATAGGCGTAAATCATTCCCTTGGCAACAAAGTCGATAATCTATGGTGCCCTTCAAGTATCTCAGGATTCTCTTCACTGCTTTCCAATGTGCTTGACCAAGATTTGATTGATATCGGCTCACCAATCCCACGGTATAGCATATGTCAGGTCTAGTACACATCATAGCATACATCAAACTTCCGACCGCACTAGCATAAGGAACAGTTTTCATCACATTGATTTCTTCTAAAGTTTTAGGACACATCTCAGTACTTAGGCCTTCACCTTGCATGACAGGAGTATCAATGGGATTACAATGCTGCATATTGAAACATGCAAGAAACTTCATAATATAAGACTCTTGTGATAAAGTAAGGAGTTTCCTTGATCGATTTCTTTCAATCTTAACTCCTAATATATAAGCAACTTCTCCCATGTCCTTCATCTCAAAATTGAAGGACAACCATTCTTTTATGGTGATAACCAAAACCTTGTCATTTCCAGCCAACAGAATATCGTCCACATAAAGTGATAAAATCACAAATTTATCTTTGGACCGCTTGACATATATACAGTGATCTTCTTCGATCATCGTAAAACCAAAAATTATTATTGCTCGATGAAAACGAAAATACCATTGTCTCTATGATTGCTTAAGGCCATATATTGAGCGATGAAGCTTGCAAACTTTATACTCTTGACCTTTAGCTATGAAACCTATTGGTTGTTTCATATAGATTTCCTCATCTAATTCTCCATTGAGAAATGCCGTCTTTACATCCATTTGATGTAATTCAAGGTCCAAATGTACAACGATGGCTAAAATAAGGCGTATTGAGGCAAACCTTATAACTGGTGAAAAAGTTTCCTCATAGTCTATACCCTCTTATTGAGTATAACCTTTTGCCACAATGCGAGCCTTACACTTTTCAATAGATCCATTTGCCCTACGCTTAATCTTAAAGACCCATTTGTTTTCAATGGCCCTACGACTGGGTGATAGATCAACCAAGTTCCAGACATGGTTTGCCCTCATTGACTCAATCTCATCTTCCAAAGCTTTTCTTCATTCTTCCTTATCAAAGGACGAGAGAGTCTTTTGAATAGTCTTAGGCTCGGCATCATCTTTTTGAGCAATCATAAATGCTTCCCCTTCAATCTCAAAACAACGACGGGGAATACTTTTACGATTACTTTTACGCAATTGAATTTCTCTTGAATTCAATTCATCAGGCGATGCAACACTCCCACTAGGTCTTGTGTGTTGAGGTAAATCTTCATTTCCCTCAACAACATCAATGGGTGTGTTATCAGAATCTTCCATCTCATATAATTGGAAATCCTCATCAATCTCACCTCTATTAAGAAAATCGTTATCCAAGAACATGACATCTCGTGACTCCATTTCAGTCACACTTCCATCAGCTTGTTCACCTATGAACACGTACCCTTTGAAGTGTTCGAAATATCTTATAAAGATACATTTCTTCCCTCTAAGACCTAATTTGCCATGTTTATGGGAAGAATCATGAACATAAGCTGTACATCCCCATGGATGTAGACTACTCAAGTCTGGTTTCCTACCAGTCCATAATTCATAAGGTGTGGAAGTGACCGATTTTGAGGGCACATGGTTAAGTATATAGACAGCAGTCAATAACGCATCTCCCTAATTAGAGATAGGTAAATTTGCTTGCGCCATCATAGACCTAACTATTTTTAATAATGTTCTATTCCTTCTCTCAGCTACCCCATTTTGTCGTGAAGTACCAGGAATAATCAATTATCGTACAATTCACTTTTCATCACAAAGAGCCTTGAATTGCTCCAATAGATACTCACATCCATGATCAGTTCTCAATGCCTTTATTGTTTTGTTCAATTGATTCTCTACCATCGTTATATATCGTCTAAAACAGTTTAATGCTTCTGACTTATGGGAGATTAGAAAGACATAACCGAAACGTGTGAAGTCATCTATGAAAGTGATGAAATATGAGGCTTCATGCCTTGTCCTCACTTCAAAGGACCACAAATGTCAGAATGTATGAGATGTAATGGAAATTCAGCTCTAGTCCCTTTATCGAATGGTTTTCTTTTTTTTTTTTTCCCGCCAGACAATGTTCACATGTGGATAGACTAACATTAGTGAGTGACCCTAAAAGGCCTTCTCTAGCTAATCTTTGCATTCTGTGTAATCCAATGTGACATAATCTAGCATGCCAAGTACTTGCATCAATCTCAACGTTATTAAAAGACGCAATTAAAGAAAAACAACCATCAACATTAACATTAACATTGTATTGATCATAGTCAGTGTATAACACCATAAAATCATTCGATACATGACCTGAACCATAATAAACTGTTCCATACAAAATGTCAACACAATCACTATGGAAATTCAATACATAACCTAAGCTAAAAAGAACAACTACAGAGACCAAGTTTCGTTGAATATCTGGAGCATAAATGACATCATGCAAGAATATGTTTCGACCACCACGTAAGATTAATTTACATGTGCCGATTCCTTTCACTTCAACTCTTAAGTTATTCCCAACATATATCCATCTTCTTCCAAGCGATATCCGACAATACTCCACAAATGCTTCTCGGTCTCTAGCTATATAGTCTATTGCTCCTGAGTCTACAATCCACATTGGATGAGATTCAACAAATATTACGATACTAGAAATAAAAGCATTACTCAAAGTAATGGAGTAATAGGGCACCTTTTTCGGCTCAGTGTATTTACGAGCAAAGTGACCCATCTTGCCACAATTGTGGCATTCCATCTTAGTCTTGTCCTTCTTCCTACCACGCTTCTTACGTCGGAAGGTCTTAGCCCTCCTGGGTGCCTGATTAGTCATCTTCCCTTTATTGTTGAACTGAAGATTCCTCTTGCGCTTGAAACTCGAAGCTTTGCGCGAACTCAATTCAGCAACATAAGCATGGGTAGAGGATCTCACAGCCTCTAGGCGCTCATCCTCTAATTCCAAATGACGCACAATATCATCAAAAGTGACAATATTCTCATTATGCATCATATTGATTTTCATATGCTCTCAATTGTCAGGAAAAGATCTTATAACAGCCTGAACTTGCTGTTCATCAGTAAGGGAGTGACCTACCGACTTTAGCTCACGGATCATATTTGACATCTCTTGAAGATGTTGCCTCATCGTTACATTTGGGTGCTTTCTGAATGTGTCAAATTTGATGGTGGGTCTCCTCAACTTAATGACAGATGTACCCCCAAACTTGTCCTTCAAGGCAACCCCATAGCTTGAGTTTTATCATAACTTTCAAACTTACACATGAGATCATCTTGCATACGGCTCAGCAACGTGATGCGAGCAATGTTAATTTTCTTTTTCCAAGCTTGATAGGCTTCTAGATCTCTCATGTGTTGAGCTGAAGTTCCATACTCAGGTTCATCTATGGTATGGTTGAGGGTTTCCAAAACCTCTTGCTCCTAAAAGATGTACTGAATCTTTCGGTGCCAAATATCATAATTGTCACTGTTCAGCTTCTCAACTTTATTGAGGTCAGCCACAATAGTCTTGGATGCCGAAATCATAATCAATTGCTAAAACACATTGACATAACAAACACAGAATTAATATTAGCACACTTTACATAGTAACACACATATTTAATTTGCAGCAAAGACAAACTAAATTAATGATAATTCAACAAAAAACACAAAAGCAAAAGTTCACTATGTTCCCAATCAACTTCTATATACAATTGTTCTATTATCATTAATTAGTTTAATTTGCACAAATTTTAAATTCTAGGTGAGAACTCCTTTCAATTTTACCAACCTACGAACTCCCACTAGGAAAAATGATTATATGATCTTATGTAACTTCTACATTTTTCCTTAACACAAAAAATATAGCATGATAATAAACAACAGTCATGCTTCAACTATAATTAAAATCGCAATTCAACACATAATGGATTTCCTACCATTGTTCGAATTTTCTAGCAACTAGAAAATTACAAATATATTAAAATACATACATCATATTATTAAACCAAGCTCTACACAGTATATATAACATCAGTAGCACACAAGCTATCTAATGTATTTCCCAAATCACAAGAATATACAAGCCACAAATGAATAAACTGCATTAAACCCCAAAAATACATGTACATAGGGTTTCCTGCGCATTTTCATACATTTATTAAATTCAAAAATATAAAATAATTATACCACTATGTAAAGGACACTCATACGAACCAAACACCACCGACCACGCTCCAATCGGAGCACGCACGTGCCCCCACGCGCCGCCTGAGTGCGTGGTGCGTGTGGCGCACGCACCAGCGAGCCAAACGGCTCCTGGCTAGTCCGACCAGTCGAACTGGTGATTGGTCCGACAGGTGATCAGTCCAACTGGTCCAACCAATCCGACCGGTGACCGCTTCGATCGGTTTGACTGCTGGACTGATTGACCGGTCCGACCGTTGACCGGTCAACGGTCGGGTCGGGTCAAATATCGGGTCAGTTCGAATCTCAGGTCTCCGGTCGGGTCGCCGGCTGGCCAACTGTCACCGGCGCTAACGTCATTAATGATGTCATCCTAGTGATTACCGACCATTGGGTGACGTCATGGTGACATCATCACGTACCGGTTCGCCAACCGATGCGTGCTGGTTTGCTGGTTGGCGCGTGTTGCGCACGTGCCGATTGGCCGACTAGCGCGTGTGGTGCACGCGTTGGCTGTGCCAGTGCTTCAAGCGCGTGGCGCCCACGCACATCGGCTTCTGGCCATGCGTGTGGGCGCGTTTGGCATCTCCCGGCGGCACTCAATCCATCGCCGAACTCATTTTGACGAGCTCTTTCACCCTCTATATTCAAAAATTAATTTTGACCAAAAAATTATTTCGAAAAATAGCCAAAACCTCACGGATGCACGCGACCCCAAACCTATTCTTTGCTCTGATTCAATTTCGAGTTTTTCATATGGCAATTCCGACTGCCAAACAGTGTAGATTTCATACTCTCAATCTCAATATCAAATGGTAAATGAGAAAAACTTGATGAAAAATAAGGTAGAAATCACGACCGAGCTCTAATACCAATGTTGGAATTCGAGTCGACAGAAGACGACTTACTTGATTCCAATGTGCAAACAGCAAATAGCCCCAAAACAAACGTTGAATTGCCGATGATACGCGAACAACACTTCCTCACGTTAGTCTGGATGCAATCACAAGAAAAACACCCGATTTCCACAGCGTAAATGCCGATTGTTCTTGCAAAAGTGAAAATGGAATGCCTTCTTCTTCTTTGGTAAGGGAGAGAAAATTTTGGCGCCAATGATCTGCCAACAGGTGCCAACAGGTATCTACAAAAGACTTATATACGACACCTTTCATACCCTTTCAATTGTGTCTTTTCAACGTAGCATATCAAGTCCAAATGGTGCAGTCCAATCGCACCCCATCATGGACGTACCACTAAAGTACTTCAGTCTCAAATGGTACGGACAATTTCAGCATCATCGCTACCAGCACAGCCATCTGAGCTTGAAACTGGTGTGTCAAACGGAAGATGATAGATCTTCCACTCTGTGAGAGAAGATGATGAAGAGGAAGCTTTTTAGCCTAGTGGTGAAAGATCTAAGAGTTAACGCGGGGAGTACAAAAAAGATGGTGCAGTGAGGCTGTTGAAAGTTCAAACCCAGACCTGTAGGCACCTGGGGTCTATGATTAATAGGGCAAGTTCGACGAAACTTGAGTGGCTATGGCCAAACGTGATGATTGAGCACCCATGTCGGCCATGGCACGGGCTTAGTTAAATTGGAGTGGCCATGGTCGGAAGCAACTGTGGCTGGTCACCGAAACTGGTGGTTTTTATATTTTTAGTTTTTTTTAAGTAACCTTTTTATTATTCTTGTCCTTTCTTTATTTTTATTTTTATTTTTTTATCATTCTTCTCTTAATTTTTTCTTTCAATGTTGTACCTATCTTTAAAAAAGTACCTATCTTAAAAAAATAATTAAAAAGTATTTTTTGTTAATTATGTGAATGGAGTCAACGAAACACTTGATTACATCAATTTGAGAAATTTTAGGACTTAATTATATTTATTTTGGAAGGTTCGAGACTTCTTTTTATATTAGCTTGCTAGCTAGTGTTTATGTGCTAAAAAGAATGAGATATCAAGTTCTGTTCGGGAAGATAGGCATGGATATGGTTCTTTCTCCTCTGTGAGAGCTTCTCTTCCTTGGGAGCTTTCCCAGCATCTGTTGACACCTCAATTTTAATTAATTCTATTTTATCTTATTAATTAAGTCTTTATTTTATTTATTTTGTCTTTTTTGGAATAATAAACAAACAAAACAAAAACAGAAAAAATTGGCAGCCCCCCTCTTTTTCTCCTTTTCGTCGGCCCAAGCCCAATTTTTCTTTTTTCTTTTTTTCTAGCCCGGCCCCTCTCTTCCTTCTTCTTCCTTCTTCTTCTTCCTTGCGCCTTCCTTCTCCGCCTTTGTATTCCACGCGCATCAACGCCGACGCGCGAAGGACGGCCAACGGCCAAGGGGAGGAGGCCGACGTCGACCGAAGAAGATAAGATCTCAAGCGCCATCAATGCCGAGCACACTTCGCTGGATGAGCTCGGATAGGACACCGGTTCAACTGAGGAGAATCGCTCAGCGCGCGAAGGGGACCGGCGGTCGAAGCTCCGTCAACCAGATCCCCTCGCCTATAAAAGGGCACCACCTTCGTCGAAGAACGGTACGAGCGAGCTTGGAGATCTTCCCACTGAGAGACTTCGGGGGAGGAATCGAAGAGCAAGCGAGAGAGAACTTGGGTCGCGAGCTCGGCTGACCTCCCACTAAGAGACTTCAGGGGAGGCTGCCGGCGAGCGAGTCTGAGAAGGTTAGATCTGGCTGGTGGAGGCTCGGATCTGGCCGGAATGAGAGATCCGGAGTGGAAGAAGCTGGAGAGAAGAGGTTCCAGAGGACTAGATCTAGGAAGCAGAAGACTCGCCTTCGCCGACGCTGCTGTTGCTCCGCCACCATTCCAACGCCGTTGCCGTGATCGATTTGCCCAAGTTGCATCAGATCTGGAGGTTGAGGGCTTGCTGTTGCTGCCCCGTCCCGACTGCCACTACCTTCTGTTGCCACCGCCGTGCCACACTCTTGCTGCTAGCAGGTAAGAGTAGCTGCTGCCACCGCCCCTAGACGCATCGTCGCCGTTACTCGAAACCCTGGCCGCCTCCCCTGCTTGTCATCGTCGTCACCATCGTCCCCTCTCCACGAAACCCTAACCCCTGACCGAGGAGACCCGCTACGTCGCCGTCGAATGTCGCACCGTCGTCCGTCACGTCGCCGCGCCACTGTCCGATGACGTCCCCAGTCCCTCCACCCGCACCGCAGACGAATGGAGGAGCCAGCGATCTCGCGTCGAGTCGCAGCCGGGTAGGGCTCCACGAATCTGGGTAGGGTTTCTAGAATCGGGTTGCGGCTTGTAATCCGGGTCGGCGGCTGAAGGATGGGTCGGGCGTGGGTTTGAACCTGGTAGTCTTTGGGTTGAGTTTCTTTTAATGAAAAAGGGTCAAAGTGGGTTTGGGCCTTAGGTTTAAAAAAAAAAAAAAAGACAAAAAAATCCGAGTCGGGCCCATCCTCATTTGGGTCGCCGGCTCGGGTCGGATCCAACCCGCGGATTCAACCCAGTCGGTTTTTATATTATTTTAATATAAAATAATATTTAACATAAATAAATAATATATTTTAAAAAATCAAAAATGTTTTATTTTCGAAAAATATTAAAAAAGTAAAAAATATTTTATTTTCCAAAAAATAAAAATTATTTTATTTTTCATAAAAATCAAAAAATATTTTCCAAAAATATCTATTTTCCGAAAAAAATCAAAAAATCCAAAAAAATGCCAAAAATCCAAAAAAAGCCAAAAATTCATAAAAAGCCAAAAAAAATTCAGAAAAAAAAAAGAAAAAGACTCAAAAAAATTTTCATCCCCAAAACGCATGAAAAATCCCTCAAAAATCCAAAAAGCCTTAGGGTTTAAACAAGATTAGGTACCGAAAAAGCATTAGTGATTAGCTAGTGTAATCAAGTCCCCGATCCTAATTTCTCTAGTTGCGCATGAGCGAGTATTTCTTCCAATACTTCGCTTGGGTTTTTAATCGACCCACCCCAAATCGATTAGTGGCGACTCTATTTTAAAAATTGATTTACAGGTTAAGAACTCAGACTATTAAAGTCCTGAATTGGTGGACTTGGGAGAGTCTGGGCATAACTAATTTCAGCCGAGCCATTAGCCTCTTTAGACGCCCGTACCCAATTGCGGGCACCGAAAAAAAAAAAAGAGGTCGCGACAACATCTCAATGATGTTTACTTTCAGCTACCTTCATGATCGTGGTCCCCCATTCCTCTCGATCATCCGTAATCCTTCTCTATTATTATTAGTTATTTCCACCAGCTTTTACTTTTAGTTAACAAATCTATTTGGCATTGTTTCATCGCCTCAGTTTCCCCACCACTACACGCTGGCCCTGTCAACATTTCAACAGTATTTTCGAGTCGATTCTCTGCTAGTCCATTTCGTTTTTCTCGTTACACGATAGCTGCAGAGATTCCCTTAACAAACCCAAGCATCTCTGGCGAACGATCTTCTAGGGAATCATTTGGTTTGGTGCGAATTGATGATGAGGAAGGCTGAGATGCGAATTGATGATGAGGAAGGCTGAGATGGTTTTGACTGGAGGGAGTTTGTCGGAGAAGTAGTTCAACCGAGCTGCTTAGCTAATGTTTCAAGGAAAGGGGGCTGGCATGGGTGAGATTACTATAACCCCTCAAATGAGAATATGTAGTTGGGCTCATTTCATGGTCAGCATCATCTTGATGCGGAAGAGAGAATTAATTTATCTATATTTACTAATGCAAAATACATTGGCCTATTTATAACCTTTACAAGATAATTATTTAAGGTGACATGATATTGTAACATCAATTACAATCAATCAAATAAATAAAAAATAGGCACAATTAAATTAAGAAATATGGGGAATCATAAAAGTTAAAAGAAATTGCTTAGTTATATTTAAGCTATTTTAAATAATATTAATAAAACAGAATAACAAATATGAAATAATAGTTTCCTTAGGCTTCATGAATATAATTTTGAGTCATATGCATAACATGACATTTGAGAGAATTAAATTATCACTCCCATCGATATATGATAACACTTATAACAATAATAATACTAATAACACAATATATTAATTTTTTTCTAGAAAAGAATTTGCTATGTATCATGAAATCAACTGTAAGCTGTACGCGCCGCGCGTGGGCATCGCTGGATCCTGCAAGACGTGGAATCGTACCCCCTGCTACTCATCTTCCTTGCCTCCTGCCCGTTACAATGGAAAATGAGCTTTCTCTCTCTCTCTCTCTCTCTCTCTCTCTCTCTCTCTCTCTCTCTACTTTTCATTCACTCCCTCGTCATTACAAAGCAAAGCACAAGACCCCTTTCATCAATGGAGCGTTCCGCTTGGCCTAAGAACCTCTCCTCCAGCCGCAAGCGCGCGATCCAGGAGGTCTGTGGCCAAAATCCCACGAAGCTTAGAGATGCCTTCGACGCTCGCTCTCAAACTGGCGATAACCCACGGCAGCCCTTGTTTGCGGAAGATCTGATCGACAGCGTCCTCGGGTCGTTCAGCAACACCCAATCCCTATCGAGCGGGTCTGAGTCCTATGAGGTCTTGCAGGTCCCAAGCAATGCCTGTGTCATGTCCGAGGACTCTGAGGAAAGTGAGAGCGTCAAGAGACCCCTCCAGAGGTCTCCGGTAGAGAGCGTCAAGAGCTGTGTCATGTCCGAGGACTCTGAGGAAAGTGAAAGCGTCAAGATACCCCTCCAGAGGTCTCCGGTAGAGAGCGTCAAAAGCTGTGTCATATCCGACGACTCCAAGGAAAGTGAGAGCTTCAAGATACCCGTACAGAGGTCTCCGGTAGAAAGCGTCAAGACCCCCGTCCGGAGACTCCAGAGGTCTCGGCTAGCGTGGGTCATGGACCACGTCCGGAGACTCCAGAGGTCTCCGGTAGCGAGGGTCAGGACCCCCGTCACCCCCTACTGGATACTCCAGAGGTCTCCGGGATCCATCTTGTTGGAGCAGTCGCTAGTGGAGGCTGCGACGGCGATATTCAAGGGCAGAGTAGACGTGGCTTCGGAGATCCTGAGGCGCTTGTCTGCCGTGCCAAAACCTATGGGTTATTCAGAGCAGAAATTGATGGAATACATGTTGTCTGCGCTTAAATCGCGCATGAGACCCGTCGATTACCCCCATCCCGTGGCGGAGTTGTTCACCGAGGAACATTTGTCGTCGTTTCAGTCACTTTACGGTCTGTCTCCTTGTTTTAAGCTCGGTTGCATGGCTGCCAATCTCGCGATTGTGGAAGCTGCATCGGAGCAACCCTCCACTAACAAGCTCCATGTAATTGATTTCGATATTGGTTGGGAAGGACGGTACCTCAATCCCCTCATTCTCCTTTACGCGGCGTCCGTGCATCAGGCGGGCAATCAATCCACCCTCAAGATCACGATGGTCGCAGATAGCTTCAACGGTGAGAAGAGGCTCAGAATGATTGGGGATCGACTGAGTGAACTCGCGGCCCAGGTGAAAGTTAGGTTCACATTCAACATCGTGAGGCAGAAGCTGAGCGAGTTGAGCCGCAAGTCGCTGGGCTGCGAGCCCGACGAGGTGCTGGCGGTGATCTTGGCGTACAAGCTGCACAGAATGCCGGACGAGAGCGTGTCTGTGGAGAACCCGCGCGACGAGCTCCTCCGGCGCGTGAAGGGGCTGGCGCCGCAGGTGGTGACGCTGGTGGAGCAGGAGATGAACGGGAACACGGCGCCATTCCCGATGCGCGTGGGGGAGGCGCTGGCGTACTACAGGACGTTGCTCGAGTCGTTCGAGTCTGAAGTTTTGGAGGACGGCTCGGAGCGAGGGAGGGCGGAGGAGGGGCTGAGTCGCAAATTGGGGAGCTGGGTTGCTTGCAAAGGTGGGGACCAGGTTGAAAGATGCGAGGCGTTCGGGGAGTGGAGGGCCCGCATGGGGATGTCTGGGTTCGAGTTGAAGCCACTGGGTCGACACTTGGCCGCGATGAAGGCGTTGCTTCACTGTTGGCCCTCGCCCTGGGACCCGAGATTCACGGTGAAAGAAGAGAATGGCGGGTTTTGCTTCGGCTGGCGCGGCCGAACTCTCACTGTCGCATCTGCTTGGCATTAACCGAATTGACATACGTATGTGTATGTCATGTGCGGCGATGGGATGTGATACTTATCATGTATTGTTTTCGAGGTGTTTTCATGAGAAAATGGGAAAAGAAGGAGAGGATCCAATTTCCCCACCCAAGCAATTGAGTAATAAAAAGAGAGATGTTTGGATTTGAGGGGAAAAAAATATTCCCATGTGTTGCATTCATTTCTTGCGTTATTCGATTTGTTTCATTTGGTATGTATTGAATTCTTGTGCGCACTCTTTCTTCTCCATCCATAGCTGCTGTGGGGCTCCACCTGTGACAGCATTTATGGAGGTTCGTGATAGTTTGCAGCTTAGCTTGAGCTCCAATTCCGCTGTCTTTCAGGAGAGGGAGAGGGAGAGGGAGAGGGAGAGAATGTCATGCATTATTCTATTTGCGTTGTCATTGTGCACTTCCGGTTTTAATCCCTCCCGAGTGTATCACACTGGGAATAAGAAGAGAATTATTTTAACTGCTATTTGTACCTCCATTTCTTTAAGGATTAAGCCTTTGTTTTCAATAGCTAATATAACATTTTAAGTTAAATTCCTATATTTTCGTTCCATTTTGAGATTGAGTAGTTTTAGGAGTGATTTGTCTTTTTTTATGAAACCGAAAGTCGAAATTAGTTTTTGACATGAGTGATACTTAACGTCGTAAGACACTCATATTTGTGCTTTAATTTATGTCCATGATGGTGATATCTCCTTTCCTGGTTTAATAGAGGAGCAATATTATTCGTCCGCCAAATGCTTTGCCTTTAAATGTCATTTCTTAAGCTCGCACTTTGACCAAAGAAGCCCTACGCAAGCTCCAAAAAAACATGAGGACCCTTGCTTCAACAAGCAGCTCTCGCTATGCTGCAGGATCGAATCTCGCTATGCTGTAGGATCAAAGTCCAAGCCCGTCCCTAAACACAAATTCTTCATTGTTTTGAAGGGTCTCGTAAAACGCAATGCCACGGTCGAACAAACATTGTGGCAAGTGGATGAATTGAGCTCTAATGTGGAAGAGGGTGAAAAGGGACAGGTGTTTGAGGAGAAAATGGACGGTTCATATAGAGATGATGCAGGGAGACAGTTGGTTGCGATTGGAATTGCGAAGGGGCAGGATTCATTCAGGTTGTTTCCCCATCAGGCAATGATAAATGCGATAAGGGCAGAGAGAGAATAGCTGAGGCAATCGTGGGCAGCTACGCCGGACTATACTTCGCTGGATGGAGGGTGTAATCATGGCACGACTGAGGGCTTAAGCGATGAGGAGCTGGAGTTTCAGGGGCGAATCGCCATGTTCGGAGGGAAGATTGGGGGTGGAAAGAAAGGTTTTTTCAAGAGTTTCAACGATAGGGCAGTGGATGTGCCATTGAGAAAAAAGACTGAGCTTGAGGACGATGAAGACGAGATAGGGGAGGAGTAGTTTAGGAAGGGATGATGGAACCACGAGGGAAGTATCTATTACCGGTAACGGCAGTACTGTTCTTGCTTAATGTGCAGCAGCCACAAAAGTTTGCATATACATGTCCTGCACCAAGCATCGGGGCAGTTGGCCCTCCTCCTCTAAGCATAGGAGGGGCGATGGCTGCCGGGCGGGAATTGGATTTTATGTCGCTTCTACAGCGAGTTGAGCTTGCTATGAAGGCTTTGTGCGATTATGCTAGGAGGCTGAAGGTAATGTGTTTTGTTTCGTTCACTTTTCTTCCAATAATGTTAAATCAGATCCCATTTTCTTCTCAGTAGAGGCAATCCATTATATGGCCTGATGTATGAAGGAAACACCTTTTCTCCTTGAAGTTGGAGGACCTAATTATGTATATGATTCTTTTGCTTTCTGTCAGGAATCACATAGAAAAACCATGTCATCTTTGGCAAAGACCGATGAGAATTTGTCTTCCTCATTGTTGAATATCACTGCACTTGAGAAGTCTATGTCTGCTGCTGGTGGGTGTGCATCTTTCAAAAGCTTCGTGAATATATTTATGTTTTAAGTTGTTGCAAGTGTCGCTTTATTTTGTTCATCTTTTACCCATATCCTTTACACCATTTTTGTTAATTTCCTTTGATCCGTATAGGATAGGTTAAAGCTCTATGGTGCTGATGGTTTCTGTGCCCACCTGCAAGCGATCAACACGACAACTTAGTGCAAGAATACGAGTCACCTGATCTTCCTTGCATGTGTTTGACCTTTGCAAGTTTCGTCAGAAGTCTACGGCGATGAATGTATTCAATTTCACTTTGGCTTCATCGAATGCTTTGCAAATGTCAATCGGGGTGGCAGGAGGTGGAATTAATTAGGTTTGAGCTTGACATGTTTAGACTTCATAGACAAGCAAATGAAGATCATAGCCATCTATACTATGTGCTTGGATAATAGCCAGGCCTAAATCCAGGTTGTGGATATTTGTTTGCCCCCAGCAAATCAGTAAACTTTCTGTGCAAAAACAAGTGAGGAGTTGCATGAGATACTTTCTCCCAATTTTTAAATCATAGTATGTTACACATCAATTACCAAAGAGCAACGACTTATTGGTTGTCACAGATTTTTGTTTGAATGTGGCCGGAGAGAATCGAACCTTCCAAATCTTGTAAGGTTTGAATTCATGTAAGATTTCAATGTGCAGCAAACTGGGCAATAAAACCATACTGCTATTAAGCATTTACTTAGTTTTGTGACCGAAAGACGCCATGCTTTGCCTATCAAAAGGAAGATGATGCGGTGAGCTTACACAATACTCTCCTAGTCATGGGGACAAGGACATAACTCCATAAAGATCACCGTAATGAGTACACGATTTGCTCAAGCAAAAACTCCAAAATTAGAGACCTCTATGATTAACAAAAGAGCAAGAGGATGAATCTACAGTGCAGAAAAAAAAAACGAAATTGTCACTAAGACACCAAAGATGGAGCAGCCCTCATTATCAGGAGAGGGATCCTTCTCATTTTTGAGAGATGTATCCATGGGCTGTTTTCTTTTCCCTAACTGACTTTATATTAATTAACATGAACCGATTCCATCAAGGGCCAAGAAGCAAAAAGCCTCAAATACTATGACCAAGGTATACCAAAACCATTACATATTCAACATATACACCACACCCTTTTAAAATCTAAACCATTGACAATAGCTACTACATAATGGATGCAATCGCTCTAGAGGTCCATAATATGAGGGAGCTCTCCTTCATAGCACGTAATCTCAAATGCAGCTCAGAGGTGATTGTAGCCTCGAGAGTCCCTATATATATTGAAGCTGTGTTTAACTGTGAATCTCAACAGTTTGAATCACAACATCAACAAGAGGTAGAGGAAAAGATTGAATGCAACTTGGAGTTGCTAGCTTTCCATTGATGAATGCAACAAACACTTGCGAAATTTACTTCTTTTAGTGGGTCTTGCTTCAAACAAGATAGTCCAACATTCAAATTGCCAATGCTTCGATGAACGAAACACGTCTACAAAATGCGAACCCAGATCTAATGAGAACAACCGCACTGGAAGAATAGGTGAGGTCTGGATTCACTATAATCATCATAAAAAAAGCAAGCTTGGAAATGAACAACCTATTCCTAAGCAATTTATCCTTCCTTTTGCTTCTAACAATGTTAGTTCCAGTCCTTTTTATTTGACAAAAAATACCTAGCATTACAGTGCCTGACCCATCACATGTTTGACTTGTCTCCAATGTTTCACGCTAGCTAGGTTGACTTTGTATGCACCAAATAAATGTAAATATTTTCACCGACCTCAAGCAATACATATGCTAATGGATCTTGTTAATTCAAATTAAACTAAACCGAACATGATAGGATTATACAATTTTTCATTTTTTATGCTGACAAGTTAAAATAATGTTTTTAGAGCTCTTTGAGCATCTAATCGATTCATAAGGAAAATTACCAAAAACGTTCTAAAGCTATTACAATTTTTCTTATTCCATCCTAAACCTTTTTTTTTTTAATCAATTCATTTTTAAATTTTTTTATTTGTGCAAATTTAGTCGGCAAAGAAAAAAAGAGAGAAAAAAAAGGAAAGAAAAAAGGAAAGATTAATAAATTAATAAAATAATTTTAAAAAATTTACGTCGGCATTGCCCAAACAATCGACACCGGGTGGCCTTCACGTTAGCACTCACCTCCCAAAATTGGTCGAATGAATTGAATTGACATAATTTTAAAAGTTTTAGGACGGAATTGGCCAAAAAAAAAAAAAAAAATTAGGACTGTTTCAATTATTTTCCTCTGATTTATATTGGTGCGCTAGTTTTTTTTTTTTTTTGGTAAAGGTAAGATATATATTAAGAAAAGCCAAATGTACAAAAGATCTTGTCACCAGTAACTTGCACTCCAAATGTAGTAACAAAAGAAGTGGAAGGGTGACGAGATGCAAAAGCCGCAGAGGCGGCACAACAACTACAACAACAAGGCCAAACTAAGCACGGCTAGCTCGACCAGCTATCAAGCAGAGACAAAAAACAAAGAGGAGGCCATCGTCTGATCTAGGACCTAAGGGTCCCCATTGAAAATAATCGGGTCTAGACTCCAACTTCTCTGCAGCCTTCTGTTTCTGAAATTGTCTTCGACGTTCCTGAAGGTGATAGCCTTGTCGCGAACCACTTTAAAGAGGTGGTTTTTAATGGCCGGAATAGAGAGAGGCTGGTCTCTAAAGATAATGGCATTCCTATTTTTCCAAATGATATGACACAACGCGCCAAAAGAAAAACGGGCTATGCACTTATAGAAATCTTCCCCATCAAATAGGTAGTAGCCCATCTGAAATTCTCCCCCCAACCTCTGTTGCGCCAGGGTAAATTGCATCTGGACACCCAAAAGAAGGCAACGCTAGCCGTGACACAGCAGTCAAAAAACAAGTGGTCAAGAGAGTCAGGCACATTCTTGCAAAATGCACAGGTAGCATTTCCAATAATACCATAGGCCAAAAGGAGGTCCTGGGTTGGAAGCCTACGTCTGGCCATGAGCCAAAGATTGAGTTGATATCGAGGCACTATGGCGTTGTCCCATACAAAGGAGTACCAGTGGACCCGCGTCCTCTTCTTCCTGATGAAGTTCCACGCCGATGCCATAGTGAATTGGCCCGAAGAGCTTTCTCGCCAACAGCAACGATCTGGGTCATTCGTTAGGGTCGGAAGAGGTTGCCCCCACGATTGAAGCACCAATCTAAGAGCTTGGCCAGCATCTGAGAAGAGGTCAGCAACACAAGCTTGTCTAGAGAGCCCTGAGCTATAGATAAGAGAGTCTGAAAAGAACAGGTTCAACGGCCCTCTAGGATGCCAGTTGTCAAACCACAGAGAGGTTGTTTGGCCATCGCCAATTTTCCAGACGAAGGCCATCCTGAAATTCCTTCTTAGGGTCAACAAGCTCTTCCAGGCCCAGGAACCAGAAGTTGGCTTCCTAGCAACCCAAAAATTCTTGTTTTTTAAGAACGTGGAATGGACCCATCTACACCATAGCGCTTCCTCGTCGGAGAACAAGATCCAAATATGCTTTAGCATGGAGGCTTTATTACAATCTTGGAGCCTCCTAACACCTAGCCCTCCTTCATCCTTTGGAAGGCAAACGTCATCCCAGGCTACCTTAGCACCACCCCTGCCTAGGTCCGGACCTTTCCATAGGAATTGTCTAAATATTTTCTCTATCTGTTCTATCACAGCTGAAGGTAAGACAAAGACACTAGCCCAGTAGGCTTGTATAGCATGAAGAACTGACCTGATAAGTTGAAGCCGACCAACAATAGAGAGGAAACGGTGAGTCCAAGACTGAACCCTTGCAGTGATGCGATTGACCAGGGTACAACAGTCTGCTTTATTGATTCTCGCAGTGATAATGGGAACCCTCAGGTACCGAACTGGCAGGCTTCCTTCTCGAAAGCCCAGCTCCAATAGAATATTATTCCTTAGGGAGGGATTGCCACCCGCCAAGAAGATTTCACTCTTGCACGAGTTAGGACGAAGCCCACTCCAGGAGGAAAATATGTTTAGAGCTTCCTTAAGGAGAGTTACCGAAGGAAGGTGCGCCTCACAAAAAGGAAGACATCATCTCGCAAAGAAGAGATGTGAAAGACCCACTTTGCCTTGCACCTCCAAAAGAATTTGAAATCAGGCCTCGAGGATTGCTTAAGAATGATCCCTGAGAGCACTTCCATGACCATAGTGAAAAGGTAGGGAGAGATGGGATCCCTTGGCGAAGACCTCGACCGCTCGCAAAAAACCCGTGGAGCTCTCCATTCAAAGCAATTGAGAATTTAGGAGTGCGAACACACGTCATAATTAGGCTAGTGACAGAGTGAGGAAAGCCAAAAGCCAGCATCACATTCTCAAGGAAGCTCCAATCCACCTTATCATATGCTTTCCTGAAGTCCACCTTTATCGCACATTTAGGTAGATAAGGCTGAAGGTGAAAGCTAGAGAATAGCTCCTGGGCCAGTAATATATTGTCCCTAATTCGTCTACCTTTTATAAAAGCAGTCTGAAAAGGACCTATCATGTTCTTCAAAGCTAGGGCCACCCGATTAGCTAGCACCTTTGTAATACACTTGTAGATAGTGTTACAACAGGCGATAGGCCTATAATCCTCCACATAAGTGGCGTTGAGCACTTTCGAAACCATTACCAAGATGGTATTATTAACCTCCCTCAAGAGTTTTCTGGAGTTGAAGAAGTCCAACACTGCAGTCGTTACTAAGGGACCTACCGTGTCCCAGTTTTCTTTGAAAAACTCCGCTGTGAAACCATCTGGCCCAGGAGCCTTTCCTTTGGGCAAAGAGAAGATAGTGTTCCGGATCTCAATTTCTGTAACTGGTTGAGCAAGAAGAGCAGCCTGATCAATCAAAAGTGGATGTTGGATAACCTCCCTCAAGTCCTCTATCGAAGGTCTAATAATCTCCCCTTGTGGCATCAAGAGGTCCTCAAAGAACTCTACAAACCTTCGTTGCACCAGGCGTGGCTCCATCAGAATGTTCCCCAAAGAGTCGAGGACGGAGAGGACTCTGTTCCTCAACTGTCTTTTGTTGACATATTGATGGAAGAATTTGGTATTTCGGTCTCCCTCCTTGAGCCATCTAACCCTGGACTTTTGCCTGAAGAAGGACTCCTCCGAGGAGCGCAACTCTGCAAAGATACATCTTTGGCTTTTCTCCACCTCAGCAAGGTCGGCAGAAAAGGGATTTAGTTGTAATTCTGCTTGGGTGGCCACCATCATCTTCCGCGCATCAAGAGTTCTAGCAGATATATTAGAGAAGGAATCTCTGTTGAGTTGCTTAAGCCGACATTTGAGAGCCTTGAGTTTAGAGACAAGCTTGTACATAGGGACACCATTCCCCGGCGCATTCCACACTTGTGAGACAATTTCATTGAACTCCGGGTGCTTTATCCAGAAGTCGAAGAACTTGAAGGGCTTCCTTGTATGAGTCGGATTAAGAATCTTCACCACCATAGGCGAGTGGTCCGAGATTCCAGGAGCAAGGAAGGAGGCTTCTAAGTAAGATAGATCCAAGCTCCACTTTGCATTCACTAGAACCCTGTCAATCTTCCTTGCTTTCCTAGTATGCCCTGAAGACGTAGTCCAAGTGTATCTAAACCCAACGAACCTCAAGTCTTCCAGCTCAGCTTGCTCCAAGCACTGTCCAAACTCATTGAAACAAGAGAGCCAATCTTCGGAGCCACCGACCCGGTCCGATGGATCCTTAATAGCATTGAAGTCCCCCAAGACAAGCTAAGGAGTGTCTCGGAGATGGGTGCTTTTCATGATGATGTCTTCCCACGGTCTCCTCGGCGAAAAGGAGTGATCTCCATAAACAAAAGAAACACAGCAAGCCACCCCAGAGTCTAGGCTCTCAAGGTTCCCATGAATTGCCTGCTTGGAAAGAGAGAAGGTTTCAAACTTGACTCTCATGGGGTCCCATCCGACCCAAATTCTACCCCTGGGGAAGAAGTCATAGTTTGCAGTCCAACACCAACCTCTCAAAAGAGCTTCAGAGATGGAGTTAAAGCGATCCTGTGGCACCTTAGTTTCCACCAAACCAACACAGCACAAGTGGTTCGAAGTAATAAAATTACAAATCTCCGCTTGTCTAGTCGAATCAACCATACCTCTAATATTCCAGCAACCTATATACATATGTACAAAAGAGGAACGAGGAAGGGTTACCTCCTTTTCGGAGGCTTGCGACGGCTCTGAGTGGGAGCCGCTCGAGCCGCTGGAGGAGGTGGGTCAGGAGGAAGCACGAGCGGCTTGTCCTGGGTGTTCTCCTCCATGTTTTTCGTTGGAGGAGCCTTCGGCAATAGGTCTGGAGGGGCCTTCGGCGATTGACAAGGCGAGAGAAGATCTTCATCTGAGCTAAGGTGGTTGACAGACTCCGCTCCACTCCCTAAGCCTGCCTCTGGATGGCTAATGGGATCTTCCTCCATTGTCGGGGTGTGGTCATCTACACTGATTAGTGCTTGAAATCCACTCTGAGCCCTCCGGGTGGAGGTTGATGGCAAGCCTTTAAGAGCTACTTCTGACTGCTTGAGAGGTGGTTCCTCTTCTCCAGAGCTTGCTGGATGGTCCAAACATGTCTCCTTGGGGGGGGGGGAGATTTGTTCTTCTTCCCCTTGACTTGTTTCCATCTAAAATCAGCCTCATTCAGGTCTACCACTAGCATTGGTGAAGTCTCAGAGGGGCGGGCATCCCCCGGTGGGGGGGGGGGGGAATGGTCTTAACTTGCTTCTGGCCTTGCACCACCTTCCGCCCATTCAAAGAGGTTGCACAATTGTGCCCAAAGGAGCCACACTTCAAGCATTCCGCTGGCTTCCACTCATACTCAATGGCAATCGACCGAACAACTCCGTTTAGTCTTACCCTGGTCAAGTAGAACCTTGGCTTGTTTACTTGAATCTCCACACAAACTCTTGCAAAAGAGATCCTTTGCGATTGCTCCGTGCGTTGATCAACAAATAACGGCTTGCCAATGGTGCTCGCGATGGCGCTAATTGCCGGGGCTGTCCATAGGTGAAGAGGTAGGTTTTTCAAGCGAATCCACACTGGCACCGTGGTTTGCTTCTCCCTCTTCAACTCTAGGAGCGGCTTCCATTGTTGCAAAACAAGTGCAACCCTTGCAACCGTTATAGGACCTTCTTCCAAAATCTTCCTTCTGAACTCGGGGTCAGGGATGCGGAAGAAAAAGAAACCCTGGTCATCGGCAAAAACCTCAACAAGCTTCGGTCCCCAACATAGCTTGAGTGAGTTCTCCGTGAGCTGGAACGGCAAACTCTTTCCTACATAATATCCAACCAGACACTCATGCCATTTGGGATCCACCACATCTAACACTTCTTCAGGAAGATCCACCACCGGGACATCATCCTCAAACGAGGGAGGAACAAAGGTAAGGTCATACCCTTTCGCTACAAGTTTCGCAACATTTGCCCACGTCCGGACAGCCGGGGCTTCTGGTTTCTTCGCTTGTTTTTGCGGGGCTTGGGGCCGTTTGGAAGCCGACCTCGCTCTACTTCGTCCTCTCGAGCGCCTATCCCTGCCTATAGCTTTAGGACCACGGTTTGAGGTCTCTGCTAGTGCAGGAGCCTTGCCCGTGTGCATGGAGGCCCGGGCCTCCTTGTCTCGATTGAGGAGGTTAAACGTCCTCTCCGATTCATCTCTCAATTGTGCCGTATTACTCGGCTCACCACCCACAGCCATTGGAGCAGCCATAACACTACCCAACCAGCTAAACCCAATCCTCTACACATCAGCCATCTAGAGAGTAAGAGACTAACCATTCGGACGCCTCGCACCTCTCGGGTTGGCTGGACGCAGCAAGGACGGGGCAGGGAGGAGGACCAACAGACCGCTCAGGAGCAAGGCGGCTTACCTGACGCCCTCTTCCCGGTTCAATCAGGTCCGGGACGCACCAGCTCTTCTCCTCAAGGCCGAGCAACGCAGCAACTCTGTGCAGGGTGCGGCACAGCAGGGGCGGAACAAGGGAGCGCCAGCAACCGTTCAAGAGCAGGAGCGGCACGGCAAGGTCCGAACAGGGGGCTCCAGCAACCGTTCAAGAGCAGGGCGCGGCACAGCAAGGTCCGAACAGGGGAACTCTAGTGACCGTTCAAGACTAGGCCGCGGCACAGTGTCGAGCACCACAGCAGTTCGGTGCAGGGCACGGCACAGCGGAGGAGCACCAGCAACCGTTCAATGAGCCGAGGGAGGCTTACCTAGCGTTGTTGGGACGCCTGCGAAGCACAAACCCGAGCCGCACCAGCACCGCACCTCCAAGGGCCGAGCGGCGCAGCAGAAGGCGATTTCCGAAGCTCAAATCTCGCCGCAGGGATGGAGAGAGTCTAATCTGTTCGGTGAGGAGCGAGGGCCTTCCCAGAGGAGATGAACCCCCAATTTTCACGCCAATCGGAGGCCTGGATCGGCCGGATCGCGCAGCTGACGCCGGCGAGCTACAGTTCAAAACCCCAGAGGAAGAGAGGCGATGAACAGTACCCGTGCGAGCATTTTGGCTTTTATTGGTGCGCTAGTTCTGGCCTTGCAAAAACATTAAATTGAAAGAATGTGCAAGTTTTCTTATAGTTAAGTAGTTGTTGACTTGTTATGACTAAAATATCAAAATTAGAAGTCAAAAATCGAACAAGGGCTAAGTTATCTCTAGTCAAAGTCCATCGTAACTCAGCTCGTGGAGTTCCATCCAAGCAAAGTAGAGATCAAGATTAGAAGAGTGTCAATGTCAATGTGCAGAAGTCCAGGTTATGCAATTATAAAACCAATAAAAAAATATTTTATATTCCATGTATTCCCCATTAGTTTGATAACAAATTTCAACATATCATGAGTGTTAAAATCTCTTAAGGTATCATATTAATAAGGGTTAGAATTTACTTTCATGTGTCAAATTAAGATTGTCAACCCATGTAAGATCATCATCTCCAAAAATTACAATTGCCATTAAATCAAGCTGGACGAAAAGGTGTTTTTTAGATTCATATTGTATTGAAATTATGGTTTTTGTTTATATATACTTTCAGAAAAGATGAGTATCATGGAGAGACAAGTTAATTATTTTTAATTTTGATGCAAAACTACAAAAAAAAAAAAAAATCTTCTCAAGATCCTCCTATATGATGATGTACAAAAAAATGAGAATGGATATTGGCTAATCGATAGCTATCTTCCTTTGAAATTCACAATTTGTGTCGATAACAGCAACTTACCCATCGCATATCATTTTGTGACCTTCTTTACAGAACATAATTTCCCTTTTTGTCATCGCAAGTAATATAGATCCCATGATTTCTAATTGTCCACGAGAAATAGCTAACTGCCTAAGTTAATAGTGCATCCTCTTTTCTATTATCAATAAATTACATAATTAATCATAACTTTTATTAAACATGGGCGTAATTTTCCTTTTGATAGCCACAAAATATTTCGATCATATAATTTGTAATTTTTCACGAAAATTAAGAACATACCCAAGTTGATAAGAAATTTTTTATGCTATAAGTAGTAAAATATTCTTTACTCATCCTAACTTCAGTTAAAATAAGAAAATGGAAATTGAAAGTTTGATCATTTTTTATCCAAATAATCCAAATTACTTATTGGGAAAGTAGGGAAAATTCCCCTTGTTTTCTCAGAAATTAAAATAAGGAAGATGGAAAGCATCTCAGTTCCGCTCCGAGGTTAGTTCCCTTGTCAAAGCTCATTCTGCTCAGGAAGAAAGAGAGAGAGAGAGAGAGAGAGAGAGAGAGAGGGAGGGTGAAGGAGGAAGGAGATGGAAGTAAAAGATTCGTGTAGAGCTCAGCGTCGATTAGGGTTCTTCTCCTCCTTCCTCATCGCGGCTCTGGTTTCGATTGCCGCCATCGATGCTTCCGTCCACAACTACTTCAACGAGGTCTTCACCTCCCGCTCCAACGCCTTCTTCTTCCACGGCGGCAGCGAGGGCCTGTGCGCTCCCTGGTCTGTGATCCCGCCTTCCGCCTCCACGACATCGTCTCCCAACATCACGACTGGCCCCAAGGGGAAGTCCTTCATCAGGTACGGATCCCTTCGTTTCGGTGGTTTTGGACGGGTCTTGTCTTGTTGCTTTTGGAAGCTTGCTGGCATCCCGAATGGATTGTTCCGCATCTTCCTTTCGGTTTCCGGTATGTTGTGCTGGAGCAGCGCGATTGTTTGAACTTGCTTGAATTCTATGCGATTTATACGTATATCTACGGGGAATTCAATCGAAGTCCTCCGCGGGTTGGCTAGAGGAGTTTCCACTTTTCGATGTAAGCTTTAGAGCTTGATTGGGAATATTAGGACTCAATTGCACTTTGTAGTCAAGGTGTGGGGCTAGATTGTGTACCTTAGATAAGGTTTAGGACTTAAAGGTGTTGTTTACTCGTTCTTTAAAAAAAAAAAAAAAAAAATTAGATGGGGTGCAGGAATTTATTTCTTTTACTTTGCATTATTGATTGAGTAGAGCTTTCGCTAGAGGTCCGAGAAGTTGATGATTCGTTACGAGGTTATAATGGAAATGGCAGTTGTAGTTCCCCCCAGACAACAAAAGTATAGCCCAAGTGCCAAGACTTGGTAAGGGGGACACTTAAGTGCCAAAACTTTGAAAATGTATACTTAAGTGCCAGTTTCTTTGAATAGTGGGACACTTAAGTACCACCTCCGGTGAACTTTGCCGGAAATCCTACGTGGCACACCGGAGAGCGACTTGGCTCTAATTCATCCGAAATGACGTCATTTGTAAAATAAAAATTAAACTACCAGCTAAAATATTCTAAAAAATAAAGATGTGTAAATAATTAATATAAAAATTAATTAAATTAAATTTAAACTCAAATTTATTTAAGATATTCTAAAAAATAAAAAACTTAAAATTATAAAAAGGGGGGCGGGGGCAAAGAGAGGCGGCGAGGGCTGAGCCCTTACTGTCGCCACCGGGAAGGGCTAGCAACGGAGGAGGGAGGGTTGGCCGGGGTGGTCGGCCCCTAGCCGACTGGCGGCGAGGGCCGCAAGCCCTCGTTGGATCTGGGTAAGGGCCGCGACCCTCACCCTAGATTTGGGCAAGGGCCCGAGCCCTCGTCAACTCCCTGCCGTCGCCGGGAAGGGCCGGCGACAGTGGGGGGGGAGCATCGGTCGGGGTCACCGGGCCCTGGCCAAGGGTTGGCAAGGGCTCGCGGGAGTCACCGGCCAAACCCTTGGCTGGCCAACTCTCCTTTTTTTTTTTCTTGTTTTTAATAACAAAAGTCTTTTGCAAATTTAACTTGTCCAAACATTATTTTACTTAAAAGATACTTCACAATGGATTTTCATAAATACGATTTACCAAATACAATTTGCATTTTGAAAACTCCTTTAATTCAAGGGCCTTTGCATTTTCTCAAAGACTTTCCCCAAAAGCCTTCCCAAATGCATCATATGTATGCCTTACTTGTTGTAGAGTATCCAAGGAATATCCCTTCATCTGATTTTTCTTTACACTTACTCAAATGATCGTTTGCATTTTTTATGATAAAACATTTATAGCAAAAAATATGAAAATACGAAATATTTGGTTTTTTACCTTTGTAAATATCATAGGGGATTTTCTCTATAATGGGCCTCAAAAAGACTGTTAATTATGTAGCAAGCAGTTGACACTACTTTTGACCAAAAGCGAGAAGAGACTCTGTTTTCAATTAACAGTTCTAGCTATTTCCTATAAAAACTGATTTTTCCTTCCTACAATTACATTTTGTTCTACAATGTAAGGAGAGGAGAAAATATGTTGAAAACCATTTTCATCACAAAAGCTCATAAAATCCTGATTTTCAAATTCTCCCCTGTGATCTATTTTGATACTCGAAATTGCATAGCCCTTCTCATTCTAAATCTTTTTAGTAAATTTTGAAAAATAAGACAAAACTTCTACTTTATTTGCCAAAAAGAAAACCTATGTAAACCTTGAGTAATCATCCACAATCACCAAATCATATTTCTTACCTCCAATACTTTGAGTTCTAGTATGTCCAAAGAGATCCATATGAAGGAGCTATAAAGCACGATTAGTGGAAATAGAGTTTATAGATTTAAATGAATTCCTAACCTATTCTCCTAAAGTGCATGCAATGCACAAATCAATCTTTTGGTAAACCATTCTTGGAAGAACGCAAAATAGCTTCTTGGAAGATAGCTTGGCAATTTGCTTTATGCTTATGTGCCCTAACTTATGATGCCATAGGTTTCTACTTTATTTGCCAAAAAGAAAACCTATGTAAACCTTGAGTAATCATCCACAATCACCAAATCATATTTCTTACCTCCAATGCTTTGAGTTCTAGTATGTCCAAAGAGATCCATATGAAGGAGCTAAAATGCACAATTAGTGGAAATAGAGTTTATAGATTTAAATGAATTCCTAACCTATTTTCCTAAAGGGCATGCGATGCACAAATCAGTCTTTTGGTAAACCATTCTTGGAAGAACGCAAAATAGCTTCTTGGAAGATAGCTTGGCAATTTGCTTCATGCTTATGTGCCCTAACTTACAATGCCATAGGTTTGCTTCATCTTGAATTGTGATTGGGCATTGAGAGCTTTCTATTTTTATGTCCAGAAGGTATATGTTGCCATGCCTTTGACTAGTAAAAGATCGAGAGAAGTTGTGGCTGATTCTAGAACAAATATTCTCTCAAAAGTTGATTCTAAACCCTGTATCGCATAGTTGACTGACACTCGGAAAGTTATAATAAAGACCTTTTACTAGGGAAACATTATTGATGATCAAGCTATCAATCTTCATTGTTCCCAGTCCAACAATTCTTCTTTTGCTATTTTCTCCAAAGGAAACACTTCCTCCTTTTTGTTTTTCAAGTTTGATGAAACTGCTTGAGTTTCTTGTCATATGCCTAGGGTATCCACTATCCAAGTACCATTTGCTCTTCCCTTTTATGGTAATCTGCAATCAAAGAATAGTCTTAAACTTTCTTTAGTATCCAAATTTTCTTGGGTCTTGAAGAGTTAGAGGTAAAAACTCTTTTTGCCTGATCCTTCTTAACAAGTTTCTAGACTTTAAGACATTTATTCTTAAAATGTTCAGAGTCTTCATACTTAGAAACTTTAAGAGCACTTTGACCAATGGATTTTGTAAAAACTCTTTAGAAATGATTCTTTTAAGTGAGTCTAGGCGGTTTCTGTCTAAGTCTCTCATTGACTTTTAGAAAATCAATCAAAAGATCACTTTTTTTTTTTTAAATTAAAACTCAAACTGGATTTATTGTGGTAAAGGATTCGAATGAAAATAATGTGTTCTAAGGTTTCCGAACCTTTTGAAAATTTTGTAGAAATGTTTGAAAATTCCTTTTTCAAACTCTCATTTTCTTTAGAAAAAGAATCACGACTTTCCTTCAAATCATTGAAATTATTTTGTAAACTTTCAACCTTTTCTTTTTAAGAATGTCCTGTTGTCTAAGTTTAAAATTTTCCCTCTTCAGTTTAGAGATCCTTTTTAGAGAGAATTTAAGGTTCAAACAAAGTTCATTTTTTTTTTTTTTTTGTCTGATTCAAAGTCTATATTTGAGTTAGATTCTGAGTTTGAGTCTAAGTAAGCCATCAAACAGATGTTTGCATACTTCTTGTCACTCTCTTCACATTTTGTGTAGCCTAAGTTTCTACTTTTAGATCTTTCTTGTACTTCTCATACTATTCTTTCTTCTTTTTCAACAAAGGACAGTTTGACATGATGTGTCCGTTTGTCTCATACCTTACTTGGTTCATCTTCTTCCATCGATCATTTTTGTGCATTTTGCTTGTATTGCTTCAATGTGGAGAGTTGAAAAAAGATAGTGAAGTGAGGTTGTCGAAAGTTTAAATGCAGACCTATAGATGCTTAGGTCGGAGATTAATAGTGATAAGTTCGATCAATCTCGAGCAGTCATAGCCAAGCTTGATGACTCAAGCACCCCATGTTGGCCGTGGCTACGAGCTTCATGAAACTAGAGTGGCTATGGCCCCAAGCAGTGGTGGCCGGTGGCCAAGAAGAGTAATTTTAGATTTTTAGCCTTTTTTATTTAATTCTTATCCTTTCTTTTTTTATCCTTCTTCTCTTTTTTTTTTCTTTTTTTTTCCATGTGGCATCTATCTTGTTGAAGTAATAAAAAGGTATTTTTCGTTAACTAAAGTGGACGAGTTCACAAAACACTTGATTACATCAATTTAAGAAGTTTTAAAACTTAATTTTATATATATATATATAAGGTTCAGGACTTCTATATATATTAGCTTTCTAGCTAGTGTTTATATTCTAAAAAAATGAGATATCAAGTTTTTTGGCTCAGGAAGGTAAGCATAGATATGGTTCTTTCTCCTCTGTGAGAGCTTCCCTCTGTTAAAGAAAACTCCTTAACTGTTTTAAAATTGACAAAACCTTTCCAAAAAGTCTAGTCTGAAGATTTGCAGACTCAAGTGTTATAATCTGAAGGACTCCAGATTCTACCGTCAAAGTTTGAAGATCACTAGACTTTAATCTCAAAGTCTGACCACACTGATAAATTCTAGACCGACGAGTGAAGACTTATCCATATGCAAGTTTATCTTCAAGGATTCGATTCGTATGGTTTGTGGAAAATCTTACGGCTAGATATAGCACCTTATGATCAATTATTATTATTGAAATCAATTCGGATAATCAAATCTTTTGAAAGGCAAAGTATATTAGGAATGTTCTACTTATGGAAACCAAGCTCCTGATTGTATGGGCAAGCAGGATTGATGGGCTATCATCACATTCCTTAAGCGACTCGAAATCTCCTTAATTGATTCTGTCCAATGGGTAGATTGGAAGAACTCCTTTGGAAAGTGCCAACGGTTGTAGAGGCATGGAGGAGTACATAAGGAAGACTCTCAAGTTGTTCAAGTGTGTGCGTGAAAGAAAAATTTCAAAGTTTTAAGCTTCTAGTTCTTTGCTATTTCATTTGTCGAGCTTAACTTGTACTCAAAAGAGAAAGCAAACACTCGTGAGACTTTGGAAGAGTGTAGTAGAGGTTCTACACTGTGAAGTCAAGGACGTGAGACTGTAAAATCTCTTTTGATTCATAGTGAAATCCAACCAGTGGACTATCAATGCGGGAGAGTGGACGTAGGCTTAATCTAAGCCGAACCACTATAAACTTTATGTTTCTATTCTCTTTCCCTAAACTCCTTACTTTAATTCGTAGCTTTATATATCTGCTTATAATTGATTACATCTTTAGTTTGTTATCTTCTAAAGGCGATTTACTTTCATTAAGTCTTGCGAAAATTTCTTTTAACACCTATTCACCCCCCTCTAGGTGTTCTTACTAGCCCTTTCAGCCTTTTGGTTGGGAGCTTTCCCAGCATCACAATGATGTTTTCTTTCAGCTACCTCCGTGATCGTCATCCCCCCCATTCTTCTCGATCATCCGTAATCCTTCTCTATTATTATTAGTTATTTCCATCTGCTTTTAGTTTTAGTTAACAAGTCTACTTGGCATTGTTTCATCGCCTTAGTTTCCCCTCCACCACACGCTGCCCCTGTCAACTTTTCGAGAATATTTCCGAGTTGACTCTGTGCTAGCCCATTTCTTTTTTCTCATTACACGATGGCTGCAGAGGTTCCCTTAACAAACCCAAGCATCTCTAGTGAACGATCTTCTAGGGAATCATTTGGTTTGGCGTGAGTTGATAAGAAAGTAGGGGTGTCAATAATAGAACCGAACCAAAAACCAAACCGAACCGAACCGAAAAATTCGGTTTTTTCGGTTCGGTTTTCATTAAAAATTGAATTTTCTAGTTTGGTTCGGTTTTTATCAGTTAACCAAATCGAACCGAACCAATAAACTGAAAAATAGAACCATTAACCAAACCGGCAAAGGGCCAACCCTATTTCTCTCTCGTCTCCTCTCGTCTTGAAGGTGGGATGGCGACAACGGCGATGACTGTGACTTCAACGGCGGCAGGGACGGCGACAGCAACGACGAAAAACCAAAATAGCGATGGCAATGTTACTACACTTTCTTCCGTTTATGTCGGAAGCTCCAGTGGCGGGTTGGACAATCGGAAGCTAAAAGAAGAAGAAGGCGGACGGCACAGCGATGGAGGGAGACGCGCTCACCGAGTCGCTGAACGATCTCTTCCTAAACCTCTCCACGATGGTCAAATCCAAACTCCAGGTACCTCGATCTTGTTCCCTCGTCCTCATCTCAAATTCCTCGAGGTTTTCTGCTTCGTGCGACGAATGAATCCGCCCTTGAGATTTCCGCAATTGATCGGTGGGGTTATCTAATCTGATGGATGATGGAATTGGATGATGGTGTCTTGCGACGGCCGATCGGGCGGTCCAGGGCGTGAACAATCAGCTGGAGCTGGTGGAGAAGATGAACCAGTGAGTGGCGAAGGAGTACGTGGGGTTCGGCGACGTGGCGTCGGGGCTGAGAGTGTTCGTGTCGTGGAGCAGCTGAAGTCCAGGAGCAGGGGCTTTGACAAGTACGTGCGGTAGATTGAGGCGATCGAAGAGCAAGTGACGCGATTCGAGTCCGAAAACCAAAAGTTGAAAACCGAAAAACTGAACTAAACTGAATCGAACCAAACCGGTTCGGTTTTGGTTCAGTTCGGAAGATTCTTTTAACGGATTGGTTTTTCAAAAAAAATCGAACCGAACCGAACCGTTGACACCTCTATAAGAAAGGCTGAGATGGTTTTGACTGGAGGGAGTTTGTTGGAGAAGTAGTTCAGTCGAGCTGCTTAGCTAGTGTTCCAAGGAAAGGGGCTGGTATGGGTGAGATTATTATCCTCAAATGAGAATATGTACTTGGGCTCGTCTCATTAGCCTCTTTATAACCCTTACAAGATGACTGTTTAAAATAATATGATATTGTAACATCAATTACAATTAATCAAGATAAAAAAAAAAAAAAAAATAGGCACAATCAAATGAAGGTAATGTACAATTTTAAAAGATATGAGGAATCATGAAGATTATGGGAAATTTCTTAGTTATATTTCAGCTGTTTCTAATAACATTAACATAATAACGAATATGAAATAATAATTTCCTCAGGCTTCGTAACTATAATTTTGAGTCACATGCATAATATGACATTTGAGAGAATTAAATTATCACTCCTATCGATATATGATGATAATTACAACAATACTAATACTAATCACACAAGATATTCATTTTTTTCTAGAAAAGAATTTGCTAGGTATCATGATATCAACTATAACTCGTACGCGCCGCGTGTGGGCATGGCTGGGTCCGCAAGACATGGAATTTTCGCACCCCCTGCCACTCATCTTCCTTGCCTCCTACCAATGACAATGGATAATGAGCCTCTCTCACAATGGATAATGAGCCTCTCTCTCTCTCTCTCTCTCTCTCTCTCACACACACTCAGCCCCTTCAATTTACGTCGGTCCCTCTCTCTCTTCACTTTCATTCACTCCCTCGTCATTACAAAGCAAAGCACAAGACCTCTCTCATCAATGGAGCGTTCCGCTTGGCCTAAGAACCTCTCCTCCAGCCGCAAGCGCGCGATCCAGGAACTATGTGGCCAAAATCCCAAGAAGCTCAGAGATGTCTTCGACGCTCACTCTCAAACTGGCGATAACCCACGGCAGCCCTTGTTTGCCGAAGATCTGAACGTCAGCGTCCTCGGGTCGTTCAGCAACACCTAATCCTTATCGAGCGGAGCTGAGTCCTATGAGGTCTTGCAGGTCCCGAGCAACGCCTGTGTCATGTCCGAGGTCTCTGAGGAAAGTGAGAGCATCAAGAACCACATCCAGAGGTCTCCGGCATCCATCTTGTGGGAGCAGTCCCTAGTCGAGGCTGCGACGGCGATATACGAGGGCAGAGTAGACGTGGCTTCGGAGATCCTGAGGCGCTTGTCTGCGGTGCCGAACCCCATGAGTAATTCAAAGCAGAAATTGATGGGATACATGTTGTCTGCGCTTAAATCGCACGTGAGCCCCATCAATAACCCCCCTCCCGTGGCTGAGTTGTTCACCATGGACCATGTGTTGTTGGCTCAGTCACTTTACGAACTGTCTCTTTGTTTCAAGCTCAGTTTCATCGCTGCCAATTTCGCGATTGTGGCAGCTGCATCGGAGCAACCCTCCACTAACAAGCTCCATGTTATTGATTTTGATATTGGTGGGGACGGACAGTACATCGATCTCCTTTACGCGTTGTCCATGCGTCAGGCGGGCAATCAATCCACCCTCACGATCACGACGCTCGCAGATAGCATCAACGGTGAGGAGAGGCTCAGGATGATTGGGGACCGACTGAGCGAACTCGCGGCCAAAAAGGGAGTTAGGTTAGTATTCAACATCGTGAGCCAGAAGCTGAGCGAGTTGAGCCGCGACTCACTGGGCTGCGAGCCCGACGAGGTGCTGGCGGTGAACTTGGCGTTCAAGCTGTACAGAATGCCGGACACGAGCGTGTCCGTGGATAACACGCCTGACAAGCTCCTCCGGCTCGTGAAGGCTCTGGCACCGCGGGTGGTGACGCTGGTGGAGCAGGAGATGAACGGGAACGCAGCACCATTCACCACGCGCGTGGGGGAGGCGCTGGGGTACTACGGGGCGCTGCTCGAGTCGATCGAATCTACAGTGCCGAGGGACGACTTGAAGCAAGCGATGGCGGAGGAGGGGCTGAGTCGGAAATTGGGGAACTCGGTTGCTTGCGAAGGTAGGGACAGGGTTGAAAATGCGAGGTTTTCAGGAAGTGGAGGGCCCGCATGGGGATGGTTGGGCTCCAGTTGAAGCCACTGGGTGGACACGTGGCCGAATCATTGAAGGTGTGGCTCCGTTGGCCCTATAACCCGGGATTTACGATGAAAGGAGAGAATGGGGTGGTTTGCTTCGGCTGGCGTGGCCGAACTCTCACCGTCACATCTGCTTGGCGTTAGTCAAATTGATAGACGAATGTGAATGTCATGTGCTACGGATGGGGATTGTTGAGAAATCAAGTGGATGTAAAAGTAAAATAATCACTTGATTTTATATAAGCAATATTACAAGACTCTTTTACACACACACCACTCTCATATACGTCTCACACACCTCACCACTACACACACTTTTTCACGCCACCTACTCCACCCACTCACTCACTCAAGTACACATCCCACACTTTTACGTACACACTCCACTCACGCTTCACACACTCCTCACAATTCACACGCACACAAGAGGCAAGTCCCCTATTTATAGGGTGTAAAGTCGGCATATCCACCGACTTCCCACACCATCTTTTTCCTATTATTTTATTGCATCTTGGGTCAACAATTGCGGCTGAGAATTGTCTGGAGAGAGGGAGAGAAATCTGGAGAAGTAACGAGAGAGAGATCTAGAGTAATAGAGAGAGAGAGTAATCTGGAAAAATCCAGAGAGAGAGAGAGAGGCGGTGCCCTTCTCAACACTCCCCCTCACCGACTACTCTCTCTTAATTTAGATATGGTAGTCGTGCCGATATTGTTTTTGGACTCTTCAACTGTCTCCCTCCATTCAGCATATTGTAAAGCTTTCTCATACGTAGATGGCTCTATGGCTCCATCTTCAGTTGCTTCTCTTGTGATTTTCCCTTGAGTTTTGTGATTCTTGAATTTTTGTAATGCCAATTCATTCTGTCCTTTAGTCTCCTTTTCCTCCTTACTCAATTCGGTCTTCGTATTTAGCATATCTCCTCTAAGAATTTTGAGATTGGAACTCACCTGATCAACCCTCTCATTCATGGCTTTCATTTCATGCTTCAACCGATTCAGTCCCATCCGAAGCACTTCAATGTAGACCTCTTGATCCTTTTTCTCATAAACTTTCTTCTCCTCGATCTTATTCCACCTATCCTTGCACCATGGGATGTAGGGTGTAGATGGCCTCCTTTCCTCAAAGAAACCTTTCTTCTTCTCCTTCATGTGTTTGATATCTCTCTCAGTATGACCAATTGGGAACATCATAGCGGGCTTGAGATCCTGAAACTTCTGCAGCTTCTTGAACTCACATCGGAACTTCTCTAGCTCCCTTTCTTTTGCCTTGAGCTCTCCATCCTTCTGCCTTATCATCTCATCCCTTTTCTTCAACATATTCTCCATCTTTCTCTTCTCAACTTTCAGCTTCTTTATCATCTCCTGCATCTCTTGCAGTTCCTTTTCACGACTGCTTGTTGGCATTGTTAGTTGTTTCTTCAAGTTCTCCATTGGCTTGCTCTTGTTCGGGGTTGTGATAGAACTTGTCGAATTATCCAACTCAACTATACAAGCTGTTGCAAGCTCTTCTCGTTCCTTCACACGCAACAAATGTGCGCTTGAAAGTCCCATTCTTCTTCACTTTCAATCTCCTTCTTGCAAGTAGTGACGACATTTCCTTCTTCTCGCCTATACCAACAAAATCTGGCAATATGTCCTACCTTGCCACAAACGTAGCACTGTTTGCCACGCCTTTTGTTGCTCTTATCTTCGTCGTTGTCGTCGTCACGATCTTGACGAGCTCCCCCTGGCTAATAACCCTTCTTTTCGGGTTGCCTCCACCAATCTCCATGATCTTTCCATGGTTTGCCATCTCTTGCACCTGCTCTATTTCTATTTTGGCCCTTGAACCCTCTTTTATTACTAAAGAGGGCATTTTCATCATCTTTAATTGAGACCTTAGAAATTTGTTTATCTAAGGCTTCTTGGTTGGCCAATATATTCTCCAACCCTATTAGAGTTGGCTCATTTGCCCATCCACGAGTGGCCGTAACAATACCATTATATTCTGGCCTTAACTCGTGAATTATGATTCTTCTCATTCTTGTCTCAGAGATGGCATTCTCAGGATCTAATTTTAAAATTTCTTCGCAAATAGATTTAACTTTAGAAAAGTATTGACTCACCGTCATATTTTGTTGCGAGATTGAGAGGAGCTCTTTTTCCAGGCATTGTAACTTGGCATCGTTTGTCCTTGCAAACAGCGTTGCCAAGTTATCCCAGGCCTCCTTCGGGGTCGTCACACTTTTTATGTGTTGCAGTAATTCATCTTCAATAGTCACGGCAAGCACATAAAGAGCCTTACCTGATTTTATATTTCATTTTCTTAATTCACTATCATTCATGGGTGGGGTGGTGTTGCTCCCGCCAACAATATCCCACAAATCTTGTCCTAGCAAGTAATATTGTATGCGGGTACTCCAATTATTATAATTTGAGTTGTTAAGCTTCTCGATACCACTTACCGAACTCGAGAAATCCGCCATCGTGACTTGAGTATAATGCCCCGCACTATACCAAGTAAGTCTGGTCCCGGACCAACAGACTTCACAATCCCAGATTGTGCACTAGCAAAAAATCCGACGTCCTTCGCTTCTTCGCTCCTTGGCTCGACGATCCTTGACCACCTTGCTCACCTACAATGGTCCCCGACCACTGTCTTCGGCCTCCAACGACCTGCTCTGATACCAATTGTTGAGAAATCAAGTGGATGTAAAAGTAAAATAATCACTTGATTTTATATAAGCAATATTACAAGACTCTTTAATACACACACCACTCTCATATACGTCTCACACACCTCACCACTACACACACTTTTTCATGCCACCTACTCCACCCACTCACTCACTCAAGTACACACCCCACACTTTTACGTACACACTCCACTCACGCTTCACACACTCCTCACAATTCACACGCACACAAGAGGCAAGTCCCCTATTTATAGGATGTAAAGTCGGCACATCCACCTACTTCCCACACCATCTTTTTCCTATTATTTTATTGCATCTTGGGTCAACAATTGCGGCTGAGAATTGTCTGGAGAGAGGGAGAGAAATCTGGAGAAGTAACAAGAGAGAGATCTAGAGTAATAGAGAGAGAGAGTAATCTGGAAAAATCCAGAGAGAGAGAGAGAGGCGGTGCCCTTCTCAACACGGATGGATGGCGATAGGGATGTGATAACTATAATGCGTTGTTTTCACGGGGTATTTCCTGAAAAGATGGGAAAAGAAGAAGATAATCCCATTCCTCCTACCCAAGCAATCGAGTAATAAAAAGAGAATGTCTGGAGTTGAGGGAAAAAACATTCCAGTGCGTTGCATTCATTTCCTGCGTTATTCTATTTGTTTCGTTTGGTGTCTATTGAATTCTTGCGGGCACTCTTTCGGTTGTGGGGCTCCACCAGTTACATCATTTCTGGAGGTTCGTAGTTTGCAGCTTAGCTCGAGCTACATTTCCGCTCGGTCTTTGGGGAGAGAGAGAGAGGGGGGGGGGGGGAGAGTGTGTTGGAGTCAACACCTAATATGCCGCAAGCGTGAAGAAGCTGCAAGAAGAATACAGAGCTCTAGAGAAAGATGAGCCTGCAAGTAGATGGTGGAGTCGTCAAGAAGCGAGGGCACACGTTGGTCAAAAAGAAAGAGAAGAAAAGTCCAAGATGGTTTTCAAGCATTGATTAGCCATCTTTAACAAATTGAAGTTGACAAAGAAAGAGACGAAAAAGTTTTGCCTGGAAAAATGGCTCGTTTGATGGTAGTGTTTGGTTTAATGTCATTGGCTTACCTTGGACTTGGACTTATATGGTTTTTGAAGTTCGTTCAACACTGGAAGGATGTCATACAGTTGCATTACCACAAAACTGCAGTTATTGCTCTTGGAATGTGTGAATCGTCTCTCTGGTACTTCGAATATTCCAACTAAAACTCCACTGGAAGAAGACCGATAGGCATAACGATGTGGGCTCACTTTTACTGCAGTAAAGAAAACACTCTCGAGACTTCTCTTATTGGTAGTGTCGATGGTTATGGAGTGGTGAGACCTATCCTCGGGGACATAACCTCAAGAGTGCTTTTTGGTGGAGCATATCTAGTTGCATCCGAGTCGTATGAACTCGTTGAACAGCTTGGGAATATCAATGACTTCTCTGGAAAGACAGCATTGTTTCTGGTCTTGCCCGTTACATTGCTGGATGCTTGCTTTATATTATGGATCTTTTAATCATTATCCAAAACTCTGGAGCAGCTTCAGGTACTCGTGCTCTGTTTACTTGGGTTGGTAAATTACACATGACAAAATTTCCATCCAGCAAACAGGTGCATGGAACATTATAATACTACTGCAAGAAGCAACTACCAACCCAGAACAGCTCATACACTCTAAGGAGCAAGCATGGCGTCAAAACACAGTATGCCCGTTTTATCTCGAAAAATATTTATCGTATTCCTTAAACAAACACTCCCTCCCTCCCTCCCTCCCTCCCTCCCTCTCTCTCAATTATGGACACAAGGTGCTGCATTCGGTCAAGTGCAACAAAAGCTAACCATTCTAGCGCAACTGATATCTAAGAACCCATTCAGCTGAGGTAAACTAACTACTCCAAGCCTTCGAAAATAGTTAAAAAGGCAATAAGTCATAAGCAACAATATCTATCGAATTCACCTCAGCTTTCAAGCTCGATGACCTTCTCAATGAGCGCCCGGCGGTCCTTCCCATCCATCTCCGCTTCGACCCTCCTCTCCAAACTGCCTCTCCTCCCCCCCCCCCTCTCCTTCCATTGCTACGGCGGCTCATCAAGGAAAGCAACCACCTTTTCCCTTGCCACCGCTCCTTGTGGCCACAGTCCGTTGGGTAGACTCAGAGCTGCAAATGAGGGAAACAATATATGCAGGGCCAAATTTACTCAAAATATATAAAAGGGGTGTTTTTTAGTTTTTGTCTTTTCTTCTTTCTTTTTTCCTTTTGCTAATATTACCGAAAAACAAGACTCCAATTTTCATCCCCATGTGTTGTTTTTGTTACACGTAATTTATGCGAATTTCAACATGCATTTTAAGGTTGAACCTGGCAATTATGATTCATGGATTAGTAGATTCTTCATTTTATTTTTATCTTTAAATCTTGCTATGTCTATATAACTTGCAGTGTCTACTTGTTATGATGGTGATGTTTGGAATTATCATATTCAACCAGTGTTTGAATGTATGTTCATCTCTCCTCCTGTACTAGGATCACCGCACACAAGAGGAAGATCAAGGGATATTTTCTTGCATTCTCTTTGCCGGGGGACAATTCCCCGAGTATTTCATAAGCATGGAGCATCTTGATTTTACCAGTTGTTCCTTAGAAACCTCCATCTTCAAAAGAGAACGAGCTAACCACCCCTTATTAAAGATGTGGTCTCTCTCTCGGAAATTCACAAATTGGTCCAAACATACTAATGCACACATAATACAGTTATGACAATTTTACTTCAAATTAATTTTTGGACATCGCCAAAAACCCCATATTAATAGCCGTGTAATACAGTTATTCTTGAGAAAGAAAAAGAAAAAAAAAAAGGATTTTGAACGAAAATGTCATTAGTTACATTGAGATTTCACTAGTAAATTTGGTACTTTGTTTAAGATTAAATTTGTCACTCTAAATTGTTATTTGAGATAAGGTCAATTTCAAATCTTTCCTTTTTTTTTTTTTCTTGAGAAAATGCTTTCACTTTAAATTCTTCTCTAAAATTTGGCCCAATAACAATACCAATGAAACAAGATGTTCATTTTTTTTCTAAAACAGGAATTTACTATGTATCATAACATCATTTGCGATCGACCTAGCTGCTCGCAACTTGCCTAGATCCCGCAAGACATGGAACCTTCGCACCACCTCCATGCGCTTCTTCCTTCCCTCTTTCGCACATGACCCTGAGCTCTTTTGTCTGTCAAAAAGCCACTCTCTCTCACTCTCTTTCTTAACTTTCCTCCCTCATCACAAAAGCAAAGCACAAGACCTCTCTCATCAATGGAGCGTTCCGCATGGCCTAAGAAACTCTCCTCCAGCAGCAAGCGCGCGATCCAGGAACTCTGTGGCCAAAATCCCAAGAAGCTCAGAGATGCCTTCGACGCTCACTCTCAAACTGGCGATGACCCACGGCAGCCCTTTTTGGCGGGAGATCTGGTCGTCAACGTCCTCGGGTCGTTCAGCAGCAACAGCCAATCTCTATCGAGCGGGGCTGAGTCCTATGAGGTCTTCCAGGTCCCGAGCAACGCTTTTGTCAGTTCCGAGGTCTCCAAAGGAAGTGAGAGCGTCAAGTCTCCGGTCCAGAGGCCTCCGCTAAAGAGCGCCAAGACCCGCGTCCGGAGACTCCAGAGGTCTCCGGTGTAGATCGTCAAGCCCCCCGTCCAGAGGTCACCGTTATCCATCTTGTGCGAGCAGTCGCTACTGGAGGCTGCGACGGCGATATACGAGGGCAGAGTAGACGTGGCTTCGGAGATCATGAGACGCTTGTCTGCCGTGCCGAACCCCATGAGTAATTCAAAGCAGAAATTGATGGGATACATGTTGTCTGCGCTTAAATCGCGCGTGAGCCCAGTCGATTACCCCCCTCCCGTGGCGGAGTTGTTCACCGAGGAACATGTATGCTCGGCTCGGTCACTTTACGAACTGTCTCCTTGTTTCTGGCTCGGTTTCATGGCTGCCAATAACGCGATTTTGGAAGCTGCATCGGAGCAAACCCTCCACTAACAAGCTCCATGTAATTGATTTCGATATTGGTTGGGAACAACAGTACAACAATCTCCTTGACAGGCTGTCCATGAGTCAGGCGGGCAATCAATTCACCCTCAAGATCACGGCGCTCACAGAGCCTCCACCGTGAGAAGAGGCTGAGGATGCTTTGGAATGGACTGAGCGATCTCGCGGCGCGTAGGGGATTTAGGTTAGTATTTAACATCGTGAGGCAGAAGCTGAGCGAGTTGAGCCGCGACTCGCTGGGCTGCGAGCCAGACGAGGTGCTGGCGGTGAACTTGGCGTTCAAGCTGTACAGAATGCCGGACGAGAGCGTGTCCGCGGAGAACACGCGCGACGAGCTCCTCCGGCGCGTGAAGGGGCTGGCGCCGCGGGTGGTGACGCTGGTGGAGCAGGAGATGAACGGGAACACGGTGCCATTCACGACGCGCGTTGGGGAGGCGCTGGCGTACTACGGGCGCTGCTCGAGTCGATCGAGTCTGGAGTGGGGCGTCGCCCGCTGGAGCGAGTGTGGGCGGAGGAGGGGCTGAGGCGAAAATTGGGGAACTGGGTTGCTTGCGAAGGTAGGGACAGGGTTGAAAGATGCGAGGTGTTCGGGGAGTGGAGGCCCCGCATGGGTATGGCTGGGTTCCAGTTGAAGCCACTGGGTCGACACGTGGCCGACTCATTGACGGCGTTGTTCCACCGTTTGGAGTGGGCCTGTGACCCGAGATTCACGGTGACAGAAGAGAATGGTGTGGTTTGCTTCAGCTGGTGCGGCCGAACTCTCACCGCCGCATCTGCTTGGCATTAACCAAATTGATATACATATGTGTATGTTATGTGCTATGGATGGCAATGGCGATGGCGATGGCAATGTGATATCCATAATGAATTTTTTTCAAGATGTATTTCCTGAGAAAATGGGAAAAGAAGAAGAGAATTTCATTTCCCTACCCACGCAAATGAGTAATAACAAGAGAGATATTTGGGTTTGTGGGGAAAAGAACATTTAGATACGTTGCATTCATTTTTTGCATTATTTGATTTGTTTCGTTTAGTGTGCATTGAATTCTTGTGCACACTCTTTCTTCTCCGTCGATAGCCGTTGTGGGGTTCCACCTATTACATCCTTTCTGGAGGTTTCGTAGTAGTTTGCAGCTTATCTCGAGCTCCATTTCCGCTCAGTCTTTTGGGACCGCGGAGAGGGGGGGGGTGGGTGATTCATGCCGGGGATGGGATGAGAATTGTTTTAGCTGCTATTTGCACCTCCGTTTCTTTAATGATTGAGCCTTCGTTTTCAATAGCTGATATAACATTTTAAGTTCATTCCCACATTTTCTCTCCATTTTGAGATTGAGTAGTTTTATTAGTGATTTGTCTTTTTTATGAAACTGAAAGCCAAAATTACTTTCGACATGAGTGACACTTAACGTCGTAAGACGCACATATTTGTGCCTTAATTTCTGTCCATGATGGTGATATCTTCTTTCCTAGTTCAATATAGGAGCAATATTATTCGTCCGCCAATGCTTCGCCTTTGAATGTCCTTCCTCAAGCTCGCACTTACACCAAAGAAGCCCCACGCAAGCTCCAAAAAAACAAGAGGACCCTTGCTTCATCGAGCAACTCTCATTATGCTGTGGGATCGAAGTCCAAGCCTGTCCCCAAACACGAATTCTTCGTTGTTTTGAAGGGTATCATGAAACGCAATGCCACGATCAAACAAACACTGAGGCAAGTGGATGAATTGAGCTCTAACGAGGAAGAGGGTTAAAAGGGAAAGGCATATGAGGAGAAAACGGAAGGCTCGTATAGAGATGATGCAAAGAGAGTTGGCTGCGATCAGAATTACGAAGGGGTAGGATTCATCCAGGTTGTTGTTTCCCAAACAGGCAATGATAAATGCAATAAGGGCGGGGAGAGAACAACTGAGGCAATCGCAGGCAGCTGCGCCGAACTATACTTCGCTGGATGGAGGGTGTAATCATGGCACGGTTGAGGGCTTGAGTGATGAGGAGCCTGAGCTTCAGGGGCGAATCGCCATGTTCAAAGGTAAGATTAAGGGTGGAAAGAAAGGTGTTTTCAAGAGTTTTGACGACAGGGCAGTGGATGTGCCGTTGAGAAAACAGACTGAGCTTGAGGACGATGAAGATGAGATAGGGGAGGAGGAGCAATTTAGGAAGGGATTAGGGAAGAGAATGGATGATGGAACTACGAGGTAAGTATTTATTACCGGGAACGGTAGTACAATTCCTGCTTAATGTGCAGCAGCCACAAAAGTTTTATACACCTCCTGCAGTGGCTTATGGTCTTGCACCAAGCATCGGGGCAGTTGGCCCTTCTCCTCCAAGCATAGAAGAGGCGATGGTTGTTGGGCAGGCGTTGGATTTTAGGTCGCTTCCACAGTGAGCTGAGCTTGCTATGAAAGCTTTGTGCGATTATGCTAGGAGTCTGGAGGTAATGTGTTTTGTTTTGTTCCCTTTTCTTCCAATAATGTTTAATCAGATCCATTGTCTTCTCAATAGAGGCAATCCATTATTTGGTCTGATGTATGAAGAAAACACTTTTCTCCTTGAAGTTAGATGACCTAATTATGTATATGATTCTTTTGATTTCTGTCAGAAATCACAAAGCAAAACCATTTCATCTTTGGCAAAGAATATCACTACACTTGAGAAGTCTATGTCTGCCGCTGGTGGGCATGCATCTTTATGCAAAAGCTTCGTGACTATACTTCTGTTTTATGTAAGTTGTCGCAGGTGTGGCTTTGTTTTGTTCATCTTTTACCCATATCCTTTAAACCATCTTTGTTAATTTCCTTTGATCTGTATAGGAAAGGTTAAAGCTCTATTGTGCTGATGGTTTCTGTGCCCACTAGCAAGTGATCAACACAACAACTCAGCACAAGAATACGAGTCACCCGATCTTCCGTGCATGTGTTTAATCTTTGCAAGTTTCGTCAGAAGTCTCCGGCGATGAATGTATTCAATTTCACTTTGGCTTCATCGAATGCTTTGCAAATGTCAATCGGGGTTGGGGCAGGTGGAATTAATTAGGTTTGAGCTCGACATGTTTAAACTTTTCAAACAAGCAAGTGAAGATCATAGCCGTCTGGGGATGAGAGCTGTCCTTAACTACACTATGTGCTCGGATAATAGCCGGGCCTAAATCCAGGTCGTGTATATTTGTTTGCCCCCGAGGAATCGGTAAACTTTCTGCGCAGAAAACAAGTGAGGAGTTGCATGAGACATTTTCTTTTAATTCTTAAATTGTAGTATGTTACACATCAACTACCAAAGAGCAATGACTTATTGGTTGTTGCAGATTTCAATGTGCAGCAATCTGGGCAATAAAACCATACTGCTATTAAGCATTTACTTAATTTTGCGACCGAAAGACGCCATGCTTTGCCTGTCAAAAGAAAGATGACGCGGTGAGCTTACACAATACTCTCCTAGTCATGCGGAAAAGGACAAAAAAAAGGAGAAAAAAAAAGAGAACAAGGAAAATTTAATAAAAAAATAAAATATTATTCAAAATTATTTACATTAGCGTTGCCTAGATGGCCAGCACCAGCTAGCTTTCACGTTCGTACTCACCACACAAAAATGTCTATGAATTGGATTGACATAATTGTAAAATATCTATGATGGAATTGGTAGAAAAAATAATATGATTGTTTTTGGTAATTTCCCTCTGATTTATATTGGTGCGCTAGTTCTGGCCTCGCAAACATTAAATTGAAGGAATGTGGAAGTTTAGTGATACCTAAGTAGTTGTTGACATGTTATGACTAAAATATCACAATTAGAAGTTAAAAAATCCAACACGGGCTAAGTTTGCTTGTCGTACGTGGATCTCTAGTCAAAGTCCATCGTAACTCGACTCCCGGACTTCCATTCAACGCAAAGTAGAGAACAAGATTAGAAGAGTGTCAATGTCAATGTGCCAAAGTCCCATCTATGCAATTATCAAACCAATAAAAAAAGTATTTTATATCCATGTATTCCCTGTTAGTTTGATAACTGTTGACACCTAAATTTTGACTAATCATTTAGTAATTAATTGCATAAAAATTTAGGGATTAATCTTTAACCCCTAAGAAAAAAATTGCATCTCATGTAGTCGCATTTGCATCGGTACTAAGAGGACAACAAGAAGCAAAAGCAGCTCACAACATATTATATAATATGCCCATATTGTATTATTATAATATATCCATAATATTATACAATATGTCAGTTTTAGTAACACCAAGAAGGAACCTCCTCATTAATGCATACCCGTCCACGCACGAAAATTTCCCTGCTAGAGGAAGGGGGGGAAGCAAAAAGAAAGAATAAAAAAGTCCATTGTGAGGGGGGGCTTCCCCTTTCGTTCACGCAAGCGGAGAGAAGAAAGGGGATTAAAAAAAGAAGAGTGCCGAGAGAAAGATAAAAAAATACATTGGGAAGGGGCTCTTTCTTCGAAAAGAAGGTGAAGTCGAGGGGGAAATAAGAAAGAAAAAAAGAACGTGAAGGAAAAATAATAAAAAAGCGAAGGGATTGTCTTCTTAAAGTGAAGACTTCGAGCAACACAAGGGAGGGAGGAGGAGAGAGAACCTGCAGAGAAAAAAAGAAAAGTGAAGTCGAAAAAGGGTGTGTGCGGCGGAACAAAAAGGGAAGAAAGAAAACACTTGTGGATCTTCTTCTTCGCGGGTTCTTCTTCCTCGCTGGTTTGTTCGCCACTGCCCGACCGAGCTCCTGCGCTACCGGTCTCTCCGCGCCACCTCCGCTGCAATCCCGCGAGCCTGCCGCCCCCGCTCTCACCAGCCCTCCTCACCGATCAAGCCACCGGACTCCACACCGCCACGAAGACCCGAGTGACGCGGCCGCGCGCCCGGACCTCCCGCGCTACTCGCCTCCGACGTGCCCTTCGCCGCCGACGCCACGGCCCGACGCCAATCGAGGCGATTCCTCCCTTTGAGCGCCGCAACCAAGCAACACCGCTCGACCGACGCAACGCAACACCAGAATTCGGCGCCTCGCTTTGAGCACCAACGCCCCCATCTCCACTCGGCCGACACCCGCACCCGGAATCCTCGCTCCCGACGCCGCCGCCACCGTCTCCCCGACGCCGCTGCTCCGCGCCCCGGGCTGCGACGACGCCCACACTCGCGTGCCTCCGGCTCTGCGCCGTGCCTCCCCCTCGCGCCGCCCAATCTGCGCAGCTCCGAACTGCTGTCCCCTTGCGAGTAGCCGCGGCGCTAGCACCACCGTCGACCCGCCGCACCTCCCCGCTCAGCCCGCTCGACCCGCGACGATCGGGTACCCCTGCGCCGCTGCTACCGCCTCGCCTTGGCCGCTCGCCGGCCCCGCGTCCGCAACGCCCGCTAACGCGCCGTGCTCCGCCGCCCGCCGCCCTTGCCGGACCCCTCACCGGTCCACCTACCACCGGTCCTCGCCGGAGTCCCGAACGCCGAAGCTGCCCCTCGGATTGACGACCGGTTTCCCCACCAAAAAAAACCCACGAGCAAACCGTGCGTGGGAAGAAGAAAACAAAGAAAAAAAAAAAAAAAAAAAACAAAAGGGGAGGACTAGGTAGTTTTTTTATTATTATTATTTTATCCTCTTTTATATAGTTTATAGTTTGTTTTTATATAGTTTCTTAGTGTGATTATTCATTAATGCATGATTGAGATTCCGATGTGAAATAACCCCTCAAATTAGGGATTAGGAGTCCGATTTTCGCGCCGAAATCCGACTCACGATCTCTTATAAAAATCGACAATCCAATCTCATGCCCGAGATTCGATTTGCGATTTAATTTTCATGCAAAATTGACCAACCCGATCTCATGCGCGAATTTCGCTTTCATATGGTTCATTCAATTTTAGAATTAGGCATTAATCTTATCTTGATTGAATTGGATATCTTGCATGAAAAAATTCAAAAAAAAAAACATGCAAGTTGGATTAGGGCTAGGGTTAGCGTATTTAGTTATTTCGTTTTTTTAAAAAAAATAAAAAAATCCAAAATGCATTCATGATATTGGTTTTTTTAAGAATTGCAAATTTTTAAAAAATTCCCAAGAATTTTGTATAAAAAAAAAAAAAAAAATCATGCATTTTAGAATAGAATTACATGTCTCATTTTAAGATTAGATCAATTTGCATCTTAGGTTGGAAATTGCTAGATTAAAATAACATCTTAGTTTAAATTAAGATTTAGCATGACTTAATCCTAAGTTTAAATTGGATGGAATTTTAATTTAGCTAGGTAATTTTTGCATTTGTCTTAATTTCGAATATCATAAAAAATGCAAAAAAAATTGTCTTTAGATAAACTAGTTTCAATTTTTAGGATAAATTGCATTTTTAGGATAAATTGCATTTTTAGGAATAGAAATATCACGTGCACGTCATGTGGGATTATGTTCATAAAATGTACGTCATGTAGAATTAGTTTCATTAAAAATTGCACGTCATTATAATTAGGTCATTTTGATTTGTATATTTGATTATTGCATGTTCATTAAGAAAACAAAAAAATTTTACTCATGAAGTTTAGAACGCATTGTCATGCCATTTCATGTTAGATTAGATGCACTGCATGGTCCGCATTGAAAAAAGTGAAAACAAAATAAAGAAATTGCGTGTTAATTAGAAATCATATCTAGAGTTGTCGATATGAATTCCGATCTAACATTGCAGATGCTTTCGTTGCTATGAGGTAATCCTGTCATTTATTCACTGATTTATCTGGGTGTTAAATTGGTGGTTTGTGCATTCGCATGATCACTTCACATGTTAGGGAGGTAAATTAAAATCAATTCAAGCTGCCTGCAAAACATTTTTTAAAAAGAAAAGGTACCGAAAGGGCATTAGACAAGTCTAGTGTAACCAAGTCCCCGAACTCATTTAATCTCTGGTTCATAGGAGTGAAGTAATTCTCCCATTACTTTACTTGGGTTTCTAATCGACCCACCAAAAACAGATTAGTGGCGACTCCTAATTGAAAATCAATTGCATGTTAAGAACTTAAACCCTAAGTCGCGAATTGGTATGGGCTTGGGAGAGCTCGAGCTAAGTCTAGGCTTAGCAATCCATTAGCCAAACCCTTAGGTGGTCCAAACCCGCTTCGGGGAGGTCGCGACAGCTTGGCGACTCCGCTGGGGAGTTGAGTTGAAACTTTTAGTGGACTTAGGCCAATTTTCTTTTTGAAAAATATTTTTGTTTGGCAGCGAGGATCCCAGGTATGTCCCTAACATTTAAGGTGTTAAATGTTTTTGCAGAATGGGAGGTATAAGGGGAAGTGTTTGCTGACATTTGTTTTGCAGGGAGGTGTAGGAATGTATGGTTTACTTTCACTTATGAAGTGTTGCTTGATATAAATTGCCGTGCATGCCTTACATCTAGCACTACACTATTGCACACACAACCCGCCGCCGGACCTGGGCCGCATAGGATCATCTAGGATGGTATTGAGATGGATACCACTTCTACCGCATGCCCGCGGTACAAGTCGCCCATCTCAATCCCGAAATTTCTTTTCTGGTGTCAAGAGTACCCACCTCGGTTCGCATGCCCGCAACCCAGGTCGGCTCTTTGACCAAGCCGAAGTCATGAGGACCCGACTTAGTCCGCACGCCCGTGGCTAGTCTGATCATCCTTGCGGCCTCACTTTGGTAAGCCTTATAGACTAGAAATCGAGCCACTTACCATGCGCATGTCTATGTGATTGCCCTTTGTTTATTGGTAAAGTAAGTTTTCTAAATCCTCGCCTTTGCAATTTACTTACTTTACCATATTATTTTGTCGGTCCATGGCATTAGGATTGTCCTGAGTCTTGATCAATATACAATGGGAATACCGGACATTCGAATTATTCTCCCTCCAAAGGAAGAGCTTAGCGCATGGTGGGACAAGTTAGACCAAGCTGGCCGTCAATTTGTAGAGTCACACATTAGTCGACTACTTCCATTGCTGCGTATCAACATCCATGGCGGCCTCATCCAAGCACTTGCTCATTGTTGGTGCCCCGAGACTTCTACTTTCATCTTCGGCGGCATGCATGAACTCACGCCCACCTTGGAAGAGTATAGTATTGCCATAGGGAAACCTTTGAAAGCTGAATTAATTAGCCCACCTATCGGAATAGACCCCGTTGTGGCCTTATCTGATTTGTTGAGAATTAAGGAGGATAATGTAAGAAAGGTTTTAAAAGCTCACCGCAATACATGTCACTTGTCTTTTCTAAAAGAATGTTTTGAAAATGGCAATTCATTTCAAATGAGAAGAGTTTTCCTTTTAGCTTTCTTTGGGTTTATACTTTTTCCTCATTGCAAGAATGCTATTAATCCTTTGATGGCTCACTTAGTTGAACAAGTGTTGGGAGGAAAAAATTTTATAAACGCTATTTTGGCTGAAACCTTTCTTTCCCTCACTCGATTTAAAGGAAGCGGGGATAAGACCTTCCGTTCCTCTCCTGAGCTTTTACAAATTTGGTTCCTTTCTCATATAAAAGGGTTTGGTGGTTCAATAACTATACTTGATGTTAATAACTCTAATCACCCTATTATGAGATTTGAGAACAACCAAAAACATGCACCGGATTACCATTATTCTAGGTGGCTAGCTTTCATGAAAAAACCAACTTCCAAGGGTTTCCTATGGCATGCTAAGTGGTTCCAAGTTCGTGTGGCGAGACTTTCATGTGGAGGTGTTGGCCCAATCCCTCTCTTGGGATTCACTGGAGCAACGGAGTACTATCCAACTAGAGTAACCCGTCGGTATCAAGTTGTGCAAGAGCTTCCCCGGCATTGCAAGCGAGATCCACTCCGAGTCGGCTTCATTGATGGAGACCGAGGCCATGAAGATTCCATTCTCACAATTAAATCAATGTGGGATATGTGCCAGCCACGAAAACTCAAGTGGCCCAAGGAGGAGCTCAAGGGCAAAGAAATGAAGTACTATGCCTCAATTAAATACATTCAACAACACAAGATTCCAGAGGAGTTACTTCCAAAGATACCAGAGGTGCCGCTGAAGATCACCAACCGCGCTGAGAATAAACGCCTCAAAAGGGTTGCTGAAAAAGCTCAAGAGGAGAATAAGCGATTGCGCTGAGTGGTGTCCCGAGTGTATATTGATCAAGCTAGATGAAGTGTTTGAGTCAATCTTGTTGTTTCATTTCTAGATTAATGTTTAGGAAGTTGAGTCATTTACTTTCCTAGTTTGTTTGTCTAGGGCTTTTTGAGCTTCTATTTCATTAATCAAGTGCTTGAATCAACCTTGCTTCTATGTTGTTAGGATTGTCAAAAACTCCGTTAATGAATAAAAGTTTTAGACCATTGCCATGGACCGGTGTATTTCATATGAGATACTTATTTTTGTCCGTTTCTTCAAATTAGGTGATAACGGATCCTCCACGTTCGCCCATCATTACACGATCAAGAGCAAAAATGGCCGACCAAATCGAAATGCGTGATCGTATGACCGCTGTGGAAAATCAACTCCAGCAGTTGCTCACCTCTATGCAGCTTATGACAGATCAAATGCAATCCCTCCAAGCGCAACAGACTCTTGCACCCGTTCTCCCTGAGATAGTAGTCCCAAAGCAGACGAACAAGGCCCAAATAGGTGATGATGACATGCCGGAACTAGAGGATGACCCACTGTTCGTCACAGCTGAAAAGGCTAAGCCCGACAATGTCCCTAAGGCGGAGCAAGATGAACGCTTTGCCAAACTTGAAGAGAAACTGAAACAATTGCAAGAGTCACAGAATTCACTCCCATTCGACTTGTCAGTTTATGAGAAAGTCAAAGTGCCAAAGAAGTTTAAGATGCCGGAGTTCGAGAAATACGATGGTACTTCCTGCCCAAAAGCACATTTGCAGATGTACCACGTACGTATGGCCCAATACGTCAAGAATGAGCCTCTCATGATCCAATCGTTTCATGCAAGCTTGACTGGGCCCGCACTCAACTGGTACATAATGAAAAATATAAACCTTCTCGACACCTGGAATGAAGTGGCTGATGCTTTCCTAAAGCAGTATAAGTTCAACATGGACATTGCACCTTCCCGAGAGGATCTTGAGCGGATGGAGAAGAAGAAAAATGAGTCATTTAAGGAGTACGCTGTAAGGTGGCGAAACTTGGCGGCTCAAATCACTCCTGAGCCTACAAACAAGGAGTTGATGAAGTTGTTCGTCAAGACTCTCCCATATGAGTTCCGTAACCGGATGGCTAGCACATACGTTGAGAACTTCAACCAGCTTATCCCAGTGGGTGAACAGATCGAGATGGGCCTAAGGGATGGATGGTTCAATGAACCAACTCTTCGGGGCAAAAGGTTCACCATGAAGAAAGATAAAGAACCAACCACTCGAAGTCAATGTTGCATATGTGCAACCAGCCCCTAGTAAGCCTCCGATGGTTCGTGTCCCCGGAATCGGCAAGATGGAGGCCGAGTGCCCGCACACCGGCAATTCACCAAAAGGCGCTTCTCTCCTCTTCCGGCCCTCTATCTCAGGTTTTACCGATACTCCGAAACAAGGGATTGATCTCTCACGAACCAAAGCGGCCTAATGCTGAAAAATTCTCCAACTATGACCCCTCCAAAAAATGTGAGTATCATATGGGAGAGGTCGGCCATTCAACGATGAATGTTTGACTTTGAAGCACAAGATCCAAAATTTGTTGGATACTAAGGCATTTTCTTTCCGTACCACCCAACCGAATGTCAAGAAGAATCCGTTGCTTGGAACATCGGGGAAACGTGAATGCAATCTTCGAGTTCAATGCTAGCAAAAAGATAAACTTGAAGGTTTCTCAAAGATATCTATAGCGGATTAGTTAGAGTTGGTTATTATCCGACGATGAGAATCCTCCCTTACCTACCATGAAGGAAAGGGTTCAAGAAATGGTTAAGGCTGGCATGATCATATATGCTGACCAAGCTGGAATAGTGTCAACTATCTCCGAAGTCGTCATTGATTGGGAGAAGGAATTTGCTAAGCTAAGTGCTGAAAAGAGTAAACTAGATCCATTGATCGAGGACATGCCCCCACTTGAGGACGCCTCCGACCATGAAGGATTGATAGTGGAAGTGCCTTCAACTGATGAAGAAATAATTATTGAGATGCCCCAGCTGTATGAGTACAAGGATAACAAAGCAGTCCCTTGGTCATACGAGCTAGATGTTGACCTGATTACAAGGTCTGGTCGGACCTATGCTCAAGCTAATGCCCAACCTGCAAAGCCAATTACTGATGAAGAGGCCAAAGAATTTCTGGCTATAATCAAAGCAAGTGAGTATAACGTGGTCGACCAGTTGCGGAAATTGCCTGCTCAAATCTCTTTGCTTGAACTCTTGCAAACATCTCCTACACATCAAAAGTCCCTAATGAAGGTTCTAAGCGAAGTTCGCGTACCAGAGACGATCGAGGAAGACAGGTTAGAGGAATTCGTAGGATCAATTCTTCTTAAGGATTTAATAGCCTTTTCTGATGAAGAATTCCCTCTTGAAGGGAGGGGACATACTAAGGCATTATATATATCCGTCAAGTGCAAGGCTTCCCATGTGGCTCGAGTACTCATTGATAATGGGTCTGCCTTGAATATCTGTCCATTGGCGACTCTTCACCGCCTGAAAATAGACCCTTCAAAAATAAGTGCTGCAAAGACCTCCGTCCGAGCTTTTGATGGTACGAGAAAGGAGGTGATAGGGAGACCCACCTTGATCTCGCAAATAGGGCTGGTGATGTTTAACGTCCTTTTCCGGGTGATGGACATTCCTACCGCATTCAATTTTCTATTAGGGCGTCCTTGGATTCATACTCGCTGGAGCTGTGCCATCAAGTCTCCACCAAAGTGTGAAATTTGTTGTCAAAGGAAAGCTAGTCATTGTTCATGGCGAGGAGGATCATCGGATCTATCATGAGACGGCTATCCCCTATGTCGAGCCGGAACGTAGGGAAGAGTCGAGCTACCAATCATTTGAGCTTGTATCCACTATCCATGCATCTCGAGGATCGAGAGCACCCATCCCTGATGTGTCAAATGCAGCAGTTATGGTAGCAAGAGTGATGGTTGGAAATGGCTTTATTCCTGGCCGTGGACTTGGTAGACAAGAGCAGAGCATTCGGAATCCTATTGAAGCCCCCCGAAGGTCTCGTTCCGCCGGATTAGGGTACCATGGAAGAGGTGGAGGACATGAACAAGAGAGGAGAAACTCATTACTCCTCGATATCCGCGAGACATTCCCGGGCCCTGCTAGAATGATGCATGATGAGGGAGGAATGATCAACACCCGAGGTATCGTGCTCGATGGATGGAATGGCATGGACGACCCGACAACTTCAAAGACAGAGGATCCAGATGATGGGATGGAAGGGATCACGACTCTATTCGATGATCTCCTCATAGGAGCCATTGATGAAGAACCATCGGAGGAAATGGGTGCTAGCCCACAAGAGTAACATGTTTACTTTTCTGTACTCCCCTACGTGGGAATCCTATCTCTTTTAGGATGTGTTGTTTTCTAGGGTTTGCTTATCTATTCTGCATGTCGTTTGTCAGGAGTTGATGTCTCAAGTAGGGTTTGACTTTGTTAGGGTTTCGTTTCACTTTGATTCCGTACTTTTCAATCCAATAAATGTAATTTGGTTGATGAATATCAATTATAATTACAAGTTTTATTTTGAGGGCATGATGGGGTATACCAAACCAGCCCGTTGATGATATCCAACCGATGAAAGAAAAGAAAAATCCAAGGAGAATTATGAGGCTGGGCTTCATCATGCTTCCTCGTGTCAAAAAGTTTTTCCAAAATATTTTGCCAAAATTCTTTAAATAAAATTAAAAAAAAAAATCAAAAAAAAAAAAAAGGAAGGAAAATTCAAAAAAAATAGAAAAGAAATTCATGCCTTTTAGCCCCGTTTGTCTTTTTGAACTATCCATTTTACGTTTCAGGAGCAGCCTTATGATAGGCAAAGAGGTGAAAATGGTCCAATCCAATGTCATGAGCGATGACGGTGATGACCCTGATGATCCAAATGGTCACTCCATTGGAGTAAAACAAAGTTGGGAGCAACATGAAAAACCCAAAGTTCTCACCTCTGAGCAAACCATCACTATCAATCTGAGTGATGCCGAGGAGCCCAAAGAGATAAAGATTGGGGCAAATCTTCCCAAAGATGAGGCCGAGCACCTGACTCAATTGCTAAAAGAACATCAAGATATCTTTGCTTGGACATATGCTGATATGCCGGGTTTAGATCCGTCGATTGTGGAACATTGTTTGCCCACTAATCCAGATGTGCATCCCAAGAAGCAGAAGCTTCGGAGGACTAAACCAGAGCTCTCGAAGAAGATAGAAGAGGAAGTAATGAAACTTCTCAAAGTGGGATTCCTCGAAGTCTCGCAATACCCCGAATGGGTGGCCAACATAGTACCGGTCATGAAGAAAGACGGTCGAGTCCAAGTATGTGTTGATTACCGGGATTTGAACAAGGCCAGCCCAAAGGACGACTTCCCATTGCCACATATCGATGTTCTCGTGGATAGTACTGCCGGATTTGAATTATTCTCTTTCATGGATGGTTTTTCTGGCTATAACTAGATAAGAATGAAGGATGAAGACAAAGAGAAGACGGCATTTATCACCCCGTGGGGAACCTTTCATTATAAGGTCATGCCCTTCGGACTCAAAAATGCAGGGGCAACTTACCAACGAGCCATGGTTACGTTGTTCCATGACATGATGCATAAAGAAATCGAGGTCTATGTCGACGATATGATTGCAAAAACCCGGCCTGGGAAAAGTCATGTTGAAACCCTCAAGAAGTTATTTGATCGGCTCCGTGAATTCAAACTTCGTTTAAACCCTGACAAGTGCGTGTTCGGGGCAGCATCAGGAAAATTACTTGGGTTTATGGTGAGTAGCAAAGGGATCGAAATTGACCCATCTAAAGCCAAGGCAATATGTGAGTTGCAACCTCCATCGACAGTGAAGGAGGTCCGGAGTCTCCTAGGGAGACTGAATTACATTGCACGATTCATTTCCCAACTCTCGGAGACCGCTAAGCCATTCTTCAAACTCTTGAGGAAAAATGTACGAGTTGAGTGGAATGATGAATGTCGAGAGGCGTTCGATAAGCTGAAGCAATATTTGATGAATCCACCGGTTCTTGTCCCACCAATATCGGGGCATCCTTTGATTTTGTACCTCACAATCCATAGTGAGTCACTCGGCGCGATGTTAGCTCAGAAGAGTCCCGTGGATCAGAAGGAACGGGCCATCTATTACCTCAGTAAAAAGTTCACTGTTTCGGAGCTAAAGTATTCTGATGCTGAAAAAACTTGTGCTGCGTTAGTATGGGTATTGCATAGACTGCGACAGTACACCTTGCATTACCAGACATTTCTCGTGACTGAGAACGATCCTATCAAGTATTTATTTAATCAACCAGCTTTGGTGGGTAAGCTAGCCAAATGGCAGGTCTTGATTTCGGAATTTGACGTGCAGTTCATGCCACAAAAATCAGTTAAAGGCCGAGTAATTGCTGATTTATTGGCTGAGAATCCTAGAACCTTCAATGATGATGATTGTCCTCCGGATGATCGTATTTTGGCCATAAATGAAGATGCATGGTCCATGTTCTTCGATGGAGCTGTGAACTTGTCCGGTTCGTGCACCGGGGCGATCGATATCCCCGACGGACAACACCACCCAAGAGCCGCGAAATTAATATTTCCATGCACTAACAATATTGCTGAATACGAAGCTTGTATTCTCGGACTTCAGCCGCAATTGAAATGGGAGTGGCCAAATTGAAAGTATATGGAGATTCTCGCACCGATCATACTCCAAACCGTAGGTGAATGGAAGACCGGGATGCCAAATTACTGCCATATCATAAGTACCTCGAAGAGTTGGTGAAGGAGTTCGATGAAATTTCATTTGACTATTTGGCTAGATCTCATAATCAGTTTGCCGATGCCCTGGCGACGTTGTCATCTATGTTGCAAGTTACGATGGTTTAGAAGTTAAGCCTTTGAAAATTGAGGTTCTAGCCAAACCTTCTTATTGCATGGCCGTGAATGAAGAGCTTGATGAGAAGCCATGGTATTATGACATCATGAACTATATTCAAAAGCAGGAATTTCCTGAAGGGAGCACTCCAGCCGATAGAAAGTACATAATGAAGATGGCCTCAAAGTTCTTTGTCAGTGGTAAGAATTTATACAAGAGATCTTATGATTCAGTTTTATTGAGATGCGTAGATGAAGCAGAAGCTACCCAAATCATGCAAGAGGTGCATGAAGGAGTTTGTGGCCCACACATGAATGGGCACATGTTGGCCAAGAAGATCATGAGACTAGGTTACTATTGGCTTGCGCTGGAAAGTGATTGCATACAGCATGTCAGAAGTTGCCATCGTTTCCAAATTCATGGAGATAAAATAAATGTTCCGCCAACGGAGTTGCACCAGCTATCTGAGCCATGGCCTTTTTCAATGTGGGGGATCGATGTGATTGGCCCAATAAATCCCAAAGCTTCAAATGGGCACCGATTCATATTGGTGGCAATAGATTATTTTTCAAAGTGGATTGAAGCCGCATCATATGTTAATGTCACAGCTCGAAACGTGGTGAAATTTATTAGGCGTGACATAATCGCTCGTTATGGTGTCCCTGAAGCAATTGTCACTGACAATGGAACAAATCTGAATAACAAGTTCGTTGATGAGTTGTTCAGTGAGTTCAAAATCAAGCATTTGAATTCATCACCTTACCGCCCGCAAATGAATGGAGCTGTTGAGGCAGCTAATAAGAACATCAAGAAGATCCTGGCTAAGACAGCCGAGAATTATCGAGATTGGCATGACAGGTTACCCTTTGCTCTAATGGCGTATCGGACATCGATCCGAACATCTACCGGGGCAACCCCTTTCTCCTTAGTTTATGGCATGGAGGCAGTCTTGCCTGTGGAAGTAGAAATCCCCTCTTTGAGAGTCTTATCCCAAGTGGAATTGTCCGAAGCAGAATGGACACAACAAAGGTTCGAGCAGTTGAACCTGATTGATGAGAAAAGATTAAAAGCTCTTTGCCATGGTCGACGTATCAACGAGAGTAGCCAAGTCTTTCAATCGGAAGGTACGGCGAGACACTTTGAAGTGAACGATCTAGTTCTAAGAAAGGTGTTGCCGATTTTTCCCGATCCTAGAGGCAAATTTGCTCCAAATTATAGCGGCCCGTATATGGTGAAGAGGGTACTCCCGGAGGTGCCTTAATCCTTACGAAAATGGATGGCCGTGAGTTTTCTAATCCTGTTAACTCGATGCTTTGTGAAGAAGTATTACCCTTGAAATAATTTGTTGTGAATTGAAGGAACTCATTTCTTCGTTGAATTGTGTGGGAATGGATTGAATGAGATGAGAAGTAGGCCTGTTCCATACACATATCAAATTCATTTGATTCGGTGTATCAGACGTGTTGACCCAGTGTCAGTTCACTTAAATAAAAAAGAAAATGCCCTGAGGACACCACCAGCGCCTCGGCCTGGTGGCACGGGGAATGAAAAGGTCCGAAAGCGACCAGGGTTCGATCCCTGGAAATGGCAAAAGTTTGCCAGAAAAAAAAAACAAAAAAAAACAAAAAAAACAAAAAAAAAACAAAACAAAAAAAAAACATTTTTTTTACCAATCATTTTCTTTCTTTTTGAGCTACAAACTCTTTGTGTTCGAAACTGATGAGTTCATGAAGTAATCGTGACCCTTCAAAGGAGAATTTTGCATGATAGTTTTACCCGTTTAATTACCAATTTCACTGAACATCGTCACCATCGATCAAGTTAACGAATGATGTGGAATGAATTGAACATGCTAAATGAGACATGTCAGGATGATGAAGGCAAGCCCTATCCTATACACAGTCCCTTGCTCATATACTGGTGAGACGAGTGTTGAAGTTCCATGTTTCTAAGCAAAAGAGTTTTCTCGCGAAAGGTACGATGATCGAAATGATGAGAGACGGTTCATTCTCTATCTCAAACACTACGTAATCATCCATTGTTTAAACCCTTTTTGAGCCCACACACGTGGATAATTTTAAATTACCCCTGTCAAGAGCCACCCCACATTGGGGCAAGCTGGAGGTAAGACGACATCATGAGGTGAGGAATTTGATAGGAATATTCTTGCTCTCACTTGCATCAATCTTCAGGTATTGCTATTACATTGAATTCATACGATAATTCAAGTGCCTTAGGATGATGAAGAGCAGTTCTTTCTCTATCCTACACACTTTATCCATTGCATAGCCCCTTGAGCCTGTAAATTCGTTTCATTTAAACCCAATTGGTGATCATCCCCCACACCGGGGCAAGGCAAAAGGCAAATGTTCAAGCAGCAAAATCCCGAGCGCTGACAAAAAATGAAAACTCCTCAAGAACCCAAATGTTAAAGCATTACGTGGTTATTAAAAAAAAAAAAAAACAACAACAACAACAACAAAAGGGGCATGAAAAAGCAGTGTGCCTGGAAAAAGCAAGGCCAATGCCCATGGAAAATGAAAGAAAGAGTCAAGATAAATAATTAAAGGATGTATTCCCAGTAGGAGTGGTACTCAAAGAACGCAAATGCCAAGTTTTTATAGTACCTATGAGGAAAATCCCAATGGTGAAGAAGGAGACCGGTGACAATGCCAAGATGATCACCAATTCTCATCCCCTTATACACATTTTGAGCCTAATGATCCATTCACTTCTCAACCCATGAACTTAATCTACGTTACGTCCCTTACAAAGTCTCTTCAGATTAGGGCACCGAAATTAACGTAGGAATTCATATGCTTAAAAGCATTGCTCGAAGAAGTGCGAGCAAGACCATTTCTATCTCATTTCGCAGGTTCCTTGACTTGTAAACCTGAAGGTGATTGCGAAGTATTGTTCTTTCATTAGCCTTGACTCGAAGAGTCCCTCTTTGTTGAGCCATTGACCGAGCCTACATTACAGTCCTGATAAAGACCCCTCAGATTGACAAGGTCGTACCTCTTACGAGAATACTCGAACCCTTGTTGACATGATGAAAGTAAGATTGAGTGATTCCTGTGATCCGACATTAATGGTCGGGACAAAATAGCCTTCTTAATGAGAGTGAGTGAAAGTCCTTTCTAACTGAAAGTCTCTCATTTGGTATTCTTGAAAATCCATGTCATGAGTGAAAATTGTCTTAAACGACGATTCTCCCTAGTGAAAATTTGGTGGTGCAAATATGGTAAAACCTTCATGCATAAATCTTGATGGAATTGATAAAAGCTTCAGTGGATTTTGGAGTGTGCTGAATTGCTTATTTCTTTGGCAAATGCATGTATTTTTGGCTCTAATCATGTCTGACAGGTAATGTTTCCTTGAAGACCCAAGAGCTCCTGACATTTATGTTGCCTTTCAGAAGCCTCGAGGTGAGAAACCTCCATGAATATTTGAAGTACCTCCTTGATGGTCCAAAATTTTTGTTTACCAAGAGGTAAGTGACCCTCACGAATATCCCAGGTTTGTCCTAGGTATTCCCAAATTCTTGATATCTTTTTCGTTATACCTTAGTCTGGATCTAGGTATTTCGAATCTTCTTAATCCAATATTCATCTCACCTAACATTGAGTGTCTATTGGTTAAGTTCACAAATTCTTGACATCTCAGGCTGGATCTGGATGTCTCAAAATTTTCCCCGTTTAGGCGACCGTAGAATGGTACGGGTCCTAGACACAACCAAGCAATGCTATACTGGGCGACCGTAGAATGGTACGGGTCCTGGGAAAGCACTTTCTTTGTGAAGTCATGTTACTATTCTAGGCGACCGTAAAATGGTACGGGTCCTAGACATGTAACACCAATTATCTCGAGTTACTCTACCCTCCTCGAAGGTAAGTTATTCCAGGTAAGTTCCTTTTATCACTGGCATTAGCATTTCTATGCATCATACAAATTGCATCTCAAAAAAAAAAAAAAATCCATGGCCTGCCAAAATATCATCCATTGCGTGTGCATGGTCAAAATTTAGGTATCATATTGTCTTTGAATGCAACCTCTGCGAGCTCACCTTCAAAGAGGGGCAGCTGTTGACACCTAAATTTTGACTAATCATTTAGTAATTAATTGCATAAAAATTTAGGGATTAATCTTTAACCCCTAAGAAAAAAATTGCATCTCATGTAGTCGCATTTGCATCGGTACTAAGAGGACAACAAGAAGCAAAAGCAGCTCACAACATATTATATAATATGCCCATATTGTATTATTATAATATATCCATAATATTATACAATATGTCAGTTTTAGTAACACCAAGAAGGAACCTCCTCATTAATGCATACCCGTCCATGCACGAAAATTTCCCTGCTAGAGGAAGGGGGGGGAAGCAAAAAGAAAGAATAAAAAAGTCCATTGTGAGGGGGGGCTTCCCCTTTCGTTCACGCAAGCGGAGAGAAGAAAGGGGATTAAAAAAAGAAGAGTGCCAGAGAAAGATAAAAAAATACATTGGGAAGGGGCTCTTTCTTCAGAAAAGAAGGTGAAGTCAGAGGGGGAAATAAGAAAGAAAAAAGAACGTGAAGGAAAAATAATAAAAAAGAAGAAGGGATTGTCTTCTTAAAGTGAAGACTTCGAGCAACACAAGGGAGGGAGGAGGAGAGAGAACCTGCAGAGAAAAAAAAAGAAAAGTGAAGTCAGAAAAGGGTGTGTGCGGCAGAACAAAAAGGGGAAGAAAGAAAACACTGTGGATCTTCTTCTTCGCGGGTTCTTCTTCCTCGCCGGTTTGTTCGCTGCTGCCCCGGCACCGAGCTCTGCGCTACCGGTCTCTCCGCGCCACCTCCGCTGCAATCCCGCGAGCCCGCCGCCCGCCGCTCGCACCAGCCCTCCTCACCGATCAAGCCACCGGACTCCACACCGCCACGAAGACTCCGAGTGACGCGCCGCGCCGCCCGGACCTCCGCGCTACTCGCCTCCGACGTGCCCTTCGCCGCGGCCGACGCCCACGGCCCGACGCCAATCGAGGCGATTCCCCCCCTTTGAGCGCTGCAACCAAGCAACACCGCTCGACCGACCGCAGCAACACCGGAGTCGGCGCCTGCGCGAGCACCAACGCCCCCGTCTCCACTCGGCGACACCCGCACCCGGAATCCTCCGCCCGCGACGCCCCCCGCCACCGTCTCCCGACGCCGGCGCTCCCGCCCCGGCTACTACGACGCCCCCGCACTCGCGTGCCTCCGCTGCGCGCCGTGCCTCCCCCTGGGCGCCGCCCAATCTGCAGCTCCGAACTGCTGTCCCCTTGCGAGTAGCCCGCGGCGCTAGCACCACCGTCGACCCGCCGCACCTCCTGCTCGTTGCCCGCTCGACCCGCGACGATCGGGTACCCCCTACAACGCCTGCTACCGCCTCGCCTTGGCCGCTCGCCAGCCCCGCGTCCGCAACGCCCAGCGCCCGTGCTCCGCCGCCCGCCGCCCTTGCCGGACCCCCTCACCGGTCCACCTACCACCGGTCCTCGCCGGAGTCCCGAACGCCGGAGCTGCCCCTTTGGATTGACGACCGGTTTCCCCACCAAAAAAAAACCCACGAGCAAACCGTGCGTGGGAAGAAGAAAACAAAGAAAAAAAGAAAAAAAGCAAAAGGGGAGGACTAGGTAGTTTTTTTATTATTATTATTTTATCCTCTTTTATATAGTTTATAGTTTGTTTTTATATAGTTTCTTAGTGTGATTATTCATTAATGCATGATTGAGGTTCCAATGTGAAATAACCCCTCAAATTAGGGATTAGGAGTTCGATTTTCGCGCCCGAAATCCGACTCACAATCTCTTATAAAAATCGACAATCCAATCTCATGCCCGAGATTCGATTTGCGATTTAATTTTAAAATTGACCAACCCGATCTCATGCGCGAGATATGGTTCGTCAATTTTGGGCATTAATCTTATCTTGATTGAATTGGATATCTTGCATGAAAAATTCAAAAAAAAAAAAAAAATCAAATGCAAGTTGGATTAGGGCTAGGGTTAGCGTACTTAGTTATTTCGTTTTTTTAAAAAAAATAAAAAAAAAATGCATTCATGATATTAGTTTTTTTAAGAATTGCACGTGTCAATCTATAATTAGACTTTCACTTCAAATTTAAAAAAAAAATCAAAAAAATTAATTAATTTAGGTTGCTAGTTTTCTTAGGTTGCATGTTTAATTGTGTGCAAATTTTTAAAAATTTCGAATTTTGTATAAAAAAACGAAAAAAATCATGCATTTTAGAATAGAATTACATGTCTCATTTTAAGATTAGATCAATTTGCATCTTAGGTTGGAAATTGCTAGATTAAAATAACATCTTAGTTTAAATTAAGATTTAGCATGACTTAATCCTAAGTTTAAATTGGATGGAATTTTAATTTAGCTAGGTAATTTTTGCATTTGTCTTAACTTCGAATATCATAAAAAATGCAAAAAAAAAAAAATTGTCTTTAGATAAACTAGTTTCAATTTTTAGGATAAATTGCATTTTTAGGAATAGAAATATCACGTGCACGTCATGTGGGATTATGTTCATAAAATGTACGTCATGTAGAATTAGTTTCATTAAAAAATTGCACGTCATTATAATTAGGTCATTTTGATTTGCATATTTGATTATTGCATGTTCATTAAGAAAACAAAAATTTTACTCATATCATGTAGTTTAGAACGCATTGTCATGCCATTTCATGTTAGATTAGATGCACTGCATGGTCCGCATTGAAAAAAGTGAAAACAAAATAAAGAAATTGCGTGTTAATTAGAAATCATATCTAGAGTTGTCGATATGAATTCCGATCTAACATTGCAGATGCTTTCGTTGCTATGAGGTAATCCTGTCATTTATTCACTTGATTTATCTTGGGTGTTAAATTGGTGGTTTGTGCATTCGCATGATCACTTCACATGTTAGGGAGATAAATTAAAATCAATTCAAGCTGCCTGCAAAACATTTTTTAAAAAGAAAAGGTACCGAAAGGGCATTAGACAAGTCTAGTGTAACCAAGTCCCCGAACTCATTTAATCTCTGGTTCGTAGGAGTGAAGTAATTCTCCCATTACTTTACTTGGGTTTCTAATCGACCCACCAAAAACAGATTAGTGGCGACTCCTAATTGAAAATCAATTGCATGTTAAGAACTTAAACCCTAAGTCGCGAATTGGTATGGGCTTGGGAGAGCTCGAGCTAAGTCTAGGCTTAGCAATCCATTAGCCAAACCCTTAGGTGGTCCAAACCCGCTTCGGGGAGGTCGCGACAATAACAAATTTCGACATATCATGAATATCAAAATCTCTAAATGCATCATATTAACAAGGGTTAGAATTTACTCGCTTGTATCAAATTAAGATAGTAAACCCATGCCAAATCATCATCTCCAAAAATTACAATTACGAAAGGTGTTTCTTTTTTTAGATTCATATCGTATTGAAATTAGGTTTTTTTATTTACATCTACTTTCATAAACATACCAGAAAAGATACCCACCCATGAGCAACGTGGTTAGTTAAGATTTCTCCTTGAGTGAAGGAGGTCAAGGGTTCAAAACCTTGCGTTGTTAGTGATTAAAGCGAGGGGCCCTTGTGATGGGTTGCTGGGTGAGTTTCTTCCGAGGTATAATTATTGTTGGGCCTCCACCGCAGAGGCCCATGAGACCCCAAATCAACATAAGCAGACAAGGGCAAGCTCCGGCAGATCCTCGGTCACCAAAAAAAAAAAAAAAAAGAAAAAAAATTATATATATACCAAAAAAGACTAGTATCATCTGGAGAAATAAATATCAATTTCGATTTAAAAAAATGAGAACAGATATTGGCTAATCAATAGTAGTCTTCCTTTGAAATTCACAATTTTTGTCAATAATAGCAACTTACCCATCAAATATCATTTTGTAACATTCTTTACGGAACATAATTTCCCTTTTTGTTGTCGCAAGTAATATGGATCCATGATTTCTATTTGTCCACAAAAAAATAGCAAGCTACCTAAGTTAATAGTACATCTCTTTTTCTATTATTAATAAATTACATAATGGGTCATAACTTTCTTTTAATATGGGCATAATTTTCCTTTTGATGGTCATAAATTCTTTTGATCATATAACTCCTAATTTCCACGAAGATAAAGAACCTACTCAAATCGATAACAAATCTTTTATGCTATCAGTATTAAAATATTCTTTACTCATCCTAACTTTAGGTAAAATAAGAAAATGGAAATTGGAACTTTGATCATTTTTTATCCAAATAATCCAAATTTACTTATTGGGAAAGTAGGGAAAATTCCCCTTGTTTTCTCATAAATTAAAATAAGGAAGATGGGAGGCATCTCAGCTCAGCTCGGAGGTTAGTTCCCTTGTCAAAGCTCATTCTGCTCAGGAAGAGAGAGAAACAGAGAGAGAGAGGGTGAAAGAGGAAGGAGATGGAAGTGAGAATCGCGTAGAGCTTAGCGTCGGTTAGGGTTCTTCTCCTCCTTCCTCGTCGGGGTTCTGGTTTCGATCGCCGCCGTTGACGCTTCTGTCCACGACTACTTCAATGAGGCCTTCACCTCCCGCTCCAACGCCTTCTTCTTCCACGACAGTAGCGAGGGCCTCCGCGCCCCCCAGTTTGCGATCCCGCCTTCCTCCTCCACGACGTTCTCTCCCAATATCACGACCGGCCCCAAGGGGAAGTCCTTCGTACGGATTCCTTCATTTTGGTGGTTTGCTGGCGTCTTGAATGAATGCTCCGTCTTCGTTTTGGTTTCCGGAACGTTGTGCTGCAACCACGCGATCGATTGAACTCGCTTAGATTCTATGCCGTTTGTACGTATATCCGCGGAAGAACGCAATCGAAGTCCTCTGGATGAAACGTTTGGAGTCGGCCACAGGTTCGCCATCCATTGGTGAGGTGAGCTCGCCACTGGCTAGCGATTAGTCCTCTCCTTTGGCTGGTTGCTGGAGCAAGAGGAAGGAGGAAAAAAAAAAAAGAGAAAATAAAAGAAAAAGGAAAAAAATATTAAAAAATTGTTCACTGGTGTCCACCTTATAATAGATTGAGAATTGAATTGACAAAAAAAAATATGATTGAATTGAAAAAATTATAATAAATTTAATTTTTTTTAAACAATTTTCCCTTTGTCAAGTGACTTTTCTCTTCTTTTTCTAGTTATGTGCCGGCATTTGCCCCAAAAGGGCATCGGGTTGGTAAAAGAAAGAGTGGGGCACGACCATAATAAAATAAGAAAAATTGAAAAACGGCATTTGCACCATTTCGTGTTCTTCTTTTGTTTTGATGTTAAACACCATGTAAAACCTCAGAATCTTATGGCGCGTTTGGTAACGATTATGTTCTCGGAAGTTGATTCTAACTAGAAATGATTATTTTTTATTCTCGTCCCTAACCGATTCGAGTAAAAAACGTGTTTGGTAATGTCCAAAATTTCGATTTTGGAATAGAATTGCGTTTGATACCGTGTTAATTGATTCTGTTCCAAATTAATTTCTTTTGATTTTTAAATAAATTTTAAATACTTTCTTTACTTTTTTCTTTTCTTTTTTCCTTTTTTTCTTTTCTTTTTCTTTTTTTCCCTATTTTCCTATTCTTCTTCTTCTTCATCTGGCCGGTCGCCGAACCGGCGACCGGCCAGACGAGGAAGCATCGCCGGCCCTTGGCAAGGTCGGCCTTCGTCAGTCGAGCCTTGGCCGGGCGGGCGAGGCTTGCTTAACCCCGCCGAGGCTCAGCCTCGCCTAGCCTCGGCGAGGCCCAGCCTCACCGGTGGCTGGGCTTGCCTCCGGCAAGCTCGCCATACCTCACCCTGGCCTAGCGAGCCTCCGACGACCTCACTGGACCAGCGACCGGTGGCGGACGACAGCGGTGGGCGGCGGCGAGTGGTGGCAGACGGCAACCGGGATGACGAAAAGGAAGAGTGAGGGTTTCACCGTTTTGATTCTTTTTCTGATTATCGGACAGAGAGTCAAATTGTTTTTTATTTTCAAATCTTGTCCAAAATTATTTCTGGAAACAAAAATTTTACCAAATCCGATTTTCGTCCAAACTGATTCAAGGAACAAAAAATAGAATCTGGCACTGTTTGGCACGTTGCCAAACAGGCCCTTAGACATTAAATGGAGCCCAGCATCTTATCACCTTGGAACAAAATAAAGATACCTTTCTTTCTATTAATCTTTTAATCTCAGAATACATTTAAAGTGGGGCAGCAAAATCAATTTATATTGAAATTTTGATTTTTTAGTCTAACATTCAATTTCGTCCGCCTAGCCGTATTCATGCTTACTAGTATCACCTTACTATAGATTGAATTCCATTTTGGGCATAGTTTGTTTTATGATTTTTTTTTTAAATGGGTAATGTTTCGTTACCTGTGAAGTAACTCATTTTGAGAGAGTGATGGCTGCTTTAATATAAAATATCATATTTGCATAAATACCCTTTCCTTTTACGCGTTAGTCTCTCCTTAGAAATTGGTGAGAGCACTTCTAGACTTTCCTATTACCACTCAGGGGTCTTGTCCTGAGGCGAAATAACAAAATACCCTTTCCTTTTCTGCATTAGTCTCTCTTAGGTAATTAGTAAGAGGACTTATGGACTTTCCTAATACCCCTCATGGGTCTTGTCCCGAGCGTAGAGGTGTCAAAATGGGTACATAACCCATTTATTGAACCCATATTTTTTTAAATGGATCGTTGATGGGTCAAACATTATTTCTCAAAGCACCCATAATGAGTATTAAAAACAAATAGATTGAAATGTATGGGTCTTAAATGGGTTTAATCTATGTCCACTTATCAACTCATTAAAAATGAACTAGCAGTCTCCCTCTTTGTTTCCACCCTTCTAAGCTTCCACGAATCTGATTTGCTGCCACCTCCATCGCCTATCGCTGCCTTGCCGCCACCCATCGAGGTCGTCCGACAGCTCAATCGTCACAGTGTCACTGGTCCTGCACTCCTCACAAACCCTAACCCCCGTTTCAAGCAGATAAATCACTCCGGTCACCACCCGCGGTGGGGTTTTTTGCTGCGCAGCTCGAGCAAGAGAGAGGGAGAGAGACAGAGACTAGTCATCATGGTAAGTGAATATCTGCTTCTAGCCTTTGTTTCCCAGCTCTGATACGCAACGTGTGCTTGATCTCCCGTTTTGGTCGAGAACTATTGTTTTGTCGGTTCAGAAAATGAAGATGAAAATGAAAAGGGACGCGCGATTGCCGCGTTAGAAACTGTCGTGTCGTCGTGTCGATCCTGTGGCCTTGTGTCCATATTGCTGCGGAGTCGGTGCTTTTGCCAACTCCAAGGCTTCGCCTGTAGAGGGAGAGTTCTAGAAGAGCGAAGGGTTTTGCGTTTGAAGCTTTTGCGGTGCTGTTGTGCTAGCGAGTTTTAGTTGCAGCTAGAAGGAAGAGGGCATGTTCCAAAATGAGTGGACAGTTCAAATAAGATGATCATGAGGTCTTTTTCTCTTGCTGCACATGGTTGAAGCCATCTTTGCTATGACATGCGTTTTCTTATCATATGGATGGCTATAGTTCTGGGAACAATATTCATATACTACTTGTTATGGTCCAAATGCTGATACATTGCGGTGCCCCCTGGTGCCCTTTTGCTATAAAAGCTCTTGTAGTTACTGAAGAAGAAAAGACACAAATTCGGAATTTCCATTTTGGTTACTGCTAAAGTTGATTTTTAAACGTAGTAATGGTGTATTATGGACTTCTGAGCACAATCATAGTTGCTCAGGGTACTCTTTTGATTGTTCACTTTTGCTTGGTTCAAATGTCTTAATTTATTGGAAGGAACATGTGCGAATTGAATTGCTGCCTTGTTTCTGCAGGTAGAGGCAAGACAATAAGTGGGAACATGATCTTTACGAGAATGATGAACCTCAGATTTCAAGCATGGTAGAAGATCATACCAGTCCGGAAAAATGTCTTTCTACTATTATTCTATTAAAAAATGCTCCTCTTATGATTTTGACTTTATGGTACTTGCATGCGAAGATCGCAAGGTCGAGGGTCGTGATCTGCGTTTGAAGCTCCAGAAGAAGGGTCTACAGCCAGCATCTCAACGTGCAAATGGGACTTTTTCCGGTGTGCGAGATCTTTGCGAAAAGCTTTCTGGTGTGATAAGTTCCCAGCCGGTAAGTAGTAACACAGCCAAACCAAAGTTGGCACCAGAGGCAACTAAACCTACCAGAAGAAGTGTTGTTGCCAGAGACCAAAAAAACTATTAACCCAGCTCCGAACAGGAAACAAAAGGTATCTTCTATAGTTTCTTGTAGAATCTCATGCCTAGTATTAAATGGGCTGTGAGGAGCAATTACCTTGCCTTATGTGTCAAGACAAGTTAGTCTGATTGTCACACTGCATGACAATAAAATTGGGGGGATTGTGCACATTTTTGTGTTCATAGAACGTTGACATGAAATTGCAGAGATGATGCTACAACATCTGATTTTGATTGGGGCTGAGTTAGACATGATTATTATTTGTATTTGTATTGGATGGACCATTTCTCTCTCATTGTTGTCATTATCAAGAAAATGGAGATCAGTTTTCTTGACATCTAATTGATTGTGATGGTGATTTAGAAATTAGGGAAGCATTGTTGTAGTTTTATATGCTTTCTCATTTAAGTTGCAGTTACATCGAGATTTTTCTTTCTTCTGGATGCAGGTTGGCGTGGATGGTTTATTGCGGTCTTTGGGTCTTGAAAAATATTCAATTACATTTCAAGCTGAAGAAGTATGTTAATACCGTGTCTATGGCATATACACCAGAGATTCTATTTTGTTAATTACTATTGATCTTAAATTTGGCGTTCTGCTATATGGATTGGCTCGCTCCTATTGGTGTCCCTTGTTGTTAATCTCTTTATCTTATGATGTGCTTTACTGTAATATGCCATTAATCATCGAATTGATGTACTGGTAGATTTTCTGTAGGCCTGTAGATGCGGTGGTATTGGGTCGACTTTGTTGGTCAGACTGAAAGATAGAGAAGTAGCAAACAACGATTCTAAATTGGTCGTTATCTGAATAATTTTGCGCTGGGACGAACTTAATCTGCTTTAGTGCAAAGAGAAAATTTCGTGCATTCTAATCTTTTCTCGAATTAGTTTTACTTCTGAATTTTCATGCAATTACTCGAGGAGCTATTTGATAGAAATGCGGGGTTGTAGCTATTTGTGTTCAGGAAGGAGTGCTTTATATGAAAATAATTGAAAAATTATTGATTAGATCTGTATTGCTTGAAGTATTTTAGTAATATAATCTTTAAAAAAAATAAGAATAAGTTTTCCTAAATTTGGTTAAATATGAAAATATTTCATTATTATGAGTCGGGTCGGGTATGGGTCGGAAAATTTACATTAAGCATAAATTGGTCATAAATGGGTTAACAAGTCAACTTGGATCGGACTATTAATGACCCGACCCAAACCCGACTCAACTTACCCGTTTAACAGCTCTACCCTAGGGGTAATAATAAGATCTTGTTTAATTTTCATCGTTAACGGCTTTGGGTTTTGTATGCACTATTAGTGACTCAGCTTTAATAAAATGGACTAGATTGCGTGATCAAATATTTTCGAAATAACGAGAGAATATATAAAAATGGTGCTAATTAGACTTTGTTTAACTAAGTCAATAAGATCTCTAGCTCACGGAAGATGAAATGACTTCTCACGTCTCAATTGGCTCAAAATTAGCTTAGAATAGGTTAGTATTGATTTTTAAAAAAGGAACAAAAATATTCATAATGAATCGAGTTAATCAAATGTTGCGGATTGGTGGGGCTTGAAAAAGTCGGCGTTGAGTGTTGGCAGAATCCTGCACGAGGCAGCGGAAGTTATCGCTGGGCGAGCCATCGTCGTAACAAATGCCCCGCTCTCCATTCCGAAGGGATGGCCATTGATACTCGTTAAAGTGCGACGTAAGAAAATTTGAAAATAAAAGACAAATGGAAAATGTCAATGCAAGCGCATGCTGTGTGGCCGCCCACCTAAAATGCTCTCACGTCATCGCGCTATACTATTTTATCCAAACCCCCCAAAAAAAGAAAACTTAATATTTTCTCACGTCAACGCGCTCTATCATCCCCCCCTCCCCTCTCTCTCTCTCTCTCTCTCTCTTCGCTTTCATTCACTCCCTCATCATTACGAAGCAAGGCACGAGACTTCTCTCACCAATGGATCGTTCCGCTTGGCCTGAGAGCCTCTCCTCCAGCGGCAAGCGCGCGATCCAGGAGCTCTGTGGCCAAAATCCCAAGAAGCTCAGAGATGCCTTCGACGCTCACTCTCAAACTGGCGATGACCTACGGCAGCCCTTGTTTGCGGGAGATCTGATCGTCAGCGTCCTCGGTTCGTTCAGCAGCAACACCCAATCCCTATCGAGCGGGGCTGAGTCCTATGAGGTCTCGCAGGTCCCGAGCAACGCCTGTGTCATCTCCGGGGTCTCTCAGGGAAGTGAGAGCGTCAAGTCTCCGGTCCAGAGGTCTCCGGTAGAGAGCGTCAAGCCCCCCGTCCAGAGGTCTCCGGTATCCATCTTGTGGGAACAGCCGCTAGTGGAGGCTGCGATGGCGATATACGAGGGCAGAGTAGACGTGGCTTCAAAGATCTTGAGGCGCTTGTCTGCCTTGCTGAACCCCATGAGTACTTCAAAGCAGAAATTGATGGGATCCATGTTGTCTACGCTTAAATCGAGCGTGAGCCCCATCGATTACCCCCCTCCCGTGGCGGAGTTGTTCACCGAGGACCATGTGTTGTCGGTTCGGTCACTTTACGATCTGTCTCCTTGTTTTAAGTTCGGTTTCATGGCTGCCAATAACGCGATTTTGGAGGCTGCATCGGAGCAACCCTCCACTAACAAGCTCCATGTAATTGACTTCGGTATTGGTTGGGAAGGACAGTACTACGATCTCCTTGACGATCTGTCCATGCGTCAGGAGGGCAATCAATTCACCCTCAAAATCACGGCACTCGCAGACAGCTTCTACGGTGAGAAGAGGCTCAGGATGCTTGGGGACCGACTGAGTTTACACGCGGCCCAGGTGAAAGTTAGGTTAGTATTCAACATCGTGAGGCAGAAGCTGAGCGAGTTGAGCCGCGACTCGCTGGGCTACGAGCCCGACGAGGTGCTGGCGGTGAACTTGGCGTTCAAGCTGTACAGAATGCCGGACGAGAGCGTGTCCGCGGAGAACACGCACGACGAGCTCCTCCGGCGCGGGAAGGGGCTGGCGCCGCGGGTGGTGACGCTGGTGGAGCAGGAGATGAACGGGAACACGGCGCCATTCCCGATGCGCGTGGAGGAGGCGCTGGCGTACTACGGGGCGCTGCTCGAGTCGATCCAGTCTACAGTGCCGAGGGACAAGTTGAAGCAAGAGAGGGCGGAGAAGGGGCTGAGTCGGAAATTGGGGAACTTAATTTCCTGCGAAGGTAGGGACCGGATTTCCATTCAACGCAAAGTAGAGAACAAGATTAGAAGTGTCAGTGTCAATGTGCAGAAGTCCCAGTTATGCAATTATCAAACCAATAAAAAAAAGTATTTTATATTCTGTGCATCCCCATTAGTTTGATAACAAATTTCGATATACCATGAATATTAAAATCTCTGAATGCATCATATTAACAAGGGTTAGAATTTACTCGCATGTATAAAATTAAGATTGTAAAACCATGCCAGATCATCATCTCCAAAAATTACAATTACCAAAGTTGTTTTTTTTTTTTAATTCATTGTGTATTGGAATTAGGATTTTTGTTTATATCTACTTTCATAAATGTACCAGAAAAGATTAGTATCATTTCGAGAAATAATTTAATTATTTTCAATTTCAATGTGAAACTACAAAAGAATCTTTTCAAGATCCTCCTATATGATGATTCACAAAAAAAAAAAAAAAAAAAAAAATGAGAATGGAGATTGGCTAATTGATAGCACTCTTCCTTAGAAATTCAAAATTTTCGCCAATAATAACAACTTAACCATCACATATTATTTTTTTAACCTTCTTTAGGAAACATAATTTCCCTTTTTGTCTTCACAAGTAAAATAGATCCCATGATTTCTAATTGTCCACAAGAAATAGCCAGCTGCCTAAGTTGATAGTACGTCATCTTTTCTATTATCAATAAATTACATAATTAGTCATAATTTTTATTTAACGTGGACATAATTTTCCTTTTGATAGCCACAAATTCTTTCAATCATATAATTCGTAATTTTCCACTAAAATTAAGAACCTACCCAAGTTGATAACAAATTTGTTATGCTATTAGTAGTAAAATATTCTTTACTCATCCTAACTTTAGTTAAAAATAAGAAAATGGAAATTGGAAGTTTGATAATTTTTTATCCAAATAATCCAAATTTACTTATTGGGAAAGTAGGGAAAATTCCCCTGGTTTTCTCAGAAATTAAAATGAGGAAGATGGAAAGCATCTCAGTTCAGCTCCGAGGTTGGTTCCCTTGTCAAAGCTCGTTCTGCTCAGGAAGAGAGAGAAACAGAGAGAAACAGAGAGAGAGAGAGAGAGAGGGTGAAGGAGGAAGGAGATGGAAGTGAGAGAATCGTGCAGAGCTCATCGTCGGTTAGGGTTCTTCTTCCTCGTCGCGGCCCTGGTTTCGATCGCCGCCGTCGACGCCTCCGTCCACGACTACTTCAACGAGGCCTTCACCTCCCGCTCCAACGCCTTCTTCTTCCACGGCGGCAGCGAGGGCCTCCGCGCCCCCCGCTCCGCGATCCCGCCTTCTTCCTCGACGTCTCCCAACATCACGACCGGCCCCAAGGGGAAGTCCTTCATCAGGTACGGATTCCTTCGTTTTCGGTGGTTTACTGGCGTCCCGAATGGATGCTCCGTCTTCGTTTTGGTTTCCGGAAAGTTGTGCTGCAACCGCGCGATCGTTTGAACTCGCTTAGATTCTATGCGGTTTGTACGTATATCCGCGGAAGAACGCAATCGAAGTCCTTTGGATGAAACGTCTGGAGTCGGCCGCGGGTTCGCTAGAGGATTTCCTACGTTTTGATTTGAGTTTTAGGGCTTAATTGGGAATTTTAGGACTCGATTGCGCTTTGGAGTCGAAGTGCGGGGCTAGATTGCGTTCGTTACATAAGGTTTAGGACTTAAAGGTGCGGGTTACTCATTCTCTTTTTATCGTAGATGGGGTGCTGGAATTTCTTTGTTTTACTCTGCGTCATTGACTGGGTAGAGCTCTCGCTGGAGGTCCGAGAAGTCGATGATTCGTTACGAGGTTATAATGGAAATGGCAGTTGTAGTCCCCCCCGGATTGTTGCTTGCTGTGGTAGAACTGTTTAATAGGTCGATTGTATGTCAGGTTGTCTAAGGAAAAATGCTTTTTCTCTATTGAAATAAGAGTAACGAGTGACTTTTTAATGCTTTGCTGCCTCTAAATTAAGCTGATGTTCTTTCTATTTGATAGTTCATGTAATGTAAGCATCATATTTGTACCTCTTGGTGTGCTGCTTTCCTTTTTTTTAATAAATGTGCCAGCTACCTGCTCTATAGACACGAACACATGCATTCGCACAAAATGTATTGCCTGAACTTTGTGCATATTGTTACTGGATTGGAGACGGACGGTGTTGTAGTCTCTGATCATACATCTCTTTGGTGCAAACCCTGGTCAATCTCTGTTTGAAGGTTTCCCCTATGATTATTGATATTGATTCGATTTCTTTATCTTGATTCCCCAACTTAGGTTTGACGATGTCACCTTCATAAGGACAAAGGAGTCTGCTGATGCACAAGCTGAAATGCAAGAGAATAGTGGCTCGGTGGAGGCTATCATACTTGATATAAAAGATCGGAAAAGGATTGGAGGTGCTTATTTGAAATCTGATATGATATGTTGCACTCCACAGATGTCTGAAGAGAAAGCCTGCAAATTAGGTCAAGTTATTATTCAGAGAAACCCAGATAACCCTGAATGGCCTAGACGCATAACAACTTCCTTTGCTGGGAGACATCAAGAAACAAAGATGGATAGCGTGGAAGTCGAGATCGATAAGACAGGGATGTACTACTTGTATTTTATGTTTTGTGATCCACATCTCAAGGGTACCATAATTAAAGGGAGGACGGTATGGAGAAATCCAAGTGGTTATTTGCCTGGAAAAATGGCTCCTTTGATGGTAATGTTTGGTTTAATGTCATTGGCTTACCTTGTACTTGGACTTATATGGTTTTTGAAGTTCGTTCAACACTGGAAGGATGTCATACAGTTGCATTACCACATAACTGCAGTTATTGCTCTTGGAATGTGTGAATCGGCTCTCTGGTACTTTGAATATTCCAACTTAAACTCTACTGGAAGAAGACCGATGGGCATCACAATGTGGGCTGTCACTTTTACTGCAGTAAAGAAAACACTTTCTCGACTTCTCTTACTGGTAGTGTCAATGGGTTATGGAGTGGTGAGACCTACCCTTGGGGGCATAACCTCAAGAGTGCTTCTTCTTGGTGGAGCATATCTGGTTGCATCCGAGTCGTATGAACTTGTCGAACATCTTGGGAATATCAATGACTTCTCCGGAAAGACAGCATTGTTTCTGGTCTTGCCTGTTACATTTCTGGATGCTTGCTTTATATTATGGATCTTTTCATCATTATCCAAAACTCTGGAGCAGCTCCAGGTACTCTTTTTTTTCCCTTTAATTTCAACCAGAAACCTCTCATGCTTTTATTGCTTTTATCTGTTATGCATAGCTAGTTCTAGTCCTAGTTATTTAGCAGTGGCGACTAATCAGTAGACATGCATGCAGATGAAGATTTTATCACAACAGTAAATTTTTTTTTTTTTTTTTTTTTTTGGGGGGGGGGGGGGGAAGTGGTGAAATGAATACTTTCGTTGTCAATGTGAACGTTTCGATAGTTTCAATGTTTTCGCAGTCTGCTCGAATTATATCATGGGAAAACCCTATTTACTATCCTTTTCCACAAATGTCTCTCAACTTAATCAACAAACGAACCAAAGAAGAACCTTGAATGAAGTCATAATGTCACATTGACACACTGTTGAAACAGTTTTTCCACCTCCCCTTTGGTTGATGATTTTCAATTTCTGTGCAGATGAAGAGAAATATGGCTAAATTGGAGCTTTACCGAAAATTTACCAATTCTCTTGCTGTATCTGTGCTACTTTCAATTGCTTGGATTGGCTTTGAGGTAATGAACTTTGCCATTCACGAAATGATATTTAACCATTGCATGATGATTGGATATGGCTGATATATGTGAGCAGATATTATGATAAAAAAACATCTGATGTCAATGCATATCTGAATTGTTCTGGTCCAGTTATACTTCAATGCTACGGATCCATTGAGTGAGCTGTGGCAAGTTTATTGGATCATTCCAACATTCTGGGCTATTCTTGCGTACTCTCTCTTGGCTGTTATTTGCATTCTCTGGGCTCCTTCACGCAACCCAACTAGGTATGATTTATGTGCTTTCAGTGTTCATTACTTTTTGCTACTGCCTTTAGTACAATAGCAAATGTTGGCTCTGAAGGACCTCCACATTTGACTTTCACCACTATATTTGTTCCTGTGCTTGTTTGGTCGAATCAGAATTTAAGTTAGACATGTACTTGAAGTGTTCTCCCATTTTGGTCCACTCTGCTCGTGTTCCATTACCAACAGTGTGGCATAAATTTCTTGTCCTGATATTCTGTGTCTTTTTAAATTTCTATGTTGAAATATTTTTTCATAGGAAGCCAAATTAGACTGCGGTCAACTGGATGAATAGTGAACTTGTTTTGGCATAGTAAACAGCTGTACACTGCTGCATAGATTGTACCTTGCAATTTGATGGATCAAATATTAAATAGGAAACTATATATTCTTGATGAATCAATATCCATTTTTGGTTTTTATGACAGGGAGGTATGCATGCTGATATATTAGTTTGTGAGTTCTCTCCAAAAAAGGAAAATGAAAACAAATGGGGGATACCCTGGAATGTTCAAAGCTAGAACTTATTCATTGTCTGTTGTTTGCTTCCTCAATTCTGACGTCATTGAGTCTGGATCTCTGTCATCCTCCTGTCTCAGTTACCCCTTAGGATCTTTACATGCACTTGCACCTTGTGATCCTCCAAAGTGGAGTAAGGAAATGGCAACAAGAATTATATGATATGATATTGTGATGACAATTATGTGATATGATATTGTTTCAAGTGGCAAACATAGTCGCATTCCATCTAGTCACTTTATTGGTCATGTCATTTCTTTTGAATCTATTATGTTCCCTTCTATAATGTTCCCCATGCTTCCAATGGTTCCCTACCCTCATTTGCATGTAATCATCCTTCTTTGGCTTGTTAAGGTACTGTTCAATGTGGTAATGTCTTGTTGAACGAATCTAAATGGTTTGTGACTTGTAGATATGCATACTTGGAAGAGAATGAAGACGTTGAGGAGGGCATCTCTTTGACAAGTGGTAGCAAAGCGACTGGTGATAGCGTGGCCAAACTTGGAGAAGACCTTGAGGAGGAGAAGCGCGAATAGATGGCACATTCTCTGCGGTGATGTCATGATTTTCTGTACATTTTGTTGCACAATCCATGCTGTACCTACTACAGACTTGCGACTGATAAGTTCATAGGGTTTGCAGACAGGGAAGAGAGTTATTACTAATGAGATACCGTGGATATACAGTGTGAGGACACCTCTCTCTAGTTACGATTTTTCTTCCTCTCTGTGATTATTCAATAGAGAACTCAAACTAGGAAATGGAACTGATAAATGAGAAGATGTCTTATAGCTGAGGCTTTTTAACTCTGTGCCCCTCTTTCTCTCCATCGATGTAATTCAATCCCTTTTTGGGATATTTCCTAGTATACGCTTGGATTTCATGCGTGATGCTTTTTGTACCTTTTCATTGGAATCGGACGTGCTTAACGGCTGGCTTTGCATTGTTAAATGCAATTCAGAGAACTATATTAACCACTAAAGTTAGAAATAGGTTTGAGGCATCAGCATGAGGCCATCTTTACTTATGAAGAATAAACCGTGAAGAGAATTGGACATCGAACCAGTCATAGGGAGACCATCAGGTACTTGAGGAAGTTCTACTGCATGCTAATTTTGGACCCGAAAGATATAAGTGGGGAATGCTACAAAAGACGGTCACACCAGATTCGTTGACATGGTACAGCTTCAAATTCATGTCACGTAGAAGAGAATGCATTCAATTGGACTTTCTTCTTTTGTGAGACGCAGCAGATTGGCTATTCCTTCTTTCCACTCTTTCTGGTGATGGTAAATGATCATGGTCTTACTCCATTGGATTCACAGTTTAGTTGACCTTATCTCCAGTGTAATAAAAGGGTTACAAGCATTTCAATTAGTGTCAATCTTTATGTAGCAATTCTATGCAAAACGTCGGGTTACAAGCATTTCAATTAGTGTCAATCTTTATGTAGCGATTCTATGCAAAACACCACATTTATCATCACGAACTTGGTGGTAAGAAGATCCTGTTTACCATGAATTCAGACGTCTAGGTGAACATTGGCAGTTCGAAAGAACAATGGAAGTTCTTCTGGATGCTTTCGTTTTCAAAAGCAAAAGCACGGGCATACATAGTCGGACAGGTACATGTCTATACCACTAGATTGATCGCCTCTAAAATTTGTTTTCCTGCTCGGACTTCCCCGGGAATATAACAGCTGATACAGATCGGAAATACTCACCGAACACGTATCATCGGGACTTGAACATAGACGATTTGATCACCGCAAATAGAACATCATCTAACATCTAAAAGTTCACCGGGATCTGGCCATTGCTAGAACTTCAAAGATCTAGATCTCTCTCTCTCTCTCTCAAAAACCTAGCAGCAGACGATGCCTTGGCGTTTCTGTATGGTGACTGCTGTCTTCAATTTTGTAGTAGTCAGGTCAATGCAATTCCTTCTTTTTCATCCGAAAAGAGACGAAACATCGGTACACCTGATATGATTATCATCGGACCCTCTGGCGCTTTAAAGTTCCGACTCTTCTTTCGGTATGTACCGTGCTTATCTGATGATGCCTCGAAATCCTTGATCTCCGTGAACCTCTCCCCGATGCGAAAGAAACACGCCTCGACTTCAGTTTCACATGCCTGTGGTGGTGATGACCATGGCGCCGGCGGCTACAGTTGCTATATGAAGCAAGAGGGCCTTCTGTCCTCTCTCTGAGTAGTTTCCTTTTCCTACTTGCGCTGAGATGACGACTCGAATAATCATAACTTATGTCACTCAGGCTATGTAGTGCTTCGAAGTCTCGGAAGCGGCGTCGCCCACGGTATACCCGCTTAGTGCTGCTTATCTTGTACCACATGAAACAGCAAATGCGCCCGAGTGCGCGCCAGTATGTCTCACACGCGAGCCAGCACATGTTACAGAGGCTTCTCCCTATGCACTGGCAAATCCCCAGCTTGAACAACAGATACAGGAATAGTAGAGCTGAAAACCATCGCACCCACACGAAGACACGTCAGCTGATCATGAAATTGTAGGAATACTGTATCCTGGTTTTCTAATCGAATGTACAAGACTATGATGCAAGAATTACTCGCGAAAGCTTCAAACAGAAAGGCAGATGGTTCTCTAAACACCAAATCCTGCTAATAAGTATATCTTAAAAGCAGATAGTGTCTCAGACTTATCTGGAATCTGAGAGAATATCAAATGATGAAAGCCGTAACTGGAAAAATCTTCGATGTTACTTCTCTTGTAGAATGCTAAAATGAGATTATCAATATGTATCCTTTACCGTAGTCTCAACCAAAAAGTACAACAGGACAAGAATTGAAGGACTGATTTTTGGCTAGCAAATCAAATATTTTAGCCAAGTGAAGCGAAACTCAGTGGCAAGAGGAGAGAAATGACATCCTGAATGGAGAGATAATAAGTGAAATGAATAAATTACCTATGTAACAGAGGACACATATCAGCAAGAATTTGATCAGATTCGTGACACATAGATGCTCGATGAAACAAACTACGTCCCACGGTCCTGAGCATAATTCCCTGCATCATTGAAAAACAATGGGAAACTAGGTGAAAATAGGGAGACCAGATCAATGAGGTGAAACAGGAAGGTAACTCAAGAATTTAATATAGGCACAAGATAGATCGCCCGTAAAAGATATCAAGCAATGCCAGAAACAGTTATTTTATTGTTGCCAGCTCTGTGCTGCAGATTGTTCTCAAGGTTTTTGCCAAACCAGGACTTATTTTTTGGACATGACAACATGAACAAGAACTGGAAATGACAACATGGAGTTGTAATTGGCAGACACCAAAACTCCCTCATTGAAGCAAAGTTTATAGTAAGAAAGTGCTTACTCGCATGATCCGCCAAAAACGGTCTTGAACGGAGCAGCGACAGCATTTCCAACAACAGAGCCGACACTATGAGCAGCTTTACTTAGAACATCTCCCATTGCTTTACGTGCCTTTCTCCATCCAAATCAGTGCCTGAGAAATCATAAAGTGCAACACTAATGTCATTCTCTGAGGGTAAAATAACAACAAAAAAGGGACAAAACTATTCCCCAACTTCTGTTCCTTCGTTTCACAACGTTTCATTGCCACTTTTCCTGGTTTTCATTATCAGAACAATTGAACAGCCTCCTGCAATTAACCATACGGGAACGTGGCTTTTTGCCATCCCAAAATCATCGAAAGCCCCAGAAAAGGAAAAGGGCCGTTTACGTTACACGATATCATCAATTCCTGAACTCAGTTTCATGACTTTTGCCCACACAAGATCATGGAGAAAGAAGGAAACTACATATTATGGATGTTACAAAGCGAAGCAGAGATGAAGGAGCACTTTGTAATGTAGAAAACTCTTAATGTCGAGCTGTGGTCGATCTTCACCAGATACTTCGGGCCACGACGCGCACTCCAGGGATGCTTGCGTTGCCCAAAGCAGCCTCCCACTCCAGAAGGAACAATGGAAGAGGGGTGTCAGGAACCCGTTTAAGAATACGTTTGACAGAAGGAATGCTCGAGAGAGATAGACAACAAGAGTATCTAGGGGAATCCCATTTGAACTGACCACAAGATCGTCGATACACAGATCCCAAAAGACCTTTTTTCCTTCCACAGCCGATCGGAGACGACGAATCTGTGGGAGGGAGAGACCAAAGGACGCCACTTTTTAAAAAGCGTTGGTTGAACAGAAGGAGAGGATGAAGAAACGGTTCCCACTCCTCGTTTTCAGTTTTCTTGTTTTCATGACTCCAGTCCTATACAATTGAGACTTCATTTGATAGTCAACATAAAATTGGATATAAAAGGATTTATAATTCCCGTAAAAATATCCCAATATCGAGAAAGGTAAAATAAAGGTGGACAGCATTTTTAATATTCTTAATGTAAAAATTTTTTTATAGAATATTAAACTTCTTAATTGAATAAAATCAATATAATATTTTAATTCTAATATAAAATAAATTGGAAATAGCAAAAAATAACAATTTCGTTTTTATCTGTTCCTATATGTATTTATATATTCAATTTTTTTCTACCTTATAATATATATCAACATATAAATATATATTTAGTATTTATATTTATTACATATTTTAGGTATATTAGTATAGTTTATTAGTAATAAAATTTTATTAGAGAATGGTGGAATGGGAAAAAAAATTAAAAAAAAAAGAAATGTGAGGGAAAAATGATAATATAATAAAAATAATAAAAATAAAGTTAGCAAAAGTGTCGTGATAGATTCTTATAATCTTTGTTTGTGCAATTTTTTAAATTCATAGTCGGATGTGAAAATATCCAATATCCAATTCACCAAACAGTAGATAAAATATAAAAAAATATATGGATTTCATATCTTATCATATCTAATCTTATCCTAACTAAAAATTTAGATGACCAAATGAAGCCTAAATTGATTTAATCATAATTCATGGGATTTTGTGAAGGGATGCGATCACCTATGGACCAGTCATCATGTGTGCTCTATTTGCTTGCAAGTTTCGCCCTACATCGCCATGCCGGCCACCGGAGGAAGAAGAAAGAAAAGAAAATTAAAATAAAAAATAATTATAATTTTGATTTTTATAAAAATATTTTTGTAAAGTTAAAGAGAGAAGAGAGAGATTGTGAGATTTTGGGTAAAAATGAGTTCTAAATCCAACCCATTTAAGATCCACTTAAGACCCACCTATCAAAGTCTTTAATTGTTAAACCCATTTATCTACTTTTTGTCAAAAAGCAAGTGACCCATATATGGCCCATTTATGATTTAAATGGGTCATATATGAGTCTAATACCCATTTTTCCACCTCTAATAGTTTATCACGTGATACATGCGTTGTGGAACACATACTTTGCGGCTGTTTGCTTTTTTTTTTTTTTTTTTTTTTTTTTTTTTTTAAGTTTATTGTTGTGAAGCTCATTGTTAGATGTTTTGTTGCAATGTGAAGTGAGAACGGATCATGCGGGTACTTTTCAGCTTTGGAGATACAGTAGTTAGCTTCGAATAAAATGAACGTCTGAACCAATACTAGGGTTCTTAACTCGATCATGGACGGCTAGCATCCTTTGCTTGTGCTATGTACTAATAAGAGTATAAATGAAGGAAATTATAATATGTTTCATTTCCTTTGTTCTTATGGAGTGTTTTGTTACCGGTCAAACAATGCTTGATTCTATTATTTTGTTCTTCAGAATATTAAAAAAAAAAGAAATTTGTTTGATAACTTTATTTTTGTTCTCGAAAAGAGATTTGGAAAATAATGAAGAAGGAAAAAGAAAAAATCACTTCTTTATTCTCGGTGACAACTCCATATCAAGTCCATTTTCTTTCTTCTTCTTCTTCTTTTTCTCTTTTCTTTCATTTTTTTTTCCTTTTCTTCTTCTCCTTCATCCCTTGGCCAGCAACCTCGTTGAAGCATCACTAGTCCTTGGCAAGGTCAAGCCTTGTCTGCTGAGCCTCCTTAGCGGTTGGGCGAGGCTCAACTAACTGGGCGAGCTTAGCCTCGCCCAAATCTAATGAGGCCAAGATTGCCCGGTTATCAGTGAGGTCAAGCTTGCCTGGCCGCTGGCAAGGCTCAACCTTACCTAGCCGTTGCAAGGTTGAGCTCACCATGGCTAGGTGACAATGCCCTCACGGTGGTTCGACAAAGGCAAGCTTTGTTGGTGGTTAGACGAGACTTAGCCTTACCTTGGAACCTTGCCCAGATCTAGCGAGGCCGAGCTCGTCTAGCCAAGGCTCGACCGCGAGGGCAATGTTGCCAGACCATGGCGAGGCTAACCTCATGGTGGCCTAGCAAGGTCGAGTCTCGCATGCAGCTAGGTGAGCTTGGCCTTGCTAGATTTGGGCAAGGCCACGTGGCCCCAGCCAAGGCTCAACCGAGCCTCACCTAGCCATCAAGGAGACTTGGCCTTGTCAGGGGCCAATGACACTCCAATGATGTCACCGGCCTCGCCAGGCTAGCAACCAACCAAAGGATGAAGAATTGAAAAAAAGAAAAAAGTGAAAAATGTAATAAAATTATTTGAAAAATAAAAAGATATTCTAAATCACAAAAGAATTTGAGGTTTTATCAAATGCGTTTTTATATCAGTGTTCAGAAACTCGTTCGGAGAACAAAATAAAATATAATCATTTCTAATCATAAATTATTCTTGATGACATAATAGTTATCGAACACACCTTTAGTATTATTTCGTGTTCTTTTCTTTTTTCATTATTCTTCTGATATTGGTCATTTTCAAAGGAAGAAAAATCGTAACTAGAGAGAGAGAGGTGGCCTCACACTGTAAATCCACAGTATCTTTTTAGTATTACACTTCCGCGTCTGCAAACTCCATGAACATATCAGTCGCGAGTCTGTGGTAGGCACAGCATCGATCGTGCAACAAAATGTACTGAGAATTATGACATCACCGCAGATAAGAGCGCCATCTATTCGCGCTTCTCCTCTTCAAGGTCTTCTCCGAGTTTGGCCACTATCACCTGTCGCCTTGCTACCACTTGTCAAAGAGATGCCCTCCTCACCGTCTTCATTCTCCTGCAAGTACGCATCCAAAGCAGGTAGCTCTTATATCTGGTGAGACTGGATGCGGAAAGACCACAAAGGTTAGGTTACCAACTCTTTGCTTTGCTTTCTTTACGGTACAAAAATCATGTTCAATCTGAAAAATTCTGCGGAGGCATGTTTGCTATCATGTGGCTGCTGCTTTTCCAATTAAAGCCCTATTCCTCTGCCGCATTCCTGCATACTTTAAGAATTGAAAGACATAATATTACCATTTTCACGCAGTTTTCAGAAATTATGGTTTATCTGAAGTTTATTTGAAGATTGAATTTCATTGGTTCCCAGCAAACTATGGAGTCAGTCTTAGTTTGTAAAGTTTCAAATTCTTGACACCGTTTTTGGGGCACCATGATATCCTTTGCAAAGCTTGAAGTTCTGGTTAAACGCCCCAGATAGCTCAAAGGCTATTCCCCACCACCACGCTCCCACCATCCAAATCCAGAGGGGATAGTTGTACTTCCACCTCTCCATCCTCATGGAGGTGGTGGCCAATAGGCAAGCGCTAGTGTTTTTCTTAAGTTTATTTATTTTGAATCTATTTTTCTCCAGGAGCTGTGCTTTTAGAAAGATGAATTTGCTCAGAATGACGTAAACCTTGGACATTTTTCTTACACCGTTTCGTTGTGGCACAAGTATTACATGTTTTGATCTTTTGTTCAAGCGAACAACAATCCTGAATTGGCGATCTCAACTGCTCATGTTAGAGCTTACTTTAAGCGGCCTTAAGTTGAGGGTGATCATGCGATGTTAAGGGCAATCATCTCTAGCGTCCAACATGGACGCCAAGTAATTTGACTTTGTTTATAAGATGACATCGAACAACTGTATATTGCATTTGCTATTACATGATTTAGTTGGGTGTTTATGACGGAGAAAGTATTGTAACATCTGGAGATAGTTTCTAGAATTATTGTGGTCCAAGAGGATGCTTTTATTTATACATTAATTACTCAAGTTCTTTGTACAACTTAAGAAACACCTCCTTGCTAAAGGAAGACACCTATTTCCAATACATTCTGAGGACTAAATATAGCATGAATTCTTCAGGTCCCTCAGTTTCTTTTGGACTCGATGTGGGCTTAAGGGTGAGGCGTGTAAGATTGTTTGTACCCAACCCCAGCGAATCTCTGCAACATCAGGTGCGCTATTGTGGCCGACTAAAACTCACTCTTTCTAACTCTTATGTGAAAAATCTGATTGTCTTCTGATTCTGTGTAGTTGCTGAGTGAACATCTTCTGAAAGAGGAGAAAATGTTGGTGATGATATCAGATACAAGGCAGTCAGTCATATCTCATCAAGCTATGTTCTAACTTCAATTACCTAATGGACTTTATGAAGCTAAAAGTTGAATACTGTAAAGCATAGGTGAGATATTGTTTTTTGTGAAGCATAGATTCTATATGACCTGTCCAGGTATGACTTGTAGATATGCATACTCGGAAGAGAATTGTTGGAAATGGTGATCAATTTTCTAGAATTTCCTAGAGTTGGTAAACTTCTAGAATTCTCTAGAATTCCCTAGATGAATTTTCTAGAAGAAAGAAGAAAACATTTTCTAGAAAAAAGAGGAAAATGTCCAACATGTAAGAGAAGTCTCTAGAATTGTCTACAAGCTCATGTGTCTAGAAGTTTCATCTTATGTTAGAGAAGTCTAGAGACTTCCTCCACCAACTTTGGCAGCTATATAAAGGAGCAAGTCCTCCATATTTTGGGTAAGGGAGCTAACCATAAAAATCACACATCATGCTCCCTCAACAACACTTCAACTATTGTAAAATTATTTTCATAAACCAGTGAAACTATCGTTGTCCCATAAACCTCCTCAAAATATCCTATTCTTGTCCCTTGTCCATCCTCTATCAAATATAAACTATACCATGCTTCCGCGCACAATTAAATTTTTTAACAAGAATGAAGACAGTGAGGAGGGCATCTCTTTGACAAGTGGTACCAATGCGACAGGTGATAGTGTGGCCAAACTCGGAGAAGACCTTGAGGAGGAGAAGCGCGAATAGATGGCACTCTATCTGCAGTGATGTCATAATTCTCTGTACATTTTTTTGTACAATCCATGCTGTGCCTACTACAGACTTGCGACTGACATGTTCATAAAGTTTGCAGACACCGAAGAGAGTAATACTAACGACGTACTGTGGATTTACAGTGTGAGGACACCTCTCTCTAGTTACGATTTTTCTTCCTTCTGTGATTATTCAATAGAGAACTCAAACTAGGAAATGGAACTGATAAATGAGAAGATGTCTTACAGCTGAGGCTCTTAACTCTGTGCCCCTCTTTCTTCACATGTGACAATTACTTATAGTTGACATCTTTCCGTTAATGCAATTCAATCCCCCTTTTTGGGGTATTTCCCAGTATGTGCTCGGATTTCTTGCATGATGGATTCTGTCCCTTTTCACTGGAATCGGATGTGCTTAACGGCAGGCTTTGCACTGTTAAATGCAATTCAGAGACTGCAATAACCACTAAAAGTTAGAAATAGTTTGAGGCATTAGCATGAGGCCATCTCTGCTTCTAAAGAATAAGCCACGGAGAGAACGGTACATCAAACTAGTCATAGCGAGACTATCAGGTACTTAGAAAAGGCATAGTGCATAATAATTTTAGATCTGAAAGATATATATGAAGAATACTATACTATAAAAGACGGTTGCACCAGATTTGCTGAAACTATAGAGCTTCAAATTCAAGTCTTGTATGAAGAGAATGCATTCAATCAAATTTTCTTCTTTTATGAGCCGCAGCAGATTGGCTATTCCTTCTTTTCCTCTTTCTGGTGATGGTAATTGTGGTCAGACTCCATTAAATTCACAGCCCTCATGCCCAGTATAATAAAAGGGTAACAAGCATTTTGATTACTGTCAATCTATTCACAGTAAATCTATGCAAAACACCAAATTTATCATTGCGAATTCGGTGGCAAGAAGATCCTGTTTACCATGAATCCAGACCTCTAGGTAAATATTGGCAGTTCGAAAGAACAACGGAAGTTTCTGTTGATACTAAACATTTTCAAAACCAATAACTTGGGCATACATAGTCAGACATGTCCATGTCTATCCCATTAGATTGATCACCTCTAAAATCGGTTTTCCTGTGCAAAATTCCCTGGGGAGTTTCACGGCCGATGCAGATAGGAAATACTTGCCGAACACATATCATCGGTAACTTGGACATAGACAATTTGATCACTGCAAAGAGAGCCTCATCTAACATCTAAATGCTCACCAGGATCTGGCCATTGCTAGGGCCTCAAAGATCTCTCTCTCTCATATATGCACACAGCTAAACCCTATGCAAAAACCTTGCAGCAGACAACACCTTGTTGTTTCTGTATTGTGACTGCTGTCCTCAATATGGTAGTATTCAGGTCAATGCAATTCTCTCTTTTTCATCGGAAGAGAGATGAAACATCGGTAGACAAATCTCTTTTTACTGCACCTAATATGATCATCATCGGACCCTCTGGCGCTTAAAAGTTCTGCCTCTTCTTTCAGTATGTATCATGCTTATCTGATGATGTCTCGAAATCCTTGATCTCCGTGAACCTCTCCCCAAGGTGAAAGAAACACGCCTAGACTTCAGCTTTACATGGCTGAGGCGGTGATGGCAATGGTGCCAATGGCTACGGTTGCTATATGAAGCAAGAGGGCCTTCCGTCCTCTCTCTGAGTAGTTTCCTTTTCATACTTGCGCCGAGATGATGACTCGAATAATCGTAACTTACGTCACTCAGGCAGGCTATATCCTGCTTCAAAGTCTCGGAAGCAGCGCTGCCCACGGTAAACCCCGCTTAGGGCTGCTTATCTTGTACCGCATGAAACAGCAAATGTGCCCGAGTGCACGCCAGTACGTCTCGCATGCAAGCCAGCACATGTTACAGAGGCTTTTCCCTATGCACTGGCAAATCCCCAGCTTGAACAACAGATACAGGAATAGTAGAGCTGAAAAACATCACACGCACGAGAAAACACTTCAGCCGATCATGAAATTGTACAAATACTGTTTCCTGGTTCCTAATCGAATGTACAAGATTATTATGCGAGAATTACTCGCGAAAGCTTCAAATGAAAAGGCAGATGGTTCTCTAAACATTGCATCCTGTCAATAAGTATATCTTAAAAGCAGAGAGTTTCTCAAACTTGTCTGGAATCCGAGAGAATATCAAACGATGAAAACCGTTGCTGGAAAAACCCCTGACATTATTTCTCTAGTAGGATGCTAAAATAAGATTATCAATATGGAAAAGACAGGATATATCCTTTACCATAGTCTCAACCAAAAAGTACAACAGAATAAGAACTGAAGGACTGATTTTTGGATCGCAAGTCAAATCTATTTTCACCTAGCGAAGCTGGGTGGCTAGCGGAGAGAAATGATATTCTGAACGGAGAGATAATAAGGGAAATGAGTACATTACCTATGTAACAGAGGACACATATCGGAAAGAGTTTGATCAGTTTCGTGATGCATAGATGCTCGATAAAACAAACTACATCCCACGGTCCTGAGCATAGTTCCCTGCATCATTGGAAAACAGTGTGAAACTAGGTGAAAATGTGGAGACGGGAGCAATGAGGTGAAACAGAAAGGTAACTCAAGAATTTAATATAGGCGAAAGATAAATCGCCGGTAAAAGATATCAAGAAATGCCAGAAACAATTACTGTTATTATTTATTTTTATGTTTTTGTTACAAGCAAACCAGAAACAAGAACTATAATATAACAGCATAAGAGTTGTGATTGGCGGACACCAAAGCTTCCTCAACGAAGCAAAGTTTATTTTAAGAAAGCACTTGCACGATCCGCCAAAAATGGTCTTGAATGGAGCAGCAACAGCATTTCCAACGATAGAGCCGACGCTATGAGCAGCTTTACTTAGAACATCTCCCATTCCTTTTCGTGCCTTTCTCCATCCAAATCAGTGCCTGAGAAATAATATATTGCAACACTAATGTCATTTCCCGAGGGTGAAATGATAACAAAAAAGGGATAACACAATCCTCCAACTTCTGTTCTTTTGTCACAACGGTTCAATGCAATTTTTCCTGTCTACATTATGAGGAAAACTGAACAACCTCCAGCGAGGAACAATGCCAAAGCTTCAGGGTTTCCCTCCATCCAAAAATCATCGAAAGCCCCAAAAAAGGAAAACGGCTGTTCACATTGCATCTTCTCATTTGTTTTCTAAACCCAGTTCTATGGCTTTTACGCAAACAAGATCATGGAGAAAAAAGGAAACTGCATATTATGCTTCTCACGAGTGAAGCAGAGATGGAGGAACACTTTGTAATGTGAAGACTCTCTGGGGGTGTTCGATCTTCACCGAATGCTTCGGGCGGCGACGTGCACTTTGGGGATGCTTTTGTTGCCCGGAGCAGCCTCCCACTCCAGAAGGAACAACGGAAGGAGGGGATGCCCCGAACCCATTTAAGAGTACGTTCGACAGAACAGAATGCTCGAGAGAGATGGAAGCGCCGAGAGCATCTACGGGATCCCCATCTGAACCGACGACAAGACCATCGGAGCACAGATCCAAACAGACATTTCTCTTCCACAGACTATCGGAGACGACGAATCCGTGGGAGGGGGAGACAAAAAGTGCGCCACTTTTTCAAAGCGTTAGTTGAACTGAAGGAGAGGATGAACAAACGGTTACCATCCCTCGTTATCAGTTTTCCTTGTGTTCATGGCTCTAGGCATAAAATTCAGGATATAATAAATTCCCTATCCTATGTTTGATTCTTATTGAAAATAGGATAAAATCGGATTTGAAAGGATATAAATCTCATAAAAATATCACAGTATCTCATGGGGAGATGAGATATTGAGATAGATGTAAATAGAATTTCTAATATCCATAATATAAAGATTATTTTTATCAAACATGAAACTTCTTAAATAATAAAATTGAAATAATATTTGGATTCTAATATAAAAAAGAGAATTAAAAAATAAAAAAAATTTCGTTTTTATTTATTCTTATTTTTATTTATATATTTGAATTTCTTTCTACCTTGTAATACATATTCAATAAATAAAAATATGTATTTATTATTTATATTTATTACGTATTTTGGATTAAGTATTTTTGGTATATTATTTTGGTTTATTATTTAATAAAATTTTATTAGAGAATGGTGGAATGGGAAAAAGAAAAAAAAATATGAGGGAAAATTGATAAAATAATAAAATAAAAATGAACTTGCATGAATATTATCATCATCTCTATTTATGCAATTTTTAGGTTCTTTTATACTTGATATGCTGTTTATACCAAACAATGGATATGATAGGATGTGAAAATATCGAGCTTTATTATAACGATTTACCAAACGGTAGATAAGATATAAAAAAATTCATGAATTTCATATCTTATCTCATATAGCCCTACCTAACTTGAAATTTAGATGACCAAAAGAAGCCTAAATTGATTTAACCATAATTCATGGATTTTGTGAAGGGATGCAATCACCTATTGGTGTCTAATTATATAATAGCCATCATGTATGCTTTACTTGCGTGTGGGTTTCACCCCCACGTTGTTCAACACGACTCTTTTTTGGAAATTATCATTTGTAAATTAATTTGAACATACCCAACCATGGGCAACTGCGTTGGATTAGAGTCTCTCCCTCATCGCCGAGGTCGAGGGTTCGAAACTTGCAATTGCTGAAGCATTGTAAGTGGGAGGTTATGATGTTAGAGTCTTGTGCTAGTCTCCCCCAAGGTATAGGAGTTAGGCCCGACGACATCACCAGGCGCAGTGGGTCAAGGCAGAGTCCTCGGTTACAAAAAAAAAAAAAAAAATCAATTTGAACATCACATTTCAAAAGAGGTCGAATGACTTTCTCAACTTAAGTCTATATGTAGTGAGTAGTGACCATCGATGTACTATGAGGTTAGGTTTATATCTCTCTTGTGTGCAAATCAGATGAAGAACGGCGATGCATAAAATCGACAAATTGGAAAGGTTGAGGCGAACATAAGGAATGATGTATAAAAATGAGCATGAATAATTGAAATTTGGTTTTATAAATATATATATTGGTCCACCTAAATTATGATCACGAAGTATCATGAGGTGGCATCGTTTGAACATTTGAATTAATTGCTCTAATTAATTGCAACGACCAACCGATACCTACTCAACTTCGACCGACACACGTGTCCAATGTTCAAACCCCACTTCACATTTATACATCATGTCCCCTCTTCCCGTCCCAAAGACTTTATGCTTTTCATACTGATTCATGGCAAGATTCTATTTATCTCGCAAAAATTGAATAATTGAATAATTGTTATTTTAATAAATAATCGTTTGTATTACTCATAAAATGAATCAAAGAAAAATATTTTTATCTTTCACACAAACGTTTAGCTATAAATTATTATTGAGAATAAAAACATTTATTATTGACTAATTATTTTAAATGATATAAGTAACCATTTCTAGAAAATATTTTTTAAAACATTCATTTTCCAAAAACAAACATAATTAAGAATATGCGGTCTTTAAGGGTGAATAACAACACAGCATGCGCTCATGGGAAAACATATTTCATGCCTTGATCACTTGATTGACATACCGCGCATTCATGTTAGTGCGTGATAAGCATTTCAATGACCATTTCCGTTTGAATTTTGAAACGCTTGATTATTATCGATCAATGTCTACACACATGTCAGTTCACAAGATGTAATTGCTACAAGAGAGTGCCTTCTCCTGCCAATAAGATGACAAATTGTTAGTAGTGTAAAATTAAGTCACAACATTACACCACGTAAAAGTAATGATCCTCCATGAAGCATCCCTAAATTTGCGAACATATATGAAAGTAGTAACTAAGACGAATTATGCACTATTAATCTCAAATAAAGAAATCATCATTAGATGTTTCACAATAATTATGCAGTAGATTGATTTGATTAAAAGGCCAAGAAGATGAGATACTTTAATATCAAGATGTCTCAACCTAAATCTTAAAAATTCCAAGAAGTAGTTGGGTAACACAACATCCATCATTGCATGTTGCCACACCGTGTGGTAACACACCATTTATTAACTTGTTGCTACACTATAACATCCACCTTCATCCATTGTACTTCATCAGTGCATACTAGATTAGTTATCCGATGCGAGACTATGCTCGACTGATGCATTTACACATGCAACTTTGCGTGAGTAATGAAAATAAACGACTTCCTAGATAGAATAATCCACTATCTTAAAATGAAATATTCCTATCAATAAATTATCTTTGGAGCAAATTGTTAAGATTCGTTTCGACACATCTGCTCCAATATCATGTGAGACAAATCATTCTTTTTCTAAAATGTCCAAATTGTTAGGACATGGATCAACAATGTATAAACATGATTCTCAACAAACACCATTTGGCTAAGATAATTCGCAGGTTATTGCCTAAACTATTGATCATAGAAAAAAAAATTGTACAGTCTATATAAATCAATAGATCAAGTCCATCTAGCCCATTGATCATTTGCATGATAAAAGTTCACAAAATTAATGATAGAAATGATATTGGTTCAAAATTAATGATAGAAATGATATTGGTTCACATCATTTATTCATCATGTAAAATAGCTCACATGTCGGTCTTATTCGGAAACATAAGAATTGCAATTAAAGGCACAGCAGCAACCAAATGACTAATCATCATGAGGTTGCATGGAGTCAAGACATTCAATTTACTCTCTCATCACTCGCAACAACCAACCAATACTCAACCTCCCTCAACACGTGTCGCACGCTCAACCCCTCCCCACTTTCTATATAAACTCACTAACCCAATCACGTTTAGACTCGTCCAATTTCCAAGTACAATAGCTTTCATATCCTCCACAAAAGTTTGCTCACAATGGCTTCCTCTGCATTGTTGAAGCTGGCCTGCGTGCTCCTGGCGTGCATGGTGGCGGTGGCTCCGGCGGCTCAAGCTGCAGTGACGTGCGGCCAGGTGTCGAGCTCTCTGGCCCCATGCATTCCCTACGCGAGGAGTGGCGCGGGGGCCGTGCCGGCGGCTTGCTGCAATGGGATCAGGTCGCTCAACACGGCGGCTCGGACCACACCGGACCGCCAAGCCGCTTGCAAGTGCTTGAAATCGGCCACAGGAAGCATCTCCGGCCTTAACTATGGAGTCGTCGCCGGGCTTCCCGGGAAGTGCGGGGTCAATATCCCATACAAGATCAGCCCTAGCACCAACTGCAACAGGTATGTGCCTCTTTTAGCCTCGTGGTCCAAAGGGGCGACAAAACCTTGTTTTTTCCTTGACCACCGATCGTTAGTATGTCGCGTGATACATGCTTTACATAACACATACTTTCTTCATATCTCGATCGGCTGTTTCTCCATCTTGTTTCTTTATTTTGTTTTTTGAGAAGTTCATAGTTGTGAAGCTGATGGTTTGATGTTTTGTTACAGCGTGAAGTGAGAATGGATCGTGCGAGTACGTTTCAGCTTTGGAGATCAGAAGAGTAGTTCGCTTCGAATAAAGTGAATGTACGAACCGATACTAGGTTCGTAACTCCATTATGTATGACCAGCATCCTTTGCTGGTGCTATGTACTAATGAGAATATAAATGAAGGAATTACAGTATGTTTCCTTATTTATGTTCTAAGTATTATTTCCTGTTTTCTTTTTTCACTTTTCTTCTCATATTGGAAATTTTCAAAGGAAGAAAAGAAGAGGTGTTCAAGGTGTGGATAATGAATAGACATATGGTGCGAGATAAGGGGACGGACGGAACCAACGCGAAATGTTATTAGGGTCGAATCAAAACCAAAGTGATAGTTCACAGATGCTCCAATCTCCTTGACAATCATGTTAAGTGCAAGCTCATATCATTATGACTAATGCGAAAGCTTAAACAAATCAAACGATTTGTGCAAGAAATGAATTGTAGAATTTAAACCTGAACTAGAGCGATTTACGTGTTAAATTCTTATAAAATGGATCCACAATATATAAACATAGTTCTCAACGGTTATTAATTTGATAACATTGATCATTGCATGCAATAATTTACTAACAGAATAGTTGCCTGAACTACTGAACTAGGTCGTCGACTTCTTGGAAAAATAATTTACGATCTATAAACAATATAGATCGAATAACCTATCTATACCATTGATCATATGAAATTCACAGTGGACCTCACACAATTAATGATCGATATGTTATTGTTCTTTATGATATCATTAGTCATGTAATAGCTTCTCCGCTTCTAGCACGTACGTGTCAGCAGAACGAGGAACCTGTCGGTCGTACTCGAGAGAGGTCCAAATCACAATTAAGGCTCACTACCAACCAAATGGCCAGGCATTGTGAGGATTCTGTAATTATATGAAACCTAGAAATAGGGACATGAAGTCTTCATGTAATTTTAAAAAGTTTCAGAGCTCTAAATGAGTTTTAACTTATTGAACTCACTTGTTTCAAGGCTCTCAAGGTTTTCGCAAGCTTCAAAAGGGGAGTGAAAATCTGAACTCGAATGTTATTCTAAAAAATTCAAAAAAGCAACAATTTATCCACCGGATAATTTTGATAACACCATGTTTAACATTTTAAATGAAAGGAAAAGCAAAAAAGAATGAAAGCTAACATTAGATATGACGTTGGTATCTCGTTTGAATATATAATGAAGGGAAATAGCGTGTGGGAGAAGATAAAAAAAGCTATAAAATCCGAGTGAGGAGAGCATGCCGTCCTCTCAATTATAAGACATTGGTTACACTTGATTTGCGCAACACAGCCAACGACAACTACTTACCTCTCCAAGACACTTGTCCTATGTTTCCTTCCTCACTTCCTACTTAAAACCCTAAACACCCAATCATATGTAGATTCATCGAATTTCTTAATATCATCTTCTATTGAGATAATTTCCGAAAAAAAAAATCATAAAATTATTATAAACAGACAAATTCAATAATAAACATTTCAATTGTGTCAACTTATTCATAAACCCTTTAACTATTTATCAATTTAGCTCTTCCAGTCAATTTTGACCATAATATATTACTTTCAAAATTTTCAAAAGCTTGGCACATGAAATCATTAGATTAATTGAGACTAAGGATATATTTATTTTAGGGAAAATTTCTTGATAAAGAAAAATATTTTCTTACTTTCAGGTTCAGGAGGTTAAGAGGGTAATTTTCCCAACTTTGAGGATTTATATTTTTTAATCTTAAATAATTATTTATTGACCGATCATTTTCAATAAATGAAATTTGTGAAAGCTTTAAAAAATCAAATCGCGAAAAAACACCGCAGTAAGGGTCTATGCAAAGTCTTGTCAACCCAATGAATGAGGATGTAATTTCACATGTTATACTCGTAGGAGTACGGATCCATTCAAGGCTCAAAAGCAGGGACGGCCACCTTGAATGAGACGGCATTCAATCCCGCTAATCAATACTCAACTACCAATCTCCTGTACTCTCACCCACACCTGGCCCGCAACCAATGGCCTTTTCCTAACCATGCGAACCTATAAAACCTACCCTCGCCCATTGCATTTAAACTCATCCAATTTATTGGGACCGCCTTTCGCATTCTCCCGACTAGGGAGAACATTCCCAGCAATCGAGAATCGTCCACTGAAAATTAATTTCAAAAAAATTAAAACTTAAAACCACCCCTTCGCGTGATCCGATTTTCTGATAGGTTCATAGAAATAATCCCACTATGTTTCCTTAGACAAATTAGAAATATGACGAGAGAAAGAAGCTTATTATATTGATATTTTCTTGCCCTCCACAACTTTTAAAGCTTCTGCAGCTGCAAGCCTCGAGAGGCTCTAATTTAAGCTGACAAATGAAATGAGCCTAAGACCCTCGGAAACAATGATGTAATGCAAATAATTTCTTCCTTTTCTTCCTTTTTGTTTTTCAGGATAGCGAGCGATCATCGCAACTAGGCTAGGATTTGTTTTGTTTCTTTGACTTTTCACAGTTTTGTTACATATATAACAGTCCGATCCAAGTCAGTAAGTGAGCAGTTCTACACTTAAAATAAGGAACCAAATCAACACTTATGAATTCTAGTAAATGGGAACAAACAATTTTGGGCCAATTCGATTTAGTTCCGGGCGGTTCTTAATTTCTTTGCATACCCCTACTCCCAACATGCATGGCAGCAGCTACAATGGCTTCGACTACTTGAGCTTCAAATATGCAGCTCGTCGTTGAGGGCATTCAAGCTCCATGCATTCCCGTGCAAGAAGCGGCGCAAGGTCCATGCCGGCGATTTGCGGCAGCAGAATCCGATCGCTAGACTTGGCTACCAAAACCAGGCCGGACCACCAACCTACTCGCGAGTGCTTGGAAGTGGCTTCTGGAAGCATCTCCGGCCTTAACTACGGAGCCTTCGGCGAGCAGTGCGGCGGGGTCAGCATTACATTTATGCGCCGCACTTCATGAAAAATGAAAAAATTTTAAATCATGGACCGGTGTGGACTAAAACTTATAGGCTCAATAGTCGCCCCACAACACCCAAGCCTTTTTTTGGGTAATTCAAGGGCAAGACTACAAAAGGCCAGTTCTTAGTAGGCGATTGAGCCACCCACAAACATCCATGTAAGTCCAGGTACTCGGCCTATTCAAGAGGCCATAACCCAGAATAAATGAGTGGGATTCGAATAAGCGATCTCTAATTTATAAACTCAAAATTAGTAGACATTCCAATTAACTCGGTCCCCCATGAGGATTAACCAGGTCTAACCATGTGACACAAACTAACATAATGTTTTATCCTTGAGACAAGGCGAGGAGTACCTCAAAGGCAGGCGTTTTAATTCTATCCTAGAGGAAACTTGCCATTGGCCACCTCAAATTGGAAAAGTTCTTATATGTACTCGAATTTGTGAGCTCACTTCATCTTAATCATTAATGAAGTAGATCTCACGTGAAATTCATATAATCTAATGACTAAATGTGGTAGGCGTATACACTGCGTGCACGTGAAATTTGCTTCAAGATCGTAGGCAGAAAATTTCTGAGGTACCATTGGGGTCTATTCTTACTTCCCATCAATAAGATAGCACGGGGATCCCATTCCTTGGTAAGCGGATGGGAGTTTGAGGGCTACCTTGAAGGGGGTTGCCGAGACAATGCCCTCAAGCCACAAGATCGTTTTTATAGTTTGAGTCCACATTTTATAGATAGTGAACAGCACTATGTATATACAATCTCTCTCTCTCTCTCTCTCTCTCTCTCTCTCTCTCTCTCTCTCTCTCTCTCTTTCTCTCTCTCTAAATAAATGAGGGTTATAATAGAGATTTGCAGAGTGATGATTATAGTGAAATTCTCTATTGGATGTAATCCTAATTCTCTTTCCCTTTCTCGCTTTTGCTCTCTATTTCATTACATTTATGTGCCGAGTCCTAACAGGTATGCACTCGTGAATAAATGCTTCAAACTTGATTACGCCATATTGTCATAATATTATTGTCGATGTTTATGACTTTATCGTATTTGATTATGATTCAATGTTGTATAGTTGTATGGTACATATAGAATTAGAGTGTGTTGTAGAAAATGCCAGATTGTTGGCAGATTCAATTCTCCAATCTACACAAGCCATCCTAAGCTAGCTCTCTCTCTCTCTCTCTCTCTCTCTCTCTCTCTCTCTCTCTCTCTCATATAATCTTTTTCCTTGTCAACGAGAGTTGTAATAGAGAGGTGTGGAGTGCCAATATAGTGGAATCATCTACTAAATGTACTATAGTTTAAGGGTGAATCAAAATAAACCTTTTACCTCGATTTTTTTTTCTTTCTCTCTATTTCATTGTATTTGTATACTGAATCCTAACAAGTATGCACTCATGCCGAATAAATGCTTCGAACTTGATTACATTGTATTGCCGTAACATCGTTGTCAATATTTATGACTTTATTGTATTTGATTATGACTCAACGTTGTATAGCTATATGATACATATAAAATTAGAGTGTGTTGTAGAAAGTTCCCGATTGTGGGTAGATTCAATTCTCTAATATGCACGAGCCGTCCTAAGCTATCTCTAAATACACTCTCTCTCTCTGATATTTACCGAACTCCATCATAAAAACTAAATGAGATTCACCTACCAACCCAAACCTTCTGTTAAAATCTCCTCCTATATAGACGCCAGCTTCTTCATAAAATCCCCAAGAAGAAGAAGAGAACAGAAAGTGGTGTATCATCCAAAGGTCTTGCAAGTGCCCTTCAAGCAAACTAGCCACGAATATGGTCAACCCTGGTCTCCTCAAAACCACAGCTCTGGCGCTGGCCATCGTGTACATGGTGGTGGCCAACGTGCCTCTGGCCACGCCGCAGATGCCCTCGTGCAACCAGGTGGTCAACAGGCTGATGCCGTGCGCATCCTACGTGGTCAACGGCGGGGGCGTGCCGCCTGCCTGCTGCAGTGGGATCCGGTCGCTGAACTCCACGGCGAAGACCAAGGCCGACCGGCAGGGCGTCTGCAACTGCCTTAAGTCCGTCCTCAACGGGATCCCCTCCAATGCCTACAACATCAGCCTCGCGACGGGCCTGCCGGCCACGTGCGGGGTCGACATCCCTTACAAGATCAGCCCCTCCACCGACTGCAAGAGGCAAGTGTAACGTTTCAGCCGATAGTGTAACGAAGTCAAAATGCCTTAGAATGCACGCGCTAAGTCTCATTTTTTCGATTTGCGCGAACCTGTATTGCAGCGTGAAGTGAGAGCAAGATGGAGCGCAGGCAGGACGAAGTGCTTCCAGTTCTAGGGGCAGGACGTGGATCAACATCAGAATAAGAGGAACTACCGTTGCCTTGCGTCCGGTATTCTCTAGTTACGATAGTAGATTGCGTCGTTCTGCATCTTGGGTCGAGCAGCCATGCGATGCGTCGTCTAATATGGTCCGACGGGAACTGCCGTTGCCTTATGTCCAGTTTTCTCTGGTTACGATAGTAGTGATTGCTGCGTTGTTCCGGATCTTTTGTCGAGGAGCGATGCAATGCGTCGTGTAATATGGTCCGATGTGTTCTAGTTCTACGCCATCTATGGAGAAACCACATTGTGCTTTTGAATGTTAACGTGTTTTCTGTGCTTACCTCTTTATTGTTGCGTCCACATCAATTAATAAATTTTGAGAGGCTACGGAGACCAAGAGCCGCACTTAAGTTGGGCTGCGGGGGCTCAACCTAGCTTTAGGAAACTCTCAAATACAGATGGTCTCAGATCACATGATTTAGAACACGAAGGATGAGCCATTTGGCCAAAACCTAACATGATAGCTAAGTTCGGTACGTACAAATGCTTGTAGATAGCTCACACGAGAGTTTTATTGACCCAAAATCAACTAGAGATATAATTTGACAAGTTAGATTACTATAATTTTGTTAGCAATTTCATTGGAAAGTTCATAACTCGAAAAGTTGGTGGTAAGTTATGCAAAAAAAAAAAAAAAAAAATTGGTAAGTTACCAGCAAATTGCAAAAAGAAAAAAAAAAAGTCATGGGTCAGTTTTCCTACGAATGGTTATGCAAAAAAGAACACCAGAAGTGTCATAAGTTATGTATGGCACTCATTTTAGTATTAAAAGTTTTCGTCGGCTCACTTAAATGCCAAAATCAGAGTTAATAAATTATTTAAGTGCCTTTGGCGAGAAATTCCTATTAGAAAAATTATATAGCTTTCATAATTAAAATTTTTATTTTTATCTGAGGTGACATTTTTCTAGCACTAAAGTGATCATTTTTTTTTAATAACGACTAGCATTGAAATTGTTACTTTTTAACATGCTATACGACATCGTTACTGGGCACACCAGCGGGCCACATAAGATCGGAAAATTAATAAAATATGGTCACATCAGATTTTAAGTTATTCATATTGAAGTTAGCACTTAAGTGATCCTAAAAAAGAAAAAAAAACTTTTGGCACTAAACTAAGTATCGTACACAACTTATGGCACTTTTGGTGTCCTTTTCCCAACGATCATTTGACTCTTGTTGAAATTTATCACTATGGAATACAATTTGTAATCACGAAACCATGAAATTCAAGGAGAAGGGCCTTTTTGCTCGAAGTAGTATCATATGTACATGTCTGGTTAGTATCATATGTACATGTCTGGTTATGTGAATCTTGAAAATCAGTCATTTGTTGTAACTAGGAAAAGCGACATCATTGTTCCATGAAATAGAATTAAACATAAGGAGACTATCAATCAATTTTGCAAGCTTGTACACGTAGGAGTGACCTATTGATACTGGTACCGAGTTGATATATATATTGGGATGGAAATATGTTGAAGGTTCTTAAATTTTTGTTATCATTAAAGAAATAATACAAGGACTATTTTTCATAGAAAACCAAATGCGAGGACTAAAATGTATACAAATCTAAAAGTAGGGGAATTGAAAGTTGAATTTTCAACTAGAGACACTAGGGTCGTGCATTGGTCCCAGTATAACCCAAGAATCGATCAGTTCTAGGTGGTTTCAACAAGAATTGGTCCGTTTCTCGGTTCCAAATCTAGTTCCCGGTTCCAAAGAAAGAACTAGACGGAACCGGCCTAAAGTATATTATCCGTTTCCAAAAGTAAAAATTATTGAGGGAGTAATCTCCTAATTTACTGATTACCTTTTTATAAGTAGTAACTGCATCCCACACAAAAAAAAAAAAAAAGTAATTTTCAATATATTTAAGAAGTTTTGAGAAAGAAAGCATTTTAAAAAAAAGTTAAACTGTCAATTTTTGAGACAACTAGGGATTAGAATTGGGATTGATTGGTCCAATCCGATTTGATCTAGGTTCGAAATGGATAGGGTTGGTTCCCGATTTCACAATCTAGGAACCAACTTTGTTATGTTCGGTTCACAATTCTAGGATTGGAATTGACTCATCCAAAAGCGATCACCTCTATCGCATGTCAACGATAGTTTTTGCCTCGATAACACTTCGTTGGATTTTGAAGAGGAATTTGATGGGAAATTGATAAAGCAAAATATGGAGACCCCAAAATGTACTAGCACCAAAGATATAGGACGAATGTTATGTGATATTTCATTATGTCGTGGCGCATCAATTCATTATCAATTATTGACCAATTACTTGGCTTTTCTCATTGCACATCTTTGTTAAATGACAAAATTTCCGCACTAAGGAAAGTAAGTTTAGTTAAACTGATTCAATGGTTCTGTATATCATGAGTGGACCTAATCACGACTTCAGTACTCTCCTAGGCCTGTCCAATCTTATAAGGCCCAAAACAAGGGGTGGGTCTAAAGAAGTAATTTCTGATTGTCCTTGAGCTGGCCTACATCCGTAGACCTGCTTGAGCTTGTTCAAGTCCAGTCTATTAATGAAAATGAATATTTTTAAATCACGGACCGGCGGGAATTGAAACTTTTAGACCAGATGTTAGCCCTACATCACCTAAGCCTTTTATTTTTCAAATAATTCAAGAATAAAAGCACGCTCTATATCTAAATTTTAACAACCCCATTCAATCATTCAAAGAAGTACAAAAGATCAATTCTTGAAGGTCCACGGAACAATCTGCAAACATCCATGTAAATCCAGGTACATGACCTATTCAAGAGGCCGCAACCCAGATTAAGTGCGTGGGATTTGAGTAAAGTTATTTAGTTTCTGAACTGGAAATTTGTTCCAAAGGAAACTCACCATAGGCCATGCAAAGTGGAATACTTCTTAAATGTATACAAGTCATGTAAGTTCATTTCATCTTAGTCATTAATAATGTGGATCTCACGTGAAGTTTATATAATTTGATGATTGAAATATAGTGAGCTTGTATTCTCTGCGTGCGTGCGAAATTTGCTTCAAGATTGTGAATGAAAATTCTTTGAGGTACGCACTCATACCGGACAAATACTTTGAACTTGATATGATGTACCATCATAGCATGATCAATATTTATGACATTCTTGTGCTTGATTACGATTCAATAATGTCGCATTGTTTTATGGTACATGGAATTAGAGTGTACTGTAAAAAGTGACCTATTGGAGTCGCATTCAATTCCACAACCCGCGGGCCGTACTAAGGTGTCTCTAAATAGTAAATACGCTCTCTCTCTCTCGAATTTAACCTCCCCAACCAAACTCCACCAGAAAAATTAAATGACATTCACCTACCAACCCAAACTTCGAGTTAAATTCTCCTCCTATTTAAACACGCATTCTTCATGCACTCCCCCAAGAAGAAGAAGAGAACACCAGCGGTGTATCATCCGAAAGTCTTGCAAGTGCCCATCAAGCAAAGTCGCGATGAAAATGGCCAACCCCGGACTCGTCAAAGCCACGGCTCTGGCAGCGGTAGCGGCGGCCGTCGTGTGGATGGTGGTGGCCAACGCGCCTCCGGCTGCGGCGCAGGTGTCCTCGTGCAACCAGGTGGTCAACACCCTGATGCCGTGCGTGTCCTACGTGCTCAATGGCGGGACCGTGCCGCCTGACTGCTGCAGCGGGATCCAGTCGCTGTACTCAGCGGCGAAGACCACGGCCGACCGGCAGGGCGTCTGCAACTGCCTGAAGTCGGCCGTCAACGGGATCCCCTACAACGCCTACAGCGCCGGCCTCGCGGCGGGCCTGCCGGCCAAGTGCGGGGTCAACATCCCTTACAAGATCAGCCCCTCCACCGACTGCAACAGGCAAGTGCAAGGGTAATGTTAGTCAGAATACTTCAGAATGTACGTGCTAAGTCTCATTTTTTCTGGTTTGTGCGAACCTGTGTTGCAGCGTGAAGTGAGAGCAAAGATGGAGCGCAGGCAGGACCAGATGCTTCCAAGGGCGGGAGCGTGAATCCACGTTGGAATAAGAGGAACTACTGTCGCCTCGAGTGACCGGCTTTCTCTAGTTATGATAGTAGTCATCGCCGCGTCGTTCTGGATCTTGTGTCGAGCCAGGCGATGCGATCCGTCGTGTAATATGGTCCGATGTGTTCTAGCTCTGCGCCATCTATGGAGAAACTACTTTGTGCTCTTTTGAATGTTGACGTGTTTTCAGTGCTTCGTCGACCAGCTTTGCCTGTGTCTGTCGCTCTCTCTTGTTCTCAATTCGATGCAAAGCTTGTGAACATAATATGCTTGCTGAGAACAAGCATGGAGACCTGACCCCAAAAAAAAAAAAAACAGAGACAGAGATAGAGAGAGAACCAGCATGGAGCGAAATATAAACAGATCTTTAATATATGAAGATTGTTATCAAGGAGGAAACTTTAAAACTAACGTATTAGAAATGCTAATAAGATGGGATAAGGGTCTTTAATCGTAATTTTTAATTGTAATCCTAATACCTTATCCTCACTAAAAAGAGATACCAAGTGAGGTAGAGGATTTATTCCATTACCATACGAGACTCTGTAGTTATTTAAAATGGTCGAGCAGTGCATCTTGAAATCCTGGATCTAACATTTCATTAGGGGTTTATTTATTTTGCAGGAATCGGTAATTTGAAAAACATTTTCCTAAAAATGACCACTTTTATGGTTTGAAACAATTAGCCAATGAAAAATGAATTTTTTTTATTAATGGCTATAATTTATACATAAATATCTTTCTAAATGATAAAAATATTTTTCATTATTACATTTTGTACTGCAATTTTCATTTTAACAAAAAATATTTTTTTAAATCATTCAACTTTTTGCAAAACAAACATAATTTAAATATATCAAAAAAATAACCTCTCTAATTACCATCTTTATGACAAAAAAAAAAAAAAGAAACCATTTTTTTGGGTGATTACAATAGAAAAATATTTTCCATTTCAGGAATTGTTATACTATTTCTAAGTTACACTGAAATTTTTAAATGAGTTAGAAATAATTCTCTAGTTTTTGTAACTTTTTTTTTTTTTTTTTAATAATTGGACATGGATTTGATGCATGACCGCTGAAACCCACAACCCCGGTCACTGACATGGGATTGGGCGCCCGACCACGTGCTTGAGTAAGATCTGCCACTTAAAAATATTGTTTGCATAATTTTGGTTTAAGACGATACGAGCTAGAGTTGCAATTGGCGTAATTGAGTGTGAACATAAGTACTATTGGAGCCGATTTGCCTACTGTAACTCCTTATTCTTGGTAATTTAAAGTAACCATAAGAAATAACTAATAGAAGAAAGAATTTTTGTTGGCTGAGGACCTAGGTCTAAGGTCATCTATAGTGGCCAAAAGATTAGTGATGATCGGTTCCCGAGTTGAGCCAATTTCTCCCTGGAACTAGGAACCGGATCAGGATCAGTCTCAGGTTGGATTTATTCGATTTAGGATTTTGGCAACTTCCTTTTCCTTACTCTTTAATAGAAAAGGACTTCAAAAAAAAAAAATCAATCTAGTTTGATCCAAGTAGTTTAGTTCTGCACTTGGAATTAAGAATTGCCAAAAACCAATTGGCTCAGTCTAGTCCATGACAATCTCAATGACCTCGCATTGCATCTCTAAGAGGGAGAGAGAGAGACAGAGATAGAGACAAAGACAGGGGGGGGGGCAAGTGAGACAAATAAGAGAGCATGAAAGCACAAGCTTCGAATGGGGCAAAGACTTTGCCAAGTATGGACACAACAATTGGAGGTGGCTAAGAGATAGACGATAGCGGTTGGTGGTGGTGGTGGTGGTGGGGAGATTGCTGCTTGGGAGTTAGTGGGTCTATTACAGACTTAGGGTGAGCTTGGTTAAGCTTTTCCAATTGTCTCTTGGGAAAAAAAAAATATGGTGTTTGTTTTAATTTTTGGTTCAAAATTTGCCCAAATGCTGGTCTTGGAACTACTAAATGCCTAAAGTAAGTCTCCACCCACTTTGGCTTTCAATATTTACAAAAGGCCATTTCTAGGGTTAAATGATTTTTCTTTGCAATCTAGGCGACAATCGCCGAGTTCCTACTACCCAAGCGATGATCACTAGTTCTCACAACCAAGGCGATAGTTGCTTGGGTCTTGTGACCTCAAGTGGCCCTTGCCTAGGTTGTGCGACTCTCATTGAGAATTGCTAGAAATCAAGCATCCTTAGACGACGGTTGCCGACACCAAATCTGGCTTGGCAGCAGCTTGAGTCTTTGGTTGACTCCAACGAAAGGTTTGAATTTTTTTTTTATAAATAAAACCATATTTAAAAAGAAGTTTGAATTTGTTTTATAAAGAAATTTTTACTAAATGTAATTTATATTTCCCTAGAAGGCTTTCTTTGTATTTTCCCAAAACCCATTTTCAAAAACCAAACGAAGTGTTACCAAAAGCCGAGATATGGATAAAAGAAGTCCATTCATTCATGGGGCCTCCCCTTCCAACCCATCGACTGATACCACGGAGAAAAAGCCCAAACAAACAAAATCAGTAGCTTTGCGGCGGCGGCGGCGCTACTGGGTCTGTTGAGCGTAGTCCGATCATGGTCTCGAGCGATCAATCCGGCTAAGCAGGCGGACTTCGCCGGCGATTGGGCGCGAGGAATCTTGTGGAAGATCTGGAGGAGCGCGGCATCTTGAAATTCTTGATCAGTCGATTTATTTCGAGCTTTAAAAACATCTATTAGTAGAACTTTTTCAAAACATCTATTATAGCGATTTCGACAAGCCACATTGCATTTTTAAGCAAATTAAATATCCATACTTCTTACTAAGGGCTTTTCTTATTGTTTTTGTACAAATTTTGGCGAGATGACAAATTTATATTAAACTAATTTTTTGATCATGAAAAACCCTAAATAATATATTTGTCATAAATTATTCTCGAGACTAATTTATCGGCCGCCAAAAACTCCAAATTAATATATTTACGACAAATATACCATTCATTAGATTGGATTAATATCACAAAAATTGTACCGTTATGACAAACATGGAGTAAAATCCAAAACCAATATACTAATGTATTATCACGTGTTATCCAATTTAATAATTTGACAATAAAATTTAACAGAAACTAATATAAAGTAAATTTATCACAAGTATATACTAATTTGGAATTAATTTATCGAAGGTATATCTTTGAAATTTTTTTGTTCAAAAAATTAGTTTAGGGTAAATTTATTATAGATGTATCAATTTAGGGGTTTTCAAGGTATTAATATTTTTTTACCAAAAAAAGGTATTAATATTTTTAAAATAATCTAATTAATACTTATTAATGGTTGGATATTGCCGAATATTTTAAAATAGTTCAAGCCCTTAGTTAAACCTATGAAAGTGAAGTACGAAATTACATGGTATTATTCGAAACTTCACTCCCATTATGGTCATTACCTATTAAGCGTGCTTCATGTGTGTGTTAGAGAAAGAGAGAGAGAGAGAGAGAGAGAGAGAGAAAAACCCCAGAAACGATGAAGCCGACGAGTCTCTGTCGCCCTGCTTCCTCCATCTTCCTCCTCCTTCAAGCGCCGACTGCGATCTCCAGACAGCCATCATCCCATTCCATCCTCCTTCTCTCGTCTCGCCCTCGTCGTCGTCGTCGGTTTTCCTCGACCCCTAACCTTAATTTAGATGACCCAAATGAGGTCTTGAGTCACGTGAGGAAAATGTGCAGGAATGGTGGCGTGTTTTCGAGCGTCGGCGATGCCCAGCGTTGCTTCGGTGCAATGATGAAGACGGACCCTTTGCCTTCCCCCCGGGATTTCAGTCTTCTGTTGGGTACTGTAGTGAGGATGAAGCACTACTCCACTGCCATCCGCTTGATTGAGCAGCTGCATTCGTTAGGGGTTGAAGATAATCATTATTGGCTGACGATTTCCCTGAATTGCTTCTGTCGGTTAGAGCGGGTCGATTTGGGTTTGTCTATCCTGGGCAGAATCTTGAAGCTTGGGTTTCCCATCACTGTGGTGGCAACGAGTACCTTAATTGATGGTCTCTTTATTCAGGGCAAAACTGATCAAGCACTGAGGTTCCTCGATGATATGGGACGAAATGGCCCCGAACCTGATGAGACCACGTATGCAATAATCGCAAAGGGGTTATGCAGGGCTGGTAACACCAGATTGGCGATTGAATTGCTGAGGGACTGGGAAGAGAGAAGCTGCAGCATCAATTCCTTCACATACGGCACAATAATAGATAGTCTTTGCAAGAAGGGATTCATCACAGAGGCGTCGAGACTCCATGGCATTATGAGCAAGAAAGGCGTCAAACCAAATGTTGTTACTTATAGCACCTTGATCCGCGGTCTGTGCGATGTAGGCCAGATGGAAGGTGCTCTCGTTTTGTTGAAAGAGATGACGAGCGGAGGCATCCAACCCAACTTATTCACTTATAACTCATTGGTTCATTGCTTTTGCAACCTAGGCCAATGGAAAGATGCTATGGTCTTGTTGGAGAAGATGATGAAGGCAGGAATTGAACCAGACGTCGTTACTTATACCTCTGTCATTCAAGGAGTTTGCAATTCCGGCCATTTGGAAGAGGCTCGAAGACTGCTGAGTCATATCGTGCAAAGCAGAGTCATGCCTAACGTTCTAACCTTCAGTATCCTGGTCGACGCACATTGTAAAGAGGGATTACTTGTAGAGGCAGAGGCTGTAGTCGACCATATGATTCAATTAGGTAAAATGCCTAATATTTTCATTTATAATACATTGATGAATGGTTATTGTTTGCAAAATAGAATGAAAGATGCAATGGAAGTGCTTAATTTTATGGTTGAAACAGGGTGCTCACCTGATGTTGTTACTTATAGCACGTTGATTAACGGATACTGCAAAGCGAAAAGAATGGACAAGTCAAAGATGCTTTTCCAAGAAATGCTCCGAAGGGGCCTGATTCCTAATGTCATAACATACAGCACTCTCGTGGACGGATTTTGCAAGGTTGGGAACCTTGAAGCCGCAGAGGAGTTAATTAACGAGATGCAGTCTCGCGATCTCTCTCCAAATCATTATACCTTGAACTCTTTCCTGGATGGCTTATGTAAAATGCAGCAGATTGACAAGGCCACGATATTACTTCGAAAGATGGAAGAATCCAAATTCGTCCCAGACATCGTGACTTACAATATCCTAATAAATGGCATGTGTAATGCCGGAAAGCTTGATGATGCAATAGGGCTGTTTGATTGTTTGCATGCTCGAGGGTTGCAACCTAACGTGTGGACGTATAGTATTGTCATGCGTGGATTGTGCAAAGGAGGACGCACGGAGGAAGCATATCAGCTGCTAAAGGAGATGCAAAGAAATGGATGCCTTCCAGATGGTGTCGCTTATAACACAATCATCCAAGGACTACTAAGAGATAACAAAAATACGAGAGCAGCGCAACTTGTCGGTGAAATGGTTGAGAGGGGTTTTTCTGCAGACTTAGCAACGATGGAGTTGTGGATTAACTATCTCTTGACAAATGAAGCTCCTTCATTTTCTAGTTGAACTCTCCATTGTGTGTGAGATCTGTCCACTTTTTCATCTGAAATTTGATGGAGAGTAAACCAGATTAATGGCAGGTTTTCTCCCAGACATCACCTCCTTGAGTCCCATGTCCCATTAATGAAGTTGTTTTAAGTCTGGCTGATTTTTCCTCTTGTTTCATTATCAGGCTTTTAGAGTGGTGGAAGGTTGATTTTGCTTTTCGTATACCTAGGTTTTGCAAGAAATCTCTGTATTTAACTGGTACATGTGCTTGTCAGTTAGTGCTTCTGGTGCCTACTATATATCAAACTGGTCAAATTCATATGAATGATCAAGTGGTGTGAGGATGTTTTCAAATTAAATCAATGTTAATAGCAATAACTTTACTGTGTACCATATGCAATTCAGACATTATAGACAAGTATCATGGGCCTCTTCCTCAATGGGACTAAAGGAAACAAATTTTTGTTTTTTTTTTCAGGGTGTAATGTATGTGCTTTGAGAGAGAGATACTGGTTTTCTTTTATTTTCTTTTCCTAACACCTCTGATCCCTTCAATGTCTTATTTACCATAGTTCTTCAAGGAAGATGCACGGGTGGAAGTGGATGGTACATGATCATGGTGATGGGCACTTTGAATCAATAGCAGTGAATACTTGTGGCGGGCTGGGTACTCAGATTGTCATCGCAGGTGGATTACATATTTGGGTTATTTGCTCTGCTTATCACAGCAAAGTTTGATGGATGGCTTGCTGACTAAGGAACATAGCTGCAGCCGTATGGAAACAACTTTCAGTATCATTTCCTTTGCACTGCGAGGGATTTTCCAAAAAGCATCTGTTGATGCGTGAACATGAATGCCGCTGACAGACATTGCCAATGCCAAACCACATTGACGTCTGCAGTGGCACCAATCAACTTCATTACAAACAGGCCCATAGGATGTAACTTTCTTTGGTCCTCTATAGAGGTAAATTCATTGCCAGTTTTCTGTTTTATTAACAGACGAACAAATGTTTTGGTTTGTTTTTGCATGTTTCACTCACAGCTGCAGGATTTGCCTGGACAGTCTCGTTACCCCCTCTACTCTGTGTCTTGACACAAATATAATAATAGTAGCGTGCAAGCAAATAATTGTTTAGTGCAGTGTCAGGATGCTCTTGAGTTAAGTTGATGTCAATGGCGATACATTTACTTTGCACCAATACAAGGGACTTATATATATATATATATATATATTTTTTTTTTTTTTTTTTGGGGGGGGGGGGTTGGTGGCGTTGGGTTCAAAAAACTATACCATAAATCCAGATTAGCTTGTTACTTATGTGCATGAAGAGAGATATACCAGTTTTCTTTTATACTCTTGTTGTTACTTCAAAGAAGATGCATAAGTGGAAGTGGATGGTACTTGATCATGGTGATGTGCACTTTGCATTAATAGGGGAGAATATCTGTGGCAAGCTGGTTACTCAGATTATCATCTAAGGTAGATTACACATTTGGGTTATCTGCTCTGCTTCTTGCTGACTCTGGGACGTGGCTGCAAGTGTAGGAAAACTACTTGCAGTATCTTTTTCTTTGCACTGTGAGGGATTTTCAGAAAAGCCTCTGCTTATGGGTGAACATGAACACCATTGACAGATGGCAAACCACATAGACGTCTTGAGCGACACCAACTAAATTCATCACAGTCAGGCCCGTATGATTTACCTTTCCATTGTCATTTCCACATCAATAGGGTTGCCTCTCAATGGAGGCTCATTTCTTGCCCTTTTTATCTGTTTCAATTGCTGATTTTTCTGTTTGTTTTTGCATGTTTCGCTTAAGGCAGCCGGATTGCTTGGACAGTCTTCCTCTTGTCACGCCCACTCCTCTTTGTTTCCTCACATAATCATAGTAGCGTGGAAGCATTCCAGAGAACGCTCTTCTAGCAAAGTTCACGTGTGGATATCATGGCCAATATGATCGATTGAACTCAGAAGAAAGAACCTGTCAAGCAAAAGCATCGATTGGAAGTTCTGCATATATAACAAGAGGATCAACTCAGCTCTCTGTTGTCCATTTTCTTGTTTACAAAAGCTGGTCCATGGGCTTACCCACTGAAGCAAAGCCAGTGTTTTGCGATGATGGTTTTAATTTCACTTTTCGAGATTCTTCGCTGACTAGAACCATGTGCAAGTGCATCAGGCTTCAGTTTTAAAAGAAGCTTTATGATTTCTTTTGCTGGAAAGTCGTGAGCATGGTGTATCCTTTACTGTAAATTATGTCGACTCACCTCAGATTGATCCTTTAGTGTTAGACATCGATATCAACTAGAGGCCTCGAAACCTTCAATCTTTGCAAGAATTGAGAGTACAGTCATTAAGGGAACATCATTTTCGAAATAGATTCACGCTCTGGACCATCAACGAAGGAATACAGCAAGCATCAAGACATTATTGTAAGAGCACCAGCCAAACAGCTCGCGTTACATGGTCACAAACTCAATGGATGGCTTAATGCAAGCAAGCAATGTACAAGAATGTTTTCTTCCTAAATGAAAGATGGGATTAGGGTCTTTAATCGTAATGCCCTTTTTTTAATTGTAATCCTAATACCTTTTTTTTGTAGTTATTTAAGATGGTCGAGTATTGTATCTTGAAATCCTGGATCCAACATTTCATTTGGGGTTCATTTATTTCGCAGAAATCGATGATTTGAAAAATATTTTCCTAAAAATGATACTTTTATGGTTTGAAACAATTAGTCGATGAAAAATGAGAATTTTTAACTAATGGCTACAATTTATACATAAATATCTTCCTAAATAATAAAAATATTGTTAATTATTAATTTTTTATATGCAATGTAAGCGATCATTTTAACAAAAAATATTTTTTAAATCATTCAATTTTTTGCAAAAAAACATAAATATATCAAAAAATACCTTCTCTAATTACCATCTTTATGACAAAAAAAAAAAAAGAAACAATTTTTTTGAGTGACTACAATAGAGTTGGCTCGGTAAAATGTTTTCCATTTTGGGGATTGTTATACTATTTCTGAGTTACACTGAAATTTTGAAATGAGTTAGAAATAATTCTCTAATTTTTGTAACTTTTTCTTTTAATAATTGGACATGGATTTGATGCATGACCGCTGAAACCCAAAACCCCGGTCACAGGACACGGGATTGGGCACCTGACCCCGTGCTTGAGTAAAGATCTGCCACTTAAAATTAAAAAAAAATTGTTTGCATAATGCCGGTTTAAGACAATACGAGTTAGAGTTGCAATTGGCCTAATTGAGTGTGAATATAAGTACTGTTGGAGCCGATTTGCCTACGATAACTCCTTAATTCTTCGTAATATAGAGTAAACATAAGAAGTAACTAATAGAAGAAAGAAGTTTTGCTGCCTAAGGACCTAGGTTTGAGGTCATCTACGGTGGCCAAAAGACTAGCGATGATCAGTTCCCGAGTTGAGCCGATTCCACCCTAGAACTAGGAACCAAATCAGGACCGGTCCCAGGTTGGATTGATTCGATTTAGGGTTTTGGCAATTTTCTTTTCCTTACTCTTTAATGGAAAAAGAAAAATATTTTTTTTTTAAAAAATATTGGTCTAGTTTGATCGGGGTAGTTCACTTTTGTACTTGGAATTAAGAATCGCCCAAAATCAATTGGTTTAGTCTTGTCCATGACAACCTTAACGACCTCACATTGCATCTCTATGAGAGTGAGAAAGAGAGAATGAAGTGAGACGAGTAAGAGAAAGCACGAAAGCACAAGCTCCAAGTGGGGCAAAGACTTCACCAGGTATGGATGCAACAATTGGTGGTGGCTAAGAGGCAGACGATAGTGGTTGGTGGCGACGGTGGTGGGGGGGAGATTGCCGCTTGGGGGTGAGTGGGTTTACTACGAACTTAGAGTGAGTTTGGTTAAGCTTTTCCAATTGTCCCTTGGGAAAAAAAAAAGGTGTTTGTTTTAGTTTTTGGTTCAACATTTGCCCAAATGTGGTCTTGGCAATGCTAAATGCCTAAAGTAAGTCTCCATCTGCTTTGGCTTTCAACATTTGCATAAGGCCATTACTAGGGTTAAATGATTTTTCTTTGCAATCTAGGCGACAATCACTAGGTTCCCATTACCCAAGCGACGATCACTGGTTCTCAGAACCTAGGCGACAGTTGCCTAAGTCTTGTAACCTCAGGTGGTTCTTGCCTAGGTTGTGTGACCCTTGTTAAGGATTGCTAGAAATCGAACACCCTTAGACGATGGTTGCTGGTGCCAAATCTGGCTTTGGCAGTAGCTTGAGTCTTTAGCCGACACCAGCGAAAGGTTTCATTTTTTTTTTAATAAAACCATATTTAAAAGAATGCAATCAAAGCCTTTTGCAAGAAGAAGTTTGCCAAACACTAATTAACTCAAATTTGTTTTATAAAGAAATTTTTAGCAAACGCAATTTATATTTTCCTAGAAAGCTTTCTTTGTATTTTCCCCTTACAACCCATCGACCGATACCCCGGAGAAAAAGCCCAAACAAACAAATCCTCCCGCACTCCTTCATCCCAGGAGACTCCTTTTCCACTTTCCACCCCAAAGGCTCCCCGACAAAACCCAGCCCCGCCGAAACCCTCTATTCACTCGTCGGCCTCCGCCGTGACCTAACGGGCCTCGCCATGCCAGCTGAGCTCAAGCATCCGCCGCCGCCGCCGCAGTGGAGAGTCAACCTCCGCGCGAGGTACAGGAACTTCAGCGTCGAGGTCAGGGCCGCAACCCCGATCCCAACGTGGAGGACTTCCGGCCACCACCGCGTCTCGGTCTTGCTCCGGCTCTGGAGCTTCGTCCTCCGCCTGCAGTCCGATTGCGGGGCCGGGCCTCCGAGGCCGCGCCGGCGATCCCTCGGTCCAGATTCCTCGGAGCCCTCGAGCGAGTCCGAGGATTCCGAGCCAAGAAACGAGCCGCTGCGACGGGCGAGGCCGATAAGGTACGAGTACAGTACAGACTACGGATTCCTGCTTTGACGATGGAGTTTGGAAACTGAGGGAATGTCGACTTAATTCCGTTGATCTTGTGTAGGCTGAGGTCGGGATCGTTCGGCTGTCCCTCGTCCCTGTCCTGATCTCCGCGTTCCTTCTTGGAGCTGTCACGGCCCGCCGCCTGGACAAGATCGGCGCAGCCGTCGCCGCCGCGGCTCCGACGACCCTCGGTCTTTGGACGAAGGAATTTTTCGCGTGGCAAGGCAGCTTTGCGGCGGCGGCGGCGGCGGTTCTGCTGGGTCTGTTGACCATAGTCCGATCATGGTCTCGAGCGATCGATCTGGCGAAGCAGGCGGACTTTGCCAGCGATTGGGCACGAGGAATCTTGTGGAAGATCTGGAGAAGCGCGGCAACTTGAAATTCTCGATCAGTCGATTTATTTCGAGCTTTAAAAACATCTATTCCAACAAGCCACATTGCATTTTTAAGCATATTAAATATCCATACTTCTTACTAAGGGCTTTTCTTATTGCTTTTGTACAAATTTCGGTGAAATGATAAATTTATCTTAAATTAATTTTTTGATCATGAAAAACTCTAAATAATACATTTGCGATAAATTTACCTTAAGCTTAATTTGTTCGACCACCAAAAACCCATAATTGATATATTTGTAATAAATATACTCTTCATTAAATTGAATTAATATTGCAAAAATTGTACAGTTATGACAAATAGAAAATAAAATTTCAAATTAATACACCAATCTAACTCAGGTTTTGTCGCGTGTCATCCAGGTTTAATAATTTGATTTAATAAAATTTAATGAAAATTAACATAAGGTAAATTTGTCGCGTGATCAATTTGGGATTAATTTACAAATGTATATCAATTTGGAATTTTTTGTAGTCAAAAGATTAGTTTGGAGTCTTTTACAAAAAAAAAATTAGTTTATGATAAATTTATTATAAATTTATCAATTTAGGGATTTTCAAGGTATTAATATTTTTAAAATAATCTAATTAATGCTTATTAATGGTTGGATATTGCCGAATATTTTAAAATAGTTCAAGCCTTTAGTTAAACCTATGAAAGTGAAGTACGAAATTACATGGTATTATTCGAAAATTCACTAACCATTAGAGTCATTACCTATTTACCAATTAAATTGAATTTCATGTTCTCGCCTGCAATTTTTGAGCTATTAAGCGTGCTTCATGTGCGTGTGAGAGCGAGAGAGAGAGAGAGAGAGAGAGAGAAACCCCAGAACGATGAAGCCGACGAGTCTCCGCCGCGCTGCTTCTTCCATCTTCCTCCTTCTTCATGCGCCGACTGCGATCTCCAGCCAGCCATCATCCCATTCCATCCTCCCTCTCTGGTCTCGCCTTCGTCGTCTTCGTCGGTTTTCCTCGACCCCTAACCCTAATTTAGATGACCCAACCGAGGTCTTGAGTCACGTGAGGAAAATTTGCAGGAATGGTGGTGTGTTTTCGAGCGTCGGCGATGCCCAGCGTTGCTTCGGTGCAATGATGAAGACGGACCCTTTGCCTTCCCCCCGGGATTTCAGTCTTCTGTTGGGTGCTGTAGCGAGGATGAAGCACTACTCCACTGCCATCCGCTTGATTGAGCAGCTGCGTTCGTTAGGGGTTGAAGATAATCATATTTGGCTGAATATTTCGTTGAATTGCTTCTGTCGGTTAAAGCGGGTCGATTTGGGTTTGTCTGTCCTGGGCAGAATCTTGAAGCTTGGGTTTCCCATCGATGTGGTGGCATCGAGTACCTTAATCGATGGTCTCTTTATTCAGGGCAAAATTGATCAAGCGCTGAGATTCTTCGATGATATGGGACGAAATGGCCCTGAACCTGATGAGACCACGTATGCAATAATCGCGAAGGGTTTATGCAGGGTGGGTAACACCAGATTGGCCATTAAATTGCTGAGGGACTGGGAAGAGAGAGGCTGCAGGCTCCATTCCTTCACATACAACATAGTAATTGATGGTCTTTGCAAGGAGGGATTGGTCACTGAGGCCTTGAGACTCCATGAAAGTTTGAGTAGAAAAGGCATCGAACCAGATGTTGTTACTTATAACACCTTGATCCACGGTCTGTGCGATGTAGGTCAGATGGAAGATGCTCTCGTATTGTTGAAACAGATGACGAGCAGAGGCATCCAACCCAGCATATTCACTTATAACTCCTTGGTTCATTGCTTATGCAACCGAGGCCAATGGAAAGATGCTATGGTCTTGTTGGAGAAGATGATGAAGGCAGGAATCGAACCAGACGTCGTTACTTATACCTCTGTCATTCAAGGAGTTTGCAATTCTGGCCATTTGGAAGAGGCTCGAAGACTGCTGAGTCATATGGTGCAAAGCAGAGTCACGCCTGACGTTCTAACCTTCGGTATCCTGGTGGATGCACATTGTAAAGAGGGATTGGTTGTAGAGGCAGAGGCCATAGTTGACCAGATGATTCAATTAGGTAAAATGCCTGATATTGTCACTTATAATGCATTGTTGAATGGTTATTGTTTGCAAAATAGGATGAAAGATGCAGTGGAAGTGCTTAATTTGATGGTTGAAAGAGGCTGCTCACCTACTGTTGTTACTTATAGCACGTTGATTAACGGATACTGCAAAGCGAAAAGAATGGACAAGTCAAAGATGCTTTTCCAAGAAATGCTTCAAAGTGGCCTGATTCCTGATGTCATAACATACAACACTCTCGTGGATGGATTTTGCAAGGTTGGGAACCTTGAAGCCGCAGAGGAGTTAATTAACGAGATGCAGTCTCGCGATCTATCTCCAAATCATTACACCTTGAGTGCTTTACTCGATGGCTTGTGTAAAATGCAGCAGATTGACAAGGCGATGATATTACTTCGAAAGATGGAAGATTCCAAATTCGTCCCTAACATCGTGACTTACAGTATCCTAATAAATGGCATGTGTAATGCCGGAAAGCTCGACGATGCAATAGGGCTGTTTGATTGTTTGCATGCTCGAGGGTTGCAACCTGACGTGTGGACATACAGTATTGTCATGCGTGGATTGTGCAAAGGAGGACGCACGGAGGAAGCATATCGGTTGCTAAAGGAGATGCGAGGAAATGGATGCCTTCCAAATGGTGTCACTCATAACACAATCATCCAAGGACTACTAAGAGATAAAGAAAATAGGAGAGCAGCGCAACTTGTTGGTGAAATGGTCGAAAGGGGTTTTTCTGCAGACTTAGTAACGATGGAGTTGTGGATTAAATATCTCTTGACAAATGGAGCTCCTTCACTTTCTAGTTGAACTCTCCATAGTGTGTGAGATCTGTCCACTTTTTCATCTGAAATTTGATGAAGAGTGAACCAGATTAATGGCAGGTTTTCTTCCAGACATCACCTCCTTGAGTCCCATGTCCCATTAATGAAGTCGTTTTAAGTCTGGGAGATTTTTCCTCTTGCTTCATTATCAGGCTTTTAGAGGGGTGGAAGGTTGATTTTGCTTTTCGTATACCTAGGTTTTGCAAGAAATCTCTGTATTTAACTGGTACATGTGCTTGTCGGTTACTGCTTCTGGTGCCTACTATTTATCAAACAGGTCAAATTCATATGAATGATCAAGTGGTGTGAGGATGTTCTCAAATTAAATCAATGTTAATAGCAATAACTTTACTGTGTACCATATGCAATTCAGACATTATAGACAAGTATCATGGACCTCTTCCTCAATGGGACTAAAGAAAACAAATTTTTGTTTTTTTTTTTCAGGGTGTAATGTATGTGCTTTGAGAGAGAGATACTGGTTTTCTTTTATTTTCTTTTCCTAACACCTCTGATCCCTTCAATGTGTTATTTACCATAGTTCTTCAAGGAAGATGCACGGGTGGAAGTGGATGGTATATGATCATGGTGATGGGCACTTTGAATCAATAGCGGCGAATACTTGTGGCAGGCTGGGTACTCAGATTGTCATCGCAGGTCGATTACATATTTGGGTTATTTGCTCTGCTTCTCACAGCAAAGTTTGATGGACGGCTTGCTGACTAAGGAACATGGCTGCATCTGTATGGAAACAACTTTCAGTATCATTTCCTTTGCACTGCGAGGGATTTTCCAAAAAGGATCTGTTGATGCGTGAACATGAATGCCGCTGACAGACATTGCCAATGCCAAACCACATTGACGTCTGCAGTGGCACCAATCAACTTCATTACAAACAGGCCCATAGGATGTAACTTTCTTTGGTCCTCTGTAGAGGTAAATTCATTGCCAGTTTTCTGTTTTATTAACAGACGGACAAATGTTTTGGTTTGTTTTTGCATGTTTCACTCACAGCTGCAGGATTTGCCTGGACAGTCTTGTTACCCCCTCTACTCTGTGTCTTGACACAAATGTAATAATAGTAGCGTGCAAGCAAATAATTGTTTAGTGCGGTGTCAGGATGCTCTTGAGTTAAGTTGATGTTAATGGCGATACATTTACTTTTTTTTTAAATTGGGGGGGGGGCGTTGGGTTCAAAAAATTATACCATAAATCCAGATTAGCTTGTTACTTATGTCCTTGGAGAGAGATATACTAGTTTTTTTTTTTTTTTTTTTTTTTTTTTTTTTTTTTATTGGAGGAACCGGCTTGCAGTCGACAGCCGCGATATACTAGTTTTCTTTTATACTCTTTTGCTGACAATCTGATCCCTTCAATGTCCTGTTGTTACTTCAAAGAAGATGCATAAGTGGAAGTGGATGGCACTTGATCATGGTGATGTGCACTTTGCATTAATAGGGGAGAATATTTGTGGCAAGCTGGTTACTCAGATTATCATCTCAGGTAGATTACACATTTGGGTTATCTGCTCTGCTTCTTGCTGACTAAGGGACGTTGCTGCAAGTGTATGAAAACTACTTGCAGTATCTTTTTCTTTGCACTGTGAGGGATTTTCAGAAAAGCCTCTGCTTATGTGTGAACACGAACACCATTGACAGATGGCAAACCACATAGACGTCTTGAGCGGCACCAACTAAATTCATCACAGTCTGGCCCGTATGATTTACCTTTCCATTGTCATTTCCACTGCATCAATTGGTTTACTTTCCCAATCAATAGGGTTGCCTCTCAATGGAGGCTCATTTCTTTCCCTTTTTATCTGTTTCAATTACTGATTTTTCTGTTTGTTTTTGCATATTTCGCTTTAGGCAGCCAGATTGCTTGGACAGTCTTCCTCTTGTCACGCCCACTCCGCTTTGTTTCCTCACATAATCATAGTAGCGTGGAAGCACTCCAGAGAACGCTCTTCTAGCAAAGTTCACGTGTGGATGGGAGCAAAGTTTACGTGTGCATATCATGGCCGATATGATCGATTGAACTCAGAAGAAAGAACCTGTCAAGCAAAAGGATCAATTGGAAGTTCTGCATATATAACAAGAGGATCAACTCAGCTCTCTGCTGTCCATTTTATTGTTTACAAAAGCTGGACCATGGGCTTACCCACTGAAGCAAAGCCGCTGTTTTTGCTATGATGGTTTTAGTCTCACTTTTCGAGATTCTTCGCTGACTAGAACCATGTGCAAGTGCATCAGGCTTCAGTTTTAAAAGAAGCTTTATGATTTCTTTTGCTGGAAAGTCGTGAGCATGGTGTATCCTTTACTGTCAATTATGTGGACTCACCTCAGATTGATCCTTTAGTGTTAGATATCGATATTAAGTAGAGGACTTGAAACCTTCAATCTTTGCAAGAACTGAGAGTACAGTCATTAAGGGAACATCATTTTCGAAATAGATTCACGCTCTGGACCATCAACGAAGGAATACAGCAAGCATCAAGACATTATTGTAAGAGCACAGCCAAACAGCTCGCGTTACGTAGTCACAAACTGAGTGGATAGCTTAATGCAAGCAAGCAATGTAAAACAATGTTTTCTTTCTAAATGAAAGTTCCTTGTCTGAAAGGGTAGTACTTATCATAAAGCAACATGCCTCCATGAGCAATGTTTTACCATCGAATTGCACTAATTGAATTTTGCAATTTTGAGTTATTCAATACTAAGCCATTGGTGCATTACAATCATGCTACCTTGCGTTGCGAGATGCCTCGAGTTGGGTTTCTTGGTTGGTTTCTTTCTATCCTTAGATTGGTTGTTGTGGGGAACTATTAATGCATAGAATTTGATTCACCACCTCTGGGTCGACAGTGGTGGCAGCACACCGTGGGAGGTCTAGGCAGCAGTGGACAGCAATGGACGAGCACCAGAGGAGCTCTAGCCAAGCGAATGCGAGCTAAAAGATGATGACTAGTAAGTTTGAAAGCGACATCATCTCAATGGAAATAGACCACGTCATGTGGTCGCCATTACGTAGGATGGCTCACATTAGATAAATCAAACGAGACTTGGATGAGAGGACTTGATTGCATTTTCCCTCAAAAGTTTAGGACTATCTTATTTCAATTGAAAGGTTTACGACTTGATTGATTTATGTGCTAGAGATTTATGATTAATTGTAGAATTTCTTGGCACAAAATGATTGTGTAGTGCGTTGGACGTTGAAATGTCACATGTTCTCTCATCTCCAGTGTTTCCATGGCAGTCAGTTGGATCCTTACGTATGAAGGATAAGTCATGAAGTTTAAATTAAGATGAGAATGATATGTATTTTGGGTCATCTTGCTCAAGAGTTCCCCGAGCAAGGAGAACCCGAGCAAGGAGAACGTGACCCTTTTCTCCTTGTTTAAAAGGTCACGCTTTATTTTTCTAGTTATTTTTGCCCTGAGAAACTTTTATTCCTTTAGAGCAAATAAATTATCATACTGGAAATTTGAAAAGCTTGCAAGGAAAATCATCAAATTAAATAAGTTGACGTAGATATAAATTGAAGAATGAAATTATATATAAAAAATATACTGCTTATTTAGAAATAGACCCTCATTACCCACAAAATGTTTTTGTACATTTGTATATCCACAAATTATTAGCCATTTACTTTATTCTTCTTAACTTTTTTTATGAGAAAATTCCAAATAAAGGCCTCAAGTGCCTTCATTTTTTCAAATAAGAGTTTGAAGTGGATATTATTTTAAATAATGGATCAAAGTGCCTTCATTTTCTCAAATAAGGGCATGAAATGCCCATATCAGTCTTAAAGAATGGTCTAAACTCACCGGCTGTAGAGGGTAATTTTGTTTTTTTAAAATTTTTAATTGTTTTCCTTTTTTCTTTTAAAAAAAGGCTTTTGGAAAAAGGAAAACACAAGTGAGAAGGAGAGGGTGCTTCTTCTCCCTTGTGGCCACTGTCCCACATCGCTGGTGGGGCGGTAGCGAAGGCAGATGAGATCACTAGAGCTTGGGCAAGGGCCTACTAGAGGTGAGGGTCACCCGCCCTCGCCTCAACCAAGGCAAGGGTCACTTGCCCTCATGTAGGCCTAGCATCCCTCACCTAGCATCCCCAAACCTAGGGCAAGGTCCGAACTCACTGGGCTGCCAAGCCTACGTGAGGGCTAGTGACCTTCGTCCTGATTTGGGAGAGGGTCGCTGTCCTCTCTCGCTTTTGGCGAGGGCTGGTTGGCCATCACCTTTGGTTGGTGAGGGTCATTTGTCCTTGCTCAAGCGCTAGCCTTCACCGCCGCCCCCACAGACAATGGGGTAGTGGTGTGTGTTTTTCTTTTCTTTTTTTAATTTTTTTAATCTAATTTAATTTAAATTTATCTTGTGTTTAGACAAAAATATCCTTCATCAGTCAAAATATTTTGCCAGGCCGATAAGGCTAGGCCCTTATTTGAAACAAATCATAACCATTCGAGACATTTCTTTGGAATTGATATGGCCACTTAACGTCTTTATTTGAGAAAATGAGAATACTTCGGGATCTTATTTGATTTTTTTTTGTTTGTTTAATAATAGTCAAAAAGGAATAATTTTTGAAAAAGTTGAACATATTAGTAAGACTATGAAAAAGAGAATTGAGAAATGCCATGTTTGGAAAACTGTAATTTTTTCCCAAACAAAGAGAATGTGGATAGGCAGTTCACGAAATGCATATTAGTGTTGATTGTGCTATCAAGAAGAGATTTCATGAGATTATTGTGATTAGTAGGAGCATTGCGTTAGTTGGTGAAATAATGGTACAAGCTTGCCCCACCGTGTGAGACCTTTCGAGAGAGAGAGCGGCGTCCTCGGAGCTTTCTTCAGTTTTCAGATTCATCATCGTCAAGCTGATGAAGCGCACAAGTCTCCGCCCCGCTTCTCCCATCTTCCTTCTTCTTCTTCCTGTTTCGCGGTTGGCGGAGGTTTTGTTCGATCCCTAACTCTCGTTATCTAGACGACCCGAGCAAGCTCTTGAGTAATGTGAGGACAAACTGCAGAGCTGGTGGTGTGTTTACGAGTGTCGGTGATGCCCTGTGTTGCTTCCAAAAAATGTTGATGACGAACCCTTTGCCTTCCCCCAGGGATTTTAGTCTGCTGTCGGGTGCTGTGGTGAGGATGAAGCACTACTCGACTGCCATCCGCTTGATGAAGCAGCTGCCTTCGTTGGGGATTGAAGATGATCATGTCTTGCTGACGATTTCCCATCAATGCGGTGGCATCGAACGTCCTGATTGATGGTCTCTTTATTCAGGGAAACACTGATCAAGCACTGAGGTTCCTTGATGATATGGGACGAAAAGGCCCTGAACCTAATGAGACCATGTATGCAATAACCGTGAAGGGATTCTGCAGGGCAGGTAACGCCAGATTGGTGATTGAATTGCCAAGGGACTGGGAAGAGAGAAGCTGCCGGATCAAATCCTTCACGTACAATATAGTGATTGATAGCCTTTGCAAGGAGGGATTCATCACAGAGGCATTGCGACTCCATGAAAGTATGAGTAGGGAAGTGATCAACCAGATATTTTTACTTATAATTCCTTGATCCATGGTTTGTGCAATGTAGGCCAGATTGAAGATGCTCTGGTATTGTTGAAAGAGATGACGATCAATATCTCATTGGTTCACTGCTTATGCATCCCAGGCCAATGGAAAGATGCTACAGTGTTGTTAGAGAAGATGATGGAGGCAGCAATCGAACCCAACGTTGTTACTTATCCCTCTATCATTCGAGGGGCAGGCAATTCCGGCCAATTGAAAGAGGCCCAAAGGCTGCTGAGTCATATGGTGCAAAGCAGAATAATGCTGAATGTTCGAACCTTCACTATCCTGATAAATGCACATTGTAAAGAGGGAATATTTGAAGAGGTAGAGGCCGTAGTGGACCAGATGATTCAATTAGGTATTGTGCCTTCTAATTTCGTTGATGAATGGTTATTGTTTGCAAAATAGAATGAACGATGTTATGGAAGTGCTTAATTTGATGGTTGCTAGAAGCTGCTCACCTGATGTTGTTTGTTATAGCATGTTGATTAATAGATAGTGCAAAGTGAAAAGAGTTGACAACTCAAAGAGGCTCAAGATAAGTGATCGTAAACAAATTTTGCCACGTTGGGGACCTTGAAGCAGCAGAGGAGCAAATTAATGAGATGCAATCTTGCTATCTATCTCTAAATGATTGTACCTTGAATTCTTTCTTGGATGGCTTGTGTTAGATGCAGCAGATTGACAAGGCCATGATATTATTTCGAAAGATGGAAGATTCCAAATTCGCCCCAGACATTGTGACTTACGATATCCTAATACATGGCATGTGTAATGCTGGAAAGCTCGATGATGCAAAGGGGCTGTTTACTTGTTTGCATGCTCGAGGGTTTCAGCCTGACGTGTGGACCTATAATATTGTTATGCGTGGATTGCGAAAAGGACACATGGGGGGAGCATATCAGCTGCAAAAAGAGATGGAAGGAAATGGATGCTTTCCAAATGGTGTCACTTATAACATGATCATCCAGGGGCTTCTTAGAAATAATGAAAATATAAGAGCAGCGCAACTTGTCAAGGAAATGGTCGAAGGGGGTTTTTCTGCAAATATAAAGACGATGGAGTTGTGTGTTAAATATCTCATGACAAATGGAACTTCTTCCTTTTCTATTTGAACTCTCCCTTGTCTCTGAGACATGTCCACATTTTCAGCTGAAATTTGATGAAGAGTAAACCAGATCAACGGCAGGTTTTCTTCCAGACATCACCTCCTTGAGTTCATGTCCAATTAATGAAGTCGTTCTTACTCTGGGAGATTTTTTCGTTAGCTTCATTATAAGGCTTTTGGAGGGGTGGCAGGTGGGTTTTGTTTCTCATATACTTTGGTACAGGTACTTGTCGATTAGTGCTTGTGGGTGCCTAATGTTTATCAAACGGGTTAAAATTCATAAAAATGATCAAGTGGTGTGAGGATGCTCTTGATTCATATAGAGGTTAATAGCAATAACTCTTTTATGTACTAAAGTGATGCAATTCAGACGTTATGGACTATTATTATCGAACTCTTCCTCAATATGGAACCAAAGAAAACAATTGTATTTTGGGTTGGTCAACAAATTGCGTCACAAATCCTGATCTACCATGTATGCGCTTTTAGAGAGATATTAGTTTCCTTGTGTACTCTTTTCCTAACACAATCTGTTCCCCTTCGATATCCTAGTTGCCATGGTTGCTATTTCGGAGAAGATGCATGTGTGGAAGCGGATGGTATTTGATCGTGGTGATGGGCACTTTGAATCAATTGCAGAAGACATTTGTGGCGAGCTGGGTACCCAGATTATCATCGCAGGTCCATCCCATCCCATCCCATCCGCTCCTCTCGACCCTCTCTTTCTCTATTTCTCTCGGACGGAGCCCTTCTCGACGAAGGAGACAAACCTGACTCTATTGGCTTGGGCCGATCCTTTTCTAACTCAATCAAGCTCTGTCAACGAGGTCATAGCTAGATCTAAACCTGAACACAGCCGACTCCACAAAGGAGCCAAATCTGAAGTGAATGATTTTGACCGTAATAAATTAGAATTTGAATTCATATGATTACAACAGACAGAGCAAAATCACGAATTAGAAGTACCTGAAGCGACAATGTAGCATAAGGGACAAATAAGCTAGATATACCCGAAGAATGGAACGAAGGCCCTCTAAGGAGAAAGTAACAAAAAAAAAACCCTTAAGAGAAGCCTTTATGGTAGTAGGCATGGCAAATGGATGTGCACGTGAACCATGAATTCGGGGTTGATTTTTTAGACCGATGGGTTGCTTGAAGTGTAATCTATAGTAATTGGACACCACGTTGGTGACAATGCTTACAAAATTTTATCCATCATATGTGCTATACCAGCCAAAACATAGCAATTTCTATAAACTATGTGAAGAAATTGATACTTGGAAAGCATAAATGCAGACAATAAGGTAAAAATGGACTCCGCACGCCGAAATACCTTTGTAATTGATCTAGCCATGAACATGGCGAATATTGGTCGAACTAGTGAAAGACAATCTTGGAAGTAGTCTGTTGATTTGATTGAACCGATCCGTGATTGGTCAACATAGGTCAACAATCAACTATCAATCAATGGTCAGGCTGACATGCATTGGTGACGTGGCTAAAAGACTAACACAATGGAGATAACATGTCAATGACGTCATCACGGGCGGTCCACCACTAGTCACATGCTTGGCACGTGATGTGATGACATTAATTTTTTGATGCAAGAGCGTCTAGCATGTGTATTTCATGTGCAAAAGCTTCTGATGCCACGTAACATGACAAAAGGCGAGGCGCTTGCTGGGATCTATTTTGTTAGAGGATGGCAGCCGACAACGGCATAGGAGAAGGCAGCCGTTAACGACAACATTCCATTTGAAGGCATCAAGTTTGGTGATGGTATTCGTTTTCCAACCGATTAGCTGAAGGGGATGTTGCTGACTAGCTAAGAAATGTAGCTGGGATGGCTAGCATTATTACGAACACCTTGGGAAATGCAACCCATGCGGCCAGTGTTATTATGAAACATACTCGATAAACGTTTCCCCGCATACAAATGAGGTTCTAATACCAAGTCGAGAATTGTGACGAAATAGGGATGTAATATTTTAAATTACCAAATGAAAAATATATAAGTTTGGTTATAAGCTTTATAAAATAACTATCAAAAATAGCAAAATTTCAAATTATAATTAAATATATCTCTAAAACACGTACTTCAAAGTAAATTAGTACATTTCAAAAAGGGTCCAAGCTTTGTTATTTAAAAAAAAAAAAAAAAAAAGCAAGGTTAAAGAAGAGGCAAATGTGTAGAGGTGAAGAAAATTTTACTTCCCCTTATTTTTTTCTTTTTTGAGGAAGACAAGCAGATCTTTATGATTTTAATGAAATTTCTTGGAGAGTATACTTGCCCTACGATTTTGCTTTTGAGTCAGTTGAAAGAATGAAAAATAGAGGCAAAATTAGAATGTTTGCTTTGTGATATTTACTTTAAGCCTTTTTTTTTCCGTTTTGTCAAATTTCTAATTTTAAAACTTAAAGATTAAAAATATTATAAATGACCAATTTCTTGCCAAAACTTTATGAAGAATCGCTTTATTAGTAGAACTTTTTAAAAACATCTATTAGAGCGATTCCAACAAGCCACATTGCATTCTTAAGCAAATTAAATATCCATTCTTCTTACTAAGGGCTTTTCTTATTGTTTTTGTACAAATTTTTGTGAGATGACTCACAATCACCATTGAATTGAGTTCAATAAATGATTAACTCTAGTTAAATAAATTGAGTTAAAAGAATGGATGATAGAGCATGGATCAACATCTTGGCCTCCAGCAAGTGCAAGGCTTACTATTCCGCGCGCTGACCAGTCATGTTTATTTTCCTAGGCTTATTCAATATATAAGATTTATTTGTATTTTCCGACTTATTGATCTGACGATTTAATGGGTCAAATGATTGACCTGTGAAACAGAAGTCAAGTCGGTTATCTGGTCATTCATATGGCTCGTTCTTCGAGAAGAAATCACAATTTGAAAAATATTTTTTTGCTAATTTTTTTAAATATATGAACAAATAATATTTTCATCATTCACGATGTAATTTGGGTACAAATTATAATTGATAATGAAAATATTTTTTTTGGCTAATTATTTCGAGTAATGTAACCGATCTTTTTTTAGGAAAATGTTTCAAGACGTTCATTTTTCTTAAAACAAACCAGCGATTTAAAAATACTAACTTTATGTTTTTCTCAAGGAAAGTATATTCAAAATGACAGTGCTGTTTTGATCATCAAAATTGCTATGTAAAAAGTCAATGAGGAGCGATTACTCTCATTTTCCTTTGACTCAAGTTTTTAGCTGCTTTATTTGATTACTTCACTGAATATGTTAATAACAGGTAAATGAAAAGGATATGTAATTGCTAATAGGATTATTCTCGAATTTTGACAATGACACTAATTGCCCCTGAATTTTTGTTCAATATGCAATATGTCAATGTCTTCCCAAAATTTGTGATTAGTGTAGTTAGGTTTTTTTAACTTTCTCAAATGTATGAACTCATCCATAAACCAAAGTTCAATCAAGTCTTCAAACTATTTGTTTTTCAATGTCAATGTGATCCTTGTTTTCAATAAAATTAAAAAAGAAAAAACTCCAAATTAGTAAAGAACCACCACTAATTCAATACAAATAATGTGATATTCTCTCTTAAATTATCAATTAGATTAGGTTAAATTGAGAATGAAGTGTCAAATTCAAAACATCCATAATTGTTGTTAGTGACTTTCCTCATTCTTCTTGTCCGCGTACAAATTTTATGAGTTAACTAAATTCTCTCTCGAGCTCTTCAATAAATAGTGTAGAGGCAAGTGTATTAATTTTTCTAGTTGAATGGCACTAATTTAGATCGAAAGCTCATTTTCGTAAATCTAATTAAATGCTTGTTAATTAAATTAGAATGCATCTTAGACTTGGGTTAAAATAAATCAAGCTTCTTGCAAAATATTCTTGAAAAAAAAAAAAAAAAGAGAGTACCAAAAGGGCGTTAGAGTGATATGGCATAATCAAGTCCTTGAAATTTGCAAAAGTAAAGTATTTCTCTCAATACTTTACTTGGGTATTTAATCGACTAACCATAAATCGATTAGTGGTGACTCCTAGATAAATATCATTTGCATGCTAAAGAACTTGAATCTAAGTTGCAAATTGATATAAACTTCAGAGAGCCCGAGCTAAGTTTTTTGAGCTACTCTATTTGATTAATTGACCATATGTGTTAATAAAAGATGAATGAAAAGGCTATGCAATTGCTAGTAGAACTATTCTTAAATTGTGACAATGACACTAGTAGCTCCATGGATTTTTGTTCAATATGTAGAATGTCAACATCTTCCCAAAATTTTTAATTGGTACAAATAATGCATTCAACTCTGTTTAATGTATGAAGTCATCCATGAACTTTAAATTAGTTTAATCGGTCTTTAATTTTTTTTTTTTTTGTCGATGTGATCCTTGTTTTGAATAAAAGACTCCAAATTAGTAAAGAGCCACTCGTTCAATGCAAACAATGTCATCTTCTCTCTTAAATTTTTCAGTAGATCATGTAAGTTGAGAATGAAGGGCCAAATTTAAAACATCCATAATTGTTGTTAATGACTTTCCTTACTCTTCTTGTCTGTTAAATTTTGCGACTTAAATGAATTCTCTATCAAATGAAATAAAGTGAATCATAATGGCTACTTAAAGTGAAAGCATATTGATTTTCTAGTATAATATCGGTGATTTAATCGATGTCCAACTCTAACAAACCTCAAATTGTACATGTGTGATAAATTTATCTCAAACTAATTTTTTGATCATGAAAACATCAAACTAATATAGTTGTGATAAATTTACCTCAAGTTAATTTGTTCGCCCGTTAAAAACCCCAAATTTGTATATTTTTGACAAATATATTATTCGTTAAATTAAATTAACATCACAAAAATTGTACAATTATGACAAACAGAGAGTAAAATCCCAAACCAGTACACCAATTTATTGTCATTAATGCGTGTCATCTAATTTAATAATTCGATAGTAAAATTTAACGGAAAGTAACATAAGGTAAATTTGTCATAAATATACAAATTTGAGATTAATTTATCAAAAATATATCAATTTAGAATTTTTTGTGGTCAAAAGATTAGTTTAGGATAACTTTATTATAAATGTATCAATTTAGGGGTTTTCAAGGTATTAATATTTTTAAAATAATCTAATTAATGCTTATTAATGCTTGGATATTGCCGAATATTTTAAAATAGTTTAAGCCCTTAGCTAAACCTATGAAAGTGAAGTACGAAATTACATGGTATTATTCGAAAATTCACTGACCATCAGGGTCATTACCTATTTCCCAATTAAATTGAATTCCATGTTCTCGCCTGCAATTTTTGAGCTATTAAGCGTGCTGCATGTGTGTGTGAGAGCGAGAGAGAGACAGAGAGAGAGAGAGAGAGAGAGAGAGAAACCCCAGAACGATGAAGCCGACGAGTCTCCGCCGCGCTGCTTCTTCCATCTTCCTCCTTCTTCATGCGCCGACTGCGATCTCCAGCCAGCCATCATCCCATTCCATCCTCCCTCTCTGGTCTCGCCTTCGTCGTCTTCGTCGGTTTTCCTCGACCCCTAACCTAATTTAGATGACCCAACCGAGGTCTTGAGTCACGTGAGGAAAATTTGCAGGAATGGTGGTGTGTTTTCGAGCGTCGGCGATGCCCAGCGTTGCTTCGGTGCAATGATGAAGACGGACCCTTTGCCTTCCCCCCGGGATTTCAGTCTTCTGTTGGGTGCAGTAGTGAGGATGAAGCACTCCTCGATTGCCATCCGCTTGATTGAGCAGCTGCGTTCGTTAGGAGTTGAAGATAATCATATTTGGCTGAATATTTCGTTGAATTGCTTCTGTCGGTTAAAGCGGGTCGATTTGGGTTTGTCTATCCTGGGCAGAATCTTGAAGCTTGGGTTTCCCATCGATGTGGTGGCATCGAGTACCTTAATTGATGGTCTCTTTATTCAGGGCAAAACTGATCAAGCACTGAGATTCTTCGATGATATGGGACGAAATGGCCCTGAACCTGATGAGACCACGTATGCAATAATCGCGAAGGGTTTATGCAGGGTGGGTAACACCAGATTGGCGATTAAATTGCTGAGGGACTGGGAAGAGAGAGGCTGCAGGCTCCATTCCTTCACATACAACATAGTAATTGATGGTCTTTGCAAGGAGGGATTGGTCACTGAGGCCTTGAGACTCCATGAAAGTTTGAGAAGAAAAGGCATCGAACCAGATGTTGTTACTTATAACACCTTGATCCACGGTCTGTGCGATGTAGGTCAGATGGAAGATGCTCTCGTATTGTTGAAACAGATGACGAGCAGAGGCATCCAACCCAGCATATTCACTTATAACTCCTTGGTTCATTGCTTATGCAACCGAGGCCAATGGAAAGATGCTATGGTCTTGTTGGAGAAGATGATGAAGGCAGGAATTGAACCGGATGTCGTTACTTATACCTCTGTCATTCAAGGAGTTTGCAATTCTGGCCATTTGGAAGAGGCTCGAAGACTGCTGAGTCATATGGTGCAAAGCAGAGTCATGCCTGACGTTCTAACCTTCGGTATCCTGGTGGATGCACATTGTAAAGAGGGATTGGTTGTTGAGGCAGAGGCCATAGTTGACCAGATGATTCAATTGGGTAAAATGCCTGATAGTGTCACTTATAATGCATTGTTGAATGGTTATTGTTTGCAAAATAGGATGAAAGATGCAGTGGAAGTGCTTAATTTGATGGTTGAAAGAGGCTGCTCACCTACTGTTGTTACTTATAGCACGTTGATTAACGGATACTGCAAAGCGAAAAGAATGGACAAGTCAATGATGCTTTTCCAAGAAATGCTTCAAAGTGGCCTGATTCCTGATGTCATAACATACAACACTCTCGTGGACGGATTTTGCAAGGTTGGGAACCTTGAAGCCGCAGAGGAGTTAATTAACGAGATGCAGTCTCGCGATCTATCTCCAAATCATTACACCTTGAGTGCTTTACTTGATGGCTTGTGTAAAATGCAGCAGATTGACAAGGCGATGATATTACTTCGAAAGATGGAAGATTCCAAATTCGTCCCTAACATCGTGACTTACAGTATCCTAATAAATGGCATGTGTAATGCCGGAATTCTCGACGATGCAATAGCGCTGTTTGATTGTTTGCATGCTCGAGGGTTGCAACCTGACGTGTGGACGTACAGTATTGTCATGCGTGGATTGTGCAAAGGAGGACGCACGGAGGAAGCATATCAGTTGCTAAAGGAGATGCAAGGAAATGGATGCCTTCCAAATGGTGTCACTTATAACACAATCATCCAAGGACTACTAAGAGATAAAGAAAATAGGAGAGCAGCGCAACTTGTCGGTGAAATGGTCGAAAGGGGTTTTTCTGCAGACTTAGTAACGATGGAGTTGTGGATTAAATATCTCTTGACAAATGGAGCTCCTTCATTTTGTAGTTGAATTCTCCATTGTGTGTGAGATCTGTCCACTTTTTCATCTGAAATTTGATGGAGAGTAAACCAGATTAATGGCTGGTTTTCTTCCAGACATCACCTCCTTGAGTCCCGTGTCCCATTAATGAAGTTGTTTTAAGTCTGGGAGATTTTTCCTCTTGCTTCATTATCAGGCTTTTAGAGGGGTGGAAGGTTGATTTTGCGTTTCGTATACCTAGTTTTGCAAGAAATCTCTGTATTTAACTGGTACATGTGCTTTGTCGGTTAGTGCTTCTGGTGCCTACTATTTATCAAACAGGTCGAATTCATATGAATGATCAAGTGGTGTGAGGATGTTCTCAAATATAATCAATGTTCATAGCAATAACTTTACTGTGTACCATATGCAATTCAGACATTATAGACAAGTATCATGGACCTCTTCCTCAATGGGACTAAAGAAAACAAATTTTTTTTTTTTTTTTCAGGGTGTAGGGTGTGCTTTGAGAGAGAGATACTGGTTTTCTTTTATTTTCTTTTCCTAACACCTCTGATCCCTTCAATGTCTTATTTACCATAGTTCTTCAAGGAAGATGCATGGGTGGAAGTGGATGGTATATGATCATGGTGATGGGCACTTTGAATCAATAGCGGTGAATACTTGTGGCGGGCTGGGTACTCAGATTGTCATTGCAGGTGGATTACATATTTGGGTTATTTGCTCTGCTTCTCACAGCAAAGTTTGATGGATGGCTTGCTGACTAAGGAACATGGCTGCAGCTGTATGGAAACAACTTTCAGTATCATTTCCTTTGCACTGCGAAGGATTTTCCAAAAAGCATCTGTTGATGCGTGAACATGAATGCCGCTGACAGACATTGCCAATGCCAAACCACATTGACGTCTGCAGTGGCACCTATCAACTTCATTACAAACAGGCCCATAGGATGTAACTTTCTTTGGTCCTCTATAGAGGTAAATTCATTGCCAGTTTTCTGTTTTATTAACAGACGAACAAATGTTTTGGTTTGTTTTTGCATGTTTCACTCACAGCTGCAGGATTTGCCTGGACAGTTAGTCTGTGTCTTTACACAAATGTAATAATAGTAGCGTGCAAGCAAATAATTGTTTAGTGCAGTGTCAGGATGCTCTTGAGTTAAGTTGATGTTAATGGCGATACATTTACTTTGCACCAATATAAGGGACCTATATATGTGTATATATATATATTATATATATTTTTTTTTTCCGGGGGGGGCGGCGTTGGGTGGTTCAAAAAATTATACCATAAATCCAGATTAGCTTGTTACTTATGTTCTTGAAGAGAGATATACTAGTTTTCTTTTATACTCTTTTGCTGACAATCTGATCCCTTCAATGTCCTGTTGTTACTTCAAAGAAGATGCATACGTGGAAGTGGATGGTACTTGATCATGGTGATGTGCACTTTGCATTAATAGGGGAGAATAATTGTGGCAAGCTGGTTACTCAGATTATCATCTCAGGTAGATCACCCATTTGGGTTATCTGCTCTGTTTCTTGCTAAGGGACGTGGCCGCAAGTGTATGAAAACTACTTGCAGTATCTTTTTCTTTGCACTGTGAGGGATTTTCAGAAAAGCCTGTGCTTCTGGGTGAACATGAACACCATTGACAGATGGCAAACCACATAGACGTCTTGAGCGACACCAACTAAATTCATCACAGTCAGGCCCATATGATTTACCTTTCCATTGTCATTTCCACTGCATCAATTGGTTTACTTTCCCAATCAATAGGGTTGCCTCTCAATGGAGGCTCATTTCTTGCCCTTTTTATCTGTTTCAATTACTGATTTTTCTGTTTGTTTTTGCATGTTTCGCTTAAGGCAGCCGGATTGCTTGGACAGTCTTCCTCTTGCCACGCCCACTCCTCTTTGTTTCCTCACATAATCATAGTAGCGTGGAAGCATTCCAGAGAACGCTCCTCTAGCAAAGTTCACTTGTGGATATCATGGCCGATATGATCGATTGAACTCAGAAGAAAGAACCTGTCAAGCAAAAGGATCAATTGGAAGTTCTGCATATATAACAAGAGGATCAACTCAGCTCTCTGTTGTCCATTTTCTTGTTTACAAAAGCTGGTCCATGGCTTACCCACTGAAGCAAAGCCACTGTTTTTGCGATGATGGTTTTAATTTCACTTTTCGAGATTCTTCGCTGACTGGAACCATGTGCAAGTGCATAAGGCTTCAGTTTTAAAAGAAGCTTTATGATTTCTTTTGCTGGAAAATCGTGAGCATGGTGTATCCTTTACTGTAAATTATGTGGACTCACCTCAGATTGATCCTTTAGTGTTAGATATCGATATCAACTAGAGGCCTTGAAACCTTCAATGTTTGCAAGAATTGAGAGTACAGTCATTAAGGGAACATCATTTTCGAAATAGATTCACGCTCTGGACCATCGACGAAGGAATACAGCAAGCATCAAGACATTATTGTAAGAGCACAGCCAAACAGCTCGCGTTACATAGTCGCAAACTCAATGAATAGCTTAATGCAAGCAAGCAATGTAGAAGAATGTTTTCTTCCTAAATGAAAGATGGGATTAGGGTCTTTAATCGTAATGCCCTTTTTTTAATTGTAATCCTAATACCTTATTGTCACTAAAAGGAGATACCAAGCGAGGTGGAGGATTTATTCCATTACCATATGAGGCTCTATAGTTATTTAAAATGGTCGAGCAATGCATCTTGAAATCTTGGATCCAACATTTCATTTGGGGTTCATTTATTTTGCGGAAATCGTTGAAGTGAAAAATATTTTCTTAAAAATGATGTTTTTATGATTTGAAACAATTAATCAATGAAAAAGCAAAAATTTTTACTAATGGCTACATTTTATACATAAATATCTTCCTAAATGATAAAAATATTGTTCATTATTAATTTTTATATGCGATGCGAGCGATCATTTTAACAAAAAATATTTTTTAAATCATTCAATTTTTTTGCAGAAAAAACATAAATATATCAAAAATAAATACCCTCTAATTACCATCTTGATGACAAAAAAAAAAGTGATTTTTTTGAGTGACTACAATAGAGTTGGCTTGGTAAAATGTTTTCCATTTCAGGGATTGTTATACTATTTCTGAGTTACACTGAAAATTTGAAATGAGTTAGAAATAATTCTCTAATTTTTGTAATTTTTTTTTTTAAATAATTGGACATGGATTTGATGCATGACCGCTGAAACCCAAAACCCCAGTCACTGACATGGGATTGGGCGCCCGACCTTGTGCTTGAGTAAGATCTGCCACTTAAAAATATTGTTTGCATAATGCTGGTTTAAGACAATACGAGCTAGAGTTACAATTGGCGTAATTGAGCGTGAATACAAGTGCTATTGGAGCTGATGTGCCTCCGGTAACTCCTTATTTCTTGGTAATTTAAAGTAACCATAAGGAATAACTAATAGAAGAAAGAATTTTTGTTGCCTGAGGACCTAGGTCCAAGGTCATCTACAGTGGCCAAAAGATTAGTGATGATCGGCTCCCAAGTTGAGATGATTCCATATCCTAGAACTAAGAATTGGATTAGGATTGGTCCTAGTTAGACTAATTCGTTTTAGGGTCTGTTCGTTTCGAAAGATAGGCCATTTCCGAAAAATATTTTCCTAGAAGTTATTTTCTAGAAAAATAATAATATTTTCTTATGATCGGCTAAAACCCGAAAATGTTCGGAAAATATTTTCCAATGTTTCATAATGAAAATATTTTCTAAGACTTTACTACTTAAGCATGTATCTAACCTATAAATCCATCACATATGAACTTGCCTTTAAATTCGAGAAAACATACTTCATATCTTTATTCTCTCATTGTCACAAAATACTCATTTATTCTAAAAAATGTTTATATGAATTTTAAAAATAAGCAAAAGAGAAAAGAAGCAAAGCATGTACAGCTCCAATGGGAATCTTCTAATTGAGTGGCATGTTCTCCCTATGCGTCTTTTGTGTTCTAATAAACAAAAGAAAAAAGAAACAAAGCATGTAAAGCTCTTTGCTTGAGTAATTTACAACTACACGGTAGAGTAAATAAAGAAAATGATGAGCAAGAGTTCAGAGCGCGAACTTGAGATCGACAAGCTCAAGGTTTGCTTAGCAACGGCCGACGACTAGCCAAGAAAAAAGAAGATGGGAAACAAAGAAAAGAAAATGAAAAAGAGAGAGAGAGAAAAAAAGAGAGAGAAGAGAGAAATTAAAAATAAATAAATAGAAAAAAAGGAAATTAAAAATAATTGAAATTAAAAAAAAAAAAAAATTAAAAAATAATTTAAATGAAAAAAAAAAAGAAAAGAAGAAAGGAAGGAGGAAGTGAGGATTTGTAAAGATCTGAGATAAGAGAAATTAAGTGAGGAAAATATTTTCCACTTTTGAAAAGTAGAAAACATTTTCCTCAAGGAATTCATTTTCCGTGAAACGAATGCAAAACATTTTTTCTGGAAATTATTTTCCGCGGGTTTTGGCAATTTTTTTCCTTAAAAAAAATGAATTTTCTTTTAAAAAAAAACGGTTTAGTCTCATCCAAGTAGTTCAGTTTTGCACTTGGAATTAATAATTGCCGAAAACCAATTGGTTTAGTTCAGTCCATGACAACCTCAATGACCTTGCATTGCATGAGAGAGAGAGAGAGAGCATGAAAGCATGAGCTTCGAATGGGGTAGAGACTTCGCCCAGTATGGATGCAACAATTGGAGGTGGCTAAGAGGCGAATGATAGCGGTTGGTGGCGGTGGTGGTGGTGGTGGGGAGATTTATTACGGACTTAGAGTGAGTTTGGTTAAGTTTTTCCAATTATCCCTTGGGAAAAAAATAAAGTGTTTGTTTTAGTTTTTGGTTCAACGTTTGCCCAAATGCCGGTCTTGGCAATGCTAAATGCCTAAAGAAAGTCTCCACCATTTGGCTTTCAACATTCGCAGAAGGCCATTTCCAAGGTTAAACAATTTTTCTTTGCAATCCAGGCTACAATCGCTAGAATTTCATTACCCAAGCGACGATCACTAGTTCTCACAACCTAGGCGATGGTGGATTGGGTCTCGTGACCTCAGGGGATCCTTGCCTAGGTTGTGCGACCCTCATTGAAGACTACTAGAAATCAAGCATCTTAGATGACAGTTGTCGGCGCCAAATCTGGCTCGGCAATGGCTTGGGTCTTTGGCCGACTTTGGCCAAAGGTTTGATTTTTTTGAATAAAACCATATTTAAAAGAGTGCAATCAAAGCCTTTTGAAAGAATAAGTTTGCCAAACACTACTTAACTCAAATTTGTTTTATAAAGAAATTTTTAGCAAACACAATTTATATTTTCCTAGAAAGCTTTCTTTGTATTTTCCCCAGGTCCATTTTCAAAATCGAACCAAACGGAGCGTTACCAAAAGCCGAGAGATGGATAAAAGAAGTCCATCCATCCATGGGGCTTCCCCTTCCAACCCATCGAGTGATACCACTGAGAAAAAGCCCAAACAAACAAATTCCCCCATACTGCTTTATCCCAAACCCCTTTTCCACTTTCCTCCCCAACGGCTCCCCGACAAAACCCAGCCCCGCCGAAACCCTCTCTTCACTCGTCGGCCTCCGCCGTGACCTGACGGCCTCGCCATGCCAGCTGAGCTCAAGCATCCGCCGCCGCCGCCGCCGCCGCCGCAGTGGAGAGTCAACCTCCGCGCGAGGTCCAGGAACTTCAGCGTCGAGGTCAGGGCCGCAACCCCGATCCCGACGTGGAGGCCTCCCGGCCACCACCGCCTCTCGGTCTTGCTCCGGCTCTGGAGCTTCGTCCTCCGCCTGCAGTCGGACTGCGGGGCCGGGCCTCCGAGGCCGCGCCGGCGATCCCTCGGGTCCAGATTCCTCGGAGCCCTCGAGCGAGTCCGAGGATTCCGAGCCAAGAAACGAGCCGCCGCGACGCGCGAGGCCGATAAGGTACGGTACAGTACGGACTACGGATTCCTGCTTTGACGATGGAGTTTCGAAACTGAGAGAATGTCGACTTAATTCCGTTGATCTTGTGTAGGCTGAGGTCGGGATCGTTCGGCTGTCCCTCGTCCCCGTCCTGATCTCCGCGTTCCTTCTCGGAGCGGTCACGGCCAGGCGACTGGACAAGATCGGCGCAGCCGTCGCCGCCGCGGCTCCGACGATCCTCGGTCGCCGGTCGAAGGAATTTTTCGCGTGGCAGGCTAGCTTCGCCGCGGCGGTGGCGCTGCTGGGTCTGTTGACCGTAGTACGATCATGGTCTCGAGCGATCGATCTGGCGAAGCAGGCGGACGTCGCCGCCGGGGATTGGGCGCGAGGAATCTTGTGGAAGATCTGGAGGAGCGCGGCATCTTGAAATTCTTGATCGGGTCGTTTTATTTCGAGCTGAGTCCTCGGCCGCCGTCACCGCCGCCGCCGCCGCCCAAGGCCGGTACAAGTTAGAGTAAAGCCGGCTTAATTTCTAAGCGCTGGATACGAGCCGATCATAGACGAACCGAAATGGGCCCTGAACGGCTCGGCCGATCACCTTTATGTGGTTTTTGACGGAACATAGTCGCAATCGGCATTAATTTCGGGTTCCATCTAGCTCGAAAAAGAGTTTGGATTAGAGTATTCAGGGGTTATTTTCTAGGGTACATTATGGTACGTTGCCGACGGAAAATATTGACTCGCCTCTTTCTTTATTGCCCGTCTCCATAAGAACGTTCCGAAAAGCCACGGTGCGAGCATCACGCCATTCAAACACGGGTCTAGACTCCAGACCATCTTTCCAATTCGCAATAATCAAAGATCAAAAGCAAATTCAAAGTCAGCAATCGAGGGCAACAGAAAAGTCCCCTGAAGTTGCGCAACCCGGAAAGCATTCTCGTCACGACATCCTCGCAAGTGGCGGCCGACCCTCTCGCCAGCAGCCGTCAGGGATCGATGGCCCTCGCTGGCAAAGTCGGGCACCAGATAGCGTCGCCAAGACCGCGTTAACGGAGATGATCTTATTAATCGAACGAGTTTTAGGATTCAATCCCGCAACAACGAGTTTTCAAATCTTTCGTGCAATTTTAAAGGGGCCGGATCCTACGTTCGGCCCAATCGACATGCGACGACTGGGCCCGAGGTGGGCCCGCTGTCGTCTGAGTTGTGGGGCCCCACTTCGGTTCGCGATGATGGGAAGCTTCGGCACGAGTGCACGGCGCGTGTGATGTATGGCACCGTCGACATAGCTGTCCGTGTCAGGCGGGGCCCACCGCAAACTGAATCTCGCCTCGCTGGAGGCACGGGGACCGTCGATGGGCGCCCGGGGGGGTGCATCCGACGGCGCGCGTCGAGAGTCAAAGCGGGATCCCGTGGGTCTCTTTGACCACACGGGAATTGTGTCGTTAGAAATAATGGTTTTCTTTTCCTTTTTGTTTTTATCCTTTTTTTTTTTTTTAGATTTTTTCTTCGTTCTTCTTCTTGGCCTTTGACTGGATTGTCACTTCAAACGAGGGCTATCTTTCGTTGAAAATCGAGGCCAGTGGACCCGCTTTTACGTAACTGCCCCCCGCCCTTTCTGGATCCCATCATGAAAATATGCTTTATATTAATTTTGTTTTTGCAAAACAAATATCTCATCAAATATTTTGGATGAGTTTTGATGATTATAATCACTGTTTTTTTTTTTTGTATTTTCGAGAATAGGAAAATGGGTCAAACTAATTTGGTGTTGGGAAAAAGGTTTAAATGCAGATTCTTCTTTTGTATTTGTTAAGTTTAGGTCGGTCAAATAAATGCAAATGTACATAATGAGGTGTACATGGCGATATTATAAAATTAGGCAAATTGAAAGAGTTGTCCTCGAGTTTTTCTCAATTGGACTTTAATTCATAGGACTTTGTGATTCATAGTTAATGCTTTGCTTTCCTTCTTTCCTCCATCTTTTCATATGTTTACGTGGTTTGAATAAAAATAATAGGAAATTCTCATAAAAAGTATATAAATTTTCAAAAGCAGATATTTGAAAATTTCCAAATTTTCCAAACGCAGATTCTTCTTTTGTATTTGTTAAGTTTAGGTCAGTTGAATAAATGCAAATTCTTCTTTTATAAAATTAGGCAAATTAAAAGAGTTGTCCATGAGTTTTCCTCAATTGGACTTTGTGACTTATAGTGCGTGCTTGGCTTTCCTTCTATTTTTTGGAAAAAAAATAAGTCCCTAAAATATAGACTGCAACAAATGAATTCCACATTTTGAACTGCAAAATATAAATTGACTTTCCTCTATCACTTCTTCATATGTTTACACCATCAATCACATATCCCGCTAATCAAAGTTTGATAATCTTTTGGCTTCACACGAGTTTTACTAATCAAACATAACAAAATAGGAAATTCTCATATTAGAAAAGTATTCCGAAGCACATGGATTGCGGCTAAATTTTCCAAAAGCGGATACGCACCTTTGAAAATTTCCAAATTTCCCCAACGATTCAAAACCCCCCAAGAGCAAATTCACTAATTCGAAACTCTCCTATAATAAGAGGTGCCGGGGGGGGAAAGAAAAGTCTGGAAGGAGGGGCGGGGCAAAACCGTCAAATCAATTTCCGCTGCTGTGGAAAGAGGGATATAAAAAAGATAATGATTAAATTACTAAATCCGGGGGTTGCCCCCTCTTTTTTCTTTATGGTTAGGTTTGACCACTGCCCGCTGGGCCCCACTCCCCTTCTCTCTCTTTCTCTGTTTCTCTCTCCATTCAAGTCCAATATTCCTCCACATCTATTCAATCTCTCTCTCTCTCTCTCTCTCTCTACTTCGACGCCATTTCCTTCTTTCCTTTCAGCTCTGCTTTCTTTCTCTCTCTTCTTCTTCTCTCTCTCTCTCTCTCTCTCTCTCTCTTTTTTTTTTTTTTTCTTGCGTTGTTTCTTTTGACCTCCTGTAGCTTGCTCGTCCTCTATTCTTCCGCAACCAAAATCGCTCTCGATTGGACTGCCAAGAAGGGAAGAAAGAAAAAACCTTCAGCCGCACTCCCTCCTTCCTTCCACCTCCATCCTCTCCCCTTCCCGTCTCGCCTCCCGAATTCAGCTCCAGCTTGTCTTCCCGGGGATTCCAGTTTCTCAGGTAACGATGCCGGTTCTCTTGTTCTTTGCTTTCGATTTCGCCTCGGGGGTCGTTCGGGGTCGCTTGAGGGGACTTGGGGAAGGCCCGCCGTGGCCTTTGGTCTTGGGTCGTCCTCCTCGCCGGCGCGTTCCGTGGCTCCCGGGATCTCTCGTACCCCCCCCATCCTGCGGCCGCCCCATCTTTGACTGGCCCGCCGGCGGCCGCGGATTCTCCGGCTGGGTGTGTAAATGGGCGGTTTTTAGGAGGGGGGGTTGGAGCTTTGCGTGATGGGTTTTGGTGGGTTTCGCTAGATCTGTGGTCAGGCGGTTTGTTTTTTGTACTTTTTTTTTAAATTTTTTTTTATCTTTTTCGGGTAGTCTTGCTTTTGGTGAATGGGTGATGATTGTTTGGAGCGATCAGTAGCCGCGTTTTCACTTGACCGGCGAATAGGGTCGATGCGTTTGCTCGTGTTGGTCAGTGGGTTAAGGAGATTTTTCGATGTTATCGTTGTTTGGGTGGTGGGTTCGAGTGGGCGGAGCCGCGGAAATTAATATGGCTGAATATACTGTCATGCTCAACTGGAGAATGTCGGACGCCCGCCGGCCGGCCTGTGTTGAATGGCTCTGTCCCACTTTCGAAATCTGATTTCCAATTGCCTTGAAATGGTCGGTGCGCCATGTTAGTCTAGGGAAGTAATGGAATGAGTGCCTGGAATCTCCTTTTGGGGACAGGCAATGAAAGCAAATGAAGACCAGACCTTGGGTATTGATTTTTAGCCGGTTATGATGTGGGCTGTGAAGGTGGGGTAACATTATAAGAGGAGGAAAAGGACAAGGCTAATTAAAAGGAGGGGAGAAACATTTTGTACAACCTGCTATTTATGGTGCCTCATTTGCTTGTGCAGTTTGATATGACTTTTTCTTTCAATGTGTTGTGGCCAATGTGTTTCGTAATGATGATCCCTTCAGAGTTGAAGACAGTATTCGTGAATTGTACTGCCAGATGTGTTTCTTTTATGGACCCCTATGAAATTCTGGAACATGCAGAGGTTTGAGATGTTTACGTGTTTATTGTTATGCTTTGGCAGGAACAGAGACGGCGAGATAGCAGCTGCAGATTTCTGAATCTAAAATGGGTTGTTTCACCGTCTTGAAGGGTAGGAAGAAGAAACCTGAAAGAACCAGTTACACCAAAAACAATAAGGACTCTAAGGAGCTCCTGCCAATGATTCTGCCTGAACCCCAAATACGGACACGGTCATTGCAGTCTGCTCCACCAAGTTTCAAAACTAGAGTTAAACCTGTTCCGACAGTTTATGTGGTTCCCAATGGTAGGACGCGTGCATTTTCTGCTCCATCTATTGCCTTTGATATGGCCGAACAAGATGCTTTCTCATCGGCTGAATTCGATGAACTAGAAGATTCAAGACACCGTGCTTCCACAAAAGAACAAAGGTCCTCGAGTCCACAACCTCTTCCCCTTCCATCACCTCAGGGTCCCGCTGTCCTAAAAAATGCTGGAAGCTTTAAGTCCACAGCAGGGAGTGGCCCACTATATTCTTCTGGACCACTCTATCCTTCTGGACCTTTGCCTTTGCCTCCCTCAGGAGCCCTTCGAAGGTTTTCATTCGATGAAATTGCTGCAGCTTGCCATAATTTCTCTTCAGATCGATGCACATCAGAAGGTCTATCTTCAATCATGTATAGAGCATCCTTTGGAGAAGATAATTCGAGCTCAAGAAAATTTGAAGCTACCGTCACTCGCCTTCAGACGTCCACTCAGGTAACAAGTGCTTTAAATTGTTGTGGATGCAACATCCATACTTTCTGGAAGAGCTTAAGATATTCGATGCAAAAGAATGCTAGGAGTGCTTTCCTTTGCTTTGAATATGAATTTGACAGTTTATGAAACCTAGATCTCATGACACTCACTAGAGGTTTGGTTTTGATAAGATGATTTGTCCTACAATCTTCACTGGCTTACATGTATATGTTTGAGCTGATTGGCCTGCTTGTAATGTAGCCTTACAAATTTCTTTCACTTGTTGCTTTCAGGGAATAAAAGAGTTCATAAGTGATGCAAACACTCTTGCATCTTTGCAACATCCTTACCTCAGTAAGCTGCTCGGGTACTGTGCACCTGAGGGTTCAGAGCTCAGAGCTCTTGTGTATGAGAGGCTTTACCATGGAAGCTTGGACAGGCTTCTGTATGGAAGATCCGACGGACCACCTATAGATTGGAACAGCAGAATGAAAGTTGCCTTATGTGCTGCACAAGGTCTTACTTTCCTGCATGAGGAGGGGCCCTTTCAGGTAACCAAAAGGCTTTTGTTCCTTGTTTCTCAATGCATTATGGATGACGCACAATGCAGTTTGTGATGGAGAAAACTCGAGAAGGCTTTTACCAAGATCACATACCTTTAAAGATGAAAATCTGACATGATGAACTTGGATTTCTAGGGTCCTGATTCCAGGACTTGTGGCTTTACTGATTTGTATTTATAATTTTTGATCTTTTTAGATACTGATAGGACTCTTGCATTCACAGGCTATGTTCAATGAATTTTCAACAGCCAACATCCAAATCGACAAGGATTTCAGCGCCAAGCTTTCGGGATATGGTTGCATTGGGCACATTCAAGAGTCAGATATGTCCAGTAGTTCAGTGGTAAGTTCCTTCTCCGACTTGTGTTCTGACTTGCTTGGATTGTTCAGACCGATTCTTGGTCAATGGAATTTCTATTAACTACCACATTTGCCTAACTTTGATGGTAGATATAATTGTCATTTTTTATGTGTGTTCAGGCATTAGCGAACCTTTCCGTGGAGACAGTGGAGAAGGGATTGCTCACTCCAAAGAGCAACGTATGGAGTTTTGGCATAGTTCTTCTTGAATTGCTCATTGGTCGGAGGAATCTGGATAACCGGTATCCTAAAGAAGAGAGGGACCTGGTCAAATGGAGTCGGCCTTTCCTGGCTGATGATTGCCGGCTATCACTAATAATGGACCCTCAGCTTAAAGGTCGTTTCCCAGCTAAAGCAGCAAGAACTGTGGCTGACATTGCTCAACGATGCCTCCAGAAAGAACCTTCAGAAAGACCCACGATGAGAACCATTGTGAACCTTTTAAAAGTCATACAAGACATGAAGTATTCCTGCCGATTCCCTTTGCAAGAGCCAGCAGCAATTACTGGGAAGCAAATGTTGAAATCCACAAGCCTAAACGGAATCATGGTCCCAACACCCAAGTTGAATTTTTCCCCGTCCCCACCCGCTAGAGTGGCGCCACCATCTGTCTCTCCCAGGAACTTCCGTGCTCTACCCACATCTCTTCCTCCTCGCGCATGTTCCTCGACCCTTTCCTTGGAGGAATTAAATTCTCAAGAAAGCCGTAAATCTTCATCATCATCAACCGTGCGAAGGGCTAGTGTGGAAGGATTTTGATTGTTGATAATGTGATTTTATTTATTTTTTTCCCAGGTTCTCGTGTTCATTCGTGATTTAGTATGAAGTATAGATTATAAAGGTGTGGTTTTTTCACCTTTCCATCCCTCTAGATAGCGGGTCATAGAGGGGATGCTGTTTTGTAGATAGAGTGCAGGATCATGCTGTTTATTATTATACAAGAATGCCATTTAAACCGGAGTGGCCATGTCCATCATCTTCACAATGTTGTCACGGGCGTTCTTCATTGTATATGCATATGTTCTTGTCTGAATTAGAGTTAATGGTTTTGCAATAAAGTTTCTGTGGAGGAGAATGGCGTCGATATATTCCTTTTAAGTGGATCTTGCAGATGATGTAATTTTTGAAAACATGACATCCTCGTGTCTTGTGCTCATGACCTGTTTGGTGAGCTGGAATGTTTATACCGCCAAACGGAATTAGTTAATCTATTTCACGTTGACTGTTTAAGGGAGGTGTTTTGGTGATGGTTCCCCTCCCGCCCGGATGCTGTTTAGTAGGACTGTCTGAAGCGGATGAATTCTGGAGCTGTCTTTGCGAAGGCAATTGCTACGACCTAACTTAAAAGGCAGGTTATTCTGTCGTGGCGGCAGAATAAAGCTTGATACCGATGGTTCGACTCAAGCCGGGGCTGGAGGTTTGTTCCGTGACTACCTCCTCAGTCAAGGCGGAGCTCGAGCTCCGGATTGCCGGTTGATCAAAAGGTGGAGAAGCTGCTGATTGAGAGTTAAGGGTTCAACTCGTCCTTCCTTTGCTGGTTGAAAATTAAGTGTTCAACTCATCCTTCCTTTGCCAGATGGACTAATTTGACAAAAATCAAAGTTAAAAGGATGGTCGTGCCGGTTAAAAGGATCAAAGTGGTTCGAACTAAATGAACTAAGATGACAAAACTGATAAGTAAAGGACAAATTTGAACATTAGTTTAGGGTTCAAGTAAATATGACAAATGGGCTAGACAACCTAGTCTAGCACAAGAGCCGTGATCATTTGTCATGGCCACTAGAACAGAGTTTTGGCCCTTGCCATGCGGAGCCTGCACAGCCAGTACAGTGTCAAGCTTGAACAATCGAGCTGGCCTCTTTAACATCTATAAGTTTGTAGAAAATATTAATTGCACAAGATGTCTCGGCACAACAAATAAGAAAAGTCCTGAGATTGTGACAAGTATCCACAGTGAACTCAAATGTCGGACTTTTTTGAATTGAGTGGGCACTCTTTTCTCTCTTCTTTCCTCTCTCTCTTCTCTCCCCTCATGCTCACTCTCTCTTGCCCGACTCTCTCTCTTCATCGCCCTTGTCTCTCCCACTAAGTCTTTGTCCAATCGACAAACCACCACACTACCCCTTTGGCTCCGGCTTGTCCTATCTTCTCTCTCTCTCTCTCCCCACCCAAAGCTCGACTCTGCCCCCTCTCTCTCTCCCTTAGATGAACTACAGAGCCCTTGTCCGATCAATGAGCCACCATGTTGCGGCTCCAACTTTGTCGTTATTGAATCGCTGCCTCCTCCCGGTTGTGTCCTCTCTCTCTCTCTCTCTCTCTCTCTCTCTTTGAGCCATGATTGAGTCCTCGTCTAACAAACCACCACATGACCTCTGCCTCCGCCTTGAAAGGTTGTGTCTGCTGTTGTGAAGTTCGTCGATCAAGTGCAATGGTTTGTTAGTCGGATGAGGGCTCAATGGGAGAGAGAGGGGATGGTGAGAAGAGAGAGAGAGAGAGAGAGAGAGCATGTAGGGGGAAAAAAAATTCCCTAATATTTGGACATCATTTTAGACATATGTCACAACCTCAAGAATTTTCTTATTTATTGCGCTGACATATCTTGTGCAACTAATATTTTCTCGTAAGTTCAGAGATAATATTGGATACTACTGGAATTCCAGATTGTCAAAATCCTAATCTAGTCACAGAGTGACATGTGCTACTCGGGCCTCATTGCACCAAAACCCCTCTGACTCCCTCACTGCCCACCTCTCTTCAAGGTCTCTCTCTCTCTCTCTCTCTCTCTCTCTTCCCCCACTTCGCTTGCCCCATTTTCCCTTCTCCAACCTCAACCTCAAGCTCAACCTCAGACATGCCGTTGCTACCTTTGACACATTGCCTCCATCTTCACTCGCTCATTCTCCACCTGTCCAACTCCTCCTGCTTTGTGTCCACACCCACGTCGGCCAGGAGGTTAAGGCCCCATGCCGCTGCCTCTGTCTTGTTTGTTGCCTAAGCCAACCTTGGTCAACCTCAAATCAACTCAGATTCAAGGTCAAGTTGAACTCTAGATCACAAATCTAAGGCTTGCTCGACCTTAGATCCAAAATTCGAGGACCAAGTTTGCTGGCTGAGCTCGAGCTCAAAGACGAAGGACTGAAACGGTGATGAGGTGGTGGACTAAGATGACAGTGAGGTGGTGGTGGTGGAAGGGGATGAACGTATGTTGTCCTCGTTGAAGTGAAAGGAAAGAAGAAGAAAAAATAAATTAAAAAACAAGAGAGGGAAGAGAGAGGCAAGACAATGGGAGAGTAAGAGGGGTTATGGTTTTGACAGTATAGAATCCCACCAGTACCCAATAGTTTATTGTAAATTCGGGATCAATTTTGATATTGTGCATTATTATGGCCAAAGCATGCCGGGCATATATGCAACGATAAAAGAACCAGGAAAGATATGAAAAAAAATATTGTTTACTCTTGTTATTACTTATATAGCCCTTTATATATATTTTATTTTATATATATATATATGCAGTCTTACACCAAGGACCCCTATAAATCCTAAGCACCTAAATCTCCACAAGCCCTAACTTCCATCACTGAAAAACCCTATCTCTCCTACCCCATCGGTCACCATTTACCACCATTCATCACTGTCGAGCCCTCACCTTACTTCGAAATCTCGACTCTGCTTCCTCCCTACGTTCATTGTTTCCCTCTCGGTGTCCATCCTTTGCAATCTCTCTCTCTATGCGCACGTGCGCCCCGGATAGCAAAGGCCTACCTCTGTGGTCCAATGGCGGCGGCCTTGACCGAAGTTGTCCATGGCCTTCTCACAGTTGGCAACCTCAATTGGGCATTATGAGCTGCCATGAACAACCTTTGACAAGAGGCCGTCCCTAGCCCTAGGGAGGCTTGCCGGCCTCATATTAAGCTCAGCACTATCGTGACGTGACTGAGAGAGAGAGAGCGTGTCCAAAGGAAGCACACAGAGGACAGAGGGTGGTGGCGCCGAGGTTGATAGCGAGCCTATCGACAAGGGGCATGGTGGTGGAAAGCATCGATAATGATCGGTGGCAACAATTATGTTTAGGAGATGAATCTATCGAGGAATTTCAAATGAATACGAGAATTTAGGATCTGGGCAAATAAATTTTCAAAAGGATATGATATTTCGTTAATAAAGTTACAAAAACAATTGACCTGAACATGTCAAAGTGGCATTTTAAAAAATTGGAGGTAAGTTTATGGCAATGGGAAAAAAAAAATAGTCCTATGATTTTGGTAATTTCGGATAAAAACGAAAGTAAGAGAAAAGGAATCACCTTCCTTATCCGACTGGTATCATTCATGGACCTGTAAGAAGCGAACACTTCACAGGACAAATTCATTCACCGACGCACTGAGGAAGCTTGTCCGCGGCAATGGCGTCCTTCAACCTCTCCTCCTCCGTGGCGTCGTCGTCGTCGCCGTCGTCGTCGTCTTCCGCCGCTCGTTCGATGCTCCGTGCGCCCGCGCTCTCTCTCTCCTCCTCGAAGCACTCCGTCTTCTCGTCCCGGTCCTTCCCCGGATTCCATAGACGCGCTTCCTATCCGAGTAATCAGTCAACAGCCTCCTCAGTCCATTCTGCCTACGCAGGGCTCAAATTCAGCTCCTTTCTGATGTGGGTTTCGATTGACGCCCTCGCATTTGCGGTTGTTTCTCGCAGGAATTTATGCTCTGTCCAGTAACGACATAAAAGTCGGCACCAGCCTTGTCGTCGATGGGGCTCCTTGGCGTGTTCTCGGTAACTGCTTCCTCCGTTTCCTTTTGGGATTATCTCGGTTTTTCTCAAATCTCCCTAGCAGTGTTTGTTGGTGTGGAATGTGCATATGATATAGGCAAATTCTCGTATTTGAGGGTTGTATCTTCCAGCGTCATTGCAATGCATTCTTGGTTAATGGAACGCTGATAGTCTGGCGGGTTTACTTTTATCTGGTTTCTGATTGTATGGATAACTATAATCGCGAGAACCCAGCAGTGGATGCGGGGTTTTGACTTACGAGGGGACGAAAAGATAAGGAATTTGCCAAGATCTAGGCTTGGGGGACGAGATATACAGATTTGACACGAAATTTTTTTTTAATAACATAGCAAATACTACTAGAATTGGCTCGAACACCCGACGGTTGGGGCTGGTTAGCACCGGTGGGTACCAGTGATTGGCCTTTCTCCTTTTCTCTCATTGCTTCTCGGTTACTGTATATGGATTCTTCGAGGGTTTTAGGGCCAGTTGGCTCCATAAATTGCCGGCTCTCAGTTTACTTAACTACTTATAAAGACATTTTTCACAGAGATATGGAGATCATGTTCCCTTGTGGAAAGTTTTTACCACACTGGCCATTTTTAACGCTCGCACTAATTCCCTTTTTTGAGTAGTTTTCTTCTTCTTCAAAGCTGGCATTGGCTGGTTATGGGACTTTGGTTCAGTGTGTTGTATGTTTTGCGAAGTTTTAAGCTGTCCACAAGGCTTATGTGTTTGATATTTAATTCATTTGGCTTGTCAGGTGCTGTGCTTTACTGTGGCATTCTTCTCCATGTAATGGTCCTATGTCTTCTGTTGTTTGGTATATGCAGAATTCTTACATGTGAAACCTGGAAAAGGAGCAGCTTTTGTTAGAACCAAGATGCGCAATTACATAACAGGAAACACTGTTGAGAAAACCTTTAGAGCCGGAAGTTCGGTTAGTTTCTCAAGTCCTATTGGTCTCTTATCACTGTTTGTGTTATTGAGAAGGCTAGCATAGTATGAACTTGTATTTCCAGTTAACTGATTGTTGATTTGAGGAGAAACCGTAATTGTTATATACTGAAAGTTATGTCATTTCATATATTTGGACTTAGAGACTTGCATTATATAAATTCTATCACAGGATGTTCTTGTGTTTGCCATACCTGCCAAAATGTAAATTCATTGTTCAATTGCAGTTTACTTTTATTTAAAGTGATGGTTCAGTCCATTAAAGGTGAGGTATTTGAGCGTGGACAGAGGAATCACGCTTTCCATACAAGCCTTGGTCAAATGAAAGCCTGCCTTGATCATTCGTAAGAATGACACTGGACGTTACTTATGCAAGATATTATGTGCAACCTCTGATTTGCAAACAGAATAGCTCCATCACTATTATCTTGCACATCAGAGCCTATGGGTTCTTGCTTCCTGGGCTAATTGCATAGAGTTCTATGGTCTAGCTCAGTAACTTATCTTGAAGACGCCTTATGGAAAAGGAAGTCAAATTTAGTATGTCAAGTGCAATGAATTGGGCAAAGCTTTTTGGAACTTATGGGTTCTGTTAGAGACGGTTTATGTGGGCTTGTACTTTAATTGCCTTTATTTAAGAATTGCTTTTTGGATGGCCATGAACATGGCCGTAGTCCTCCTTTAGAAGAATTGCCACAGTTATAGTATAATCTCACAGAAATAAGTACCTGCATTTTGATTCAGCACCTTCGGCAGAACCCTTCCTGAGTCTTTTTTTCTCAATGAGCTTATGGCAAGCATTTAGATCTTTTGGAGATTGCTGTCTAAGCCAAGACTATCTGATATCTGGATCATTTTCCAGATTGACGAGGCAGATGTATTCAAGGAAACCAAGCAATTCACTTACAAAGATGGTGCCCAGTTTGTCTTCATGGACTTGGTATGTTTCTTTGTTCATCTAGTTTCCATTTAGTGCACTTTTCTCAACCAGCTGTCTCTGCTCAAGCATCACCTGCTTCATCACTCGAGGAAAGTCTTTTTTTGCAGTTGTTTATGTGAGAGTATTATTATCTAGGCCACTTCAAAAATGAATTGATAAAGGAGTGGCTGCTATCATTATGTTCAGTCTTCTAAGATATGTACTTCTCATATGACAGACTACCTATGAGGAAATTCGTCTCAATGAATCAGATGTTGGTGATGAGACAAAGTGGTTAAAAGAGGGTTTGGACTGCAATCTGCTGTTTTGGAATGGGAAGGTGATTTTAATTTTCTGACTTTAGTATGGTGATTTCAGGTGTTTCCATCATATGATTGTGATATGCCTTCAGTGTTCTCGTGTCACAGAGTACATATGGATTTAATTGATTTAGGAGCAGTTTGATGTAGGGCCAATATCAAGCTGCAGCTTGACAAAGCCCTTATGTGCTTCTGTGAATATGTGCTTCTGTGAATAAACAGGCATATCGGATAAAATCTCTCTAATGACACTCAAGCTGCTATATTCAATAATTGGCCGTCTCATTGTGCAGCATTGTCTCTGTTGCAGGTTATTGGCTTTGAAGTCCCAATCACAGTTAAGCTGAAGGTGGTGGATGTTGACCCTGGTCTTAAAGGCGATACTGCTCAAGGTAACTTCCTTCTTCTTTCTCAAACTAAAGAAACTACTTTCTTAATAGTGAGGTATAAGAACACTAAGTCTCTAGAAATATGAAGTGAGGCAGATGGATCTTGTAGGTTTCATGCCCCTCTGTTTGATTTGGCAGTATCTGAGCTGTGCAGGATATAGTGAGAAAAAGTTCAGGACTTTGTGCTTTTCCTTTGTTGCATTAGGGGCTTGGGTGGTGAAGGAGAAGTTGGTTGTTCTTTCTGACGATCTGATCTTATGATTCATGTTCTTATTATAGGTGGAACGAAACCAGCGAAACTTGACACAGGTGCTATGGTGAACGTCCCACTGTTTGTGAACATAGGCGACGAGATTTTGGTAGATACAAGAACCGGGCAATACATGAGTCGCGCGTGAGGTTTTAGCCCTGTATGATTCTTACTTCAAACGTGTAGCCTTTTTTCTGTCGGACCTGTGACCTGTGAAATCACTCGTGAGGCTTAGATAGCAAAGAGTTAGTTGCCCAAATTTCATAGTTGAGCAATTCTTTTTGTGTAGTCGATTGTTGTATTTATTACGTATCATGTATGTAAGAAGAGAGCAAGTTTTGTGCCCAAAGCTCTGGCCAATCGAAATAGCAGCGTAGATACTTTGCAATTGCTTTATTTGTTTTAAACCTTTTCGAGTGCGGGAGACGGTCATAATCCTGCTTTAATTGAATGTTTACAAGCCAATAACTGCACAAAAGTCCTTGTTTACAAGTCGCATCTTCAAGGACGAGTACACATTCGGCTGGATCGCACAACAGTCTTAGGAACATACAGGGTTGATCAACAGATATCGAGCCTCTCTTTGCCAAAAGAATGGAAGATAATCTGCTTGCTTTGACACTTTGAGGGTCATGACAATTGACGTGGGCTGAGGAAGGAGCTAGCCAACCAGAAGGTTCGACTATCACACGCAATTGATGTTCACAGATGTATATTAAGAAGCATTTGCTCTGTTGATGACTTCAATTCAAGAGCTATTAGCACAAAAAAGTTGCTCGGAACTGTGAGGCCATTTCCCTTTGGTAGTGACACAAGAAGGTAGTTACTGTCGTGATTTGGCCAAGACTCTTCCCTTGGCGTCTTCTGGCTTCTTCTCGGGCACAAAACCTTGCTTCAGTGCCATGCCATACACATTACGAGCGCATAACCACCTTCCTTGTCGATTAAACTCGTTTATAATGACGTTGTACGCTTCTTTACTGGGATGCCCCAATCTTTCATCCATTAGGACCGACAAAGCCTTGCCCAGCTTTCCCTCCCTGCAAAGTGCTCTCAACACTCTAGCTAAGCTAATCATTTTTGGCGAATGCCCCATTGTCATCATGTGCTCCATATTGAACAAAGCTTCTTCATTTCTATTCCCCACTGAAAGCGTTTGTATGATAAATCCATAAGAGCTCTCATCGATAGCACAACCCGCGCTTCTCATTTTCTCGAACATCTGGTATGCATCATCCAATAGGTCTCTCTCCGTCCAAGAAATCTTGCACAATGCCCTCAGCAACGTATTCAACATCCTCTCTTCAACTTCAAAACCATCTCCTACCATCTCTTTATAAGCCCTCAATGCAGCCCTTATCTTCCCCCACTTCAACAAGCCGTGAATCAAGGTGATATAACTGATGCGGTCTGGCGCACAATCTCTCTCCTTCATCAGCTTCAACACCCCAAAGCCTTTCACTGGCTTCCCTTCTTTGCAATACCCATTGAACAAAGTATTGTAAGTGATCACATTCGGAGCCAACCCCACCTCTAGAGCTTCATCAAGCAATTCCATGGCCTCTGGTGACCTACCCACTTTGCAAAACCCATCCATAACAGCTGTGTATGTGTATATGTCCGGCTCGATCGAAATCGATTCCTTCTTGATATTCCCCAACATCTCGTATGCTTCCTCCACCCTCCCAACGTAACACAACCCTTTGATCAAGCAATTGTACGTCTGAATCGTGGGTTCGCAACCCACTTTCTTCATCACGCCCACGACCTCAAAAGCCTTCCGCATTTCGCCCTTTCTGCAGAACGAATTCACGAGGGTCGTGAAAGTCGCGACGCTCGGGCGGAGCTCATTCTCCACCATGAAGTCCAAGATCCGCGTAGCATCATCCAAACTGTTCTTCGAACAGAGGCAGACGATCAGGGTCGAAAACTTCCACGCGTCCGGGACCAACCCGTGAGCCGGCATTTCGTCGAACACCTGCAATGCGATGCCGGGCTCGCGCGCCGCGGCCAGAGCTGCGAGCAGATCGTTGAACCCGGACAAGCTCCCCATCTGCCCATCACGCCGCAGGAGGCGGACGAACTCGGCCCTGTCCCTGGCGGGCACCGCCCTGATTCTTTCGGCCAAGTACTGGACGCGGACCGGGCAGCTCCTCTGTTCCTGCACTTCGCTCGGCTGCGTTAGGACGGCGCTAATTCCATCGACAGAAGAGCCGTAAGAATCTCTGCTCTGCGAGGATCTCGCGACGAGGTTGCTCCGTTGGATCGTCCTGAGATGTTGTCGGGAGATGACGGCGCTTCGAGACGAGCAAGGCTTGCGCTGCGAAGGAAGATGGAGGAGTGGGGATGGGGGAGGATGTGGAGGGGAAGACGGCGAGGGAGGATGAGGAGGCATCATGCGCAACGACGTGTTCACCGTGCCCCCGGGCCATTAGCGCACTACTCTCTTGTCGGCCCATGCGGTCTCTCTCATCGCCGGTACCTCAAGACTAGCCACGCATCTTGTTTTGTTAATTGAGTCTTGAGTCTTCTCACTTTATGCCAATTGAGTCTACTCGAATAATTTTAGCTAAATTTTTTTAACATGGATAAGGGTCATTCTAAGAGATATGACCAATGCTTATATAAATAATTTTTAATGATATTTTAATATATTTAAGTTTTTTTATATTTTTTTGATTTTCTTTTTTTCTTCTTTTTCCTTTTGTTGGTGGGTGGCCACCGGCTATTGTTAGCTAGGCTGGCCTCAGCGAAGGCTAGCCTTGCCTAGGCTAGTGTGGCCTCGCCAACTTTGGCAAGAGCAGCCTTGGTGGTGAGGTTGGCCCTTGCCTAGCATTGCCTGGGCCTAGCTCGATAAGGCCGCCCTAGCTTGGGCAAGGTAGGCACTTGCAAAAGGAAGAAGAAAGAGAATGTAAGAGAATAAAAATGAAATAAAAAAAAAATATATTTTTAAAAAAATATCAAAATATTATTAAAAATTCTATACGTTAATGTCGATCGTTTTACGTGGTATCGTTGATATTGACATCAACAAATTTCTGTCAAAATTATTTGGATTAACTCAATTGGCAAAATATGAAAAATATTTAGAATTAAATTGACAAAATTAAAAGATTTAGCAATGAATTGATAAAAGTGTATTAAACTTAAGACTTTTAGATAATTTTTTGATTTCAACGTGTTGTAGTTCTGGTCAAGATAGTGATATTAGCTTATGTTCTCATCACAATTACAAATAGGTCGAAATTAATTGCCGTGCTTGAAATTTGCCTAACATTGTAGATGATGCTTGAGGTAAGGTGTGGTATGGTTGGACATTCCATGTTGATTTTGGAATCATCCTAGGAAAAACGGGTTTCTCCCACGTGCTAAGATTCGAATCGACACTGCGGCAGTAAGTTTGCCCTCCTTCCATTGAACCAATCGTGCTTTCCCGCTAGGGCATTCATATGATTCTTTTCATCCATGTCGTTGAGAAGGAGAAAGTACTCTTTTACTAGACAACCTATTTTTGATTATCTCAAGCCCCTATCTTCGAGCGTATCCCTCCGACGGTGTCTGAGATAAGCCGATCTTGCATGATCTCAATGCCCTCGAGTTTGGAATTTTTTCATATGTTGCAAATGTTCCTTGAGAGTCACGCGAAAAGCCAATTGTAGATTAATTTGGTAAGAGTCGTGTTTCCAACGTCACCCATCCCATGATTTTCCGATGATCTGTATTTTGTGTCTAATAGACCATCGTTTCCATGATTCTGTACACATGATTGTCAATAGATATGCCCAAACTATCCAGAGAACGCTGGTTTCTTTCACGACAATAATTAAGTTCCAATGAGTTAAACTCGGTTGCTGATTGATATATCCTTGTTAAAGATAATTTAAAATCTTATATAAAATTATTGGAATATCTCTGTTGATTCTCCATATCTCTCAAGATTGTGCATATATCTCACTTTCATACGCATATCCTTTATTGAGGGATAATATAAAAAAAGATCATACGAATGTTCATTCAATCCTAAACTTTTCAATTTGGCTAATCTAAGCATTCGGGCCAATTTTGATTAGAAAATGCTAACATAGACAATTTTTAAAAAATTTGAACAAACTTTCTAATTTTTTGCTTTTATTTTTTCCACAACTGCTTGCTAGTCTCAAGACAAGAACCTACAAGCCCTCGTTGGCCTCTAGCAAGGGTCATCTTGCCCTCATTGCCCATTGGCAAGGGTCATAGTTAGGCCCTGTTGGCCACGGTGGAAAAAAAAAACAAAAAAAAATGAAAAAACAAAAAATATGATTTTTTTTTAATGTAAGAATTGCTCACGTTAGTACCAACTATATCGCATAAGACGGCTACCATTTACGTCAGCAATTTCCAATCGAAATTGGCTCAAAAAATTATATTGACAAATTGTCAAAAAATTTATGATCAAATTAATCAAATTGAAAGGTTTATGACTAAATTGACATTTATATAATAATTTTAGGACTTTTTCAGTAATTTTTCCCTTTGTTAATTTGTTATCTTAGGTAGTTATCTAATAAAGTTTAGGCTCATGTACCAGTCTCTTTTCCGCATTATTCTTATCTACCCACACTGAATTTGCTCATTAGATTCCGCGAGGAAATTTCACGGCAGAACCAGCTAAAGAATTCCACCGATAATTTGAAGGCGTGGAAATATCAACCCCTGCTACTGCTAGATATCAGACATGGTCCTGGTCTCATTCTCATTCTTCCCTTTTACTTGGTCCTCGTTTCAACCACACGGCAGCTGAATCAGCCTCAGATCCTTCTGCAGAAAAAGACCAGAAATTCTACTTGAAGCGGATGAAGCGTCTATAAGTGGTTATCATCCAGTCAAAGCATTAAACCATGATATTGATATTCCATGGTCTGAACATCTTGGTGTTTATCAAGTTCGTTCAACAAGTCTCACATGACTAGGGAAGAATTCAAGTTTTGGCTGAGAGCCGTTCCGTCGTACTCTTTTTGCCATAACCTAAAGGCACGGAAGCCTAGCTATCTGGAGGTCCATAAAAGATCTCGCAAACCTTATGAACGTGTGATTAGGTCCGAGCATTAGGCCTGTGCATATTGTCCTGACTGAAAGCGATATGTGCGCAATTTGTAGGTTTTGACCAGGTGACCTCCATTTTCCTAAGTTGGAAATGTCTTGACATCCCAATCGAACAATGCCAACCTCGGGGCTATTGATGTGATGTGTTGAATCTAGTGTCTCCCTGTTAGTTTTCTCCCGGGGAATGCGTAGGAAAGTAAGAGGTTCTATCAAATTTGATGCAAGAATATTGCGAAACGAGATATTGATGAGGACTATAGAAATTTTCCTACCTTAATGAAAAGATGAATGTAAATGTCCAGTTTCCATTACATGAGTATGGTGAAAAATCAAAATGACATTTGGGCGTGTCTGCTTTAATGGAAGAGCTTTTAGTGGATTAATTTTCGAACTTTTACGTGTTTGGTTCACTAAAAATGATTAGTCAACGAAAAGACATATTTGCTGTAAAAAAAACCCACACTTAAAATTAGAAAAATGAATTCCCGTTTTCTCATTTCCCAAGGCATAACAATTTTTCAACAATGACTCACTTCCTCACCTTTTTAAATATAAATTGTTCTTAGATGAGATTCTAACACCTGAAAACGCTTTCGTTCACACATTTTCAACATACCTTTAAATAAATGAAAAATAACCATTTTTCTTGAAAATGATTTTGATAGAAAGTATTTTCCTTTACCATAGAGTTTTACATGAAACAATGCCCTTATTTTGTGAACCTAGCTTGAATATGAACACTGGTCTCAAATGAAACTTATTTATTTAGCTAGAAAATAGCTTAGAAAAGTCGTGCTATTCAAGGAATCTTCACAATTGAATTAGGGAAAAAAATACCTGATCTATCTATTAGTCGCACCGCTTAACTTTTACCACGAAGTAGATTTGATGATTGGGCCGGGCCCCAAAGTTGAACCATTTTGGTTACCTTCGGGCATGATTGGGCTTTCTCACTAGATGCCATTGCTCACATCTATTGAAAAATGCCTTCTAGCCCTCGTGAGAGGGATCGGGCAGCCGGGCCTATGACTTGGTGGTCAAAAGAGAGAATTTTTATTTTTTTTTACCATAGGGATGTGAGAAGAGAGTGTGTGTGTGTGTCTATATATATATATATATATATATATATATATATATATATATATATATATATATATATACTTTCCCTAGACTTACTGAAAAGTTGATGGCCAAACTTAAAACAAAGACCCATTCAAATGTGGACATCATTTAGGTAAAATTGCTGATGAATCTATCTTGTGCATGTGGAGTTGGGAACAAGAAAAAGTGTCATGCCAGAAACGTTCAGTCCAACTATGGTTTGACTTTGCAGAGTCAACGTGACTTTACATGGAAAAGTACAATGGATCTCACCAGCTTGGTTTTCAATGCATTGATTCAGGAGAGTCACGTCGCAACTTGAGTCGGGTACTATTTCACATCAACTCGGCATATGAATGGCTGGGTCGGCAAACTAGTGCAACTGCCGCATACTCTGTATGTATATATATCTAGCTATCTCTACCAACTTTCGAAAGCGGATAGAGAGACTATATGAACTTCTTTTTCTTGAGTACCTGAGATTATCAGTTTTTACTTACTCTTTTTCCTGGCGAATAATGCGCGAGTACTTGTGGTTCGCCTGTGGGGTGACGGTTTCTGCCATCCTTTTCGCCGCTCTTCTGTTCAAGGATTTCTGGAAGAGAAGTGCAGGTCGCTTGGCTAGCGAAGACAGGGCCGATAAAGATGCAGCTGTCCATAATGGAACAGCGGCAGGCGGGCCTGCTTTTGATATCGATACAGCATCAGTTAAGAAGAGGATGGCGACTCCTTCCTTGGGATATGATTACTGAAAGAAGTCGAAGGAGAGGAAAACGAGAGGGAAGAAAGAGGGAAATTTTCTCTATATTTCTGTGTTGTATTCAACTCAATGTACAGGATCAAAGTTATAGTACAAAGCATGTATAAAGAAAAGGCAACTAAAGAATTTACAAATTAGATTTGATACTAATTGATCATGATTGATCTAATTAATATTCAATAATATTCGGGATATTCTTGCGTATCTTCCAACACTCCCCCTCAAGTTGGTGGCTTGTAAATATCCAAGATGCCCAATTTACTTAAAAGATACGCATACTGACTTTGACATAAAGGTTCGGTAAAAACATATGCTGATTGTTCTTCTATTCCAATCCCCTGTGTTTCGATTATTCCTTGCTGGATTTTTTTCTCGAGTGAAATAGCAATCCACTTCTATATGCTTCGTTCTTTCATGAACAATGGGATTTGATGCAAGTTTGAAAGCTGCATTGTTGTCGCAAAATAATCTAGTTGGTCCTTCAACTTGTACCCCAAGATCCTGAAGTAATCCTCATAACCACACTATCTCACACGTGGTTTTTGCCATGGCTCAATATTTTGCCTCTGCTGAGGATAATGAAACAGTTGATTGCTTCTTTGTCTTTCACGAAAGTAAAGAATCCCCCAACTTAATATAGAAACTAGTTATGGATCTTCTGCTCATCGGACAGGTTGCATAATCTACATCACAATATGCAATCATTCTCATATCACATTTCCTTGAAAGAAGAATCCCAAGTCTAGAACATTTCTTCAAGTACTTCACCACTTTCAATGCAGCATTCATGTGAGATTGCTTTGGCTTGTGCATAAATTGACTGAGTGTCTGCATGGGATAACTAATGTCTGGCATGGTCATAGTCAAATATATGAGTTTTCCAACAAGTTTCTGATAACTCAACGGATCTTTGATTACGGGATCAGCTTCTTAAGATACTCTAGCATCATAATCAGCTGTACTCAGCTTGACATTTTGCTCAATTGGAATTACAACTGGCTTACATCCTGACAAACTTGCTTCTGATATGATTTCCAATGCACATTTCCTCTGGCTGAGGGAGATTCCTTGGTTTGAACGCGCAATTTCGATTCCAAGAAAATACTTTGGCGACCCTAAGTCTTTTATGTGGAAGGTAGAGTGCAAGTATTCCTTGAAACCTTTGATAGCTACTTCATCATTTCCCCTAATAAGTATATCATCTACATATATCATCAAGTATATAGATGACGTACATTTAGTCCATGTAAAAACAACATAATCAAATATGGACAATTGAAAACCGGCAGCTATCAGGGACTCTGAAAATTTTGCATATCATTGTTTGGAAGTTTGCTTAAGTCCATACATGGATTTGCGAAGACGACATACTTTATTCTCCCCATGTCTCCGTAAACCCTGTGGCACATCCATATAAATCTCTTTTTCTAAATCTCCATGTAGGAAAGCATTGTGAATACCCATTTAATGCAATGACTTATTGAAAAGCCGCTACTGAGTGAAACGGTCAGATTGTGACATCTTTGGCTACGGTGGAGAAGGTGTCATGATAATCAAAACCTTATAGCTGTGTGAAACCCTTAGTCACTAATCGGGCTTTGTATCTTTCAATTGATCCATCTACTCAATATTTGATCTTGTAGACCCATTTGCATCCAATTGCCTTGTGATGCAGAGGAAGAGTAACAAGTTCCCATGTCTAATTATCCATTAAAGCTTGTAATTTTGCTTCCATAGCTTTCTGCCATTGCAGGTCAGTGCTTGCCTCATGATAGTTTGACAGCTCTCGCTCTTCAGAAATGCGAGTGATGCAACATCTATGCTCTGCGGATAATCAATCGAAGGAAACATAAGAAGAGATGGGGAAAAGAATACCCGGTGAGCTCCTGACACCACATATGTAGTCTTTGGTCCAAGTTAGTGGATGCGTGGCTGTTCCAGAACATCTTGGTGGGTTGTTCTCAAGGGATAACTGATTTGCTAGGGTCTCCATAGGAGCTTACTCAAGTGCAATTCCATCATCTAGACTTGGATCCATGACTTCCATTAGAGGTGTCGATTCTGTAGGTGATGCAGGAGCGTGCCTTGTATCTTCTGAAGAGCCAAGTAAAACATATCCTGGATCGTCGATGGTTTCCTCGAGATGAGGGGTATGAGAATGTCCCCTGCTATCTGTGCCCGATTCCTGGGTAGCAAAATGGAAAACATCTTCCTGGAACAACACGTCTCTGCTAACAAAGAATTCTCCTGTGGATGAATCAAACATCCGGTATCCTTTTTGTAAATTGGGATATCCCATAAATATACAACGACGAGCATGAGGACCCATCTTATCCTTAGATCCTACTATAGTGGCGTAGCATAGACACCCAAAAATCTTCAAATGACCTAGATCTGGCTTATTTCCAAAGAGCAACTCGAAAGGGCTTCGACCGTCAATAATCTTGGTTGGCATATGATTTATTAAATAAGCTGTAGTCAATACACAATCTCCCCAAAAATTGTCTAGAATAGAAGATTGAAATTTCAAAGCCCGAGCAACCTCTAATAGGTGACGATGCTTCCATTCCACTACGCCATTTTGTTGTGGTGTATATGTGCATGAACTCTCATGTAAGATTCCTTGAGATGAGAGTAAAGTAGCACACTCATGATTGGAAAATTCTTTCCCATTTTCTGTTTGTATTCTTTGGACAGTTTTCCTAAACTGGGTTTTTGACAGAGAAACAAAAGTCCTTAAATTGGACATAACTTGACCCTTAGACTGCATGAGAAAAATCCACGTGGCTCTGGAATGATCATCCACAATGGTAAGAAAAAACCAAGATCCATCATGGTTTGGTGTATGATATGGTCCCAGACATCAATATGTAGTAAGGAAAAAAATATTGTTTGAACGACTTTTGCTCAAAGGAAAGGGACTACGCGACTGTTTTGCAAGCGGATAAATATGACACTGAGGATAGGGAAATTAAGAACTATGGCCCAATTTGGAATGTAAAAGGAACTTTCTATCATTGGTAGTCAAATTACACAATGATTGTTTATTACAAGGAAAATGATCAAGATTTTTGGGTAATCTTTTCTAGAAAAATAATCATTCAGAGAGATTACCCTAGCCCATCGGTTTCCCAGTCGAAAGGGCCTGAAATAAATAGGTATCAGCATTGAAAAAAACTCAACATGAATTTTCTTACAGGCTCTAGACACAGAAATAAGATTGAATTGGAAGTTCGGAATATAAAGGACATTGGTGAGAACAATTTGGGATTTAAGAGTGACTTTCCCTGTAGTAGTAACATGAGTAATGTCACGCCCCGAACCCCGAGACACGTGAACAACCCGCCATGGTCATGTAAATGCGACATTCCCAGGTAGTATCGCCGACCCCAATTTTTTTTATTTAAATTATCATGCGCATACGGAACGCGCTAAGAAATCCCCTGACAAAACATACGGGATAGGACAGCAGGAAAAATAAATTCAAAAACAAACACACTTTCATACATCATCATCAATCCAGGGTTTACATATACCAACAGGATCCAGAGACTATATGCACCAAAAATGAGTCAGAGTTTGTGCAATCAAAAAGGGTCAGGAGCACTCTCTATCGTCTGGTCCATCTCCGTCGGCATGCCATTCATCTTCGGGGTATCGCCATCTACGGTCCTGTAATATTTTTCCCCAAACCGGGATGAGACTTTGTCTCAGCAAGTTCACCCCTCCTAAACCCCTATTAGAAAGCAAATACACCCCAAAATGGTCTAGCCACACAGTACAGGAGACTTACCTCGCCTTCTTGCCTTCCTGCAGGTTAGTATAATTCATATCACTCAAGCACCAATAATGATAGAAATGTAAGCCATCAGAACACAATCAATTTCACTTAATTTCACAATTACAGCAAGCGTTCCATATCATCATTATCCATTGCCATAGAAGGGCACAACCTACACGTAGGTCGGCTATCTACTAGCATTACGGCATTTCTAGAAGAGTAAAGGTCCAGTCGGTCTCGCCACTACTGCGACCAAGCCACGTCATTCTATCGACGGCATTTCTAGAAGAATAAAGGTCTAGTCGGTCTCGCCACTACTGCGACCAAGCCACGTCATTCTATCGACGGCATTTCTAAAAGAATAAAGGTCCAGTCGGTCTTGCCACTACTACGACCAAGCCTTTCAACCAACACACGACAATTCAAAATCGACCCCTGTACACTTTACATGTCACTCACATACTCCAATTTCAATATTAACCCTTCAAATTTCGATTTTGGTGTCAAACCCGACACGTGGGAATTTTTGAATAAAATTCCTATTTTTCACAATCAACATTCAATTTGCAATATTTACTCATCAAATTCAAATTCTAAACACACAACAACGATCGGCACGAAATTCTAAGCAAATAGGGTCAAAAGTACATTTTCGAGTTTTTTTTTTTAATTTTCGGATTATAATATAATATTATATTTTCCAGAATTTTCGAAGCAATTAAATAATTCAAAACTAAAATCCTATTATGTCCCATCAAGGTTTAACATTAAATAACTCCTTTTAACCTTAATTAAACACACTTTAATATAAACCAATCTCTTAATCGAACTAATAATTAAATATACTAATATATCCACCTAAACTTACTTAATTTAAACTAAACACACTTAGGGCATCATTAACACTCTAATCAAGGTTTAGTGAGGTAAACTCACTTGATTAACTCGCCGCTTAGACCAAAATGACGAGGGCGACGCCGGGATCAACTTTTCTAAAGGCGAGCCTAGCTTCCAGGGCCGAGAAGATGGCCAAAACGGGCCTTGAGTGGGCTGCGAGACCCACAAAAACCAGCTGCTGGTCGCGGCGGAGGAGGGCCAAAACGGCGGCCGGTTGGCCCGAAACCGGCAGGGAAGGGCGACGGTAGCTCAGGCGGGGTAGGCGGCGACTCCGACGAGCCTCCGGCGGCGGTTGGCGATGACGAGCAGCTTGAGACGACGGTTGAGGCGGCTGGCGAGGCGAGGGAGGACAGGGCGGAGCGGCGAGGCACGCGCGCGCGAGGCTTCGCGCGGTCGTGCGAAGCGGCGACGCCGGCGCTGCACGACGATGGCGAACGGCAGCAGAGCGGCGAGGTGTGCGTGCAGGCGGCCTGGTCCGAATGGGCGAGCTCCCCTTCCGATTCCCTCTCCTCCTCTCTCTCTCCTCCAAGTTCAAATGAAGAAGATGATGTTGATGGGTGTGAGGGCAAATCTTGGCCCTCCACTTGTCAAGCTCTCCTCACTTGGCTCCAACCACCATGACATCATCCCATGTCATCTTTCACTCACTCAAATCCTCCACAACTTCTCCAATGGTTGCACTTTCATTTTCCGCCGGGGTCCAATTTTTGTACATCCAATTCCTTCAATTTTTCTTTCAATCCTCTCCTAATCGAATCCGATTAAAATCCACAAAATTATCCCATAATCCTAATGAGATACGTGACATGACCGGGCTTCCAATTTCTAAATTCAATCTCAATTTTTACGGTTGAATTCAATCTAGTGCAATTTCAGCGCGCCTAATTCACTGGGTAACTTTTGGGGAAATTTTCTTGCATCCGACCCGAGGGTGATCAGTCCCCAAGTCGACGCGGTAAAATTCCTTAATTACTTCACTTAATGAACTAGTTCCCTCGTGAGTGGCCAACTCGAGAGACGAACTACATGCACGATGAATTGCCCGACTCAATTGACTGAAAATAAAATTGAGGAAAATCGGGATGTCACAAGTAATGTTTCCATTTGGCAATTGCACAGTAATAGGATCATCTATTTCTTCATGAATAATAGAAAATAATCCATTATCACATGCTATATAGTCATTAGCTCCCGAATCAATAATCCAGGCATTTCTTAATATAGTATTTATTAGGCGACAAGAAATACCTATAAAGCTGCTTCCCCTTTTTGGAACGTCTAATTTCTGTAAAGCTTGCATTAATTGCTGATATTCCCCATGTGTGATAGGCTGGTCTGCCGATCCTGTAAGTTGATAGGTTGCTGCTGATATTTCCTTTTCCTTTCTTTCCTTTTCTCCAAGTTTGCTGTGTAATTTCTAACAATTTTCAATTGTGTGGTGGGGCCGCTTGCAAAAATCACAAAATAATTTCCCCTTATTCTTAAAATTCCGCCAATATGTTTTCGAAAAATGGGCACCATTGGATCCCTTGGATCCAGGGCCATCTCCGCCATCCAAATCAGTTGAATACTGCGCACCTTTAAAGCCGTCAAATCGCTGTGCTCGATCTTGGTCATCCATCGCAGATCCTTTAAAGCTTCGCTGGTTAGCAAACCCTAGCGACAGACCTCCTTTCTTTTCTAGGGTTTTCTACCCTCTCTCGATTCTTGCCACCAACGCCAGGGTTTCAGTGGCCTTGCTGTCCGATGAGGTAAGTCGCTAGTTCTCCTCTTGCACCACGAGTTGGAAGATCCGGCTGAGAGTAAGTGCTGGCTCCATAGCTAGGATTTGTGACCTGAAGGTGAGGTAAGATTCGTTTAGAATCAGTAAAAATCAAGTAGCCTTCTCTCTATCCTTCATCGCTTTGTATTGCTGAAGGGTTGTTTTGGGCCCTTCAAGTTTTTCCTTAGCAGCTTCCAGTTCATTCTAGAGGGCCGAAAGCTTGTTGAAGCATGCTGTTACGGACTTGATGCAGCGAAAATTTTTTCACCCGATCTAATTTCCCGTACATTTCTCTTATGCTTTCCCAAATAATCTTCGAGTCTTTTGTGGGAGGCAAACTGACGGCGATTTCTGGGCCAATACAGTTCCCTATCCACATTCTAAATAACTGATTGTATTTTTTCCACTGTGGCCCCATTTTTTTGTTGGTTAGGATCGGAATGGTGTCGTCGACAAAACCTTCTTTGTCCTTCGTAACGAGGGCTTGCCGAAACTCCCGCGCCGAACTCAAATAATTTTCCGGTCTTGTGAGAGGGTGGCTGATGAGCCGCAACTCTGGCTCGTTGGCGGTGGAGACATAGAGTGCGTCACCAAGTTCTGGGCGACCCAAGATGGCCATGAATGGAAACGGCAAAAACCCGATTGGGAATCTCGGGTAGGGATTTGCAAGTTGACCCGGATTGAACCTGCCTGGAACTCCCGCATTCGAATCGCTTGACCCGTTAGGGTTTTCACACGCATGAGAGAATCCGGTTGTTTCTGAAAAGCCTGCCCTGCTTATGGCTGGTGGGCCGTCATGAACCTGGACGTCGTCTCTTCGAATCTGGCCTCTTGAAAAAGAAACATTTGGGCTTGGCCCCTAAAACATATGGAATGGCACCCATTGGTATGGAGGCCCCAAAGTGGGTTGCCCTAGATTGGATTGCCATGGAAAAAAAAGGCCCTATAGTGGGCTGATCTGTTCGACCGACTGTGTTTTGCATAGAATCTTATGCTCCTGAGGTAGGTGTTTCTATAGGTATTTGATCGTCGGCCATGGTGGTAAAACCCTCTTTTCCTTCCTTCGTCTGGTTTAAAAAAAACTTCAAGGTATTGATTCCTACATTGGAGTGCTAAGCCTTTTTGCAGGTTAGCTTGTTTCTTCCGGTAGGCAATCAGAAAATAGAAGAGAAGATCAAGCGGAAGAAATGAAGAGAAGAAGCAGGTGTGCGACCCCGCTCTGATACATGAAAGAAGTCGAAGGAGAGGAAAACGAGAGGGAAGAAAGAGGGAAATTTTCTCTATAGTACAAAGCATGTACAAAGAAAAGACAACTAAATAATTTACAAATTAGATCCGATACTAATTGATCATGATTGATTGGTCATGACTGATCTGATTAATATTCAATAATATCCGGGATATTCTTGCGTATCTTCCAACAATTACTAGGTGTTCTTAAGTTTTAGAGGGCTGGATACTTGAGTGGGCATCGCCGACTTCCTCTACACGAGCCTAGTGGATGCGGGGATCCATACGTGCAGAGATGACAAAAATATTCAATGCGGGCAAGAGATTTGCCTGGAGCTCCTTAAAGTGATCCGCCAGTTGAAGATTTTCATATCCATCTTCTCGAAAAGCTATGCCTCTAGTAGATGGTGTCTCCAGGAGTGGGTCCACATGGTGATGTGCAAGAAGACTCGGGGGCAGATCATCATACCCATTTTCTATGATGTGAAGCCTTTGGAGCTGCCAACCGTTGTCTACGTGAAGGCCTTGTCTTTGCTCGAAACCAAGAAGCTGTCCAGTGACAAGACTATTCGAGAGTGGATGGCGGCTCTCGAAGAGTCTGGGAACATAAAGGGACACGACCTGCAGAGCATGGCCAACAGGTGACCCATTCCAACATTCCATTTAGAATTGGCATTCATCTCTAGTTGAGTTCTATGCTCGATTTGTGTTACTTAATATGGAGCCGTATTTGATTCTGTTGAAGTTAGACCCAATTGAAAAATTGGCAGTGGGCATAGAGTTTAAATGAATTGGAGATAGATCTCAATAAGTTCTACTCATGTTTGCCTTTTGCATTTCAATCAAAATTATCCAACTTCTGGCAGGTCATTTCACCGACACGGGACAGGTAAAGTCAATTATAATTGAATTGAGGAGTTCAAATTGCAGACGGATGGTTAAGGTTTTCAGATTTTGTCTGTCACAGCTTACGGTTCAACACATTTTTCTAATTCCTTGTGCTTTTGACAATGTGAAATATTAGGTGCGAAGGTCAGTTTGCGAACCAGGTAGCCCAGGACGTACGCGTTGCGTTGAAGAAGCCTTACTTGGTAGTATTTGACTGCTTGGTTGGAATCGACCATCATGTGCGTAAAATTACGCAAATAATAGGCGCTCAGATACAGGAAACATGGATTGTCGGAATCCATGAAATGGGTGGTGTTGGAAAGACTACTCTCGCCAAACTCATTTACAATCAACTCTTGCCCGATTTTGAGACTTGCTGTTTCCTCTCCAACATTCAAGAAACTTCAGAGCTCTATGGTGTCCAGCGGGTGCATAATCAGCTCATCTCTGATGTTCTCAAACAGAATTCGACCGTCATAGAAAATAGCGGTGAAGGGATTAAGATGATCAAAGAAGGGTTGTCAAGTAAAAGGGTTCTTCTTCTCGACGATGTCCACAATGAGATTCAACTGAATTCGCTTATGGGCAAGCGTGACTGGTTTGGTGAAGGAAGCAAGCTTGTAATTACGACTAGAAACGAAGACATTCTCAGTGTTCACGAAGTGGATTGTACTCATGATCTTACTTGTATGAATTTGTACCAATCTATGCAACTTTTTAGTAGATGTGCTTTCAGAAGAGATAGTCCGTTGGATGAGTATGTCACCCTCGCCGAAACGGCAGTGGACATTGCTGGTGGCCTGCCTCTTGTGCTTGAGGTTATAGGTTCACTTATATCATGCACCAATAAAGAAAGTTGGGATGATAAGCTGAACGCGTTCAAAAGGGCCCCTCGTGCAGTTCAGAGCAAGCTGAAAGCAGGTTTTGACGCATTGGATGATCAGCAAAAGCATATCTTCCTCGACATAGGTTGTTTATTTATTGGATGGGATGTCGATACCGTGATTCATGCGTGGGATGAGGATGAGTATTCCCGAGAGAAACCATAGAAATTCTGCAGCACATGTCTTTGATAAAGATTAAACAAGATAAAAAGCTGGGGATGCATGATTATTTGAGAGACCTCACAAGAGAGATCACTTGTCAGGAAAGTAAAAGGTGAGATGCGGAGCAGAGGAGGGTGTGGGATCACAAGGAAGCATTTGAATTGCTAAAGACACACGAGGTAAAGTGCTGGTACCCCTTATTTCCAATTCGAGACGAAAAGTTATATGCCTTGTCTACTGCACTAACTTATAACTTCTATGGTGTGATAGCAGTTAAAACCGTTAAAATTCATAAGCTAGAATTCATGTGCTTCCATCTCGTTTCCATTTTGTACAGACAAAAGGAAAAGTCGAAGCTATTTGTCTCAAGTTCGACCATCGGAAGCAATACCGTTTTTCGTACGGAGACTTCTATAGATTACCGGGTCTTAGGTTCCTTCATGTTGACAGTCTAAACTTGCACGAATACGTCATGGGAAACTTTCGTGCAAAATGGAGGCTTTGGTGGCACATTTTGCCATCCAAGTCTGTCAGACTCTTTTTCATTGGAGGAGTTCAGGTCTGTTGGAAATTGTGATCCATTTTCTCCAAGTAGAAACTATTGCTTAACCAAGAAAAATGGATGACCAGAACCAAGCAACGTACGGCTTGCAAACTAGAAGAATCCTCAATGGCGGTGGCTGCAAAATTGAAGAAGAGAAGTAAAAACTAAGGCTGGAAGTCAATAATTGCCAGCTGAACCTAGAAGATTCACATGGGAATGCAAGCAAGTAGTAGCAAAAGAAACAGTAAGTAAAAGGCAAGTTAGAGAAGATTCAAGTGGGAAACCTTGAATAAAAGTCAAGAATAGAGGCTGAAGAAGAAACTTGAATGTGGGCAACAAGAAGTCAAGTTAAAGAAGGAAAGCTTTAGTCAAAAGTGTTATAAATCCCACGTCGATTCCAGAAAAATAACGCTTGCAAATAATTCACTAAGCAAAATATAATAATAAAATAACATAATTAAATGAACACGCTAGAAAATTTGTTATTGAAGTTCACCCAAACTTGAGCTATGTCTTTGCGCGAGAGGCACTCGCGAATCCACTAGACTTCGAAAAAAATTGGAATACAACGATGATATTCTCTCAAAATCAGGGCACAAAGAGATTGAGAAACCCCATAAAGAAAAAGCTCACTTTTTTCTTCTCCTTTTTTCTTGTCTCTTTATTTCCTTTTTCAATGTCTTGATGGCTAGCGTCTTGCCATCGCTAATATAAAGATACCACTTTTAACTTAAAAGCAAATCTAATAGAAAAGACAAAAAAAGCCCATAAAAATATTTGGCTTCATCTATAACAATCTCCCACTTGAAGACAAATATACCCAAGCACTAAGCAACTTTGCACCCATCTTCTTCAAAAATAGTAGTTGAAAAACATTGTTCCTCTACGATACTCCTCATCAATCAACATAGAGTAATATCAATGGTAGAGTTGCACCCATCTTCTTCAAAAATAGTAGTTGAAAAACATTGTTCCTCTATGATACTCCTCATCAATCAACATAGAGTAATATCAATGGTATTAGTATTGGAAAATACGCTTCTCTCTGTCTACTACCTTGGTCAACATGTCAGCTGGATTCTTCGAGTCATCAATCTTCTATAGCTTTAACTCATTATCTTTCAATGCTGACCTGATAAAGTGATAACGCTTCTTGATATGTCTGGTCCTTGAGTGATAAGCTGCATTCTTTGCTAAGTGCACTGCACTTTAACTATCACTCCATAGTGTACTAACTGGCTGTTTTCGATGTAACTCCTCCATATAATCTTGTAACCATATGATTTCCTTGGAGGCTTTTGTGATCGCTACGTATTCTGCCTCTGTCGTTGATAAAGCCACTACTTTTTGTAGTTGAGATACCCAATTCACTGTTGTACCTGCAATTGTAAAGATATATCCAGTAGTACTTTTACCACTATCTCGATCACCCAAATAATTTGCGTCTACATAATCCTGCAACTCTAGAGATTTACCACCATAACAAAGCGAATAATTGGAAGTACCTGCTAGATATTTCAATATCCATTTCACCGCATTCCAATGCTTTCTGCATGGATTCTGCATATATCGACTCACAACTCCCATTGCAAGTGCAATAACCGTCTCGTGCTCACCATTGCATACATCAAAATCCCCACCGCTGATGCATATGGAACTACCGCCATCTCATCTTTCAAAGCCTGAGTGCTTGGACATATATCATTGGAAAGTTTGAAGTGACTCGCTAGAGGAGTTGCAATCGGTTTTGCCTTGTCCATATTTAATCTCTTTAATACCTTGTTCACATAGTTTTCCTGGGACAGCCATAATTCCTTATTTTTCCCGTCCTTGATGATTTTTATGCCTAAAATATTCTTGGCCTCTCCCAAATTTTTCATAGCAAATTGTGATGATAACATCTTCTTCACTTCTACGATTCTCTTCATATTGGAACTAGCCACTAGCATGTCATCCACATATAAAGAGAGATACACAATGTCACCATCATTGTACTTGCGAAAATAAACACAGTGATCAGACTCACAGTGTGCAAATCCTTTTTCTTTCATGAAACCATTAAATTTTAGGTACCATTGTCATGGAGCTTGTTTCAAGCCATACAAGCTTTTCTTTAAGCGATATACCATGTCCTCCTTACCTTTGACTTCAAAACCCTTAGGTTGTGCCATGTATAGTTCTTCATCTAAGTCACCGTGTAAAAACGTTGTTTTTACATCTAACTGCTCAAGATGAAGATCCTCCACTGCAACTATACTCAACAGAATTCTAATTGATGTCATTTTCGCTATAGGTGAAAATATCTCAGAGTAGTCGATCCATTCTTTTTAAGGAAAGCTCTTGACTACAAGTCTTGCCTTGTATCTTATACGACCATCTGTTTCATTCTTAATCCTGTACATCCATTTGTTTAATAAAACTTTTTTACCTGTGAGCAACTTGGTCAACTCCCAAGTTTTGTTTTGAAGTAATGAGCTCATCTCATCTTTCATAGCACACTCCCACTGCAAGTGAGACGTGTCTACCTTTGTCTCATCGTAAGTCTCTGGTTCCCCTGAATCTGTATATAAGATATGGCTCAGAACAGTATTAGCTGATAGATCAAAAATTACCTTTGGCTTTCTCACACGTGTAGGCCTCCTCAAGATAGGTACTTCAGGCTTGTTAGTTTGCTTTGAATCACTGCGTTCCTCTTGAACTACCTCTTCACTGATAATAGACTCATTTTGAACCTCTCTTTCAAGTGTACTTTGATCTACTGGAAACATCTTCATAGGTATTGTGTCTAATTTAACATATTCTAGTTGTACTACCTTCTCATGCTTTGTATGACGATCCTTATACATCTTTTCTTCATGGAATATCACATTGTGACTATGGATGACTTTGTTATTCTCATAATCCCAAAGCCTATAGCCATACTCGTCGCCATTGTATCCGATAAAGAAGCATTTCTAGGACTTAGCATCAAGCTTTTTCCTATCCTCCCTGTCAATCAAAGTATATGCAATACAACCAAATACCTTTAGATGTGAATAATTAATCTTTTTACGTAACCATCATTCTTGTGGTATTTCTCCATCCAACGCACTAGATGGACTTCTATTGATAAGATAAACAGCTACATCAACTGTGGCAGCTCATAATTGTAGTGAAAGACTTGCGTGTAGCCTCATGCATCTTGCACGTTCTAGAATAGTCATGTTCATCCTTTCAGTTACACCGTTCTCTTGAGGAGTTCTAGGAACAGTCTTTAACCCGTATATATATTCTCGACTCAAATATTCTGCAAATTCCTTACTCGTGTATTCACCACCATTATCAGACTTTAAAGCTTTAATCTGATAACTTGTTTCTTTTTCTACCACGGTCTTCCACATTCTGAACATCCCAAATACTTCTGATTTTTCTCTAAAAGCATAGACCAAAGTCTTCCTCGTTGCATCATCAATGAAGGTGACAAAATATCTCTTACCGCCATAAGAGAGTTCCTGAGTAGGTCCGTATAAATAAGTATGAATCAACTCTAGCTTCTAGCCTTTATTTTGTCGCCCATTCAATTGAAAACTAACAACATCTGTTTTCCATAAATGCAAATCTCACAAAAATTTAACTCAACTTTTTGCAAGCCTGGAAGTAATTTCCTCGAGTGTAACTCTTTTACACATTTTTTCACTAAAATGTCCCAAACAATAATACCAAAGGGTAGATAAATTACCTACAGCGATTGTAGTTGCAACCATATCACTAATATTGTCTCCTTAGAGAAGGTAAAGAGTACCCGTACGCTTTTCCTTTGTTACTACTCTTACCTCTAAGGCTATCTTTCACTCTCCACATCCAAAGGTTATTACCAAACCTTCTTGATCAAGTTTACTGGTTAAAATTAGATTTTTCTTTAATTCCAGAATATGCCTAGTTTTACGCAAAACTAGACGTCCTCCACCTGAGATGTTCACAGTCACAGTTCTTTTCCCAACAAGGGGACACATGTGGCCGTTTCCCACAACCACTTGTTTGAAATCTCCATTGGCATAATCATCAAATATGTCTCTTTGCGAGGTGCAATGAAAAGAAGCATCGGAATCAATAAACCATTTATCTGTCATCAAGTCAAACCCTGTAGACAAACACAAGTTATCTAGCAAAGATTCATCGATAAGCACATTAGCTCCTTGACTCTCATCTTGCTGCTTTCTTTTGTAGGCTTCACATTGAAACCTCCGGTGTCCGGTTTTGTGACAAAACCAACACTCATCTTTTGCAACCTATCTCTTACCCCTTGATTGTGATTTGCCACATCCGCTGAATTTTCCTCTACTTTTACTTCTTCCATGGTTCTCCACTGTAAGTGCCGTTGAAGAAGTAGATGCAAAAATATTATCTCCACCTAGTACTTTCCTTCACATCTCTTCATCCATGATACTGCTCACGACATCATCAAGAGTTAAATCATCCTTCATGGTGCTCGAAATTTCCTGCATTGCAATAATGTAGCTTTCTAGAAGAGAACATAAAAACAATAAAGCTTGAAGTTTCATATCTAAATTTATGCCTGCGGATTTCAATTGACCCATGAGTTGTGTGAAACTATTAATATACTCTGCCACAAAACCTCTATCGATAACTTCATATTAACCAGTTCCTTCAGCAAAAATACATGATTTCATGTGGACGGCTTCTCATAAATATTCATTAGAATATCCATGGCTTCTTTTGCAATTTTGCTTTTGCGATGTGGTACCCTGTCTTTTTCGTCAACCCTAGACGAATCGCACCTAATGCTTTTCGATCAAGAATTTTCCATCCAGCTTCTGTTGTCGGATCTACTTCCGCCATCTCAGGTTTCCAACCCTCAAGTGGTGCGTAGAGATCTTTTTGATAAAGATAATCCTCTATTTGTAGTTTCCACCATCCAAAATCCTGCCCATCGAACTTAATGATTCTAATTTTATCTTTTGCCATACTGTTTGCTTTCAATTGAACGTCACTGAAAAACCCTTGATGTTCTCGATTAGCCAACCTAGGCTCTAATACCAGTTGTTACGAAATCGCACGTCGATTCTAGAAAAATAACGCTCGCAAATAATTCGCCAAGCAGAATATAATAATAAAATAACAAAATCAGATGTTCACCCAAACCTGAGCTACGTCTCTATGCAGAGGCACTCTGTGAATCCACTAGACTTCAAAAAAAGTTGGAATACAGCGATGATTTTCTATAGAGATCAGGATACATAGAGATTGAGAACCCCTATAAAGAAAAAACTTACTTTTTTATTCTCTCTTTTCTTGCCTCTCTATTTCCTTTTTCAGCGTCTTGACAGCTAGCGTCTTGCCATCGCTAATATAAAGATACCACTTTTAACCTAAAATAAAATCTGATAGAAAAGACAAAAAGCCCCTAAAAATATTTGGCTTCATCTAAACAAAAAGTTGAGGTCAACTATCTTGGAAAAGAAGAAAAAATTGTCTGTTACTATATTGGTTGTAATTGTCTATAAATAAGCTTGTAGTTAATCATTTGGGAGTTTGTGGGGGTGAACCCTCCACCATGTGGGGAGATGAGCTTAAAACTCTACGTCAAGATGCTTCACCAACACCTCCATCAAACTATTTTGTTCATCTAATAAAACTATTTCCTCCATATTTCATAACCTATATCCTCTAGCTATCCGATCTTGTCGCTTGTCCATTTCTTAGTTCCCTTGCTATATATCACACACACTTACGGACACACGCTTCCGCAAAATCCAACAAAGTCTCTTGTCAAAGGTGCGATAGCTCTCTTGGCATAATTACCTGTCAAAGTTCGATATAACTGAATTTTCCTTGGTAAATCTAGCGGTTCTTGATCTGTCGTGGAGTAAACTGAAGGAGAGTTGGGATGGTTGGAATCGCATAGAGGTATATTATATGCCTGGGACGGTTTTTTATTCGTTATCGTCCATTTCCATGAGATCTAGAAACTTATCTTGGTATGACCTCTTTGTTACAGATGGCGAGGAATTTGAAAGTGCTGAATCTGACTGGTTGCACACGCTTGAAGAAAACTCCTGACTTATCTGCGCATGTGAAGTTAGAGATTGATCCTAGAGAAATGCAGTATCTTGGAAGAAATTGATAGGTCTATCGGTCAGCTACGACACTTGGTTTTATTAAACTTAAATTTCTGCAAGAAAATCCACCACCTCCCAAAGGAACTTCGCAATAAGTTATCTTTGGAACTCTTGATTCATGGGACATCAATAGAGGATATGCGCGAATGTCAAGGTGAATTTCGTCGATTAGAACAGGCCAAATCTTACTCCGGCAAGCGAAGGCCAAGTTACTCCGCAAGCAAAAGCTGATTTACTCTCGCAACCAAATGGCAATTTCCGCTACAAGTTGATTCGATGGGTTCTAGGTCGAAGATGCCTATTTTCTAGGGAAGTTGTCAATTCAATAGAATGGTCGTCGATTTCATGAGTGTCAGTCGACTATCAAGATATCGATTTACAAGTTTGTTGTCGACTTTGAGGCTACTAATCACTATATAGCGACCGGAGACTGTTCTGGTCAATTTCCACTACCGTTTGTCAATCTTCCGAGGTGGCTGTTCGGCTGTGCGAACCAATGGATGAATTCGGAAAGTCAAGAATAAATTACTATGCATCAAGTCAAGTTGAAATGCATTTAGTCCTAATTTTATAAGATTATGATGTCAGTTTCAAAAGTCTTAATTATGTGAATACTCCAAAAGCCCTTTTCGGTTTCTAGGACTCTAATAGTCGTTTTCTTTTGTTTAGCAGGATCTCTCTATAAAAAGAGAAGTAACCTCATTTGTACGCATACCATACTTGCATTTGAATGTACGAGAAATTTTCCGCAAGTGAGCGAATTTCTTATTTCAGTTGCTTATCAAAATTCATTTGGTGGTGAACCAAGAAATTCTTTTTCCTTGGCTGATGGTGTGTCTTTAAACTTTGGTGGTAAACTTCATATATTCCAACCTTTATACTTGGTTGGTAGCGTGCCTTTTATGCTCTGGTGGTAATCATCTTCTATTAAACTTCCTATTGTCACTCAAAACACATCCCCATCACCCATCACAAGGATTGAAAAATCTATGAATTCTCTGTGCCTGTCATTGTTCCTAACCGACTATAAACCCTTCAATTCGTCACTTAACTTCGCTATCAAGGGATTCTCCACAAGGAGCCGGGATTACGCAGCTTCCTGAGTCAATTGGATCCCTCGTAAGCCTTGAACACTTTGTCTTTGAGAAACTGCAAGTCGATAAAGATGCTACTAGACTGAATGTGGAAATTGAGATCACTTGCTGAGTTGGACACATGGAACGCGGACATAGAAGAGCTGCCTGGTTTGTCAGGAACATGAAGCATTTGAAAGTATGGAAGATGAGCTTCTCTGCCATGAGAACGATGCCTAGTGCGGTACGGAAGCTGGAAAAATTAGAAGAAATAGATGCAGAGCTTAGTGACAAGTTGCCAATAGAAATTCCAAATGATATATGGAGATATTCATCTTTGAAGATCTTTAAATTGACATGTGCTGAGATACGCCAAGTACCGAACTCCCAGAAAGTCTTATCAGCCTGCATATTCATAACAAGTTGATGATGGCATTTCCTGATCTCTTGAACTTGAAAAGCTCGAGAGATTTTGTCTTTGGGAAGCCGAAAATCTCTTTGCCCAATTGGCCCGTCTAACTTTGTGATGACATCCCCTGGTGGATTGGTGGGTTAACCAAACTGGAGTCTTTAGAGTTGTCCTCTTCGATAATGACCACCTTATCACCAGATATTGCGCAGCTTTCTTGTCTCTAGAGACTTGAACTCTCTAGTGAATTTTTGCGGTACCTCCCAAGGCTTCCCTCAAGCTCATCATCCTTATGTATTGGACACTGCCTATCAATGCGTACATTGACAGACCTATCGAACTTGAAGAAGCTGTCACAATTTGTAATTGAGTCTTGCGCAGTTACAGAGATTCATGCCCTTCAAAGTCTGGAGAATCTTAAAATTTTGGAGCTAAACGAACTCAACCAGCTAAAGAGATTGGATGATCCGAGTGGCTTGAAGAAACTAATGGCTTTTCATTTGCATCACTATGGTAATTTGGTGGTCCGGAATCCTAGGAAAATTTGCTGATCACCTCCGGCAACTCAATCCTGAAGTTTCCTAATGTACCGATGTGGAAGAAATAAAATTGATAGGCATACTTCACCACGGGCCATTGGGAAATTCGGCATATTATGGAGTAGCTTGATCAAACTGGGAAAATTTCTGCAAAAGAAAGAGAAAAAATTGAAGACCTGCTCTGTTGAGGATTTTTTCTAATAGAAAGTGCTTCTTCCTATTCTGTTGTTATAGACATGAATTACAAAGAGGTTTATGTAATCTTCTTTTCATGTGTACTTTGCACGTTTGACTTGTACTGATCTTCTTTCCTTTATTTTGGTTTTTTTAGGTGTTTCAATGGCTTTGAATTGCTAATTAACTTACCTCTGAGGTCAAGTCAAATCATATGACTTCCAAGTGCATCATTTTGTCAATTGACAATGTAGTAAACCGATGATTTATCAGATATATCCTTATAAATTTTTGCTTTATGTTACTAATTTTGAAGCTAATCGATGTCCCTTCTTCAAACTTCCTAACTCTGAAGGCATAAGAATCCTTTCCCGGCTAGCCTCCGAATGTTAACTTCATTATACCGTATCCGATAAAGTGCTTGTTATAATGTGTATTAAAATATATCAGCATTATGGCATCACCGCTACAGTAATAAGTAACCCAAAATTACAGTGAGGCAAAATTCTATCTAGTATTGAAAATTTACCTGCAAATTCTTTTCTTTTCACGTTTTTTTCTTTCATATTAGATAATCTGCAAGCATTAACCGACAGAGTGAAGAGCCACAACTCCGACAACATCATCTAAAACAAAGAACTTCCCTACTTGAGATCTGAGGGAGTTTATGCTTTCTCAATCATCATAGTCAGTGAAGAGTCATTGGACAAGCTTCCGAGTTTGATTGGGAACTTGGAGTCACGAATTTAATTGGATATATTAAACATGGATATCAAAACTGAGTGTTGAGGATGAATCGGAGTCCCACAATAGAGATGTCATAATTAAAAGTGGAAGTGCAAAATGGGATCTATAGAGGTCCATGTCTGAGGATCTTGAGAATGGAAGGTGCTCAACCATAAGCAGGACTGAGGATCCTTCCAAAAAGTCCTGTCCATCTACATCTGTCAGACTTGTACATGGGGACGTATCTGGAGTCTTTGCAAGAATTGGAAATTTCGTAGGTCTTTGGAAAAGTTGTTTGAAAAATTATCCCAAAATCTCAAAAACTACTACATTTTACTAATTCAACCTTAAACATTTTAATCACATCGGTTAAGTTTTAAATATTTTTACATTTTATCAATTGAGTTTATTCAGTCAATTTTCACCGAAAATTGTTAGCATAAAATAATTTTTAATAATATTTTAATATTTACATTTTTTTCTTTTTTTTTCTTCTTTATTTTTTTTAATTGTTTCAACAGCAGGTGGCCAACCACCAACTGAGGCCTAGCAACCCCCATCAGCCACTTGGTGAGAGCTCATAGGCCCTCGCCCAGTGGATGACGAGGGTTGCAAGTACTCGCCAGCCACGTGTGAGGGCAGTGAGCCCTCGCCGACCACTGGGTGAGGCCCTTGCCTAGCTGTGAGCAAGGGCCGCAACCCTCGCTAAGATCTAGCGTGCTTGCAACCCTTGCCAAGCATTGGGGGATGGTTCGCGGCCCTTGCCCAACTGGGAGCCACCTCTGTTCTTCTTCGACATCTCGTGGCCAATCTTCAAGCTCACTGACTACCTGGAGGGCTTCTTCCAATTCAAGGAGACGATGGTGAAGAGGAGGAACGCAAGGACCAAGCAGAGAGCGGCGACGACGGTGGCTACGAAGTGAGGACCGGATGTGAGATAATTGACAATGAAAAGAGAACCATTCGAGTCATCTGCTACACAGTCATCTCTTTTCTCTCTGCGGGGAGTTTGAGCGACCATGGCCGCAAGTGAGGGGAGCTAGAGAACCGCTAGTGAGAAGAGAGGGAGCAACCATACCTTTAAGCTCCAACCTCGAGTAACAATGTCTTGGAATTCAGAGATCTGACAACAAAAAGCGTGGCAACAACGAGCGTGAGTGAGAAGAGAGAAAGCGACCATGCCTCGTGCTCGAAGTTAGAGTGGCCATGGCCACCAAGTTGGATATCCGGCAGCATGGTCAAAAGCTCAAGTGGCGATGGCCAAGAGCTTGGAGATATGGGGGCCATGGCGCTGAGTAAGTAAAGAGAGAACAACCATCAGCATCATCAACCAGTGCTGGATGAAGGGTAGTCATGGGCGACGCTAGTACAGAGGCTCATCGGCCACTTCATCATGTCAAGCAAGATGGAGCACCGAAAATGGCTTGGCACTGGTGTGGGGAAAAAAAATCCTTGGACGAAAATGCCCTCAACCATAGCTTGGGAAGCACATGCTCGCCGGCCGGTGAGTGAGTTGAGGGTGTGTTTTGAGACTAAATTGCCAATTGCAAGATCTTATCAAAGACATATTTTACTCTAGTATTCTTTTGAAAAAGCGGCCTTATTTCGAGGCTCTATTTAAAATATTCCCATTAAGCAATGGAAATCAACTTCCTTATTTTGTGCACCAGCAGCCTACCTCGCCTTGAGGAATTCTTGAGCTAGATAAGCATGTTTGGATCTTGGAATCCTTACGCAAACCAAGAAAGTTGTTTGAAGAGTCTAATTGAATCCTCCTTCCGAGTCTCTTATACTTCACTTCCGACACTTGAAGCCTAGTTTTAAGTTCCATGCCATTCTTGCATTAGGTTTCTCAACGCCCTCATAGCGAGCTGTTCACTGTCGCTTCACAAAGTCATGAACGAAATCTTGCGATGTCGAAGAGAGCTTAAAGCAGGGCTTTGGGTGCCCTTAGTTAGGTTCGAGGGAGTGGCAATAGGAGAGATTTGTGGTCATCCCAGATCAACGCTAATCTACTCTAGGTGCTTCAAGGCATAGTCAGTAGGCATGCACAAACTAGTTGTAGGTTGATGGTGCTACTATAACAATGGTACATAGGTCAAAACTAGTTGTAATTGAAGTTTGTCTAAGAAAGTAGATGCTCGAGGTAAGTATAGTAAATAAAATTGGCACCTTTGGCTCACTTGTTTAGGGAAGAATTTTGTAACATGTTTGGAGAGCTGTACTATGATTTTACCTTTTCAAAGCAGTATTTTATATTTGGAACTGTTATTATGTCATAATTAATTAGAATTCATTACGAAAAATTTCGATACCGATCTCTTTTTGAAAAACGTAAAGGCTAAAGTCGCGAGCATAAAACTTTTGCTTTTACTCCCCCCATATTAAAATAAATTTGCATAAAGAAAAGGATTCCCTTAGTTTTTTGTTTAACGATTGCTCTTGAGACACGAATAAAATATATTCAATGAGGAAATATTTAACTTTGCCAACATTGATTGGCGCATAACACGAAAACACTCAATGCATTTAAAATTGCAATATTACTTCATTTGGTCATTTATCAAGTGCCGAGAGGGGGCACTCTTTAGACTAAATGGTTTCGTTAACAAGTACTTAAGGGATACTACTCAATTGGCTAATTAAGGAAAGTTTACAATTTCTAATGCCTTGAGTGTCTCATATTATGTATAATCATTATTTAAAAAGTGAACCATTTTTTTTTGAATAAGTGCATTTGAAGTCCTAAAACTTGTAAAAAAAAAAAAAGTGTAATTTGGTTCTAAAACTTTAAAAAAGTTCAATTAAGTTCTAAAACTTACTAATGATTGAGTCATAAAACTTTCAAAAAGTATAATTAAATCTTAAAACTTGTCGAATTGGTCTAATCAAGTCCTTCAAATGATTGCACATTTTTAAAATTTTAGAACTCAGTCATACTTTAATTACTAGGACTTAAGATACATTTATCATTTTTTTTAGTATGCTTAGGTCACTCTTTATGGGGAGGAAATATTCAATGGTAAGAGTGCGCCATGTCATCCACTAACATAGTGTGGATTTACCATGTAGATGTCGACATATGTCCTGTGAGTGGGACCCAATGGGAAATGGAAGGGTTGGCTCTTGGCTAACTTGGCTCAGCTCGGCTGGCAGAAGAAAGGACGGGTCAGTGGGTTAATAAATGCATAACACTCCCGCTTAAAAAATTTCTCTCCCCCCATTTGAATTTTCTAGGTTTTTTCTCTCTCCTCATAGAAGAAAATTCGACTGTTTACAACGGGGAGATCGAGCACAAGGTTTGTGTTCACGTTGCTCTCTTGGCAACTTCTGGGCATGCGTTTGATCGTGTCCCTCCAATGAACTATCGCCGCCGCCGATGGTGTCCTCCTTCTCTGGCATCTGCTCCTTCTCCCTATCTCTCAAGCCGAAGATGTCGCCGGCCTTTGCTAGGAGGGAGGCAACCTCGGTCTCATTTCGAAGCGGTGTCATGCTCCTTGCCGCCGACCAAGCGCTATCCCTGTCGCTGGCTTGCTCAATCATGAGGGAAATCTCGGCAAACCTAGGTAAGGCCGACAGTGCGGCGAAGAAAGAGAGGCGCAGGTAGGAGAAGGATTCCCGCTCATTGTGGAGGAGGTCTATGGACTAGCTATACCAACACCAGGAGCTAGGGCTTTTCTTGGATGTGAGTCGGATCGGGTTCATGGATGAGTTCGTGAAGGACACGGAGCCCCAGTTCCAGGCCGCGTTCAAGGCGATGGAGGAACTAGAGAAGGGTGCCATCGCGAACTTGGATGAGGGCCACATTGTCGGGCACTACTAGTTGAGGAAGTCATAGCTCGCACTGACCTGATTCCTGAAGGTGCGGATTAAGAGCATGCTCGATGCCGTCTATGATTTTGCTACCGTGTGGTAAGAGAGGCTGTAGTTCCCTGCGTTTTTTTTTTTTTTTGGATAGGTTTGCTATTGTAGTCACCTATCTTAGGTTTTTGGTAAATGTCAGCATTGTCTTAGTCGCTCGATAAAGCACGAGCCAACGATAAATTGAAGTGGTTTCTGGTCAAAGAGATGGAGAGCTCATTTTCGATTTAGTCACTTGAAATGGCTATGTATGGAAATGTCCTACTCTAAGACGCAATAATTTCATTTTTTTTTTTTCAGGTTTTCCAATTAATGTCAGCATGAAATTCAGTTTTTGATTGTTGGTTTTCTTTGAGTGTGCTTAGCTGATTGCATTGGACATGGATTGATTGATTGACTTGATTATGTTTGATGCTTGATTTGCATATTAAGCCCCCTCCTACTTCTCTCGTGGATTGTTTTACTCAAGTACTTTCAAATGGAATTGGAGGTTTAGCTCTTGGACCACAGTTTGTTGCAAAGGCATTGGCTCTCGATAATCCTCCATTGAAGGTATCTTCAGACATCGTAGATGAGTTGGTAGTGTCTTGTTTGTCTTTGTCCTTTCTTGCCTTTTCAACTAATTAAAATTATTTCTCAAGTCTTGGCAACTCTTCCCTCAAGTGAGTAGTTCTCTTAATGTTATTCTTTCTACTTGGATTAGTCGTGATGTCATTCCATTTCGGGCTTGTCGTTGCAAGCTCATCACTGTAGATATGAGATTGATCCTACTACCTTCCCTATATTCTTCCTGCTCACATTTCTCCTCTATTATCTAGAGCAAGTGTATATGCTGCTTGATTCACTTATGCTAGAACATGTTGTATTAGTGTCTTCAGTGACACTAGGCTTGCTGATATCATGGAAAATATGCTACAATGGCCCTAATAACTAAGGAATGTAATTGTTTGAGAGCATGTTAACTTTTACATTGAGGTTGCGGCATCCAGATTCTCTTCTTATTGTTTGGGGAATGGTTTCTCTTGTGCTTGCTAAGACAACAATTTCTCTTGTGATGCTTGTTAAATTATAAACTATGTCTAATATGTAACACTTTTTTTAAGGAGTTGTTGGCTTTGCCCCTCTAAATATCAATATGCATGTGGTAGAATTGAGTACCATTGCATGCTCTTAATCTGAATTAATGTTGACATTTGTTTCCTAATAGAATCATAAGGATGTCCTCGTTGTGATTGATTCACATGACTACACAGCATTACTGAAGTTCCCGAAGAGTAATGGGGATGATAAACAATTCCATAGAAAACTTGCTTGGAAGGCCCTTCAGCATGTTGCTTCCTATGATTCTCAGTGTCAGAGTGGCTCTAGAGACAAACAAATAGACGTATTCATCAGTTTTGTGTTCTCAATTGATGTATAGCCACCAAGGCACATTGGCTTTGATTCTCAACCAATTGGGTAATCCAACAATGGATCACTTTTTCAATTACACACTCCGAACAACGTAATCATGCATCAATAACAAACAAGACAATCAAGCATGAGAACTATGATCCGTATTATGCCAAAATTGACTTATGGACAATTTGCAAATAAGGACTCAAATTCAAGGAAATTGCAAAGAAGGATCTCAACATTACATATTCACAAACATGTCCTTGAGAAAGGTAATTTGCAAATTTGAGTTGTTTAGAGCATGAATAATAATAATTTTTTTTTTTTTAGGAATTTGAGCATGTTTAATGTTCTTGAAAAATAAATTCCAAAGTTTAGGTGCGGATAATGTCAGCACACTAATTGAACTCCATGAACCATCCAACAAGTATCAAATCTGATAAAGTTCTCATCAAACTAAAGTTTAAGAAATGCCAAACAACTTTGATGAGAAATCTTTTCAAAATAGGCATCACATGAATTTGTAAAAATTTCGAAACATGTGAAGGTCAGATTAGGAAATCAAAGTTCCAAAATGCCTTACAACTTTAAGAGAATTGGTAAAAATACCAATACATGTTTTTATTTTCTGAAAATTTGTGACAATGAAATTCAATATGTGAAAAACAATTCTCAAGAAGACATCCACAATAGATTCAGCATGCACGAATTCCTAAAAATAAAATAATTCATGCACATCATTCCGAAAACATGGCATTGCAGAAACATACATGCATAGCTCACGACTATCTACATCATCTAAAAATAGTCCATTCGATCTGAAATTTCTAAACAACATAAAGCAAACGATATCATGCAAAACATAGCAAATTCCAAGATAGATCACCAACTTTTGAAAAAGTCTTGACATAGCAAATGATGTCAAAATCATGCATACAATATATCGTTGGGCTTGTGAAGTTATCTACGACTCTTATGAAAAATTGAAGTCTAAAAATGACAATTTCTAGCTCAAACGAAGACATTTATCAAGTTAATCCAATCAGCCTATGATTTTTACTTAACAAGTAATCTTGATTAATCAAGCCATTAAATCATCATCGATCAATATAAGATCATTCTAAACCATACACATAATCCATATAAGCATGATATATCATCCTAGGGTCAAGCTTTACCCCCAATTGCATAAGGCAATCTCACTTTATCGAGTTTGAGTTCAAGAGTGCACCACCATGTATTTCCGCGAAATAAGCTAGATCGAGCTTGAATCAAGCTATGCTAAGGGTTAGGACACAACAAGGGAGGTTCAGCAAGGGCTAGGACACTTAGGTCCAAGCTATGCCGAGTTGTCTGTCACCACGGTGGAACATCTTCCTTACTTCCCTGAGATGGTTTGTTTCTTTGGCCCAACTTGCATTGTTTATTCTTTTCTTTCTTTAGTTGCCTCGTCTTAGGAGGTTGATTGTAATGAGTGATGACCACAGTTGAGATTGACACCGTATTAATGCCATATGACTTGAAATCCCTCTTCGCTTCAAGTGGTTTATCTAGGATTTTCACAGCTTCTACTAGCATTTTCATGCTACACCAATTCCTAACAATGGTCGCATAAATCGGATATCTTAATTACTTCAGACAACTCAAAAATTTTCAGCTCATGACAAAGAAATCGATTTTTTTTGTCGTCAATTTGAGTGCATATGAAAGATTTTCAAGAGTTCTTTTACTGAGACTGTATTTTCGAGATTTTGTTGTGAATTTGAGTGCCATTTGTCCTTAGGCGGCATAAAGAACCTGATGCCCAAACTTTTCTTCTATCCCTCTTTGAGAGCAGAGTTAGTACATTCCAAGTATTTGTCATGGTGCCTCTCTTTGTGAGCAGTTATGATATCTCTGTCATTTGAGACTTTGACAATGGATTTCCCTCTTTAACATTCGTATATGATAATTTTATCTCTTTTTCCTGCAACTGGGTGCACACCCTATAGAGAAAATCTTATGTTGGCGAAATGATTTAGATTTGAACTTGGGAATGTTACGTCTCTTTATTTAAATAGCTAGATGATCATGTAAAGACCTTGCATCCTTACATTCATGAAGGAATCCTTACTAGGAGAGATCAATAGCATCACATGGAGGCTCTTGACAAGCATTGAATTAGTGAGTTGTCTTAAAGGTTTATGCAACCTGCATTTAAGTTCTTCACAAACAAATAGATATACTTGCACGTTCTAATGTTTGTAGTAACATTCTAATAGTTTTTCAACTTAGAGATTCTAAGAACTAAAAAATAATGTTCTTGGCTTTCCTGCACAATTTTACTATACCAAATGCAAGATGGAACTTGTGCAGGTACTTTTGATATAGTGGTGGTTAATTTATATCCTTTCTACAACAAAGCTACCTCTATGGTTGATGTTGAACTTGAAGATGGAATTGAGAATGTTGATATCGGTGGTCCTGCCGTGATCAGAGTTGCTGCAAAGGTTTTTCACTATTATATGTTCATATTCATTGTTATTAGAGCATAGACTTCTTTATGTTTCGTTTTTGCGTCATTGCATATCAATTTGGACATATGCTAGAACATGTTACATTGGTGTCTTTAGTGACACTAGGCTCGCCAATATTATGTAAACTTTGCTACAATGACACTCGTAACTGAGGAATGTAATTGATTGAGATCATGTTAATTTTTATATTGAAGTTGTGGCATCCGGATTCTCTTCTTACTATTTCCAAAATGATTTCTCTTGTGCTTGTTAAGACAACAGTTTCTTTTATGATGCTTTTTAAATTATAAACTACAATAGTTATGTCTAATACGTTACACTTGTTTTGAAGAGTTGTTGCTGGCTTTGCATCTCTAAATATCAATATGCATGTGGTAGATTTTTTTTGATAATTTTTGCATCGAGTACCATTATATGTTCTTAGTCTAAATTGATGTTGGCATTTGTCTCTTAATAGAATCATAAGGATGTCCTCGTTGTGGTTGATTCACATGACTACGCAGCACTATTGGAGTTCTTGAAGAGTAATGGAGATGATCAACAGCTCCGTAGAAAACTTGCTTGGAAGGCCTTTCACCATGTTGCTTCTTATGATTCTACAATGTCAGAGTAACTCTAGAAACAAACAATTAGAGGTATTCATCTGTTTCATGTTCTCAATTGATGTTATAGCTAGTAAGGCAATTAAAAATGCATGTAGGTCTAAACACATGCAAATGAGGGGCTTTCTCAGAGACTTAGTTCAAATGTATCATTTAGTTTGTTTCCTTTGGAGATTGGTAATTTTAGTAGGTTGTGTTACCCCGTTAGTTTTTGAATTTTTATGTAGAGGGTGACGGCTCTTCTTTTTTATAAAGAAATTCCCTCCCAACTTAATGGTGCCTCTATCTCTTAAAAGTTCTCTTCGTAAAAATCCCCACCAGAAGACTCTATTTTATGTGGCTAAGAGTCTTTCTGAGGTTAATGGAGGTGGTATTGTGACTACAATCCAACATCATGGAAAGGTGAGTTCTTAATTGTCTATGTTTCAATCAAAATCATCTTTCGGGGATGTTGATAATGAAATCGATCTAGTAATTATCTAGGTTTTAAAATTTCATGAGATAGATGAGGCAATTTCTTTAAATGAATTTTGTTAGAGAATTAAATTTAAATTAATAGACCATTGCCTTCTAATAGCATAAGCTTTTTGACAAATTGACAAAGGCCTCATGGAATCAATATGGTATTAGAGCAAGAGGTTCTCATTTCAAATCTCTCGGGCACTTTGGATGCTTCTTCAACGTAATGATCTTCAACCCTCTAATATTTGGTAAAACACTAACCTTTGTATGATGGTAAATATAGAGCATTTAAATATCAAACTATTCCATCTAACTGGATAGCTCAATCTTTTGGTTTGGTTAGCGGTGTGATAAAATTCTACAAATTATTTTCAAGGAGCATCTAATTTCTTTTCATTTCTAGGTCAACTATTTATATATTTGAGTGTGTAGACTATTTAGTTATGATAAAACGCCAATATCTATTAAGTTATAGTAAACACTAATATGTTTTTCAAAGGAGATCAGCGCTATAGGGGACTAATCAGCTTATTTTTTTTAACTATTCAACCATGTATAAGATGAGGCTAAATGCTCTTCAGAAGTGTCTGAGCAATTACAAAAGTCATTTGTCCCCAAAGTTTTTTTTCTTCATCAATAAAACATGATGACAACAGCAAATTTATCTCTCATTTGTTGTGAATGAGGTATTGTCGTACAATAACTATCTGGATGCTAATGCTACATGGAATTTTGTATATGAGTTTAGCGACCCTACATGTGTTGTTGTAAAGCATACAAATCCTTACGGGTGGCTTTTCGGGGCGATATTCTTGAAGCATAAAGATCTAGTTAGTGCATTTGGTGGTATAGTGGCAATCGACCTATTCAAATGATGCTCAACCATTTCTAAATTTTTAAATATTGTAGAATTACATGTTGTGAACAAACTTCAAGAAGGCACCAATTTAAGATTTGATGCACAAAAAATCGTATGAAAATGGTAAATAGTAAAGGTAACCATATCGGGACAAGACAATAGAAAATGAAAAATTTCCAGATTCCAGTTTGATTTTTTGAAAAATGGCAAACCTAGTAAACGATCTTCAAATCATGCGAATAAGACATCAACAGAAATCTTAAGATGTCTCCTATGAATCTCTAGAATGCCTCAAATGCCATCGAGGGTATTTTCCAGCTCAAATGAAGATAGCTAACAAATAGGACAAATTTGAAACGAAGTTATAGATTGAAGAATGAATGCCATGATTTTAATCAGCAAATTTTATGAAATTTTTACATGATTTAGAACTAAATGCTAGGATCAAATTTCATGAAGACACCCTGTCCAAAATCTAAGTGTAAAAAAATACAAAATCAAAAAATTGAATAGGTTAGTTAGACTCAACCATAGTTAGACTCAACCATAGCAGCTGAACATAGCAAATTTCAAGATAGATCACCAAATTTTGAACAAGTCTTGACATAGCAAATGACATCGAAATCATGCATACAATATATCATTGGAAAGCTTGTGAAGTCGTCTATGAATCTTGTGAAAAATCGAAGTCTAAACAAAACATTATCTAGCTCAAACCAAGACATTTATCAAGTCAGTCTAATCAGCCTACGATTTTTACAAAACAAGTAATCATGATCAAGCAAGCCACTAAATCATCATCGATCAGCATAAGATCATTCTAAATCATACCCATCATCCATGTAACCATGATAGATCCTCTTAGGGTCAAGCTCCAATCCTGATTGCTTAAGGCAATCTCACTTCATTGAGCTCGAGTTTAAGAGTGCACTACCTTGTGTATTTCCGCGAAATAAGCATGATCGAGCTTGAATTAAGCCACGCCAAAGGCTAGGACACACCAAGGGAGGTTCAGCAAGGGCTAGGATGCACAGCTTCAAGCTATGTCGAGTTGTCTGTCACCAAGGTGGAACAGTTTACTTGCTTCCCTAAGATGGTTTGTTTCGTTGTTCCTTACTTGCATTGTTTATTCTTTTCTTCCTTTAGTTGCCGCATCTTAAGAGGCTGATTGTAGTGAATGATAACCACAGTCGAGATTGGCACTGCACTGATGCCATACGACTTGAAATCTCTCTTGGCTTCAAGTGGTTTATCTAGGATCTTCACAGCATTTGCTAACATTGTCATGCTAAATGCAAGATGGAACCTATGCCAGTACTTTTGATGTAGTGGTAATTAATTTATATCCTTTCTACAACAAAGTTGCCTCTGTAATTGATATTGAATTTGAAGATGGAATTGAGAATGTTATTGGTAGTCTTGCCATGATGTGGACAAGATCAAGGTTAGTACATTCCAAGTACTTGTCAGAGTGCCTCTCTTTGTGAGTGGCTATGATATCTTTGTCATTTGAGACTTTGATAGAGGATTTCCCTCTTTAACATTCGTATATGATAATTTCATCTCTTTTCCTAGCAACTAGGCACACACCCTATAGAGAAGAATCTTCTGTTGGTAAAATGATTTAGATTTTAACTTGGAAATGTTACGTTACTTTATTTAATAGCTAGATGATCACATAAAGATCTTGCATCCTCACATTCATGAAGGAATCCTTGCTAGGAGAGATCAACAGTATCACATGGATGATCTTGATAGGCATGGAATTAGTGAGTTGTCTTATAGGTTTATGCAACCTACATTTAAGTTCTTCACAAACAAATAGATATACTTGCACGTTCTAATGTTTGTAGTAAGTTCTGACAGTTTTTCAACTTAAAGATTCTAAGGACTGAAAAATAATGTTCTTGGCTTTTCTGCACAATTTTACAATACCAAATGCAACATGGAACTTGTGCAGGTACTTTTGATGTAGTGGTGGTTAATTTATATCTTTTCTATGACAAAGTTATCTCTACGATTGATATTGAATTTGAAGATGGAATTGAGAATGTTGATATTGGTGGTCTTGCCATGATCAAAGTTGCTGCAAAGGTTTTTCACTATTATATGTTCATATTCATTGTTATTAGAGCATAGACTTATGTTTCGTTTTTGTTTCATTGCATATCAATTTGGACATTGGAACATGTTATATTGGTGTCTTCAGTAATACTAGGCTCGTTGATATCATGCAAACTTTGTTACAATAACACTCATAACTAAGGAATGTAATTGATTGAGAGCATGCTAACTTTTACATTGAGGTTGTGGCATCCGGATTCTCTTCTTACTATTTCCGGAATGATTTCTCTTGTGCTTGTTAAGACAACAATTTCTTTTATGATGCCTTTTAAATTATAAACTACAATAGTTATGTCTAATATGTTACATTTGTTTTGAAGAGTTGTTGCTGGCTTTTCATCTCTAAATATCAATATGCATGTGGTAGATTTTTTTGATAGTTTTTGCATCGAGTACCATTAAATGCACTTAATTTGAATTGATGTTGACATTTGTCTCCTAACAGAATGATAAGGATGTCCTCATTTTGGTTGATTCACATGACTACGTAGCACTACTGGAGTTCTCGAAGAGTAATGGAGATGATCAACAGTTTCGTAAAAGACTTGCTTGGAAGGCCTTTCAACGTGTTGCTTCCTATGATTCTACAGTGTCAGAGTAGCTCTAGAGACAAACAACTAGAGGTATTCATCTGTTTCGTGTTCTCAATTGATGTTATAGCCAATAGGGCAATTAAAAATGCATGTTGGTTTAAACACATGCAAATGAAGGGCTTTCTCAAAGACTTGGTTCAGATGTATCATTTAGTTTGTTTCATTGGAGATTAGTAATTTTAGTAGGTTGTGTTACCCTATTAGTTTTTGAACTTATTTATATAGAGGTTGACGACTCTTCTTTTTTATAGAGAAATTCCCTCCTAGCTTAATGGTGCCTCTTATTCTTAAAAGTTCTCTTCGTTATGGTAAAAATCCTCACCAGAAGGCTACATTTTATGTGGACAAGAGTCTTTCTAAGGTTAATGGAGGTGGTATCACGATGGCAATCCAACATCATGAAAAGGTGAGTCCTTAATTGTCGTTGTTTCAATCAAAATCATCTTTCAAGGATGTTGATAATGAAATTGATCTAGTAATTATCTAGTCTTTAAAATTTCATGAGATAGATGAGGCAATTTTTGAAAATAAATCTTGTTAGATAATTAAATTTAAGTTAACAGACTGTGCCTTGTAATAGCTTAAGCTTTTCAACAAATTGACAAAGGCCTCATGAAATCAATATGGTATGAGAGCAAGAGCTCCTCATTTCGAATCTCTCAGGCACTTTGGATGCTTCTTCAACGTAATGATCTTCAACCCTTTAATATTTGGTAAAACGCTAGCCTGTGTGATGGCAAATATATAGTATGTAAATACCAAACTACTCCATTTAACAAGGTAGCTCGATTTTTTGGTTTGGTTAGCAGTGTGATAAAATTCTACAGGTTATTTTCAAGGAACATTTAGTATCTTTTCATTTCTAGGTCAACCATATGTATATATAAGTGTGCAAACTATTTAGTTATAGTAAAACGCCAATATTTGTTAAGTTGTAGTAAATGCTAATATGTTTTTCAAAGGAGATCGGTGCTACAGGAGATTACTTGGCTTGCTTTTCAACTATTCAACCATGTATCTTTAAGATGAGATTAGATGCTCTTTAGAAGTGTCTGAGCAATTGCAGGAGTCATTTGTCCCCCAAAGTTCTTTTTCTTCATCAACAGATCATGATAACAACGGCAGATCTATCTCTCATTTGTTGTGAATTATGTATTGCTACTATAGGAAATGTTGTACAACAACTATCTAGATGTTGATGCTGCATGGAATTGTGTATTTGAGTTTAGTGACTCTACATGTGTCATTATAAAGCATACAATTCCTTGTGGAGTGGCTTCCCGCCGCGACATTCTTTCTCCTACGAATCTCTAGAAGGCCTCAAATGGAATCGAGATTATTTTCCATCTCAAATGAAGATAGTTAACAAATAGGGCAAATCTAAAACGGAGTTTACAGATTGAAGCATGAATGACATGATTTTAATTAGACTAAACAGTTTGCAAAATTTATGAAATTTTTACATGATTTAGAACCAAATGCTAGGATCAAACTTCATGAAGATACTCAGTCCAAAATTGAAGTGTAAAAAAATACAAAATCAAAAAATTGAATAGGTCAGTTAGACTCAACCATAGCAGCGGAATATAACAAATTCTAAGATAGATCACCAACTTTCGAACAAGTCTTGACATAGCAAATGACTTGAAATCATGCATACAATATATCATTGGAAAGCTCGTGCAGTTGTCTACGAATCTTGTGAAAAATCGAAGTCTAAACAAAATATTATCTAGCTCAAACCAAGACATTTATCATGTCAGTCTAATCAGCCTACGATTTTTACAAAACAAGTAATCATGATCAATCAAGCCACTAAATCATCATCGATCAGTAAAAGATCATTCTAAACCATACACATCATCTATGTAAGCATGATAGGTCATCCTAGAGTCAAGCTCTAGCCCCAATTGCATAAGGCAATCTCACTTCATTGTGCTCAAGTTCAATAATGCACTACCTTGTGTATTTCCGCGAAATAAGCTCGATCGAGCTTGAATCAAGCCACGCCAAGGGCTAGGACACACCAAAGGAGGTTCAGCAAGGGTTAGGACAGCCGAGTCCAAGCTATGTTGGGTTGTTTGTCACCAAGGTGGAATAGCTTACTTGCTTCCCTGAGATAGTTTGTTTCTTTGTCCCTTACTTATATTGTTTATTCTTTTCTTTCTTTAGTTGCCTAATCTTAGGAGGCCGATTGTAATGAGTGTTGACCATAGTCAAGATTGGCACTACACTGATGCCATACGACTTGAAATCCCTCTTGGCTTCAAGTGGTTTATCTATGATCGTCACAGCTTTTGCTAACATTATCATGCTAAATGCAAGATGGAATTTGTGCCAGTACTTTTGATGTAGTGGTGGTTAATTTATATCCTTTCTACAACAAAGTTGCCTTTGTAACTGATATTGAATTTGAAGATGGAATTGAGAATGTTATTGGTGGTCCTGCCATGATTAGAGCCGATGCAATGAATTTTCACTATTATATGTTCATGTTCATTGTTATTAGAGCATAGACTTATTTATGCTTCGTTTTTACTTCATTGCATATCAATTTGGACATATGCTAGAACATGTTGTATTGATGTCTTCGGTGACACTAGGCTTGCTGATATCATACAAACTTTGCTACAATGGCACTGGTAATTGAGGAATGTAATTGATTGAAAGCATGTTAACTTTTACATTGAGGTTGCAGCATCTAGATTCTCTTCTTATTGGTTTGGGGAATGATTTCTCTTGTGCTTGCTAAGACAATAATTTCTCTTGTGATACTTGTTAAATTATAAACTATAATAGTTATGCCTAATATGTTACACATTTTTTAAAGAATTGTTGATGGCTTTGCCACTCTAAATATCAATATGCATGTGGTAGACGTTTTTGATAATTTTTAGATCGAGTACCATTGAATGCTTTTACTCGAATTGATGTTGACATTTGTCTCCTAACAGAATCATAAGGATGTCCTTGCTGTGGCTGATTCACATGACTATGCAACACTACTGGAGTTCTTGAAAAGTAATGGAGATGATCAACAGTTCCGTAGAAAACTTGCTCGGAAGGCCTTTCAATATGTTGCTTCCTATGATTCTGCAGTGTCAAAGTGGCTCTAAAGACAAATGGCTAGAGGTATTAATTTGTTTCATGTTCTCAAGTGATGTTGTAGGCACTATAGCAATTAAAAATGCATGTAGGTCTAAACACATGCAAATGAGGGGCTTTCTCAGAGACTTGGTTCAGATGTATCATTTAGTTTGTTTCATTTGGAGATTGGTAATTTTAGTAGGTTGTGTTACCCTGTTAGTTTTTGAATTTATTTATGTAGAGGTTGACGGCTCTTCTTTTTTATAGAGAATTTCCCTCCCAGCTTAATGGCGCCTCTATTTCTTAAAAGTTCTCTTCGTTATGGTAAAAATCCCCACCAGAAGGCTACATTTTATGTGGCCAAGAGTCTTTCTGAGGTTAATGGAGGTGGTATTGCGACTACAATCCAACATCATGGAAAGGTGAGTCCTTAATTGTTGTATGTTTCAATCAAAATCATCTTTCGAGGATGTTGATAATGAAATCGATCTAGTAATTATCTAGGTTTTAAAATTTCATGAGATAGATGAGGCAATTTATGTAAATGAATCTTGTTAGAGAATTGAATTTAAATTAACAAACCGTGGCTTCTAATAGCATAAGCTTTTTGACAAATTGACAAAGGCCTCGTAGAATCAATATGATATTAGAGCAAGAGGTCGTCATTTCGAATCTTGAGGTGGCTTCCCGCGGCGATATTCTGGAAGCATACAGATTGGCAGTTGAAGCAGATCTAGTTAGTGCATTTGGTGGTAAAGTGGCCTTCAAGGTAGAAATTGATGAGGTAAATTATTATTTCATTATGTAAGTGAAATAAAAATTCTAATTTCCTTATATTGTAGATTCACTAAATCCAAATATAACAAACTAAAAGAGACTTATCATTTTTTATCCATGTAGTTCCAGAGTGGAAGCTCATTCTTGAGTCGACTAGTTTGAGCTAAGAACTAGGGCAAATGTTAGGCCTATGGTCACATTCTTTACCATATGATAATTCGCTGAAAAATAAAAGGGAACATGTAAGTAAACTTAAAATCTCGTTCAGTATGGACATCCCTAAAAAATGAAACAAAAATAGTAGTGTAGATGCGGGTCTCTTATTGTCGATTCAAGATTATAATATTTCACTTGCTAATAATGATCGAGCTGAATGCCAACACTATCCTTTCAATGTTCAAATGGAACTTGGCTAGGGAAATCCGGGAGTTCAGAAGCCCAGCGGATGGTGGAACTCGGATGTTCTATGGGATTGTGGTGGCACCGAAGTACTCAAAGGAGGGGCTAGAGGTTCTCCGTGAGAAATCGAAAACGTTGAGGATCCTTGAAGCGAAGAAGAACAAAAAAGGGAAGCTTCCCCTTAGACAAGTCGTTGGGGCGTGGCTGGCTCAGGATTCCGATAATTTAACTCCTGCAGACATCCAATTCAATGCAGTCTCAGGGACGACCCCATTAGATAGCGAGCTTGAGGATGCTAAGTTTGCATGGCTTTGTGTTAAGCGTGTCCAGAGCAATGCCATCGTCATAGCGAAGGTAATTTTGTCATGCCACTTTGTTTTATCTCTTTTTTGCTCGCAAGTTGATCGAAGAGTGAATACAATTTTGTTGACCATGGCTAGAAAAAGTGCATGTTGGGCATGGGAAGCGGACAACCAAACCGTTTGGAGAGTTTGAGGATAGCTATGAGGAAATTCGGAGAGGAGGTCAAGGGGGCAGTTTTGGCGAGTGATGCATTCTTCTCATTTGGTAATGTTGGGAATTTCTAATTCCCAAAAAGGGATTCGACACAAAATCAAACTCCTAAAAACGAATACGAAAGACGAGCCTAGGAAGAACACATGTATCACCGATCTTAAAGCACACCAGGGAATCAAGCGTACCTTGTTAGCCACAAATTAAACATCATTGCTGAAGTTCGAGGAAGAATTTGATCCCGGTCTACCAAGAGACGTACTGTTGGTTCAAAGGGGAGAAACTTACGTTAGTTTTGGAAGAAGGGACATACGTCCAAAAGGTACGTTTTCTTTTTCTTTTCTCCCATTAAATACGTCTTCTCCAAAAGACATGTTCCTTCAGCAAAAGACGTCCCCCCAAAAGTTGCAACTCTTCAACGTATCCCTCCATCCATGAGCCCTAATTTTGTGGGCCAAGCTTTTAGGCCCAACATAGGCGGACGGGCCAACTTAGGCCCATCACATTAAATAATTAAAACCATCATCTCCCACTCGCACATGGTGGGCCGAACAGATCCTCTTTACCTCTCTTCAACATTCATACCGATGAATAATCCGTGCTACCAGCATACTTTGAGAGCTCGTTGCCATACATCTGTTAGGAATATATAGCAGCTCATAATGGACATCACACTCTGAGTAGATTTAGTATACAGTACCCTATATCGATCGATCACATTATATCTCTCTTGATTTCTTTTAAACAATTTTATATATATATATATATATATATATATATATATATATATATATTATATTCACAATTATGATTATCCCAAAGACAATCATAATTGGTTAACTAGTGAATACAAAACTACAATGTGATTCTCCAAATTTAATCTTCCTCTTTCCTTCAAACTCTCAATTTCAGTTCAGCTTGCTTTTCTAGAAATGTCCTATTAGATCGAATTAACTCATGACCACTAGCAACATCCTAAGATAGCAAACACTAAATAAAATTTTTGAGAATAAGTAAAAGTCATGAGGGCACTAAAATTGAGGAACTCTTTTCCTCAAGAGTCTCACACGACATAAAAATTGAGATCAAACTTTTGCCACTCTTATTGGTCATCTCATGCATACGTAGTATGAAATACGTATTACGGTATTAACCCTTTCCCATGGAGCGTATGTCTACATCTTCAATACCGTACATATAATAGTTCAGACATACCCAATGTCTAACTTGAGTTCACGTATCTACTCATTCACAAAATTCATCAGAACTCACATCTGGCATCATAGACAGATAAAGTAAAATATGTGGGTTATTTTACTTTCGGACATAGTAAATATTGTGTTCTCATCTTAACACCCAGTTAAGGCGACAAATATATTTTAAGCTTGAGCTCTCGATTATCACCTAGATAATAAGCTTAAAAATAGTCTCATCTCTATTTATCACACAGTAAATAGAGGCGATTACCCGTGTGAGTGGGCCAATCTTATAACTGTTCGACATACATTCTCAACTTAAAATAATGCACTCAGCATTAAAGTGCATAAAGATCAAACAAAGATTTATAGGCATTAATGATGAAAAACACAAATTCATCAAATGTGAACATTTAGGGAAATTACAATATTAAGTACATCAGCTTCTACGCAATCCTAGAGATTTCTTATGGCCACAAAACACATATCTAGGTATTGGCTTTGTCATAGGATCTGTTACCATTCTATGCGTAATATATACTGTAAGTTCACATCTTTTCGTGCAACCATATCTTTGACAAAGTTATACTTGGTATCTATATGTTTGATTTTGTCATGATATTTTGGATCTTTAGTGTACGCTTTTGCTACTTGGCTATCACAGTTAACCAATAATAAATCTGCAGTACTTCCAATAACACCTAAATTATCCAAAAATCTCTTTAGCCAAAACACATTTTTGTATTGTTGTTGATAATGCCACGAACTTAATTTCCATCGTGGACAAGGCTATACACTTTTATTTCTTACTACTTCAACATATGGCGCCATTATTTAGTAAGAAAACAAAGCTAGAGGTAGATTTCAGTTCATTTAAATCTCCTCCATAATCAACATCATAATAGACTTAGAGTCGTAGATTCTTTCCTTGATAACTCAGCGTATAATCAGCAGCCCCTTTAGATACCTCAGTATTCTCTTAACGGCTTTCCAATGTTCTTGACCTGGATTGGATTGGTATATTCTCACCATTCCAACTGCAAAACATATGTCAGGTCTTGTACACATTATAACGTACATCAAACTCCCAACAGCACTAGCATATGGAACATGTTTCATTTATTCCTTCTCTTGTGGAGTCCTTGAACACAATCTATGGCTCAATCTTTCACCTTTTGCAATAGGAGTATCAATGGGTTTACGATCTTACATACGAAATCGTTCAAGAACCTTATTTATATATGTTTCTTGCGAAAGAGATAACAATCTCTTCGAACGATCTCTTGAAATCTTAACTCCAAGAATGTATGTAGCTTCACCCATATCTTTCATCTCAAAGTTGGAAGATAACCAACTCTTCACAGTATTTACAAACTCCATATTGCTTCCGGCAATTAGTATATCATCAACATATAATGATATGATCACAAATTGATCTTTGGATCTTTTGATATATACACAATAATCCTCATCTATCATTGTAAAATCATATGCCATTATGGCATTATGAAAATGTATATACCATTGTCTCGATGATTGCTTAAGGCCGTATATTGATCTCAAAAGTTGACATACCTTTCCTTCTTGGCCTTCTTTAATGAAACCAGCAGGTTATTCCATATATATTTCTTCATTTAATTCTCCATTGAGGAAAGCAGTCTTTACATATATTTGATGTAACTCAAGATCCATACTAGCCATTATTGCCAGAATAATGCAAATCGAGGTAAATCTCACTATAGGAGAAAATGTTTCTTCATAATCAATTCATTCATGTTGATTATACCCCTTCGCCACAAGGCGAGCCTTATGCCTTTCTATCGAGCCATTAGCTTTTCGCTTTATTTTGAGAACCCACTTGTTCCCAATAGCTTTGCGTCCTTTTGGAAGATCAACCAGTTCCCAAACTTGATTTGACTTCATTGACTCAATCTCCCCTTCTATTGCATGAATCCATTTTTTTCCTTACTAGAGCAATTTAGAGCTTCATTAATATTTCTTGGCTCATCCTCATCTTATGAAGCAACCATAAAAGTTTCCCTTTCAATATCAAAAACGTCGACGGGAAACACTTTGGCGACTTGTTTGCCGTATGGGAGATTGTACACTTTGTACATCATTCTCCATTATGCTCCCACTAGGATTAGATAATAATGATGTGGTCTCATCATGTGGTTGCAATTGAGAATGAATTGAATTGAATTCATCACTTCTCATATTACTCCCACTTGGACAAATTCCACCAATATCATTATCTCGATTCAAGATTTCAAATAGGGAGTAATCTTCCCCTATTTCGCCCTTCTTAGAAAATTCATCCTCTAAGAATGTGACATCCCGTGATTCAAATTCAGTTATACTCCTACTTTCCTGCTCACCTATGAACACATACCCTTTCGAGTGTTCGGAATATTTTATGAAAATACTCTTCTTTCCTCTAGGACCCAATTTCCCAAACTTGTGAGAGGACTCATGAGTATAGGCAGCACAACCCTATGGCTTAAAAAAAACTTAAGTCCGGTTTTTTATCTGTCCATAACTCATATGGAGTGGAATTAACTGATTTGGAAGGCACCCGGTTAAGTATATAAGCAGCAGTTAACAGCGCATCACTCCAAAAAGTGATAGGTAAGTTAGCATGTGCCATCATGGACCTAACCATTTCCAGTAGGGTTCCATTTCTTCTCTCCACAACACCATCGTGTTGAGGAGTATATGGAATAGATAACTGTTTTTCTATTTCTTTTTCATCACATAATTTTTTGAACTCATCAGATAAATATTCTCGACCTTGATCGGATCTTAATACTTTTATTTTCTTGTCTAATTGATTTTCTACTAAGTTTATAAAACTTTTGAAACAACTTAATGCTTCAAATTTATGAGAAATCAAATAGATATATCCGGATCGAGTATAATCATCTATAAAAGTGATGAAATAAACAGCCTCATGCCTTCCTCTCACATTCATTGGACCACAGACGTCAGAATGGATTAAATGCAGAGGAAATTAAGCTCTTTTACCTTTTCCAAATGGTTTTCTTGTCGTTTTCCCTACTAGGCAATGCTCACATATGGGCAAATCGACTTTTTCAATGTTGCCCAACAAGCCCTCTTTGGCTAGTCTATTCATACGTTGTTGGCCAATATGACCAAGTCTAGCATGCCACACATTCACATCATTATCATATGAATTAGGAGACGTGAAAAGGGAATAACAAACATTTGCATTAACATAGTCAACATCTAATACAATGAAACCATCTAGAAAATAACCACAACCATAGTAATTTGTATCCAAATACAAATCTACACATCAATTATGGAAGTTCATATTAAAACCAAGGTTGACCAACACCAAAACAGACACAAAATTTTGACGAATCATCGGAGCATATAAAACATCATGTAAGAACAAGATGCAACCACCACGCATGTTCAATTGGCAGGTGCTAATCCCTTTAACTTCAGCTCTGGAGTTATTTCCCACATAAATCCACTTAGTTCCAGTTGGTACTTGTTGGAATTTCACGAATGATTCTCTATCTTTTACTACATGGTCTGTCACTCCTGAATCTACAGTCCACAAAGGATTGGATTCAGCCAATAATACAGAACTTGACATATAAGCAAAGTTCTCAAATGTACAAGAGGTGTTTACCTTTTTCGGCTCACAATAGTTGCGAGCATAGTGACCTTTCTTGTCACAATTGTAACACCTCACCCTTGACATTTTCTTCACTTGAAGACGTTTTCCTCTCTTGTGTTGGTTAACTCTTGATTTCTTGCAATAAGGACTTGATCCTTTGCATTCCCACATATTGAACGAATCAATACACTTGCACTTAGAGCTCAAAGCCCTTTCTAAGCTAGAACCAGCATTGCAAATATCTATTTTCGGCTCAAATGCCGTCATACGGTTCTCTACTAGCTCAAGGTGGTGCACGTCATCCTCAAGATTTTCCATAACATGGTCAAAAGCTTCTAGTGCTTCTTGCTTTTCTAGCACATATTGAATCTTCATATTCAATATTTCATAATTGTTGCCGTTCATATCAGCAATTACATTCTTTGTTGCCAAAACCATCGCTTTGAACATATTAGACATATATGCACGAATAATTAATGCCTATCATTTATGCATCCACTTTGCATAAACCCATCATATCAATGAACAATTTCAAGTAAGGTTTCAGAATCAAAAGGTCACTATGTTTCCAATTATCTTCCAAAAATCATAACTTAAAACTATTATTAATATAATTGTCTTATGCAAAATAAACTCTATGAAGTTACAAAAACTTCTATGAACTACCCACAACAGTCAACAATAATAGAAAGCAAATAATATTTGACATCCAATAGAATAATAATGTTTTTACATAATACAACTATCCACTACACTAAGTAATATATACAGAGGAAAATATCAACATAGAAAGAGATATTTACACCCAAAAATTTCAAACTAATCTAAGAAATAAATAGGGAATGTCCCTTCTAATCTATCAGTCAAAATATCTAAGAAATCTGAAGGCACATTTGCAAACAATAGAAAAACTTTTGGAGAGCTTTCATGTCGCATCCAAGGCGCATTCACTCTGCGCCATGTGGCGCTCAATCTAAGGGTTGAAGTTTTGGTTAACTCAATCCTATGATACTCTCTTACAAAATCTACTACTAGCCTCCTATAACCCAGGACCACGTTGACCTCCCATAGATGATCTAACACTGCTTGCCATTCAAGTGGAAAAGTGTTCATCAAGGTCGGCACCTTCTCAAAATCTGGCATAAGATAACTATTCCAGATGATTTCCTGTATCATCTGATTGACCCTAACCACATGTGATACTAAATCATCGTTATGCCACCGATAATTAGCTAACTCTGACATTAGCCTTTTAAGTCTTGCACTTCCTTCGTCCGTTCTCAGGATTGCAGGTATCCGTGCATAACGTATCATAGTTCCTGTAACAAATGTAGAACTAAAAATGGATCACTTATAATCCATAATGAACATAAGGGAAAATACATAATTTTTCATGATTCATGCAGCAAATGCATAACAAAAAATGGATTACTTATAACCCATATAGACGTAATTAAAAAAGAAACAGATTATTCTTCTTCTTTTTTCAAGTCAACGGTCGAAGTCAACGGGTCAACGGGTCAACGATCGGAGTCAAAGGGCGGCGGTCGAGCCGGTCTGGTCGGTCGGGCCGGACGGGCCGGTTGGACCGGACAGGGCCCGGTCGGGCTGGTCGGTTGGACAAACGAGACGGGCATGTGCCGGGTCGGGCCGACGTGGCGGCACGCGGGCAAACCAACCAGCACATGCCGCGCGCGTGCGCGGGTTGACATCACATAGACGTCAGCCGGCGCGTGCACTGCATGCACGCGCCTTCAGCCAAAACGGCGCGTGCATCACATGTGCCTGCGGGGGACCGAATCGGCGCGTGCAACGTGACAGCACATCTGGCGGCGATCCACCACTCATTTTTCACGTCTCAACAAGGGCTTCGATCTTACGCTTTTAGAAAAAAATTTCGACTTACAAAAAACCCAAAAACGGGGCGAACAGAATCGGGTGTCGGGATTTTTTCGCCCCTTATCGGTGTCGGCTGATTTTTCATGAAAATTCAATAAAAAATCATTCATAAACATGAAAGGGATCGCGAAAACATGAACTAGGGCTCTGATACCAATGTTGGGAATTTCTAATTCCCAAAAACGGATTCGACACAAAATCAAACCCCTAAAAACGAATGCGGAAGACGAGCCCAAGAAGAACACATGTATCACCGATCCTAAAGCACACCACGGAATCAAGCGTACCTTGTTAGCCACAGATTAAACACCAATGCTAAAGTTCGAGGAAGAATTTGATCCTGGTCTACCAAGAGACGTATTGTTGGTTCAAGGGGGAGAAACTTACGTTGGTTTTGGGAGAAGGGAAAAGAAAAGCGCAAGTACGTCCAAAAGGTAAGTTTTCTTTTTCTTTTTTCCTATTAGATACGTCTTCTCCAAAAGACGTGTTCCTTCAGCAAAAGACGTCCTCCCAAAAGTTACAACTCTTCAATGTATCCCTCCATCCATGGGCCCTAATTTTGTGGGCTAGGCTTTTAGGCCCAACATGGGCGGACGGGCCAACTTAGGCCCATCACATTAAATAATTAAAACCATCAGGTAACAATCAAGCTTATTTTTCTTTTTTACTTGTGATGGTGATTGAATGACCCACAATTATCAGTAGGGAAAATCCCTCACTGGCTCTAATGGCGAGGCTGATTATGCTACCGGTGACATTTTGGGACATTTATTAATGTTATGTACTTCTGTTACTTAACATCGATAAATGGTTAGGTGATCGGTGATACGGTTTAGGAAAATGACATGTTGAAGTCAACACCTAAAAATGGCGATTCGCATGCATGCACTGAAGTCTTGCTTTGAATGTCAAGGTGGAATTACTAAGCTGAATGTCTGTGTTATCCGTCCATGATGGCTCTTTGGTCTCCTGTTCATGCGCAGCTTGGAATGATGCAGTAGAAGAAGATTGTCAGAGTGGGATTGCTGTCATTGCAAAACCTGGCGGAAGCATTAGAGATCAGGATGACGTAGAATCTTGTAAGTATGGCGTCTCGCTTGTTTTCACCAATGTGAGGCACTTCAGACATTGATGCTGCACTTGACCTCCTCCTCCCGCTCCAATATCTCAAGGAAATTTTGTGGAAAGAAATCCTAGTGATTTTGTTCTTCGCTACACCGTGAGCAATGGGTGAATGTGTTCAGTACTAAAGATGATCTGTATGTGAGTTTTGCAGTCGCTTGATTTGTGTGATTTTTTTTGGTTCTATGTGTCAAAGTTGCCGAAATGAGTGCTCGCAGACTTCGTGACCGTTTTTAACTTTTTGTGTTCGGAACATGTATCGCAATTTGGGGACTAGGATTTGCAATGGTTCGTGAACATGAGCATTGTCGCCGAGACAATCAACAAAGAGAAGGTTTTGAAAGTTGGAAGAATTGGTCAGATTAAGCGAGAGATTTCGGTCATGAGACTAATTAGGCACCCGCATATGGCGGAGCTTTGCGAGCTCATGGCCACTACGGCCTAGATTTAGGTCGTCATGGAAAATGCTAAAGGCCGCTAGCTATTGAACAAGGTAAACCAAAGAGAACTGAGGGAGGCCGTAGCCCGGAGACACTTTCGACAGCTGATTGCTGCTGTCGATTGTCACGGCCAAGCCATCTGTCGCCGCGCCTTGAAACCGGAGAATCTGCTCTTGGATGAGAATGGGAAATTTGAAAGGTTTCGGACTTTCGATGGAGCGCGCTCGCCATATCAAAAAGCGTCAAGATGGGTTGCTCTACAACTTCCGCGACTCCAATGTTGCTCCGGCAGCGATCAATCCAAAGGGCTGTGATGGATCCAAAGATGATGTTTGGGCGTGCGGCGTGATCTTGTCTGTTCTATTTGCTGGTTACCTCCTCTTTCATGATTCTGAAATCTCATGGAGATAAATCGAAAGATTGGAAAAGGGAGAAATCCAAATTTCCAAAATTGTTTGCCCCCGACGCACGTCGACTCCTTTCGAAGATCTTCGATCCGAGACCAAACACGAGAATTTCAATGACCAAGATCCTCCAAAAGCCACATGTATTCATTGATCTTACACCACAAAAAAAAGAAGACAAATAACGTGAGGTATAGCTAAGTTTACACTTAAATATTCTCATCAGTCATCCCAAAAAAAATGTTGAATCACTCGCTATTGAAAAGAAAACAGAAACGGTCTTTTTCAATTTGGTTTTATATACTTCATATTTACGTTTGAATCAAGCTTCCAGAACCTTGTCCCGGCCACGAATGTTGTTTTCATTCCCATTTGAGGCCTCGTTGCGTGGATTGCATTGCCCAATGTCTCTCCAAATCTCGTACCTCCCCAAGATTTTCCGGCCCCAGCCTCCGACGTGCAAGAGTACGATCGTCCCGATGCCGCCGATCATGCCATAAGTACGGAGTACATCAGCGGCATGAGGATTATCATCACGAACGCTGGAATCGCTTGCCTCATGTCCTTCCACTCGATCTCCACCACCAATCTCATCATCAGCACCCCCCCCCCCCCCCCCCCCCCCCAAGGATGAACGGTGGCCCCACCGCCCACGCTGGGATTGAGGCGAGCAACGGCGTGAAGAAGAAGGCCAGGAAGAAGTAAACTGCCACGGTTATCGCCGTTAGCCCGGTCCGGCCACCTTCCTTGATCCCCGTCGATGATTCGATGAACGTCGTCACAGGCAACGTCCTGAGGAGCGACCCTAATATGATCGACAACGCGTCGGACATGAAAGCAAAGTATTGGCCCTTGAAGTTGCCATTCGTGTCCATGAAGTAGGCAAATTTGGCCATCGAGTACAATGTCCCCGTGGTGTCGAGTATGTCGACATATATGAACGTCACTAGAGCCTCCCAGAAACTGGCTTTGTCAATGTCCTTCAAGCTCAAAGCTCCGGCCGTGGTCTTTGATTGAGTGGACGTCCATAACCTTCCTGAAGTACTAATAGTGCAACTTCCCTAGCTCCGTGTCCGGGAACACCGTGACGGCGGTGTTCCAGAGCCACGAGACGACCGTGACGAAGACGATGCCGTATATCATCGCCCCCTAGAGCTTTCCATGCGATTACTACGAACCGTACCATGCCAAGCCACAAGGTTGGGCTTATGTGATTATTATGGACCGTGACGTTATTCACCAGGCAATATGAGATTATTATGGACCATGATGTTATTCACTAGACCATGACGAAGACGATGCCGTATATCATCACGATTATTACTATTTTTTTTTTTTGTCAGTCCTACTCTATTCCTACTCTACACTCACTCGCAGACTTGTGCCCTGCCTCTTGCAGGGCGTGGGAGTCGCAACCCACTCTTAAACTTACGCGTCCCCTACCTCCATCCCCCCTGAGAAGGTGGGGATTTGAACCCCTCACCTCCCCCTTTCATGTTGGAAGGGTGGCCACTGGGGCGAAATCACGATTATTACTATGGACCGTGACGTTATTCACCAGGCAATATGCGATTATTATGAACCCTACTATGCCAAGCCATAAGGTTGGGCTTTCCATGCGATTACCCAAGCCCATTATGTCACCTAATACGGAGAATTACTTAGTGAGCCCGCGTAATTCGTTGTTAAGCAGTTTAGGAAAGGCAAGTCATCTTAATTTGTCCTAAGGATCACGATATGTCGTCCTAAAAAACTGATGGGCGATTGAGATATACTTTGGACATGATGATATGTCACGATAATGACATCATATGTAAGGTATGCATAACTCATCTCCATGTACAGATGTCATCTTGTACTTTTTCATGAAGTTATTTATATGTGATTGAGACGATCGACTAAATGGATATCTCACTTGAAACGGTGCCTTGAGGCGCCAAGCCATCCATGCCATTGGCCAACGTCATGACGGGGACTAGAGCCACTATAGAAGATCTAGGGCAGCCTCCGAGTGTGACTAGAGTCGAAGGACTACAGCCGATGAGTCCGATTCCTTGATTGTTTTGTAACCCGATGAACACGAAAAACAACCCGATACCCGCCATCGAGGAAACCCGGACGGTCTTCGGGACCAGCTGCGCAAGTTTTGCTCGTAATCCGACCACCGACAGCAGAAGAAAGATCAAGCCTTCAATGAATATGGCTGCGAGGGCGCTTTTATATGGTACTTTACCGGACCCGTGGAACCCAACCACGGTATAAGCGAAGTAGGCATTTGTGCCCATGCCTGGAGCCAAGCCTAAGGAAAGATTGGCCTCCTTTACAGGGATGGCAGCGCCCAAAAAGTTCGATATATCAAGAACAATCCTTTGCTAAAGACAGAAAAGAAAAAGAGCCACTCTTTATTACGTAGCACCATCTACTAGACATGAACTAGCTTTTAGCTAAGAAGCACCGACACTCTCCGGGAGCTCGTGTTGTATTTGACACTTTTCGACACTCTTCGATACTCAATCAACACGTGTTGAAAAATTCGACACTTGGTTAATTTTTTCGACAATCGAGTCAGGAATTTCGACATACGAGTTTTTGACACACAATTCCAACAAGTGAGGTCAATTTTAAAAATTTTCAATAAATGAATGATCAAAATATATATGTGAAAAAAATAAAAATCAATAATAAAATTAACAAATTAAGAAAGAAGAAAAACATAATATATTTTTTATTCTCTTTCGACTCTCACTTTTCGTGTTACACAATTTATCCTCAACTCTTTTTCTCTTCTTTTTTTTTTTTTTTTTCGAAACGTCGACATACAAGTCTAGGATATAAATTACTTTCTTTTTCTTTCCATGTTTTATAGATTTATTGAAATAAAGTTGAATTTGTCAAATTAAAATAATAAAGGCTATTAATAAAATGTGGATTAATATTTTTAGTGTAAATTTATTTATTTGTGAATTTGAATCAGATTAATTTAATTGAAATAATCATAAAAATATTAATTTATTATTTATATATAAAATATACATATAATATACAACATATCTTAACGCATGACAGAATTCTTTATTTTTTGAAAAGTGATGTGTCATCATATCGCGTTATGTCGTGTCATGTGTCACATATCAATGGGGGTGTTGTTTTATTTTTTTTATTTTTTTGGTAAAAGATAACAAAATATATAAGCTTCGGACAAATATACAAAAAATTCGGCGTCAAAACTCACACTCTAACAAAACATATAAGTGGGGGTGTTATTTAGGCTTTTAGAACAAGGAAAAAACAAAGACAATCAAATTCAAGGCAAATGCTTGCCCCGACTCGAATCCATGACCGATTATGTCAATCACGATCATTGGCATAGGTCCCGCAAAATCCAACGATTGTATCCTACGTCAATGTTTCTGTGGATCTTCTTCTAACAAAACATATAAGTTAGCAATGTCTTGGACAAGGAAACAGAATAAATTCCCAAACTTACATTAGACTGTATCCTTAAAGAGAATTTTATTTGCTGCCAGATTTAATACTGCAAGCAGGCAAAGGAATTATAATAGGAGGAGACGAGTTTGTCTGTTTTTTTTTTTTTTTATGTTCATATAAAATAAAAATCTTATCCCAAAAGCCAACATAAAATTCTTGCCTTACATCATTAAAATATGATAAAAATAAAAAAACTATTTTTCTAAAGCACGCTCCTCCCTCCTCTCCTCTCTCTCTCTCTCTCTCTCTCTCTCTCGCTTAAGCACGGTCGCAGCTCTGCTCGACGAGACCTCAGCTCGGGGAACGAAGGTAATCTCTTGTCTGGTTGTCTTTGCGCGCTCGATTTTGAGCACCCTTTGATTGATCGGAAGCGAAAGTTGGCTTCTTTTTGTGTTTTCCCATCGATTCGTTGGCTTGCGGGTTCGCAGTCCGTGTCGGTTGAATTTCGTTTGGCGCGAGAGTTCCTTGTCGTGGGTTTTCGGCTTTATGGGTTGTCCTTGGCCTGGCGTCATGTGGGTGATCGTGCTCCCCCCTCCTCCCCTCTCCTTCCCAGCGGCGGACCACCGCCCTCGTCGGCATCGATCTCCCCCCGCGGCTCCTATCCCCCAGATTCGATCGCTCCTAGGCAAGTCCGTGCAGGCCCTTTCCCTCGCTTCGAGTCTTTTCTCTCTCTTGGTTTTGCGGCGAGTACGGCTCGGCGGTGCGAGCTGGGGGCCGGATTCCATGGTCCTCGAGCTTCCAAGTAGGAGCCTTGAGGGGGTTCGCCTGTCGATAAGGGCTTGATTGTTATGTGGGTAGCTCTCAATTGGAAACATGGATGCGTCTCTGGGCTGTTTCTCGACTTTTGGGGCAGGAGCGAAGCTGATTAGGTGTACTTCTTTGGGGGATTTGGATTGTTTGGGGGCTTTTGCTGGTTTTTGATGCGATAATTCGAGTGAAGTTTTGATTTTTCCTTTTGGCTTTGCCACGTGCACATGACAGTCTTCCGACGCCGCGCGAAAACATAAGGGGATTGCTTGAACACTCACAAAGCAAAACACCACAGTCAGCAGACTACACAAATGTTGGGTTCTCCCGCCACCCCCACCTCCGCTGCCGCCGCTGCCGCTGCCGCTGCTGCCACTTTCCGGAGCTCTCTGCTGCACTCCATCACCACTCACCGGACCAGAACTTGCCCTTCCACCTCTCGCCCGGTAAAAATTCCTGTGCAATTCATTCATCTCATAAACTTTTTGTTTTCATTTCTTTTGTCCTTCTCTTTATGTGTGGGTTTTGGTCTCTGCTCTCGACTCTTATCTGCTTTCTTTCCGTCTTGCCTCATGGGGGTTGCAGGTACCTGTGGTGCATGTTCAATTTCAATCGTGTTCGTCATCGCACGCTGCTCCTCCGATTAAAGCCATGGCTGTCGAGGCTGAGATTCTATTGGCACCTGTCAAGGAGCCTCATCCTTCTGCTCCTCGTACCCTCTTTTCTCTCACGTCTTTAACTTCTTGGTTGATCTTATAATTCCAGATTATGAAGAGGGCTGCTTCAGCATCAATTTTTTCCTGGGCAAAAAAATCTGATTTTTTTTTTTCCTTTCTTCAATGTTTAGGGAGCAAACAGGCATTGATATCTTTGTCTGATAAAACTGATTTGGCTTTTCTTGGAAGGGGCCTCCAGGAATTGGGGTGAGGACTTGACTTTGCACATTTTTCTTGTGTGCGTGTGCATTTGCGTGATGTAGCATAGGTGCTGAAGCCTCATTGTTTTGTTGGATTTTAGGCACACCTCATTGCTTGTGGATAGTATTTTTATACAGGGTTGCACATGGAATAAGTAGTTGTTGGGTCGGCACGTTCAAGTGTTCATATTATCTTATCCAATTAAACATGTAGGTATACTGTTGTCTCTACTGGAGGAACTGCATCTACTCTGGAAAATGCCGGGTTGTCTGTCACCAAAGTGGAACAGCTTACTTGCTTCCCTGAGATGGTTTGTTTGTTTGTCCCTTACTTGCATTCTTTATTCTTTTCTTTCCTTAGTTGCCTAGGTGGAGGTTGATTGTAATGAGCAATGACGACAATTGAGATTGGCACTCTATTGATGCCATACAACTTGAAATCCCTCAAGTGGTTTATCTGGGATATTCACAGCTTTTGCTAACATTATCATGGTACATCTATTCCTAACAATGGTGGCATAAATTGGATACCTTAACCACTTTAGAGAGCTCAAGACTTTCCGGCTCATGACGAAAAATAAATCAATTTCAAGTCAAGATTCTGTTGTGAATTTGAGTACCATTTGTCCTTAAAGATTTTCTTATCTCCCTTTTGAGATCCATTCATCCTTACAAACTTGGAAACATTAAAACCTAGAGATCAGCAGATATACACAATTTCACCCTTCACTAAGGATTTTTCCTAAGATTTAATATCACAATTAGTACATTCCAAGTATTTGTCATGGTGCCTCTCATTGTGAGCGGTTGATATGTTTGTCATTTGAAACTTTGACGATTTCCCTCTTTAACATTCACATATGATAATTTCATCTCTTTTCTTTGCAATCGGGTGCACACCACATAGAGAAGGATCTTCTTTTGGCAAAATTTTTAAATTTTAACTTGGGAATGTTACATTACTTTTTTTAATAGCTGGATGGTCGCGTAAAGACCTTGCATCCTCATATTCATGGAGGAATCCTTGCTAGGAGAGATCAACAGCATCACATGGAGGCTCTTGATAAGCATGGAATTGGTGAGTTGTCTTGTAGGTTTATGCAACTTGCAGGTCTCCACAAACAAATTCATATACTTGTGCATCCTAATAAATGTTTGTAGTGAAATTCTGACAGTTTTTCAACTTAGAAATTCTGAGGACTAACAAATAATGTTTTTTGGCACTTCTGCACAAATATACTATACTAAATGCAAGATGAAACTTGTGCAGGTACTTTTAATGTAGTGGTGGTTAATTTGTATCCTTTCTACGATAAAGTTACCTCTGCGGCTGATATTGAATTTGAAGATGGAATTGAGAATGTTGATATTGGTGGTCCTGCCATGATCAGAGCTGCTGCAAAGGTTTTTCGCTATTATATGTTTATGTTCATTGTTATTAGAGCATAAGACTTCTTTGTGTTTCGTTTTTGCTTCATCGCATATCAATTTGGACATATGCTGGAATATGTTGTATTGGTGTCCTCAGTCACACTGGCTCGTTGATATCATGCAAACTTTGCTACAATGGCATTGTTTACCAAGACATGTAATTGATTGAGAGGATGTTAACTTTTACATTGAGATTGCAGCTCTACCGGACTCTCTTCTTACTATTTGGGGAATGATTTCTCTCGTGCTTGTTAAGACAACAATTTTTCTTGTGATGGTTGCTAAATTATACACTAGAATAGTTATGTCTAATATGTAACACTTTTTTTGAAGAGTTGTTGTTGGTTTTGCTCTTCTAAATATCAATATGTATGTAGTAGATTTTTCTGATAATTTTTGCATCGAGTATCATTAGATGCTCTTAATCTGAATTGATGTTGACATTTATCTCATATCAGAATCATCAAGATGTCCTTGTTGTTGTTGATTCACATGACTACCCTGCGCTATTGGATTTCCTGAAGAGTAATGGAGATGATCAACAGTTTCGTAGAAAACTTGCTTGGAAGGCCTTTCAGCATGTTGCTTCCTATGATTCTGCAGTGTCAGAGTGGCTCTGGAGACAAACGACTAAAGGTATTCATCCGTTTCATGTTCTACTAAAGGTATTCATCTGTTTCGTGTTCTCAATTGATGTTATAGCCACTAGGGCAATTAAACATGCATGTAGGTCTAAACACATGTGTAAACACATGCAAAGACAGGCTTTCTTAGAGATCTGGTTCAGATGTGTCATTTAGTTTGTTTCCTATGGAGATTGGTATTACCTGTTAGTTTTTGAACTGATTTATGAAGAGGTTGACGACTCTTCTTTTTATAGAGAAATTCCCTCCCAGCTTAACGGTGCCTCTATCTCTTAAAAGCCCTCTTCGTTATGGTGAAAATCCCCACCAGAAGGCTGCATTTTATGTGGACAAGAGTCTTGCTGAGGTTAATGGAGGTGGTATAGCATCATGGAAAGGTGAATCAATGTTTAAATCAAATCATGGAAATTGAAGTGGATTTAGTCTAGGCTTTATTGAGATAGAGGAGGCCATGATTTGTTAGCAGTGATAAAATTGACAAAGGCCTTATGAATCATTCTCACTCTGGGCTTCTAGTTTCTTTTAAAATGCTAGCCTTTCAACAAGTCAACTATCTGTAAATTTGGTTTGGTTGGCAGTGTGACAAAATTTAAATCATTAAAACACTGATATTTGAATGTGCAGATTGTTATGGTAAATGCTAATATGTTTTTTAAAGGAGATCAGCATTACTAATTGGCTTCCTTTTTAACTAGTCTTTAGAAGTGTCTGAGCAATTGCAGGAGTCATTTGTTCCACAAAGTTTTTATTTTTTCATCAACATATTCTCAATAGCAAATCTATCTCTCATTTGTTGTGAATTATGTACTGATGCTGCAGGAAATGTCGTATAATAACTATCTGGATGCTGATGCTGCATGGAATTGTGTATCCGAGTTTGGCGACCCTACATGTGTTGTTGTGAAGCATACAAATCCTTGTGGGGTGGCTTCCCGTGGTGATATTCTTGAAGCATACAGATTAGCCGTCAAAGCAGATCCTGTCAGTGCATTTGGTGGTATAGTGGCCTTCAATGTAGAAATTGATGAGGTAATTTCTTATTTTATCATGTAACTGAAATAAGAATTCTAATTTCCTTGTATTGTAGATTCACTGAATCCTAATATAACAAACTGAAAGAGACTTGTCATTTTTCATCCATGTAGTTCCAGAGTGGAAGCCCATTCTTGAGTCAACTAGTTTGAGCTAAGAACTAGGGCAAATGTGAGGCCTATGGTCACATTCCTTACCATATGAGAATTCGTTGATAAATATAAAGGAGCATATGAGTAAACATAAAACCTCATTCAGCACAGGCATTCCTCAAAAATGAAAATAAAATAGTGGTGTAGGTGCAGGTCTTTTGTTGTTGATTCAGGATTATAATATTTCACTTGCTAATATTGATCAAGTTGAACATCAACACTATCTTGCAATGTCCTACTGTGCATATAGAACTTGGCTAGGGAAATCCGGGAGTTCAGAAGCCCGACAGATGGTGAAACTCGGATGTTCTATGAGATTGTGGTAGCACCAAAGTACTCAAAGAAGGGGCTAGAGGTTCTCCGTGGGAAGTCAAAAACATTGAGGATCCTTGAAGCGAAGAAGAACGAAAAAGGGAAGCTTTCACTGAGACAGGTCGGTGGGGGATGGCTGGCTCAGGATTCCGATGATTCAACTCCTGCAGACATCCAATTTAATGCAGTCTCAGGGACAACTCCACAAGAGAGTGAACTTGAAGATGCAAAGTTTGCATGGCTCTGCGTTAAGCATGTCAAGAGCAATGCCATCGTCATAGCAAAGGTGTTTTTGTCATGCCATTTTGTTTTATCTCTCTTTTGCTCGCAAGTTGATGGGAGAGCTGAATATTATTTTGTTGACTGTGGCCAGAACAAGTGCATGTTGGGCATGGGAAGTGGACAACCAAACCGTTTGGAGAGTTTGAGGATAGCTATGAGGAAATCCAGAGAGGAGGTCAAGGGGGCAGCTTTGGCAAGTGATGCATTCTTCCCATTTGGTAATAATCGAGCTAATTTTTCTTATATTACTTGTGATGGTGATGGAATTGCCCACAATTATCAGTGGGAAAACCATTGCTGGCTTTAATGGTGTGGCCGATTATGCTGCTGGTGGGACAATTGTTAATGTTATGTACTTCTCTCATCCATATATGGTTGGTTGATCAGGGAAATGACATATGGAAGTCAATACCTAAAAACTGTGATTCAAATGCTTGTGCTAAAGTCTCGCATCTAATTTCAAGGTGGATTTACTAAGCTGAATGTCTGTTATCCATCTATGATGGGTCTTTGTTCTCCTGTTTATGTGCAGCTTGGAATGATGCAGTAGAAGAAGCTTGTCAGAGTGGGATTGCTGTCATTGCAGAACCTGGCGGAAGCATTAGAGATCAAGATGCCATAGAATGTTGTAACAAGTATGGTGTCTCGCTTGTCTTCACTAATGTGAGGCACTTCAGACATTGATGCTGCACTTGACCTCCTCCCCGCTCTAAAATCTCAAGGAAATTTTGTGGAAAGAAATCCTGGTGATTTTGTTCTTTGCTATACTGCAAGCAATGGGTGAATGTGTTCAGTACTAAAGATCTGTATCTGAGTTTTGCTGTCACCTCGCTTGATTTGTGCGATTGCTTTTGGGTCTTTGTCAGTCACCAAAATGAGCGAGCATAGAAGAGCGACTGTTTTTAACATTTTGTGCTTTGAACATGTATCGCAACCTGGGGAACTAGGATTTGCAATGGTTCATGAACATGAGCATTGTCGCCGAGACAATCGATAAAGAGAAGGTTTTGAAAGTTGGATGAATTGATCAGATTGAGCGAGAGATTTCAGTCATGAGACTAATTAGGCACCCGCATGTGGTGGAGCTTTACGAGCTCATGGCCACTAAGGCCTTTGATTTATGTCGTCAGGGAAAATGCTAAAGGCCGCTAGCTATTCAACAAGGTAAACGGAGGAAAACTGAAGGAGGCTGTAGCCCGGAGACACTTTCGACAGCTGATTGCTGCTGTCGATTGTCAGAGCCGAGGCATTTGTCGCCACGCCTTGAAACCAGAGAATCAGCTCTCGGATGAGAATGGAAAATTTGAAAGGTTTCGGACTTTCGATGGAGTGCGCTCGCCATATCAAAAAGCGTCAAGATGGGTTGTTCCATAACTTCCGGGAGTCCTATGTTGTTCCGGCGGCGATCAATCCAAAAGGGCTGTGATGGATCCAAAGCTGATTTTTGGGCATGTGACGTGATCTTGTCTGTTCTATTTGCTGGTTACCTCCCCTTTCATGATTCTAAAATCTCATGGAGATGTATCGAAAGATTGGTAAAGGGAGAATTCCAAATTTCCAAACTTGTTTGCCCCGGATGATGTCAACTCCTTACAAAGATCTTCGATCTGGAACCAAACATGAGAATTTCAATGACCAGATCCTCCAAAAGCTACATGTATTCATTGATCTTACACCACAAAAAAAAAAAAACAACATAACGTGAGGTATAGCTAAGTTTATACCTGCAATTCTCATCAGTCATCCCAAAAAAATGTTGAATCATTCGCTATTGAAAACAAAACAGAAACGGTCTTTTTCAATTTGGTTTTATATACTTCCTATTTACGTTTGAATAAAGCTTCAAGAACCTTGTCACGCCCACGAATGCTGTTTTCATTCCCATTTGAACCCTTGTTGCGCGGGTTGCATTGCCCCATGTCTCTCCAAATCTCGTACCTCCCCAAGATTTTCCGGCCCGAGTCTCTGACGTGCAAGACCGACGTACGTCCCGATGCTGCCATCATGCCATAGACCATAGGACGTCAACGGCATGAGGATAATCGTGATGAATGCCAGATTCGCTTGCCTCATGTCCTTCCACTCTCGATCTCCACCACCAACCTCATCATCAGCACCCCCACCAGGGTCAGCAACGGCCCCACCGCCCACGCGGGGATCAAGGCGAGCAACAGCGTGAAGAAGAAGGCCAGGAAGAAGTAACCCGCGGTTATCGCCATTAGCCTGGTCCGGCCGCCTTCCTTGATCCCCATCGACGGTTTGATGAACATCGTCACGGGTGACGTCCCGAGTAGCAACCCTACTATGATCGACGATGCATCGGACACGAAAGCAAAGTATTGGCCCTCGAAGTCGCCGTTCGCGTCCATGAAACCAGCAAATTTGGCCATCAAGTACAGTGTCCCTGTGGAACGTCAACTAGTCTCCCAGGAACTGGCTTTGTCGATGTCCTTGAAGCTCAGAGCTCCGGCCCTGGTCTTGATCGAGTGGACGTCCATAATCTTCCTGAAGTACTGGTAGTGCAACTTCCCTTGCTCCGTGTCCGGGAACACCGTGACGGCGTTCTGGAGCCATGAGACGACCGTGACAAAGACGATGCTGTGTATCATCGCCCCTTTGACGTTATTCACCAGGCAATATGCGATTATTATGAACCCTACTATGCCAGGCCATAAGTTTAGGCTTGCCATGCGATTACCCAAGCGCATTATGATGTCACCTAATCCAGATAATTACTTAGTGAGCCCACGTAATTCGTTGTTAAGCTGTTTAGGAAAGGCAAGTCATCTTAATATGTCCTACAGATCATGATCTGTCGTCCGGAAAAACTGATGGTATGTTGAGATGTACTTTCCACGGTGATGAAATTATATACGTAAGGTATACAAAATTCATCTCCATGTACGTATATCATCTTATACTTTTTCATGAAGTTTATGTATATGTGATTCACCGAATCGTTCGGCAAAATGGATATCTCATTTGAAATGATGCCTTGAGGCACCAAGCCACCCGTGCCATTGGCCAACATCACGACGGGGACTAGAGCCACTTTAGAAGATCTGGGGCAGCCTCCAAGCGTGACTCCAGTCGAAGGACTGTAGCCAATCAGCCCGATTTCTCGATTGTTTCGTAACCCGACAAATGCCAGAAACAAGCCGATACCTGACGTTAAGGAAACCCAGATGGTCTTTGGGACCAACTGCGCGAGTTTCGCTCGTAATCCGACCGCTGACGATAAAAGAAAGATCAAAGCCTTCGATGAATATGGCCGCAAGGGCGCTTTTATAAGGTACTTTACCGGACCCGTGGAACCCGACCACGTTCGTACGCATGCCGGGAGCCAAGCCTAAGGGGAGATTGGCCAATTTTCCCATCACGTTTAGCTTTATAGGGGATGGTAGCACCCAAAAAGCTCGAGAAATCAAGAATAATCCTTTGGTAAAGTCAGAAAAGAAAAAGAGCCACTCTTTATTACGTAGCATCATCTACAGGACATGGACTAGCTTTTAGAACAAGGAAAAAACAAAGACTGGATCGAACTCAGGACAAATGCTTGCCTCGGCTCGGATCCACGACCGATCATGTCAATCACGATCGTTGGCATAGGTCCCACAAAATCCAAAGACTGTGATCGCCGCGGCGAGGATTTCCTCAAACGTTAGACCCTCAGTGATCTGCTGAAAGCCTTGGAATACTGGAAGTGGGGAATCCTGGCGTCCGCTTCCTCTGCCGCTGCCGCTGCTTCCGCCGCTACATTGTTGTTCCCTGATTTCTTCTTACCCAGAATGGGCCTGAATAGCTTCTTGAACACTCGTCGGAAGCTCGACGGGCGTCGCTCAGCAGCTGCCGCCGTGCCACCGCGGGCTGAACCGCGGTCCGCCCTCGATGGTGCATGGCGGGGGGCCGGGGCGAGGCTCGGGTCGGAGAGGCTCCTCCCCAGCATGGCCTGGTTCAGCTGGACCTCGAAGGAGATCCGCTCGAACCGGTCCAGCAGGGTGCTCTGCTCGTCCCCGAACCGCTTCAGGACCGCGTTGATCTCGTCCACCGCCTTGGCCTGCTTGGCGTCCTGCGGCTGCTGCAACCATTTCTTCATCTGCATCGTGCAGGGTGGTCGGAGGAGGAGGAGCTTGGGGGGAACGGACTGATGACCTTCAAGGAAATGGAGGGGTTGCTTTGGTTACGTTAAAGGGCTAAAGGTAACGATTTAAAGGGACGAACAGTGGTGGAGGAGATCTCGGATTTAGTTCCTTATCCATGGAAGCGAGAAAGGTATCTCAAAAGAACATCAGCGACGAGAAAGACGGGGGTAGTTGTATGGTCGCGAGAAGTGATAATTGGTAATAAATACGCAAGCTACAAAGCTTCGTAGGATTTGTTCGGGTGGGAAAACAGGAGAAGACAGGTTTACATAATTGATTATGATTAATTGGGAAACTTGGTTGTCAGCTCATGAAATCGAGAAACTTCATGTTTACTAGAAAGCTAATTGATTTCTGACACGAATTCCGGGCGATCCAACTCGACTACTATGGTGGAAAAGAGTATCGCTGTGTATTATGATTTTATCCCCCGACATAAGTAAGACAAGGACAAAGAGGTGTTAATTTGAAGTTGAAAAGGCATCGAAATCTGGTTATCCCAATATCAAAGGACAGAAAGAGGTGCTCTTTATCAATCAAGGAAATTGGGGTTCCACAATCGCTGTTGAGAAAATATTAGAATGATCTAATTTATCGCATTAGTGATAAATCACTCTATTCAGTATTTACCAGGTCTCATATGAGGGTCACTTGTCAAATTCTTATCTCCCTTTGCACCTTGTTTTCTCTTCTTCTTCCATTTTTCCTCATAGCCATCACCTGTGTAGCCATGCCTACGAAGGCCCCACCATCAACCGTGACATCCTCGTGCTAGCCTTGCCCAACTAGTGAATTGGATTTTCTACTTTCTTGTGGAGTTAAGAGATAAACTTGAGTTTCTTCCTATTGGGATATTGCTTGTTCAGGTTCTGAATTTATGAGAAAATTTTGATTATTAGCATTGGGTTTCAGATGATTTTAGATTTAAAAGGGACATACCTCTAATGTGACATAGTACGAGGTCCCCATCATGCCCTCCATAGTCGCCTTACCCTTGTTGTCAAGTAAGGATAAGTATGATTTTAGGGAGTATAACAAAAAATCTAAAAACCGAACCGATGGGAACCGGTCCAGTTTAAGTTCCAAAATTGAGAAACTCATTTTGATGGGTAAATTTTAGGTGGAATTTGAAACTAAGAACAAGTCTTTTTGTTTTTCTTATTTTATGTCTTCGCTCAATCTTGCAACATTCCATGGTGTCTATTATTGAGTGTGTTATCCAAACAACTAGTTTGAGCTTCCATTTTTAAGCAATATTCAAGATTGAGACTTTTACTTTATTAATATTTCAGAATTTTAGAGGGGAGTCCTAGGCTAGCTTATCAAGCTTGGGTGTCTAAATATAGTTGTGATTAGTAAATTGTAACAAATTATGGTCCAAAATAGAGGTGATGATTCATGTCCTTATTGTTCAATTTAGGATAGGCCCACATGAGTATGAGACTTGAATAGACTCTAGAACCTATGATAGGATAAGTTCTCAATTTATGGGTATTTGAGGTAGATTTCAAATTCCAAAAATTAGAAAGCCCATTCCGATGAATAGGTTCTAATTTCCAAATGGAACCTTAAACTGAAACTTGAATCATTTACCCTTACTACAAAGTTAGATCATCGACCCGAAGTCAGTGAGCTTCACGTTGTTGCACCAGTTGAGCAGGACACTGTCGGGCTTCACGTCACGATGGACAACTCGAAGGCGATGGTATAATGCGCATGGAGAGGGGGCGATAGGCGACAAGGTCTTCGCAGAGCTTGACAAGGGAGAGGTAGAATGGCACATCTCGATGATATGTGGGTTGGGAAGGCGAAGAAGTCGTGAGGTCTGTCGTGGGTCTCTTGGCCATGATTAGTGCAAGGTGCAAGAGAGAGAGAGAGAGAGAGAGACAAGAGGCCGACCATTGAGCCTCACCTATACATGGAGCGATTACTGAATGGTGTGGCTTAAGGCTAACGTGAAAAGACAAGTTTACTCAATATTTTCTCACGTCAACCCAAGATCATGTCCTTACCGTTTCATTGTGGTTCCTCACTGTCTGAATGAAGCCTGAAAGAGTAGGGATTTTTCACACTTTTACAATGGGCAGGAGTGCCAATTTTCAATCCAAACAAAAAAAGAAAAAGGGCTTTGTTAATTTAAATTTAGGAAATTGACACAAATAGCCAATCCATAAACTTTTAATTTGTTTAATGTAATCCTTAAATTTTAACCCAATGTGCAATGGTCCTTGAACTTTGATCCAATGTGTAATGTGATCTCTAACAATATTAAACATTTTCATATAGTTCAAAGACTGGATTGAATATGTACCAAAAGTTCAGGGATTACATTAAACAAATTAAAAATTCAATAACTAAATTGCATATTAGACCAAAGTTTATGGACTATTTGTATCATTATCATTATAAATTTAATGAAAAACTATTCGATTTTTGAAAACTTTGACACGAGAATAGTTAGTATATTGAAATTGCAATAATCTCATTTTGTGACACGTTTTATCAAGCATCTTTTCGATTCATATTCTCTATAAAGGATCGAAAATACCCGACCTCCCTTCCCTCAATTGCCTCGGTTTGTTAGATGCTTATCGGAATCACATTTACAATAAAAGAGTGCCTTTGTTTCACGGAAAATATTTTCCACATTTTCCAGCATTTGGTTTGCTTAAAAAAATGAGTCAACGGAATGTTTTCTTTATTAATGGAAAAATGTTTTCCTATCAAAGCTTAAATTTAGAAAAATCCATTTGAAAGAACTAGAAAATGTTTTCCTTATCAATGGAAAAAGGTTTTCCTACTAGAGCTTAAATTAAAAAAAAAACATTTGAAAAAATTGGAAAATGTTTTTCCAAATATTTTCCTAGTCTTTGGATCCTTGATTGATGAAACTTTTATTCTTATAAAAATAACATTTTAAAAAATATATTTTTTAATTATCTTTTAAAAAATCGATTTTTTATTTTATTTTTATTATTATTATAAGAAGATCTCGGATTTAGTGCTTTGTCCATGGAAGCGAGAAAGGTATCTTATAAGGAGAACATCAGCGACGGGAGAGACGGGGCAGTCGTACGGTCGCCAGAACCGGAAGTCATAATTGTAATAAATAAGCAAATTCAAAACTTCGCAGCATGTGTTCGGGTGGGAAAAAAGAAGAGAGCTTTAAATAATTGGTTATGATTGATTGGGAAAAATGGTAGTCGGCTCATGAAATTGAGGAACTTTATATTTACTAGAAGCTAATTAGTGTAAAGATATACGGAATTTGGAAATTTCAAATTTCTGGAAGACGATGACAATCTATGGAAATCTAAAAAAAAGGAACAAGACAATGATGAGATTAATGGTACATTTTATTTTCTTAGCAAGTGATTCGATAGTATTCATGCCAACTCAATTTTAAATGATTAATCACATGAATGAGATATGATACCAATTGATATGGCTCAAAATTAACTTAAATTAACATATTTTATTTTAGGAAAAATAAAACAAATGGTCTCCGAACTTTGACTCAATATATAATGTAGTCATTGAACTATAATTCAATATGTAGTATGGTTTTTGAACTTTTAATTTGTTCAATGTGATATTATGAACTTTTGATACATGTTTAACTTAGTTTATAAACTATATAAAAATATTCGATATTGTCAATCCATAGTAATTTCATGAATAATATTGAACATTTTCATATAATTTAAAGATTAAGTTGCACATGCATCAAAAGTTTAGGGACTATATTGATTAAATTGAAAGTTCAAGGATTATATTGCGTATTGGGTAAAAATTTAGATATGACATTGAACAAATTACTAGTTTCGTGACCATACTGCATATTAGATCAAAATTTATAAATTATCTGTGTCATTATCTTTCTATCTTATTTTATTTTATAAGTAACATTAATTCCAGTACTCTCGGTGGTTCATTTTGAGCTAGAAATCATATGAAATGACACAAATTCACGGCTGCTGGTGATGATGCAACTCGACTTTTTTGGCGGGGGTAGTGTCACTCAGTATTATGATTTTATCTCCCGACATAGGTAAGACAGGACATAAAGGTTTTGATTCAAACATGAAAAAGCATGGGTTGTCTAATCCTCCCCATTGTCTTTTATCTCTATTATGTTTGGACGGGAAAATGTTCTGGTGATTCTCCTCCGAAGCAATGAAAGGAATATTTATTTGACCAAAAAAAAAAAATGAAAAAGCATTGAAATCTGATTATCCCCAGTATCAAAAGACAGAAGAAGGTGTTTCTTTATGAATCAAGGAACCTGGGGTCCACAACTCACATCAATCCTAGGTTTTGTCTTGACTAGTTGTGGGGCTTTTCACCGTAGGATTGAAGCCGGAAAGAATAAAAAAATTTCACGCTTCTACAATCGCTATGAGCGGTTTCAAATTCTATATGAGTTCTATTTAAAACTTAAAATCTACTTGTTGAAATAGGTTTTTTCATTTTTTAGGACCTATAACCTAACCTACATACTATAAAATTTATAATGTCATATGTTCCAGGACCTATTCGGTTCTATTTGTATTATTGATTGAACAATTACAGTAAATAATCATATTTATAATCATCACTTACTACTACAATCCACTAATCACAACTTATATTTAGACAGATAAATAATATAAAATATTAATAAAGTAAAAGTCTTAATCATAAAATAAAAGCTCAAACTAAAGGATCTAGATTATACACTTATTCTCGAATGTCAAGGTATATACTATAGGATCGTGCAAAGACACTAAAAAAAACAAAAATACACAAAAACTTATTTCAAATTCTAAGTTTTAATCCATGTGTCAAAAAAAGTTCCTCAATTTTTGGAACCTAAAATCTATCTTACATATATTGGAATTTGGAACTACACATATTCCCACCGGTCTAGTTCTCAAGTTTCAAGAGAACCTGAAACCATGCTCACTTCTAACTAGGAATGCAAATCTTCAATCCAAACAAAAAGAAAAGGTGCTTTGGTGATGTAAATTAACAAAAGAAAATATTTGATTTTCAAAATTTTGGTTTGTGCATGTCACAAGAACAATTAGTGCACTAAAAATCACAATAATTCCATATTTAGTTGCTTAATAAGTGTTTCCCGACACATTTTTATCACAATTCTTTTGGACTCTGTTCTCTATAAAGGATTAGATATCCCGACCTCCTTGCCTCAATCGCCTCAGGTCGTTAGCATTCTTATGCTTCTCGGAGTCTTATTTGCAATGAAGTTTGATCAATAAGCAAAGTTCCCAAAAATCAGAACTTCTCTTTTTCTGAAGAACCGGGTTAGGCACAAACCTTCATGGACCGAACCGGATCAATTCAGTCGCGGCCCACGTTTGGGTCCGAGAACTTGCGTTCCGGTCTAACCTCTTGGGTTCGGGCCGGCCCGGACCGACCCGCACGAAACTGGTACTCTCAGGAAATCTCACTTATTAACGTTGTTTTTATTTATTGAAGAACATCTCTAATCCTCGATTGATTACGTTGACTAGTCAACGAATTCATGCTAGTCTCGCTCGTTTTAAACCTTAATTAATGCTAAGTACATTCGTTTTCCTGGCGACTTTTGGCAGATGCCCGCGTCACATCTCGACCTCTTTTCGTACTCAGAGCAAAGAATTTCGAGAACCCATCATCTTCCGCTTCGCGCCTCCTTCGTAATCCTCCGATTTCTCCTGCTTAATGTTGCAATCGTTTCCTCCTTCGCAAGAAAGCTAAGCTCGTGCATGTTCAACTCAATTTCTTGATCCTCGATTCGTGAACTGCTACTGACTCTGGTGGGAGTCGAATTTCGAAGACCCAGCGTCGAGTCGACCTCCGGAGCAGTGGCTGAAGATCCGCTGTTCGGAGGGCTCGAATTTGAAGTGGAGTCATGAAACCGTGATAGACGACTGATGTTCCAATGGCGAAAGGTGGATTTCTCGCTGCGATTTTGGTGTGCTCGATCGTGGCTGATGCTTTCAGTTTCGGTGAGCTTCAGAATGCAAGTTGGTTCGGAAAAATCCGTAACTCCTCTCCGCCACGACAGGTATGTTCTCTCTTTTTCTGGGAGTGCGAACTGTCATTTTCTATTGTTTTCGCTCGTTTGGGTAAATGACACAAATTGTCTCTACATTTTAGCCAAATATGCGACGTAGTCCTCAAATTTTTGTTCAATGTAGTCTTTAAATTTTAGCCTAATATGTGATGTAGTCCTTGAATTTTTAATTTATTTAATATAGTCCCTAAGCTTAGTTTTTTAGATTATATGGAAATGTTTAATGTTGTTGCTGATATTGAATTAATAGAAGGATTATATTGAACATTTTTATATATTTCAGGGACTACATCATGGATGTATCAAAGTGTAGGGATGATAGTGATCAAATTAAAAATTCAGGAAACATATTATACATTTGGTCAAAGTTTAAAGACATTCTGTGACATTATCCCTATCAATTTTTGGTTCGTAGTAGTAAAAGCGATAGCTTCAATGATATGTTTTGTTTAGGCGTCTCTGCTGCCAGATCCTGTTTCAGGTTTCCAGAAATCGGATAGTAGAACAGACAATAACAGTACATATAGGGAGGTGACCACAACTTCGACCAATTTGATCCCAAAAGGCCAAAATGGCGGCGGTGTCTCTATGAGTTCACCTTTGGTTGAACAAAAGGAGAAGAAAAAGAATGATGAGAAGAAGGAATACAAGGAGCTGCATGAGGCAGCAGGAATGAGCTAGACTTGTGATGGAAAAGAAGACAATGTGTGTTGCAATTGTGGAACTCTGACTACCTGCATTCTGAGCTTTGAAGGTGGTGATTTCTATTTTCTTTCATTTCATTTCATTCCATCTCATTTGAATTGGAGATGGCCAACTTCCCATTTCTTTTGATTTGTTGTCAAAAACTGTGCTATCTCTTCTGCATTTAGTTTTTGAAGATCTATTTTGGGAAAAAAATGAGTTTGAAGCTTTGTGACATGAGTTCTTGTGATTGATAAAAGCATGTTGCCCTTATGTTGCCTATTGTTTTGATATGAACTTTGGAGACAGCTTGCTACACAGGCCACAAGCCATACATCAAGTGTAGAGTCAATTCTGATTGTTATAATCTGTAGCTTTTGTTGCTTGCATGAAGTGGTTAAGAAATCTTACCATTGAAATGATATGCTTCCTGTCATTCTTTAAGGACACTCTTGGCCTTTACTAGAGAAGTCCTCATTGAGAAATTAGTATTTCAAAGCTTATGGGAATCTTCTCTACTGAGGCTGGTGGGCATAGTCAGGATGACGGAGTAGGTAATCATGATCAGCTTACGACTGAATACTTCAAGGATTCACAGAGTTCTGAATTTTCATGGAACGAGAAAATTGCACCAAAGGTCCTAAATGCATTGTTAGTTGTGCAATCAAGTTCTAAATGTTCTGGATTTGGGGAAATCAAATCCTTCCAGCAAGGTGTTAACCAAGTTTGCTGACATGGCATGCTCAAAATTGGACGTGGCATTTTTTACTATTTTTGAGCTTATGGCTAACGGGGCAATGACATGGCACCACATTAGAAAGCAAGCCAAATAAATAAATAAAAATAAAGGGAAGCTTAGGACTTAATTGCACATCAGGCTAAAGATCTACTAGTTTCAGGCAATTTTCCCTTGTGGAAACGAGCCCAGCATGGACTATTGTGGGTAATCGAAGAGGACGGGCGTATGCATGTGGAAAAGAAAGTGAAGGGAAGTTTCGAATGGGTAAGGGAAGAGATGTCAATTGAAGATTTGAACTGTTTCAGGAAAATGAACTTAAACTGTCATCGGATGAGAGATTGTAATTTTAATTTCAAAATGGAAGAGAGGTTTAAGGGATTGCATAGCAGTTATGTTGATCACTTGAAATTTTCAATACTTTCTTTGACATATGATTAAAATTCATCATTATTAGGGGCATGAGTTGAAATGAAATTCTTATGTAGGAGTTGCAGTTGACTCTGTTTTTGAGTTTGCTGTTTACATAATAGAGATTACTACAATGGTTAAGATTTGAGATGTGGGGAGGGCAGGGGCTCACTCTCTTGAGAGTCATCAGTCTCTTAATTGGTTAGTTCCGTAATAATTTTCCAACAGTTGCTTGGAAAGGCCTTTGTATGGTAGGTGATTTTAGTTGAATTAGTCTAGTCTGCTAATGATAAGTCCAATCGATCGGTCAATGGAGAAATAGAACTGGAGCCTCCAATTCTGAATTTCGCTTTAGCTCTTTCCACACAATTGGACTTGTGAGTGTTTACCCCTTAACGGAGGCCAATTCTTTACATCCACTTCAAACTGCAGAACTGTTAGAGATCTCCAGTTTGGCTTGTCTAATATAGCAAGCCATGCAAATTATTGTCAATTGAATTAGATTTGCTGGTATTCACTCTCTTGCTTCTGGAGGTTCTTTTACACTGTATTTTGACCGCGACATCACTGTATCTTTCATCTTCTGCTTCATTCTAATTTTTTTTCTTCCTCAGTTTAATTTCTCTTTCTACCGGGGAAGGCCATAAAGTTGTATTAAATGCTGGGAAAGGGATTGTGTGCTTCACATGGGGCCTCTTGTATCTGACACGAGTGTTTTCATCTCCCTCCCTTTGTTTGACAAGCTAATTACCCGATCAATGGTGCCTATCTCTTGATTCAAACAGTAGTAATCTTTGGCGTGGTGTGGCCTTGCTGTGTGTTTAGGAAGCAGCGAAGAAAGAGCAAGTTCAGGTATCAAGAGCTCGAAATGGGGTCAGGAGAATGGACCAATAATGAAACTGAAGAAGGTTGGGATCAAGGATGGGACAATGATTGGGATGAGGAAGATGCTGTGAAGTCTCCATGTCAACCTCAGGTAGGAAATATATCTGCAAATGGCCTCAGTTCTAGGCCTGCAAATAGGGATGGTTGGCAATGTGACTGGGACGACTAGGAATCGACAACAAGAAGGGTGTTTGAAAGAGTTATACTACTACATGGGAAGAAGGAAAGGAAAACCAGGAGACACGATGACAATATCGAAAACAGTTAGCTTTACATCAAAGAAGTCCTTTGAAACATTGAACAATCCCCTTCTATTTTCTTCTGATGTCAATTTGTTGCTTATATAAGTACGTGATTTTGGGTTGGGCACAGAAAAATATCTCTGTAGCAACATTTCTTTTTCACATGAAAAGTGAATGGTTTGCATTTTTCTGTTTTCATGTTTCTCTTGCTAATTGGTGTTATCAGGCGTTGATTTCTTATCACGTGCTCTTTGAGTCAAGTTTTTGGATACAGTTATTGGAGGAGTGGAGATTGCATGTCGCAAGATTTTGGCATCCAATACGAGTAATTATCTACTTTTCAAGGTTAAATCCTCTCATAGATGTCTACAAATAGTGACATGTAAACTTGAACCAAGGATCCTCTTTTGAAGGCTTCATGTCGTATCAGATTATGATTCCATTCCAGTTATTTTTACCTTTACCTCACGCTTTTCGGTTCTGAGTGTTTAATCTTTATAGTAAGTTGCTGTTAATGACCCAACCTAATAATTTTGCTTTGCAGAGAGATTAGAATCAGAAAGTGACACTTTAGTTTCGTCATTTGTTTGAGCTATCAAATTGCCGCAGAGATAAGAAGGGAACTCCTATCAATGATGTCACAAGGCTAGAGCTAATATAAGTGGGTCTTGTGTTTAGAACCGGCAATTTGGGCAAGTTTTTGTCTGGGTTCTGATCGTGAACTTGCCATTTAGTCCATGGAGGTAAGCTTGATCCCCATTAGTCTCTAGTCTTGACATGGTTTCGAAATTACTCTAGTTCAGAAAACTATGTAAGCTTGATCTGGCACTCTAGGTTGGGTCGTCTTTCTCATATAATATATACATGCATAAGCTCCTTCTCTTGAGTATGCTTCTTTCTAGGTCAGCTGTACCGACTTGTTGATTAAGTTAGGTGAACACACAGGATGGTCCGACAAACCGACGGTGAAGGTGGCTGTGACTGTCGACGCTCCCTCTGTTGTGGAATTAGTCCTGGAGCGACTGATGGAGTCATGACTTGAGAAGGCGCCAGGTGAAGCTCGGGTTTGTTCAGAGGTCATGGTGCAAGAATTTGCTCAGACTAGAGGAATAAAAAATGTTGGCTGTCAATGGATTTAGAAGTTCCTAGGTCCGTGCCTGTTGCCAAAACTCGATCATCTGATATGGTTTTATTGTATCATGTTGAAGTGACTACGCGCTTCTTGCAATAAGGAAGTCCTATTTCCGAGTCTGAATTAACTTTATAATTAGACCCGTCTATTGAAGTGAAACTTTCCCCTTATCGGCTTCCTTACATGGTCGGCAAATTTGTCTAGGATTGTCTCAGAGTGTAGGCCTGCATGGGAAGCTACTCGGATCTTGGCTAACTTATCTCATGAGAAAAGAAAAAGAGAAACTCGGGAGATAGATTGAACCCATTTTCCTCCATTTTGCCACTTAGCCCTTTCATTAAAATATGTCCCGACGGACATAAATTAAGACCATTAAATAGCAAATCTTACACAAAAGAAGTGAAATTTGAGATTCCGTTTACATCTTCAATAATTCATTTTAGAGGAAACACATTGGCATTTTAAATTTCAGTGGTTAATGAGCTTCTTTTTTCTTTTTTTCGTTCATTTCTTTATTTCCCTTTTCTTCTCCTTCCCCGTCCAGAAAGCTCCATGAACAAAGCCGGGTTGCCGACCGTTGCCACTTCGGACATTGCCACTCCAGACAGCTTCATCTCTCTCAAAAAGATTTGGAGATTAGGGATGGCAGTTGAAAATAGGTAATTTGGAAAAATGATTCTAACTTTGCATGTTCTCATTATTTAAAAAAATGAGTTAATGAAAAATACTTTCGTCATTCACAACAATCTATGCCAAGTGGATTTTATTGATAATGAATATATTTTCAGTTGACTCATTCTCCTAAACATATAAACGATCAAATTCAGAAAATATTTCTTTTTTCAAGTTATTGATTTTTCCGAAATAAATATATCAAATGTGCAAGTCTCTTTTTTAAAGTGTAAGGGTGCCTTTAGGTATTTAGCCTCACGCAAAAAAAAAAAAAAAATTGGTCGATTAAAAAAAATGGTTAAACACTTCTTTTTGGGCATTTGGTCCTTCAATTGATAAGAAATTTAAGGAATTAATTTCAAAATTGAAATGGTAAAATGTCATTTACTTACAAAATTTACTATGCTTTAAAAATCTTCTTCCACAACTTGTATAAATTTTATATATTGATTGGGCCGATTTGCGATTATAGCTCATTCACAAGCTCCATAGAGGATTCTTGATATGTTTTAAGTTTTAACACAGTAATATCCTCTACCAAATTGGGTAAATAATTAAAGAAGTTTAGGTTACCTTTTTATGCTTCTACCATTTCATAGCTACATGATTCACTAACATGTAATCATCGTAAGTTTTTATTCTTTAGAACGTTATACTTTTATCAATTTTATTTTAAATTATGCATACATTATTCAAAATGAGTTATAAAATTTAAAGTAACATATATTATTAGCTTTATTAAGTACTTTTTAAAATTAGGTACAGTTTATTTCCTAATTAAATAAGAAATCCATTGAATTTTAACAAACTTTTCATTGACAATATCAATTTATTGTATTTTCTATTTTAACTTTATAATATATGTTTTCTTAATAGTTTTTGAATTTGTATTAGCAAACTTTTTCCGTTTAGCACGTGATTATTAAGTTTGATATTAATTATTCACTTAATCAAATAAGCTATACATCAAATTATGAATACCACTGAGATACCTTTTTTTCCTTTTTGTAATAATTTTTTTTCATAATAGTTAAACTTAACAAAAAATTAATAATGTTCAATGAAATTTGTTCTTTCAATAAAGTAAGCTCTATGCAAATTATAGTGATCTACTTATGAATTAGATATATTATTATTGTTTTTAGTTTTCATCTTACTTTCATTTTAAATCAAATAGATGCCTTGAGTTTATTTTTATAATTTTTTTCAATATATGTTACATAATTGGTCCAAAAAAATAAGTTACATAATTTAGAAGTATTTTTAAATATATTTTCTATTTACTCATTTTTTACTCGATAAGAAATAATAGTTTGGGGATGATAAATAAGCTAAAACTTGTTGTTGTATGTGTACCCTTCAATGACATATATGAAGTTAAGTGTGATGTGGTAAGGACAAACATATATATTCTATCAATATCGACTTCTAACTTTCAATTTTAACTACATAAGTTTGTGGTAAATTGATCATTTCTAGTAGTTTTAGCTTTACCATAGTGAATTGACAAACATTTTTGAGGGTCATAAAATATAATCTTGCAACTCGCTGATAAAAGAAGCTTTAACATTGCGCCCTTAAGAATAATTATTAACTGATTTGTCCAACAAAAATCAATGGATCTAGTTGTTGATAAAAGCAACACATTGAGAATGGGAAGGAGAGTGAAGCTAGGCTTTCGGAAAGCACTGAAAGAAGCCGATAATTATGGAAATTGATTCAGTTATTATCAATTAGAAGAGTTGCGTTCCACTCTTCAATATAATTATGGAAATTAATTTCTGTTATCATACCCATTATGATCATTTTTTCTATCTTGTTCTGACCCGACACCGTTTCTTTGCTTCCTTTTGATCGTTGAGCATTATCCATTCGATTCTTACAGGCCATCAATTATTTTCTTAGCACTAAGATTACATGTAAACATAAACCACAGATATAAATTACTTGGGGTTGCACCAGTAACCACCGTTCCCACATACTTCTAAATTGGGGGTTTGTAGGTTTCTCAGGTGAGCCCAAATGGGACCCGCCCCCAGCTCCTCAGGAAAAAAAAAAAAACCGCAGATATAAAATTGCATGTAGTGCTAATTTTTGTATTAATTATTTTACAGCCTATGGAAAGATAGCTTCCATCATACACACACACACCCCCAGCTCCTCAGGAAAAAAAAAAAAAAACCGCAGATATAAAATTGCATGTAGTGCTAATTTTTGTATTAATTATTTTACAGCCTATGGAAAGATAGCTTCCATCACACACACACACACACACAAACCAAGTCTACATCATTTTATATATACAAATAGAGGAATTGATTGAATATTGTCTTAAATCGTCAATTCACTACTAAAGGCTTGCGATTCAGAAATCAAACCATTTGGACCATTGCCCCAGGGGTTCACTATTCATGCCCCATTCAGATTTGTAAATACAACCAAAATGAACCATCAACAGCCACACAAAAGCAAGAAGCTCTCCACCGTTGCTCAACACTTGCATATGTGCCTCTCCCCTACTATGAATTGCTGCATATGATAGCATCTCAACCCACACTCCGCTCATCACCTTCCACTTCATTTCCTGGAGCCTTTCCATCTCTTGGGCCAAATAGATCCCCTCTCTAAGCGGGCATGTCCATCGAGGGGATCTCGAGTCGAAATCATCCTCATACAATTTCTTAGATAACCTTCCCACATCCTTGGTCTCAACACTGATGTACTCTCGTAGCTTGAGCACCGTATCGGCTGATGTGATTTGGGCAATGCCAGCTACAGTATACACCAAATTAGGTTGATTAAGTAAAAGATACAACATATAGTCGGAGAGCATCTTGCTGAATTCTCTCTCATCATTTCTGGTTGTGGGGCTCATAAATTGGTTCTCTCTATTGTACCACATTTCAGTAGCTAGATGCCAAATTATAATGCTGGCATCATAATTAGCATGGGTGATATATTTTAATAGATTGCAACAATCAATCCCCTCCGGTCTACTCTCGAGAAACAAATTCCCTTTTGCCTCAAATATCTTTCTCAGATCAGTTGAATCATTCACGTTCTCAGATTTACGTCTCACCTCCGTAAAGATAAAGACCCATAGTTCCTTAATAAAGGGATTTGTGGACAAGTACTTCGTATTTGCAATCCTTGGTATCATCCCATGGATACGGAACCATGAACCACAGCCTGTAGCGATTGCCTCACCTGCTTGATGGAACCAAGAGGTGATCTTCTCAGCCATACGGAATGGAAAACTGCAAATACTAGAAAAAGCCACGAAATCACAACGCCTGTTGCACTTATAAATTTTTCTTGGACTCTCCTTCAAGGACTCAGATAAGAGGTTGCAAGCAGAGATGGATTCTGACCACCTTCGAAATATTAATGGTGTGTCTAAGACCCCATAAGAAGAAAGAAAAACCTTAGAAGTGGTGTTAGCCTCTGCTTCACATTTGGCGAATTGGGGCTTCCTTAGGTTATCTGTGGCAGATACCAACTTGTGGAGAACTAGATCTAGTTTAGATGATCCTATGTTATACCACTTGATTTCCGCAATGGTCCAATCGGAGAAAATGAGCATGAATAGACCTATTACATCTAGAGCAATCCCTCCAAAAAGAAGGGAATAAGTAATTTCCACATCGAATTTGGGGAGCTGATGCTTCTTTAAGCGATTGAACAGTATGAAAGCCGTCATGATATTAGTGAAGGCTATGAAGCGGAAAATGTAGCTCCTTTTGGAACGTATTGCCAAAACTTTTGTGTGAAGCACCTCGTAAATGAAATCTAGTTCCATTGAAATGATCCTCAAGGCATCTACCGCAGAAACATTGGGAAATATTCATGGCTCAATTCGCGTTCTGGGCATCTGAAGACGAGGTCTCCAAGGAAGAACATAAAGATTTGAAAGAAGCAGTAAGCATGCTTCACTACGATGCTCTCGGCAAGTTTTACTTCTTCTTCATTAGAATATCCATCTCTTGAAACATTGAGTTCTTCAAGCAACTCTCTATATCGTTCACAAGAAGACTTGTTTGAGAGCTTTGCATTTCTAAGTCTACGGAGGCTCGAGATCATCCATTCCCTAAGCTTCGAGAGGCTCGAGAGATTAAGTGCTAGTAACCTATCGGCATTTTTTATGACTCCAGCAAGAAACACTAGCATCGTTGGAATCACCATCAAATTGTTGCTAGGAAATATCTGCACAAAAATATAGATGGCGGCACTAACTTGGAAGATGAGACTGAGCAGGTGTCGTCGCCAAAGTGAACTATCTTCCAGAGAGTAGGCAGTGATGGTGTCCGGACCTCCAAGATGTAATAAGAGAAATGATGCCCAAAATACCTGAAGTGCTCCGTCTACTTCGGTATGAGTGCATGAATTGCCTTGGTTGTGAGAGATGAGCCCTATCGCAAATGCAGCTACCCAATCAGCCATCAAATAGGCCAACCACAGGAGGAAAATGATGTAGCGGTTCACTATTTTCTTTCTAAGGGGTGCAAATAGAATGAGAGAGACTTGAAGCAAGAGGCTCAAAATGACAGAGCCTCGGACGTTCCATTTGATCCACAGATCCGAAATGGAGCTAAATGACATGTTTTTGCTTAGTTTCAATTTGATCGCTCTTTTTCATATATAATTCTAGTTACAACAAAACGTATATATATACACACACAAATTGAGATGGTTCCTTGCATGTTCGTCAAAAGACACTATCTATTTAAAAAGCCAAGAATTTTTTTTTTTGAGCAAAAAAAGCCAAGAATTTAATTAATTGTGAATCAACCATTCCACGGATGAAATGGAGCTCGGAGTTTGTTTAATCACTAGAGGATTAAATTAAATCATTACAATGTTTCATGTATCTACGAAAGTGGGAGAGGCCATTGGGTTATTAATTGCTAAACCCATGCATTATTACGTACTTCACAAGATAATGACAATGCCATATCACTCAATTATGATCTTGATTGAATTAATGACAAAATTCCACTAAAAAGTAAAGACGCCATTAGGTTATTAATTGTGAAACCCGACCATTATTATGTACTTGGTTAGATAATGACAATGTCCTTTCATTACGTTCAATGGAGGTGATCATGCTAATTGCATCACTTCACCCTTTTTAGTATCAAAAGCTTAACGAATAAGATGGTTCAAATTTTTAGTATCATACATGTTACACTCTTCCACATGTCCAGTAATCAAGAACTAACAAAACCACATCCACCCAACAAATTGACGAATAGCTATATGTTTATTAAGATACGATAGAGTCACATGCGGTAATGATTGTAATTTGACAATTTAAAAAATTTGAATACGCGTGCGTGATTATTTCCCAATGTTTGGAAGCACGATGGGGGAGGAAAATACACAGGATATATCCACTAATTTAAATTTTATAGTCTTAAAATTTTCACCTTTTTCCCCTCCGTTTTCCTAATCTCTCAAAGATAGAACTAATTAATTTCCCTCTCTATAATTCAATAAAAAGAAAATTCAAGATCCTGCTGCAAACTATGTGCAATGATTTTAATAAAAGTAGGCAAAAGTGGTGCGTCGTTTCATGGCTGGAGCAGAACTTCGAGCTGCCCGAGCTTGAATAGCTGAAAGTCCTCAAACAGGGTCACTTGATCTTCCCTTCGGCTAGAAAAGAATAGGTATAGAGGTTAAGAAGTTCGTCTTCAAGATGCCAAGTTCACGTGAAGATATGTCAAAAGTAAAGTTACAGCATCAACAAAGGGAAAGGACAATAAAAGCTAGAACTGTTGAAACAGTATTTCTCTCAGCCTCCATAAGTTTTCATGAAAAGCAACTAGTAACGAAAAGAAGGAATAAATTCTGCGTTGTTTTCATGAAAAGAAACTAGTAATGAAAAGAATGAATAAATTCTTAGTCCAAGTTTCACGTGAAGATATGTCAAAAGTAAAGTTCCAGCATCAACAAAGGGAAATGACAATAAAAGCTAGAACTGTTAAAACAGTATTTCTCTTAGCCTCCATAAGTTTTCATGAAAAGCAACTAGTAACGAAAAGAAGGAATAAATTCTTAATATAAACGCAAAACAGCATGGAAGCAAGGAAGAATCACCAAAAAAAGTCCAAACCTATTGCAATTATACCAATTCAATTCAATTTTTTTTTTTTTACCAATTTAGTTCTAAATCTTTTGTAATTATGTCAATTTTGTCCATCCGGCCAAATTTGGCGGGCCGAGATGACGTGGATGCCAGTCGGTGCTGGCAATGTGACTATTTTTTTAATAATATTTTATTTTTTCAAATTTTTTTCTAATTTTTTTTTTCTTCTTTTTTTTCTTTCTTCCTCTTTGACTTCTTTACCCCCATAGTGGCCATAGAGACTCTGGCAAGGCTCGCTGGCCACTAGGCAAGGGTCACGACCCTTGCCAATGGCCGACGAGGGCTTTACGGCCCTCACCCAGTGGCTAGCAAGCCTTGCCAGAACACTTGCCAGCCAATGCGAAGAAAAGAAGCCAAAGAGGAAGAAGAGAAAAGAGAGAAGGAAAAAGAAAATGAAAATGAAAAAAAAAAAATTTAATAAGAAATTAAAAAATAAAGTATTATTTAAAAATTGCCACATCAATATCGGCAAATCAAATTTGGCTGGATGGACTAAATTTGCACAATTACAAAAGATTTAAGACTGAATTGGCCAAAAATAATTTAGGACTAAATTGATATAATTATGATAGATTTAAGACTTTTTTTGTGATTTCCTGCAAAATAACTCTCGGAAGAAAGCCTGGACAGCTGACAAAACGTGCTGCGGTTGGGAATTAGCATGGCCAAAACTCCTACTTGAACAATCCGAGAGTATAAAGCTCTAGTTCACGTCACGTCACGTCGCGTCGACACTCAATTTTTGAGCAATGAATACTGATTTTAGGGAAAATTCATTTCCAGATAACATCCAAGAGACGAGCAATTCATATCTGATCAGAAAGCTGCTAAATACAGGAAAAATCGGAGAGAGAGAGGGCCATGCAGAAACAAGGTATTAAGAGAAACAAAGGTATAAGAGAAAATAACACTAGAGTGAGTGAAGTATTTTAATCGTAATATTTGAACTTAAGTGAAATTTGTTCATTCAATCAAGTAAGCTCTATTGCAAATTATAAATGATCTATGTAAATATTATATGATCTTCAAGAGAGAGGGAGAAAAAATCAGTAACTACATCTTTACTCAACTGGTTTTTTTTTTTTTTTTTTTAATCATGAAATATTAAATTATATCCATAATATTTGATAATATCTTTAATGATATTCTCTAACAAGGAAATCTCTAATCTCCATAAATATATGAGCATGCGGCTTGCATATGATTGGTGCAACTTTCTTTGAGAGTCTGTAATTAGACGTCGTGTAAACCTGACCTTACAATAAACAAATCGGATTTGACAAGCACTAAAGCAACATGTGCTTAGAAAGTTGACATATCTTTTCATACAACCTTGATAGAATTGTGTGGAAACCCAACTTAAATTGCGGCCAACTAAACCGCATCAACCCACAGTGCTCATCTTTGGCTACCAGATGAAGGTGCGCTTGACTCCGGCACTCACAGCTACATGGATACGTGATGACACCACCCTGTGACACTTATCTTTGGTTGTTCAATGAAGGTGTGCTTGACTTCGGTATTCACAACTACTTGGATATTTGACAATGATTTCTCTCGTCGATGTTGGTCGTTATTAGAAGAGAGTACCACAACAAATAACGTCCATAGTAGCATTGTTGAGTGTTGACAAGATTAGGGAGTAATTGAAGATGAGATGACTAAAGACAACATAAAGAATGAAAAATCTAAGGTCTGATTTAATTCCTTTTATCTTGGGGCTCTGATATCATGTAAATATTATAAGATCCTAAAGAGAGAGAGAACAAATAAAGACTATAACTTTACTCAATTGGTTTTTTTTTTTTAATCATGAAATATCAAATAATAATCCCTAATATCTAATAATATTTATAACAATATAATATAACAAGGAAATCTCTAATCTCCATAAATATAGTTCATCAATTTACTTATTATTGTACATATAATTGGATGTCATCAATCTTCTTATTTTAATTGTAAATTAAATAGATGTTCTTGACTTCATTAATATAATTTGTTTTCAATAAAGATAAAGTGTTTGAAACAAAAGTTAGATGATTTGGGAATACTTTTAAAGATGTTTTCTTGTGCTCATTCAAACTCCACTAGAGATAATAGTTTGTGGATGATAAATAAGCTAAAGCTTATTGTTGAATCTGTACACGCCATGGCATTTGTGAGGTCACTTGGGACGCGGCAAGGACAAACAAATGTATTCTCTAAATTTCGACCATAAATTTCATCATTAACGACCTAACTTTGTGGTAAATCAATCTTTTTGGTATTTTTGGCTTGATCACCATGATAAATTGAGCAATTTTTTGAGGGTCATAAATCATGTAACTCCTAAATAGAAGAAGCTTGAACATCGCACCCTTAAGAATAACTAATTAACTACCTGTCCAATAGAAATCAATGAATCCGGTTGTTGATAAAACCAAGATACTTGGAAGTAGAGGGAAGCTAGCCTTTTGGCAAACCTGAAAGAAATTTATAATGATTGAAATTGATTCTGTTGTGATCAATGAGAAGAGTTGTGATCTTTTTTTTTTTCTTTTTTTTAAAATCTTGTTTTAGTTTGCTTGGATATCTTAACACAATCTTCTTCCCTCATGTGATTTCCACCGAATTCTCACAGCCATCCATTATTTTATTACCATAAGGATTACATGAAAGCATAAATTACAGATTAAAACTGCATATTGTACCAAAGCGTGTATCAATTGTTCTATAGTTAACAATACAATGTCGTCGTTTTCTTTTTAATGAGTGCAAACAGAATAAGAAAGAGCTAAAGTGTGAGATTCAATATGACAAAGTCTAGGATTTACCTTTGTTCCCCATATCCAAAATAGAGCTAAATGCCATGTTTTTGCGTAGTTTAGATTTTATCAATCATCTCTAATATAATTTCTGGTACAACAAAATGTAGAGGATGAATAATGGGACTGAGATTGTTCCTTGCTTAATTTCAGAGAACAATATCTATTCCAAAACCCATCCGGAAAAAAGAGCTAAGACCAACTATTTTATATATGTGTGTTTGTATGTGTGCATGCGTGTTGAGAATGTTCCTTGCTTGATTTTTAGAAAATAGTATCTGTTCCAAAACCTAACTAGGAAAAAGAATCATAAACCAACTACTATATATGCGCGCGCATGTGATAAGGTTGTTCCTTGCTTGATTTTTAGAAAATAGTATCTATTCCAAAGCCCAATCAGAAAAAAGAATCTTGAACCAATTGTTATCATGTATTTGTGTGTGTGTTGAGATTATTCCTTGCTTGACTTTTAGAAAATCAAATCTATTCCTAAACCCAACTAGGAAAAGAATCGTGAATCAACTGTTATATATATGTGTGTGCGTGTGATGAGATTGTTCCTTGCTTGACTTTTAGAAAATATTATCTATTCCAAAATCCAATTGGGAAAAAGAATCACAAACCAACTATGATATATGTATGTGTGTTGAGATTGTTCCATTTTTTATTTTTAGAAAATAGTATTTACTCCAAAACCCTACTAGGAGAAAGAATCATGAACCAACTATTATAGATGTGTGTGTGTGATAAGATTATTCCTTACTTGATTATTGGAGAATAATATCTATTCCAAAATCCAATTGGAAAAAAGAATCATGAGCCAACTATTATGTGTGTGTGTGTTGAGATTATTCCTTGCTTGACTTTTAGAAAATCGTATCTATTCCTAAACCCAACTAGGAAAAAGAATCGTGAATCAAATGTTATACATGTGTGTGCGTATGATGAGATTGTTCCTTGCTTGACTTTTAGAAAATATTATCTATTCCAAAACCCAATTGGGAAAAATCACAAACCAACTATGATTTATGTATGTGTGTTGAGATTATTCCTTTTTTTTTTAAAATAGTATTTATTCCAAAACCCTACTAGGAGAAAGAATCGTGAACCAACTGCTATAGATGTGTGTGCGTGTGATAAGATTATTCCTTACTTGATTATTGGAGAATAGTATCTACTCCAAAATCCAATTGGAAAAAAGAATCATGAGCCAACTATTATGTGTGTGTGTGTGTGTGTGCATGTGCGTGCGTCCGTGCGTGTGTGCGTGTGTGTGGGTGTGTGTGTGGGTGTGAAAATCATATCTATTCCTATACCCAACTAGGAAAAAGAATCGTGAATCAACTGTTATATATGTGTGTGCCTGTGATGAGATTGTTCCTTGCTTGACTTTTAAAAAATATTATCTATTCCAAAACCCAATTGGGAAAAAGAATCACAAACCAACTATGATATATGTATGTATGTTGAGATTGTTCCTTTTTTTATTTTTAGAAAATAGTATTTATTCCAAAAGCCTACTAGGAGAAAGAATCATGAACCAACTGTTACAAATGTGTGTGCGTGTGATAAGATTATTCCTTACTTGATTATTGGAGAATAGTATCTATTCCAAAATCCAATTGGAAAAAAGAATCGTGAGCCAACTATTATATATGTATGTTTTGAGATTGTTCCTTTCTTGATTTTTAGAAAGTAGTATTTATTCCAAAACCTTAATGGGAAAAAGAATCATTAACCTACTATTCGACAAATGAATACAAGTAAGGCATCTCGTGTATTAAATAGCAAAAGAAAAATCTTATATATGAATGATGTTTATTGTTGTCGCGACCAATTTTTTGGGTGCACCACCTAAAATTAGGCTAATGGATTTCTAAACCTAAACTTAGCTTGAGTTTTCCCAAGCCCATACCAACTCGCGACTAAAGTTCAAATATATATCATGCATAAAGGGAGTTGCCACTAATCAGTTTACGATAGGTCAATTAGACATTTAAGTAAAATAATTAGATAATTGGAGAATTATTTTACTCCTACGAACCAAAGACTTTGGGTACGAGGACTTGATTACGCTAGACTTTTCTAGTACTCTTTCGGTACCTTTCTCTTTTTATTTCGAAAGAATGTTTTGCATGTGGCTTGAGTTAATTTTAATTCACTTCTAACATGTGAAACGATCATGCGGGTGCACAAACTACCAATTTAACATACTCAAGAAAGCAAATAAAAAAAATGCAGAACTTACCTCATAGTAATGAAAGCATCTGCAATGTTAAATCAGAATTCACATCAAAGTCTTAGATATTATTTCTAATTAACACGCAATCACTCAATTTTTTGTTTAATAAAAATCATGATTTATGCAATGCATGTCAATAAACTTAGCCCGGGTTTTCCCAAGCCCATACCAACTCGCGACTAAAGTTCAAATATATATCATGCAAAAAGGGAGCGCCACTAATCAGTTTACGGTAGGTCAATTAGACACTTAAGTAAAATAATTGGATAATTGGAGAATTATTTTACTCCTATGAACCAAAGACTTTGGGTACGGGGACTTGGTTACACTAGACTTTTCTAGTACCATTTTGGTACCTTTCTCTTTTTTATTTCAAAAGAATGTTTTGCAGGCGGCTTGAGTTAATTTTAATTCACTTCCTAACATGTAAGGCGATCATGGGGGTGCACAAACTACCAATTTTTTTTTTTTTGTTGGAGGAACCGCTTTGACCGACAACCACCACGTAAACCCCCAGGTATCGCTAGCGGGGAAACCACCACCCCAACGCCACGCTTAAGTCACCACATAGCGCTTTAGCCTCTTTGCTCCGCAAGGGCTTCGAACCTTGGCCTCCTTGGTGGAAGACAAAGGATCTACCATCCATGCTGCAACGGCCGGTGGTGTAAACTACCAATTTAACACTCAAGAAAGCAAATAAAAAAAAATGCATAACTTACCTCATAGTAATGAAAGCATCTGCAATATTAAATCAGAATTCACATCAAAGTCTTAGATATAATTTCTAATTAACAAGCAATCACTCAATTTTTTGTTTAATGAAAATCATGATTTATGCAATGCATGTCACTAATCTAACATGAGATGATATGACATGGCAACATGACCTAAACTACATGATAGGAGCAAAGTAAATTTTTTGAACATGCAATAATTAAATATGCAATCTAAATTAACCAAAATGACCTAATTATAATGACAGACAATTTCTAATTAAATGAACCTAGCAACAATCACTAAATGACATGCATTTTATGAACCTAATTCTATATGATATACACATGATCTTTATTTTTTTCATGAAAATTCGTAATTAAAATCACCAAAAATAAAATTCTAACTAAAGTGAAATGCTATCTATTCTAAATACCTTCTAAACATGCATTTTTAAAAAATAACTAACCTATCATGTCACGCCCAAACCTCGAGCACGCGCACATCCCACTGCGGTTGATAGAAATGCCACCTTCCAAGACACGTTGCTGACCCATTTATTTTATTATGCATGCAAAAGCGAAACAAATCCACTGATAACATTTAACTTGGGATGGAAAAGCAAGCAAACAATCAATCACAACCAAACAAGCTTTCTTATAAACACATAGGTTTATATACAACACTGAATTGTCTACAAAATAGACAAGCTCAACAAAAATGGAACCTCCACAAATGTCCATGGCTTCGAGTCCTTCACGACCGCCATTTAAGGACCAACTGAGACAATGTCTCGAGTCCTACCCTCTAAGACCCGATTAGGAAGAAAATAGGCCTCGGGGCACTCTAGCCACACAAATAGGAAGGAGGACTTACCTTGCGATTCTTCGGTCTTCACATCCACAAATCATACTATTTATCTTTCCATTTCAATCCACACTATCTATCAACCATTAGTATCTATCATTCAATACCGTCTATCAAACTAGTCGTTAATACAACACATGCTTTCCAAAGCTGTAATATATAGACGGTAGCTCACTCAAGCTATATAGATAGATAATAGCTCGCTCAAGCTATAATATATATAGATTGTGCTCGCATAAGCTGATAAAACGATCTTAGCTCCCACAAGCCGATATATGTATAAATCGTGCTCGCACAAGCTGATAAAATAATCTTAGCTCACACAAGCTGTAGTTGATATAATAGCTCTCAAAAGCTATATATAATTGCTCGATATATACATATATAAAACTAATGCTCGCCAAAGTTGATCATTCAATAATAAACCATGGAACTGGATATATAATCCAATAACATCCAACAATTCAAACTAGTCATACAAACCAATTACAATGCCAATAACCGACACCGGATATTTTCAAGTTAAATACCACAACTTCATCAAATTTTACTCAATTCCACACTTGGAATAATTAACCACAAATATTCATTTTCATTAAATTTCTCAATTTAACATACAATTAGCACAAACCGATCATACTACTGCAATTAGCACGAAATTCTAACGACCGGCCATCCCAATATAATTTTTGAAAATAATAAATAATTAAATTAAATTCCGAAAATTAAATAATTAAATATTATTTTATAATAATATAATTTAATAAAATAATATTTATACATTCGAATTAATTAATTAAAAATAATTAATTAGGACTTAAACAATATTACACTAATTTAAACATACAATTAGCCATAATTAAACATCCATTAAACTAATCATACAACTAATCTAATTTATATTAAAATAATCTAATTTAACCACATAAACCTAATTAGACTAATCTAAACACCCCTTAAGCATAATTAACTCACTAAACATGATTAGAGGATAAACTCACCGGATTAATGTTCCAGCGAGTCCGCAACAAAGGCGACGCCAAGGCGGGCGATAAACCTCAAGGTGGCGACACTAACCAAGATCGGGATGACACCTAAAATGGGCCTTGAAGTCTCCAAAACCTTGCTGGTTGCTGCTTCTATTCCAAGGACCGAACCAGAGAAGAAGAAGGGCTGAATGGCGAGGAAACGGCCGATCGGAGCTCCGGCAAGCGGGTGGTTGGCAACCGGTGGCTCCTGGGGGTCTTGGGGGTCTTGCTAGAGGTTGGGATGGGCGGAGAAAGTACCGGAATGGGAGAAAAATGGCTGAAAACGCAAAACAGTGCAGGCTGCAGGCGGACCGACGGACCAGCGATCGATTCCTTCCCGGCGGCACCTAGACCGGCCGACAGCTCCGTTCGACGTGAAACCGGGACCATTTGGATTGGATGTGCTGAAGAGAATGGTGGGTGTTTCGTGAGCTAATTTGCACGGGAAGACCACTTTTAACTTGATTATTCACTGAAGGGTTAGTTGGAGCAGAAACTGGAACGGGGTGAAAACAGAGGGGAAATCGGTCCGACGGGTAAGCGACGGTCTTGGTTAGCAGCTGTTGGCTGATCTACTCTGGTTTTCTCCAGCTCTCTCAAGGCTACAACAATTGAGAAAGCCTTGAATTGAGGGAGAAGAAGCTGCTGAAGAGAGGGGGGGTTCTCCTTGAGCTCTACACTTGCCAATTTCTCATTTGCTTTGCCCCCACTATGACATCACATGACATCATTCACTCTCTCTCCTCAATCTTCCTCCACAAGCTTGCCAATATGTGCAAAATAGCTCTCCCCCATGGTATACGAATTTCATACATTTGTACATCAAATTCCTTCAATTCCCTTCCAATTAAATCCACTTGAGCTCAAATTGAAGTCTATAAATTCATCCAAGGTTTCTTCACTTAAGTCCACATTTTTCCTTGTCCATTAAACCAACTTGTATTCCAAAAATTGTGATCAAAAGCGGTTCTCTGACTATCTCGAACAAAAATGACCTTACTTTACTTTTCTGCCAAAAATCTCGGTTTGTAGAAAAATCTTCTGAGAATGAGTCGACGTTCCTAAAATGAATTGTGACTTGACAGAACTTTCAATTTCTGTAATCGGGTTCAATTTCACGGTTAATTTCAATCTGGCATGACTTTAGCGTGTCCTAATCTACCGATTGGCTTTTAGGAATTTTCTGTGCAATTAACCCGTGGTTGATTATTTTCAAATCACAAAGTGCATCTTCGACACATTGGCAATTCTCGGTTGTCGTAAAAACCTCAAGATTTCAAATGTAATCGGGTTCAATTTCACGGTTAATTTCAATCTGGCATGACTTTAGTGTGTCCTAATCTACCGGTTGGCTTTTAGGAATTTTCTGTGCAATTAACCAGTGATTGATTATTTTCAAATCATAAAGTGCATTTCGACACATTGACAATTCTCGGTTGTCGTAAAAACCTCAAGATTTCAAATACGAACACAGAGTACCAAAAAAACAAAGAAATCTGCCTAGTGCCGATCAACAAGAATTGTGCAATTAGGTGGAATCACCCACACTAAATTACATGGTTTTGTTAAATCGACCTATTTCCAATCTCTAATTGGTCTGTACCATAATGACCCTTGTAGATTAGTATGGCCGAACAGTCGTTTTTTAGTCGAATTCTCAAGTCTATTGCATTTAGATTCCTTAACGGCTTCACCTGATAAATTAATTATCTTGTGAGTGACCAACTTAGAGAAGAGAGCTATAGGCGCAAAAATGAAATGTCCGACTTATTCAATTGAAAATAGAATTGGAAAATCATGATATCACATATCATGCAATCCATGTAAAAATCTATCTAGACTTAATATTAAATGTGCAATTTTATCTTAATATGCAATGATGCACGAAGAATGCCATAATTCTAATTTTTTTCTTTTCCTTTTATGCAATTCAAAATTAAAATTGACAAATAAGTAAACGTGCAATTCAAATTAAAAAACTAACATCTTAAATAAATGCATTTTTTCATTTTATATTTTTTAACAGAAGAAATCGAAATAAAATCCCTATTCTAAATATGCAAGATAACAAGAAATATTATGAAACAAACCTAATATTAATTCAAACATTTTATTTGATTTTTTTTTCTTTTACGAAAATAAAATTGATTCAATCAACATGACGACAAATCAGACAATATATGATTGATATCAAAAAATTGGCAAATCATATCTCGCACATATGATCGGGTTGACCAATTTTAAAATTAAATCACGAATCGAATCTCAGGCGTAAGATCGGATTGTTGATTTTGGCAAGAGATTAAGAGTCGGATGTCGAGCGTGAAAATCAAACTATCAATCCCTAATTTGAGGGGCTATTTCATGTCAAAACCTCAACCATTCATTCAAGAATAATCCTACTAAAAAAACAACAAAGAAAAATAAAAAAATAAGGCAAATAAAAGACTACCTAATTTAATTTCTCTTTTTCCCTTTTTATTTTTATTTTTTTTTCTTCTCAAGCAAATCTTGTGCTAGGGTAACAGCAGGAGCGATGAGTCAGAGGTCCAGCAGGGGCGTCGCGGTCGGAGCTCCGGCGAAGGTTCGGCGAGGGGGATTGGCGGCGAGCAAACTAGTGGCAGCAACGGTTCACGGGTGGCGCCGCGGGTCAGCCGGAATCGTGCGGCCGGAGCAGGAGCAGCAACTCGAAGAGAAGCAAAGGCCCGACCCAGCAGCAAATCGGCGCTGGGCGGTCACGGACGTAGGGTGGCTCGGTGGGCGTCACGGGCGAGACCAGCGGAACGTCGGTGGAGTAGAGAGGGCTCATGGGTCTGGTAGAGGTGGTGTCGCGATTTCGGGGGCGCCAAGCAGTAGCACTCGGCGAGGGTGGCTGTCGGGGGGAGATGCCGGCGTTTGGAGGTGCGGCGATGCGGCTGAGCGGTGCAGGTGCGGCTGGTGAGCGATGGCAGCTGAGGCGCTTCCGGCGGTGGCTGGCGCGGATGCAGGATCGGCGTGGACAGAGGAAGAAGACATTGCTTTGCTTTTTCCTTTTCTTTCTCCTCTACTTTCTCCCTTCTCTGTTTGCACGTCCCACTCACCGGTCCTCTCTCTGTCTCTACACTTTTTACTTTTCACTTTTGTTTTTCTTCTTTCGCCAACCAAAAGAAACCCTAGAAAAGCCCCCTTTCTCTGTCCATGCAAACCCTTTTATAGACAAAAAAAAAAAAAAAAAAAAAACGTAATCTTTGAAAATCGTCTATAGTCTCTCGAACGTAATTTTCCTTTGCAAAAATAAATATTCTTCATTGATTTTTTTTTTTAAATTGCAATAGGATTTCTTGAAATCTCACAAAGATGAACTCGCAATATATTTTTTGTTACATTTGCCCTATCCAAAGATATTCTAAAAAAATCCAATCGGAAAATTTCAAATTCTCATTTTCTCACGAGATAATTTCTGATCATTAAAAAAAGGGCTTTAGCCAATTTGCTCATTTCGTGGGCTTAATCCGGCATATTAATTTAAAGCTTAGAACCGCCAATTCGAACTCATCTTTCACCGGTCCAATAAATAAATGCAAAAAATTTAAAATAAATGCACCTAAATTTATATGCTATGTAATTAATATTTTTTTCCAAGGATAAAATTAACTCCTAATTTTTTATGCAATAAATAAATAAACGGATCGCCAAAATTTAGGTGTTAACAGCTGCCCCTCTTTGAAGGTGAGTCCATAGAGATTGTCTACAAAGACAAATTGAGACCTAAATTTTGACCATGCACATGCACTAAATGACTATTTTTTTTTGTTGGAAAATGAATTCCATTTTAAAATGCAATTTATATGAGGCATAAAAATGCTAATGCAAATGCATGATGCAAAAGGAAAGAACGTACCTACGGTTACTCACCAATCAGTGTGGTAGAGTATCTTGAGGTACATGATAAATCCCCATTTACTCCACAAGTACCTAGTTTCCACTTAGGTTCCCTTAAGAGTCTAACAGGTAATAAATTGAGACATTAAGACTGGGAAGAATATTCACATCCAAAGTAAAATGTTCAACAAAAAAAATTAAAACATCTAGATCTAGACTGAGATGTCAAGATTTTTGAACTCGAAATACCTAGATCCAGACTAAGGTAAAACGAGAAATATCGAAAAACATTTACATCTAGAGTAAAATATTTAACGAAAAAAAATTAAGACACCCTGATCTAAACTGAGATGTCAAAAATTTTCTAAACTCAAAATACCTAGATCCAGACTAAGGTATAATGAAAAAGCTCGAAAAACATTCACATCCAAAGTGAAGTTCAACGAAAAGAATTGAGACATCCAGATCTAAACTGAGATGTCAAGATTTTGTGCTTGAAATACCTGGATCTAAACTAAGGTATAACGAAAAAGGTCGAAAAAACATTCATATCCAAAGTGAAATGTTTAGACAAAAATAATTAAGACATCTAGATCCAAACTAAGATGTCAAAATTTTTTAGCTCGAAATACCTAGATCCAAACTAAGGTATAACAAGAAAGATTGAAAAACATTCACATCCAGAGTGAAATGTTCAACGAAAAGAATTACGACATCCAAATCCAAACTGAGATGTCAAGGTTTTGGGACTCGAAATACCTAGATCCAGACTATGGTATAATAAGAAAGATCGAAAAACATTCACATCTAGAGTGAAATGTTTAGATGAAAATAATCAAGATATCTAGATCCAGACTAAGATGTCAAGATTTTTAAACTCAAATACCTAGATCCAGACTAAGGTATAACGAAAAAGGTAAAAAAAAAAAAATTCACATCCAGAGTGAAATGTTCAACGAAAAGAATTGAGACATTCAGATCCAAGCTAAGATGTCAAAATTTTGGAATGCAAATGGTAAAGGAATCTACCTGGAATATCTTACCTTCAAGGAGGGTAGAGTGATTCAAAGTAGTTGGCGTTACATGTCCAGGACTTGAACCTTTCTTCGGTCGCCTCAATCAGATTGAATTTGGAGAAAAATCTCTGGGGGACAGCTCAATCGAGTCGAGTATCGGTGCACTTGAGGGGGAATGCCTGTGCAATGACAAGTATTTAAGGTATGGATATAGATATACTTACCTGGTAACATTTTTGATCATCGGGGATATGTCTCATGCAAAACATGGTCTTAGGAGTGGCAACGTGCATTTGTAATCACAAGCATGCATTAATCCAAAAGAGATTCATGTGTGTCAACTTCTATTAATCATACATCGCCTAATTTCCATTAGGAAAGATTTCAAAATATTATTCCAATCTAAACACGTGAGTGTCATGGATGTGTCAAGTGAGGGATCTTTCGGTCTCACTCATCCTCACTAAAAAGGGTCATTTCATCCTGACCTTTGATGCAAGGTTTTGACAATCGATCTATCTTACCATTGTCATGCCAAACAAGGGTTCGAGCAATCTCGTAAGTGGTATGACCTTACCAACCTGAGAGGTTTTTAAGAGGGACCGTAATGTGAGCTTGGTCAACGGCTTAACAAATGGGACTCTTTGAGTCGAGGTTATTGAAAAATAATATTTTACAGTTGTCTTGGGATTTACAAGTCAAGAAACATACGAAATAAGGTAAAAATTGCCTTACTCGCATTTCTTCAAGCGATGCTTTTAAACATATAAATTTTTACATTAATTCAAGTGCCATAATCTGAAGAGACTTTGTAAGGGACGTTGCGTAGGCTTGGTTCATGGGTTGAGAAGCGAGAGGATTGTTAGGCTAAAAAAGTGTTTAGGGGGTCAAAGTTGGTGATCATCTTGACATTTCCAACAATTTTCTTCCCCACCGTCAAAGATTTTCTTCGCATCACAACTCCACTGATTGCAATAGCACTTGAATTTTTTAGTACCACCTTGTTAGGGATACTACTCATTACATCAAGTGTTTAATTTTTCTTTTTGGGCATTGGCCTTACTTTTACCAAGCACACTACTTTTTCATGCCCCATTTTTTTTGCACTTATTTTCTTTGGACTCACACAGCCTTCATCTTTTATCAGCATTTTGAACCATGCTACTTGAATGGTTTGTTTTGTCTTGTCTTGCCCCAGTGTGGGAGATGATCACCAACTGAGTTTAACATTAAACGAATTTATAGGCTCCAATGGGCTATGCAATGGATAAAAGTGTGTGGGATAGAGAAGGAACTGTTCTTCATCATCCTCAGGCACTTCAATTACTGTATAAGCTACACTACGAAAGCAATACTCAAAGATTGATACAAGTGTGAGTAAGAAAATTCCTATCATTCATTGCGAATTTTGTCCTTATATGGGATGATCTTTGATAGGGATAATTTAAAAAGCTCTTCACGTGTGTGGGTTCAAAGGGCTAAACAATGGGTATACCCGTAGTGTTTCAGGTAAAAGAAAAATCTACCTCTCATCACCTCGGTTGACGTACCCTTTGCGAGATCATCCTTTTCCTCATGGGCATGGGATTTTTCCACACAACTCACGAGGGATTAGTGTATGAAACAGTATATGGAATCAAGCTTGCCTTTCGTCATTCCAAGATATCCCATTTGACACATTCAATTTATTTCACACAATTCATCACGGAAGAAAATGCAAAATTCGCAACAAATTTGAACAATTCAACTCATTAAGGCAATTCATTTATCATAAAAATGCTTGCAGTTCAAAACATGACACAGCAAATTCTATCATAGATAATACTTTTTTATAGCATCGGAATTAATTGGAGTGGAAAACTCACGACCATCCATTTCCGTCGGGATCAAGGCACCTCCAAAAAGTACATTCTTTACCACATATGGACCGCTGTAATTTGAAGCAAACTTACCCCTAGGATTTTTATTTTGTTACCAGCTATGCTACATCTCAATGGCATTTTCAATTGAGTCTCCAAGATCATCATTGTCAACACTTGTTGCATTGGATTGGACCATTTCCATACCTTTGCACACTATATGATTGTCCCTGAAACGGGAAGTGGAAGGATAAAAAAGACAAACAGGGTCAATCACATTCTTTTTTTGAAATTTTTTTTGAAATTTTTTTGAAAAGCCTTTGGAAAAGTATTTTTTGAAACATTTTGGCAAGAGAAAGCATGATGAAGCCCAGGCTTCAAAATTCTCATTGGATTTTTCTTTTTTTTTCTATCGGTTGGATATGATCACTAGGCTGGTTTGGTATACCTCATCATGCCCTCAAAATAAAACTTGTAATTTCATGAAAATTCATCAATCAATTACATTTGTTGAATGGAAAATGCGATTCATAAGCCCTAAAAAGAAAGCAAAAAAGAAGAAATCGAAAACAATTCCTAGAAAGCAATAAAAATTCCCACGTATGGGAATATGCAAGAGTAACAAGTTACTCTTGCGAGCTAACGCCCGTGTCTTCCAAAGGTCCTTCGTTAATAGCTCCTATGAAGATGTCATTGAACAGGCTTGTGATTCCTTCTAGAGTGTCATCAGAGTTCTCTGTCTTTAGAGGCATCGGATCGTCCATGCCATCCCATTAGTCTGAAACTATGTCGCGAGGATCAATATAAAAGCTGGGATAAGCCAAATACTTCACCAAATAATTGAATTTGCCACTTGGTTGCCCCAAAGTGTCCATCACTTTCGTTTCATCTTGCCCCGTCTTAGGGACATTGTCAAGCTTAGTTTTTTCAGCAGTGACCAATAGTGGGTCATCTTCCAATTCAGGCATGTCTTCATTGCCCATTTGCGCGTTGTTTGCTTGCTTCAAAACTACAATCTCAAGGAAAGCATGTGTAGGAATCGAATCCACCCGGAAGGATTGCTTTTGAGTTGTCAAAAGCTGTTGAAGTTGGTCTTCCACAGCGGACATACGATCACGCATTTCAATTTGATCACCCATTCTAATTCCTGATCACGTAATTTATGGGTGAATGTGAGGGATCCATTATCACCTAATTGAAATGAATGAAAATATGTAAGCACGAGGTGTAAATAGAGAATAAATCCATGATAATGATCTAATCAATTTTTCATTTTTTTTCATGAAAAGTTTGTACAAGAAAGGAGTTTCTTAAAGAGAGCTAGAAAAATAGGCACCTTAGCGAGATCAAATTTCCTAAACATGAATTGAAAACAAATTCTTCAAAGTTTTTTTTATTATTATTATTTTCCAAATGATTCATTGCATGGCAATTTCCTCATTTCATTTCTAATTGGCAAATGAATTAAATCAATGATTGACCTAAATTGTCACGGACGGACCACAAGTATGACAAAGTAAATTGCATAGTATAGAGATAGAAGACTTACTTCACCAAGACAAATCAACGGCAATCACATAGACATGCGCATGGTAAGTGGCTCGATTTCTAGTCTATAAGGCTTAACAAAATTGAGCCACAAGGATGATCAGACTAGCCACAAGGATGATCAGACTAGCTACAAGCATGTGGACTACATCGAGTCCTTATGACTCCGGCTTGGTCAAAGAGCTGACCTGGGTCACGGGCATATGAACCGAGGTGGGTATTCTTGACACAAAAAAGAAATTTCAAGATCAAGATGGGCGACTCGTATCGCGGGCATGCGATCAGAGTGCTATCCATCTCGATACCATCTTAGATGATCCTGTGTGGCTCAGGTCTGATGGTAGGTTGTGTGTGCAATAGTGTAGTGCAAATGTAAGGCATGCACAACAATTTATATTAAGCAACCCTTCAACATAAAAATAAACCATACATTCCTAACTCCGACTTACAAGACAAGGGTTAGCAATCACTACTCTTCTTATACCCCCTAATCTGCAATAACATTTAACACCTTAAATGTTAGGGACGTACTTGGGATCCTCGCTACTAAACAAAAAATATTTTTTCAAAGATAAAAGAGAAAATCGGCCTAAGTCCACTAAAAGCTTTAACTCAAATCCCTAGTGGAGTCACCAAGCAGTCGCGACCAATTTTCAGGTGCACCACCTAAAATTAGGCTAATGGATTGCTAAGCATAAACTTAGCTCGGGCTCTTTCAAGTCCATACCAACTCACGACTAAAGTTCAAATATCTATTATGCAAAAAGGGAGTTGCCACTAATCAGTTTACAGTAGGTCGATTAGACACCTAAGTAAAATAATTATTTTACTCCTACGAATAAAGACTTTAGGTATGGGGACTTGATTACACTAGACTTTTTTAGTGCCCTTTCGGTACCTTTATCTTTTTATTTCGAAAAAATATTTTGCAGACAGCTTGAAGCAATTTTAAGTCACTTCCTAGCATGTGAGACGATCGTGTGGGTGCATAAACCACCAATTTAACACTCAAGAAAGCAAAAAAAAAAAAAATGCAAAACTTATCTCATAGCAACAAAAGCATCTTCAATATTAAATCAGAATTCACATCAAAGTCCTAGATATGATTTCTAATTAACACGCAATCACTCAATTTTTTGTTTAATGAAAATCATGATTTATGCAATGCATGTCACTAATCTAACATGAGATGATATGACATGGCAACATGACCTAAACTACATGATAGTAGTAAAGTAATTCTTTTGAACATGCAATAATTAAATATGCAATTTAAATTAACCAAAATGACCTAATTCTCATGACGGAAAATTTCTAATTAAATGAACCTAGCAACCATCACTAATGAGAATATTAGTTTGAACTTGAAGACCCATAGCTGGAGTCCTTTTAGATAGAATGAGAACAGTAAAAAGGAAATGTTGAAATAGTGCATCCAGAATTCACACCACCCGTATGTACACGGTGAGTGTATTACTTTATTTCTCTTTTTCCTCAAAATACTAATGAGAATATTAGTTTGAATATGCTCAATGCTGTTTCCCTTGATGAAACGTGCAAAACCTGCATTGCTGCCCAATTTTATTAGTTATTATCGTTTAATTTAAAATTAATCTCCACGGCAATTCTTCTTTCTTTGCGAATGCCTAATGTAGAAGATTAAAAAGAGTACCCAGACTCAAACTCAGAAAATCCTAAACATGGTTAAAATCTATAGGGCCATAAAAAGCCTACTAGTCATTTTTGCAAGGTAAGCCAGTCCCATCAGTCAACACTACAGCCAATCTCATCAGTCAACGCTCAACACGCTTTCTACAAATCACCTACGCTACTCACTAGCTCAATGTAACGGTTGAATCACGGATAACCAATGCGAAAAAGGAGTTCATTTAAACTTCAGAGCAACGCTCAATTGCCAGATCACTTGCTCTGCTCATACCAGTTAGAGCATCCGCTACAATCAAATAATGTAACTCACACAGACACCAAAAATGGCCTTCTAAACTTCCAATTCCTATTTTTACAAGCATAATGTTCGTACCACACGCCAAAGTTACAACGAGAGGATTCGAAAACCAACAAGAAAAGCAAAGAATATAAAGACCCAGAACCACAAACTCCAACAAGGGAAGACCCTGGGCGTGAAAAAGGCGATGCCTTGAGGGCCAAGTTGACCTTGTTCCGTCTCTTGAGCTTGGGGAAGGCGTTCAAGAGATCGGATTTCAAGAGCCGAGCGAGGATCGTGCCGAGGGTGTGGTTCAACCGAAGAGTGGATTTGGCCAGCTTGACGGACTGGAGAGCTCGTATGGCCTCCGTCGACAACACGTTTGACCCCACAATGACCTTCTCTTACTGTTGCTAAGCCCGCAGGCGACGAGGCTCGTGGTGGGAGCTTGGTGGAGACGCGGCCGGACAGAGCGAAATGGAGACAGAGAAGCTTTTTCACTTCGGATTTTGGGTTCGGTATGTCCTAGGTGGTGAATAGGTCGGTCAAATTATTGGATTAGGTCGGATTGGAAATCATTTAATTCAAATTGATGAATTTAATCTATTTTAATTTAATCATTTAATCGCTCTTTTCTAATATAATTTCAATTACAACAATATATATAAAAGGAAATAAAGAAATCTTTCCCTTCCATGTGCATGATATAAGCCAAAGCTAAATTGGAGTTAGTGTAAGTAGGACACTCGCACCAAAACAAGCGGCGACTGATTTTCTCCAGACAGGAATCTCTCTTAATCTTCTTTTTATTAATCGATTGTTGATTCCCACGATATGAAGTTGTTCCATCTGTCATAAAATTAAATTTATAGGAAAAATATAACATTTGTAAATTAAGATTGTGTTGAAATAATTAGGAGATTCTCTATATCTCTCAACTGTGCTGGTTTTCTCCTCAACCGAACGAATCGGTTCGTGTAGCCTGCCAGACCAGTTCTCTAACTTTTCCGTCCAGTTCAGTTACTTTTTGACCGGTACTCTTGGTATTTCGAAATGCTGAGTGTTGTTTAGGCCTTACTTTCTCCAAGGCTGTCCTCGAATGTGTTGTTCTCTTCACCTTCTTTATCCATTCAACTATTTTCAAGGTTTTTTTGTATTGATAATGTCATGGGATATAGAGACAAATAATTTCTTAAAATTCTACCCAAAATGGTACTATTACTCATCGTTTTTATCCAAGAATTTCATAACGAAACGGTCGAGCAAAGGGTAAACATACGCAGGTCTTAGGGCGATTAATATGAAACTATCTTTGAGTAATTTAGCATTTCTCTTTCAGAAATGAATTGTATTTACATTTTCATTTAAATGTGAGGAGCATTCTATACTTGGGAATTGCGCTAGAAATTATAGAGTAAGAAAAAGGCATTGGCAAACAGACATGTTTGTAATATTCAAAACACTAATGGGCATGACTTGATTATTATTTTAGGCTCACAGTGTATCTATATACCTCTTAAATTAGGCAATATCATTCATGATCTAAGACCGAATCTACACCTTGATACTGCGGTGGTTGGAGACCCCCGCTTTATGATTGGGTGATTCAATCAAGATCGAAGAATGCTTTCGGCTTTCTTGCGTATGAATTGATTTATAATTAGCACACGATTCCACAAGATATAGCCAAAGTTCTTTATCAATTGGACTGCCCGAACAAGCACACCAAACATACGACTGGATGGGTTGATGTTGCTATCGACGATTTGACAACGCGTTCCGTCATTTGACTACCTTTGGGGTCGATGGTGATACGTATAAATACTAAATAGAGAGACTTCACCTACTACTTTCGATCATGAAAGAGAACCTAACACGCATGATGATAATGATGATAACAATCAAGTTTGTGATGGATTGGTCTTTAATTACACGTTTTATCCTTGAATGGTCAGAAGCTTAGTGTTTGTGGTTCACTGACTATGTATCAAGTCATCAGGTAAAAGTTTACAGTAAGTAAATACAATTGCATGATCGTTGTGTTGGATATTAACAATTTTGAAATATTTGAAAGTAATATGGTTTATAGAAATTATGACAGTCATGAAAGCTATTACTCTATAACTGTTTTATAATTTTTCATAATGGTTAACAATGGTTATGTAACGGTGAATGCAATCAGTTTTGTAACTATTGCATAACGGCTTTATAACGGTCATGTAACAGTGTTGTGAGGCCTTGTAACGTCTAATTTATTTTTTCATAAACTCTCCATTATTTTACAACAATTTTATAACAAGTATCGATTTATTGATTATAAATTGATTTATAATGGTTTCTTAATGGCTCTTTCTTTCATTTGAATAGAAAAACTTCAAACCACAATTCTTAACTATATATCAAATTAAAAGAGAATTTTACTTTCCTTCTCATTTTTAATTTGCTAGTTTATACACATAATGTTGTTCTCATTCCTTCTATTACTTTGTGTAGAGTGAAAAAGAAAAGGTCATTGTATCTTAGAAGGATCACCACTAGAACCTATCACATCAAGTTTTGTATTCGGAGAGGCAGAATTATCTTTAAGGACAGTATTTGTACGCCTCAAATAATTTATATTATGTTTTCATAATTTTCAATAGATTTCCAATCATTCTTATTTTTCATATTCTTTAATATTTTTCCAACAAATTTTGTGTGTATAGTGGTTCTTACATTGAGGTTAAATTCAACTAAAGCATCAAGCACTTACAAACATTTGGGTAATCACTTGAAACTTATGCTCATATGCAATCAAGTCCTTTGAGATATTTAATTTGGCATGTTAAGGATATTAGGAAGTTAAGGATATTAGGAATTTCTTTAGGATAATTTCATACATTAGAGATATTTGATAATTCTATTCATTCTATGCATCTCTCAAGATTATACGTATATCTTCTTTTTTTTTTTTATTATGCATACTTGATTGATATATGTTACCTTATATAGTCATTTTGTAATGCTTATAAATAGGCTAATATACTACTCATTATAATATATCCAAGTACATAGAAAATTTTCCATTTCACTTTTTTTCACTTTATTCTTAAGTTAATATCATAGCCTCATTTCCTAAGACAACCCATTTCACCAGTACACTTCGCATCCAGTGCACCCCATGCACCCGTTGCATAATAAGTCTATCATCGCCACTCAACATTGTTCATCCAAGTGCCTCATTCCCGTCTAAGTAAGCTCCACAATGTTAATGTTACAAGTGCCTCATTCTTGTCTAAGTAAGCTCCACAATGATAATGTTACGACATTGGCAATGCATTGCCAAGTCAAGCTTTCGATGCCGTGAAGACACGTCTTCGTACAATAACTTTTGCTTAGCAAAATCTTGGCTTATTCCGCTTGCTATAGCCATGCTAACCATATTGACCACATTTGTTCAGTTACTGTTCCGATAACATAGTTGATCGTAAAGGATGCATGCTTTTGGCCTTCAATTCTTGACTTTTCACTTCTCATTTCGAAAAGCCAACACCAACATCAAACTCTTCACCATTAAAGAGCAACATACTGAAATCCCATTGTCAACATAAGCTTGGAGCTGTCACATGCATCACCATGCACCTATTGAGGTATGGTTCATATTTTCCATCAATAGAAAAGCACGGGGTCCTCGGGCTAGGGATGGGGGCAGGGCCCTTGGGCTGCCAAATGGCTTTTATAATTTGGATTTGTATTTTAGTAATAGTTTAGGCTTGGACCCATAAATAACTACCGAAGTGGCCTAGGACTTTCTTAGTCCCTAGAGTTTTCTTGTGTCACCTATATATAATGGGCGCGTTTGTTTGTGTTTCTATTTAAAAAATGTTCCAGGGAACAGAAATAGAAAAAACTATTTCTGTTCCGGGAAACAATTTTTGACCAGAAAGATGCGTTTGGTAAACTTGTTCCGGGAATAAAAAATGAATAGAAACACGTTTGGTAAATTTATATTCTTTTTTTGTTTCTTTTAATTTTTTAATATTTTTATTTTATTTTTCCTTTTTTCCTTTCTTTTTTCTTTTTTCTTTTTTTCTTCTTTTGGCCGGTCGATGGGAGCGGCGGCCTCGCCCGGCCCACGGCGAGGCTCGTCGTGGTTGGGCGAGGCTTGGCCTCGCCTTGGCTAGGCGAGCTCGGCCTCACCCAAATCCAGCAAGGCCGAGCGTCGCTGGCCCCTGGCGAGGCTCGGCCTCGCCCCCAGTGACGCTCGGCCTTGCCCAGATTCGGCGAGGTCGCCAGCCCTCAACGGCCAGTTGCCGGCCATGGCTGAGGTTGGCGACCGGCCAAAGAAAAAAGAAGAAGAAAAGAAAAGAAAAGAGAAGAAAAGAAAGGAGAGAGAAAAAATGTTCTTCAAAAGTGTTTCTGGAACAAAAAAACAATTTTTTTTTGTTTCTCATTTCCGTTCCAATTTTGTTCCGAGAACAAAAAAACAGATTTTGAACAAAAACGCGTGCAACCATGCACGCCCAATATCTTTTTCTTGTAATTGAGTGTGGTAACATAGAGGTGGGAGGTGCCAATTATAGTGGAATTATCTACTGGATGTAATCTTATTTTAAGGATGAATCAAGATAAACCTTATGTCTCAATTTCTTTTTCTCGCCTTACTCTCTATTTCATTGTATTTGTGCACATAATCCTAACAATGTTGCTCCTTCTCAAATCTATTGAGTGCTGAATTCATAAGTGTTTGTGTCACTGTTCCCCTTGATTTCAAACTCAAGTTGACTTAATCAGCATGAGTTTGAGAGGATGTTAAAGATAATTATGGGTTTCTCTAAGATAATTTTCTATATTAGAGATATTTGATAATTCCGATGATTCTATACACACACACATGTATGTATATCAAGATTGTGCGTATATCTTCTTTTCATTGTATACATCTTGATTGATATATGTTACCTTAGATAATAATATCATAAAACCTATAAATAAGCTAATGTATTCTTCATTATGATGTATCGAAATACATAAAAAAACTCTCCAATTCACTTTTCTCCTTTATTCTTAACTCGGCAAATTCAGCCCTATAAATGTTAGCAAATGAATCAATTAAGTCCTTTCGATAAGTATCCGATCATTCTTATGCCTGACACTATCATGTAGGGTTTCAATTAAATTTAACCGACCAAGATAGTAAGAGGGATTGGGAATAAAAACCAACCATGCTCTTACCTAAGCATGCCTTTCTCAGCCTTTTGACTAAGATCGAGTATAATATTTGTTAAATGTGTGATGCTCACTGCATTTTGATCTTTTTGTGGGTATAGAGCAAATACTTGGTTTAAAGGGAAGTGTAAACCAGTTTATCACTATAATTCACCAAGACCGCCCAGGAACATTTTGAGTACATTTTGGTCGTGGCGGATGCTTTCGGTTTTGGTGCTTCTCTTTCTCTGAGTTTCGGAAAGAAAGTTGATTCAGTGCTAAATCGAAGTTGAAAAGGCATCAAAATCTGACTATCCCAATATCAAAAGACAGAAGAAGTTGTTCTTTATGAATCAAGAAAATTTGGGTCTCACAATGCATGTCACGTCAAAAAAATATTAAGTAGATCTATCTAGCCACGATAAGTCACTCCATTCAGTAATCACCACGTGTCCAGATAGGGCTCACTTTTCAGTCTCTTGTCTCTTGGCTCACTTTCCGTCCATTCTTTCTTTCAGTCACCGCCACCGTCAGCCATGCCGATGAAGCCCCCGCCACCAACCGCGGCATCCTCTCGCTAGCCTTGCCCAACTGTGAGTTGGATTTTATTTTTTCTTGTGGAGTTAGGGAGGGGTCATCTAGAATTTCTTCCTATTGGGGTTTTGCTTGTTCTGGTCCTAAATTCGTGAGAAACTTTTGATTTTTTTTTTTTTCAGGGCTTCAGACAGTTCTGGATTTGAAAGGGAGATTTGGATGGGTTTCTTTCTTCGTTGGATGTTGGTTTCCTCCCAGGTGCACCTCCAATGTGACGTAGTACGACGTCCCCATCACGCGCTCCGTGGTCACCTTACCCCCATTGCCAAGCTAGATCATCGACCCCAAATTAGCGAGCTTTCAGATTGTTGCACCACTCGAGCAGAACAGTGTTGCGCTTCCACATCGCGGTGGACGATTCGGAGGCCGTGGTAGTGCGCCTGTTTAACGAAATGGGAGGTCTCGAGCACAAAGAGCGGGCGATGGGCCGTGAGGTCGAAGAGGGTGTGGCGGTAGCAGAGCTTGAGGACGAGGGAGAGGCAGTCCGAGAAGTCGAAGGCGTTCAAGATGTATGGTTGGGAGAGAGAATGCTGGGATATAAGTCACGACGCCTATTGTGAGTGTCTTGGCCACGTTTAGTGCAAGGTGCAAAAGAGAAAGACGAGATTGATCAGGTACCTCACCTGTGCGAGTGGCAATTATTGATTATTATAGTTTTAGATTGATGTAATAACGCCTACTCAATATTTTCTCAAATCAACCCTAGGACTCTCGACTTTTGAAAAGTGTGGCTTAAGGCTAATGTGGCAAGACAAACCCATCCACCTAAATTTTGACTAAATATTTAGGATTAGAATACATAGAAAATTAGAAACCAATTTGGTCTTAACCAAGAAGGATTTTCACATCATGTAGACATCAATATTATTTTAACCACCCCATGTGGCGGCAGCATTGGTTCGAGCTTTGTCCTCCTCACAATGGGGACAAATTCAAATCCCAACGTCGTCATTGGTGGACTTACCCGTGGCGTCAGGATAGTGGTTTTCTTAACGTCACTCCAGGGCTTATTCGTCGTCTGCCAGTTATATGGGGTTTCCTAGATCACAAAAAGAAGAAAATATATATATATATATATTATTTGCATCAATCAGGTTTTTATTTTCCCTAATTTTACCTTTTCGGATAAATAAAAATAATAATATATAATTAAAAAAAAAAAAAAGAGGGTAAGAGCCGCGCGGGCTCGGGGCTGGGCATTCGCCCCAGCCCACGTATCTGTCCTTTTCTCCGCTCAAGCCCCAGGCCCAGCTCACTCCAACTTCCCCATTTCGGCCCGGCCCGGCTATCCCATCTCCTTCCTCCTTCTTCCTCTTCACGCTACCGGGGATCACGGGACGCACAGCAAAGCAGGCGCAGAGCAGAGCGGACGGTGCTGGAGGCGATAGGTGATTTGACGTGACGCCGGTTCAGCCGAGGTGGGGGCCGGTCGGCGTGCTAAGGACCGGCGGCCGAAGCGCCTCCGCCGACCGCCGACCGCCCTTCTCAGCCTATACATAGAAGGCCGGAGGAGAGAGCAAGGGAGGAGAAGAGAGCGAAATCTGAAAGAGTGAGGTGTCCTCAATCTGGCGGCTCCCGGCGCCAAAACCTCCGGTGGGTTCTCGACTTTTGCTTTGGTCTAAGCCCGCCTTTCCCGAGGATCCTGGCTCGAAAAGACACGAGCGCGGCCGGCCATGGCTCGACTCGTTTTGCGCTTGTCTTTCGGTCACCGTCGCCGAGTCGGGTAGGGCCCTATCACCCGAGTGCGCAAACACACCCCATTTTGCCCTGTTCTTTGGGGCTCGCCGAACGAAACTCGCGGTTCTTCGGCTCGCACACAAGTTCCGACCCCGGCGGCGCTGCCGTTCCCCTCTCTCTGGACCTCACCAAGATGCTGGTTTCTATCTCAGTTGACATTTGATGTCCCAGTCCGGCTCTCGTTAGCTTTTCAGTTGACGCGCCCCAGCGACGGCGGCCGGCCACGCGGAGGGCACCGCCGAGGGATGTCGCTCACCTCAGTTTCACCCCGTCGTGGCTGCGTCGAGACGTGCTGGCGGAGGAGTCGAGCCTGACATGGGCACCGGGTCGGTTCCGGGTCGTGACCAACTTCAGGGTTTGGCCCTGAGGCTGGGCTTTAGATAGGGGTAATGGGCTGGTTTTGGTTTAGTTTAAATTGCGTATGGGCTTTTTTGTTGCTGTCTATTTTGGGTTGCGAGTGTAGCCGGAATGGGCCCATTCGCCGAGCCCAATCCAGCCAGGGACCAAGGCCGGGGGCTCGGGCTGGTTTCGACTCGGTTCCGCATGACTTTATATTATAATACTATGTTATTATTATTATTATTATTATTTTGGTAAGGATAATACTATGTTATTATTTTGATATTAAAAAATATATTTTTGATTAATTCAAAAAATTCAAAAAAAAAAATTATGAAATTAGCAAAAAAATCAGAAAAATCTAAAAAAATCATTTTTTTCAAAAATTCAAAAAAAAGCTTTAAAATAGCCTTTCATGGTTTTTCCTTAAAATAATTAAAATCCTTAAAAGAAAACAAAAAAAAAATTGTGCTCAAGTTTTTGGAAAAAAAATATGGGATTACTGTTTACACATTTCTTTTATTTTAATTGTGCCCTTATGATGTGTGGATTGCTATTACCTTAACCTGGTTAGGACAATACTACCAAAAAAAAAAAAAAACCTAGGTAGGAATTGAGTCATAGGACTCATGATTAGTATAAAATGTTGTATAAATGCTTCACTTGATATTAAATGGGCATTAGTTGATTAACTAGGGATTTAATTTCTCTAATTGCATAGGAGTAAAATATTTCTTTCAATATTTTACTTAGATTTCTAATTAACTTACCGCAAATCGATTAATGACGATTCCTAAATGAAGTAAATTGCAGTTAAAAACTTGGACTATAAGTCACGAATTGATAGGCTTAGAAAAGCTTGGACTATGCTTAAACTTAGCGCCCCATGGAGGGCTCTAACAGGTTGTAACAATATTTTCTCCCATCAGCCTTAGGTTTTGTTTGAAGCTCTTATATAGGCTCTCAAGTTTAGTTTTTGAAGCTTAGAATTGCTTAGTGTTTGATTTTCTTTTCTTCTTTTTTTGCTTTAATTGTTTTTTTTTTCTCTTCTAATCTATTTTGGGAGTTTGTGTACGTGAATAAACTTCTACAGCTGTTCTTGAGTGACCGTGGAGACCAACTCAACTATTTGTCCAGTCAATAGCCACCAAGGAGGATGTGCATGATGTGGCTCCATAACCTATCCAAGATTAAGCCACTCTCCTCTCTTGATTTAGATTAAGGTCTATATCTAGAAATTTTACTCTCCCAATCTAGATCTAGATATAGATCTAAGAGTTCCTTATAGGTATTCGATATGTGTTCTTTCGACATATCATTGTCGGTTTTGCACTATGATAATAATGAGGACGTTAAAATTACACGCATAGGAGATCTTAGCATATGTTTATCACTTAATTTGGTAATCAACTGCCGAACGTTTACATTGATAAATCTATTCTCAAAAGATGAAAGTGTGCTTCTAGCTATAAAATATGCTTTGTTATTTGTATTCTGGCATTTACTTCCTTCCGTAATGATTTGGAATTCGCTAGGGTTGAAAACTTTTTATCAACCTCTATAGTATAATTCTGAGAAATGAATGAAATCCTATTTTCAAAAAAAATAAAAATAAATAACAACTTTAGATTTTGTCCTTACCATTTCACTGGGGTTCTTCGCCGAATCGCCATATGAATGAAGCCCAAAAGAGTAGGGATTTTTCACACTTCTACAATTTACAGGAGTGCAAATCTTCCATCCATACAAAAAGAAAAGGGGCTTTGGTAATATAATTTTGACAGTAAACTATTCGATTTTCGAAAACTTTGATCTGTGCATGCCACAAAAATAGTTAGAGCATTGAAAATTGTAATGATCCCTTATTTGGTTGTTTAATTTGCATTTCGTGACTCATTTTATCAAATATCTTGTGGATTCATATTCTCTATACATGATCAGAAACGCCCAACTTCCTTCCCTCGATTGCCTCGAGTAGTTAGCAAACTTACACATCTCGGAATCACATTTCTGATGAAATTTGATCAACAAGCAAAATTCCATATATCAAAATCTTCTCCTTCTTCTTAGAAAAATCAGGTCAGGCAATAACCTTTATGGACCGAACCCGATTGATTCAGTCACGGCCCACATTTCTCCGTTCACCCGGGCCGCTTGTTGGGCCCGATCAAAACACACCAGAATCACGGTTCCTTGCTTGATTGTGAATTGGATTTTTTTTTTTTTTTTTTTTTTTCTAGTGGAGTTAGGGGAGGGGTCATCTTTAGTTTCTTCCTACTGAGATTTTGCCAGGGATAAGCACGGTTCTTAAACAGAATTGGAACCCGTGGTCCGGTTCGGTATTTAACTCTAGAGAGCGAGGTTCTGGTTCTCGGTTCCATTTTTTTGGAATAGGAATCGAAATTCCTAAACATAAAAACTCTAATTTTGCTTCAATCTTCAGTCTTCTTCACTTCCCCTTTTCTTTCTATTTCCACTCTGCAACGCTCCACCCCGAGTCATCGACGACCCCATGCTGCTCGCCGCCCTCGACGCCGCCGTCACTACCCACGACGTCGCCGCCGACGCCGCCGCCGCTCCATTTGACGACGCTGCCGACTCTCGCCGTCGCGGGTGCCGCCTCCCAACGACAAGCTGCTACCGGGCTGCCACCGCGACGCTGCTATTGTTCCACCGTCGGCAGTCCTTAACCTCGCCCACTTCTCCGATCTCTCCCGGCTCCCCGATCACGTCCTCCTCGATCTCTTCTTCGTAAGCTCTCTCTCTCTCTCTCTCTCTCTCTGTTTGTGGGTATCTGTATCTGGGTTTTCTTTGTTTTGTCTTGCTTTCGTGTCCACAGGCGGAAAGGTCGGAGCTTGAGCCGGGGTCGGCCTTTGTTTGGGCTTTAGAAATGATGGGCAGTCGATGGTTTTGAGGATGTGGTTGAATCGGTGTTGAACGGGGATTGCCGTGTGCTGGAAAGATTTGGGTCGTGATCTTGTTAGGCATTTGCTTCCGTTTGATCGGTGAAAGCGCCTATGAGGAGTTTGTGGAAATTGATTTGTGTGAGAGCTGCTAATTGTTGGGTTCACGCTTATGAGAGAGATCTGATGAAGATGGAAAGAGTCGATTATACTGACTGAATTTTTGTGTCGTAGGAAGTAGATGATTTCATGGGTATGTCTACAGTGCAAATGTTATGAAGCATTTGTCATATCTATGTTATGATAATTGGATTCTATTTTGTAGTTCTGTTCTGTGAACGAGAAAAACAGAGATCTCATCTTCTCTGTTAAGATCAAATCGGCTCCGATTGAGTTCACTTCGTTGATTGCATATGTCCTGAATTGACTGTGTACGAAACCCGGTCTTATATTCAAGTTGAATATGCTTAATCTCATTCCCCAGACGAATGCACGCAACCTGTTTGTTCGTATTTCTCCGAGATATGGCTATGAGCAAGTCTATGTTATTGTCTAGATCTGAAGTTGTTTGAACATAATACACATGATGCCAATTGTTAGTGTGGGCTGTGAATCAAATTTCAGAAGATAATGTCTTTTTGTCCTTTTCAACGGTACAATTCCTTGAGGTCGGATATAGACAACATTTTCAGTATCCACTGTGCTGTTTGAATATTGGTGTCGAACCTGTTCCCCAAAGATGAAAAGATTCATTTTGTTATCTTTCATATGAAGTCTTGCTTCAAATTAATACCACTGTTTTTGGCTATAAGTCAATATAAATTTACAAAATCTTCGTTATGCACTCTATCTTGTGCTTGTGCCTTATACTTTTTATGGCATAGTGCTATCTTATACAAAACAACGCAACTACCCTTTATTATTATTTTTTTCCTTTTTTTTTTCCTTTTTTGGGCAATTAGTATATGCTTTATGAAGTGAGTGTGTGTGTTTTTTAGGGAAAAGATTATTAAGAGTTCGCGATCAGGACAAAGTTGAACACCTCATAACACACTCATTCAAATACACCAATGAGAAAATTACTGAAAGGGAAAAAACTAATAGTGGGAAGAAATCACACGGGGAAAATTAGTTTCGTACCCCCAAAATGAAGAACCAAAAGCGAGGGAGTGGGCATGAGATTGCTCAATACTTAGGGACTTCTTGACTGTCTGAGTCTCTTCCAATTTGCCACCTTCACCGCTATAGCCACATGTACCTTATTTATTGCTTGATCCACAAAGCTGAAATACGCATGCCTCCAGTCCTTCTTGAACTGCAGAACTCCAAAAAAGCCCCAAAACCCAGTCGCAGCTCCAAACATTACGACCACGTAGAACAAGGCCTCTTCAAGATCTTTAGGATGAGAGATTTCCGGTACTTGAGGTGCCTCGGAACTAGGGCATTCTCTTCCCAAAAGATCACCACATAGTAGAGGATTGCCTGCATAAATAAAAGGATCGTCGAGGGTTTGGATTTGATTGCCTTTTGGAATCTGCCCCTTAAAGTTGTTGTGTGATAGGTTGAGGTGGCTTAGATATGTCAATGATGAAATGCTTTGAGGAATTGCTCCTGAGAGGTGATTGTTGGAAAGATCAAGAGACTCCAGTGACATCATGTCCCCGATGCTAATGGGAATGTCTCCGGAGAGCAAGTTGTGTGACAAGTTCAAACCATGCATGTTTGAGAGGAAAGTAAGTTCTTCGGGAATCGACCCAATCAAGTTGTTGAGTGACAAATCCAAATTGACCACAAGTCGTAGATCAATTTTGGTGTATTCATTATATCTTCCGTTCATGATCTCAACCACATGTTCTTTATTCCACTCCAGTTCTTTTCTCCACGGATCAGGTAGAAAGCTTTGATATGAACTTTTCATGCCATATATATCGCCAAGACAAGATGGGATCGTTCCGGTCAAATTGTTTGCTGCCATATCTAATATTTGTAATAATGAGATTGAGCAAAGCTGCAGAGGAATGCTGCCAGTAAAACTATTATTTCGTAGCCTCAAGATCTGCAAGTAGTTAAAGCTATCGTTGAACCATGTCGGAATATTTCCGGAAAAGTTATTCTCTCCAAGGTCTAAAATTATCAAATTATTGCAATTACCCATAGCCAGAGGAAGCTCCCCATTGAGATTGTTTTCATTCAAGTGTAGGGTTGAAAGTCCTTGTAAGGATCCGATTGAGCTTGGAATTACTCCAGACAAGTCATTGAATGACAAAGTCAAGTGAGACAAAGTCAAACCCTTCCAACAGTCAGGAATACTGCCGAATAGCTTATTATCGCCAAGATTTAGATCAAACAAACCCTCTTCACATAAAGATGATGGTATCGTGCCATTGATACTATTATCATTGAGATACAAAGTCTCTAGGTGCATCTCACCAATATTGGTTGGAAGAGATCCAGAGATCAAGTTGTGGGAGAGATCTAAAATGGAACAGTGAGAAGACATGTTTGGCAAGGGTCCCGTGATTTGATTGTACGAGAGATTGAATTGGCCAAATGTCATGTTGGCTAACCATTTAGGCAAAGTCCCAAAAATTGAAGCATTTGAGAGAGATATATTGTTAGCTTTGACTTGTGTCTGCATCCACTGGGGAAACACAGTCTCGAATTTACAGGAATTCATCCGAATAGATATCAGTTGAAAAGGTGGTATCCAGCTATGTTCTCCCTTAAAAGTCAAGTGCTTGTTGTCATTGATATCCAAATCCTTAAGCCTCCCTAAATTGGAAAAATGGATTTCCGAAATCTGCCCTTCCAAAGAATTGTCAAAAAGATATAGAACCGAAAGATGGGAAAGTTCTCCAAACTTATCGGGTATAGTGCCGCTCAAATGATTACTGTTAAGACACAAGTCTTGTAAGAACTGTAGTTGCCCTAATGACTCAGGAATTTGCCCATAGAATTGATTATGAGAAAGATCTAACAGTCTCAATGATGACAACAAACCTAATGATGAAGGAATGGTCCCATTCAATCGATTATGAGAAAGATCTAACAATCTCAATGATGACAGCAAACCTAATGATGAAGGAATGGTCCCATTCAATCGATTATTTGAAAGATCTAACAATCTCAATGATGACAATTGACCCAATGGCAATGGAATGGTCCCATTCAATCGATTATTTGAAAGATCTATTGTAACCAAGTTTGGCAATGCTCCAATGACTCTAGGAATTGGACCTGAGAAGAAATTGTTGCCAAGCTCTAAGTACCTTAAGTGTATAAAGTTCACCAACCAATTTGGCAAAGCACCGCTAAGATTATTATGATATATCGTTAGACTCTCTAAGTTATAATCGAAGAATCTTGATGAATTTCCTGGAGATGTCGAAATCTCTTCTTTGATTTGGTTACGAGACAGACGCAATGATTTTAGGTACTTCATACTCTTCAAGAATGAGAATAAGCCTCCTTCGATGCTGGGAAAAAGATTTCCCTCAAGATTGAGATGAACAAGGCTTGTAAACTTGTCAAACCACATAGGAATCGGAGAGTGGAAAGAGTTCCTTGAAAGATCCAAATGTTGGAGAAAAGTCATATTTTGGAGTATACTTTTGGGGATAGGACCTTCAAGGAGATTGTATGAAAGATCAAGGTACTGAAGATGAACAAGAGAACTGGAGTTTGCAAAGTAAGTTGAAGAAAGATGGAATTTGAAAAGTGCACAAGCTGAAAAGCTCAAATGTGATAAAGACGGGAGCATGCCGATCACTTGCAAGAGGTCTATTTGCATGGCAATGTTTAAGCCACTCATGTCGAGATAATTTAGTGACCGAAGATAAGAAACCCATTGGATATCATCAATAGCCAAAAATCCTAGATCATCATGTAGATCAAGGACTTCCAACTCGGTGAGGTTTCCCAATTGCCGAGGGACTATTCCATGAAAGTTGCCAGATGACAAATTGAGGAACCTCAATCTTTTCATCAAACCGAGGAATTCAGGTATTCCATTATTGAAATGGATGCCACTCAAGTCCAAGTAGTTCAAGTAGGTCAAGTTGAGTAAAGAAGAGTTCAACTTACCAGTCATGGAGAGCGTCTGTTTTACGGGACTAACAATAGCACCATTATAGTCTCTTGCAATCTGGGGTAAGAATTGGAGCTTGACAACATGACCATACACTCCATCACAAGTGACTTCTTTCCATTGGCAGCAATCTTCACCTTTCCAAGAAGAAAGTAAGCGAAATGGGTCTGAGAGGCTTTGTCTAAGCTGGAGCAAAGCTTCTCTTTCTTGTTTTATGCAAATGGATGTTGAATTTTTGCAAAAGCATACACGTGAATGATCTAAAATAAGTAATAGGATTACTAGTGCAAGCACTTTGGAATAGTATCTCCCCATAAGGAACAAAGGAGAGAATAGATGTAAGCTTTTGAGAGCGTTTGAGGGTTCTCTTAGGAAACCCAAATCACTTAAATAGAAGGGCAACGGGAGATTTACTTATGCGTATACATGTTTATCATATCAAAGGATGTATATTCAACACATGTGAGGTCCACGTGTCACAATCATAATCAGGAAGAAAAGGCACGTCCACTCTTGCAATTAGACCGCATAAAATGATGACCGGGCCCCATCTAGAAGAAAAAATGAATCATCTACAAATTAGGGCAAGTCAACGCACTATTGAGGAGATTGTGGAGAAATTCTCCAGTTTTTGCAGCGTTGGACACGGACCAAGTCAAAGTATTTTGGGTCTAGGTAATAGTCATACAAGGTTAACTTTTTGTCAAAATGTGTGCCTATAAATATATCATCTATTTCAAATTACGAACTTAACTAAGTTACCAATTTTTAAATAACAACATTAATTATAGTGTTCCATTCACTACAACAGATAAAAATAAAATCACTTGTTAAGTCAATCGAAGAAAAATTGGTAAAATCACTCAAATTTCAAGAAACACCATAATGTCCAATAGTTTCATAAGTGGGAGCTTATAACTATTGAACCTACTTAGATCGACATTCATTTCAAAGTTTAAAACATGGATTAACGGCCAACTAAGTATTATCATCTACTTCTTTAAGCTGTATACATCTAATACAAGACTTCTTTCTTCCGTAGTCTATCGCTGGTAAACTCAATAGTAATTTCATACAAGCATTTCGTAACTTTAATAGGATGGCAAACTACACAAATAAATGTTGATAAATTGTTACAAAAGTCGGTAATATTATAGTGCCCAAATACATATCGGTAGGTGATTTGAGTTGTCACAACCCAAATCCATAATAAAAATTGAGGGAATGACTAGTCAAAGAAGAAACCTTCAACCAAATTTAGAGATTTTACGAAAACATCAATACAATAAAACCTTTCATATATAACAACAAAGTTAAAAGCATTATGAATTAATCAAAATGAGAGCTTCATAATTTCATTTTAATAGCTTTTACTCAAATAGTCTAAAAGTGAGTCTCATTCTACTCTAGATTGTTCTCAATGTGACTTGAGTAAATTCCCTTATTCTTGGAACCTAAAGTGGTAATAAAAGTGGGGTGAACAAAATCATAGTACTGTAATTGGCAATCACCACTCCTATTGGATCAAGCAAAATATAATGCAGTTTTAGAAACTGAGTGTGCATCAATATGTATCAAGACAATTGCATTCATTGAATTTCCATGTATCATGGTAATGCATATATTCCTACAAGTCATAAGGTATGCATCATCAATATAGTATTGCCAGCATATGACAAACTCATTTGATCGCTCATGTCAAGAAAATTCTATAGTCACGCTTCGCCACACATTGACTGTGTTTAAATCATGGGTATGTGTTGGTCATGGAAGCCACAAAACCAGTTTGTGCATAAGTATGTCATATCATGTCTCAATACGTGGGTTGATAGTGAGCATCAAATCATACCACAATGCAACATGTTGGCATCAAAAGAATCACTAGGATTGTTACTCGAAGATGCCAAGTGTTATTGCATGCAAAACCCCGCAAATATATATATATATATATATATATATATATATATATATATATATATATATATATATATATATATATATATATATGGTGTATGGGTGTGTTGTGTTCCCATCTCATATGATATCGGGCGTCCATGTTAATGGACACATGCATCCAACATATCTAATTAGTAGGGGGAATCTAATGATCGCTTTGACTTTCAATTGCAATTAAAAGTTTAAATATTTCTTTCAATTAAAGTCAGTGAAATTGAAAATCTACGAATAACTCCGGTTCAAATGAACGTTTATCACTTTTCGATCAATCTCGTTCTTCATCCTTAGAGATTATTTTATTTTCCTTTTGATGAGCAGCTATCCCGGCAGAGTAGTCATGCCTCATTTTCATAGCTTGAAGTCAAACTTTAAATAGAGAGGCGTTCCCCTTTGCTCACTACTATTAACCAATAACATCAACTTCCCTTAGTCACATCACTCCGGAAAACCCGCAAGACCCGCAAGCGCCAAGTCTAAGTCTTGAGGTCTTTGTCCTCATCCTACCTGATCTCTTTTTTTTTTTTTTTTTTCATATGTCAAACTCATCGCTCGTGTCCTCATTCTGCAAGACTAACAAAATTCTAGTCCTCGACTTTCATTCACACTTGAACTAGAACAACCAATTGTCCTGAAATTTTCCAAAGTTCCAAACAGATCGAACAACACTAAAGCAAGCAACCGTATATTAATAGGATGTACACCTAATTCTGCCATTACCCAGAATATTCATCATGGTTCTTTTTTTAGTATAAACTCATTTATTCTGCAGTGCATCAAAGGGATTTTGTATAGATGAAGAAAATTGTAAGAATTTGCAACAGAAAATAATAAAAATAACCAATCAATTACCACTCTTAAATTTTCTCATCATCAAAGGATGACGGTAGTTAAAGAATTAAGAGCTAGATAACATTTTCGTAGGCGTGAAAATAGTCACAACTTCAACAAAATGCAACATTGCCATATACATAAGAGACTACCGAACTTTCTATTTGATGGTTTAAGTTATAAACTGTCTCTTTACCACCGAAAAAAAAAAGTAAATGTGAGAGAATCGGATGAATGAAGAAACATAACTAAATTATTCCCTCTAAAACATGAAAGCAAGTTACAAAAAATTCTTTGCAGTTGATGAGAGAGTTGAAATCGTATCAACTTCACACATTAAGAGTTTCTAAAAATTTGTAAGGGCTAAAATGTATATTCTTTGAGACTTTGTTATGCATATGCATTCTAGCATTTAAAATGTAACTACTACAATTTGACTGTCAAATATAACAAATGAAAATACATACTGCTTTTGGTCGGAACATGTCGCATTACTTAGGTAAATGCATGTGCACCATCTCAGATGATGTATTTTCAGTAGATATGGGGTCCACATGTCATAAAAATAAGCAAGAAGGACAAGCACATCCATTATTGTGATTGGACCCTGTCTAGAAGGGAAAATCGATTCTCACACAAGGAGATTGTGGAGGACTCCGTCCAGTTTTTGCAGTGCTGGACACGAACCAAGTCAAGTCTTTTGGATCAAGGCATTAATCACACAAGTTGATCTCTCTGTCCATGCCATTGACCAAGTCAAGTATTTTAAGAGTCGGTTATTATATATTAAAGAAAAACGCGTTCTTACTTTTAATAAGATATCATGAAGTGACAATCCACACATAAGTCCAAGTCAAATGGACATTTTCTATTTGTGCTTAAATCAAGTAACTTTCAGGATAATACATATTGATGTTATGGATTCCAGGAATATTCTCAAGAGTCACGGATGACATAGTTTATTGAGTCGATTGTACAATACCTTTTCTTTTCTGCAAAAAGAAAAAAAGCAATGCGATAGCTACTGTAGGATCATTCTCTGTGAATGAACAGGAGGAATAGGCTGAGCTTTGACCTTACATCGATTTTATTCAACTGATAATTTTCATACTACTAGCCTTCCACATAGTAGTACGTCTATGGGGATGCATAGATGGAGAAATTATTAACTAGGTTTATATTTCACCAAGCACACAGAAGAATTTAGGCTCCTTTCTAATTAATTATTGATTGATGTTCTTAATAAAAGATAGTTGGAAATGATGAAGTTAGCAAAAGGAGAAAAAAAAAGCGCAGTAGAAAATCATGCAACATTCCATTCTGGTGAGTATCTCTACATTATTGAATTGTCGATCTTACTGCATTCATTTGTAGAAACTTACATTGATGACAAGTGTACCTATGCAGCCATTACCCATTTTCAGTTGAAGGAGGATTAATTTAATCACTCAATCTGATCTATGTGGGTTAATATATATTAACAAACATACTATTGGAAGGAAAGATATTATTAAAAGGAAGAAATCACAAGAGCAAAAGAAGTTTCATACACCCAAATCCATAATAAGAATTGAGGGAATGACCAGTCATCCTCTACAAAATCAAAGAAGAAACCTTCGATCAAATTTAGAGATTTTACGAAAACATCAATACAATAAAACCTTTGATATATAACAGCAAAGTTAAAAGCATTATGAATTAATCAAAATGAGAGCTTCATAATTTCATTTTAATAGCTTTTACTCAAATAATCTAAAATTGAGTCTCATTCCACTCCACATCGCTCTCAATGTGACTTCAGCAAATTCTCTTATTCTTGGAACCTAAAGTGGTAATAAAAGTGGGGTGAACAAAATCACAGTACATCAATTGACAATCACCACTCATATTGGATCAAGCAAAATATAATGCGGTTTTAGAAACAGAGTGTGCATCCATAAGTATCAAGACAATCGTATTCATTGCATTTTCCATGTATCATGGTAATGCATATATTCCTACAAGTCATAAGGTATGCATCATCAATATAGTATTGCCAGCATATGTTAAACTCATTTGATCGCTCATATCAAGAAAATTCTATAGTCACGCTTCACTACACATCGGCTGTGTTTAAATTATGGATATGCGTTGGTCATGGAAGCCACAAAACTAGTTTATGCATAAGTATGTCATATCATGTCTCAATACATAAGTTGATAGTGAGCATCAAATCACACCACAACACAACATGTTGGCATCAAAAGAATCCCTAGGATTGTTACTTGAATATGCCAAGAGTTATTTCATGCAAAATTTGCGAAATGAGTTTTGGCATTCTTAAAGCACACAAACAGAATTTACAAAGGTGTGTATGGGTGTGTTGTGTTCCCATCTCATATGACATCTAGTGTATATGTAAATGGAGACATGCATCCAACATATCTAATTAGTAGGGGGAATCTAATGATCGCTTTGATTTTCAATTGCAATTGGAAGTTTAAATGTTTCTTTCAATTAAAGTTGGTAAAATTGAAAGTCCACGAATAACTCCGACTCAAGTGGACCACTTTTCGATCAATCTCTTTCTTCATCCTTAGAGATTATTTTATTTTCCTTTTGGTGAGCAACTATCCCAGCAGAGTAGTCATGCCTCACTTTCATAACTTGAAGTTGAACTTTAAACAGAGAGGTGTTCGTCTTTGCCCACTGCTATTGACCAATGACGTCGACTTCCCTTAGTCACATCACTCCGGAAAACCCACAAGACCTGCAACCCCCGTAAGCGCCGAGTCTAAATCTTGAGGTGTTTGTCCTCATGTTACCTAGTCCTTTTGTTTTTTGTTTTTTTCTTGTATGTCAAACTCATCGCTCGTGTCCTCATTCCGCAAGACTAACAAAATTCTAGTCCTCGACTTTCATTCACACTTGAACTAGGACAAGATCCCAATTGTCCTGAAATTTTCCAAAGTTCCAAACAAACCAAACAACACCAAAGCAAGGAACCATATATTAATAGGATGTACACCTAATTCTGCCATTACCCGGAATATTCATCATGGTTCTTTTTTCAGTATAAACTCATATTTATTCTGCATTGCATCTAAGGGATTTTATATAGATGAAGGAAATTGTAAGAATTCGCAAGAGGAAACAATAAAAATAACCAATCAATTACCACACTTAAATTTTCTCGTCATCAAAGGATGACAATAGTAAAAGAATTAAGAGCTAGATACATTTTTGTAGGCGTTAAAATAGTCACAACTTCAACAAAATGTAACATCGCCATATACAGAAGAGATTACTGAACTTTCTATTTGATGGCTTAAGTTATAAACCATCTCTTTAACACCGAAGAAAAGTAAATGTGAGAGAATCAGGTGAATGAAAAAACACAACTAATTATTCCCTCTAAAACATGAAAGTAAGTTACAAAAAATTCTTTGTAGTTAATGAGAGTTGAAATCGTACCAACTTCACACAGGAAAAGTTTCTAGAAATTCGAAAGGGCTAAAATGTATATTCTTTGAGACTTTGTTATGCAAATGCAATCTAGTATTTAATATGTAACTACTGCAATTTGACTGTCAAATATAACAAAGGAAAATACATACTGCTTTTTATTGGAACACGTCGCATTACTTAGGTGAATGCATGTGCACCATGTTAGAGGATGTACTTTCAGCAGATGTAAGGTCCACATGTCATAAATATAATCAGGAAGGACAGGTGCATCCATTATTGCAATTGGACCCCGTCTAGAAGGGAAAATCAATCCTCACATAAGGAGATCGTGGAAGACTCTGTCCAGTTTTTGCAGTGCTGGACACGAATCAAGTCAAGTCTTTTGGATCAAGGTCATTGATCACACAAGTCGATCTCTCTGTCCATGTCAGTAACCAAGTCAAGTATTTTGAGAGTCGGTTATTATATACTAAAGAAAAATGTGTCTTTCTTTTAATAAGATATCATGAAGTGACAATCCAAACATGAGTCCAAGTCAAATGGACATTTTATATTTGTGCTTAAACCAAGTAACTTTGAGGATAATACATATTGACTATGGAGTCTGGGAACATTCTCGAGAGAGAGAGAGGTCATGGATGACGTAGTTTATTGAGTCAATTGTACATTACCTTTTCTTTTCTGCAAAAAAAAAAAAAAATGAGTAAAAAGGCAACACGTAACTGCTGTAGGAAACATGAGGAATATGCTGAGTTTTGACCTTACATTGATTTTATTCAACTGATTATTTTCATATCACTAGCCTTCCACATAGTAGTACGTCTATGGGATGTATAGATGGAGAAATTATTAACTAGGTTCGTTATGTTTTACCAAGCGCAAAGAAGAATTTAGGCCCCTTTCTAATGAATTATGGGTTGATGTTCTTATATAAAAAGAGATTTGGAAATGATGAAGTTTGCAAAAGGAAAAAAAAAAAAAAAAACAAAGAAGCACAGTACAAAATCATGCAACATTCCATTCTGGTGAGTATTTCTACATTATTGAATTGCCGATCTTATTACATTCATTTATAGAAACTTACATTGATGACAAGTGTACCTATGTTAGTCATTAGCCATTTTCTGTTGACAGAGGATTAATTTAATCACTTAGTCTATTCTATGTGAGTTAATATACATTAACAAACATACTATTGGAAGGAAAGAGATTATTAAAAGGAAGAGGTCACACGAGCAAAAGAAGTTTCATACACCCAAAATGAAGAACCAAAAGCAAGGGAGAGGGCACGAGATTGCTCATTACTTTAAGTGCTTCTTGACTCGCAATCTCTTTAACTTAATTACGTTATAGTCACATATGCCTTGTCTACTGCTTGATGCACCAAGTTGAAGTATGCACCTATACAACATGCTTTACTGGCATCAACAGAGTTGCTAGGATTGTTATTTGAAAACAATATCTTTCCATGAATGGTGGGAGTTACTGCATGCAGTGTTTTGGCATTCTTAGAGCACACAAACAGATTTGACAAAGAGACTTATGGGTCCGTTCCCATCTGATAGAATATCCAAAACATTTTTTATCTATGTGCCATATGAGAGATGGGTGCATGCATCTAGGATATTTAATAATTCCAGAACAAGTTAATCATTGCTTTCGTTTTCGATTGCAATTCAAAGTTAACATGTATCTTTCGATTAAAATTTGTGAAATTGAAAGTCCCCGAATGACTCCAAATCGAGTCACCGTTTATCACATTTCAATTAATCTCCCACTTCATCCTTAGAGCTACTCCTATATTCTTTTTTCTTTTGTTTTTTCGGTGACGCAGCAATCCCAGTAAAGAAGTCATGCCTCACTTTTATAGCTTGAAGTTGAAACGGATGTTTTGTTCGCTATAAGTTGATTACATCAACTTCTCTTAGTCAAATCACTGTGGAAAACCCGCAAGACCCTCAAGCAGCAACCCTAAGTCTTGAGGCCCATATCCTTGTTCTGTCGGTGGCCAGGCCCAACAACTGGGCCAAAGAAAGAAGGAAAGGGTGGAGATCAAGTCACGATAAGTTGCAGTTGCTTATAACTGATAGGCGACACTTCAATTTTAGATTCAAAGCTATTATTAAGTTATTAACTATGATTGTTGTTTCTTTTGATTTTAGGTAATGAAAATTTGGAACAAATTTTCATGGATGTTTGAGGACCAAAAGCTCTTTTTTTTTTCTTTTTCTTTTTCTTGCTTCTCATTTTTTTTATGGTCCTGAATATTGTCTTGATTGACATACTAGTCCCTCGTGAATTCTGTTGTGTATCGATTCACACAATGACTTCTCATTTTAACTGTACTTATTTGAAACTATAATGCTAGGAAAATGGCAGCTCCAGTGGGCCCAAGCATTTGCTCCTTGGGGAACAACAGTGAAGTCCAGTGATTGAAACTTAGCTCTTTTGGTACGAATGTCTTCATTTAAAATGTTTTCAGTATTGTTGAATGACAAATTTGTTTGGTATTTTTCACTCGTTATGACATGTTTTGTCACTATGAGTGTAAGTTTTTTGATGCCAAGACCCCCTACTGTATTATTACTGGTTAAAAGTCAATATATTACTTAACTTATCAAAAAAAAAAAAAAAAAAAAAAACTCGGTTGGTATTGTTGTGATCATTTTCATTTTGTTTAATTAAAAATGAACCCAAAAAAAAAATAAAAAATGAACCTATTAGAACCTGGAATCTATGACATAGTAGGTTCCAAGTTCCAAGTTTCGACAAGTAGGCTCCAGGTTCTAGATTTCGATGAGTATATCCTACATTCTAAAAAATGAGGAACCTATGCCTGAGGATAGGTTCTAGATTTCAAGTAGAATTTGTAAGAAATTTGGAATTGTTTACCCTTAGTTTTGCTCATTTTGGTTTTGAATTTGTGAGAAAATTATGATCTTTTGGAGTTTTAGATGGTACTGGATTTTAGAAGGGAGATTTGGACGGGCATTTTGATTTCTTTCTTTGTTGGATGCCGATTCCCTCCCCAGCAGTACCTCCAACATGACGTAGAAATACGTCCCATTCACGCCCTCCGTCGTTCCCTTACCCTTGCTGCCAACCCAAATTGTCGACCCAAAATCGGCGAGCTTTCAGTTGTCGCACTATTTGAGCAAGACGTTGTCGGGCTTCACATCATGGTGGACGACTCGGAGGGTGGTGGCAGTGCGCCTATTTGACGAAATGGCAAGTCTCGGGCACGGAGAGGGGGCGATGAGTGATGAGGTGAAGGTGTCGAGATGTTTGACGATGTGTGGGCGGGGGAGACGATGCGGGCGAACAAATTGTGAGGTCTGTTGTGGGTGTCTTGGCCATGTTTAGTGCAAGGTGCAGGAGAGAGACAAGAGATTGACCATTGGGCCTCGCTGATGGCGATTACTGACTAATGTAACTTAAGGTTGACGTGATAAGATAGGTCTACTCAATATTTTCCCACATTAATCCTATATTTTGTACTGACCATTTCATTGTGGTTTGTCATCGTATGAATAAAGCCCGAAAGAGTGGGGATTCTGCATACTTTCACGGTGGACAAAAGTGCAAATCTTCAATCCAAACAAATAGACAAAGGATATTTGGTAATAGAAGTCTAACAAAAAACTAAATGATTTTTGAAGACTTTGATTTGTGCACGAGACAAGAATAGTTAGCATACGGGGTTCCCTGGCAAAAAAAAAAAAAAAGAAAAAAAAAAGAATAGTTAGCATATTGAAAATTGCAATACTCCCTTATTTGGTTGCTTAATACATGTTTGGTGATGCATTTTGTCAAAGTATCTTTTTGATTGATGTTCTCTATAAAGGATCAGAAACGAGTGACCTCCCTTCCCTCGATCACCTCGGATCGTGAGCATACTTATGATTCTCGGAATCACATTTGCAAAGAAGTTCGATCAACGAGCAAAATTCCATAAATCAAAAATTTCTTCTCCTTCTTCTTCTTCAGAACCGGGCTAGGCACCAATCTGCATGGACCGAACCGGATCGATTCCGTCGCGGCCCCGCATTTCTCCGTTCGTCCGGGCCGCTTGTTGGGCCCGGGCCCGAGGACTTCCGCTTCCGGTCCAACCTCTCGGGTTCATCAGGCCCGGCCGGACCGGCCCTTACTAAACCGCTGCTCTCGCGAAAAGAATCTCACTTACTTTTCAACGTTGTTTTTATTTATCGAAGAAAAATCCCTGTTCCTCGATTAAATTAACGAATTAATGCCGGGTTTCCTCTGTTCAAACCTTAATTAATGCTAATTAAATCCAACTCCTTCCGTAGCTCGAAGCGAAGAATCGAAGAAAACCCCATCACCGTCGTCTTCCGCCTCGCGCCTCCGTCGAAAACCCTCTCCGGCCTCTGCCCCGCTCGATCCCGGCGGCCGCTTCCTCCGCCGCCGCCGCCGCCGCCTCACGGGAGATGAAGTCGGAAGGCCCGGCGCCGAGCCGGTTTCTGGCGATTCGCCGTTCGGAAGCTCGAGCTTGAGGCGGACTTTTGATGCTCTGATGGCGAAGAATGGGTTTCTGGCCGCGGTTCTGGTGTGCTTGATCGCGGCGGATGCTCTCGGTTTCGGTGCTTCTCTTCCTGATTCGGAGAAATCCGGCAACTCCTCTCCGCCGCCCCAGCAGGTCCGTTCTCTCTCTTTTTGGCTATGCGAACTGTCGCGTCTGCAAGTTTTTCGGTCTCGTGGTAGCGAAAGCGACGGCTTCGATGATGGTGTTCTGTTCAGGCGTCTCCGCCGCCGGGTCCCGTTTCGGGTTCCAAGAAACCGGATGGGGCAACGGACGATGCCGGAAAATCTAGCGAGGTGCCCGTGACTCCGTCCAATTCGACGCTGGAAGGCCAAACTGGCGGTGCTTCCGTGAGTCCGCCTTCGGTTGAACGGAAGGAAGAGAAAAAGAATGATGAGAAGGAGGAGGACAAGGAGCCGCGTGAGCCGGCAGGAAACCGCGAGACTTGTAACGGAAAGACGAAGGCAAAGTTTGCGCGATGGGGGAGCCTGACCGCCTGTATTCTGAGTGTTGAAGGTGATGATCTCGACTTTCATTCATTCCATTTCATTTCGATTGGAAATGGAAATGGTCATCTTCCAGTTTCTAAGTTTGATTTGTCATTGGAACCCGCGCTATCTGTTTGGCATTTCGTTTTGATGATCTATTTGGGGGAAATACAGGAGTTGGAAGTTTTGCGACAAGAGTTCTTCTTGTGATTCATAGAAGCATGTTGCAAATGTGTTGCCTAATAGTTTGATATGTACTTTGGAGACAGTTTGCAACACTGGACACAACCGGTATATCATCATAAAGCGCAGGGTCGATTCGGATAGTTACAACCCGTAGCTTCTGCTGCCTGAATGAAGCAGTCAAGAAGTCTTACCATTGAAATGATATCCTTCCATTTGAAAACATATAACACTCTTGGCTTTTATCTTAAGAAAATCCTCATTGAGAAATTAGTATCTCAAAGCTTACGGGAATCTTCTCTATCAAGAATTGTTGGCATAGTCCAGATGGCAGAGTAGGTAATCATGATGGACTTATGACTCAATACTTCAATGGTTCACAGAGGTTACATCTGAATTGGTAGAGAGGAAAATTTGCACTGAAAGTCCTAAACATTTTGCTAAATGTGCAATCAAGTACTAAACTTTTTGGATCTGATGTTGTCAAATTCTTGCTGGTGAGGTATCAACTAAGTTTGCCAACTTGCACACCAGAAATCCAACATGGCATTTTTTTTTTTTAATCTTTGTGCTTATGGCAGATGTGGCGCTGATGTGGCACCACATCAGAAAATAGGCCAAATAAAAAATAAAATAAAAGGAAGGAAGGTTAGGACTTGACTGCTTATTGGGCAAGATACTTACGAATTTGGGTGCTATTTTCCCTTGTGGAAACTTGCCCAGCATGGACTATGGTGGGTCACTGCCTTCTTATCTTACTAGTAGATTTATAGAGGAGGAACATCATATGCATATGGGAAAAAAGTGAAAGGAAGTTTCCAACAGGTAAGGCAGGAGATGATGATTGAAGTTTTGAACTGTTTTAGGAAAACGGATTTAAACAGTCAGAGGATGACATAGATTTTACTTTTAATTTTAAAACAGGCATGTGGTTTAAAGGATTGCATGGCAGTTATGTTGATTACCTTAAATTTGCAATATTTCAATTATTCTGTGATGTACAATTAAAATTCATTTTTATTAGTGGCATGAATTTTAAGGAAATTCCAATGTGGTAGTTGCAGGGGCTTAATCTCTTGAGGGCAAGAGAACTGTGTGTTCCTTTGACTTTACTCTTTGTATCTTTAGTCAATTTGAAGTCTAAACCCAGTGAATGGGAGACCTGACTCCTGGATGATCACAGATAGTACCATGAAGAGAAAATCAGCTTGAGAATGATAGCTCTATGCCAGGTCTCTTGATAGTATATTATATCAGTGTGTTCATTAAAGATTAGTAGAATAAGTACTTCTGATTGATGTATTATCTTTTGTAGTACAGTCTAAATTGTGGTACTGTAACAGCAAACAACAAAAATTATGGGGAATAATTACTTGCTTTTTTAAGTGATTAAATGGTTTGGGTGCAAAAGTCAGTCATTTGCATGGGTTAAAATTATGTATTTTATTAATCTCATTCAGATAAACATTCTTACACCCGGAAATTATGCTTAAGTGGTGTTCCTATTTGGGTTAACTTCACCTTGGTACTTGGACGTCATAAGGATAAGTTCCTTCAGCATAAGTTCAAATCTCTTAGATAAGAAGATGGAATATGAGGTGTTTTAGTTTTTTCTCCCCAGCTTATCAACGTGGAATTTGTTGGATTTAGCTGGAGGGACATTCTAAGAATACCAATTGCTTATTGTAGTTCATGGATTGTCAATTATTAGCGGTTCCAAAGGTCCCTTTACCTAACAAACCCAAAAAAGGAAATTATATATTCCAAAATATGTGATTATTGTCCATAAGTATTCAATTCAGTGCTACTTAATTAATTCATCCAACTTCCGAAATGATTGAAATTTCTTGACCATATATGTAAAATTGTGAATGGGGGGCCAACCTTGTTAAAACTATTGAACTAATAGATTCAGTAAACTGATATGTGTGATTGGTGCTACCCTATCAGATGGAATGTACTTAGTCTGGCTAATAATATATCTTCTATATATGACTCATCTCAAGCCTTTGAGAAATGCTTTCCTTCCAAAGCTTTCCAGAACAAGTTGATGTCAATCCATAAGAGTTGATGTATTGGCTCTGTACTTGTCATAATGTTACGATATTGCACATCTTCTTCAATTGTTCATGTCAATGTAGATTGAGAAGTTAATGCATTGTTTAGAAATTTAATTGTCCCTTGGGTTTTCCTTTTGTGCATGTTCAATTCTATGGTTAGATGAGGAAAAAAAAAAAAATTGACATGTTGCATGATATTTGGAGGACCTGAGTTATAACTGATGCTAAATTTGACATGTCAAAATTGTTTAAGCTGTGGCCATCCACACATGAAGGGGCAGGTGACCAGTACACTGCACGAGCCCTGACAAGTTACTCTTTTATTCAGTAAAGAAAGATATTCCCTTGTTTTGATAACATGTGGTGTCACTTACCTGAAACTAAGTATTAGAGCAATATTTACTGGCCAGAATATGAAGTATCATAGTACTGTTCAACTCTTCGGTATAAAATCTGTTTATAGCTTGTATTATTTATGCCTGAATCCAGTTACATGCATATGCCATTCAATTATGCTTCTTATAATAATAATGTTAGGTAGTTTAGAGGACTTTTTGTAGATGGTTGACTTCCTTTTAGGAACACTCTCTTTATTGCATCTTATACAAGGTGAGATTAATAGGAATTAACTCTCTAGTTCTCAGTTAATTTTGCATTTCTTGTTACTGAGCTGTAATTTGGTAAAGTTTACCTTTTTTTCTTCAAATCTTTTTTTCCCCATACTATTCAACTGAGCTTGTGATATTCACCGCTAAGCTTTGAAGGAGTTGCAGCTATTCCAGATGTTCTATAATACTGCAACAAATGAGGGTTCTGTAATTCTTTGATATCTTTGTCATTTTATGGTCATTATCTCTTTTTAGGAAAGAGGTAGATCAAGGAAATACTTTTACTTCTTTAATTTTTTAAATTGGGAATCTCATGAAGACTGACAAATACTTCATTTCATTTTACCATTTGGTTGCAGCAGGGTTGAGCAAATTGGTGGTTTTAGTTGAAAATAAAGGGGATAGCACCTTGATAGTAAATAGGCGCCTGCCAAAGTCTATGACAGAGAAGCCTGAAATAATACCAAAACACCAAAACAAAAAGGTATACATCATCCATCTGGTGCTCAGATAAAATTGGCTGTTGCTAAGTTTTGGTACAACCAAGGTATACTATTAGTTGGTTAGTTTAATAATAATTCTCCAACAGTTACTTGGGAAGGCCCTAGTATGGTAGGTGATTTTTGTTTAATTGAGTCTAGTGTGCTTATGATTAATTCAATCAATCAACAAGGGAATAGAACTGGAGCCTCCAATTCAGAAATTGCGCTTGAGCTCTTTCCACATCATTGGACTCATGAATATTATTCCTTTAGCAGTGGCCAGTTCTTCTACATTTTTTCCACCTCCACTTTCTACCATTCAAAACAAGTAGGATAATCATTTTCTTCATCCCCCCTTCTTCCCTTTGCTCACCTCCATTTCCTTCAATTCCTAATTCTTCTTGCAAATTAAGTGTGAGATTGACAAGCTTCTGTGAGAAATCTTCGGGCTTGTTTGCTTAATATAGCAAGCTGTGCAGATCATTGTACAATTAAATAAGATTTGCTTGTATTCACTCTCTTGCTTCTGGAGACTCTTTTCTGCAGTATTTTGACTGAGACATCAATAGCTGGAGAAAGAACCTTATCATGGAGAGTCACTTAGAGAGCATATCTTTCATCTGCTGCTTAATTCTCATTTTGTTTTCCTTTTTAAAAGGTTTTCCTATTAATTACTTGTTTCTTCGTCAGATTAATATTTCTCCCTCTGCGGCGGAAGGCAACAAAGTTGTATTAAATGCTGGGAGAGAAGATTGCGTGCTTGACATGGGGCCTCTTGTATCTGACACAAGTGTTTTCCTCTATCTCCCTTCGTTTGACAAGCTAATTACCCCAATCAATGGTGCGTATTTCTTGATTCTATCAGTGGTGGTCTGTGGTGGGGTGTTCGCTTGCTGTGCGCTTAGGAAGCGGCGAAGAAAGAGTGAGTTCAGGTATCAAGAGCTCGAAATGGGGTCAGGAGAAGGGACCAATATAGAAACTGCAGAAGGTTGGGATCAAGGATGGGACGATGATTGGGACGAGGAGAATGCTGTGAAATCTCCAGGTCAACATCGCATCGGAAATATATCCACAAATGGCCTCACTTCTAGGCCTGCAAATAGGGAAGGTTGGGAACGGGACTGGGACGGCTAGGAATTGACAATGAAAAGGGTTTTGGAAGAGTTCTACCTCTACATGGGAGGAGGAAAAGGAAACCAGGAGACATGACAATACCAAAACCAGGTACTTGCTTCGATTTCATACCACCTGTACACTCATCTTATGAAAGGTGGCTTCAGTTTGGCTTTGCCAGTAAAAGGTATACAATTTGGTTCCTTGAAATTTTAAAGTTGAGGAGGTGGATTCTGTTGCCTTCTAATAACGCTCGACTCAGGTAGCCTGTACAGTTAGGTTTACAACTAAGGAGTTTTTCGAAACTTTGAGCAATTCCCTTCCATTTTCCACTGATGTCAATTTGGTAACTTTTATTAGAACGTGATTTTGAGTTTGGCAAAGAAAAGTGTCTTTGGTGGCAACTTTTCTTTTTCACATTAAAAGTGAATAATTCACATTTTTCCTTTTTCATGTTTCTGTTGCGAATTCATATGCTCAAGTATCCATTTTTTCGCCGCGTGCTCTCTGAATCGAGTTTTCCGGTGCAGTTATTGGAGTAGAGATTCCACATCGCAAGAATTTGGCATCCGATACAAGTGGCTATCTGCTTTTCCAGTTTAAAACGCCTCCTAAACGTTAATGAATAACGACATATAAAGTGGAACCAAGGATCCTCTTCCATTCCGTTGTCTTTACGTTAGGTGTTTTTTCCGAGCTTTTAGTCTTTAATGCAAGCTACGGTTGAGTTCACTTCCTTTAATTGTTTGAGCTGTCAAATTGCCATGGAGAAATAGAAGGGAAGTGGTTCTGGGGAGAATTACCAAAAAAGACCTAAACCTAAATTACCAACTTAATCCTAATTCTTTTTTTGGTCAATTTAATTATAAACCTCTTTACAATTATGTCAATATAGTTCATTTGGCTAATTTTGGAAAAATTTTAGTAGTGAATTGGCAAAAAAAAAGTTTAGAACTGAATTAGCATGATCGCAATAAGTTTAGAATTTTTTTGATAATTTTCCCAATTATTCCGTCAATAACGCTGTAAGGCAAGAGCTAATATGAGTAGGTCTTGTGTTTAGATCCAGCAATCTGGTGAACTTAAAGTTTGGGTTCTGCTCGTGAACTTGCCATTTGATCCATGGAGGGTGAGCTCGATCCACATTTGACTCTACTTTTGACATGGGTTTGAAATTGCTCCAGCATCCCATAAGAAAAGTTAAATAAATTCACCTCGTCTGGCAGTGAATTAGGTCAAGCGCGAAAATAACATTACTCAGAATGGCAATAGCTGTCCTTCGACTTCTATCTATTATTCGATGTGATTTTTGAATTTGTTTTTTGGGGTCTACTCATGTTATCGAACCTTCTTTATGCGGAGGGGTCGAGCGGAAGTTTTCGAATGATTTGATCTACCATAGGAGAAATGGGTCGCTGGTCATTCATGCTTTTCATTATTTAACACAAAATAAAGAGTATTTTTTCATTAAAATGAAAGATGAATCTATAATCAAGATAAGAATCCTTGGTCACACCAATCCAAATGAATGCAATTTATAAGTCATTTAAATTTTTATTCTACGAAAAGCTTTGTTCTTATTAATTTTCAACCTTACATTATGATTTTATTCCAGCAGATTTTGTGAGAGGGGTTTTTGGGTTGTATTTGATCATCCTATCAAGAGTATATGAAAGCTAACGGATAAGAAAGAGCTTGACGGGGATGTACATACCGACAACGGAAGTTTATAAAAAAACTTGTCAGTATTCAAAAGTTAATTATGGCCAAAATTTTCAAAATATTCTTGAAAATTAATATATAAATCAATAACATATTAGTATAATAAATCACATTTTCCAAAATGTAGTTACATCACATATTAGGATAACAAATTAATAATGTTTTCAATAAAAAGCAATGATTTTCTTATATGAAAAATTCAATTTTAGAAAAATTAAATTCATCCTTGATTGAGTCACTTCTCCACATGTTCATGAGACAAGGTGTTATAGATTCAAAACACTCTGTTGTCTTCATCTAAAATTAAAGTTCGAACTCAACGATTCTCCAATAAACCCATTAGTTGAGCCTTAAATATTCAATTTGGGCCTCCAGAGTTTGAAATCTTTTGAAAGTATACGGTCAAGTTCTCACTTTCCGTGATATTTAGTGCCAAAGAATGAGATTTTTTGGCTTTATACGAAGCTAACCACATTGGTTTACCATAAGTAAGAAATAAAACACAGATTTTGTGAATTCGAAACTTGAAGGACAATCAAGACTCGAATATGCATGTAAATTGAAGGGAAAATTCAGTTTAGTCTAAAACCATTAAACCAGCCCTTTAATTTTTAGTTTTCTTTTTTTGAAGTCTTTAACTAGAATTTTTTTTTTTTTGGGTCATAAAATCTATACCTAGAATGATTGACAAAATTCATGTGCTTTATCCCTTGATATGGTGTATATTATGTATAGCTTTATGAAAATCCAATGGGTATAATTTTACCGTGAAGAAATGCTGCTGGTAAGATTGGGCCTTGCCCAAAAAAATTTCGTAAGATTTAGGGTTTTTCTTTTTGCCAAAAACTATAATTCAATTGATGAAGATGAAACATTATTTTTCAATTGACTCATGCGCTTTCCAAAAGTTGAGTGGATAAAGACCGAGAACTCTCGAAGACTTGTCTTTCATATCATTATAACAAAGACTTCGGCCCAGTTGTTGATAATGTCAATAAATATTTGAGTATTATTACGATAAAATTGAATATGTTTGATGACCATAATTATTTTTAACTTTAAGCATTCAATTGAGTCAAAAATCACTTGATTTGCTAAGTCAGGGCTACTTAAGTCATTCAATAGAATAGACATTTAACAGAAATGATACTTAATAATTAGCTATCATCAAACAACGCTATATTTTCATTTCAGCACTTAAGATTCAGCATTCAATTTTTAGTGTCACTAAATAGGCCGTAATCTGGCGATTTCTTTGCTTATAAAAGCTATCTTGGATGGAGGAAAATACTATCATTTTTTAAGGGAAAATTACCCAAAATGTCATAAACCTTTTATAATTGTGTCGATATAGTCATAATTTTTTTTGCTGCTAATTTAGTTCTAAACTTTTTGCATTTGCGTCAATTTAGTTCATTCGGCCAATTTTGACCAATTGGTGCTAAACATGGATTCCAATTGTCTAACCAGCATTAACAGGGATAATTTTTTTAATAATATATTTTTTTCAAATTTATTTTAATTTTTTTTCCTCATTCCTCCTTCTTCCTCATTCCTTTGGTTGGACTAGCTAGAGGTGAGGCCTTGCCTAGCCATGGCAAGGCCCAACCTTGCTGACCATTAGCGAGCTTGAGCATCGCTGGGGTGAGGCCTCAAAAAAAAAAGAAAAAAAACTTTCCACATAAGAAAAAAGCATCCACGTTAGATAAATAAAAATTAATTAATCAAAATCAAAATTTTAAGACTGAATTAGAATAATTGTAATAGATTTATAATTTTTTAATAATTTTCCCATTTTCTAAGGATAATAGCCACCAAAAAAACCCAAATGATGCCTACTATAACAAGTTTAATAAAAAAATGCCTACTATAACAAGTTTAACCAAAAAAAAAAATTTTTACATCTCGAACATATTTATTCCAAACTTGTTGTACTCTTTTGACATATTTATAAAAAAAAAAAGTGTAACACAAAAAATACAAATTTAGACTTGCGTCACACATTTATCCTTTATTAAGATTTTTTTTTTTTCCTTCCTCTTTCGTCTTCATTGTCACCGCCATCCTTGCCATTGCCATTGCCACCATTCTCACCATCGTCAAACCAAGAAATAAAACAAAGGAAAACAAAAGAAAAAGAAAAAGAGAAAAGGAAAATATATTATGAGTTCATGTCAAAATCATTTTCTTTCCGTTATCTATGTAGGTAGCCACAAAAGATTTTTAGCAGCATTCATTCACGAAATTTTGACGGAAGTTAATGTATGACACATTTATAAATTTGAAATTTTTTGTGTCACTAAAAAGGGTTTTGGATAAATGTGTTATAGATGTATGTAGTCACAAAAAATTAAATAAATATGTCATATTAAATATAATTTAAGATCTATTATGGCCTTTTTCCCTTTATATAAATATTAAATCATGCCTTTTTTCTCCACGGCTTATCAATAAGGGCCGACTACCATCGTGTCGAGCTGCTTCGATGTTCCCACGAAACAGGAATCGCCGTCGACGAGGCTGCTTCAATGTTCCTCCTTTGCATAAAAAAATTAATAAATAAATATAAAAAATCAATAGATTAAAAAAAGGGGAGAAAATGAGAAACCATGTTCCCTCCTGTGCACTGAGCTTTATGGGCAGACAGAATGAGCCTCATAAATCCCCAACAGTCGCATGATTTGGGGTTTGTCCGACCCCATCATTCTGTCCTCGCAATGTTAAAAAAAGTGTAAGAGAAAAGCCAACAATCTGGTGCTTGCTTTATCAAATTCCCCTCATTCCAAGATGCCCTTTTTCCATTGCATGCATCGCTTTAGCCACACTCTCCTATCATTATCCTTCCACTAAAGCCTAGCACTCCCCCCCTCATTTCATGATTGACCACGACTTCACTGACCTTTTCCCCATTCTCCCTCTCTTTTTCTATTCTCCTGTTCATCTTTTTTTTTTTTTTCGATTTTGTCAAAAAGGGGAAAAATTCAATTTGCAGAACTCTTGTTGTAGGTAGTTTCAATGGTACTTCATAGCCTCTGCTAACATGGGAAATGCATGCTTGAATCGACTGGGGACAAATTCGGCATGCTCATCATCTCATCAATCCCGCGTTCATTGTGTTTTGCTTGTCGGATTGTGATTCATCAACAATCCTACCGGTGACTCATGGGGGTCATTATTTTATCCAGGCCAATTCATGTTTATTGTACTTCTTTTGGTGCCTCAGTAACTTGCTTAGCGTGGCAATAAAGGCACGAGATTAACTATATAAACTACAATTGGCCTCATTCAATAGAGCTGAGTAGAAAATGGGATTGATCATTGAAAAGAAAGATGGAGACATGAAAAGTTCCCACTGCAAGACATGATGTGATTGTTAGGCACTAATTAATGCCACTCACTGCTTTTGAGCACCTCCATGTGATGCTCTCTCATGGTGTCCAAAGCACTTCAAATTCCTCCTGCAAAAGTGCAAAATTTAAAAAAGAAGGGGAAAAAGGTAAAGCAAAGCACTTGATTCTTAGGTCCCCCTTGTGTCCAACACCATGTTTTCTCCACAATAAATTTTAAAAACAAAAATCTTCAAATTCAAGAATTCATTATTGTACTCCATCAAGTTAAAAAAAAAAAAAACTTAGTGGGGGTGTTTGCTTGCAATGCAGTCAATGCTTCATGCCATGTAAGCGTTGGAGTGCTTTGGTTCTGCATAATTGCACTCGCTAGCCAAAATGAAAGTCCATGATTCTTTTCCTGAGAAAGTTGACCGTAGATATAAACTTCACTGATGAGAGTTTGACTTTGGCGTCAATGCAGTCCTGGTGGGTGAGCTGACACAGTTTCTTTCATGATGACACCATCAGAAAAGCACATAAAAGACCGAAGAGGGGAGAAAGAAGAAATTTCATGAAGAGATCTCGGAAGATTTCCAACTTTTGTAATAGTGATTGACTTATAAATCATGACAAAATGGAGCGTGATGCTACCTTCTTTAGAAAGCTCAAAATGTTAGCTAATTGCCTCAGTTACATATATTTTGCACGTTGCAAATGTCGTGTTTTTTACTCAAAACAAGTCAAATTCGTTTCCTACTGAATTTCAAATGTATAAGTGACATACACTTCTGATTTTGCGAATGAAATATTATGATAATTATGGTGACACCATCTTCATCAGAGTGGCATCAAAACTAACAAGGAAGCTCCTTCATTTCAAAACCTGCACCGCGTTCACTTGTCTGGAAAGTTTGATATCGAGCACTGTTCAGTGAATACACAGGTTGAGCAATTTAACCAATCCAAATCCTCCTCTCCCATTGTGATTCTTTTGTTTTTGTTCTAGATCTTGGAAAAAATGCACATCGAAATCAATCTTGAGTTTTAATGGCAAATTTAATGGACAAAGAAAGCCGAAAATTACTCTAAATAGACTAGTCCGCACTCTGCAGATATTACTCAACATGGACCATCAATATCCTGTACCATATAACTTGATGCTCATATGTGGACAACAATATAATCCAAAACAAAGAAAAAGCACTAAATGGAAGAGATTCAGGCTGTCTTTATGTGAAAAGTAAAGTTGATATGGAGGACATAACATTTGGACTCTTGTAATATCACGCCAGTGAAAAAGGACTCCACAAATAGAGTTGTCAAGATCTTTTCAGATCAAGCAAACTGGGTTCCTCTGCAATGGCAAACTCTAGACCCGTATCGCTCTTGAATTTAAACAAAACTATAAGGTCACTGTATTTCCTCTTGACCTTCCGAGGGGCACTGGATCAACTCCAAAATGTTGACGACTTCACTCATTTCTGGCCGGTTCGAGGGCACCTGAGATGCGCATATTAGACCAAGCTTTATGACCGGGATCGCCTCCTCAGGTGGAAAACTACCTCCGAGACTCCCATCGATGCATTTCTCCACCTTGTTTTCCTCTAACGCGCCCCTCACCATGTCACATAGCACCACCACATCATCCTCCATGTACTCCACTGGCCTCCTCCCAGTTATTACCTCCAGAACCAAAATTCCAAACCCGTAGACATCGCATTTCTCTGTTATTTTTACTGTTCGGCATGCAAACTCCGGAGCCATGTAGCCGAGTGCACTCTGGATTTTGCTGCTTAAGATACAACGGTCTAGCATCGGCAACAATCTTGCCAGCCCAAAATCGCCTACCTTTGCCTCTCCTGAGCCGTCCAATAGAACATTTGTTGACTTCAGATTGTAATGAACCACACCCATTTGATGCAAATACGATAATCCTTTAGCCATTCCGAGTATTATGTTAAATCTCTGCCTCCAAGTTAGGCTGTTTCTCTCATCTGCATCATGAAGATGCTTATACAAGCTCCCGCTGGGAACGAATTCATAAATTAGAAGCTGCAATGATGATGTCCAATAGTATCCTTCTAGCTTTACGAGATTAGGGTGCCAGATCTTTCCAAGTGTCTTGACCTCCCTCTCAAAGTCATCTTGGGACTTCATCAAACCAGAGGCTGTTAGCTTCTTGATTGCCACTGATCGCCCATCACGTAGGACTGTGCGATAAACAACTCCAAAACCACCACGACCCAGCTCTGAGTCTTTGTTGAGCAATGCATGGGCCCCAGTGAAAAAATTAGCATCTCCAGAAAACATGACTAGTTTCCCATAATTTGGGTCGGCAGTTGGTGAACAGCTGAAATCTTCACCTCCAGATAGTGTGAGTGCTGGAGCAGAATGAGCCATGGAAGACCGGACATGAATATTCAGAAGAGTGATGGTTATCACTCCGATGGCAATAAAAGCTGCGGCCCCGATGGCAATAAGGGAAGATATGCTGAGTATAATACGCTTGTGCCGGTGATCTGAAGAGGACGCAGCACCTGCTGGATTGGAAGAATTAGGGTTTAGGACAATGGGTTTTGGATGGACCGAGGGACAGGAATCATTGACAACAGAGCCACAAAGAGATGGGTTGCCGGAGACGGATGCCAGAGGAATGGTGTTGAAGAACCCGCCGACAGGGAGCTCGCCTTCCAGATGGTTGTGTGAGATATTGAAAAAGACCAGGTGCGAAAGATTTGCCAGTTCCTTGGGTAAGCTTCCAGAGAGATTGTTCAAGGAAAGGTCCACGTACTCGAGATTAGTGAGGTTTGCCATGGCAAGAGGAACTGGGCCAGTGAGGTTATTCTGTGACAGGATCCTGCACAATATGAAAATATGACATAATGAGAGAATTTCCAAGATCATACAATCTTTGCATTCTTGGTTGAGAAAAGGTGCAACACAAAAGTAAGAAACAAGAATTATCGATAATAGACATGTCATGTCGTAAATCAATTTATGGAAAACAAGATATGATCGTCATCCATCATCTGAAATTAACAAACAAGCCTCATATTCCAAATTTAGACCATCAATGTGCTTCTCACTCTATTCATACTGCCAAGACATATAAGTTATGCTTTTACTGACAGAGCAATTTGGCCAGTCTCCAGGTAGAAAAACTGCCTTTAAAGTTTGAAGATGCGACATGAAAGTACATAGGACTTCCATTTGTAGTTTGCACCATATAAACCATGATAAAATATACAGAGACCCAAATTTACTAAGGTCATCAGAGCTGAACTTTAGACCACAGTACTATTGCATTGTATGTGAAGCAATCAACAGAGATTAAAGCAGCAGATAAAGGACTCACACTGATGTCAAATTCGAGCATGCCCCAATTTGAGTTGGAATATTTCCACTTAGGAAGTTTTTGTCCAGCTTTAAGTCCTTGAGCGAGATTGCTACTCCATTTCAGGAGGAATGCTTCCATTCAGCCGATTGTTGCTCAAATCAAGAAACTGAGTGTACTTTAATACACCTATGCTGGTTGGGATGGAACCGAAGAACAAGTTCCTCGACATATTCAGTGACTCCACACTACTAAGAACACCGAGGTTGGCTGGAATTTCACCAGAAAGAGAATTTGAAGATATGTCCATGACCTGCAGATTGTTATACAACGTTGTAGCTGGAAGTGAAGTATATTCCGCGCTTTGATCTACTCCATTTCCTGAAAGTGAGACGCCTCCAGTGTCCAGCTTAAAAGGAAAACCGCCCGTTAACAAATTCTGGCTAACATCTAGAACCGAAAGCTTCTTGCAGTTAGATATCGAGTCCGGTAAGCTTCCGGTGAGAAGGTTTGTGGACAGATTTAGTTTCTTAAGTGACTGGATATTTCCAATTGATGGTGGGATTGAACCAGAAAGTTTGTTTCTCGAGAGATCTAAATTCTCGAGGTTTCTTAATTCCCCAATCCAATCTGGAATCTCCCCTGTAAGTAAATTTCCATGTACATCAAGAGAACTGCATAGACCCAGTCGTTGCATTGATTCTGGAAGGCTCCCAGAGAACAAATTGTCGCTCAGATCAAGAGAGCGTAAAAGCAAATTTCCTCCCATATCCCTGGGAATATGCCCGGTGAACCGGTTTCTCCGTAGGTTCACCACCCTAAGATCATATAAGTTCTGAATTCCTTCAGGGATCTCTGCCTCCAGTAAATTTTCAGAAAGATCAAGCGATTGAAGCCCCCTTGAAAACCACATTCCTAGAGGCAACTTCCCAGATAGCTGATTGGAGGATAAGTTAACAGCAACCAGTGTCGAGCAATAGCTTAAGGAATCAGGGATCCGCCCCATGAGACTATTTTTAGCAAATGACACTACTCTTAGCGAGCCACATTGCTGAAACATCTCATCTGGGATTGATCCCGTGAAGTTGTTCTCGCTCAAGTCTAGGACCTGCAAGGTCCCAATGTGCGTGAGACTAGTGTTGATAGGTCCACTGAAGTTGTTCTTGGAAAGTGAGAGAACCTGGAGGAATTGCAATCTTAAAAGGCCACGGCCTATGTGCCCGGAAAGAGAAAATCCATCAAGAGCCACCTGGGTGACTCGTTTAGACCTTGGATCGCATATGATCCCGACCCAGTCACAAGGATATTCGGCATCTTCATTCCATGTAGAAAGCTTATCTTTAGGATCGTGAAGCCCGGCTTTGAACACAATCAACCCCAAAACGTCATCATTGAAAATTGCGTCTAGAGATTGCGTGAAAACCGGAGCAAAGAGAAGTAGGAGAAACACTCTGAATACCATTCTTAGCTCAGTGCATAGAGATAAGAATATGATATGTAGGTCTTGAAAGAAAGGATTTTGATGACAGTTTCTTCAAGGAAGGGAAGCACTAGGACTATGGTTCAAGAGGGTAGCGAAAAGATCAATGAAATCAAAGGAAACTCAAAATGCACTCGAGCAACAATCAAAGAAAACAGATGACTAAAGAAGTAGTATTGTATACTTTTAAAGGTGGCAGGGCAGAAGCAACAAAACCCCGGAGAACAAAGCAACCGAGGATTAACGACCAACTCACCACCAATGAGAAGGAAGTGCAGTACCTTCACAATCTCAAAGCAAGAATGGCAAGCTAAGAAGATACCAACATGATGCGTTGGAAGGCTCAGCACGAAATATTCCCACTCCTTTCCCCTCAAAAAAAGCAACTTTCCTTCATGTACTGCTGTCTAACATGAGGAAAAGTTGACAGCAATACTCACAGGAGGAGACCCAACAAAAAAAGAAGCACCAGCAGCTGCCACTTCAACAGAAGGAAGACCCCACCAACCACCATACAAGGCTAGTCATCAGCAAAAACAACCCATCAGCAAGCAAGGAGGGACCCCAGGTCCAAGAAAAGCTTGCTCTCAAGCTTCACAGCCGTTCAAGAATGCTTCCGACATTGTCGAAGAACATAAGCAAAGATTCTGAAGCAGAAAAGGGACGAAGAAACAAGTGGGTTCTTGGCTTCTTTGTGATCTTGGGGGCTCCTGAACAGGGGAGAAGTTTAAAAAGAACCAAGCTTTCTTCTTTTTTCCTCGTTTTAAATTGATGGGTATGGAGGAAATGGGCAGAAACCGGGAGAGTTTCGGAGCGGAGATCGCCGGGATGGGCGGGCGTGAGGTTCCGGGCCTGTCAAATTCCGGGCGCCATTAAATGAAGAGAGAGAGAGAGAGTGTGTCTGGAGAGTGGTGCTGGCTAAAAAAAAACCACAGAAGAGAGAGAGAGAGAGAGAGAGAGAGAGAGGAGTCAAGCTCAGAAAAGAAGTGGAAGGAAAAGCAGTGCATTTAAAGCGTTCGAACGGCGAGACAGAGAGCAGAAGAGTAGAGTAGAGTGAGAACACTCGCGGCTTTTTTCCTTTGAGTTTTCTTCTGTACTGTGCTATTTAATGATTAGGATTTCTCTATTTTCTTCTCCATCTGGTTTTGTTTTTTTGCTTGTCTGGTCTCCACCCGACGTGGCAATCAGCAAGGGATTGCTTCGCCGTGTTTAAGTTTAACCCTAACATGGAATCGCAAAGCTTACTCCTGCTTGATTATATGGAAATATTGTTCTGAGGCACTTGCTAAATACCCTAAAGAGGAAGAAAGGAGAAATATTCGTATTTTCGATATAGCATCTTGTTCGTATTATTGTACAATCAATGTGTTGGGAATCTAGACATTTTGAGGATGGTTACTAAGTATTTTAAGAGCACTTGTTGACAAGGCCCCTTTGCGTTTAGTAATTCTAGACAAAATTAAACTCGCATATGGGAGTGACCAATTTCAGTATGGTGTAGCCGAAATATAGGGCAAAAAGAGAAGGAGAAATTTGGAGTTGTGGTTTGCTCATACTTTTGATCAAATTTATTAAAAATCATGAGACAAGTGGAGTCTATACGCTGGCATCTATATTGTTTCTCTATAAGATAAGTGTACTAAAAGTTTTAAAATTTGTCATAAAAATGTAATCGGTTTTAAAACTTTCAAAAATAAAACTTGTTAATAATGTCAAATCAAGTTATAAAATTTTCAAAATATTTAATCAATAGAAGAATTAGACTAGACTAATTTGACAAGTTTTAAAATTTAATTATATTTTTTGAAAGATTTAAAATTTAATTGTATTTTCACGATAAATTTTAGTACTTTTAATGTGCTCATCTCGTTTTAATTTTGGCAACTACATTTATTTCATCGGCATTCGATTTTCACTTCACTTTGTGTAATAGGCATTTATATTGGTGGCGTACCTTATAAAAACACTAAAAGAGTGAAAATTACGCATTCTTCCATCATTTGTTATGTTGCAAAAAGTTTGGAAAAAAAAGAGTAATAGAAATCCATCTCATAATGCCCGTATCCCACAAATTTCCTCAACGTCGTTTGTCATTATTTTTTCCAACGGTCGTGTCCATCCAAGACCTTGTACAACAAGTCTGTCTCAGAAATCTCATCATTGACGACAGACAGAATCATTCCGTCCAAACGCCATTAATTCCATCTCCTAACTTCAGCCGCACGTCTGTTTCGGCCAAAACCACGACGACTTCCGGTCTTCCCCGGCTTGAAGCAAACGATCCCCCAGCGGCGACGGCACTGCGGAACGCGACGACCGAAGGAGGGCCGAGCCGCGGCGGAGTTCCCTCCCCAAGGCGGAAAAGACGACAGGACACTACTGCAGCGTAATGACACGGGGGTTTTTTAAATGCCAAGCGAAACGACAGTCAAAAGGAGGGCAAGAGAATCCGAGTCCTGCAGTCCCTCCGATTTTGTTCCCATTTTCCTGGCCTTCTTTTTCAAAGGCCCGTTTTGGCCCGTAGCCGTGGAAAAGCTTTGCCTTTTTGACGTTTTGCTCGTGGGCTCGTTTGTCTCCTCCAATTGACCTCTTTTTTTAGAGAATAATCTAATGAATGGACGACTGGAAGAAACAAGATTAGCACATTTACCCACCATCGCCATCGACGTACGGGACCTTGACGAGGCATTTTTTATGCAGTTTTCTTGGGGGTTGCTGTGGCTACGGTGTGGATCTGGCACGACGGGCAGGCGGGCGGGGTATATCCTCGGTTCCGGCTAGAGAATATAAATGCGCATTTTAATAGATTATCTCAATTAGTACTTCGAGGATCAAGATTGATTATTGGGAGAGCTCATTGATTAGCCCGTCAGATCGATGTTATGCACGTTCCCTGAAGTCGCATCGTGTGAGAATTGAACTTGAGAGCACGTAATTTTTCAAGTGGAAGTGTCTAAATGTGGATCATTTTGCAATATTGTTGCAAACTCGTCCTAGAGAACATGGGCGCCTAACGACCGGCTTAGTTTAAGTGAGGGATGTACGTCCTAAGAGACCGTATCATGATCAGGTCATTTCTGTTAGATAGTGTGTCTTCACTTCCAAACGTGATCAGAGAAACCTTAAGTTCCAAGCTGACATCGGGAAATGCCGGACCGAGAGCAAACTGGAAGTCCGATCTGGAATTGGCTTCTCCAAGAAGAAGATGAGAGGAAAGGAGACGACCCAGTATGCTCATTGGAGACGATGCTTATAAGCCACACGACAACGGACGACCAAGACTGCTCCAACAATTGAACCCATCGAAAGAGCATGCGAAAATTGGCACCTAGGTATCCATTTCTCGTTGGTGAAGAACATTACAGGTGACGAATGTCTACTTCTCGCGCCTAATACATGAAACCTATCTAGAGAACGTGACATAATTAAGCCTACCACAACAAGCACGGACATAAGTTAAACGAATCATGCTCCCCAGGAAACTCAATGAGAGAAGGGACAGGATCGACGTATCACAAGCGAGACCATTATTTTGCTAATTAGACTAAGGATGATTTGTGGTATCGCTTGAATCTGTGTAAAGCCAGATAAAGATTAGACATTTACAAAACAGTAACTCTCTTCTAATTAAACGGTCACATGATGACCGAAAAGCAGCCTCGGCGCATAGCACAGGGTCGATCAGACAGCAAGACCACTAGCGCTTGATTTCACGCGAAGAGGGTCTGGAATTAGGCGATGATGAGTGACTTCATAGTTTTCTTCCTCTCACGCTACACAGATGTCCGCCGCTTTCAGACGCTCCCGCGGGAGGCATGAGTATGACTAGGTATCTCGCCCTGATTATCCAGCGGCATGTACTGAGCCATGATCGCCCTTATCTCAGAATCCATGTACCTCTGCACAGAAGTTCGACAAATATCGGAACGTCACAATGTTGTTAATGGACGGTAATACGTACGTAGCAGAAAGGTAATCATCCACCGGTTTTTGAATAAAAACATACCCTGATTCTATACTTGTAAACTGCATAGCCCGCCACTCCGGCAGCAGCCAAACCCAAAATGATAGTCCAGATGAAGCCCCAGCTGTACTCAGTACGAGTATTCTTATCTGTATTTGAGCATCGTTTAGAAGAGGACACAGAAAATGCAGAGCACAGAGCAAATCGACATTAGATTTTTCCTGTGCTGGAGATTACATGCTCCTACATTTCAACACAACCTGAGAAGCACTGGCCTGTTTTATTTCCATAAGTGCAATTAACAGGTAACTCGTAAATAAACAGAAAGTAGTAATAAAAAAATTCTCAGTTGCAGGTATATCTACTAGCTGATGGTCTAAAATATTGTTCCCATTCATCACAAGGTTCAAGCTTGAACTGCAAACGAACAGGGGTCCAAGGGTACTCACTGATACACATGTCATGTTCCTGCATGTATAATAAACCACCGCTGCAGCTGCACTCATAACTACCCCAGACGTTCTTGCATTTACATTCCGGGCACTGGCATGCCAGTTTCTCTTTGCACTCGTCCACATCTAAAATGATTGCGACAAATAAGAAAATGTACAGATGATCTCTGGAGAATGAGGTGCTGAGACCAAATAAATGACATTTGACAAAACAGGAGCTAAACATAAGCAGAAAAGACCTCCACAGTGAACCAAAGAGGGAACCTTAGATCCTCTTTGCATATGGAAGACATGATAGGAGGTATCCACTTAAAAGTCAGAATCTCAATGGTCACGGCGAAAACACCATTCCCAATTGACTATCAATGAAGCTTAAACCAAAAGTCCATGAAAATATGAAAGAAATCACTGACAGGCAGAAAGATTAGAAATATTTCATGCCATGCAAAACTCAGTAAGATCCTTTCTTAACTTAGAATAAATAAACTCCTATTGTTCAGATGAGTGCAAGGCAACAAGATTCAGTACCCTCACAAGATTTGACTCCATCTCCCCGAAATCCACGAGGACATTTGCAGCCTTTTGTGTGATCATCCTATCAAATAAGTTGTGGAAAATCATAATTAAACCAACTCTAGCAACAGCACAACAAATCTTACAGCATTAGGAAAAAGAAGACAACATTTGAACTCACAATGCAAGCAGAGTATGTCTTGCCATTTTGCGAATCCTTCCAGCATCCCCCATTGTTGATTTCACAGCGCAACGCTCCAGAAGCTGAGAAGCAAAGTATCAGAAAAGAAATTATGCAAAAGGAACACAGCATCAAAAATAAAATTCCACAATCTTATATTTCCATAAAGAAATGATGACGTTGAATTAATGCATTTACAGTTATGAGCGCTTAAAACAGATCCACAACCAAAGCACATTTACCTTCACAGTGAGTATAACCATCACCAACAAACTTCACATTTTGCACTGTAGGGCATTCACATACTCTTCCCCGGAATGTATCCTGCATAAGTGGCAGCATGTATCAGAGACATGTGAACCACATGATTCAGAAACAATCTAAAACCAAATTAAGAAGATTTTTTTATAGAATACACCAACAAAAGCTAGAAAAGATACCCTGCATGCAGAAATATTAGCAGTCTTGTCCTGCCAGCAGCCACCGTTGTTCTCCAAACACTCATTTGTCTCGATTTCTGTAAAAATTAATGTATGAAAAGATAGTTCATATTGTCTCTGCAAGACTCAATTTTCTACAATCACTTGAACAATCACTTGAACATAATTAACTAAAGCAATAAACTGCTATGAAACATATTGCTTAAATGGATTAGGAACAGACAATTCTGAAGGAACAAATATGCACTAAATTTGTTTTAATACTAAAAATTTTGCACAGAGTGGCATTAACTTCTTTCAAGCAAAATGGTAGTTCTTACAACGTCTTAGGAAAGGAAGGAAGAAAAGATAGTTAATATAACAACTTTTCTATTTGTAAAAGTTCTTTTCCAATGGCATAAGTTGTTAGTTGTTATTACAATATGATTCAAGTTTTTGTTTCCTAAGCCACATCAATAATTTATTATGCAGAAATTATTTTGAGACGTGTAAGAACATGAACTTAGTAATGTTATTTTCCAAAAAACAAGAGACCAATGCTAAACATGTATGTCATAAAAGAGTTTGAAATCTTCTTTGTATAATCCAAAGCTTTAAAAAACGTTACAATAGGCCATTCAAAATCAGGAGGAAAAAAGAAAGGAATTTTTCCAAAGAAGAAATATTCAGCTTAAAGGATGGAGAAGAAATGGAAGAAGACACGAAACTGAAAGAGAGAATGAGGTAAAAGACACTTCCTCAGCGTAGTCAATGTCTAGAAAATTAAAGTTTCCACCTAGTGACCTCTCTAAAAATGCTATAATGCTCTCTACTCATGAAACAAAGCTGCCAAAGAATTAAAATGACGTCTACGTAGATGAATTTCAGAAACAACAGATTAGTCACTATAGGAGTAGGGCGTGGCCTTTGGCATGTTTTAAACAGTAAAGTATATTCAAAAGCCTCATTTAAGAAGGCAGTTGAAGAGCACCTTGACTAAGACAGATGGCTGGTTCAGTGGTCTCCTGGAAACCAGAGCAGATGGCCTTCAAGACCGCTATTCTGTCTAACTTACCTGAAACATGAAAACAGACCATTAATAACTCAAGATCCAGAAGTCCTACTACATTGTCAATCAGTGGCTTATTACCTCGATACTGTCCATTATTTATGACAAGAGTCGGCAAAATAGTTACATCTCCACGAGAACCCTTGCCAATCTGGCATAATTGGAACAAATACAAAAATTAAATACAACAATATGAAGAGACTACTGAGGAAGGAGCTGTCTATTGCTCGTGATAGAAGTTGGCAAAATTATTACATCTCCACGAGCACCTTGATCTATTTGGCATAATCACATATGAATACAATAAAGAATTGAAGTAACACGCAGTCAACTTAGAAGAAGGCAATAATTACCTGTGCTTGTTGTTCAGCTTTAAGAACTGGATTGTCCTCGTTAGCATGAGGGTCACCTATGCATTCATCTATCTTCTTGAGATCGACACCTTAACATAATAGAAGATAAATATATCATAACTAAAAATTTCTTTTCAATAGGGAAGGAAAGATACAACCAACTTGAGAACAGAACTTCTTTATAAGGTAGAAGTCATAACCTTTCTTGAGATCGACACCTTAACATAATAGAAGATAAAAATATCATAAATAAAATTTTCTTTTCAATAGGGAAGGAAAGATACAACCAACTTGAGAACAGAACTTCTTTATAAGGTAGAAGTCATAACCTTGGGCGCTGAGTAACCTTTTTGGCTCAAATACGTTACATAGTCCCAATGGAGTATATAAAGAAAAGCAAATAGTATGGCTTACCAAAAAGGAAACTAATAAAGTGTCCTTCAAGAAAAAAGAAGATTGAAAGAAGGGTAATGAAAATTGGACAAGAAAAGGACAATAAAATGAGACTTGCCAGTATGGTAGCCAAAAAGCATCATCTAAAGATGCAAAAAAATGAACCAGACAGATAGAGAGGAGGATTCAAATGGATGAGAAGTGAGTCAGACCTCCATTACCAGGAACATGAAGCTTAATGGTATTACAGTCATGAAACTTTAATTTAAACAAAAAATATATAGAAAATAACGAAACAGATGTTGGATATACACAACAATGTCTTAGCTGCATCGTCCAAGAGTGCAACCACAATCATCACACTTTTCCTAATTTCCCACTCTTAGATCAATTAATAATTAACAAAATATACTAAACTGAATAAAGCACCCTTTAAGCCATTAGGCTCACAGTCTATTCGTTACAAATGACTTTGGATATGTGGGAGGTAGGAAGTTCAATTAAGCTATTTATGTTCTATTTCCCGTATTCTTCCAGGAAGTTCTCATAGAAGCTTTTTAAGAGATACTATAATTCACCAAAACCAAGATCACCAATTAAAAAGGCAATATATTTTGAGAAGATACAGTAGCTAGTCAGATTGGCCCTGTCTATCATGAAAGAGATTCAGCGAGTAGCACATGGTTCACCCTAAGGAACCAGTTTAATATCTCTACAACAAAAAACATGCAACAATATCACATTTGATTCTGAATTAACTCAGAAATCAAGAAAATCTTTTCAATGATTTATGTAACTGTAAAGTCAAAGGAAATCCTAACAAGTGCATGCATCAGTACCAGACGACATCTAAGAATAAGTAAATCTTACCAAGAGACTTTATAACTTGATCTGCACATTCCTTTGTGTACTTTTTCTCTTTCATTGGGCAACGGATCGAAAAGTCAGCCACATAGTCCCACCAAAGCCATGGCTTTCCACTTTCGTTTGCCACTTTGAAGAAACAAGCTTGACGTAAATTCTGTACTACAACATCCTTTCCATCATATCCTCGGCTAAAATCTTGCTCAGGATCAGGAGCACAGTATCTCCCATGATTGATGCACTGTGACTTGCACTGTTTGCTCAAAAGAAAGGCTTCTGGGCAGTACCAAGTTATATAATGAGGGGTGAACTGAGTATACCCTCTCTGCTCAAGAATTTGCGCTGCTCCTTTAAAGTTCTTAACAAAGTCAATCTGACCGTCGCATTTTGGCCCGCACTCATCATTGCTATTTGTCCAGAATTCATACTCAACCCGTTCATCAGGATGAGGAAGAGCCTCAGTCCAATCGAGATTGAGGTTAACCATATTACCACCAGACAAAGCTTTCTTTATGCTATCACCCAAGTTTTTGTGGATAAGGGCCGATGGAATAGTGATTTTCTCAAGATAATCAGCACCAGCTTTCTGTTCTTCAGGAACGTCCATGGTGATCAATGGTTCTTCTCTATCATCTGCAACAAGAATGGCAGCTGCTCCACCATTCTGGGCATTCCACGCCTTCAACGTGAAGTAGCAATCTGCCAAATTAGCAAATTCACACGTCAATTGGTATTTCGGAAGCAGGGGAAATCGGAAAACATTCTTCACATTCCTATCTGCGGGAGCGCACATTAAGTAGTGCTGTAGCATCAATCTCAGGAAAGACAAAATACACTCCTAGAATCCATTTAATAAAACCCCAGTAAGGACATTATAGGGAAAATACTCCCGGAAGACTTCGGAGTAATTAAATGGCAAAACTTTCCGGGATTACGTTTTAGTCTCTAATTAATGACCGGCTTCAACAATAGAGAATTTTATACTAAAACGATTAAATTCCCTAATGATCGAAGCATGCATGTCTAAATTATCGGGATATCCCACAACGAGACACGGAACAATCGGTCACTTCAACCAGCCCCGAACAAGAGATGCAATCGATCTATCAATCGCACGAAAAGAACCAACCGACCAATCGATTGCAAATTACAAATTCCAAGCAACAAAAGAGTATTGTATTGCCACCGAAACTCAAATTGCACACTAACGAAGCTAAAATACCTCAAATTGAAGCCCAAAAAGTCCAAAATCGATGCCAAGCAAATACGACAAACGCAACAACAATCTTCAGGCCAGCGACAAAACATAACCAGCGACACTCGAGACACCGCGCGGAACTCACCTCCCCGATCGGCGAGGACGAAGACCGGCAACCCGCCGGGCTTCGTCTTGAAGCTGAGGTCGAACTCGCGGAACTCCTTGCACGCGTGCTGGTTCGCCGACGGGTACACCACGGTGCCGACGAGCGTGCCCCCGTACTGCGGGACGCCGAAGTTCCCGATGGCGCTCTCGTGCGCCCCCTTCATCGAGTTCGGGCTCGTCACCTTCAGGCTGTTCTTCTGCACCACGAACCGCCCCTCGCAGCCGCCCCACATCAGCAGCAGGAGCCACGCGGCGACGGCCAGCCGCGCCAGCCCTAGCCGCTCCTCCACTCTCATCCTGGCAGCGGCGGCGGCGGCGGCGGCGGCAGCGGACGGCGGAGATCGGAGATCGGAGGGGGAGCCGACGAGGAGAGCGATGGGGAAAAGCTCGTGGGAGAGAACGTGAGATGTAGGAGATGGAGGAGACGTGCTGCAACGACACGCCGTAGCTGGGGGCTAGAAGGAAAGTACGCCGAAGCCGTTATTCAACGAGGAGGAGAGGGCGGATCGGTGCGCGAGATATTCGGAAGCGCCTTCTTATCTCGCGAGATGATACGAGACGTTGGGGCGGGGGAGGATCTTTCATGTGGGCTTTGCATGAGATCCACGTGTTGGTTTCGCCATCACGCGCCTCCGCAGGCGTCTGCGTCTGCGGGTCCGGGTCGCGTGCCCGCTTCCCAAAAACATTATAAAAAAAATCGGGATTTTAAAAAAAAATTATGATATTTTTATTCAAAAATTCTAACTTCTTGATTTGAATATTTGAAATATTTATGGGAGAATTTAAAGGAAACTGGTTTTGTTACGGAATTGAATCGATCCCTGTATTTAATTTGTTGACTTTGATGACTTAGCAATTAAGTATGGTATGCCTTCTCTCTGAAGTATTGGATCAAGTCTCGTGTTTCTCTTCTCTTATCATCGAGATTGATGGAAAAGACCCTTTCGTCCATTGAATTTTATTTTTTCGCTATCAATGTAATGAAATGATCGACGGAGCATTAAGTTTATGAATTAAAATTTAATATGATGAAAAATCCAAAATTTATGTATTTGTGATAAATATATCTTAAATTAGTTTTTGAACCAACACTAACATCAAATTTATTCAAAACTTATAGGAATTTTTGAACCTATCATGTTAATCAAATTATTGTTATATATGATTCAGTCCAATAGGTCCACAATCAAATTTTGACAAAAAAAATAATGAAGGAAGAATATGTCACGAGTTTACTAATTTGGAATCTTTAAAGACTTAAAATTAATTTGGAGATGAATTTATGATAAATTTATTATTTAGGATTTTTGATACTTTAAAAATTATTTTAGAATATATTTATCACAAATATATTATTTTGAATTTTTTTGCAACGTTAATTCTAAATTAAAATAATGAAAACACTAAATTAACTCTGCAATGATGTTTTCGCTTTATTCCCCGCGAAGCAATGGGAAGTGGCCAAACAGGCCGGTCGCAGTCATGTCACGCTCTTACACGTTAGAACACGAAATCGTTATTTATTTTCCGAAAGCTCTCTCGCACGTTAAACCTCGCACTTTATAAATCGTTCCAATTTATCATCTCGAAAGTTGCAAATTATTTACCGATAAAAAATTTGCCAATTATTTTTAACGGTAGCTCTCGACATATATTTTCCGCTGGAAAGAGCGGTGTGTATGTGATTCTTAAGTTGCCCGCTAATAAATTCTTTTTTTTGGACGAAAATGCCCTCAAATGCGATGCGTCGTTGCAACTTGCAGTGAAAGTTTACCAAACACTGTTATTTTCAACGGTCGCTCTCGACACGATTTTCCACCAGAAAGAGCAGCGTAAGTGATTTATAAGCTGTCAACTTCAATAGACGAAATTCTTTTATGGACGAAAATGGCCTCTAATGTGATGCTTCATTGCAACTTAAAGAATTGCATGGACCACCCATTTTGATGGAGAAATTTTGGTTATGGAAACTAGTCCATAGGAGCTAGGACCCCGTCCTCCAACCTAGGAACTCAAGCCCCATGAGTCGGACCCGGCGTTTGGACTAGAGACCTCGGAGGCTAAATTCAGGATCACGGACCTTAAATCGGGACCTTGCCATCAGACTCGAAGCTCCAATGACTTACTTCTAAGGCCATGGCACTTTAGACTCAACAACTAGGCGCTTGAACATAAAGGCATTGAGGGCTGGACCCAAGACCTCGACATTTATATGAGGTACAATAGAGATTGGATCCAAGAACTGGGGATTGGATAAGGGATCTTGGGGGTAGACAAAGTACGGTTCAAAGTGGACACTTGAACCTAAGTGCTCAAAATTGGGTACAATCCTATCCAACCCAAAGGTTTGGGTTCAAGAGCCGAGGTCCTAGATGAGAGTGCAAGGTCCAACTTTGTGGTGTCGGGACTTCTTAGAATTTAGAATAGTTAATGATATTTAAATTATGGAAAATAACTTTTGTCCCCATTAAATTCTTTGGCAAATATATAACTAAACTCTGTAGTAACTGTTTTCATTGCAACGTGACCCCCACAAATTGACAAGATTTAGTAAACAATTTTAAAATCAGGAAAATGGGGTTGTGTTAGATAAAGAAAACCTACATAATTCCAAATTTTAACATCCTGTCAAGTGTAATAATGTTACATTAATTATGCAAAATTTAATTCTGCAATAGTCTTCACTTCTCGCCACGACAGTCAGTGTGCATTCACACTATAAAGGGTATATTGCTCTTAATAAGTATAAAAAAATTACAAAGTTCAGTTCGAAATTTTGTAAATATTGTTCTTGAATTTTTTATATGAGCTTAAATAAGTATTTGGGCTAGAGAAATGCCTTTTCTTGGTGGCTCTTTATTATAATTATATAATTTTGTACTGCTAAGCAAAGAAGTTTTTCACAAAAATACTCAATCAATGTTGGCTTCATCCGTATCTAGATAATATTTTTGAAGAGTGGGGAAAAAAGTCATAACGTCAACAAAAAAAAAAAAAGAAGATAGTCTCTTACAAAAAAAAAAAAAAAGCAATACGAAGAAAGAGATAATAGAATGGGCTTGTCAGTACGTTTAACGTAAGATTTAAGAAAATACAATGCTAAATGAGTACATTAGTGGAATTCACTCAAGTAAATCGACATGGATCTCGATGGAACTTTGAAAAACAAAGTTCTAGTTTGAAAATAAAGATGGGATCACTTTCATTATAAGAGAATAATAATTTCTTTTGGGGGTAATTCACTTTTAATTGATTTTATCCCCATATTTACACATACTACATTATATCAAACAATTCATGATTTGATATGCTAATCTTAATTTAACTCCGTATCCTAGAGTTGTTTTTTCTATGAGGTGTCCGCGTCAAGCGTATGAAATGACTTAACGCAAGTAGGTTTTAAACAATGACAGATGAACAATTCTTAATTTTAGCACGTAGGTTCATTCCATGAACGGATCAACATTTCCATTCCGATATTGCTTGTGCGAAAAGATTGTTATGCTGGCGGCATACGCCGTATAAATCCGTGAAAGTAGTAGGGTATAGGTCGAGTTGGTCGATATGAATCGGTGTCTCTTTCTCTCTCTCTCCCTCGTCTGGATCTTGGTCCTATTGGGTAATTTAAAGCATGTGATCACCGAGGTTGACCAGCATACTCAAAATAACACTGAATAATAGATGAAGAGAGAACTCAAGGCATGAACAACATACGCATTATCGCATTGCAATGGTTGACGATGTTATTTCACCAAGACAAATACAAGAAAAAGGACATGAGAAACAGCATCGATTCGAAGAGACTCGCGCAGGTGGAGCTCCTTTGCGGGTCCAGAAGAACCCTTCTTTTATTTCCTCATCCTCGGCCACGAAATCACATTCATTTCACCCTGCAGCAGAAGAAAAATCATTCGTGTGCTTTGGACAGTGCAGGAGAAAGGAAGTCGTGTATGGCTCGATGCTCGTCATTAGGGAAACCAGTACATGCGTTTCGTGGATGGTTGCGTTTGAAGATTTAAAGAGGAGCCAAACTCGGATGAAAGATGGTGGTAACGGAGTACCTGCTGCAGTCGGTGGAGGGGCTGATCTTGTAAGGGACGCGGATCCCGCATTTGCCAGGGAGCGCAGACACGAGGCTGAGGTGGAGGCCCCGGATGTTGCTGGCGGCGGACTGCAGGCACCGGCAGGTGGTCCGGCGGTCAAGAGTGGTCCTGGCAGCATTGTTGAGCGACCTGATGCCGCTGCAGCAAGCTGAGGGGATCGTTCCGCCGGCCCTTAGGTACTTGAGGCATGGGGCCACCCAGCTCGTCACCTGGCCACAGGTGACAGCTGACTCGGTGAGGGGCACGGCCACCATGAGGCCGACCACCAGGGCCAAGCACACCAGCTTGAGGCTCGCCATGTCGGGGCAGGGGCAGATGGCGCGAGTGGTGATGCAGTGCAGTGTGCTTGAGAAGTGATGAGAGCGAGAGAGATGAGTACACGAGGGCTGGCTGTGCTTGAGGGTCGGCTCTTATAGGCGAATGCCATGATGCCTTGAGGGTGTGAAATGAAGAAACGAGGGGCTGCGTTGCATGGGGAGGAGGTATGGGGGTTGGTTGGTGGTTGGGGCCCGAATTAATGCCATCGAAAGAAATGACACTTGGGAGCTATCCGATCTTTCGGATGGACAAAAAACCATTGGTGTAAAGTAGGTCTTTAAAACAAAACTGAAAGAAAATGGTGAAGTTGACAAATACAAAGCATGTTTGGTAGCCAAGGGATACAAGCAGTAATATGGAATTGACTATACAAATGTTTTTTCTCTAGTTGTGAGACATAACACGATCAGATTGGTTGTTGCATTGGCGGCATGGAATTCTTGGCCTATTTTCCAACTAGAAGTCAAATCGGCATTCTTGCATGGATACTTGGAGGAACAGGTATTTATCGAGCAACCCCCTGATTATGTCAAGATTGGAAATGAGTATAAAGTTTATAGATTGAAGAAAGCTCTTTATGGGTTAAAACAAGCTCCTCGGGCTTAGTATAGTCGTATTGAAACTTATTTTCTTAAAGTTGGCTTTTCAAAATGTCTTTAAGAGCATACGCTTTTTGTCAAGTTTATGAGCATACGCTTTTTGTCAAGATTGGAGATAAAGGGAAAATGCTTATTGTATGCTTGTATGTTGACGATTTTATATTTACTGGAAGTTGTGATGGCATGTTTGAAGAATTCAAGAAATCTATGAAGGATGAGTTTGAAATGTCTGATCTTGGTATGATGCATTACTTTCTTGGCATAGAAGTGGTACAATCGGATAATGGGATCTTTATTTCTCAAAAGAAATATGTGGGAGAAATTTTGGATAGGTTTCAGATGAAGGATTGTAATCCTGTAAACACTCCAGTTGAGTTTGGCTTAAAGTTATATAAAGATCATGAAGAGAGGAAGGTTGGCAGCACACTTTATAAACAAATTGTGGGCAGTTTGATGCATCTAACTACAACAAGACCAGACATAATATATTATGTGAATTTAATCAGTAGATATATGGAGAATCCTACAAAAATGCATTTGTTAGATGTCAAGAGAATCCTTCATTACTTGCGAGGAACTAGAGACTTTGAGCTACTTTACAAGAAAGGTGAAAAGTCCAATTTGTTGGGATCTAATGATATTGACTATGTAGGAGATCAAGATGATAAGAGGAGCACTTTGGGTTATGTTTTTATGTTCGGGACAGGTGCTATTTCGTGGTCATCCATGAAGCAATCAATTGTCACATTGTCAAATACAAAAGTTGAATTTGTTGCTACAATAGCTAGTGCTTGTCAAGCTATTTGGCTAAGAAGAATTCTTGATGAGCTACAATTTAAACAACCAGGAGCTAGTAAAAAATTTTGTGACAACAACTCAACAATGAAACTCTCCAAGAATCCTGTGCTACATGGAAGAAGCAAGCACATCGATGTGAAGTTTTATTTCTTGAGAGATCTTAGCAATGATGGAACAATTGATCTAATCTATTGCAGGAGTGAAGATCAAGTTGGTGATATATTCACTAAGGCCCTCAAGATGGAGTCATTTGTGAAGCTGAGAAGGTTACTAGGTGTTTGCACGTTGAAAACAGTCAAGGCTTTAAGGCCCTGTTTGGTAACCATCCAAACATAGCCAAATTTTGATTCTTTGTTCCTAGAATCAGTTTGGCCCTAAAATCACGTTTAGTAAAATTTTTGTTCCCGGAACAAATTGGGAGTAAAATCAACCAAAAAAAAAAGTTGATTCTTGTTCCGAGAACAAATTTGAGAATCAAAACCAACAACTCTTCTTCTTTCCTCTGGCCATCTCGCGACCATCGTCCACCACCGTCCGCCATCGTCTGCCGTTGCCAACCACCGACCTCCAGCTACCAATCGCCACCGTTGGTCATCGTCTACCAGTCCGGCGAACTCGCTGGAGGCTCACCAAGTTAGGGCGAGGTTCGGTGAGCTCGCTAGAGGCAAGCCCAGCCACTTGCAAGGCTTAGCCTCCCCAGATCTGGCGAGGCTAAGCCTCACCGGGGCTGGGCAAGCCTTGCGACGCCCAACCCCGCCGATGGTTAGGCGAGGCTCGCCCAACCCCGATGAGGCTCGGCCGACAAAGGCCGGCCTCACCGAGGGCCGGCGATGCTCTGGTCAGGTCACTAGCCCTCGACTGGCAACCGGCCACAAGAAGAAGAAGAAGAAGAAGAAGAAGAAGAAGAAGAAGAAGAAGAGGAGAAAAAAGGAAAAAAAAAAAAAAAGGAAAAAGTAAAAAAATTATTTAAAAATTAAAAGAAATTGATTTGGAACAAAATTAATGAGCACAATACTAAACGCAATTCTATTCCAGAATCAGAAATTTCGGACAATTACCAAACGACTTAAAATGCTTAGAATCAGTTTCCGGGAACAGAATAAAAAATAATCATTTCTGATCAGAATCTATTTCCGAGAACAAAATCGTTACCAAACGCGCCATAAACTGAATGTTAATAAACATCAGTTTAAGGAGGGATTATTGAAATAATAGTTATTTCCTTTTGCACGTTTTGCTGATTTGGTTTTTCAGTCATTAGAGTTAGTGGAGTCATATGTGTTAGTTGTCCTAGTTTTTAGATGTTAGTGGAGTAAGTGTTTTATGCAGAACATTGGTAATTATTGGTCCTATTTTAGTGGTGTTTTTACATTATGTACTTTGTCTTTTGAAAAAGACTTGGTGGTTCTGTACAAAAGATGAAGTTTTAGCCTCATATCTTCTCCCTTTAGCAATTTAACAACCTCGACATTTATATTAGGTACAATAGAGGTTGCATCCAAGAATCAGGGGTTGGATAAGGGATCTTGGGGGCTAGACAAAGTATGGTCTGGAGCGGACACTTGAACTTAAGTGCTCAGAATTAGGTATGGTCCTGTCCAACCCAAAGGTTTGGGTTCAAGAGCCGAGGTCCTAGATGAGGGTGCAAGGTCTCACTTTGTGGTGTCAGGATTTTTTAAAATTTAGAATAGTTAATGATACTTAAATTACTGAAAATAACTTTTTATTTGGCAAATATATAACTAAACTCTGTAATAACTGTTTTCATTGCAACGTGACCCCCACAAATTGACAAAATTTAGTAAACAATTTTAAAATCAGGAAAATGTGGTTGTTTTAGATAAACAAAACCTACAAAATTCCAAATTTTAGCATCTCGTCAAGTGTAATAATATTACATTAATTATAAATTTTTTTAATTCTGCAATAGTCTTCACTACTCGCCACGACAGTCGGTGTGCATTCACACTATAAAGGGTATATTACTCTTAATAAGTATAAAAAAAAAAAATTTACAAAGTTCAGTTCGAAATTTTGTAAATATTGTTCTTGAATTTTTTATATGAGCCTAGATAATTATTTGGGATAGAGAAATACTTTTTCTTGGTGGCTCTTCATCATAATTATATTATTTTGTAATGCTAAACAAAGTACTTTTCCACAAAAATACTCAATCAATGTTGGCTTCAACCGTATCTAGATAATATTTTTGAAGAATGGCGAAAGAAAAGTAATAACATAAAAAAAAAAAACAATCTCTCACGAAAAAATGTAATACGAAGAAAGAGATAATAGAATGGAATTGTCCATACGTTTAAAGTAAGATTTAAGAAAATACAATGCTAAATGAGTACATTAGTGGAATTCACTCAAGTAAATCGACATGGATCTCGATGGAACTTTGAAAAACAAAGTTCTAGTTTGAAAATAAAGATGGGATCACTTTCATTATGAGAGATTGATAATTTTTTTGGGGGGTAATTCACTTTTAATTGATTTTATCCCCATATTTACACACACTACATCATATCAAACGATTCATGATTTGATATGCTAATCTTAATTTAACTCCGTATCCTAGAGTTGTTTTTTCTAAGAGGTGTCCGCGTCAAGCGTATAAATTGACTTAACGCAAGTAGGTTTTAAACAATGACAGATGAACAATTCTTAATTTTAGCACGTAGGTTCATTCCATGAACGGATCAACATTTCCATTCCGATATTGTTTGTGCGAAAAGATTGTTATGCTGGCGGCATACGCCGTATAAATCCGTGAAAGTAGTAGGGTATAGGTCGAGTTGGTAGATATAAATCGGTCTCTTTCTCTCTCTCCCTCGTCTGGATCTTGGTCCTATTGGGCAATTTAATGCATGTGATCACTGAGGTTGACCAGCATACTCAAAATAACACTGAAAAATAGATGAAGAGAGAACTCGAGGTATGAAAAACATACGCATTATTGCATTGCAATGGTTGACCATGTTATTTCACCAAGACAAATACAAGAAAAAGGACATGAGAAACAGCATCGATTCGGAGAGACTCGCGCAGGTGGAGCTCCTTTGCGGATCCAGAAGAACCCTTCTTTTATTTCCTCATCCTCGGCCACGAAATCACATTCATCTCACCCTGCAACAGAAGAAAAATCATTCGTGTGCTTTGGACAGTGCAGGAGAAAGGAAGTCGTGTATGGCTCAATGCTCGTTATTAGGGAAACAAGTACGTGCGTTTCGTGGATGGTTGCGTTCGAAGATTTAAAGAGGAGCCAAACTCGGATGAAAGATGGTGGTAACGGAGTACCTGCTGCAGTCGGTGGAGGGGCTGATCTTGTAAGGGACGCGGACCCCGCATTTGCCTGGGAGCGCGGACACGAGGCCAAGGTTGAGGCCCCGGATGTTGCCGGCGGCGGACTGTACGCACCGGCAGGTGGTCTGGCGGTCATGAGTGGTCCTGGCAGCATTATTGAGCGACCTGATGCCGCTGCAGCAAGCTGAGGGGATCTTTCCGCCGGCCCTCAGGTACCCGAGGCATGGGGCCACCCAGCTCCTCACCTGGCCACAGGTGATGGCTGACTCGGTGAGGGGCATGGCCACCACGAGACCAACCACCAGGGCCAAGCACACCAGCTTGACGCTCGCCATGTCGGGCCGGGGGCAGATGGCGCAAGTGGTGATGCAATGCAGTGTGCTTGAGAAGTGACGAGAGCGAGAGAGATGAGTACACGAGGGCTGGCTGTGCTTGAGGGTCGGCTCTTATAGGCGAATGCCGTGATGCCTTGAGGGTGTGAAATGAAGAAACGAGGGGCTGCGCTGCATGGGGAGGAGGTATGGGGGTTGGTTGGTAGTTGGGGCCCGAATTAATGCCATCGAAAGAAATGACATTTGGGAGCTATCCGATTTTCCGGATGGACACATAACCATTGGTGTAAAGTGGGTCTTTAAAACAAAACTGAAAGAAAATGGTGAAGTTGACAGATACAAAGCACGTTTGGTAGCCAAGGGATACAAGCAGCAATATGGGATTGACTATATAGAATTTTTTTCTCCAGTTGTGAGACATGACACGATTAGATTGGTGGTTGCATTGGCGGCACAAAATTCTTGGCCTATTTTCCAACTAGATGTTAAATCGGCATTCTTGCATGGATACTTGGAGGAACAGGTATTTGTCGAGCAACCCCCGGTTATGTCAAGATTGGAAATAAGCATAAAGTTTATAGATTGAAGAAAGCTCTTTATAGGTTAAAACAAGCTCATCGGGCTTAGTATAGTCATATTGAAACTTATTTTCTTAAAGTTGGTTTTTCAAAATGTCCTTATGAACATACGCTTTCAAGATTGGAGATAAAGGGAAAATGCTTATTGTCTACTTGTATGTTGATGATCTTATATTTACTGGAAGTTGTGATGGCATGTTTGAAGAATTCAATAAATTTATGATGAATGAGTTTAAAATGTCTAATCTTGGTATGATGCATTACTTTCTTGACATAGAAGTGGTACAATCGGATGATAGGATCTTTATTTCTCAAAAGAAATATGTGAGAGAAATTTTGGACAGGTTTTAGATGAAGGATTATAATCCTGTAAACATTCATGTTGAGTTTGGCTTAAAGTTATACAAAGATCATGAAGAGAGGAAGGCTTTTTTTTTTTTTTTTTTTGGTAAAGATGAAGAGAGAAAGGTTGACAGCACACTTTATAAACAAATTGTGGACAGTTTGATGTATCTAATTGCAACAAGACCAGACATAATATATTATGTAAGTTTAATCAGTAGACATATGGAGAATCCTACAAAAATGCATTTGTTAACTGCCAAGAGAATTCTTCGTTACTTGCAAGAAACTAGAGGCTTTGAGCTATTTTACAAGAAGGGTGAAAAGTCCAATTTGTTGGGATTTACTAACAGTGACTATGCAGGAGATCAAGATGATAGGAGGAGCACTTCGAGTTATACTTTTATGTTTGGGATAGGTGTTATTTCGTGGTCATCCAAGAAAAAACCAATTGTCACATTGTCAAATACAGAAGCTGAATTTGTTGTTGTAACAGCTAGTGCTTGTCAAGTTATTTGGCTAAGAAGAATTCTTCAGAAGCTGCAATTTAAACAACCAAGAGCTACTAAAATTTTGTGTGACAACAACTCAGCAATTAAACTCTCCAAGAATCTTGTGCTACATGGAAGCACATTGATGTGAAGTTTTATTTCTTGAAAGATCTTAGCAATGATGGAACAATTGATCTAATCTATTGCAGGAGTGAAGATCAAGTTGCTGATATATTCACTAAGGCCCTCAAGATGGAGTCATTTGTGAAGTTGAGAAGGTTATTAAGTGTTTGCACAATGAAAACAGTCAAGGCTTTAAACTGAATGTTAGTAAACATCGTTTAATGGAGGGATTATCGAAATAATAGTTATTTCCTTTTGCATGTTTTGCTGATTTGGTTTTTCAGTTATTAGAGTTAGTGGAGTCATGTGTGTTGGTTGTCCTAGTTTTTAGGTGTTGGTAGAGTAAGTGTTTTATGCAGAACATGGGTAGTTATGGGTCCTATTTTAGTGGTGTTTTTACATTATGTATTTTGTCTTTTATAAAAGACTTGGTGGTTCTGTACAAAAGATGAAGTTTCAGCCTCATCTCTCCTCCCTTAAGCAATTTAACAACCTCACATTTATATTAGGTACAATAGAGGTTGCATCCAAGAATCGAGGGTTGGATAAGGGATCTTGGGGGCTAGACAAAGTACGGTCCGAAGCGGACACTTGAACTTAAGTGCTCAGAATTAGGTATGGTCCTGTCCAACCCAAAGGTTTGGGTTCAAGAGCCGAGGTCCTAGATGAGGGTGCAAGGTCCAACTTTGCGGTGTCGGGATTTCTTAAAATTTAGAATAGTTAAGGATACTTAAATTACTAAAAATAAATTTTTATTTGGCAAATATGGGCGCGTTTGTTTGTATTCTTTTTTTTTTGTTTTTAAACACTTTTTCTGTTTTTTTGTTCACTGAACAAAAAAAACAAAAACGCGTTTAGGTGCGTTTGTTCCTTTTTGTTCTTTTGTTCCCAGGAACAAAAAAAACAAACAAGAAACACAAATTTTGTGTTTCTTGTTTCTGAAACACTTTTGAGAAATACTTTTTTTTTCTTTTTCTTTTTTCTCTTATTTTCTTGTTCTTTTTTCTTTTGGCCGGCGGCCTCGCCCAGCCATGGCGAGGCTCGCCGGCCCCCGGCGAGGCCGACGCTCGCCGTCCCCCGGCGAGGCCGAGGCTCACCGTAGCTGGGCGAGGGTCGGCCTCGCCATGTCTAGGCGAGCTCGAGTTCGCCCAAATCCGACGAGGCCGAGGCTCGCCGGCCGCTGGGCGAGGTCGGCCTCGCCGGATCCGGCGAGCTCGAGCTCGCCCGCCATGGCGAGGCCGACCTCCCGCCGGCTCCGCGAGCTCGATCTCGTCCGGATCGGCAAGGCCGAGCTCGCCCGGCCGGCGAGCCTCGGCCTCGCCGGCGGTGGCCGCGAGGCCGCGCCTCGCCGCCGGCCGGCGAGCTCGGCCTCGCCGAATCAAGGCGAGGCCGACCTCGCGCCGGCACAGGCGGCTCGATCTCGCCCGATCGAGCAAGGCCGAGCTCACCCGGCGGCCGGCGAGCCTCGGCCTCGCTGCGGTGGCTCGACGAGGCCGCGCCTCGCCCGCCGCCCCAGGCGAGCTCGGCCTCGCCGGATCAAGGCGAGGCCGACCCTCGCCGGTCGGTCGCCGGCCAAGGCCTTGGCCGGCGACCGGCCAAAAGAAGAAAAAATGAAAAAGAAAAAAGAAAAAAAGGAAAAATAAGAAAAAAATAGAAAAAATAAAAGAAATAAAAAAATTATCCAAATTTACCAAACATGTTTCTGTTTATTTTTTATTCCCGGAACAAGTTTACCAAACGCGTGTTTTTGTTCAAAAATTATTCCCGGGAACGAGACACTTTTTTTTATTTCGTTCCCTAACAATTTTTAAACGAAACACAAACAAACGCGCCCTATATAACTAAAGTTTGTAGTAACTGTTTTCATTGCAATGTGACCCCCACAAATTGACAAAATTTAGCAAACAATTTTAAAATCAGGAAAATGCGGTTGTTTTAGGTAAACAAAACCTACAAAATTCCAAATTTTAACATCTTGTCAAGTGTAATAATATTACATTAATTATAAAATTTTTAATTCTGCAATAGTCTTCACTACTCGCCACGACAGTCGGTGTGCATTCACACTATAAAGGGTATATTACTCTTAATAAGTATTAAAAAAAATTACAAAGTTCAGTTCGAAATTTTGTAAATATTGTTCCTGAAATTTTTATATGAGGCTAGATAATTATTTGGGATAGAGAAATACTTTTTCTTGGTGGCTCTTCATTATAATTATATAATTTTGTAATGCTAAGCAAAGTACTTTTCCACAAAAATACTCAATTAATGTTGGCTTCAACCGTATCTAGATAATATTTTTGAAGAATGGCGAAAAAAAAAAGTAATAACGTCAGAAAAAAAAAACAATCTCTTATGAAAAAATGTAATACGAAGAAAGAGATAATAGAATGGAATTGTCAATACGTTTAAAGTAAGATTTAAGAAAATACAGTGCTAAATGAGTACATTAGTGGAATTCACTCAAGTAAATCGACATGGATCTCGATGGAACTTTGAAAAACAAAGTTCTAGTTTGAAAATAAAGATGGGATCACTTTCATTATAAGAGATTAATAATTTTTTTGGGGGTAATTCACTTTTAATTGATTTTATCCCCAGATTTACACATACTACATCATATCAAACAATCCATGATTTCATATGCTAATCTTAATTTAACTCCATATCCTAGAGTTGTTTTTCTATGAGGAGTCCGCGTCAAGCGTATAAAACGACTTAACGCGAGTAGGTTTTAAACAATGACGGATGTACAATTCTTAATTTTAGCACGTAGATTAATTCCATGAAAGGATCAACATTTCCATTCCGATATTGCTTGCGCGAAAAGATTGTTATGCTGGCGGCATACGCCGTATAAATCCGTCAAATAGTAGGGTATAGGTCGAGTTGGTCGATATGAATCGGTATCTCTTTCTCTTTCTCTCCCTCGTCTGGATCTTGGTCCTATTGGGCAATTTAATGCATGTGATCACTGAGGTTGACCAGCATACGCAAAATAACACTGAAAAATAGATGAAGAGAGAACTCGAGGTATGAAAAACATACGCATTATTGCATTGCAATGGTTGACCATGTTATTTCACCAAGACAAATACAAGAAAAAGGACATGAGAAACAGCATCGATTCGGAGAGACTCGCGCAGGTGGAGCTCCTTTGCGGGATCCAGAAGAACCCTTCTGTTATTTCGTCATCCTCGGCCACGAAATCACATTCATCTCACCCTGCAACAGAAGAAAAATCATTCGTGTGCTTTGGACAGTGCAGGAGAAAGGAAGTCGTTTATGGCTCAATGCTCGTCATTAGGGAAACTAGTACGTGCGTTTCGCGGATGGTTGCGTTTGAAGATTTAAAGAGGAGCCAAACTCGGATGAAAGATGGTGGTAACGGAGTACCTGCTGCAGTCGGTGGAGGGGCTGATCTTGTAAGGGACGCTGACCCCGCATTTGCCTGGGAGCGCGGACACGAGGCCAAGGTTGAGGCCCTGGATGTTGCCGGCGGCGGACTGCAGGCACCGGCAGGCGGTCTGGCGGTCAGGAGTGGTCCTGGCAGCACTGTTGAGCGACCTGATGCCGCTGCAGCAAGCTGAGGGGATCGGTCCGCCGGCCCTCAGGTACCCGAGGCATGGGGCCACGCAGCTCGCCACCTGGCCACAGGTGATGGCTGACTCGGTGAGGGGCACGGCCACCATGAGGCCGACCACCAGGGCCAAGCACACCAGCTTGAGGCTCGCCATGTCGGGGCGGGGGCAGATGGCGCGAGTGGTGATGCAGGGCAGTGTGCTCGAGAAGTGATGAGAGCGAGAGGGACGAGTACACGAGGGCTGGCTGTGCTTGAGGGTCGGCTCTTATAGGCGAATGCCGTGATGCCTTGAAGGTGTGAAATGAAGAAATGAGGGGCTGCGCTGCATGGGGAAGGTATGGGGGTTGGTTGGTGGTTGGGGCCTGAATTGAATACTGTTGCCATTTTCGGATCAGGTCGTGTAAGACCCATGCTTTCACATGCACTCTGTATATCATCCTGCGTCACCTAGGGTTTCTGAAGGAGTTTGGTGTCGTTATTATAGTAGTGACTAACAAGAGCTTGCCATATAAAATCGATGATGAAATTATATGTAGTTTATAATGCAGGTTCCCATGCGTCTGTGGAGAGCCACAAGTAACTGCTAGCCTTGAATGCTGCCGATCGAGACCATTAGATTCGGAAGTGACTGCCCCCACCACTGCAAATTCAAATTGAAAGCTTGAAGAGAAGGCCCTGCGTGCAAGACAAAAGCAAGAAAGAAGAATGTATCAAACCATCATAGACAAAAGGTGTGTTTAGTGAAATGCTGGACTGTTTGGCAACCATTTTGAAGTAGTTTTCAAGTAAAAGTCAATATTGGGAAAGCTGAAAGCCTAATGCCAATAGGGACTAGATTTGAACTTTCAACGTTTGGTCAAATGCTGAAACTTTTTTTTTTTCCAAAACTATTATCATTCATTCTTCAAATTTCTTATTTTGCCCTCGTTATTATTTTTTTAAATGCCAAAATAATGCTAAAAAAATCAAATTTACATAAATGCTATAAAAAAAATTAGATATATTTTGGCCTTTTAAAAAAAATATTTATATATTTGATTTTTTGGCATATATATTTGATTTTTTTAGCATTATTGTCAAAATTTAAATTTAAAAAGTTGCATACATTATTACTTTTTTTTTTCAATTTTAAACAAATAAAAATTAAAAAATTTCTACAAAGGTTTTGGTCTTTTTTAAAAATATATATAAATGTATTTGATTTTTTAGCATTATTTTCAAATTTATATTTAAAAGTTACATATATTATTTTTTCAATTTAAAAAAAATTGACGAAGGACTTGGTCTTTTAAAAAAATTATATATATATATATATATATATATATATATATTTGATTTTTTTAGTATTATTGTCAAAATTTATATTTAAAAAGTTGCATACATTATTATTTTTTTTCAATTTTAAACAAATAAAAATAAAAAATTCCTTTGAAGGGTTTGGTCTTGTGTGTGTGTGTGTGTGTGTGTGTGTTTGTGTGTGTGTGTGTATTTGATTATTTAGCATTTTTATCAAATTTATATTTAAAAAGTTGCATACATTATTTTTTCCAATTTAAAAAATAAAAATTAAAAAATTTTGACGAAGGATTTGATCTTTTAAAAAAAATTATATATATATGTATTTGATTTTTTTAGCATTATTGTAAAATTTTATATTTAAAAAGTTGCATACATTATTTATTTTTCAATTTTAAGCAAATAAAAAATAAAAAAATTCCGATGAAGGGTTTGGTCTTTTTAAAAAATATATATATGTATTTGATTTTTTTAGTATTATTTTCAAAATTTATATTTAAAAAGTTGCATACATTATTTTATTTTTCAATTTTGAACAAATGAAATTAAAAAAAAAAACTAATATTAATCATTCAAAGGGCTTTTCAAATGTGTTTTTTACCAAACGACATTTCTCTTAAAGTTGTTTCTCAAAACATAATTTACCAAACGGTATTTATATCTGTGTAAAGTCTTTTTAGGCTAAACTACTTTGTATTTTTCCAATGAACTTTCAAAATACTAAACCAAACATACCCAAAAACTCTAGGGTTAACAACCCTCGCATGTGTAGACAAATGTATTTATGTACCGTGTGAAGGACTAACATTGCGTGATGTGCCGATAATGATACCACCACCAAACGTATTGAGTGCATTTATTGGCATTCATCAGGTAATAAGTAAATCATCGACGGCCTCCATCTCGGGCTAATTCAAGAATAAAGAGGCATCTCTCGAGTCTTTCTAACTATTGAACTACAATGAGCGATGACCCTAAATGTAGCCACAGAATATTGAGCCTCACATGGACTGTTTGCCCATCTGGACATTAATGGTAGATAGAGCCAAGATGACTGTGCAAATTATATGCTTGAATTTAAGTAAATGGGGTCCATTTTCAGTCCCTTCTAGGACCACGAGTAACCGGAGCCACAACGTTAGTTCAGAGAGAGTGCAAGTGGAAACCCTAATTTGAATTTACTTGGAGACGAAAATTATCAAAGGTGAGTTCTAAATTAGCTATGACCGTGAGAGCCATTTGGGTTAAACATTATCTTGCTAATAATTTTTCAATCACATGTTTGAGAATTTTTTTTTCCCAAAAGACCAAATCTATGTTTCTTCTCAACCCTCAACGGTCTGCTCATAACTAGGCCATATGCCACACATGGTGGAAAATAAAGATTCTAAATTCCATTTTTTCGCATAAAATTTAATTATGTGAATAATATGTTCTTAATTTTCTATTGTGAAAACAGTGTGGCGTGACCTGAAATTGAGAGATGAAGACATGTTGGGTAAACTGAATCACAAAAGAAGCAACTCATCGACCTCACTAACAGTAGATTTGAAGATCATAATCAAAAGAGAGATCCAATGATGATGGGGCAAATTGAGAATCTATAAAGGCATGAAGAAATGTATTTGGGAATGAGATCACGAATCAATTGGCTGAAGGTGGGAGATGAGAACACGAACCACTACTGTACAAAGAAGACAAAGGAACAAGATTCCCTTGCTAAAAAGTGATGAGCAGGATTGGTGACACGAGCCTAATCAGCTAAAACGATGCACCATTGACTTTTTTTCAATCACTATATATCACATTACAAGCAACTGACTTTCAACCAATACTGGACGAACGTCCTTGTCTAGTTTTGGATGTTATAAACGAATCTCTAATGGCTCAAGTGACTATAGAGAAAGTGACCAGGAGCAATGAAATCCCCAGCGCCGGTGGCCAACTTTTTTAACACCACTGGAAAGACATTCAACTTGATGCGCTCAAACTGGTGAAAAGCTTCTTCGAGGCATTTAATCTTGATCCCAATCTAAATAAGACCGATATATCACTTATCCCCAAAATGCTTAATCCAAAGAGTCTAAATCATTTTGAACCAATCGGTTTATCCAACTTCACTGGTGTGTTTGGTTGGACTTTTGGAAAAAGCGTTTGGGACAATACAAGAGACTTTAAGTTAAAGTAATTTTTCAAAATGCAAATTGTATTTGTTAAATCATAATTTAAAAATCTATTGTGAAGTACCTTTGAGTAAAATTGTGTTTGGAAAGATTATACTCATACAAAGCACTTTAGTTATTAAAAAAAAAAAAAATTGGCCCTAATAGACCATGTGCCACCTGTGTTGTGCAAATGTAGGCAGCCCTTGTTGGCACGTGACCCTTGCAAGGGTTGCTCAACTTTGATGAAGGCCAATTAGGTCACACGAGTTGGGGCCAACTAGGTCACGCAACCCCTCGCTAGGGTCACTCAACCTTGGCAAGAGCCAGCTAGGTCGAGCAAACCCAAGCCCTTCCCGACGTGACCCTCACGAAGGTCACTCAACCCCAACGAGGGCCAACTAGGTCACTCGACACCAGGCAACCCCTTGCCGTGGTTGCAAACCACCAAGGGCCATCTATTGTTTGGATTGGGCGAACCTTAGTCGGCCTTGTGAGGATCACACGACCCAAACGACACTCGCCTAGGTCATGCGCAACTCCTTGGTGATGGTTACCTAGGTTGCCGGTGATGTCGTCGGCCTCTCTTTAGCTCATGGTGGACCCTTGCAACCATGGCAACCACGTTGGCCAGCCCCAAGGAGAAGAAGATGAACAGTCACAAACAAGAGCAAATCGGAAAACCAAAAAATCAGTGAAGATAAAATCAAATTTTTTTTTTTTTTTACTTCCCCTGCCTTTTGAGAAGGTTGAAAGCCTAAGATAACCTAGGACTTGCCTTGGGCTTTCAACCTTTCAAAGGCAAACTTTGCTTCAGAAGGGGTTTCAAACATTTTTCCAAACCCCTAATATTTGGCCCAAAGAACTATGGACCCGCAAAGCACCTTCCTAAAGTGTTTCCCAAACACAGCTAAAATCATTTCTCAAGGTTGTCGCTAATCACCTTTAACCTTGATTACATGAACTAGTAGTCAAATAACAAAATTCCAAGTTCAAGAGGTTTTGCATCAACTTCAAATTTAAAAAGAAAGAAGAAACTCCAGGCAATGCTGAAACTAAATATATAGAAAGTTATGGTGCAAATGATAACCATTCTAGCCGAATAGATTTACGGAAGAGAAATATATTTTTCTATTTATATTTCTAGATGAGTTTTTAAGCAAAAATACCCATTTGATAATGACACAAAATATTTCCCTTTGGCCGGCGGCTAGCAACCGGCGGACGATGGCAACCGGCGACCGGGCCGCGTTAAGCGTGGCGGCAAAGGACCGGTGGACGGTGATCGGCAGCAATGAATGGACGACCGGTTTGTAGTAAAGATGAACGATGAGAAGAATTTTTATTTCTCATTTCTGTTTTAGAAATAGAAAAGTAAAAAAATTTTACTTCGATTTTTATTCCAAACCTATTTCGGAACAAAAATCTATTTTATAAATAGAAAAATGAGATAATTTGATCAAATGGATTTCTATTCTAAAAACAAGTCTAGAATAGAAAAATTGTTTCGGAACAAAAGCGAGATTTGTCATGCACCCCTTAATGGACTGCATGTTAAAGATAAAATTCTATGATAAGTGGCTATCTTTGATCATGCACAGTGTCTCCCGAGTTACTTTCATGTTAAATTTAATGGGGAACTTTTGTTGTACTTTCAATTTACATGGGGCATCAGATAGGGTAACACATTTTCCCCATATTTATTTATAATCATGGCCAATGTCCTCTATCATCTCATGGACAAAGCAGTCAAGGAAAGTAGCTTCAATGAAATTAAACTGAACAAATTTTGCCCCACTTCATCTCATATGCTATTTGCAAACAGTTCTATTTTCTTTTGTATGGTAAGATTAAAGAATGTTAGAAGCTAGCAGCTTTTCTAAATCAATATTGTTTTGCTTCAAATCAAGCCATTAATCTAAACAAAATTGAAATGTACTTTAGTAGAGGTTGTCCACAAAATCTAAGGAGGAATATGGCTTAAGAGTTGAGAGTACTAGAAATTGAGAACATTGGGAAATATTTGGGAATGCATTGAGATTGGGGTCAGTTAAAGAAGAAAATGTCTACATAGAATTTAGCAAGGTACACTTGAAACCGGAAGATTGGAAAGAGAAGCCGATATCTAAAGTAGGCAAGAAGATCCTAATTAAAATAATTGTGCAAGTCTTGCCCCAATATGTAATGTCGATATTCAAGATCTCAATCTCAATTTGCAAAGCTATGAAGTAAAGAATTGCCTTGTTTTGGTGGAAAAATAGTGGTTTAGCAACATCCGAAATTTCATATGATCAATAGTAATGTATATAAGGTGTAAAGTTATGTAGCTTGGAGTTTTGAATGGTCCGTGTGGAATCTCGGTGGGTCATTAATTTTGTAAGGTACGGAAGGTGCAAAAGATGATTTTCCACAACAGTCACCCGAAATGTGATACTTTAGTATTAAATAGATTGATGTTGACATGTATGTTGATGGTGTAGAGTGAGGATAGTTGATTTACGACCATATTAATGGCAGAAGGGGATCGAAATGCTCCAATATATGTATTGAAAAGTTTTCAAGTTATAAAACTTATTGACTTGAGATTTTCCTAATATTTGTTATCTTTCACTAATAATTTTGGTGGGTTCAAATTATTTTCCCAATTTATCAATGTTTCTATATAATTGTGTGCTTATGCTTGAGTGACTGCACGAAAGAAAGCAGCTTGCTCCTTTTCTTTCATTAAAGATTCTTGCATGATGGCTCTCTTACCTAAGAAAGAGTTCTTTTTTGATACTGGCTTCCTATTCCTTTCTTGATTCCACTGTGGATATACCTAACTTAATCAAATATTTACTTTGAAAACTATATAGTAAAGCCATTTGTTACCTTCGAATTTGACCACATCACCTCTTTTAACTTCAGCCAATTAATGCTCTTGATAACTCATTTATGCATTTCATTTGGACGAAGAAGCTCCTCTTTACCAATCAAAATATCTTCTTTTAACTACTCTCATTGGGCCACTTGAAGAGTTTAGATTGGAAAACCTATTCCTCTCTTCACACACAGTAATTCTAACCCAAGGTCCTCGTTACTCTAATCTTGGTTATTTATTCAAGCAAATCTAATGTGGCCATGTGTAATATTTTTATGACATCTCCTTCGATTCTTACCGTAAACTCAAGGTCATTTTAATTTAACATTGGTTGGTTAAGTAAAATTAAAGATTTCAAGATAAGGCCTATGTGCAAGACATAAAGTGAGAAAGAAGAATGCATCAAATCATCACAGATAAAACAAAACTCTACAGTTAACAATTCTCACTTGTGTAGACAAATGAATATATGTACCATGTAAAAATCTAAAATCACGTGATGTGACGATAATGATATTGTCGCCCAGCGAATAGAGTGCATTTATCGGCACTCGTCGCATATATGTAAACCATCCCCGGCCTCAATCTTGAGCTAATTCAAGGCTAAAGAGGCATCTCTCGAGTTTCTCTCTCTATTGAACTGCCAAATGAGCGATGACACTGGATGTAGCCGTGGAATGTTGTGAGCCTCACATGGACTATTTGTCCATCTAGTCATTAATGGTGGACGGAGAGAAGTCGACTGTGCAAATTGTATGCTTGAATTTAAGTAAAGGGGGTCCATTTTCAGTCCTTTTTTTAATCAATGCTTAGACCGGGGAGAAAATATTTCAAAACGCTAGTTCAGAAAGGGTGCAGATGGAACCCCTACTTGAATTCACTTGAAGATGAAAATTATCCAAGGCAAGTTCTAGATCAGCTATGACCGTGAGAGCCACTTGTGTTAGACATTATCTTGTAAAAATTTTGAATCATATGTCCAAGGTTTCTTTTTTCCCTGAAAGACTGAATCTGTGTCTCCTCAACCCTCAACGTTCTGCTCGGAACCAGGCCACATGCCAGACATGGTGGAAAATACAAACCCTAGATTCTGTTTATTTCGCACAGAATTAACAATGAACAATATTTTCTTCATTCTCAGGTTTTCATAATGTTTAGGAAAATGAGTTGGTGAAAAAATCATTTTTGTAATTAACGGAAAATCTAAGCAATTCATGAACTTTCATTTCTCTTTTGAAAATCAGAAATCATTTTCCACATTACAACTTGACCCGATACATGACCTGTTTCAGAGAAATATGATAAACCGTGCATGAATTTTTCCTCAGCTGCAAGACTCGTCACAGTGAAAGTTATTAAAGCAGGGTCTAAGACCTGTTACAGAAAAGTCCATACAAACCAAAGGTAAAATAGGACTGTCTTACCAATGCATGGAGTTGGAAATCCACCCATTACACAAATTATCATGCTCAGCTGTGTCCACAAGATTGCATGACTAGCAGCTCCAAACTTCACAACAGAAACAATGCCAACCAAGATCATTTCTAATGATACCGAAATCTGTGACGAGTTATAACTTAAGCAAATTGGCCCAGCCCAACCTAGCTCTCACCAACACTTCATTTATATTGACGGTCAGTTTAAATCCAATGAAGCGGAGAGAGGAGGTTGAAGGTGCGAAAATCTTTCCCTCCAGTTTCATTATCGGCCCACCCATGGACCATTGACCGACCTGGATTGCGATTAATTGGGCCAACGAATGGGATCAGTGTGCCTCAGAAGGTGAAAATTGTTGACGTTTGGGACTTATCCCTAGTGTATAAGTGTTTCACGACCCCATCTAGAGATCGAACATGATTTCATAATAAACCATACTAAAGAGCTAAAAATAAACCCTTGCTCATTTTAATTAAAAAGAGCATAGATAATTCTCAACAGAACCATCAGTTGAACCAGTTAACCCCCAGAGACACACACACACACACACATAGAGAGAGAGAGAGAGAGAGAGAGAGAGAGAGAGAGAGAGAGAGAGAGACTGGAAACAAGAGAAATTTGCAAGTTACATAAAAGATCAATTATCAGCCAAAGAAACACAAATGGATGACAAATCAACTAGTATCAAGATGAAAGAAAAAATATGGAAATGAGAGAGAGAGAGAGAGAGAGGGGTGGGGGAGTCCCTAGAAACAAGAGAAATTGGCAAGTTATAAAAGATCAATTATTAGGCCAAAGAAACACAAATGGAGGACAAATCAACTAGGATCAAGTTGAAGCAAAAGATATGGAAATCTCAAAAACACGAGGATATCTAGGAAACCCCAAAGCAAGGGTCACCAAGCCCCTTGATGCTAGTGGAGGATCCATCACCCCGACGTCACGCTTAAATTGCCGATGCTTTCCCTGGAGTTTGATCCCCTCGCCTTTCCCCCAAGGCAAGGGGTTCTTATCCAACGGAGCCACCAAGGTCGGTGGTAAAACGCGCAATATGTTTATAAAGACCAAAGTGTGAAAAGGTTAAAAAAAAGAAGAAAAGATAACATTCTTTTCTAAGGAAATGAATTAAAAATCCTAAAATATGAGTAATAGTATAATTATGAAAACTTGTGAAGAGTAATAAAGGAATGATTTAACTTTTGTATGGAAAGTTGAGAGAATAAAGAATAAATCGAAAGTTTAGGAAATAAATTGAACATTTCACAATAGTTTAGGGACTAAATTACACATATCGCAATAGTTTAAAGACTTGTGTTTTTCCCTCTTTTGATGGTACAAAAGAGCTATATTGAATATTTATAAATAGCTCAAGACATTTTGAATGAGTTAAAAGTTTAAAGATGATATAGCATCCATTAGTGAAGGAAAGAAAAACCATAAAAAGAAAAAAAAATCAAAAAAAAAAAAAAATAAAAAGTAAATTACTAAAATATATGACTAACCGGAAAGTTAAGCCTTTATTTAAAAGAATATACACTTCAAACCATTATTTGAGAAAATGATGACAGTTTAAGTTATTATTTGAAACAATGTTCACTCCATGCCCTTATTTGAAAAAATAAAAACACTTCAAGTCCTTGTTGGCCCTTCCTAACGGTTGGCGATCGCTGGCCTTCTTCAAGCCAAAAAAAAAAAAAGTGAACAAAGAAAATAAAAACTAAAAAATAATTTAAATTAAAATCGTAATTAGATGCAAATGCCCTTGATAAATTTTATCAACCAAACCGGTACACTTGTGATTCAAATTTGAAACAACTATTATCACTTTAGTTTTTATTTGAAATAATCATTGCCATTTCAAATTATTATTTAAATAAAGTCTACGTGACAATTTGATAAAATATAACAATTTGGGATTTATTTAAAATTTTCACTTTTTTATTACCAAATTGTCAAAATAAACCTAATAAAAAAGCAAATAAATTATTGAAAATTTCAAATTTTGCTAAATCTATTTTCTCAAATAAAGACCCAAGTGGATATTATTTCATCACAAATTTGGAGTGGCCAAGTTTTAGATAAGGGCTTTTTTGCTAGTCATCGAATAAATTAGTTTGTGATAAACATTTTTGTCCAATTACAATTTTAAATTATTTTTTATTCTTTTCCTATGATTTTTTTCTTCTATTTTCTTTCCAACGGTAAATTGACCTCGTTGATGGGCATGAGGGTGAGGGTGGCTTGCCCTAGGGGAGGCTATACCCTAGCCAATTGCTAGGTAAGTGACCCTCACCCAAATCTAGTGAGGATGGCCTCCCCAAGGCAAGGGTAAATTTCCATTGTTGTTGGTGGCTGATTGGCAACCAGTTAAGAAGAAAGAAAAACCTAAAAAAGGAAAAAAAAAAAAAGTAAATGACTAAAATACCCTTGACTAACCGAAAAGTCAAGCCTTTATTTGAAATAAGTATGGTAATTTCAGGCCCTTCTTTAAAATGAGATTCACATTAGATTCTCACTTAAAAAAGTGATGACACTTTAGGCTTGTTTTTTTTTTTTTTTTTAAATAAGGTCCACTTTGGGGCTTTATTTTATAAAATGAAGACACTTCAAGTCTTTATTTGAAAATTTCCCTAAAATACCACATCTTAGATAATGTGAGAAGAGAAAAAAGGGAAGCAAGCTTGTTGAAATACTCTTCTACAACAATTCCCAATATATTTCAAAAAGGTTTGTCAAAGTGGGGAAAGAGTAAAATCTGGTTTAACACTAGATGTAATACATCAAATATGATGTCTTTTGGATTATGAGCCAGATGTAGCTGGAGGAGACATAACATGAAGAACCAATGGAGAAGCTTACAGCTTCTATGAACCAAAATTCTTGTTGTAAGGTGGAAATCTCACTAGAACCATTATACTCCCACATTTTCTGTCATTCAACGCTGGTTTGCAGTAATAGGCCCCCACATTTTTAAGGGGGATTAGTGCCTATTTATCCTTGAATGCTCTAGAAATCGAGAGGGAGTATTAGAGTAGGATTGACAAAAAAAAAAAAAAAAAAAACCGCCATTCTTATATCCTCAAATGCTCAAGTTCAACCACCACTCTCATAGATAATTTTATAAAAATAGAGTTACTTTACCTATTTTAGATAGCAAATAATGTAATATTTGTGAGAAAATATTTAGATTTCCTTCCTTTTAGTTTTTCTTGTTTATACAACATAATGAGTTATGGAGAAAATAAGGAAAAGAATGACAAAGAGAAGGAAAGTAAATTTTTGATTTAGGAAGTTAAATTAGAAGTGTTGGAAGATTGATGCAAAATCAAGGATTTTGCAATTTATTACCTGATTTTATGCCCAAAAAAATAAAAATAAACAATTGCATTGTGTTAGGATTCTTGGATGTATCCCACAAATAGATGACATTGAGAGCTTAGAGAGATAGTTAGGTTTATATAATTTATATCATTTTTCATTGTTCTGAGAGTTTTTTAATTATTTTGAAGAAAAGAAAAAAGTGGTAATAGAATTATTAATCTTTAATTCAAGATGTTAAGTTTAATTAATATTTTCATTTTTTATTTTATTATGTTCTAATTTTCTTTTGTTAGGGTTATAATATAACATGATTATGATAATATGAATTTCATGATTTTTATGTTTTGCAAGTGATTTCATTTATGTGAGTTAAAAATTTTTGCACTAATGCTTTTAAATAACTGGTTACCATTTAAATGATATAATATGCATGTTTGAAATTGAGAAGTATAATATGTAATTATTTGTTATAATATATAACCATGAATTAAATGTGGATAGAGATATAACATATTATTTGTATAGCTTTCGGTGATAAGGTAATCCAAAAGATTCATTCTAAATCGGAAATGTTCATAGATTTTAATGCACTTTTGCTTATTTAAATTTAGATAGAGATATGATGGATTAATAAATTGAATAGGTTTGCTATACCTAGAGATAGGCTAGTTAATAAATTAGGAATTTTCACTATCACATTTTTGATATCATTCTTATATGCATAATGAATCTTAAATTCATATCTAATGATTATGATGAAATCATATCTTTGTAACATATTTATTTGATTGATTTACTTCATTTAGTTCCTAAATTTTTCTTTTAAGATTGTCAATTTTAATTTATTCTCAATTCTATTTTAATATGTTAGATAAATTTTAGAATTAATCCATTTTTAATATTTAATTGATTTATTAATCTTTATATATTTTTCTTATCATTATATTATTTGTTTGATAAATTCATTGCATTTAGAATTTTATGAACAAGCAGCCCCACTCCATGTTCATATAGGTGATTCCATCAAGTATACACTATAAATAAACACACTTGTTAGCTCAAGTCATCCTTGCTCAATGTATAATTTAGAACTAATCACATTCATTACAAGAGGGACCTATAAATGTTTTGGTGCTATAATATCAACGAATGACTTCTTCTTACATATAAAATTACACTCTTGTGAGATCCATTATCACATAGATTGAGTTACCATTTACCACCATCATTAATGTTTCAAATTGACATAAGCCTTATTCCCCAGGACATTTCCACTATTTGTTTCTTTTTCCAAAAGTTCAGTCATATGGATAGCTCAAATTCACTTCTGACATCACATAATCATCGGTCCATGCAACTCCACATTTCAATTTACAAGCTCCAGGCAAAAAGTAGGATCTTACAGTTTGATCTGACATCCTCTGTTTCTCATTTCCCAATGTCCAAAGGTTTTTAACAACGTTTCGCTTGCTACGCTAAAACCTCTACGGAAGTCGTTTCTTTCTCCTCGGATGAAGCCGTGGCATCGGTCGGAATTCACCATGATGAGATCGGGCCGAATGTAAACCCAAGCAAATCGCCGACCCATCCGAACCCATTTCAATCAAGAGCAAGGCAAGGCAAGGCAATGCCATTTCGCATCCTCGCCGTGCCCGGAAAACACCCACTTCGCCGCTTCATCAGAAGCTTCAACGCATGGGCTCGTTCCATAAGGAAAGCCGCCGTCTCCCACCCGCACAGACCCCACAAGGCCTTCGAGCTCTACTCCCGGATGCACCGCTGCAACGTCCCTTTCGACAGCTTCTCGGTTCTGTACACGGTCAAGTCTTGCACCAACTTGCGCGACCCGAGAGTCATACGTCAGCTCCATTGCCATGCCATTAAGCTCGGCTTCGGTGCCCACGTTTACGTTGCCTCGTCGCTGTTGTATTCGTACGTTGTCGTGTCTTTCCGGGATGCTCGCTTGCTGTTCGACGAAATGCCTCAGAGAACCACGGTGAGTTGGAATACTATGGTTACTGGGTTTGCGAAGGCGGGTGACGTGGAGAAGGCGCGTTCGGTTTTCGCCGAAATGCCTAGGAGGGATGTGCCTTCGTGGTCTGCCATGATTGCGGGGTATGTGAACTACGGCAGTGTGGTTTGTGGATTAGTGCTGTTTCAGGAAATGATGGTGAAGGAGAGACTGTTTCCCGACCAAATGACAGTCTGTTCCGCTTTGACTGGGTGTGCTCGGATTGGTTCCTGCTGCTTGTTGGCCGGGAAATCAATTCATGGTTTTGTGGTGAAGAATTCGTGGGAGATGAATGTTGCGATCGGGACTGTTTTGGTCGATATGTACGCCAAGTGTGGATTCTTCAAGCAGGCTGTCCGCATATTTGACATGATGGAGGAGAAGAACGTCATGACTTGGACAGCTTTAATTTGTGGGTCGGCGCAACATGGTTTCAGTGAGGAAGCACTATCTTTGTTCGAGATAATGCAAAAGAGGGGTGTGAAGCCAAACGAATTGACTTTCACTGGGGTTTTGACCGCTTGTGCCAATACAGGCTTAGTAGAGGAGGGACGCAGATACTTCAATTTGATCGAGGAATATGGCCTGGAGTTGAGAATTCAGCATTATGGATGCATGGTTGATTTACTTGGTAAGGCAGGATTGCTAGATGAGGCTTACGAGATAATTCGGACCATGAAATATGAACCCAATGTAATTGTTTGGACTGCCTACTTGTCAGCTTGCAAGACACATAACCAATTCAGGATGGCTGAACGAGTAATTGACCGGGTTTTGAAGATGGTGAAGCCAGAGAATGATGGAGGCATTTACACACTCATATGCGATATCTATGTCTTGAGCGGGAAGTGGGATGAGGCACAAAGGATAAGAGATTTAATGACCAAAGAAAGTGTGAGAAAGGTCACTGGATCTAGTTCTGTCAAAAGCTAAAATTTGTAGCCAGTTGTTCCATGCCTTGTATCTCCCATGACAGAACGATGCACAATGAAACCTCAGGATGGTAGCAGAATGGATTGCATTTTCTGCTAACACATTGCAGAGGTGGTTCTCAGGTAACAACCTTGGATCTAATTCATTTCATTCTTTGTGGAAGCATGGTCTTCTCCTTGACATACAAGATTTTAGAAGAGAATGTCATACTGTATACAATGAAATCCAGGACCAAGAGTTGAAGAGCAGCTGACAATTTACTGATCCCTGAACTGAGTGCATTATTGTTGCCTTTTGGATAAATTGGCGAGATTTACAGTCTAACTCTCACCACTGGTTCTCAAGAATCAACATTTAAATCTGTATAAGGGCTGAAAAACTGATTTCTGGATCTGGGTGCCCTTATTTTGACAGTTGAATCTTAAATTTAGCTGGCCGCGAGTGCAATTGTGCTCTTGGATGAAGATAGCATGATTTGCTTTTGTATTTTGTACTTTCTTCTTCTCTTTCTCTTGGGCTGAGAATTTTCACTGACGTGTTCAAGTTGTGCTTTGTATAGGGATAGTCAGAGGTCACCTTATTCTTTGAATGAGGGATAGGATATAGTTCTACTCTTGCTTGACAAGTAATGCCCATATGATTCTTTATCATAAAACCGACATATTTCTATTGTGCACTGTATGTTTACAACATTATCTTTAAACAATTTTCCCGAGGCCGATTGCAAGTTGTACTGTGCTTCCACTTTTCCTCCTCTTTTCAAATTGGTTCTTCTTATGACATCTTTGATTTTACTGTTTCCTCTGCACGTCATATAAGTCAAGTCGGAAGGATTATGGAATTTCCACTAGGAGTCTCTGTTCTTCTTTGGACAGACCTTTGCTCAAGGAATGACTGCCAGACTGCTTCCTTCTAGTCTGGAGAGTAAGCTTGATTGATTTTCTCACCACAGCTCCCCTTGTCACGTATTATGCGACTACTACACATAAAGTGAACAGTGCAGAAACCTAAGATCAAATGATAGTCAAATCAGGTTCAATAAGGACCCAAGATCACTTCAAGTTTTGGTTGGCATGCTTCAGAGAGGACGACTCGGGGGGTTGCTGCACCAAATTGTTTCTGTGAGCATGAAGTCTTTATATATACAATGCATCGTCCTCTGCGGGGCTGTGGTGTGGACAGAGAGTAGGATCATGTTTGAGTAACAGCATAAAGTAATATAGAGATCTGGCCGGTATGATTAGATATGCCGGAGCAATTTTTGAGCTTTCGGTTGTGGCAAAGTTCACTTTGATGGCACTCGAATTCTTACCACCAATATCTACTGCAAGTTGAGAATTGGGCTATGAAGCTCTCCTTTCATGGAAGCCAACCGCGAAAAAAACGTCTATGCACCATCCCCCGACATCCGAAGCATCGACTCATCTATCAAAGACACCCAGATAGCATTTGACTCAGACACAGACGTGAAAAATGATTCTGATCTGTGTGAGCCGGCTTCGGTGTAAACTCCTCCGTGAGTCGCAAAATTCATTTTGGAATTCGTGACAGCTACCCGAGATTATTCAGCACAGATTCATTGATTCATCAAAGGCACTGGTTTTCTGCTTAACTAGCTACAGTAATGCTAAGCGGATCAAGAATCATAAACAGCGACGCAATGGTGCGAACTGGATGCAAGAAGTTCTATGGGAATATTAGATGAAGGAACGGATTTTAGCATTATTTTGCAGGTCAATCTAACTCAGTAGACCGGCTTTCTTCCGGTTGAATAGGGTCCAAATCGATGAAACTTGACATTATATGATACACATAGTAAAGTGCATAATCGGTCTTACTCTTTCCGGTTCGTTAGGGTCGTGTCATGCATCTAGAGATGAATCCTTAAGATGATAACCTAGTTTTTCAAACCAACTACTTTACACAACCCTCGGTTTTGATTGGTTTTGGGTCAATTGACTAATGCCATGTCAGGTAACTACTGTCCATCAAGATTCCCGTTTATTGACAATTTAGAAAAAAAATGACACAAATGGTCATCAAAATTTAGATTTAATGTACAACATTATTCTTGAACTTTTAATTTATTCATTATGATCTCTAAATTTTTTATACATATTTAATTTAGTCCATGAACTATATGAAAATATCTAATACAATCTTTTCATTTAATTCAAGTTATTGGAATTTGCTGATTTGACTTCCAATCTAGAAGTGATGGAATGGTGAAACATACATGTCATGTGGATTATCCAATCATCACGATTATTTGAAATGGCAAATTTAGGTGAAAATTGACCATAATGAATACCATAAAATTTCGTGAAAGGTTTGATATCAAATTGGCAAAATTGAAAAGTTTAAGACCATACATACATACAATAGGTTTATAATTAATAACTTAACTTTTTTAGTAATCAAGCACACCTAGTGCTCAGGAACAAGGGCAGGTGCTGCAGCTTACCAAACATGTCTTAAGCTAAGATTGAAGTGTTAATTTTGTGTGACATTTCATATATTGTAGGTACTACTAAATTCACATTTAAAAGATACAAAGAAATGAAAAATTGGCAAAAAGAAGAAGGAAAAAGCCACGTGGAACCCGAAATGGGCCCTGATTGGGTGGGTAGGTGGCACTTTTTGGAGAAGGGGGGATACGTGTCGACTGTCGAGCTGCTCAACCAGAAAGGAGGCGCCTTTCTGGTTTCCCTTCTAATTAGGCCGACGTGTCAATGGCCACCCAATAAATGGCCACCAGCAAAGCTGGTCAACGACACGTCAGCATTCAAACCCCTCTCCTCCTTTCCTCCTCCTTCCTTGCCGGTTCGTTCCCTGGTCATGTGAACGTTCTAATTCCTCCAGCAGCAAGAGTCAACGATTCCAATCTCACTTGCCTCAGCTACTCGATAAGATTTCTCCCGTGAAACCTCCAAATGTTGCAACCCCCTTCCAACCAAACCCAGATTTTCTGTAGATTCCCTGAGTTGAGTCATCGATCACAAAGATCAATAAGTCCTGATGTAATACCGGAGCATGCAAGAGAAGCGTGCGAAATAAGAGAACAAGAGTTGTGCTTCATATGACCATGACTAACTCGTGACGGATATTGCTCGGCATTTCTTGATACATTAATTTTCTTTTCCTTGATGATAATTGACTCATTCACCAATGAAATCAGATTGTAAAGACATGCCCGCATGAACATGACATTGAAATCATCGGTTTGAAAATCCTAACTAGTGCATTAGGAACTTATGCTATCGAGATCTTGATAATTGAATCAATCCCAAAAGAGATCAATGAAACATGCATTATGTGCATGCCTGAACAAGTAACTACAACAAGCTGCAGAAGATCAATGAGACATGAATGGTCGCAGGTTTTATGGCTTGCGAAAAAAAAAGACTAGGAGAGATTGTAATGATTCGCATGCTTAGTGTTCGCCAGTGTGCTAAGTATCATCTACATTGCTTGTATTTTGGAAAAAAGGAAATAAATTTTCTTAATTTGGAAATTGATTAGGCATTCAGAATTTGGTGGAACCTAGAACATGAAACATGCTAAACAATAGTTTGGAGTTCTAGTTTGATCTCTTAGGCTCTGTCTGTCTTGCAAAAAACATTTTCCTAAAAATGATCACAAGTATTGTTCAAAATAGTTAGCTAAAAAATCGTTTTCATCATCCGATAATAATCAATATCTAAACATCTTGGTAGATGATGAGAAAAAGATTTCACTCAATCAGTTTTTGTAAATGATATAAGCATGATTATTTTAGGAAACTATGTTGGGGGCCATTTCTCCAACCATATCATATCTACCAAATTTTTTTTTGCTACTACATCTACTTATCTATTTAATTTATTGGCCATGAAACTATCTCTATCTTAGTGACTTCTACCTCTCTGTCTCTCTCTCACTTGTATAAATAGCCCCTCCTCCCACAGCAATTTCTCAAACCTTAATCCTCATACCAGCCTCACTAGTAGCTCCTCCTCCCTCTCTTTTTGTCTACAGTAGAAAATGAGAACTACTAGTGCCATTCCAAGCTTGCCACTACTCTCTCTCTTGTTCATAATGCACACCGCGCTCTTTCGGAGCGCCGCCGGCAACTACGGCCCCTGGCAGAGTGCCCACGCCACGTTCTATGGCGGCCATGATGCATCCGGCACGATGGGTAAGTTAGAACGTGGCGACAACTTTCATGTATACAGTTGAACCGGCTAGACATTGTCTTTGGCATCACATATTGGCATGAGAAAATACCATGGAAGATGAGTGCCTTTTCCTCTGTTTCAGGAGGAGCGTGCGGGTACGGCAACTTGTACAGCCAGGGCTACGGGACCCAAACGGCGGCTCTGAGCACCGCTCTGTTCAACAACGGCTTGAGCTGCGGGTCGTGCTACGAGCTCCGATGCAGCGGCGACCCGAAATGGTGCCTCCCCCACGCGATCATGGTGACCGCCACCAACTTCTGCCCCCCTAACTACGCGTTGGCCGGCGACAACGGAGGGTGGTGCAACCCTCCTCGCGCGCACTTCGACTTGGCTGAGCCCGCGTTCTTGCAGATCGCCCAGTACCGGGCTGGTATTGTTCCCGTGAGCTTCAGGAGGTAAATTACATGACTCAAAACTAACGATCGAGCTTGAGCTTTCCTGTTTCCAATGCGATAACCATCGTCGGCTGCATTGCGCCGTGCCATTGTGACAGGGTCCCCTGTGTGAAGAAAGGAGGCATGAGGTTCACGATCAATGGCCATTCATACTTCAACCTGGTGCTGGTCACCAATGTGGCTGGTGCAGGGGATGTCCGATCGGTGTCCATCAAGGGTTCAAGGACTGGGTGGATGCCAATGTCAAGGAACTGGGGCCAGAATTGGCAGAGCAATTCGTACCTGAACGGCCAGAGCCTCTCCTTCAAGGTCACCGCCAGTGACGGCCGGACCCTCACGACCTACAACATCGTCCCGGCAGGTTGGCAGTTCGGACAGACTTTCGAAGGCAACCAGTTTTAGGTGAATGAAAAATGATCTATCCGAAGGAAGGCATAGATCAATGTATAACACATAAACATGTATCCCTGGTTCATATATGAGACGAGGCTGATAAATGTACAATCCTGGAATCTACCTCAAAAAGGAAATGGAGAAACCAAAGATGTAGTCATTAAAAGTATTATCGCTTGTGTGTTCCTTTTTTTATGTACTTACAAAACTGAACGCTTAGAAAGTTGCCTTGATAAGGTATATGCAGAAATACGAAATACATAAATTCCGGTCGGTGTTTGTTTCGCTGCTGAAGGTGGATTCCTGGAAAAAGCTACAGAACAAGAGGGAACGAAATTCTCTCCAGGAGTGCAGATGCTTGATTTGTTTCGTGTGTGAAAACATGTTTGCCATTTAAGATGAGCCAGTACTGTTATCTTCCACTTTACCATCACGTATATTAGAATTGAGCCATGGATGTGAACCTGCCCTGCACAACTAACATTCTCTACCGTCTTCTAGGAATCAATTCAAAATGGGCACCGAAAGCTGAACAGTAACATTTCTCTGCAACATCTTTATAGCCTTCCGTTTCGAGTGACGTGGATGACAACTTGATGGCTGCATCAGTAAACCGGAAGTTTCAATGTTACAAGGTCATCTGTGTTCGGACTTGCTAAACAAGTAACAGGTCACCCTGTCTCCCTAACCCGGCAAATCAAACAAGACACCATCATCGGGGAGACTTAGAGGAAAACCCACCATCACTGAAAAACCTTCCAGTTTGCTCCCCTTCTTGCTTTAACCATCTTTGCAAAACCACTCCAGATTTGTTTCATTGCCTTTTCCCCTTCCATGGTACTTCTTATGATCAGCCATCACTGAAAGCTGATGGCACCTAAACTAAACTGATCATCTAAGAGGAGACATAACAAAAGAAGAGTCTTTTAAGTGGAATAGGATAAAAGGACGACAAGGATGGAAGGACGACACAGCACGTGGTTGAAGTGGTGAAAAAACTGCACGGTGACAATAAATGAGACAAGTTCAGATACATGTATCTACAATTTGGGAATCTCCACTTGTCAAGGGGCATATTAGCCCCGTTCCAAAATTAGGAAGACGCAATTCCCCATCAAAATTGGAAGAATAATACATGCTCAAGACCACCCATTAAACAACTTTGAACTGCAATGTTTCCCCACAGGCGAACACTACTGCATCTCTACTAAAATCGCCGATCCCACCTAACTAAAGTCAGCACCGGAAACGATACAGACGCACATTTACATTTTCAATAATTTAACAAGGAGTACTTCACCCTCAAAACAATCTTTCCCTTCTCCACACCTAGCTTTCCGCCAGTAACTATCCAATGACCGGGGGGGTCTTGTGGTCCCTTGCTCATTTCTGACATATCGACAAACTTCACCAACTTGTTGCCACCAGAAAGGTTTTCGATTGAACTCGAATGGGAGGCACCAGAGTTGGCACTGCTTCCATTGCTACAAGCTTTCCTCGACATGTCTTGCGGTGAATGGTCCCATAGTGATCTTCGAATTGTGCAACTGGGTAGCCGAGAATACAAAAGCTTCATGTATAGAACATTTCTTGACCCAAAATCCCACACTCCAAGTTGAGCTCCGGTGACAATGTAGATTCCAGAAAGATCGCCATTGAAGCTCTCTGTATTTTCAATTGGTGCTGTACTAACATGTGAAAAGTTCTTCCATTTGACTGGCTCGAACCATCGACTATCTTGTTCCTCTGGCCCCTGCCACTTGGGAGCACCAATTGCGACATGGGCATCCCAGTATGGCTGAAGGATCTTTGGAAGAGATGCCAAATGTTGAAGCTGTATGCATAGCCTATTCTGCTTGCTTCCTTCCAGACATAACCGCAGGCCTGTGACAGGTTTCCTTCCTACTGACACCTGCATGTTTGTTGAGTGAGTCTCAGCTGAACTTCATTTACAAGCTTAGTGTTAGTCCAAAAAATGAAAGGGCAACGCAATATCAGTATGATTACACACCATAAAGAATATCCTAAATTTCACCATTAAATCAACATTAAGCTTGGCTGGCCCACCAAAACAATACAATACATTATTTAAAGCAAGCCAAGGCAAGTGATGCACTGCATTGCTTCATCAATGTATATCAGGGGACAACTGAAAATTTCACCACGATGTCATTTGATTCAATTTTTTTAATTAATTATGGCTCTCGATATCATACAACAACTGCCCACAATAACTCTTGTTATCATGAAAAGGACCTCCTAACTCTATATTCTGAGCACAGAGAGAGTTGTTCATATACTTGCTTGATAGAATGCGACAAATTAGTCTTTATCAGAAATCACCCCATGCCTAATACCCATGTAATTGCGTGGAGTGTTGACTGTTAAGAAAACCAAGAGGGTTTACTGATTGATAATTACACAATTTAATTGTAGTTGTAAATTCAATCAGCCCTTAGATGGTACAGGCTGTCAAAGATTTATTAGATACAGTGAAGAGAGAAGGTTCAACAGCTTGATCATTTCGTTTGTGACTACCAAGTGCAAAATACTGCAACCAAGAGTATGAACGCTCAAGCGCAAGCATCCATGCATGACTCTGTCTGAATGGTGACGTGTTTTGCTCCAAACGCTATGGATTTTACTCTCTATGCAGATATAGGAAAATATAGCATCGCTGCCAATACCTGCTCTTGGCTGACATAAAGTTTCTGCCCCATTATACTAAATTGCAAAGATGGACAAACAGGTTCTTTTCTCTGGGGGCCCAGAATTTTGTCATGGACAGGAGCCCATATCCGTGGAATCTGGAACTCTAAAAAATACCTCAGCTCTTCAATCTGTGGCTTGTCTGCAGAAGTGAAAAGAGAGTTCATGTGTGCTCAAAGAAGAAACCAGTGAACAAGAAAGAAGAATTTTCAATCATCTCCAAAGCAATCAATCTGCTCACATTCAAGATAGAGATTAATAGCTCGAGTCAAATGCTCCTTTCCAGTTATTCCATCAATGAGAGCTGTAATTGGATAAAAGGTCATCTCGATGATATCAGGAGAAGACTGCACTGTTCTTGCCCACTGGAAATGATTTTGTTCTAAATCATCTCCACCCCTCCTCCGGAATATCACTGTAACATCCTTCAATAGTATTATAAGAAAAAACTCTTCAGTTCATGGCATGACAATAACAAAATAGCACCCGTGTAGTCACCCATATGGAATTAATATTATAATTTCAAACAGTTATGACGGAAAAAAGGCAACTCATTCTCCAAGTGGTTGTCCCATTTATAAACAAAGGCACTGTACTTTAAATTTGCAATTATCTGTCACTGATATAAAATAACATCACCAATACAAATTGGAGGATTTAACAAGTTGCATGTTTCTTAGACCTGAAGAAGAAAAAAGGTTGGACGGTTCAACATTGAGTGGCCCATGAATATTGCCTAATTCAACTGGAAAAGAGGAAGGGCCAAGGGGTCTAATTTTCAAACAAGCTAAAAGCGTTCTCTTCCTGGAATGCCAACTTCTGGAACCAAAAACTATTAGTTGGTTGTCTTACATTATGACATTGGCCAACACAGTATGTGAATCAATGACAAAAAGTGGAAAGTATTAATTAATTTATTTGATGATAGATAAGATTTCATTAATGAGGTACCAGGGGGTACCATCCCTGTGCAGAGCAGCTTCAGATAAAAGCCACCCATATACAAAATTATGCACAAAAGACTGTTTCTAACATTTCCAAATAACTAGATGTATGATAGTAAACTTTCCTGCTATACTGAAATTGAAGATTGCACAAACAATCACCCCCAAAAATCCTCTTATGTACTATGTAGAAAGTTAATCTCCAACACCATTTTTCCATTGTTTCTCTTCCAACAGTCGGTCCCCATAGCTCTCATTTCTTGCTAGTGTATACACACCATAACTATGATTAATATATTTATACCTCGAGAGGTAATTATCACCCACATCACTTTCAGTCTATCACTCCAAAAAGACCACCTGCCATCGCATTGACAGAAACTTGACATTCAGATTTTAAGATGCAAATACAAATTTCTTTATTTGATTAACAAGACAAAAAGTAAAACTAATCTAGGTTGTGCTCCAATGCATTTAGGATGCTGGCTCAAATCATCATGTAATAAGAGTAAAGCTAGATAATCATTAATCTGATACTGTCACACAGTTATCGGCTCGTGTACTAAAACTAAGGCACCAAAGAGAAAGGACTTCTCCTCATCGCAACATATCTCAAGTATCCACATCTCAAGTTCTCTTATGTAGACATAACAGATCATCCTTTGTTTTATTGAAATTTAAGTTGTAGCACAATTGGAATCTAGATTCCATGTCCTTTGCAGAAGTGATCTGAAGTTTTATCGGCATGCTTAAATTCTGTTCCACCTGCATGCTTATAGACTGCCAAACTAGAGTCTGTCTTGATACAGGTTTAATGGAATTATTTAAACAGCACTGAATCCAATGGGATCCTTGTTTTCTAGGATTACTGAGACCTTTAGTGAAGACCCTTCAAAAAGAAGGTTAATAATATAAGAATAACTGTCATAAACCTCTAACCCTATTGGGCTCTAGGGCAAGTTTTGGTATCCACATGGACTGCCTCCAATTCTTTGTTTATGGCAAATGTATAAGATGACTAACACAAACAAGATCAAGATCTCACAGAGTTTAGATTATTTCCTAAGAAAATACTTGATATTGGAACAAAAACCAGCAAAGAGTCCTCTAAGAAGATCAATTTCAAAAGTCAAGCAAACTGGCACTGAATCTAAGAAAGTGCATAATTATGGGAAGCAGAAATTGTCGGCAAGCAAATTAGATTCATATTTAGTCATCATGTTGACAGGATCTAAAAATCCTTGAGGGAACTTTACTGCTTGATCATAGAGGTGACCCCTCATTGCATAATAGCCATTCTTGATCTAGAAGCTAGATACTGAAGAACAAAGAAAACATATCAATTACTTCCACAACTGTTTTAATTCAAACTCTCACTACCATCTTTCCTGGGAAGGCATCATAGAAAATTTCTTCTGAATGGGCAAAAATAGAGGGACTTTATTTCAACAAATAAATCTCAGTACAAACTAAGCAGAATAAGACAAAAAAAGAGGCACTTAGGTTCCGTGTCACATAAGCATTCCATCGGAAAGAATAATAAGAAGGTTACTTACTTCTTTACCGGATAGAAATGGTGCCCCTGTAGGCTGAGGGTATACTCCCTGGCTATTAAATAAGTGAGGTTCTGCACCCTGTCGAGTTTAAGACAGGTCCACAGAAAATAGTACTGTGAATGATCAAATAAATGGGACTACAATATAAGAAAATGAGGAAATAGTCGGCACTAGCCTTGTCCTTAATCTTCATTTGACCTGAACTGGAATGACTCTCTGCATCAGAAAATCGCTGGTTTCCAATTTCCTGGACATAACTTTTTATTTCTGTAGTTGTCAGAGGCGATGACTGATGTTGTTTGACATAAATCACATCTTTCCCACCAATTGTCACAGAAGTAATCACATGTGTCCCAAAGTTCTCAATGAAGCTGCCAAAATATTAAAAATGATCAACACTAATGACATCAGAATAATAGTTAGAAACTCCAAATATTACCTTGCTAAGGAGGGTGGGTCCCATGAAGAGGGAACTGCTTGCTTCACATTTTCTTGCAAAACTAAAGGAGATTTGCTAAGTTCGACCTTAGCAAGTGGTATATAGAACCCATCTGTAGAGAGGGTCTTTGTTGCCGCTGCATCAATATGCTTTGAGCCAGTAAAGCTAAATGCAGCATTGAAGCTCCCTAAAGGAGGGCTTCCTGATAGATTTACCTTTCCATTGAAGTATTCCACCATCTGCACCCACTCATCCAAACACATGATACAACAATTAAATGAGCACAAATTTTAGAAAATATCACTATATATCTCAACATATAATTTGAACAAATTCCGATCATATAGTCCACACCTCATAAGCAAAGTCAATTTGAATATTCTCTCTATTGCTGTTCTTTCATTAAGGCTTTGCACAATCCATTAATCCAATCAAAAATCTAATGTGGACGATCAGATGGGCCTCTAGCTACAGATGATGTGCTCGAAAATCTTCCTTTTTTCTTTTAACTTCTTTATGTTCTCCCATATGAAATAAGATAATTATTTCTATCTTTCTAAAGTTTTTGGATTTTATTGACTTGTTATTTGATCTTATCAGTTTCTGACCAATCTAAGGACGTTTTAACCACCTCAGACTGCCAGCTCAACACATGGACAAGTGACCTATCACAGATTTGCCAGATTGCCAAAACTGAAGGAAGCAAACAGAAACAGTGCCATAAACGCAGACTTTGTTCCAGCAAATGGATTTTAGCATATCCAACACTCAATTTCAAGAAATTATGTAGCTTGGGGAATACCATTGCACTCTTCCTAATAAGGTGGTTGTTAAAGGGCTTGCTGAAGCCACACTCTAATCAATTACTAAAAATGAGCCGGCATTGTTTAGTGGTAGCTCATTATCTAACAAAGTATGCCAATTGTACGAAAAACAGAAGATGGAAACTAAATTTTCCGAATGTCAGTACATGCGCTGAACACTGAGTAAAGGTTCACTTCAAATTGATTTCCTTGCAAATTTGAAGAATTTGGAAATATCAGCTAACACAGAAGTACTAGTGGCAGAAACATCCCTCTCTCCACCATCACAAGCACATTGCTGCAACAGTGTCCTCCCTCAAACTTTCCCCTTCTCAATTCACAATCCCTAAGTGGACACACGTTCAGTGGGAAATCACTCCACCACGACAAGCATCAAAGGGTCCCCCGGGATTCGATATCTAGAGAATAAAACGCTCGAAATCTAACTAAGCCACAAGCCGAGAAACGCCGAACAATCACCGCTCCATACCTCGTCGTAGGTGTAAATCCCGGATTGCCGGCGGCCGGAGCGCGGGTGCGAAACGCCGACGTCCCTGGAAACGCCGCGCACGACCAGGCCATCGCACAGCCGGAGCTCCCAGGCGTGCTGCTCGTCGACCTGCACCACCCTCGACCCCGCGGCGCCCTTGCAGTACAGCAGCCTCGTGTCGAAGTTCACGTCGAAGCCCCGGCCCAGCGCCTGCACCGCGTTCGCCGCGGTGTGCAAGGCAACCGGATTATCTCCCATCGCTCATCCAAAAAAAAAAAAAAAAAAAAACCACCACCGCCTCCACCACCACCACCACCGCCGCCCGCGGCGAATCGCACCGAGGAAGAAGAGAAAAGCTTCTCCGATCCCTTCCCGGGGGGTGGAGGTCAATCCCGAAACCCTAGGAGATCCTCCTCGGCCCCCGTTCCTCCACGGCGCAGGAGCGCGCGCCGGGATCGAGCGGCTAGGCGGAGCGAGTTGACCGGTCTACCGCGAGCTCCCGAAGCGGATTCGCATTGCCGGCGGCGCGGCGGGCTCCTCCAGATCTCGAACGGCGGCCGCGGCCGGGGGGCATTCCGGTCGTCGGCGAGCTCCTCGTACGGCTGAAGGACCGGGAATCTGGCCGCGATCTCTCCCTTTCTCTCTCTAGGATTTGGGAGCTTTCTCTCTCCTCCGCCTCTACCGTTTATAATGTCCACACGGGGCATTGACTCGTCAGTCGCTTCCGAAATTTTCCTCCGTTTTCTTTTCTCTTTCTCTTTCGTTCGTTTTTTTTTTTTTTTTTTCTTCCGGGAAAATCGCTGGGGTCAGCGCGCGCGCGATAGGATCCGAGCCGTTGGATTTCCTGGAACGGTCCGGATGAGATTGCTCGTGGTGTCGGGCGATGCCCTGGTCAATGTCTTTTTTTCTGGATTGCTTCTGCCTTGGGGCAAGGCGATATGATGTTTGGCGTGTCGATGTTATCGATTCCCATTGATTTTTGAATTAATATTATCAAAAGCTCTAAATTAATATATTTATAATAAATTTACTATAAATTATTTTTTCGATTATAAAATATTCAAACTGATATAGCTATAACAAGTTTAATCTTTGTTAATTTCTATTAAATAACGTAATTAGAAATGATATATTGATTTGAGTTTTTTTGTGATATTAATTCAATTTAATGAAAATTAATAGAGAATAAATTTATTATAAATGTATCGATTTGAAAATTTTTATAATTAAAAAATTAGTTTATATTAAATTTGTCATTGTATCAATTGAGGATTTTTAGTAATCAAAAAATTAATTTGAGATGAAATTATCACAAAAAATGTATTATTTTGAAATTTCTCGTGATATTAATTTTTAATTTTTTATCCTTTTTTTTAAAGTCTATGATGCGTTTCGCATCTTTGATGCTTGTATCTATTAAGAGGAACAATGTACAATTGTAAGTATGTGATGTTATGTGGCCTCTCTAATGAATTTTCATTGGGTCGAGATCTTCTAAGTTCGATTAGGGTTAATGATGCACGGTGGATGGACCCCCTTCAATGATTTTTGAGTTAGGAGGGCTCGAATACGTGTCATTGGTTGAGGATACCCTAAATTGATCGGATTGGCCTCGCATTTTTAGAAGAAACCACACCTGTGTTGATCGGAAGTTCATTCACTCCTCCTCCTCCCCTTTTCCGTCCGGTGGTCCGCCACGGCCACATCTCTACCGCGCTTGCCATTGCAATGCTTGCTTATTCCACCACGCCGGCCTCCGTGAGGATGGCTCAGCGCACGAGGCTTGCTCTCACCACCCAAGCTCCAAATCCTTTTAGCAGCGGCGGAATAGTCAGAGTGGCATTATTAAGATACCAGGGCAACTTTAATAACCATTAATTTGCTCTAGTGAATGTCAAATTTTCTTTTTTGTTTTCTTTCTCTCATTGTTCATGTCTCCTCGTTCAAATTTAGTGACATCGTCAATAACTTTGCAAGGTAAGTATGAGAAATTACGTGTTGATGAGAAATGGTATAAGATATTGCATGAGGTTTTCCGTACTAATAACCTTTAATAATAGAACATAAGTTGATACCTATTAGTGATTATTAATTTTTTTTTCTAGTGCATTTAGTAGCTTTGAAAGGTCAAAAAGAAAGTTCAAATCTATATAAAGTGAGTTTACACGCACTGATGATGTATTGATAAAGCTAATTTGAACTAATGACCATTATTCTTTGAACTTTGATGACCCTTGACTAGTCCTGTCAAAAAGGATGAGGTCTAGTCGAAAATGATTTAATCCGAATTGACCCATTTAATCCGTATCAATTCACTTTTATATGATACACATTTTATCCATGCAAACATTTTATCCATGCTTCAATTGTCAATATTTTTTTCTTCTTAATTGATCAAGACTCAGCTTGGACCTAGCTCATACCCAATTGGATTTGGACTTCAATTCTCAATAATTTTTCTTCTTAAAATAAATGTTTGCATTTAAATATAGAATGGAAATAAAAATACTAAATTATAACATAAAATTAAATATGCTATATACAACAAATATATATTTCATACTAGATCCGCTCGCTAAGTCCATGAGGGGCCTCGGGTGCTCATATTGGGTCGTGGGTTAAGATTTGGCGTGGCACGTGTGCAATGTGGAGACGTACTCCCAACCTAGCTTGGCTGTAAGAAGATGAGGAAGAAAAAGAGAGACTGAAGAACACGAGATTTTTGGAGAATATTTTCTGTATTCTGTATTCTTCAATGATGCGATCAATGTACATCTTGAGTAGTTATAATACAAGACGGTCAATGAACAAGGAAATGAATGATTCTAAGAGATGCGTATCTTCCAACATTGGCCACATTGGTTTTTTTTTTTTTGGGTAATTTTGGCCATATATTGGCAAAATGGAACAACTCACGTGTCTACCTTTTTGTTCGATACTTCAACCTCAGTCCTTGAACCCATTTTGTCGCATGTCCAGCTCGGCTGCCGCAGTCTCGCCTTCGACCGAGCTCCCACGATGTCGGATCCGATGTCGCGAGCGTAGACCGGACGTGGCCCGTCGCTGTGGTTGCTGCCTCACCACAATTTGGAGCCCTTCTGTCTTCGTTAAAAGAAGGCGCGACGGAGATTGTCGACACGGTCGAGGCTTGACGCTTCACAGGCCGAGATGCGATGTTAGGCGAGAGGCAAGGGCGGTGTCGTCTTGCTTGATGAAGAAGAATAAGCCTGAAAGGCCAAACTTCTTTGGACTTAAATGGGTCAAAAATGGGAGCTCTAGAAACCCATTAAGGCCCAATATAAATGAGCTTTAAATTTTGGGATATTGACAACTATTAGAGGTGAGCATGTTGAATTGTCCAAATCAGGAACCATTTGGAATAGATTGGACGGCTGGTTTGGTCCGGTTCCCACCCAAAAAATGGAACTGGCAATTGTCGGTCTTTTTCGATTCCGAAAATATACCAACATTTTTTTTTTAAAATATATAATTTTGTTAATTTCTTAAAATAGCAATAAACCCTAAACATAGTAACAACTTTAGTATTTTTTTTTTAATTTTTTAAATTTTTTTGGCTAAGTGATCGGTTCCATGGAGCTAGTTTGGTTTAGTTCCCGATCCTAGGACTGTCTAGTCCGATTCACAATCTCAAAATTTGAGAACCGATTCTCCCAATTTGGTTCTTAATTCCTAGATGGAATCGGACCAAATCGAAACTGATCATTTCTAACACATATGGTCCCTAAACTTTGGAATAATGAACAATGTCGTTCGTGAAGTATCGATATGTTTAGTGTGATTCCTAAATTTTAGTTGTACCTGAATTTTTCGATTTGTTCAATGTGGTCTCTAAATTTTTAATACATGTTCAATTTAGTCATTGGACTATATGAAGAAGTTTAATGTTGTCTATAAACTTGAATTAATAGAATGATATTTTTTGATATTTTCATATAATCTAAGGATTATATTGAATATTTATCAAATTTTTAGAGATCACATTAAATAAATTAAAAGTTCAAATATGTCATTGCATATCGGATCCAAGTTCATGAACCATTTATGTCATTATCTCTCAAATTTTTTAGCCCATTTTCAATTGGTTGATTAAAGTTTAAATTACCCGTGTATCATATGAGTCGTGACACGTCTACCCGCATGCGATGTTTTGAGACCTTTCACCGTTCTTAAGCCGATAAAAGAACAAACGTTCATAACGAAGTCAAACTTCACCTTTTCTCTCTTCCACATGCTACTTTGTTGCTTCTATTATCTTTGTGGCACTAATAGTTGTCTGCGGCATTTCCTTCCTGATTTATATGATATCATGATAGATCATATCTCAAGTTTGAATCAACGGAAAAAAAAAAAAAAACTTGATCTAAGTAGGTTTCTTTATTTAAGTGATTTGTTATTTTGAGAGAATTTTCTAAACGGGCTTTTTTGCATACAAATATACATTGGAATTTTACTAGGTTTTTACGCATTAGAGCTAAAAAGAGTAGTGTTAGGATTTTCTTTATAGATGACTTATGTGAGAGATTGTGAGATAACACTTTTATATTGACATTTTGGACTGAACCATGTAAATATCTAATATCCTTATCATCTATTAATTTTTGTGGAAATTTCTTCTTCACACGTTAGATTTGAATTGCAAAATTCGTCAACTTCCATGTTATTTCAGAACATACTCTTTTTATAGATTCTATGATGTATTCAGCCAATAGTACGACTCGCCACCCTGTCAAAAAGAAGCACAAGGTCCGACAACTTTCATGAAGTGGACCGATTCCATGGCATGTTTCTTGTATACTTAGAACATGTTTTTCGAATTGTTTGACTCTTGCCTCGTGTTTCACTCTCACACAAGATAAACCGAATTCATCACCCAAGAGAGTAAGAAATGAACGCGTCACTAATCGAAGGATTTATTGAGGACTCCAAGGATGATTTCCAATGATTCTAGGACACTTAATTTATATTGTCTCCTACTTCTCCTAATACATGAATGCAAGGACTAGATACTCACCCTCTAGATGCGTCCTAATACAATGTATTACATTCAAACAAGGTTCATCCCCTCCCTCGAAAACATTTTGTCTAATCCATGAACCAACCACGGATATCAAGAGAATGTTCTTCAACTTTACTTGTTCTTTGCTCTTTCATGTCTAGCCTGCACATTGCACATGGTCATGCATGCATATCTCATCTGCATTGTGCATTTAGCTCATTTGCACATGGTCGTGCATGCGCATCTCGTTAGCACCACTCTCGATCAGCCTGTGCCAATTTCATACACTTGATTGACTCGAGTCGTAGCGTTCTCCCCCGGCTATTTCTGAAATGCCCTCATTTTGAAAACCCAATATTTGTCAAAAGCCTTCTTCTATTACCACATCCGCTCCACAGGCTTCCATGAAATGTCACCTTCCATGCCTCCCTTCCACTTGACATGGTATTCAAGCCTACTTGGCTTACCCACCACCTATTGGTAAGGATTTGCTCCACATCCTTGTCATACTCATCATGTTGTGTATCGATGGATGCTTGATGGTTCTCCTTGCAACGTGGATCGTTGTTATCGAAACGATGGATTCGATGATTAAATCACAACATCTCTCACTTAAAGTAACTTTTGAATCTTATGTTTGTCTTCAATGGGCATCACCTTACTATGAACATGAAATGTTGTCACATGAAGATTATTAAAGCCAAAAAAAAAAAAATCATATTCATTCAATAAGATGAAATAAGTTATATTTTCACATTTTTTTTAAAGTGCATTTCGCCTATTGAAAACTACTAGTTCTTCATGTGATAAAGTAGTTTCAAAGTTGGGAAAAAAAACAATTTTGCACCTGTCAATGGTCAGCAATTTGCAATGATGGTAGTGACTTTTCATAAAACAAAATAAGTCTGACAGGAGGGGAGGGAATTTCAAAAGCAATTTCAAATTTCAACCAACCTTAGTCAATACTTTTTTTCAAAGTCGGGAAAAAAAAAAAAAAACAATTTTGGATTGCTTTTCCGTTGGGATAAGTAGATAGATTTTGACGTCATGTATTTGATGGTGATTTTAATTTTAATTCTTTCCCTCTATCTTTCTGTCAATATTATGGAGTCAATTGATTTTTTTTTTTTTTTTTTTCACTTTTTATCATAATTTGATTCTCGATGGATATAAAATCATTCTTCTTTTTTTGAAGAGACTTCAAAACTAGTTTGGAACCGATTTAACTCGAAACCCTAGCCGATTGTTTTTATAATCGGTTAGGTTAATTCCCGGATTGAACCAAACTCAGTGCTCACCCCTAACTGGTCGGTCAAAGTTTTTTAAACTATCTTTCTTTTTTTCTTATCTTATTGTTTGCTTCCTTCTTTTTTATATATAGTGACACATTGTTAGTGACTCCGTAATAAGCACGTCAAATAGGCGTTGGGTTGGATACAAAATGCATAATCCGATTTTGACTTATTTCTATGCCATATTAATTTAGTAGTCCATACCCAACTTCACTTAAATCTAGCTCATACCTAACCCAATTGAGGGGAAAATTACCATAACATTTTTAAACATTTTGCAACTTTACCAATTCAATCATAATTTTATTTTGCTAATCAAGTTCTAAATCTTTTACAATGTGTTTGTTTAGTTTATCTGGCCAAATTTGGTAGGCTCATGTTTTTTTTTTTTGTTAGAATAAGACTGCCATTGATTTACTAAGCAAAGTTTTGGAGAATTACATCAAAAACATCAACGCATAATATATCAAAAAACACAAACAAAGGGTTAGATAACCAATTTGGTGGAAGACATTTGGTAGGCTCACGTTGACGTGCACACAATTGTCAAGCCAATGTTGATGAGGCTGGTTTTTTTAATAATATTTTTTTTTTTCGAATTTCTTTATTTATTTTATATATTTATATTTTTCCCTTCCTTTCTTCTTCCTCTAGTTAGGGCCTGTTTGTTAAAAAGTGTTTGTTGTTAAAAAAAAATTTCTGTTCTTTTGTTTTGGAACAAAAAAAAAAGAATCGTTTTTAGTAAAACTTTTGTTCCCGAACAAAATATCTATTTTTTTTTTGTTCCCAAGAACATATTTGGAATAGAAACAAAAAGTAGAATCAAGTAGTTTATTGTTCTCGGGAATAATTTTGAGAAACAATATTTCTTTCTCTTCTTTTTTTTTTTCTCTATTTTTTTCTTCTCTTTTCTTTCCTTCTTCTTTCTTTTGGCCGGTCATTGAAAAATTAAAAGAAATAACAAAATTATACAAATTTACAAACACATTTCTATTATTGGAATATAATTTTTTTGCAATTACCAAGTGCTTTCTTATACTCATAAATTATTTTTTTTTTTTTGTGAAAGTAAGTAATATAATCAAAATCCTTTTATTGTTTTAAAAGTTGATAAATCACTTTAATTTATATTGGTAATTTATATTGGTAATTCGAAAAAATTATTTATGTTCAAAACATTGTTTAATTAGTATAAAAAATGCTAATATGCAAACTATAAAAGATTTGGCATTTTCAAATGCTAATATGCAAATAGTGAATGTATTTATTCTCCTCATTCAAGATTCAGGTTTAAGTAACTATACTTTTTTGCATTCTTTTGAGACCACAAAGTGATTTTATGTTAGGTACTAGTTGACATGGAGGGAGGCGCAATTTGCGAGCGATTTGAAATTAATAAAATGAAAGTTGTGCTAGAAATAGAAATTGATTAAATAACAACATAGGAAATCCTCAAATACAAAATAATAGTCGAAATAATACTAATACATTACAAAAGTTGAAAATACAATTTCATGAAATTTCCAGCATATTATTCCCTTGCCATTTTATTGGCAATGGCTTTCCTAAGCATATTTATTTGGTTTTCCTTCTCAGTCAACTGAATGTTTACAAGCTCATCCTGTATAGGTTCAGCCACGTACATCGGATCTCCATATAGGGAAAAGTTCTTATCCATCTTGTCTTGATCACGGATGTAATTATGGATGGCACAACATGCAATTACGATATGTGCTTGCTTTCGAAGTGCAAATGAGGGCATGTGCCTCAAAATGAAAAAGCGATTCTTCAATGCCCGATCTTTCAATGGCATTCCTTAAAGAATAATGCCTATAGCAATAATGTCATCATAATTGCAACTTAAAAACATAAATAAACAAAGTCTCAAATACATAAGTCATGAAATGAAATACATAAGTCATGCATGTTTCTTAAACAAAGTCTCAAAAAAAAAAAATTCTATTTCTATTTCTAAAACGAGAAAGCTACAATTTCTAGCTTATGATTTCTCCCCCAAAACAATTTCTTAAACAATCTTTGTTTCAAAAATAGAGAAATCAATTTGCGTTACCAAAAGGATTTGCCTCTAACTCGGTCAAACAAGCTCTCGAAAACGTAAATTTTATCATGTGACCAACTAAATCACCAGGAAAGATAAGAAGGTGAGTGAAAAAAAGAAGATTAAAAAATAAATGATAAGTTTGAAAAACTATAAAAAATAAATAATAAATTTGAAAATATAAAAATTAAAAAAAGCCATGTCAAAGTCAACCAGACAAATTTGGTTGAATGTACTAAATTAGCACAATTATAAAATATTTATAACTTTTTTTTGGATAATTTTCCATCCAATCAAGATTTCAATTCTTAGAAATTTTTCTCTTTAAATTGTCGCCTTTGAAGAACAAGTGACTCAATGAACTAGGTCATTGAATCAATGAGGGAGCTCGAATACTCAGGTGGAGCTGCAGGTTAGAGGTTCACATGGCACATGATCAATGTGGGGACGTGGGTAAGCACCGCACTGATGAAAAAGAACACATGAGTGGACAAGTTCCGACATCAAGTCCTGGACGGAGGCATGAAGATGGTCGAGAGGCTAAAGGGTAGTGCATCTCGTTCAATCAATGAACCGGTTTGCTCCCAAGGCATCGTCAATTCAAAGATCCTTAGTCAATGAAAATTGTGCCAACAACACATATTACAAATTGCAATTTCCCAAACCAGAAAGATCACTTTGTTTGCTTACAGCCCTTGCTTTATTTCTTGCAACAGAGGGCCAAAAAACTGTAACAATTTACCAACCTAATTATCCGCCACTTTTCAGACCTAGCACAATGCTGCAGCATGAAGCCCTTGGATTAAGGCGTCATCCTCAGTTTCTAAATTTCATTGATCAAAAGGCTTTTCCACCTTCATGATCACATCGTCCTGGAAATCACAAATGGCCACCTCAACCCTGGCGAGATCTTATATATTTCTATATATATGACTGGGTTTTTGTGTACTAAAGTGGGCTTTTTTTTAATCTCATCTCTTTTATTATTTTTGGCAATTCATTGTACCCATTTGAGTTTGAGGGTAAATGACATATTGATTGAGCTAATTTATGCGAAGTAATTAGACAATGTCCCTTCATTTTCACGCGCTCCCTCCAACGCATCCGAAGTAGAGCTGAATCATTGATCAGTTTTGCACCGTCCGGCGTTTTCTTCCTCCAATGTGAAGCTTTTGAGAACAATATTATTGTAGGTTGTTTGGCTCCTCTCTATTTTTACCAACCTATTCTGACGGGGAAAATCTTCACAAGCTTCAAATTGAGATTGAGATTTGGCTGCCAATTAGATGAAAGAAAACGTTCCATTTGTAATAGTAGTATTAGATAATTCGAGGCATATCAAATCGAGATAATGAAATTTCACTGGAAGTTTTTTTTCCCCTTATATAATTAGCAAAAAAATAAAAATAAGTAAGAAGTTATAAATGGAAAAGATTATGGAAAAAGAATTTAAAACTTGATCCATTTAGAGAGGATAATAAATTTAAATAACTAGATATTCACCTTATAGATGCTTCTTTATACAATGATTTTTCAGTTAGGAGGGCTCAAATTCTCCGACATCAATTGAGGATACCTTAAATTGATCAAATTGGCCTCACAGTGTTTTGGAGAAAACCACACCTGCGTCAATCGGAAATTCATTCAATCCCTCCTCCCTCCCCTTTTTTGCCTGGTGCCCCGCCACGGCGCATGTCTCTGTCGTTGCTTGCCATTGCGACACCGGCTTATTCCACCACGCCGGCCTCCGTGAGGATCGCTCGGTGCAAGGCTCGCTCTCGCTGCTTGAGCTCCAAACCCTTTTAGCAGCGGTGGAACAGCCGGAGTGGCGTTACCAAGAGATCAGGGCGACTTCAATAACCACTAATCTGCTCCGGGGAATGGCGAAATTTCTTCTACGTGTTCTTTCTCTCATTGTTCATGTCCCCCTTTTCAAATCTAGCAAGACAAGTATGAGAAATTACATGTTGATGAGAAACGGCATAAGAAATTGTATGAGGTTTTCCGTACCAGTAACCTTTTATAATAGAATATAAGTTTTTTTTTTGGTAAAGAAATAATAGAATATAAGTTCGTACCTATTAGCGACTATTAATTTCTTTTAGTGCATTTAGTAGCTTTCAAAGGTCAAAAAGGAAGTTCAAATCTATATATCGTGAGTTTACACGCATTGATAATGTATTGATTAAGCCAATTTGAACTGATGACCACCGAAATCACAATTCTTTGAACTTTGATGACCTTAATGAGTGGGGTCAAGTTGAAAATATGACTTAACCCGAATTGACCTATTTAACCCGTATTAATTCATTTTTATACAATACAATTTTTAGCCATGCGAATCCGCTCAAGACTCAGTCGGACCTAACTTATTCCCATGGGATCTCAACTTCAATTATAAATATTTTTCTTCTTGGTTGTTGCATTTGAAGAATGGACGACTCTATAGATCCGCTCGCTAAGTCCGTGAGGGGCCTCGGGTGCTCCGATCGGGTCATGGGTTAAGATTTTGCGTGCCACGTGTGCAATGTTTAGACGTTCTCCCAACCTACCTTGGCCACATTGGTTTTTTTTTTTTTTTTTTTTTTTTTTTTTTTTTGGGGGGGGGGGGGGGGGTAATTTTTGGCCATATATTGGCAAAATGGAACAGCTCACGTGTCTACCTTTTTGTTCGATAGTTCAACTTCAGTCCTTGAACCTATTTTGTCGCATGTCCAGCTCGGCTGCCTGCCGTAGTCTCACCTTCGACCGAGCTCCCACGATGTCGGATCCGATGTCGCGAGCGTAGATCGGACGTGGCCCATCGCTGTGGTTGCGGCCTCACCACAACTTGGAGCCCCTCTGCGTTTGTTAAAAGAAGGGGCGGCCGGAATTGTCGGCATGGTCAAGGCTCGACGCGTCACCAGTGATGGACGACGACGGCCAGACTCCACAGTGGGTGAGACATGATGGCGGGCGAGATGTGATGCTAGGCGATAGGCGAGGGCAGTGTCGGCTTGCTTGATGAAGAAGAATAAGCCTAAAAGGCCAGACGTCTTTGGACTTAAATGGGCTGAAAATGGGAGCTCTAGAAACCCATTAAGGCCCAACCTAATTGAGCTTTAACTTTTGGAAAATTAACACATATAGTCCCTAAACTTTGGTATAATGAGCGATGTCATCTGTTTAATATGATCCTTAAATTTTAGTTAATTACGTAATGTCATCTCTGAAATTTTAATTTGTCCAATGTGGTTTTTGAACTTTTAGTACATATTCAATTTAGTCTTTGGACTATATGGGGTTCAATATTGTCCATAAATTTGAATCAATTAAATGATAATTTTAAATTTTTTCATATAATCTAAAGACTATATTGAATGTTTACCAAATTTTCAGGAATCACAATTAATAAATAAAAAAATTCAAAATGATATTGTACATCGGGTCAAAATTCATGAACCATTTATGTCATTATCCCTTAAATTTTTTTAGCCCATTTTCAGTTGGTCCATTAAAGTTCAAATAACCCGTATATGACCTGATTAAAAAAGTACGAGTCGTGACACCCCTGGCGATGTTCTGAGACCTTTCACCGTCCTTAAACCGATAAAAGAAAAAAAAAAAAAAAAACGTTCATAACGAAGTCAAACTTGACCTTTTCTTTCTCTTCGACATGCTAAGTTACTTCCATTATCTTTGTGGCACTATTAGTTGTCTGCGGCATTTCCTTCCTGATTTATATTGTATCACAATAGATCATATCACGAGTTTGAATCGATGAAAAAAAAAACTCAATCTAAATAGGTTTCCCAGTTTTTTTTTTTTGGGTTTCCCAGTTTGAATGATTTCTTATTTTGAGTGGTTTTCTAAATGGGGGCTGGTTACTTTGGATACAATATAGATTGGAATTTTATTAGGCTATTGCACATTAGAGCTAACAAGAGTAGTGTTAGGGTTTTCTTTGTAGGTGAATTTTGAGAGATTGCGAGATGACATTTGTATATTGACACTTTAGACTGAACCATTTAAATCTTATCGATGTCCTTATTGTTTTTTTGTGTTAGATTTGAAGTGCAAGATTTGTTATCTTCCATTTTCTTTCGGAACATCTCATTTTACAGATTCGACAATGTATTCATCTAATAGTACAGACCCGCAACCCTGTCAAAACGAAGCACAAGTTCTGACAACTTTCATAAATTGGACTGATTCCATAACATGTTTCATATATGCTCATAACAGGTTTGCCGGATTGTTTGATTCTTGTCTCGGGTTTCACTCTCACTGCAAGATAAACCAAATTCATCACCCAAGAGAGTGCGAAGTGAATGCTTCGCCAATCGAAGGATTTATTAAGTATTCCAAGGATGATTTCCAATGATTCCAGTACACTTAATCTATAGTGTCTCCTTTCTCCTAATACATGAATGCAAGAACTAGACACTCACCCTCTAGATGCGTCCTAATACAATGTATTACATTCAAACAAGGTTCGTCCCCTCCCTTGAAAACATTTTGTCTAATCCTAATACATGAACCAACCACGGACATCAAGATAATGTTCTTCAACTTTACTCGCTCTTTTCATTTCTAGCCCGCAGATTGCACATGGTTGTGCATGCACATCTCATCAGCACCGCTCTCGATCAGCCCGTGCCAAGCTCGTAGCACCTGGTTGACTTGGGTTGTGGCATTCTCCCCAGCCTATTTTTGAAGTGTCCTCGTTTTGAAAACCCAATATTTGTTGAAAGCCTTCTTGCATTACCACATCCACTCCACAGGCTTTCAAGAAATGTCACCTTCCGTACCTCCCTTCCACTTGACAAGTTACTCAAGCCTGCTCGGCTTACCCACCACCTATTGGTAAGGATTTGCTCCACATCCTTGTCATATGTTGTGTATTGAGGTTCTCCTTGCAACTCGTTATTGAAATGGTGGATTCAATGGTTAAATCACAACATCTCCCACTTAAAGCAACTTTGAAGGTTATGTTTATTGCCAACGGGTATTGCCTCACAATGAACGTGAAATGTTGTTGTGTGAAGATTACTAAAGTAAAAAAGAAAAAAAGAAAAATCATATTGATTCAATCAAACGAAAGAAGTCATATTTTCACATTTTTTTAAACAAAAAAAATGTATTTCATCTATTGATAATGACTAGGTCTTCATGTAATAAAGTAGCTTCAAACTAGAGAGAAAAAAAAAAAAACAATTTCCGACCTATCAAGGGTCAATAAGTTTGCAATGATGGTAGTGACTTTTGATAAAACAAAATAAATCTGACCCCGTGTTTTGCAAAAAGCTTACTCTTTGCTACATGTGAAAAAAATTTCAAATTTCAACCAACCTTAGTCAATATTTTTTGGTAAGTAGATAGATTTTGACGTCATGTATTTGATGGTGATTTTAATTTTAATTCTTTCCGACTATCTTTCTATCATTCAGTCAATATTATTGAGTCACAATTGATTTCTGTTTCACTATTATGATTTGATTCTCGATGGATACAAAATTATTCTTCTTTCTTAAATAGACTTAAAAACCAATTTAGAACCGATTCAACTCAGAAGGCTAACCGTTTCTTCCCATAATCGATTGGTTTAGTTCCCAGATTGAACCAAACTAGGTGCTCACCCCTAGCTGGTCGGTCAAAGTTTTTTAAACTATCTTTTTTTTTTCTTCTCTCATTGTTCGTTTCCTTCCTTTTCACATATACTGACTGAGACATTGTTAGTGACTTCGTAATAAGCACGTCAAACATCCGTAATAAGCACATCAAACAAGCATTGGGTTGGATAAAAATGCATAATTGAATTGACTCATTTCCATACAATATTAATTTAGCAATCCATACCAGACTTGACTTAAATCTAACTTATACTTGAACTAATCAAGGGAAAAATTATGAAAAAAGTCCTAAATCTTTTGCAATTTTGCCAATTCAATTATAATTTTTTTTTTCACCAATCAAGTTCTAAATCTTTTACAACTATGCTAATTCAGTCTATCAAGCCAAATTTGATAGGCCTACATTGACATGGATGCTAGCTCTCCAACCAATGTTGACATGGCCAATTTTTTTAAATAATACATATATTTTCGATTTTTTTATTTATCTTAATTATTTATATTTTTCCCTTCCTTCTTCTTCCTCTAATCGGTTACTGGAGCTTGGCGATTGGCTAGAGACAAGAGCTAGTGAGGTGTGACCTCGCCAGCCAATGGCGAGGCTTGCCCCCCATCGGCCACTGGCGAGGGAGAGGTCAAAGCCTCGCCAAATTTGGCTTGGCCTCGAGGCTTGAACTCTCCCAGCCATATATGGCAAGGTCGAGCCTCGCCTCGCTTTGCCTAGTCTTTGGCTTTGAGTCGTTAGAGAAGAAGAAAGGAGTAAAAGAAGAAAAAAGATTAATTAATTAATTAATTAATTCAATAAAATAAAATATTATTAAAAATTTGGCCATGTCAAAGCCAACCAGCCAAATTTGGCTGAATTGACTAAATTGGTATAGTTAAAAAATGTTGATGACTTCTTTTGGGGTAATTTTCTCCCCAATCAAGATTCAATTCTTAGCAATTTTTCTCTTTAAATTGAAAAACGGGTGACTCAATGGACTAGGTCCTGAATTGATGGGGAAGCTCGGGTACTCAAGTGGAGTTGCAGGTTAGAAGTTCGCATGGCACATGAGCAATGTGGGGACGTGGGTAAGCGCCACATTGATGAAAAAGAACACATGCGTGGACAAGTTCCGGGATTAAGTCCTGGACAGAGGCATGAAGATGGTTGAGAGCATCTTGTTCAATCGACGAGCAATGGGCTCGCTCTTATGTACCGGTTCGCTCCCAGGCATCGTCAATTCAAAGATCTTTGTCAGTGGAAAGTTGTCACAACAACACATATTACAAATTGCAATTTCCCAAACCAGAAACATCACTTTGTTTGCTTACAGCCCTTGCTTTCTTTCTTGCAACAGAGGTCCAAAAAACTGTAACTATTTACCAACCTAATTATCAGCCACTTTTCGGACCTAGCTCAATGCTGCAGCATAAAGCCCTTGGATTAAGGCCTCAACCTTAGCTTCTAAATTTCATTGATCAAAAAGCTTCTTCACCTTCATGATCACACTGTCCTGGAAATCACAAATAGCCACCTCAACCCTGGCCAGATCTTATATATTTCCATATATATGACTGGGTTTTTGTGTACTAAAGTATTTTTTTTTTTTTTTTTAATCTTTTTAATCTCATCTCTTTTATTATTTTTGGCAATTCATTGTACTCGTTGAGTTTGAGGGTAAATGATGTATTGATTAAGCTAATTTATGGAATGTAATTAGGAAATGTCCCTTCATTTTCGCACGCTCCCTCCAACGCATCCGAAGTAGAGCTGAATCATTGATCAGTTTTGCACCGTCTGGCGTTTTCTTCCCCCAATGCGAAGCTTTTGAGAACAATATTATTGTAGGTTGTTTGGCTCCTCTCTATTTTTACCCACCTATTCTGACGGTGAAAATCTTCACAAGCTTCAAATTGAGATTGAGATTTGGCTGCCAATTAGATGAAAGAAAACGTTCCATTTGTAATAGTCGTTTTAAATAATTCGAGGCATATCAAATCGAGAAAATGAAAATCACTGGAAGTTTTTTTCCATTATATAATTAGCAAAAAATAAAAATAATTATAAGTACGAACATTATGATTGGAAAAGATTATGGAAACATTGAAAGCCTTTAGGGGAAAAAAATAATAAAAAATTGGGTCCATTTAGAGAGGATAATAAGTTTAAATAACTAGATATTCACCTTATAGATGCTTCTTTATGCAATACATTGCATTTAGCAAGATTCATACCCTCCCTTGAACACATTTTGGCTAATAGTAATACATGAACCAACCACAAACTTGAAAGAGAAAATATACTTGAAGACTTGCTCTTTACTCATTCATGTCTAACTCAGTATGTTGCACTCGTTTGCGCAGGCACATCCCGCCTGCACTCGGCCAGCCCGTGCCAAGCTCCGTGGCACCTAGTGGCTTGGATGGTGAACATTCTCCCCCGCCTATTTCTGAAATGCCCTCGTTTTGAGAAGCTCAATACTTGTCGATAGCCTTCTTAAATTGCCGCATCCACTCTGCAGATTTCCATGAACTGTCACCTTCCGTAGGCAAGGATGGCAAGGATTTACTCCATCCTTGTCATCCTCATCGTGTTGTGTAGAGGGCTCGATGGTCCTGTTTGCAACTCGCGTCACTGCCATCGAAATGGCAAATTTCGTGCCTGAATCACAGAATCTCTCATAACCTCAAAGGCCACGTCTGTCACTTGTGGATATCGCCTTTTGGTGAACATTCTGTCGCCCATCTTTTCAAAGATTGATGAAACATCTGACATTAAAACCACGGTCGTGCTTCATCAGGTTCAGTCTGTTCTGTGTGGATATTCTGAAAACCTGATCGGCAGGCCACTTCTGGGAGAAGGTCAATCCTTCCCAATAGAAAACATAATCTGTAAATGAATGAGGTTGATGAACACCAGCTAAGCTATCTTCCGACTTCTAAAGACAACAATCTAAAGAACCCTGAAGTAATGTTAATATGTGCCAAGATAATTCCTGAAAATCTTGTCAACAATCTTGTCTTTCTGTTTTTTCATTTTTCTTTTGTTGCAATTTAATCACTGATCAGGGAGCAGGCCGGACTCTAAGTCATTCTGCTCTCCAGCGTTAGGGACCATTGTCAGCTCGTCGGCCCTCTTGACCTGATGCTTCCAATCCGTCTGAATCAATGTGTAAGTCATCAAGCACACACAGGAGATCTGGGATGCCAGGAGTCCGAACCACAGCCCACGGAACCCGACTTTGAATTGGAACGTGGTGAGCACCGCGACGGGCAATCCGACCACGTAGAACGAGAACAGGTTTATGCGGGCCCCGACGTTGGGTCGGGCGGTCCCCGTCAGGACCCCACAGGATGCGGTTTGAGGGGAGTTCCCGAGCTCACAAAGCCCGAGGATCGGGAGTGCAGAGGAGACCAGTTTGAGGATCTGTGGATCGTCTGTGTAGATCCGGCCCCACACCGACCGGATGGCGATCATGAAGACGAGGGCGGTGAGCCCGAAGGCGACTGCTGAGGCAATCCCGATAATAGTTATGAGCTGGGCTCGGGATGGGTGCCCCGCGCCCAGGGCCTGCCCAATGCGTGCGGACAGGCCCGAGCTGAGTGCAAACGGGAACGTGTACAGCAACCCGGTCGTTTGAATCAATATTCCCATTGCTGCGACCGAGGCCTTGGGGTTGCTGACCAGGCCACAGAGGAAGAGCATGATCTCGTACCACCACCACTCGAGGCACACTGAGACACAGCTCGGCAAGGCCAGGGCCAGAAGCGGTCGCCACCCCTGGAGGATTGAGGGGAGGCTGGCCCCATGCCACGGCTTCAGGATCGTGTCTGATGTGGCCAGGTAGATGAGCAGGCCGAGGTTGAGGTTAATTGTGTTCCAACCGAGGGCGAGCGACACACCCTTCACACCGAGGCCCAAGTAGACCACCAGGAAGTAGTTGATGGGCAAGTGCAGTATCACCGACCAGACACAGGCTATTGTGAGGGGTGTGGTCACGCCCTGAGTCCTCATAAAAGTTCTCAATGGATGGAGGCAAGCCTGGGCAAAGAGCTCAGGGATTGAGAACACCATGTAGACCTGGGCAATGCGGGTGATCTCCAGGTCCTGGCCGAGCCAGGCGAAGATCGACTCCATGTGGAGCCAGAGGGCCGAGATCGGGACGCACACAAGGAGCATCAGGCACAGGGTCTTCTGGTACGTCTGGCTCATGACTGACCACCGCTTCGCCCCGAAGGCCTGGGCACAGATTGGGTCCATGCCTATCGCAAGGCCCTTCAGGATTGAGTTGCCCGTAATGTTGCTAAAGCCAAGGGCTAGGGACCCGCCGGCCAGCTCATCCTTGCCGAGGTGGCTAAGGAAGAGCATGGAGATCACCGACCTTGAGAAGATGAGCAGTGTGGTCATCACAATCGGGCATGCATCTTCATGAGCGACTGTAATTCCTCTCCAGCCTGTGAAGACTTTCCATGGAAATTTGCCAATATTAGGCACAATGACAAAAGTAGAAGTCCTGGATTATACCACAACTTCAACAAATTCAATCACAATATAGAAATATATGTTACCCGGGAATGGCTATGCACAGAAACAGTACTAACAATGAAGTTTGAGACAAGTCCACAGTACTGAGCTGAGCCGGGTTGACAGGGATGTGAAAAATAGAGGACATACAAGTGCACCAACAAGTTTCAATAGCAATTTATTACACTCTTTGAGCCCAGGGACATCGCTAAGAGATTATTCCCAAACAAATAACTAGATAGGACACTGTAGACTGATCTTCACCTTCAATCTTTTCTTTTATTATTGAGCAAGAAAAAGATTGATCGTCTCATGTTCAAAGGTAAAACTAGTGTCCTGAAGACCGACAAGCTGAACAAGAAAGAAGGAAAAGCTTTCTTCAATTCTGGTAGAATCTCTGGAACTGTCATATTTAGTTTGGATATGACCTTATGCCTTGATAAATGATCAACCTAGGGGTTAATCTCTATATATATTCGACAATACAGGCTCTCTGAAACATAGGAGTTGATCACTTTGATATGGGGGGTGGAGTCTTTGACATGAATAATGATCCCCAAGAACTCAATTTAATGTTCTTGTCACACGCAAAAAATGAAAATTGGCTCTCTCCAGCAAAAGGGTAGAAGTTGAGATCTCACCAAGGTACAAAGGACACTACAAGTAGCTTGTATCTGCCGAATATTATTAAACTATATCGGACTCGTCAGTGAAACTTGAATGCATATGAGTTTTAAGTGTACGTGCAAAATTTCATCAAAGTTTGGAAGTTGTCACGGAAACTAGCTAGCATATACCAACTAATGAGTCGAGATTAGGTTCCCAATGAGGAAAACTAAAACCTGCAAGAGATCCTATAGGGTTCTTGCAATGCAGTCCCAAATACTCAGAATCCGACACTGTAGATTGAGTCAGGGAACCCGTAAACCTAACTGGCAGTCGCTATCCCAACACCACTGAGCCGTCATGTGCTAACAATGCGCGCTAAACAACATCTGTCCTAGGGAAATTAGTATCTGTACTGGTGCGTCCTAATCCTCAGGGGACAACTCATCGCCTTATGGTAGCCCCACAGCAAATTGCCAAAAAGTAAAGGCGAGTTGAATATTTCTGCAGAAAAAGCGAAAATAAACTTTTGGAATGAGATGGCCAGTGGGAAACCCGGACCATGTGTATCATTTTCTGGAAAGTTCCTGCTGAAATGCTTATGGAAAAAGGTCACCCCTGATCACGCTGCTACACAGTGAAAAAGAGGCCTTTAAAGCCCGGTCTCTGAAAAAGCGAAAAGCTTTAGTTCATTGGAGAACAAGATAGTGGGAAGAAAGAAAAAAAGAACATGACACTGCAAGTGTACAACCACGTGATCCTTCCATTTTCCTACTTATGTTGCTGCCTGTACACATACGAGGATTCTCAAAAGGTTATGCAGATCACAAGCACATGCGATTTGATGGGTGCGTGCGAGCACACGCGTGTGCATCATTGGATTTGATCGAAACATTGTGTCGGATCCACCTCATCTTAGGATTCACATACATTGAACTTCCGTGCACTCAACGCATGTGATGGTAACTTCTCGGTGACTGGGTAGTGGACTGAGAAGAAAAGCGCAAAGGGGACGTAAAGTCATCCTAGAAAACATTCTACCTTGTTTCCTGGGATCATGTTTGTCGTTCACAGGTCTTCTTCTAGTCAAACATTGATTTTAGGCAGGCTATCTATGCCCTCAGAAGCCCTGGGATTTTAGGCGGGCTATCTACGCCCACGGAATCGCTGGACTCAAAACGAAAGGAATGATGTTTGACTAATCATTACTAGCATGAATCTAAACAGTCTAAAGCATGATAGACAAATGTCGAATCTACAGTTGAGCGGGTTGCGTTAGGAATTCAACGCTGCTTAATTCTCTTTCACTCCGAGGGTAGATCTAACAAACATCAATGAATAAAACATGCTGACCAATTAATCACGATCTGACCAATTAATCACGATAATTAACTTCTCTTGTGATACGATGACTTGCAATCACTTTTGAGTAGAATGAGATGTAAAATTGAACAGAGCCAGAAGATCAAGAGGTGTGGAGTTTGGCTCTCCAGACTTTTAGAATTGACAATGTGATATACTGATATTATAGTAAAATAATGATCGATATGACTTTAATGTTGAAACGTTGAATTGTCCAAGGATGTTGAAATGCTGAAACATGTCCTTATGTCAAATTTGAAAGAGAGCTAACTTTGTTTGAGTCATCATTCCACACTTTCGAGTCGAAACACTTTTAAAGGTTTTGCATAAACAAGAAAGCCCCCGCATCTTATGCCTTTGCTCATCGGAGCATGTTTCAAAATTAAACTCCTATTGATTAAAAAAATTAAAAAATTAAAAAAAAAAAACTGATTCTAATTGGAAAAATAGCCTTTAAAGAACACAAAGCGCACATCTGAATGATTTCTGTAAATCAAATCCTATGTCGCTTGAAATTAAAAACCTATTTCATTTTGACAAAACCTTTAGTTTTTACAAGGACAAAGAAGCCAAAGTTCCATCACCAATAAAGGGACCAAAAAGGAGAACTTTCGGGGGAAAGATTAAGGAAGAACTGAAGAAGTCTTTAGAGTAAGAAAAGAAGAGAGCTGTCTCCTATAGCTCCATCTCTTTGAAATCTGCAGATATTGGAGACAGAAAACAGAAGCAGTGCTTCGTCTTCCCCTTTCTTTTGGGCACAAAAACAATGTCATTTATAAGGGAAAAGGGAATAAAATATAGAAGTAGAAAAAAAGACTTTTAACTGCAGTTCCCCATAGGGCATAGGGAGGTGGGATCCACGTGGATTCCAATTGGCTCCAAACCCACATGAAAATGATAGCTTCAAGAAACCAAACAAATCAAAACACTAGGAGGATACTTACGCTTACCGATCTTACGTTTGACTCCCCCAAAAATGCCAAAAAATTTCAACTTTTCCTATTTATTCTTTTTTTGTTCTTTTCGTTTTTCAGTTTCCCCATTTTCTCCCACGAATTTGGTCCTACCCCAGGGGGTCATTGTCATTTGTCACCCATCAAACGAAAATGGTAAGATCCCAGGAGAGAGAATTCTCTCTTTTGGAAGAAAATAGATCATTCTTGATGCCCCCATGAACGGCAGAAACCTCAAGAAACAAAAAACAAATTAACCTATTCATCGTACATGCAGGAACCAATGCAGAACATCAAAAACTTCCACATTATTCCAAAAAAAAAAAAAGAAGAAGAAGGAAGAAGAAGAACAAGGAGATGGTAATATGTGATAAACAATTAATTGATCACCTGGTTCAAGGGGAGCTTTTCAAGAGCGGCAATGACTGGGAATCTCTGCGAAAGCCTGCGCAAGAATCTGCCTTCTCTTGATCCTCTCATTGTTTCTTCTTCACTGTTACACTCACCATCATCGCTGTCATCTTCCTCTTCTTCTTCTTCTTCTTCTTCTTCCTCTTCTTCTTTTGCTACTTCTTCCTTTAAGCCATCAAAACGGTCTCTGCTTATAGTTTCAGCAGATTTGCTAGTTGAGCACATATTTTTCCCCCTTTAGGGCTCACGCAAATGGACCGAGAGGGACACTCAAATTAAGAGAAGCAAAATGGACTGGAAGCCAGAGGGGAATATGAATAATTCTGAATGTAGGTCTATATGACCGCTCAACAAAACCTGCAGAATTAACGCTTTAACCCCGAACGTATGGCAGCCATGAAACTGAAGTTATTTTTGTTTCTTCAAGCCACAGACTACATAAAGAAACAGAGAGCAAAAAACAAGGAGATGGAAAGGGAGCTTAAGAGTGCCATATACAATGTGACCTTAGGGAGAGCCTCGGCAATGGAAAAATGGAAGAATCACGAAGGAGGAGGAGGAGAAGGAGGAAGGCAAAGAAGAGAGAAAAGAGAGTTGTGTTGCATTGGGAAGTGGAGACCACTGCAACAAAATTGCTTGGAACTTCACATCAGTTGGCCTCGATTTATAGACACCAATCAATGGAATAGTTACTTTTGGGCAAGTGGGAAAAAAATTAGAATTCTTTCATGTCACATTTAATTTATATATAGTTCCGACCACGTTGGCTATCACGGACCGAATGTTTTCATTCAAACTACATATACTAAGATTGGTGTTGTTTGATCAGATGCTGATATTACGACGCTAATGCGATGCGATATGGTTGTTACACAAAATTGTCCAAACTGTTGTAATTTCTGGTGTGATTGGAAAGGCTTAAAGTGGGGTTGGGAATATGTCACAGAAAAATGAGTGAAGACAGAGAGAAGAACTCTTTTGCTTAACCCAAAAAGAAAGATAACCGCCACTTTGTTTTTGCCATGACTTCTTTCTTACTCTTTTCGGGTCAACATCTTCAGGGATTTTAGGTATGTATATGTATATGAATGTATATATCTAACCCATTAATGGGTAGTTGCATTAGTTGAGAGTCCCTCTCTCATCGTAGAGGTCGAAAGTTCGAAACCCGCAGTTGTTAGCGATTTAAGTGGGGGCCCTGTCGGTGGGTTGCTGGACTAATCTCCTCCGAGATATAGGGGCCTAGCCCTCAAGAGCCGTTCGAGCACGGAGGGTCGATGGTAGAGTACTCAGTTACCAAAAAAAAAAAAAAAAAATGTATATATCTATATGCATAATAAATCATACATTTACTTCCATTCTTAAACGTAGCTCAGTAGTCCATTAATACAATGTAAGCCATTTTAAGGCTCCATAAAAAATAAATTATTTGAAAATTATTTTCCTAATAATGATTGATTTTATCTCATATGAAAATAAATAAATGAAAAATATTTTCATTGTTAACGAAAATGTTTGGACATAAATTGTTGTTAGTAATAAAAACATTTTCATTAACTAATTATTTCAAATGATATAAACAATTATATTTAGGAAAATATTATCCAAATCTTATTTTCGACAATACTAACGGAGCATAATTACATGCTACTCTTTTTTGTTTTCCTGCAATAATTACATACTATTCTTGTGGTGCTTTTGCTGGGTTCGGCAATTACAGTCTCTGGTTTTTGGGAAATTTAGATAGTTTGAGCTTGAATGGCAATTTTAGGAAGGATTTTGCTAATGGTTAAAACCCTACTTAAGGAAAAATTATAATTTCAAATGACTGTTTCTCTCATGTTATGTGTGCTACAACACTGCATCGAAAATCGAAACCTTTCCTTATCAAATAAATTGATAAGTGCCCCAAGGGCATTCATTAACAATACCCTATTTAGGCATTTAGATAAATAAACAAGCCTCTTCAGGGTTTCATCCATGTTGCTTGTATCATACGAAAGCCATGTTACTTTATTTCACATCTAAGGTCGAATATAATTGAGTACCCAACCCACCCAAACCTCAATGCCTGTAAATAATTTAGGGTTTCGAGTAGTAGGACGATTTTGGATCAACTACCGAAAGCCCTGTATGGGATTTCGGATGCCTTTAGAATTTTTCTTGTAAGGACATCATATATCTAATCGTGATGTATTAAAAAGTAAAATTCCCATTATTTCCTTTAGTGTCCTTAGGTTATTCAGTAAATATACAAGATCCCAAAACAAGATTAGTGATAGCCTAATATTTTGAGTAACAATCACCATCTTAAGCCTGACTTCTCATTTTAGGATTGCTAGATTCTAGAGTGCGGCCATAACTTATCTTGATCGTTTTCTCAATTTTATCTTTTCACGACGATGTAGGCCTTTCAATTTGGAGATCCACAATGCTGTGAGTTCCAAATAAACGATCGTGCTTGGAAATTTGAGATGGTTTATTATGTATTTAATTTGAGACAATTGTTCATTAAAAGTCATTCCTACGGGATAGGTAGTCGGGTTTGGGATCTTATATCAAAACTTGTACCGGGTTAGTACTTAACCCGACAGATCCGGGATGAGGCGTGCCTTCTCTGAAAGCCTATTGGAAATAATGAACTAAACACAGCCTTAGTAGTTAACCGGACATATCCGGGACGACGCGTGCTGTTGTGTCGAAGCTTTCGTTTTGTTTTTCGGTTTATTCCCAGAATCGGATTGTAAAAGTTTGCTCTTTACCGGAGCCCACCCAAGAGTCTCAGATTTTACCGAAAGAGAAACAAAAAAATTCGCTCTCTTAGTCTCAACGCAGCGAACCATAATTTCTGCCACGTGCCTGTGAACCCTAATTAATTCGAAAGTGGGAGAAGAGAAAATCGGATTATGATTTATTGCGCAATAGATGATGTAAATGCAATCTCTGATTGGAGCTTTTCCACTAAGAAATAAAGTGGTTGCCCCCACTTAATAAAATATGTAACTGGTCCCCAACGAATTGTTTAGTGCCGACTTTCGTTGCGCTAGCTAATGATCGCGCGAGCCGAATGATTCGAGCAAAGCGGGGAAGCGAAAAAAAGGGAGTGTTGGATGCTTCAAGACAGACGACCGTCAAAATCTTTCGTGACCTACCAGATTTCGTGGCGATGTTAGGTGATGGATTAAATTTTCACGACCAATGATCATGGGATGGCTTAAAATTTAGTTTTGTGGATCACATGGGAGATTTGTCGGTCGTTTTTTGAGGTATAAATTTCGATGTCTCGATGTGGATGTGGAGTGATTTGGTCAGAATTTATTTTAGAAAATTTCCGTCATAAGGATTGCCAATGTCACAAAAGAGTCTTGATTGCGATGGCTCCTTTGATTTTGAATGACTAACCAATGTTCATATGATTATAAATTAGCCGCATGCGGAGATCTTTTTGTTTTGTTTTGATAGGTAATAATAATGATAATCTTATTTTTTTTAATGAGTGGCTCTCGGATATCGACTGATGAACGTCTCTTCAATAAATTATGTAACACCACTCATAACACAGATTTTGCTTCTATCACCTTGTTATTAAAATAATGCTTCGTTTATTTCACAAAAAATAAATGATTTGAAAAATATATGTTTTTTAAATGACTGTTTAATTTGCTTAAAATAATTGGTCAATGAAAATATTTTAATTATCTATATCGATTTATATTTAAATATTTTCATAGATGATGAAAATATTTTTTCGTTCACTCATTCTTTTCTAAATAAATGCACTCTATGTTTAAAAAATCAACATATACTATTTGATGATTAACTTAACAACTTTCCAACTAACACATGCGTGGAGGAAATCTCATACCAGAGTGGAAAAGGGGCTGTGCTTCCCCCCCAACTTTATTGTGCTTGTTTCCTCGGACTTTGCTTCTCCTTAATTTGTCTGCTTGTGATGGGTACGAGGTTTTTGTCTTGGAATTTCTAAAAGATCGTGCACAAATTGGCTACCTGGATTCATTGCCGAAGACTTCAGCTCACATCTTGCCTCAATAATCCAAGAACACGGCGATGAAGCAACTACGAGATACGGGAATAATACCGACTCCGTTTATTTCATGATAAATAAATAATTTAAAAAATATTTTCGTAGGAATAATCTCTTGCGTCATTGGAATAGTTAGTCAATGAACATTTTTTTGTTATTAACAATAATTTACATCTAAATATTTTTGTAAACGATAAAAAATATTTTTCATTATTTCATTTTTGTAAACAATATGATCGATTTCTTTTTTAAAAATGTTATCTAAATCATTCATTTTTCGCCACCTTTTTAGATGAATGACACAGTTTTGGAGCAAATGTGGGTTAGAATGATGTAGGGGGACGTTAGGGAGCGATTTTATAGCATGTGGTACAAATTTTTTTTTTTCAAAATCATTATAATAATATTGTTAAATTAAAGAAGTTATTAATAGTTCCTGCCAATATATATTTACAATTATTAACATCCTCTGCCATGTATTATAAACTTGACCTTACATATGAAACGTAAGATGTAGCTTTATCAATGAAAGTTGACATAATATAAAATTTTAACAATGGTGCTTGTACCCATCTTCATTCAAAAGTTTAAAGGAATTAATAATTGATTTAGATATATTAACTACTTCACATAACCTATTTCTACGCATGGCAACAACCATAAATCACCAATTTAGGACGGCATGGTGATCGTGTAAATCCATGGTCTCTCTTTAACAAATTGAGTCGCGATGACAATTCTTCGCCTAACAAACATGTTGATCATGAGATTCTTCCTTAATATTCACTAAAACACAAATCCACATCGGGGCTTACTAGTCAATCATCGTCTGATGCAAACTTTTTAAAATGCGCAGTAGAATAGCATTATCTCATCCCAATGATATCACCAAGAGAGAAGCCCAAATCTAACCCATTAACATGTCCTGTTAAACCTATTTTTACTCAAAATGCTTAATTGAATAAGTGGCCAAGATAGGGATCACCAGTGTTCAGCCCGTCATGACCAAGAAGAGGGCCACTAGAGGGTTGCCACAGCCACAATGGGTGGCGCACAACCTTGATCTGGCCATGTGTTGCCTCACAAACAATTTTGAAAAAAGAGAGGAAGAAATCGAGTCGTTGAGGCTTGGGCTGATGGACGCTGGAATTGACAACAACGAAAGAGGGACGATGGGCAGTGTGAGAGAGAGAGAGAGAGAGAGAGAGAGGGAGGGGGAGAGGGAGGGAGAGATTAGGGCTTCATATTGGGAGTTTGAAACTCATCTCTAGCAACCAATCTAATTGGGTAGCTAGAGACCTAAATTTTGGTCACGCAATGCCAATTTTGGCAACCGAGGTTGGAATTGACAACAAGAAAAGAGAGGCGATGGGCAAGGAGAGAGAGAGAGAGAGAGAGAGAGAGAGAGAGAGAGAGAGAGAGAGAGAGAGAGAGAGAGAGAGAGAGAGATTAGAGCTTCATATTGGGAGTTTGAAACTCATCTCTAGCAACCAATCTAATTCGGTAGCTAGAGACCTAAATATTGGTCACCCAATGCTAGTTCTAGCGACCGAACACATGTTAAGTCATTTGGTCGCTACAGCCTCTTTTCTACTGATCGAATGTAGGTTGTTGGAAGTGCCCTAGGTTTTGGTTGCCTACAAATCATACTTTTGGTAGCGACTCTACACCATAACAAATCTCATATAGGTAAACCTTAACAATGGTTGTATCAAATGACGCAATGTGTGACTCTTAATAACAATTGAATATAACTTACTTTCTTGCCACGTCACTTATAATTCTGGTATTAATGATCTGGCTATACCATATTCGAGCAACTCATTATAGTTTTTATAGCATCATTCCGTGAATAAATTTCGTAGGGCGGTGTCTTTATGCCCCGGACATCATAGGGCAAAAGGGTACATTCTAGTAGGATTTGCATAACTCCTCCCCTCTATGAAGAGACAAAGTTCTATCTAAATAGGACACATGTCGGTCACTTCGAGGCAGACATGTGAACTTTCAAAAATTTATGATTGAACCTTGCCTCATTGCGAAATGATTACTCTAAGCTATAGACCACTGAAATTATTTTGTTCCTTACTAAATTATATTTGTTGAGTAGGGTGTCGATTTAGCATATCTTTTGGATTGTCGAACCTGCGAAACTGTTTAAATTAACTTAAATATTCTAGCATCGGGTTGTCTCATGTCTTGTACTCATAGCTTGGTCTCATCTGATGTTGGGAAGTGCATCAGCAAGCTCTTCCTAACCCAGCGAAGCACACTCTTACCTTGTGAAGAGAAAAGGAATAACTCGAGAAAATAAAGTTTTAAAAAAATCTACATTCTAAAATAAGTATGGCTATCTGTGAAAGGTAAAAATTTTTGAACAAAATACTTTACCAGATTTAACTTCGATATAGATAGCTTTTATAAGTCTAAAAGAGCTTCCTACTTAAACAAGAAGTCCACTAGGTGATGCTTCTAGAATCACATTCATATATATTTTTTAAAATTATCACTTAAATTTTAGAGTTAATACCACAAAAAATCTCAAATCGATACATCCAAGCCACATTTATCTCAAAATAATTTTTATGTCATAAAAAATTCCGAACCGATACTCCTCTACTCTTCATTAGCTTATGTCCAATATCTTGTTAAATTGCTGACATGGAAATACATGTAACAAACAAATTAAATGATTGGTGAGTAATATGGATCTAACGTGGAAATTCAACATTAATGAGTCTATTAAAACATGTTGTTTTGGGGAAGCTAGATTTGAAGAAAATGAACTGAGATTAGAAAATTTGCTCAAATCTGCTAGTTTTGCCTTACAAGTTCTTTCACGTTATGTTAAGATATCTAATTTTGCCCCAATTTTGTCATTAAATTCTAATAGATTTTTTTACAAGTATACTAGAGTAAGATTTTTTGTGAGATGAAAAATTAATTTGGAATAAATGTGGCACAAATGTATCAATTTCAAATTTTTTGTGACATGAAATTTAGCTTGAAAGGTGGCACAGATGTACTTGTTTGAAATTTTTTTATGGTAAAACTCTAAATGCCCTAATTTTTCAATACAAGTTTTTTTTTTTTTTTTTTTTTTTTTTTTTTTTTTTTTTTTTTTTTTTTTTAGTAACGGCCATTAAAATGAGACCATATGTATTAAGCTGTTCTGGTTGAAATTCTATAAATACAATGAAACTCAATTTTACCACGAGAGAAATAAATTATATATATGTTCTGATCCAAAAAGTAAAGCTAATGATTAGGTTGGTGGAGCTTGTGCTGACAACTGCAAGTCTATACTGTTCTGAGACCATTTGCTTTAGATAACCACCCCCATCTTTGGTTAAGAATGACTGAGCTCAACAATCGAGGATATTCAACTGTTATATATTATCATAAATTTTAACAATTTGAAAAGATTAACTAAGGGCGTGTTTGAGTGAAATAATTTTTAACAAATTAATTTTCTCGATTTTCACGTTTTTAATTTGCTGAGAATGGACAATTAACGAAAAATCATTTAAGTCAAAGAAAATATGTATGCTTAAAATTAGGAAGATGAATTTCCTAACCTGAGAAGGAGGAAAATTTATGAGAAAATTATTTACCAAAAACAATTTTACTTTTTCATTAATTTTTTCTTGAAATAAACACACCCTAAATTGAATCTTAATTCTAAAGACTTAATTGGGTTTTCTCATGTATTATACTCATATGGTCTCATATGATGTTGGGAAGTGCATTAGCAACCTCTGCCTAATACTGCGAAGCACAGTCTTGCTTTGTAGAAGGGAAGGGAATAAATCAAGAAAATGAAATTTGAAAAAAAAAAACCTACACTCTTAAATGAGGATGTTTATACTAAAAATGCTATGAACGGAAAATAGTTTTTGAACAAATTACTTTACCAGGTTCAACTTTGATACGTAGCTTTCATAAGTTTAGAAGAGCCTTGCAATTAAATGAAAATTGTCACTTAGATTTTAGAGTTGATACCACCAAATATCTTAAATTGGTACATCCATACAACATAACTAATTTTTTGTGTCACAAAAAAAAAATTCAAATTAGCATACTCATGACAAATTTACTATTTGTTAGTTTCCGTTTAATGTCCTAGTACATGCCTAGCAAACAACTCAGATAATCAACATGTGATGTGGATCCGATGTGGAAAATCAAAATAAATGGGTCTCCCAAACTACATTGTTTTGGGGAAGCCAGATTTGAAGAGAATGAACTAAGATTGAGAAATTTGCCAAAATTTACTAATTTTGTAATGAGAGCTCTCATTTTCCAAACATACATCGAATCTCCAATTTGTTTTGATTTCGCTCTACAATTTTGGTAAATTTATACGGATATACTAGTTTGATATTTTTTGTGATACAAATATTAGTTTAGAGTAAATGTGGCATGAGCATATTGATTTTACATTTTTAGTGGTATAAACTTTAAATGCCCTACTCTTGGCTTCCCGTTCTTTTCAGGTGTCCTCCATTTGCATCGGCTCCTTTTCACTCATTTTGACTTGTTGTCACTATGAGTGAATGTTTTGGCGCCGGTTTTTTTTGTATATTTGGTTAAAACTATTTATAAATTCTTACCTTTAACCAAAAAAAAAAAAAAAAACCTTTAAATGCCCTAATGTTCAAAACAAGTTGTTTATAGCAGCCATTGGAATGAAGCCACATGTATCAAGTTGCTCTAGCTGAAATTCGAACCCACTGAAACTCAAAGAGAAATAGATATTTAACTTGATGTTCTGTTCCAAAGAGGAAAGCTCATGATGAAGATTGTGGAGCCCGAGGACCACTCGCTTAAGAAAATCACCCCCATCTTCGGTTAGGAATGATTGAACTCAACAGTTACAGATGTTCAACAATTTCATATATATTACCACAATTAATAACAAATTCAGAAGGTGAATCGAAATGATTTTATATCGGGGAGACTTCGCACGAAAAAATGCTAATGAACAGACGGATGAATGTAGTGGACGAAGATATTTCTGAACAATTAATTCCCCCCAGTCCCCCTTTAAAAGCAAGTTGTACTTATTATTTTTATTTTATCTAACTTTAGGACTTTAAATTTCGTACACAAGATTTCAACGAGCATTTATTCCATCCAGAAGTAAATGCTTCCTTTATGAACCCTGTTTTTTCCTTTATTCCTTACAATAATGATGGTACTTTTAAATTGAATTACAAACTTATTTCCAGGAGCATTTGAAGTAGGACCTACTATTCTGTGAAGGTGTGTTTTGATTATTTCATATTTTTTCCCACAAAAATTTACTAATTTTCTATAAAGTGAAAAAAAAAATTCTAGCGGCCCTAATTGTTAATGTTTACCATTTGTCAGATAATCAGAATGTTTGATCTTGAAAGCTCACATTACAAGCAAATTCTTGTAAGTAGAAACCATCCCAAACACTCGCAACGAATGAAAATACTCTATCACTTCTTTTTCGCCAATGTTTGGACATATTGTGATGCCCAAAGTCTTATGATGGTTGGGTGAGATCCATGATGTGAATGTGATTCATAACTAAGAAATCATCTCAAAATAATTATTTACAATTCTCTTTTTATGCACTCATCTCACGTGCAATGTGTAAGGTCAATTAAATAGAATCACAGTAGGACTTCCTATAGTAGAGGCATGATTTAAGGAAGAATTTGGCCCAACACAATCCGACGAGGGATGGGGAGTGATTACTAGAGCGAGAGGGCTCAAACAAAGTGCAACTCTTGACAAGTTTATAAGATGGTGAAATGGTATGAATGAATTTGAACTTGCGTTAAATAGAGGGAGACTCTCGTTGGATGACATAATTGGTTTTAAGGGGAGAAGGGGAGGGAAGTTTGTGACACCCAAAGTCCCACATTGGTTGGGTAAGCTTTGTGATTTGATTCTCAAATTAAGGTTTACATTTAATGATTGCCACATTATGTGGTTATTTAAGTACAACTTTTGGGAGTTTGACGCTTGTGGAAGGGGCTAAGTCATTCACATATTGGGCTCAACAAATTTTGTGGGATAGGAATTTATCATAGATAGCTTCACGAATAAAAGATTATTAGACAATGAGACAATAAACTATGAGATGATACATGGATACCTTTTATATTCTAGCATCGAATGAGGTGGACATCACTAATGCTTATTCTTTGATTTTAAAATTCAAGGGCTCAAGCACAAGGACATGAGCACCTGTGGCTTGGGAAACACCCTATAAACCCTATGAACCAGTTAAGTCCAAATCTTTGACTTAAGTACATAGGTGTCTTAACCTAAAGCAATTTGCATGCAATTAGTGGGATTTGAACAAGCGCCCTTCAATTTTTTGGTAGAAAATCCCTTGATGTTCCAACCAACTACATCAAAGCCTAAGGGTTTCAGCTCAAGTAACAGTTGAGAATCACAGTTGCATGTGTACTTGGTGGAGGCAATAACTTTCATAGTTGGACACCATGAGGTGATAGGGGTACCAACTTATTACCTATCGAGTATACAGAACAGAAACACACCGAAAGGAAGCATAAACAAATGAAATCGATGTGCAACTTACTCCTTTCGCTGTCCAAGACATAAATTAATACATTCTTTTTAGTCCCAATTCCACCGGGCATTCAAAGTACTTTTTAACCTAAAAAGTCTACATAGGACCATTTTTCTTCCTAATCCTTGCCTTGATTGAGTCATTACAGTCACGACTCTCTTAAAAGTGGCTCTTACAATACTCCATCGGCCTAATTAGCTTCCTTGGTTATTGCATATCCAAGCTGTTTTTGTACGGCAATGTCTTTTCATTCCTACCATTTCTTGACTTGTCCGTGACTGGACTGACATCTCTAGAAATTATAGTCAACTTTAAACCCCCATTGATTCGTCCTTGCTAGAGAGCAAATGGGTGGAACTTCTTTTCGAACAATATCATCTGTAATGAAGATTTTAATATTTGACAGAGAATTTTTTTTTTTGGTAAGGATATTTGACAGAGAATTTTGTTTGCTTTTCTTTTGAAAAAAGTTCAAAGGAGCTAGCACCTTAAGCCATTGGCCCCGAAGCCTATAATCTATCACTACTCCTCGATTATAATTATTGTTAGCAATTTTTTTATATTGCCTTTTGTTTTTTCAAGCAGGAATCTGACTAGGAGGCCATTATCATAATTGCACGCCTTCTATATGTTTTTGGCCAAAATGATGATGCTTGGAATGTCATCAAATGTTTTCAGTCATGTTCCCATATCTTGGAGCCATCCTTTGAAAGTAGAATATAGATAAATAAATCTCAGCGAGAAAATACTATAAGCATTGTTATGCTTTTTCGATGCTCTTTGGCTGTTGAAGTTCAATCATACGCGCTTGCGTAGGCAGGAATGATGAATGTTCATGTTGGTGTCTCCCTTTCCCTACACAGACTATACTGTTAGGTCTCAATGTCGACCTGAGGATTCGGAAACATATGCACAGTGTTCTTATGAGAGATGAGTGGTCCTGTAATGAAAGTAATTAACTCCAACGTCTCAAACGAAATGGAAAAAAAAAAAAAAAAATTAGACTTGTTCGTTCTGTAGATACCCAACAATTCACTTTATGGTTATCAATCTTGAAAGGTGATATAGGGGCATTTGATCAAGATCAAGCAAGTAAGCTCCAATTCCGGGACGGGTTTGGAATGGGACTTGAGATCAAATCCCTCGAGAGACGCTCCGGACTTGTAGAGTGCAAATTAACTTATCAAGAAAGGGAAAATTTTGGAAGTCTGAAAGTATTACTTGGCCAAGGCATCTATAAATGTAATGCATAATCTAATAAATTTTTTGGTTTTACCTTGAGAAAATTACATGCAAGAAAAAGCTATTGAAGTGGACCCTGTCCGGTGTTTGGACGTGATCCCTTGCTGCGAGAGGGTGCTTATTGTTGCATGCACAGCATGCGTTGAGCATGATATAGTTGAGAGGGAGCGAGCAGTTCTAGCATATACTCAAATGCCTGTTGACAGATGAAGCGTCTTAGGTTGCTCGAAGTCATTGGAGGATGAAGAATATGCGTAGATCGAATGCAAACTTTCAGATCTCATATCAGCAAAATCTTCCTAAAAGAATCCTCAAATCTAAGGGGTATATATTTTGAGCGGGTCACCATTCTCAGCAAACAGAATCTTGCGATGTGAAAATCTATGTTTAGTCAAATAAATGGTTGATATAGCGTGGCATGTCATAAGTATGGCAGCCTATAATTGGTTGCAATAGATTGTGAGGACAATGACACTAGAGGGTTAAGCATGGGTCATCATCAAGCCCATTAGAAAAGAGTAGGAAATGGATCGAATCTTTTTTAATGAATACCATTTCAAGACCACCAAATTAATGCTTCCTACAATTTAGCATCTCAATAACACCAGGATAACCTTGGATCTTGTGAGTAATACTGAGTTATTCCTGCATGAAGCAACCCCCATGAGGTGCACCTGCAAACAAGTCCCTAAATACTCACATTTTTAGTAATAAATTTGCAAAATCTAAATAAAAAAAAAAAAACATATACTTGTCTAAGCATTCCGTTTTTTTTAAAAAATAAACCAGGGGTATGATGTGAAGACCCGGCTACAAAAGGCTCAAGGAATACCTTACAAACCCTAAGAACCAGTTAAGTTGAGCTCTTTGACTTATGCAAGTGGCCCTTACCTAAAACAATTTGTTAGTAGATGGTAAGATTTGAATATGCAACTTTTAGTTAATGAGCGGAAAATCCTGGATATCACAACCAAATGCAAACCATAAAGGTTAAGCATTAACTCTTTCCTTTTGTTTTCACCCCTAGCGCGCTTGGGAAATATAAGGTGATAAGGGCCTCACTCCATAGCAAAAACCGACATCACAAGCGCATATAACAAGAAGGAAAATTGAAACTTGCCGAGTACAATTTTTAGAAATATAGTTTCCATTTATGGTAATCGTTGGAATAGATGGGTTAGTTACAGTTATTAACGGAAGGATCACATTGCATATAATCCAATGAGTTAAAGCCCTCTTCACAAAAGAAGAAAAGTTGAAGCACAAATTTATAATGGTTAATACCCTGAAAAACTCCAAATTGGTACACATGTGATAAATTTATCAAAAACTAATTTTTTTATCAACAAAAACCTCAAACTGGCATATCTTTGACAAATTTACCTCAAACTGGTATAGTTGTGACAAATTTATTCTCTATTAGTTTCCGTTAAATTTTACTGTCAAATTACTAAGTTAAATGACACGTGACAATTAATTGATCTACCGGTTGAGATTTTACTTTCCATTTGTCACAGTTATATAATTTTTATAATTTTTTGTGGTATTAATCCAATTTAACGGAAGTATATTTATCATGGATGTACCAGTTTAAGATTTTTGAAATCAAATAAATTAGTTTAGAGTAAATTTGTCACAAGCATACCAGGTTTGAGATTTTTTATGGTCGGTTGAGATAAATTTATCACGGATGTACTAGTTTGAGGTTTTTCATAATAAAAAAAATAATTTGAGGGTAAATTTGTCACACGTCTACCAATTCGGAGTTTTTCAAGGATATTAACCCAACTTATAAAAAAGGAAAATTACACCAAAATGCCTAAAAATCTTGTCCAAGTGTAATCAAGTCTGAAACTATCGATTCTTTTGATATACTTACCGTACATCTTCCAACGTTCAGGACTTGATTGCATTTTGGGCAAAATGTTTGAAGAATGTCAGCCGCCCAAACATATTTATTCTCGATTGGTCCCTGCGACATATGAAAACAGTATCGGGTCTCCAACGTCGAGTCGAGCAAAGTGGAGAAGTTGGCAGCTTTGGCTTTCGCGTTTTTGTATATTATACTTCCCCTTTGAAACTGTGCATCATTATCCGAAACCCTAAGTGTCTGCTTGTCTTTTGCTTTGTGTTTACTACTGCTTCATGGGGAGGGAGGGAGGGTGGGAGGGAGAGGGAGAGCGCGCGTGCGTGCTGTCTTGAATCCGTGGCCACGGGACAAAGCAAAACTCTCTGTCCGTACGACGTTCGCCCAATAAAAGCGAAGGCATATGCGATTCGGTTCCGAATGTATTGGCTGTTAAAGTGTCCGTGACCTTTTTTGTAACATGCAGCGTATGGAACTGAGGATGAGCAGCTTTCGGGGGTGTTAGAAAGATATATTCTATGCGTCGATCACATAACTAATCCGTTGAAATTTCGAGCTTGAACTTTTCGAGATAAAGTTGCCATGGATCCCTAATTTTTTTTCTCAACCCCTGCGATGAAATCCTCGAATTATATACTTGCTTGTTCAAGTTGGTCCCTCCATAGTATATTTAGACAAAACGGGCCGCGTGAACATCCAAATCGGCACCACGTCATCAAGCTGCTCTATCAGGTTTCTGACGTGGAAAGAAAGATAAAAAAAAAAAAATTGCAAGTTCGACAGAGAGAGAGAGAGTGATGGGGTTTGTGCTATATGGGAAGGGGAAGCAGAGAGAAGGAAGATCAAGCTCTGCATCTTGACTCTTCATGCTGATTGCAATGGTAAAACCCCTAGGCAATCTAAACCCAAGAGTAAATAACAGCTTGGCCAGGCCCTCATCTTCAACCAATCTACTATTCCCCTTGTTGCTAATCACCACCAATCATCTGCAGAATGCTTGTGCAAAAACCAAAACACAAGGTGTTGAGGCAAGGTTCGAAAGGAGAAGGAGATGCATGAGGGAATGTGATTGTGCACGCGGATCTGGTCAGTGAGTTTTGTTGGGTGAGACCTTCGCTGGGGCGAGGGCTGCAACCTCGCCGCTGACTTGAGGAGGTTTCTGCGGTCCTCACCGGCGTGTGTCAAGGGTCGCTGAGGGCTCGCAATTGGGATGCAGAGACTCATAGTAGAGCCAATACCCCTTCTGCAGCAAGAACGCATTTTGCAGTCAGATATATCCAAAACTTGTTTTCCTTCTACAGTTAGGTACCTCCAAACACGTTGACTGTCCTTATGTTGAGTAGATTGTTCATCATTTACTTGGTCCATTTAAACTCTTCGACGATCACATGTCCTTATATGTCCACAAGGTCCATCCAAACTAGTTGACGTTTTCATGTCCTTTCGTCTGTTTACATTCTATTGCTCCATGCAAACTTTTCGACAATCATACATCCTCTAATTTGGTCACCATCCACGAGATTTTCCCAAACATTAATCTCTCTTACGTGGAGTAACTTGTTCATCACTTGCAAGGTCTGTCCACTCATCAACATATTTCACATTCGATATCCCGTTCACCTTTTGCAGAACAAAGGTCCTTCCACACTCTTAGACATGGTTTTTGCTAACATCATCTGTATATGAATCTATATACGTAGAGACAGTGTATTCTACAAGCTCAATTTATACTTAAAATGTTTTGTTATCCTCAAAATAACATAGGATTTTTACTAACACGTGGAGTTTATCTTCGTAAAAACATAATCGAGGATGAATGTTCTATATCATTTCATGATAGTGTCTCATTCTATACCATACATTATATGTACAAGATGATGGTACATGTCTATAACCCCGGAACTGGGACAATTGGTTGGGGCGTTAGGTGTTTTCCAGTTTAGGAACTAGATGCCACTCGTTCGTATCACACTAGATTGTATGTAGACTATTCTAGATTAGGATTACCTGCATAAGGCGAAAGTTTGAGTTTAACTGATTCATGGGATTTGCAGGACTTTCATGATACCCCATAAAATTGGATTTCCACGTCTATGCCCGTAAAATGTCAAAAGATCGTACGTGTCAATGACTTCATAAACATCGTGCTCGATAGATGTCAAGATCCTAGTTATATGCATTTGGGACATGATAAAGTGATGGAAGATCCCTTATTCTGAACTGATATTCGCTAGAGCAGTGGTTCTTTGCTTTTGTCGGCCTATAGCATGATTTGTCCTTTTATTATATGTTATCCAAGTTGCTATCATTCATCATCTTCGCTTGGTTCCGACCCATCGATTTTCTAGGACATTGGACAAAAGATGTAGCAACTCGCTTTTTCCTGACAAAGGCCAAACACACGTTTTGAGGTGGGATTTTTTAATCAATTCCACAACCTATAATCGAGTTCTTTCCACACACAAAATAAATAAATAAATAAATAAATTTCTTATCTTGATATCATACAAAATCCCCCAAATCAAAAGCTTTTGGTCCTGATCACTTTTGCAAATTAGGTTTCTTTTCCAAAAGAACTATTCTATAATTGTACTTTTAGTGAAAGTAACTGTTGAGTGTAGAAGATAATATTAAATGCCTCGACTTTCTGTGGATTGTGCTGCATTCTTCTTTTTCTTTTTCTTTTTCTTTTTAACGTCACCCAAATTATGTGCTCACCTTATGATAATTAATAAGTGTAATGCTAAAGCCTATGGAAAAGATTAGGTAGAAGAAGGTACGATATATGAGCTAAATACTTTTTGTAACTATACCAGGAATCTTCGATAGTGGAGCCCGACCTGTTGTCCCTCCCACTAATACTCCCACACAATTATGATTTTAGCCACCGACTTTTATGCTAATAATTGATAAATTAAATCTTATCACTAAGTAAGGTTATCATCTACTCATGCTTCAGATTTTAATTTGATTTGTTCCTGATGAATGGGGCACTTCCATCACCTGCTCATGCCATGACAAACGGTGCTTTTCAAGCTGCTTCTTAGTTCACAACATCATCTGTCGATGTCAATTTTAATTTTTTAAATTGAGAACCAGGCACAAATTAAAGAGTTTATTGGTCATTAGCCAAAAGGAAAAGAAACAGAAAAATTACCATAAAGTCCTAAATCTATTGTATTTATGCTAATTCATTTCTAATGATTTGTCAATATAGTCCATCCGTTCAATTTTGATAAGAAATTGTTGATGTGGTGGTTTAGTAAGTGCTGACATGGACAATTTGATTTTTTTTTCCTCCTTTATCTATTTTTTTCTTTCCTTTCTGCAGGTGGCCAACCTTGGGTGAAGGCCACAATCCTCACCGTGGCTAGCGAGGGCTTGCAAGCCCTTGTGGAGTGGCCAAAAAGGGTCATGAGCCATCACTAGCCACAATAAAGAATAAATAAATAATTCAAAAATATTAAAAAGTTGCGAAAATTGTTTATGTCAATGCTGGTGAACACCGAGGATGGTTGACATTTACGTTAATGATTTCTTGCCATAATTGACTAGATGGACAGCATTGATAAATTGTTAAAAGATTTAGAACTCAATTGGTCATATTAAAAAGATTTAGGCTTAGGATTTTTTGGTTTCCAAAGAAAGGAGAAAGCAGCTGAGTTAAGTATTTGATAGGAAGATGGGGTCTTGTTGCACGTACTAAGCTTTTTGGGGGGCAAATAATTAGTTTCCAATGTATTATATTCTACACTTTGGTAGTGAAAAGTATCATTGCAACAAGCACATATATTCGATTTTTTTTTCCTTTCGGCTTGTACTAGATTAATGGCACGTAATATCAACTTATAGTCCCAAACTTCTGTCAATCCTGGCCAAGAATTCACAAATAATTTGCTTTACCGCCTGTCTATGTATAAACATATATATACTTCAGTTGTGACGAATTACCATTTCAATAATATCAAGATTTCTTTCACATGTATCCAAATTGCATGGAGGCTGTTCATACTGCTGGAGAATATTTAAAAGTCACTTTCTTCTAATATTTGAGAGGGTTTTCATGGCTCAGCATGATAAAATATTGTATCGTTGTTGGAACCCTCTATGTATAATAATTTCAAATGCCGCAAGTTTCATATAATTTGGAGACTTCTAGATGAAGTTACGTCGTACGTACCATATGTTGCTCAGTTTACACCGAGATGTGCCTTCTAGTATTTCTAGATTTTTGTAGAGTACTATATGTTGACTTTGTTTCTTGTATCTTTTTAAGACAATGGTGGGATTTGTGTTTCGGATCGTTGATCTTGGTCTTTAAATATGACATAGTAGATGCCTTAGTGCAATGTAGTGGCTGGCCTCTGCTCGCCCCCATCGAACTACAGGATCATTCCGAGCTTTCCGAGAAAACGAAGTTTTAGATTCGAAATCAAAGACTAAAATATCGAAAGTGAAGAGAGAATTTATAATTTCTGAAAAATCTATTCCGCGATCTAGGGTCTAGAGTCTTCCCTTCCCTGGACCATTTGGTGGGCACCGTATTTGGACCATTTGATGGGCACTATATGTGGTGCATTTGGTGGGTGCTGTGGTCCTCCAAGCTCATTTAATCCGACTCAAAAGGGCATAGCTAGCTAATTCCATTGATCATCAGGAAATAAGATGGGAAAGCAATGTTATTAAAGTCCTTTTTGCTGATTTGTTAATCGTAATCAACCTTTTCCCCTCGAAATAGCAATGATTCACCTATTTTTTTTCTACACAATGGGGTTTCCAATACTTTTTGAACACATGAATGATCTTCACCAGACGTGACAGTCCCCTCACCTCATACAGATTAAGTAATTTCTGGAGATAGACAAATCTATGCTCCTCAAGATAGCTTTAAGAGAATATGCAAATATAATTATCCGAATGCAAGCCTTGAGCCGCAAAAGTTGAACACACTCATCACTTGAGCAACTCATAGGGACTATAGCCACAACTGATTGACCTTGCGAGCTTCATTGACATTTACAAAGTCTTTAACCCCCTGTGGTAGTTGGTTGAGGCATAGGAGAATTTTCTATTTAGGTTCGAAAAGTCACCAATTCGAATCACGTCAATTGTATACAAACTGCTTTGAGCCAAGTTGCCAATACAGGTCAAAAGTCTGGACTTAACCAATTCATTAAACTCGCATGATGTTCCATAGGTCTCAAGATAGTTGCATCTCCTTGTTCCCATGCCCTTGTGTTTTCCAAAAAGAAAAAGAAAAGGTTACTTTTGCCGATAAAATTATACAAGGCCTAAGTTTTTCTCCAAGTGGGTACTTGCCCAACTTGGATAGTTGGGCCTTGGCAAGTTGTTCTAAAGAAACCTAGCAATTTTTCAATAAAAATTGAGAAGGCCTTGGTTTTTCCCCAAGTGGGTTCTTGCCCCACCTAGATAATTGGGCCTTTGCAAGTGGTTCTTGATTTTACGATTTGTGAAATCCGACACTTCTTTCCCCCATTTCTTTTCGGGGGCTTGAAGAAATATGTAAATAAATGGGATGAGAGCCTCTAAATCTAATTTAACATATATTAGGGGTGAGCATAATCCGGATATGCAGTTGGAATCGTGAACCACCCACTAAGGACCGGTTCCAAAAAATTAGAATTGGAAATTGCCGTTGGTTTCATGGATCCACCCAAAAATTGGATCGTTGGTCCGATTTGATTCTTAGATGGGTCCATGATACCAATCCCCAATCTATTGCATTCATCAATTAATATCAAAGTGAACCTAGTTTCTATTTTAGAGCACCAAAGCTTGTTCGACCTTATATTCGACTTGAATTGCAAACCATTGACTTTTACTAAGGATTGAAAACTATATGGCAAAATGAATAAACAATACTCGTTAATTAGAACATAATTTCTTCGAAGGTTATGGTATGGTCCTCTTAGAGTTCCCCAACATTGGGAACATACAAAGATTTAGACTCTACATTAAAAGTCCTAACCTCCATAGAAATGAAAACATTAATCGCTTGATCCATTTTTAACGTCCACTTAATTAAATCATGCGGATGACCAAGGAAAGAACTAAGTAAGCTCTTAAAACAATCCGTTAGCTCTTAATTTCATATCATAACAACAAAGCACCACAACATTTATGGACATATTCAATCGGTCCTCTCATTTCTCTTTGTTTGTTTATTTTGTTTTGGTTGAAAAAACAAGTTATAGATTATTAAAATGAAAAAAAAAAAGAAAAAAGAGTAGGGGGTTAATCTTATTACACACAGTTAATAATGTTTAATAACTATGAATATACATATACGTACATATATATTTGGTCGAAAAAACTACAAAATAATTAAGTAATTGAGATGGAATTTTTTTTTTAAATATATATAAATATAGCGGTCTAGTCCGAGTGGGTGGGTGAGCGGTTTCACACTTAGAACTAAGAACCAGACTGGTACTCATCGGTTCCACTAAATTGGAATTGAGAATCGGACCAACTCCCATTGAAACTATTGGTTCTCGGTGGTCTAGGCGATTCCTGGTTTTTTTTTTTATGCCCCTAACATGTATATAAGGTCAACATCTAAATCTAATGCAACATGTATTCGATGATAACAATTTATGTGAAAAATGAGGTATTGTTTCTATGCTTGACATAGTTAAGGGGGAAATTGCCCAAAAAGTATTAAACTTATTATATTTTTGTCAACTCAGTTTTAAATCTTTTAATTGTGTTAACTAAGCCCTAAACCTTCTCACATGTTACCAATTGAGTCCATCCATTCACTTTTAGCATAAATCACTAATATAAATACCAGTTCTAGTTAGGGGTGTGCAACGGACCGAGTTTACCCGGTTCCCGATCCGGCCCACCTAGAAAACAGGGTCGGAACCAGTTCTAGTTAAAACCAGTTCCCAAAATTCAAACCCTATTTGAACCGGTCCGGGAACCAATCCCGAGGGATTACCCACCCGGGAACCGAATCAACCGGACCGGTTTGAGAACCAGTTTGAGAACCGGTTTTTAAGGCAGCCAAAAAGACCAAAACCCTAGTTTATTTCTATCTTTATTCTTTACCTCTCAAGCTCTCACAACCGCAAACTTCCCCGAGCTCGCGACCTCCGCCGATCCTGGTTCCATCCGAGCGCTGACGCTGCTTCCGCTCGCCTATCGTCGCCTTCCTCCCGTGACACCCACAGCCTGTGAGATCCCGACGTTGCCACTCCGCCTCTCCCTACTCCGCACCCCCTGAAATCGCGACGCCACCTCTCGCCAATGTTTCAAAGAGGTACATTGTGGCTTGAGATGATCAACCACGCGTCAAATGCATGAAAATTTCTAAAGGCTACCCGAGGTTGGGCCGGCTAGGCTAGTATCGTGCCAAAGTGAAATTAACCGTGGAATTGAGATCATCAACCTAGTTCCTAATTTGGCTGCTCACTTGCCTTGCTATGTGACGAGCTCCGCCACCGATATTATAAATTGAATGTGGATTGTGAAAAATATGAATATTATTCTTTAATTAATTTTCGATCCAAGTGTCGCTCCGTGTCCCCACACACGCGAATAATTTATGTATTTTTAATATGAAGGAAAATGGCTTCCTCATCTGTGTTCATTTGCTTCCTCGTCGTGCCATCGCTAGCTCCTTGTCATGCCATCGCTAGTCGTGCCATCGCCAGCTCCCCGTCGCGCCATGACCAGCTCCCCGTCGTGCCATTGCCAGCTCCCGTCGCTCTATTTCATCCATCACTGGCTTCCTCATCTGTAAGCTCGCAAATTTCATTGGGTTTTGTAAAATTTTCTTTCGGATTGAAGGTGGGTTCTTCTTGTTTTCTTTGGGGGTGCTTTCTTGAGTTGGATTTCTTGTCAGATTGGTGGAAAATTTTGCGTTTTTTTGTTCATATGGGAATTCATTGTGATTTGTGAATGGGTGGGGTAATCCAACATAGGAACTGTGTACGAAGTGATTGAAAGACAGCAAGAAATCCAACATAGGAATTGTGTTGGGACTTTCCCTAACTATTGACTCTAGAGATTAACCATGTCTTTATTCTTTTTTCTTCTTTGGATTTAGGGAAGTCTGTTGAAATCCATTATGGCATTGGAGCCATTTCGGGCTTTTTTAGCCGAGACCATGTCAAAGTTGGTGATCTTGTTGTTAAGGATCAGGTGTGAACACTTATGATTTATGCAATTGTTGTTCCACAAGACAACATACTTACCTGGGCAGTTACATTGGCTTTTAGGAATCTATTGAAGCTACCAGGGAGCCAAGCATCACATTCTTGGCTGCAAAGTTTGATGGTATACTTGGACTTGGGTTTAAAGAGATCTCAGTGGGTGATGCTACTCCTGTGTGGTAAGTCAGCGCATGCCCACAACTAACTGTTAGATGCCTTTCAGCACCTTCAAGAGTGTATATACAAACCAATGTCTTATCATTTGAAATTATTCATTTCCTTTGTACCTTTATTGAATCTCTAAATTAGAGGATATGTGCAGGTATAATATGGTCAATCAAGGGCTTATCAAGGAGCCAGTATTTTCATTTTGGTTAAATTGCAACACTGAAAGGGAAGAAAGAGGTGAAATTGTGTTTAGTGGGGCTGATTCTAGTCACTATAATCCATAAGGGAGAGCATACATATGTTCTTGTGATTCAGAAAGGCTATTGGCAGGTTGGCTACCAAGACCTAATAGGTTTTTTGTCCATACTTTGGGCATTGCATTTAAGTGTCTGTTTAATTGGTTCTTTTTTCAATTGACAATTTAAGATGGCCGATGTCCTCATTGGAAATGAAACTACTGGTAAGTGTTTATGCATATTGTTATTATGCGTTTCTGGATCAATTATCATTCTTTTCCTCCTCCTTATGGCATTAAGTGATTACAAACTGTCTTTTTAGGATTTTGTGCTAGTGGTTGTTTGGCCATTGCAAATTCTGGGACCTTATTGGTAGGACCTACTATGAGTTTCATAAGCAATGAGAAATTGCCATTGTTCATTCTATTGACAAATCCTTTGACACACTGAACAATGTACATGTGCCTGAGTGGTAGATTCACTATATTTGACTATTATCATATTCTGCATTATTCAAATTTATATTTGTGAATAAACTTGATTAGTTTAGGGTTTGAAAGGGATGAAAATTGAAATAGGTAGTCAATTGTTATTTCTTGTTTTATTGGTTTCACTTTTTAACTTTTATGTTTGAGGGAAAAACTTATTTAGTTCTATAATGTGAGAGGAATACAATTAGGAACTCATCTTTCATTTCTGTATTCACTAGCTTCTTTATTCGAGATAATTATGCTAGAAATTTTCCAAGAGCTTTGAATGATACATGGCTTAAATTAACTTTTGTTGATTGAACATGATACTGGCAAATGGGTTTCATCATCTGTTCTATTGTTGTAAAATCTCCTTGGACCATGCTAATCCGTTGTGAAAGTGAACTACTAAGGTGATGATAAAGCGGGGCACCTTTAAATATTCTCATTCAGTGGGCAATGGTTATTATAATCAATAGTTTATATATATATAATATGATTACTTGATATATATATAATTGATTACTTGTTGTTGCTCTGGATCTGGTTGACAGTTCTTCATTTTAGGGTTGTCTTTTGTCTTGTCACCTTAGATGCTTCCACTTGGAACCATCATATTAGTAAGACTCACCCATAAGCTCAACCGTCAGGAGCAAATCAACCTTAATGTTGCCTTTAAATTTGAGGATAACAATATGGGAAGTCGAGAGGGAAAGGTTGGCTAAAATTGGGGAGTGTTTATCAATGTGGATGTCCTTATGCTGATCGAGATTGTAAACGCTTTATCTTACAGATGAGTGTTGTGTAGCAATTTTTATGCAAAATAGGTTCAAATATAAACAAGGTTAACCCTGTTCCCAGACCAGAAAAATAGGATGGGTCGGGAACAGGGTCCAATGCAAATAGGGTCGAGTACAGGGTCCAAAAAAAGAGAACCAATTATAATAAGGTCGGGTATAGGGTCCGGGTCTAAACCCTACCCACCCTGGACCCGATCACCCCTAGTTCCAGTTGCCCAATGTGGTATGGTCGACATCGATGTAGATATTTTTTAATAATATTTTTATATTTTTTCCTTTTTCTCTTATTTTTTCTTTTTCCCGTTTTCGCTCTACCAAGCATCACCAGGCCCTAATGAGGGTTGCCCTTGCTAGCCTAGGCCTAGGTGTCCCTTGCTCGAGGCCAACAACCTCCACTGGCCATTGATGGGCCTAGTGATGATGCGCAAAAGGAGAAAGAAAAAAGGAAAAAAAAAAAAAAAGAAAGTAAAGAAGGAAAGGAGAAGAAAGAGAAAAAAATATTTAAAAAATGAAAAAAAAATTGTTCACATTAATGTCAATTGTGCTGCGTAGGATAGTTGGCATTTATATTAGCAATTTTCGGTTAACTCTAGTCAAATGGACTCAATTGGTAGACGTGAAAAGGCTTATGACTCAACTAGTATAATTAAAAAGTTTACTACCAAATTGGTGAATGTGTAATAAGTTTAAAAAAATTTGGACAATTTTTCCATAGTTATGAGTAGTTGTGTTTCTAGAAGAAATGCTTTTGGGTAATTTTCTAGCATCATTTACCATGGAATCATGGGTCGTTGGTACATTTTCTTTGTAAAAAAAAAAAAGAAAAATATTTAACGTCTTACATATATAATTCTAACCACAGAAAAACATCTGACCTCTGAGTATTCCATCTAATTAGGTCCTGCCTTATTTGTTTTTTTTTTTTTTTTTAGTCGTAAGAAGTAATTCTAACAGATTGAACGTCTCCAATTTGAAAAGGCAATGACCCACTTTCTTGAATAGAACATAAGTGGTATCCTAGCAATTTACGAGGTTTAATACGTGAATCTTATCAATTTTGTTAGCGAAGCTTTGAAATCCTTTCTAAGTAACCAATTAAGAAAATATCATAATTTACAATGTGTTAATTTTTTTTATTGAAGTAAGTAATTAGTGTCCTAACAGTTGTCATTGATTAAAATTAATTAGTGCTTTAGTGACACTTGTTAATAAGACTCAATTTATTTAAAAATGTATTTATGACACTTATTAATTAACTAATTTGAAATGTTTTTTAATTTCCAATATATTGACATTTATCATGATATACGCAATAAGGATTCATAACTTTAATATTTGGATGGATTTGATCTGGGATGAAAATGCTGGCTTATACTAGTTTTTAATAGCAATTCATCACAAAAATAAAACCCATTGATAACAATACATGCAGAGAAAAATATATATACTTCCTCCATTCGTTCCTTAGTCAAACCTTAAATTTTAAAATAAGGTCTCCACATGTTCACTAGAACCTAATCCAACGCAGAAACTAAGATCAAGTACTATGCCACAACAATGAAATTACTATATAACTGCATCGGGCATGTTTCGACATGTATGATCTGTTGGGAAAATATGTTTCGAATTGGGTTGAACAATGAAGTCAGATCAAGTAATCAAGTCGGACTTTGAGGCGTGATATCACTTTCTTTAAGGATTTATTTACCCCACAAAGTTGCTAATGGTCACCGGCAAATTTACTTCCAGGATACAACAAAGTCTCAAATAAGAATACTAGATAGCAATTCTAGTATTTCTCTAGGGTCTCTCATGGGAAACAATTGAAAAATTGGCTGTAGTTTTTCAAAAAGAAGACTCGAAAAATGACCACATCTTTTCTTCCAAAAATTGACAAGTATATATATATGAAACAGTCTTGCAACTATTCGTGAAAAACTGTCAAATAATGAACAAACACGACCTTTAGAAAATTGTTTGTATAAACAAACGCGACTTTTTGGAAGAAGTCGAAAACCAAATAATTGCAATCTTTTTGGAAAAAGTTGCAAAATCGAATAAGTAATTTTTTTTTCCAAAGGTTGTCTTGAAAAGACACAAATAAAATTATGAATAATAGTTTTTTTAAATAGAATTTCGAATTTTTCATTTTTTATTTCATTTCCGAAAATTCTCAAATTAAAAGGCAACCTTTGAATTAAAAAATTAAAAAATTAAAAAATAAATTGTAAGGGATTAATGCTAATTAAACCGCGGGCGCATAGGCGTGCAAAGTGTTAAGTGCGCCAAATAATCGCACAATTATTCGTGCACCCGCACGCAGGTATGGTGGGGTCTAGCCTCACCAAATCATTCCTTTAACTACAAAAAGAAAAACCCACATTTTTAAATTGACTCACTTGCTCCCACCTTTTCTATGTGGAACGAAGTAAAAAGCACTCATTTTGTTTTAACAAACAAAATTCCAACATGATCCCATCACCTTGGTCACAAAATTTGGTCCGTCTCTTCTGCTTCATCCTTGGCCAATTCAAGAATCCAATTGTGCAACCCAGGTAAGCAAAACAAGTAGAGCCTTATCTGATTGGTCTCGACACTAATTAAACAATGCTTGCAATATTATAGAATTCAGTGCTTCATCACAATCTCGTAACTCTTTTTTCACTAACATAAGCTATGAAGCATCCTCTTCTTGCCAGCTTCTTGCCAACTCCTAACCTTTCAACGAGCCAACGCAATTTTCTTTTGAGAAGGGCCATCGTAACTTTCCAACCAAGACACCAACTCAATAATGGATTTCATCTCTCAACAAAAGGGGGATGCTGAGATTTCAATTACCATATAAATTGTTGGAGGCTTAGCGAATGGATTATCTATAGAAAGATAAGGAAGATAGAGAAAAAAAAATTGTGGAATTAGATTGGGCTTTGCCAGTGTAAGAATTTTTGGGATACTGTAACAATAACAGCTTATTATGGATCACAATTTCTTGAAGAAGTGGATCCCAAAACAATTTTTAATTTTCAATTTGATTTTTTGTGGTCTAGAATAGACTGTTATTTCATATTATATTAAAGACTATTACGCAATCATTTTTCAATTAAATTAGGATTAGGTTTGTTATTCTCATTAGAATTGGGACAAAGAAGCTTAAATTAGTTTGAAGGGTTTAAAAAAGATTTAGAATTTGAAGCTCTAGTGGAACTTTAGAACCGGATAGAAATGTCCAACTAATTCCACGCAGAATATAACCGGATATAAGTCCTCCTATTCATCTGATTTTCACTTACATTAATAATTTTTCAAATTGCTGATGTTGGAATCTATTATTAAATTGAAAAAATAGAGAAAATCATGTAGAGTTATCTTGAATTAATATACGGCCTTTTGGCCTCTACTTTGACCAAAAAATGGAGGAATAAAAGTATCTTAAAGTAAAAAAGGACCAGTTCAATTGAAGTTAAAGGAAAAGAAAACAATATGAAAAATTGTGTTGATCTTTGATTTTGGTGCTTTTATTAATTTCCAACAACCGTCTCTTTATTAACAACAATTGAATAGAGTATTTTTGTGGTGAAGGTTTTGATGGAGAGGACTCCAAGCAAAGAAAGGGTGAAGACTCTTTCCTACACCTTCCAAAAAACAATAATACACACACACACACACACACACACACACACATATCATGTGAGCAGAGTATCCACCTCCTTGACAATTTCTATTTTAAAACTGTGAAGTGCAAACTTTCCTGGATGGTGAAACCCTCACTCACCTTGACCCAGAGATCGATAGTCAATCTATGGTGGTGATGGCGCTTGGTCTCTCTTTGATTTTGACGGTATGATTTAGGTTGTTAAAGTGAAATAAGATTAGATTATTAAGATTGCACCAAAATAGTTTGAGGATCCCATGCAAAACTAAGCAATCTTTGAGAAGCATCTTATTTTTCACCTCCTCCCTCTCTACAACATGGACAAAATGATTAGCAAGATTGTTACATTATCCTATTTCATTGTCTTTAGGATTGTAGAAATATTACTTAATGCTTTAGGTGATTTTATTGATGTAGTTATAACGGGAGGCGACACACTTGCTATACTCATAACTATAGTTTTGTGGTTATGTAAAAAGAGAAAGAGGGTAGTTTTGTTATTGTTTGTGGAAAGAAAAGTAGCTTGTTACTTTGAAGAAGTGGATGGCAATGGGGGAGAAAAGTGCCAAAAAAGTCTTCAACATATTATACCGATACTAATTTAGTCATAAATATTTGAATTTGACTAATTTAGTCTTGAACCTTTTCATGTTGGTACTAATTGAGTCCATCTGATTAATTTATGTTAGAAATTGCTTACATAGATGTCAGTTGCCTACATGGTCTGTTCAACGCTAACATAGACATTTTTATATAATTTTTAATTATTTTTTCGATTTTTTTATTAATTTTCTCTCTTTTTTTCTTTTTTTTTTTCCTTCTTTTCCTTCTTTTCCTTCCCCCCCCCTTTTCTTTCTCCCTTATTTCCCCCGCTAGCCTTCATGATACCAACAGAGGTCGTCGATGAGTGCGGGGAAGCCCTCGCTTGGATGAGGCCCCTTGCCAACGCCAGAGGCCGGCGAGTGTTGGCAAGGGCTGGCCTCGTATTTGAGCAAGGCTGCTTTTGCCATAGGGTTCCCTTGCTAGATTTGGTGAGGGGTGGCCTCATTGGCTTCTAGCATTGGTGAGGCCAGCAAGGGCTTCCCAGCACTTGCTGGCCATTGCCCGCTAAAAGTCGGCTATCACGGAGGCTAGCAGAGGAAAATAAGGATGGAAAAAAAGAAAGAAAAAAGAAAAGAAGGAAATAAGAAAAAAAAGGAAAGGAAAAATTAATAAAATTAATTAAATATTATATAAAAATGTCCATGTTAGCGCTGGTGGTACTTCGTAGAATGACCGGCATTCATGTTGGCAATTTTTGATGTAATTTGGGTTGATGAATTGAATCGGTATCATTTGAAAAGGCTTATGACTAAATTGATTTAATTAAAATATTTTAAGACTAAATTTATATAAATGCAATAGGTTTATGACTTTTTTGGTACGTTTTCCGGCGATAAGAGATCCCATAATACAAGAAACCAATTATCCATTAATAGAAAAGTGACCTAGTCAAAATGTGTAAAATTACCATTTTTGATTTTCTTATTCTAAGAAAGCTATAAACTTTATGATCACGTTGGGTCATCTAGAATTCTAGTAAGAATAAGACTTGATAAGATAAGATATAAAATCTAGGAATTTTGATATATCAAATCCATTGTTTGGTGAATCAAAATAATAAGTTTGGATATATTCACATCATATCATATACATTATTTAATATAAATACATATCAGTGTAAGTGAACCTAAAATTTGCATAAACGGATATAGTAAAAAAATTTCTCGACACTTTTGCCTACTTCATTTTTGTTTGCTTTTTGTCCCCTCTTTTTGAATTTTTTTCTTTTTTTTTTTTTTTTCCCCTTCTATCATTCTATAAAATAATCTTATTAAATGATAAATTGTAATAATATACCTAAAATACTAATAATACTATATATATATATAATAAATTTATATTTTTATATCAAATTGAATATATAAATAAAAATAAGATTAAATTAAAAAAATTAATTTTTTTATTTTGAAATTCTTATATTAAAATTGAAATATAATTTATATGGAAATGTAATTTTAATTTTGTAAATTAAAGAAGTTTGTCACTCAAGAAATATAACTTTTCTACTATGGATACTAGAAATCTTTTTTACATTTATCCCACCTCCCCTATGAGACAATTTTATTCAAGCTATATCCCTCTTATATTCGATTTTATCTTATCTTAAGTAGGCATTAAACACAATCTTGTCCTATCCTAAATTTTATCCTAACTATCAATTGCAACCCAAAGGCATTTTTAGTATGTTTGGAGTTGGACACCATATTTGCAAATTCTCATTAGATTTTTATTTAGGTTTTTTTTTTTTAAAAATTTCAAAGTTGTCTAGGTTTTGAGATCTATAAAGGATAATGTAGTCGATTCAATATAAAAATAGGTATTAGGAGCTAATAAAAGGTGGAAATAGCACAAGACTTATTGTATCCTATTATCAAATAGGAAAGTTTACCTCTTTAAATATTTATATGAAAATTTGAGTTTTGTTTTTGTTTTTGCCTTTTAATGTGTATACAAGGTTTCATTTTTTTTTTTTGTGGGAAATAAATGATTTGCAAAATAATATGTTTTTAAATAATCACTTGTATAGCTAGAAATAGTTAGTTAATGAAAAACTATTTTAATTATCGACAATTTATGTCTAAATACCTTTGTGGAAGATAAAAATATTTTTGATTTATTCATTTTTGTAGGCAGTATAAACAATCATTTTAAGAAAAATATCTTTCGAATGAGTAATTTTTCATGAAACAAACGCATGCTTAGTGTATGGTGTGTGAAACTTTGTTTATTATTTAGTTTCCTTTTCTCCATTTCCACCGCATCGCTTTGGCATCTCTTTGCTGTTTTTTTATTTTTCATTTCAAATTTGGTGCTTATATTTCTTTGTCAAGCATAAGTTGAACAGACTTCCACAGATTTGTTTTATTTTCGAGTTATATATATATATCATACGCCATGTAATTGCATGAGACGCATAAGGCATATCATGAACTTGGACGAGATAAACAAATTGAACAAATGCATAGATTATAACATGTATGCTTATTAGTATGTCTATATATTTCTTTTATTTATCTATATTTGTCCAATTCAACTCTCTCACATCAAAACCCTCTCTAAAACACCACCTTTTTCCATAGTAGTCTATCTAATTTTGCCTTTTCCTTGGAAAAGAAAAAAAACATAAATTTGAGCGGAGCAAAAGAACTCGAATCTTATATTCACGTAACTCTCTTCACCCAATAGTCAAAGCTTCTCGAGTTGAACATTCTGTCATGCTACCAAAACACCAGTTATAAGTTCGAATTTGACACCATGTGTAATACCAACAATGATTTTCTATTATGTTAAATAAGGCAATAATTACTGCTTGAAAAAATCTATGGAAAACCTTAAGAAATTAATATCTTAAGGCAACAAGAGTGGCGGCTAAAGACAGCCATAAATTGCTCCTCTATATAGTGTTTAATAATATATTGTGTTTAATAATACATTGTACAATTCTTTATAAGAGAACGAATGTGAATACATATAGGGAAGAGAAGCAGTGCTAGGTCTCTAATTATGATAACAAATTCAATTATGGAATAGAAAATATACATAAACTAATCAGGAAAATAATCATGGAAAAAATCTCTGCTAAGCTGTAGGCTTGCCATCGAACATCCCCCGCAAGCTGATGTAGCAGAAGTCACAGTGAGCTTGATCTGAGAAGACAAAAACGAGGAGTGGAGAGGCCTTTAGCGAAGACAGCAAGACTACAGCTCAGCAAAGATTTACTTCCTGATTAGTCTATGTATATTTTCTATTCCATAATTGAATTTGTTACCATAATTGGGGCCCTAGCACTGCTCCTCTTCCCTATATTTATTCCATTCGAGAGTACAAAATATTATTAAACACTATATACATGAGCAATTATGGCTGCCTTTAGCGGCCACACTTGTTGCCTTAAGATATTAATTTCTTGAGGTTTTACATGGTATTTGAGCCAATTAAACTTGTGGTGGAAGTGACTGTTGCCGATGCCTGTTGCCTCCAGAGTACCCAAATTGTTGGTAGAACCGATTGTGACGAGCAACGGCCTTGTGTCCTGGGCAATTACAAATCTGACACCTCACATTGTTGCGTCTTTGATTTTTTGTTGCCATTGAAATTTCAATATTGAGAGTTGCCCAAATTATTGAAGTTGGGCTGCTGTCCATGCGGATTAAAATTCCTCTGCCCCATATTTGAGTTGGGGCTATTGAAATTGGAAGCAGGGCCACGCTGTGAATGGGAATTTTGGCCCCAAGCTGATGTTGAGCGCGACGAAGGCAACTGATTGGGTGGTTTGTGATTCCTAGAGCTCCAACAGTGCTTCATGAGCCAAGGAAAAGCCATGAAAAGACTCCCCGGTCATTTGTTGATGCTGAGTGTGAACGGAAATTGCAATAACCAAGCTTTGCAATTCAGCTCCTAAGCCTCAGAAGATATGCGTTCGGTACTCTTGTGATGAGATGGGCTCACCAATGGAGGCCAATTGATCAGATATAAAAGTAGCCTGTTGAAGAAATTCGGTCACGATTTGATTATCCTTCCACATCATCTGAAGTTGCAGCCGCAATTGGGTAGCTTGCGAACTGTTTTGGGCAGCGAAAGATGCAGAGAAGAAATTCCACGCAACATGAGAGGTGTTCATATTACATAATTGACTTGCAATTGAATCAGTTGTCGTGCTTAAGATCCACCCAAGAGCAATTTGGTCTAGTGTATGCCAGTTATCATATTCAAGATTGGGCACAATATTGGAAGAACCATCTGTATTGGTTTGAGCAATTTGTTGGGAAGGACATGGCAGCATTCCATCAACCATCGAAATCAGTTCATTTGCTCAAAGGAAGGGGAGGATTCAAGCTTTCCACACCACGTAGTTGTCCCTGGTGAATTTCACCTCAAGATTTGGACAACCGGATGACCCCATGAGATTTCCAGATGGCAAAAAAATGGGGCTAGTGAGAGACAAGATTGTTGAACTGGACGGCATTGAGATACTAACAGCAACGGGAGTCGTAGGACTCGATTTTGTTGAGGAACTTAGATCGGAACCCATGGCTATGATGCTTTTGCAATTGATAGCTGTGATACCATGTAAACCTCAAGAAATTAATATTTTAAGGCAACAATTGTGGCGGCTAAATGCAGTCGTAATTGCTCCTGTATGTAGTGTTTAATAATATTTTGTACATCCCTTTGTAAGAGACCGAATGGGAATAAATACAAGGAAGAGGAGCAACAAATTCAATTATGAAATAGAAAATCATAGAGACTAATCAAGAAAATAATCATGGAGGAAATCTTTGCTGAGCTGTACCCTTGCTATCTAACAATCTCCGTAATAAAACCATGTATCGAGTCCTATATAAATAACAATTTATGTGATGATTGGGGTATCATGTTTGTGCTTGATATAGTTGGGCTCAAAATAATTGCTTGTCAAAGATACGGCAACATTCTATTCGAATAAAATGAGAAGTTTGTCCAAAAAATGGTAAATCTATTGTATTTTTTCCAATTCAATTATAAATTTTTTAATTTACCAATTGAGTAACTTATTTATGTTTTGCCAATTAAGTCAATCCGACCAATTTTGGTTGGAAATTGCTGATGTAGATGTTGGTCATCCTATGTGGCACAATCAATGTCAATGTGAACAATTTTTATATTTTTACTCCCATCTTTTTTTTTAACAAACCCTTTCTGGCCAATGTGTAAGGGCCATGAGATAGGGTCATGGTCCTCACCAGATGACTGATGATTGACAAGGACTGCCAACCATTACCGAAATTGGTGAAAAAATAAAGAAAAGAAAGAAAAAAAAGAAAAAGAATAAAAATTATTAAAAAATTCATTATTAAAATAAAATATAAAAATTGCCCATGAAGTACCGTCTATCATACATGGTACTACTGATGTGCACGTCATCGATTTCCAGTTAAAATTGATTAGATGGAATTAATTGGTAAAATTCTAATAAATTTAAGATTTTTTAGACAATATTTCTGAAAAAAGGAGTGCCTTTTTGTTTTGAGATCAAACGTGTCAAGATGAAACTATTTGGTAATGCTTTCGTCATTCGATCCTTAAGAATATTATCCAATGACACGAGGCATTAGGAATCTCTTTGTGTAAGTGCTTTTAGATGGATTTAACCTAGGACATTGCAAAAAATTGTGAAAGTCCTGGCTTAGACTAGTTTTTATTAGCAATTCATCATAAAAACATACCCATGGCATCAATAACAATGCCCGCAGAGAAAAAAAATGCGTACTTCTTCCATTCATTCCCCGGTAAAACATTTAACTACAAAAGGTTTTCACATGTACATTCCTAATCCGATGGAGAAAATAAGAGCAAGTCCTATACCACAACGATGTAATTACGGAATGAACGTATTGGACGCTTGTAGGCGTGTATGATCCTATCCCCCTTGATAGCAAGATTGGGGTCAGTCTCTTCTGCTTCGGCCTTAGCCAGTTCGAGAACCCAATAGAGCAAACCAAGGCGAGCAACACAAGTAGAGCCTCTTGCACTCATCCGGTCGGTCTTGGAATTGATCAAACAACGCTTGCAATATTCATATCTGTATACTTCTTTTTTTTCCATTCGGATTTTTTTAAGCAAAAGAAATCTTCTTCTTCATATAAAGATTTATCTTTCAATACAATCCTTATATGACAAGTGGGTCTTTTTATTGCATAACTCCGCCGACATACACTGCAAAGTTCACCGGGATCTCACAACGTTCTCTTTCTTCGCCGACATACACTGCAAAGCATCCTTTTCTCGCCAGCTTCTTGACGTTCCTAACTTCTCAACGAGCCAACGCGTTTTTCTTCCAAGAACGACCATCAGAATTTTCACGGAGGACGGGGGTTCCTGAGTGAATTTGTGATCTTGAGACCGGAATTACTGGACGATTGTTGGAGGCTCATCGAATGGATTAGTTGTAGAGGGATCGGAAGAGAGTATAATTATTGTGGAATTAGAGTAGGAGTCGGTTTATTTTTTTATTCTAATAGGAAAGAACAAGCTCGATTTAATTTTGAAGCGTTTAAAATAGATTTTAGGCTTGGAACTCTAGTGGGATTTTAAATCCGGATAGAGATGTCCAAAAAACTAACCGTGGCCAGAATATAACAGAATGTAAATCATTTAATTGAGCTGATTTTCGCAATCTAAGTCTATCTGACTTTAAGATTTTTCAATCTGTTGATGTTGCTATCTATTATCAAATTTAAAAATAGAGAAAATCACTTATAATTATCTTGAGTGTTTTTTGGTAGAACAATTATCTTGAATTGATGTACGGCCGTTTGGCCTCTCCTTTGACAAAAAAAGGGGGGGGAATAAAAGTATCTTGAAGTAAAAAAGAGAAATTGTAATAGTAGAAAAAGAAGGAAAAAAGAGAGAAAAATATGGAGGATAAAAATAATTGTTGATCTTTGATTATTATGCTAATTTCGAGCGTTATGTCTTTATTACTAACAATCGAATAGAGCTTTTTCAAGGTGAAGATTCTGATGGAGAGAACTCCTAGCGAAAGGGCGAAGAATCCTTCCTCTACCATCCAAAAAAAAAAAAAAACAATGAAAAGTTCTTGCAGATAGAGAATCCACGTCCTTAACTATTTCGTTTTCAAACTTGTAAAGTGCAAATTCTTGCAAGTGGTGGAATCCTTATCCACCCAGACCCACCACAGGCTAGGTGGAGGTCCCCATGAAAGAGAGAGAGAAAGAGAGAGTCATTATGTGACGGTGATAGGGGTTGATAACTTGATCTCTCATATTGACAAAGTGATTGATTTAGATTGCGAAAGTGAGAAAAGGTCAATGGATTAAAATTGTACTAAAAAAGTTTTAGCATCCAATGCAAAAACTTAGCAATCTTATTTTTTTCTCGGTAGCATCTTATATTTCCATATTTTTCTTCTCTCTTTATGACATGGGCAAGATAATCAGCAAGATTGCTACATTATCATCATTCCTAGAAACATTTTTTTTGTTTTTTTTTTTGTTTTGTTTTAGGTGATATTGTTTAATTTAGTTATAATTAGAGGCAAGGCAGTTGCAACGCACGACTATAGTTGGGTGAGTTAGGCACGAAAAGAAAATGAGTAGTTATTTTGAGGAAGTTGATGGTTACAAGAGCTACAATAATGCAAGAGTGGTTCAATGAAAATAACTACACATTAAGCAAAAAGCTACCCAATGCATAAAATTAATATTTTCGTACTTTTTAGATGTAAGAATCATATAAACCTCAGGAATGTTTTAATAAATATGGTTTGGACACCAATTTTTCTCTTAATAATATTATAGATTTTCCTATTGGATTTAACTTAAGTCTTTATTTAGGACTACTTCAGAGTTGTCCAGGTTTTTGAGACACTTGGTTTGTTATATTCCGTTACCAAGAAAGCTTATCTTTTTTTTAAAAAAATTAATATGAAAAATTGAGTTTTGTTTCTTTCGCTTCTTTTAGCGAAACATAAGTTATAGACTTCCACATATTTGCTTAAAATTTTTCGAGTAATTTAGCATAAAACATATAACTACACGAGCCTCATAATTCACGAACGATGCGATTAGTTTTCATTAGTGAGAGAGAATGTTTAAATGACTCCGATGTGATTGATTCTTGTGAAATTTGGTGAAACCATAGCCAACCATTCTAAAAACTTAAGCTATTACATGAATGTATTGTTTATTATTTAAATAATCTAACATTCCCTCTCAAGCATAGGCTGGACTTTGGCCTTAACCTAAGATGTTGAAATATTTGATTGGAGAGATAAATAGAGGCTTGGAAGATTCGAACTCAGGACTTCTTAACTATGAAACCATGTAAGATTTGGTTGGACCATGGCCAATTATTCTAAAAGTTTAAATTATTAAATGAATGTGTAGTTTATTATTTGTACATTCTAATAATTCTATCTAATATTGCCTGTTGAAGGAAAAAAAGCAAATAAAAAAGAATACACGTGGAACCAAACGAACCCGAAAGGGAACCTGACTCCTACATTGATCCTCAAAAGAACCCCGGCTGAGAGAAAGGAGAAGGGGGGGTGTTTGGGGTCACTTTTAGAAAATTCGTAGATTCACACACGATTGGTTCTTTAGTGATATGCTGCATGTATAACAGTATAACAGTATCCGAATCTTAACAAAGTAAACTTTTGAGAAAAATAATGTGCCCAGCATTGTATTACAGTCAAACATCAATTATTTTTAGGGTTAATACCCTGAAAAACTCCAAACTAGTACACTTGTGATAAATTTACCCCAAAATATTTTTTTGACCTTGAAAAACTTCAAACCGGTATACCTGTGACAAATTTATCCCGACTGACTATAAAAAACCCTAAACCGGTACATTTATGACAAATTTATCCCAAACTAATTTATTTGAATGCAAAAAAAAAAAAACCCAAAAATGATAAATTTGTAACAAATATACCCTATGCTAAATTAGATTAATACCACAAAAAAATCACAAAATTATAAACGGTGACAAATAGAGCATAAAATCCTAAATTGGTATACTGGTCAACTGTCACTTATCATTTAACTTAATAATTTGAGAATAAAATTTAACGAAAACTAACAGAGGGTAAATCTGTCACAAGTATACCATTTTGGGGTAAATTTGTCAAAGTTATACCAGTTTGGGGTTTTTAGTAATAAAAAAAAATAGTTTGGGGTAAATTTGTCACAAGTATACCAGTTTGGGGTTTTTCAAGATATTAACCCTTATTTTTATCTATCTTATTTCCAGTTCATCAAATAGACGTGTTGTTTTACATGCAGGATGGGCCATAAGACCAATCTCTCATTGCTAATTTGCATGGTTTGTTTGAGTCTCATGTTGATGTAATCTCTCTCCATTCAATAGTCGAAACTTTTCGAGTTGAATTTTTTACCGTGCTATCGAAGCATGGGTAATAAGTTCAAATGTCAACACTATTTATAATACCAATAATATCTTCTATTGTATTAAAGGAGAAAATGATTATTTTTCCAAAAAGATTTTCACAATTAAATCTTGCACCAAATACTATAGTTATAGCGATTTATGTAAAAATCGAGGTTTGTTTGTTCATGAATCACTCGTGTCAAGATGAAATCCTTTTTGGTAAAACTCTCGGCATTTGGTCCTCTAGGAAAAAAATCAAAGAACATGAGCCACGTTAGGAATCTCTTTTCACAAGTGCTTTTAGATGGATTTTGAGCTAGAATGAACAGGGATTACCAGCAATTCATCACAAGAATGCACCCATCAATAACAATACCTGTAGAGAAAAAATAAATACTTCATTCATTCCTTAGTGAAGCATTGTATTATAAAACAAGTTCTTCATGTGTACATTCGAACCTAATCCAACAAAGAAACTAACATCAAGTCCTAGACAATGAAACTACTGAATGACTGAATCGGGTGCATATCCGCATGTATGATCCCATCATTCTTCATCACAAGATTACGGTCAGTCTCTTCTACTTCGGCCTTGCCGGTTTGTAACTTCCCGGCGAGGCAACGCTACTTTCTTCCGATGACAGCCATCAGAACTGCCCAATGGAGAACGGTGACTCCTTGGTGAATTCAATCTCTAACCAGTTGCAGAGATGTTGAGATCGGAATCAAATGTACAAATTGTTCATAAAGGGATCAGGAAGAGGATAAACCTTGTGGAATTAGAGTAGGATTCGGTTTCCTTTTCTGATTATATTTGGGATGACGAAGCGTAGTTTAATTTTAAGAATTTAGAGGGGATTTTAAGTTCGGAACTCTAGTGGGATTTTAAAACCAGTTTTACAAAAGTATCTAACAATTAACAGAAAAACTACCCAGTTGAATGCTTTGCTTTTTTGTTGCTGTAAGAATCATATAAAATTTAGGGTGTGTATTAGTAAATTTGGGGTTGAACACCGGATTTAAAAGTCCTTTTTGTAATAGCATAAACTAGCTTCTTAGATTTTATTTAGATCTTTATTTTTGAAAATTCCATAGTCTTACTGGGTATTGAGACTATGTATATGTTATATACTAATATCTAGTTAGAAAGATTGCCTCTTTAAACATTGATATGAAAAATTGAGTTTGGTTTCCTTTTTTGCCCTTTAATGTAGATCTATATTTTTGTTATGTAGCTTAGCTTTTCTTCATTTCCACTTCATCGCTTTCGCATATCTGTTTTTCTAATTAACTTAGTAGAACAAATTTCGCCTTTTTATTTTTTCGTCGAAAAAAGTCAAATAGACTTCCACAATTTGCTTTAACTTTTTGAGTTTATAGCATAAACCACATAATTACATGAGACCGTAATTCGCATTATATTTAATAATGCAATTAGTTTTCGTTAGTGAGATGAATGTTTAAATAATTTACATGTTATTAGTTACGTTTGATATTTCGCACATAAATTAACTTCATTTTCATAAAGTACCGTATATAACTTGTATTAATGAATTAGTGTGTATCAATCTAAATTTCCCTTTTCTAAAATAAAGGAAAATGAATTCGAGTGAATCCAAAAGAACTTGAAAGGGAAGTTGACTATCGTGATCTGAATCTTAACAAATTAAACCCCTAAGAAAAACAATGTGTCAAACTATATATTCTAGTCAAACATCAATTCTTCATTCGAGACTCATATGCATGTAATCTTTCTACCTGACTCGAATATTCTAACATGCTTACCGAAATACATGTCATAAGTTGAACATTGACACTAATTGTGATGCAAAGAGGACCTCTATTAGATTAAATTGGACAATGGTTACCGCTTGAATAGTGACAACAATTTAGGCAAAAATTGAGGGATTGTATGTACGCTTGAAATAGTTGGACTAAAAATAGCAGCTTATCACATATATGTAGAGACTCTATTTGAACCTGATAGTATCTTTTTTGGTTCAGAAACCATTCGTGTCAAGATAAAACCCTTTTGTTCGGAGATCTTTCTTGGAATGCAATCCTTGGAAAAAAGAAATCAAATAACATGAGCCACATTAGAATTCTCTTTAATAAGTGCTTTTAAATGGATTTGACCCAGGATGAACATCTGGACTGATATACAAGCAATTCATCACAAAAATAAACCCATCAATGACAATACGGAGAAATAAACCCATCAATGACAACATGGAGAAACTTCATTCATTCATTCAAATTTCAAAACAAGCTCTTCGTATGTTGATTACAACCTAATCCAACGGAAAAAAACTAAGATCAAGTCCTATAACGCTACAATGAAATAGCTATACGACCAAATCGGGCTCATATCGGCATGTGCGATCTTGTCATTCTTGATTGCAAGATTATGGTCGGTCTCTTCCACCTCGGCCTTGGCCAGTTCAAGAACCCAATTGAGCAATTGAGGCGAGCAACACAAGTAGAGTCTCGTGCCCTCGTCCGATTGGTCTCGGCACTGATTAAACAACGCTTGCAACATTATAGAATGCAAATACTTTACCGGGATCTCAACACGCTCTCCCTCTTCACCAACGTACGCTGCGAAACATCCTCTCCTCGCTAGCTTCTTGCCGATTTCCAACTTCTGAACAAGCCGACGCAGCTTTCTTCCAAGGACGGCCATTAGAACTCTCCGATGAAGAATGGTGACTCCTTGGTGAATTTGATCACTCACCGGTGGGAGAGATACTGAGACCGTTGATGTACAAATTGCTGGAGGCTTGGCGAAGGGACTATTTATAGAGGGATAAACATTGTGAAATTAGAGTAGGATTAGGTTTCTTTTTCCGATTAGATTTGGGATGAAGAAGCTTACTTTAATTTCAAGGGTTTAAAAGAGATTCCGAGTTTGGAATTCTAGTGGAATTTTTTAAAACCAGATAGAGACTATAAATACTTTAATTCATCTGACTTTCGCCATCTAAGTTATTCAAATTGTTAATGTTGCGATCTATTATCAAATTAGAAAACAGAGGCTATCGTGTCAAATTATCTTGAATTAATTTGCGGCCTTCCTGCATCTCCTTTGACCAAAACAAAAGAGGAATAAAAGTATCTTTAAATAAATAAATAAATAAAAAAGAACCACTTTAATTGAAGAAAAAGGAAAAGAAAAATATGTAATTAGAGGATTATATTGCATCAAGAAAATTTGAGCATCCGATACAAGAACTAGGCAATCTCGGTTTTTTTCGGTATCACCTTATTATACACCTTCTTCTTCTTTTCTTTTTTTTTTTTTTTTTTTTTGCTCTCTTTGCCACACGACAAGATAATTAGTACGATTGATACATCATTCTACATCATTATCTTTAGGATTTTAGAAATAGTTTTCAAAGTTTAATGTGATTTTGTTTGATTTCGTCATAATTAAAGATCAAGATAATGCAAGAGTGGTTTAATGAAAGTATCTAACAATTAACAGAAAAACTAACCAGTCGAATGAATAAAATTACCATCTTCTATTTTGTTGTTGTTGTAAGAATCATATAATCCTCAGGTGTAATTTGGTAAATTTGGGGTTGGACACCAAATTTAAAGTTCTTTTTATAATACATAAATTAGCTTGTTAGATTTTATTTAAACCTTTACTTTTTAAAATTCCAGAGTCGTCCTGGTTATTGAGACTATATATTTGTTATATTCTAATATCTAGTTAGAAAGATTTCCTCTTTAAACATTGATATGAAAAATTGAGTTTGGTTTCTGTTTTTGCGCTCTAATGTGAATCTATATTTATTATTTAGTTTCGCTTTTCTCCATTTCCACTGCATCGCTTTGGCATTATTTTTTTTTTAAATTAACTTTGTAGCTCAAATTTCTCCTTTTAATTTTTTTTTTTTTTTTTTGCCGAACATAAGTTGAAAAGACTTCCACAAATTTACTTTAAATTTTTGAGTTACATAGCATAAACCATATAATTACATGAGACATAGTTCGTGATATCTTTTGACGATGCAATTAGTTATTCCTTGATGAGACAAATATTTAAATGACTTAAATGTGATTAATTACATAAGATCTTTTGCACATATTAACTTTATTTATATTAAGTAACTTGGTATTAACAAATTCATGTGTCTGTATTTGTCCAATTCAATTCTCACATCAATCTAATCTGGCCTTTTTGGGAGCAAAAGAACTCGAAAAAGAACTCCTACTACATTGATGATCAAGATGGTATAGACTTGCTCTCTCTATTGTTACTTTTAAAGAGTTTGTCGCTTCACGATTGGTCATTCTTTTGTGATCACTAACATATAAAATTGGATTCAAATCTTAACAAATTAAACTCCTGAGAAAAGCAGTGTGCCAAACTTTGTCTTACAATCAAACATCAAATTCTTCATGTCGACCCATTTGGCCTTTCATCTGATATATGATATTTATCTATCTTATTTGTCATTTATCAAATTCACGTGTTGTTTTGCATGCAAGATGAAGCGTCACACTAATCTCTCTTTGTTTGAGTCTCACATTCATAGGATCCCTCTCTACCGGAGTTGAATATTCTGACCTTCATGAGTTTGAATTTTGACACTATTTGTGATACAAATACTTCTGTTAAATTAAATTGGGCAATGGTTACTGCTTGAAAAGATTTTCACAGTAAAATCCTATACCAGTCTATAGCAACAACAGGAAAAACGGGGTATCTTTTGTACGCTTCAAATAGTAGGGTTAAGAATAGTTGCTTGTCACATATATGTAGACATGTTATTTGAACATAGTATCTTTTTTGTTCAGAGGCCACGCATGTCAAGATGAAACCCTTGTGTTTGGAGATCTCTCTGGACATGCAATCCTCTAAAAAATTGGTAAGTGCTTCTAGATGGATTAAACATATGATGAACATCTCCATGGCAAAAAGACTGAAGAATGCTGACTTATACTAGTTTTTACGAGCAATTCATCACAAGAATAAACCCATCAATGACAACACCTGCTGATAAACTTCAATCATTCATTCAAATTACAAAACAAGGCTTCGCATGTACATTAAAACCAAATCCAAAGGAAAAAGTAAAATCAAGACCTATACCGCTAGAATGAAATTACTAGACAACCAAATCGGGCTCATATTGGGATGTACGATCCTACCATTCTTGATCACACGATTATGGCCGGTCTCTTCCACTTCAGTCTTGGCCAGTTCAAGAACCCCATTGAGAAACTCAGGCGAGCAACACAGGTAGAGCCCTGTGCGCTCGTCCGATTGATCTCGGCACTGATTAAACAACGCTTGCAACATTACAGAATGCAAGCACTTCACCGGGATCTCACGACGCTCTCCCTCTTCACCAACGTACGCTACGAAGCATCCTTTTCTGGCTAGCTTCTTGCCAATTCCTAACTTCTCGATGAGCCGACGCAGCTTTCTTCGGAGAACAGCCATCAGAACTCTCCAATGAAGAATGTACACTCCTTAGTGAATTTGATCTCTAACCGGCGCGAGAGATATTGAGACTGTTGGCGTACAAATTGTTGAAGGCTTAGCGGAGGGACTATTTATAGAGAGATAAACATTGTGGAATTAGAGTAGGATTAGGTTTATTTTTCTTGATAGAATTGGGTGAAGAAGCTTAATTTATTTTTAAGGGCCTAAACGTAGAGATGTCCCAAACTGGCCACGTATAGAATCGTTTGCTCAACTATATTAAGAATTGATTTAGAAACTATAAATAGATGGGCCCAAAAAAAAAAAGAAAAAGAAAATTTTGGATACAAAGTAATAGATGCTTGCCCTGCAAATACCATTAGTTTTTTTTTTTTTAAGTCTGTCAAGTATTACGCACACATATATAAAAATTCATATTCCTATAGCTATGATATTTTAACACGTTTTAGTTCCTTTTTTTAACAAGGGATGAATCCATATTGACCAGAATCGTTTGCTCAACTATATTAAGTAATTGCAGATTTAGAAACTATAAATAGATGGGCCTTAGTGATTAAAAAAAAAAAGAAAATAGAAAATTTTGGATACAAAGTAATAGATGCTTGCCCTGCAAATACCATTAGTTTTTTTTTTTTAAGTCATTTATCTTATGAGAAAATTCAACCCAAAAGTTTAAACTCATAAATGGAGCTAAACCAAAAAAAAAAAAAATGGAGCTAAACCTCATAGTCAAGTATTACGGGTTATTTTGATAGGTAGAAAGAGATCACACATATATAAAAATTCATATTCCTATAGCTATGATATTTTAACACGTTTTAGTTCCTTTTTTTTAACAAGGGATGAATCCATATTGACCATTGACTTGGATGGTTCGTGTAATTAAAGTTTTTAGACTTTTTCTCAGCAGAATATCAAGTCCTCTAAATTCATCTGATCTTCGCAATCTTAATCGTTCAGACGATGACATTTTTCAATCTCTTGATGTTGCAATCTATTGCTAAATTAAAAAATTAGAGAGAATCATGTAAAATCATCTTAAATTTATGTACGGCCCTTCTCCGTTGACCCAAAAACAATATAGAGGAATGAACGTATCTTAAAGTAAAAAAGAATGAACTCAATTGAAGAAAAAGGAAAAGCCAAAAAATCTAAAAATAAAATAAAATCCAGCGATGTATCTTTATTACTAACAATAGAATAGAGGATCCACGTCCTTTTTTCTTTTTTTCGATTTTACAATCGTGAAGTTCAAACTTTTTGTACTTGCCATGACCTATCCATGAGAGAGAGATTTATGTCAGCGGTCAATCTGTTTCTCCTATTGATGAATTGATTTAGACTGCAAAAGTGGGTTAAAGATTAGAAAATTAAGGTTCCACCAAAAAGTTTTGGGCATCCAATGCAAAGCCTAAGCAACTTTTTGGATTCGTTTGATTGTCTAGATTTCTAATGAGAATATAACTTGATACGATAAGATATGAAACCCAAGGATATCATTATAGTATATTAACTATTTGGTTATTATAATAATAAAGTCGGATATATTCACATTATATTATGTATATTTTTGGGTATAAATGACATATTAGTATAAATGAAAAGAACATACAAATGGAGATGATAAAAATCTTTCACGAAACTCTTACCTACTTTAATTTTATTTTATTATCCTCTCTTTTTTAATTAACTTCTTTTTTATTTCTTTCATCCCCTTCCACTAATAAATAGTACTAATATACCTAAAATACTCAAATACCTAAAAGATGTGATAAAAATATATTTACATAACTAAATTATATTATAAAAATTAAATTAAATTTGAATATATAAATAAAAATAAGATTAAAATAACTAATTTTTTTATTTTATAATTTATAATATTATTTATATTGAAATATAATTTTAATTTTGTTAATTTAAGAAGTTTGTTATTCTAGAAATAATTTTCCCACTATAGATGTTAGAAATGCTATCCACATTTATCCTACTTTCCTTATGAAATAATTTTATCCAGTCTATATCTCTTTTATATCCAGTCTTAAATAGGTACCAAATGCAAAATATGATAAATTATCATGAATTTTATCCTGATTGCCAAACGTTAGTGTTTTTGGGTGGCATCTTATTTTTAACCTTTCTGTTGCCTCTCTTTGCAACGTGGAAAGAATCCTATTTAAAAATATTTTCTTATATTTTGCGTGATTTTGTTTAACTTACTTATGATCAGAGGCAGCACACTTGGTGCGTGTACATGAATGAAAATTGAGTGGTTTTGTTATTTGTTCATGAAAAAGAAAATAGGTGGTTTTGAGAGGAAGGTTAAAGTAAGATTGGTTTTATTGTTTCATTAAAATTACTTTCCATTAAAAAGAAAAATTACCACTTTCAATTGTCTTTGGTAAATCTGAGGTTAAAAACCTAATTTAAGAGTTCAATTATATTGTTTTATTAGATATGTAAGAATATCCAATTTAAGGACTTATTAAGAAATGTTGAGATTAAGGATGGAAGGATGTCAATCCAAAAAATTAAGCCAACGAATGGAAGGATGTGACTATGTATAAAGAGTATATAAATCTCATAAACACACACAAGATCTTTATTTAGATTTATTTTAGAGTTGTCCAAGGTTTTGAAGCTATATCTTTTCCTTTTTTGTCAAAAATTTATTATATCCTATCAACTAGTAAGAAAGATCACTTCTTTAGATATTGACTTGAAAAGTTGAGTTTTGTTTCTCTTTTTGCGCTTTAATGTATGTCCAAGAGTATGTTGTGTGGGATAAATATAGTAAAAATTCTACAATTTCTCATGAAAGTATAATTGAGTCATAAGACTTTCATACGAGACTTGACTACACTAATTTAAACAAATGTTAGGACTTGATTAAATTGCATAGTTTCAAGAATTGATTAGTCTTTTTTAAAATTTTATAACTTAATTGTACTTTTGTAATAAGTTGCAAGACTTGATTGTACTTTTTGAAATTTTATGATTCAATTGCAGTTTTATAATAAGTTTTACAAAACTTTCAGTACACTTCTCTATTTATTGTTTAGTTTCTTTTTTCACCATTTCCACTGCATGGTGCATGGTTTTGGCATTTCTTTGTTGTTTTCTTTAAAGGTGTCTAAATTTTTGAGTTGTATAATATACAACACAATTACATGAGACCTATAATCCACGATATTGCTAACGATGTAAATAGTTTTCCTTAATGAGAAAAATATTATTAATTAATTATTATGTTTTTATCTATTCAATTCTATCCTCGCATCACAATTGTATGAAATACCACAATTTTCCATATTAATCTATCTTATTTTGCCTTTTTTGACAAAAAAGAAGAAGAAGAAGGAATTGGACATAGAAGTGGAAGGGGAACTTGACTCCTTCATTGATCATGAAGATTGTAAAGACTTCCTCTCTCTATAATCATTTTAAAGAAAGGGCATAGTTTCTCAATTGGTCATTCTTTAATGACATGCTACATAAATGATAGTGATTTGAATCTTAGGAAATTAAATTTTTTGAGAAAAAACGATGTCCTCGATATTGTATTATAATCAAACATCAATTCTTTATGTTTAGTTTGACCTTTCGTCTCATATATAATTTTCATCTATCTTATTCCTTCTTTATCAAATACATGCGTTGTTTCTCATGCAAGATGGGGTATCAAATTGATACTCGTTGCTTATCTATATGTTAAATGGCAAAGACTTTCGAGTCGAATATTGTAGCATGTCGCCAAAACTAGGGGTGTGCAAAATACTCGGGAACCGCCCGACCACTTAGAACTGGACCGAAATCGCCCGGAACCGGCGGTTCTTGAGGGAACCGGTCCGGTTCCCGGGTCCAATTGTTGAGAACCGGTGGGAACCGGTCCGGTTCCCGGTTCCGTGGGCGGATCCGCCCGCTACCCACCCGGACCGGATCGGTACCTATTTATAATTAAAAAAAAAAATACTAAACAAAAGTCGCGAAGCCCTAATTCGCGTCTCTTCTCTCTCTGTTTCTTCCTTAGTCTTCGATTCTCTCTGTTTCTTCCTCAATCTTTGATTCTCCGTTTCTTCTCTTTGTCTTCGATTCCTCCCCGAGTATCCATGCCACCGCCGCTGCTCCTCCTCCGCCGCTGTCCATCCCCTCGCACCGATCGCCACTCGCCACAGCCGTTGTTCCCTTGCCTCTGTTGTCCGCCCCCTCACTGCTGTCGGCATCCGCCCCCTCGCTCAATCTCTTCGTCTTCGATTCCTCCCCGAGCGCCGACGTTGCTGCCGTTGCCGCTGCTCCTCCTCCGCTGCTGTTCGCCCCCTCACGCCACTCGCCACAGCTGTTGGCCCACTGCTCCTCCGCCTCTGCTGTCCGTCCCCTCACTGCTGTCCCCTTCATCTTTGATTCTTCCCCGAGTGTCGACGCTGCTGCTATTGCTCCTCCGCCGCTGCTGTCCGCCCCCTCATACCGGTTGCCTCCCACCACAACCGCTGCTCCTCCGCCTTTGCAAGAACTCTCAACCAAGCCCCTTTTCCGTCACTCAACAAGGTACGAAGCTCTAATTCGCGTCTCATTTCTTCCGATTTCTTCATCAATCTTTGATTCTCTCTCTGTTTCTTCCTCAATCTCTTATCCTCGTCTTCGATTCTTCCCCAAGCATCCACGTCGCCGCCGCTGCTCCTCCTCCGCCATTGTTCGCCCCCTCACGCCGGTCGCCACTCGCCACAACCGTTGCTCCTCTTGCCCCCTTCACGCCAGTCGCCTCCCACCACAACCGTTGCTCCTTTGCCTTTGTAAGAACTCTCGACCGAGCCCCTTTTCCATCACTCAACAAGGTACGAAGCCCTAATTCACGTCTCATCTCTTCCGATTTCTTCCTCAGTCTTTGATTCTCTCTCTGTTTCTTCCTCAGTCTCTTCTTTTCGTCTTCTATGAATTACTAGAAGTGTAGCAAATCTTCCTAGTCTCTGCACTTTTGGTTGTTGTTTATTTAACTTGTGTTGGCTTGAACACAGGGACTTGGAGCTTGTGATTTCTTTCAATGGACAGATTCTCTGGTAGAAAATGTGGCCCCCAAAGATGTTGCGACTTCTGTTGTTGCACCTTCGGAAGTCATGGAAATTGAGTCGATAATGGCATATGTTGGTGAAGATTACAAGGTAGATCCATTAGTCATTTGAAGGTTTTTTCCCCCATTGCACTTAGTTTTTTTATCATTCACATGCAGTTGACTGTTATTTAATGTTGAGCATTCGTCTATTAATTATTGTTTTAGTTTTTGGAGATTGGAACTTGGAATTTTAGAGTTCAAAACTTTCGGACCGGTGGTCCAGGAAACCAAAATTGTTTCACAATTGTTTTATGTTGAAAACCAAAATTTTTCGCATCAAGATCGGTTCCATGGATCCACCCGGGAACCGGACTGGACCGGCGGTCCGGTTCCCGGGTGGATCCATGCAATAAACGGGTGGATCCCGATTCCAATTTTTCGGAACCGGTCCTTACCGGGCGTTTCCCGGTTCTAGGTCGGGAACTGCTCGCCTGGACCGTGCACACCCTTAGCCAAAACATTGGGTATAAATTCGAATTTTGATATTATTTGTAATCCCAATAGTGTTTTTGTATTATATAGCATCATACAATGATCATTGCTTAAAAAGCTTTCACAATAAAGTCACGTGTCGGGTCCTATAATAATAGCAAGTTAAGTGAAAATTGAAATGTTACGTCTATGTTAGGAATAATAAAGATAAAAATAGTCGCGCATCCACACGAAACCCTGTTTGGTAATTTTGCAGCTATCATTTTCCATGGAATCTTGGGTACTTAGGAAAGTACCACATTTTCTTTTCTTTTTATCTTAAAAGATTGAAAATATTTGAGGCCTTATATTTTTGGTTTATGTGAAAAACATTTGATGTCTAAGGCTCTATTTGGTAATCGGCCAAATAGTAAAATTTTTTATTCTTTTGTTCTTGGAAATAGTTTTGGAATAAAATAGTATTTAATAAAAATTTTGTTTCCAAGAAGAAATTTCTTTTTGTTTTGTTCTCGGAAATAGATTTAGAATAGAATAAAAAAAAAAAGAAGAAGTTAATTCTTGTTTTTTGGAACAATTCTAGAATAAAGTCCATATTTTCTTTTTTCTTATTATTCTTCCATTTTCTTCTTCTTCATCTACTACCATCGCTGTGGTTGCTGTCTACCGCCGTCGCCAATCATCGGCAACCGATCCGACAAGCTCATCAAAGGCAAGCCTAGCCATCATGAGGCTGGGCAAGCCTCGTCGGGATTGGGCGAGCCTCACCGGTGGCCAGGCAGGTCTTGCCCAACCCCGCCGAGGCTCACCCAACCTCGTTGAAGCTTGGTAGAGCCATGGTTGGGCAAGCGATCTCGCCCAAATTTGGCGAGGCCACTTACCCAACCATGGCTTTGCTGATGAGGGTCGGCCTTGCCGAGGGCCAGTGACGCTCTGGTGAGATCACTAGCTCTCATTTGGCCGGCTGTTGATCATCCCAAGGCCGGCGACCGACCACTTGAAAAAGAAGAATAGGAGAAAGAAAGAAAAAAAAAAGAAAAAAAAAAAAAAAGTAATAAATTAAAAGAAATTAATTTGGAGTAGAAATTTTGAGTATGGTATCGAGACATAATTCTATTACAAGAATTAAAATTTTGGACAGTTACCAAACTGTTTAAAATACTTAGAAATTGTTCCTAAGAATAGAAACCTTACCAAACACGTCATAAGTGTTTCATCTTTTTAGTTCATGCCAATTTCTTCTTCTTTAAAGGGGGGAATGACACCACATTTTTTGCACATAATAGAAGTAGTATTCTCGCAATTCCCTCCATTTAATGGAACAATCAAGCAATTTATGAGGTTTAATGTGCATATCCATAAATTTTGTTGACGAAGCTTTCGATCCCATGTTAACAAGGTGAGTGTGGTTCTAGGTAAAATAAGGAATCGGAAAAACGGACCAGCGGGTGATTCTAGGTTTCATGGTATGCAAAGTAAGTTTTGATTCTAGGTTTTGTCATACGTATGGTAAGTTTTAGATTCTGAAAATTAAAAGATCAGTTCTGATAAGTAAGTTCCAAATTTTACACCTAAAATTGGGAAACTAGAGTAAGTCTTTATGTTTTTGTTATTTTACGTCTTCGACTGATTCTATGGTATTTTATAGCATTCAATGATAAGTGTGTAATTTAGGACTATTAGTCTGAGTTTCCATTTCCGATTATATTCATGACCTAAACTTTTATTTTATTAATATTCCATATATTTCATATATATAGAAATGAGTTATGGTAAGTAGATTGTAACAAATGGTGGTCATTAGAGACATGATTTAGTAAAATAGTTCACTTAGATTTATGACATGATCCATTATATGACATTCTTAGATTTATATGGTAGGTTCCAGATTCCAAAAATTAAAAAATTGATTTCAATGGATGAGTTTCAAGTTTCAGGTAGAACTTAAGTAAACGCAAGAACCACTCACTCCTACTTATTAAGTTACTAATTTAAAAATTTTCATATTTTTCAATGCACTAATTGTTCACCTAAATTGCGCAATCAATGTCTTAATAGTTGATATTTATTTATAGTAAGATTTGATTTCCAATAAACATTTATCATCATATACATACAATAGTGATTTCATACCTTTCATTTTTCCAGTAACGTTTGGGTATTAGATCCTTTTAGCTCGATTGTTGTCTGTGGATGCAAGCAATTGCCATATTCACGTGCATAAAATGAAATTCTTTCTAAAGTGTTAATCACTATTTTTCTTATTAGGTCATATTAACAAGTTGCTCTACTAAACAATTGATGTATGAAAACTGCAAAAGTTGCTTCAATGGATGAGTTTCAAGTTTCGTAGGTAGAATTTAAGTAAACACAAGAACCACTCACTCCTACTTATTAAGTTACTAATTTAGAAATTTTCATATTTTTCAATGCACTAATAGTTCACCTAAATGAAATTCTTTTAAAGTGTTAATCACTATTTTTCTTATTAGGTCATATTAACAAGTTGCTCTACTAAACAATTGATGTATGAAAATTGCAAAAGTTGCTCTATCATTCTGGCTAGAAATTGATTGCTCTATTTCTATTTTTAGATGAGTTTCTAAACAAAATTATCCGTTTGATAACGATACAAAATTCCTACTCTTAAAATAGAAATTCATTTGATAACGATATAAAATTTCTCCATTTCGGATAGCGACGACCGATGGTGGTTAGCGGCAACCAACAGCCGGCAACAAGCAGTGGTGGCGACGACGGCAACTAGCCAATGGTGGTTGACGGCAACGGATGGACAACTGATTCATAGTAAGAATGAACGATGTGAATAATTTTTGTTTCTCATTTCTATTCTAGAAATAGAAAAATAAAAAAATTTTACTTTTGATTTATATTTCAAACCTATTTTTGAAACAAAAAAATTATTAGAAAAATGAAATAATTTTATCAAATGGATTTTTATTTCAGAAACAAGTATAGAATAGAAAAATTATTTCTAGAATAGAAATTTTGGTTTGTCATACATCCCTTAGCAAGTGTCCTCAAAACACAAAATCATTTTTTTAATTACCCATCGGAATTGTGGTGCACCTATTCACATATGATATGCGATTAGTTGCATAAAACAAGCTAAAATTATAAATTTTCGAAGCCCCTCGATTTTGGTTGAATCCCAATTGAATTTGCATCTACCGTAGCACGATCCCATGCCCGTCGAACTCCCCCTCGATCGTGGATATCGATCTAAACACTCGTTAACATGATCCTCACTAGAGCTTACGGCGAACATCGGGCGGGTATTTTCCTTCAATTTCGTTCGTTGCTGATTTCTGTGAAAAAAAGATTAACAAACGGATTAAAAATGGTTCAAATGGTTCCCTTCTTTTACATATTAATAATTATAATTACAACAGATAAAGTAATTTTTTCTCTTTTTCCGCGTGGAATAATTGAAGAGCCGTAAATGGGGACAGAGAAAAGAAATATTGACATTTTAGTCACCAAATTAAAAATTTTACCCAATAAGTAAAAATCACATCACATCGACATTTTATTTATAGCCGTATCATTATTACTGACACATTCCTATTTAGGAAAAAAAAAGAACAAAACAAAACATAAACAAAACAAAATAAAATAAAAATAAAAATAAAATCCTCCCTCCGTAAATAAATAAAGAAATAAAAAAAAAGAAAAAAAAAAAAAAACCACTTTCAGTTCACATTCTGCGTTTCTGCACTTTGCACACCAGTTTTCGATCAAAAAATCCCCGTCGCCCTCGACCGATTCGTGTCGATCGGTTTCTTCCGGTTCTGTGAATCCCAATCTCCACCGCCCAAGCCGCCGCCGCCGCCGCCGCCGCCGCCGCCGCCCTCTCCTGCGAGCGCCTTTGAGGGAACGGTCCTCTCTCGCGGAGGAGGCTGTCCGTTTTGCGAGGGATCTTTTCGCCCCTTTCCTTCCTTCCTTCCTTTTTTGGCGCTTGCGGTTTCTTTCGCTTCGCCGCCGAAAACGGAGCATCCTCGGCACTCCCATGGGCGATCTTCTAGCCTGGTCTCCTGAAGCCAACGGCGCCGCCCCCCGGGAAGACCGCTCCTCGTCGTCGTCGTTGTCTTCGTCCTCCTCCTCGTCGGGGCAGGCGGCGATTAGCGCCGAGCTCCTGCGGAAGGCCGAGGAGGTGACCGGGGGCATCATCGCCCAGATTCAGCCGAATTCCGTGTCGGAGAAGAGGCGAGCAGACGTGATTGAGTACGTGCAGAGGCTCATCAGGAATATCCTCGGATTGGAGGTATGGCTAGGGCGGCGCTCGTGCTCATTAAAAACGCGGTCTTGCGGTGGATGTTTGTGTGTGTGCGGTTTCGTTCTGGTTCTTGCATTGGCTCCGTTCGGCAAGTCGAATGCTGTTGTGTAGGATGATCGCTCGCGATGATTCTGCTTTCTTAGAGTTCATGCATTTAAAGTTCGCGAGATGAAATCGGAAAGATGAATTGCGTGCTGAATGTTGCTTATTGAGCTCGTCAAGGTTAAGATCGCTCATTTTGGTGTGAAGAACTCTGATTTCTCTTGTCCGAAGAATTTTTCATTTAAGCTCCTGCAGTAGCTACGATAGTGAGGTGCGATGGATGTTCGGATTGGCCAGAATCTCTCATCTTAGAGTATATTGATTGCCTGCTGTGTTCAATAGAGTAAAGTTAATTGTTTCTTTTGGCGGTTATGTGAAATTGGTTTTGTAAATAAGGAATTATACGATGCATAATGAACTTGCAATTTTCAACATCAACTGTGGATTTTATGAGACAGCTTTGCAATCTTTCTGGTTCAAAGGTAGGTGATGAAATGAACAGACTGTGATCGGTCTGCTTTCCCATGGTTCGTGCATCTGCATGTTCTTTTTCGGTAGTAAGACTACCGTTTGGTTAGTGCATGTAAAACGCACTTTACCAAGGTGTGGTGAGCTTGATGATAACTTTTCACATTTGTAAGTATATGACCATCTTCCATTCTTTCTTTTGGTTTTGTTGAGATAAAACTGGTGCTTCTTACAGGTATTTCCATTTGGTTTGGTTCCTTTAAAGACTTATCTTCCTGACGGAGATATTGATTTGACTGCCTTTGGGGTTCTTAATGCTGAAGATTTGTTAGCTAGTCAAGTCTGTACAGTTCTTCAAGGAGAAGAACAGAATGAAGATGTTCAGTGTGTGGTGAAGGATGTCCAATTAATTTGGGCCGAGGTTCTTATATTTAATCCAATCTATCCAAAGGATGCTGCACTTCTAGATTTTTAATGTCTGGATGACATGATGAAATGTGTTGTTTCTCTATTTAATGCTTGGTGATCTCTCTCATTCACAATTCTTGCATTTGAGAGGGCCACTATTATGAGTATAGGAGGCGTAGAAAGAGACTATGAGAGTCAAGACAGGTCTAAAAGGGTAGACTTGGACTCGGAACAAGCTTTTCACTGCAATTGATTAGCTAGCTGAGCACCTCACTCCTCGACTCTTTTTGTCGACATAAAGAACACATAGCACCTGGGCGAGTGAAGTCGTGGCTTTCTTATATAATTTTTTTTTAATAAACTAAATATGTAGAATCATTGAATGATGCTAGAGTAAACCAAATGTAGGACTATCAAATGTTATATTTCATGTTGAAAATTATCAGCAACTTCTTATCATGTTTAGCTTATGAAAGCTAGCATGAGTCATTTTTGTCTTACATCTAGAAAGTTACCTATGTGTTTAACCTGAACTGCATGATCATTTCACTTGTGACGATTTAACAAATTAACGTCAACAAATGTTGGCCATGTGCCTGAAATCTTCCCAGTTGCTATGAACTTATGTACGTTCTTGATATTGTTCCCTGCCAGTTTTGAATCCTCCCTCAAGAACATACATAAGCTCAAACCAACTGGGAAGATTTCAGGCACGTTGCCAACGTTTTTTTTCTTAAAAGTGGTTTTATTTAGAGAAGGCTGTGTTCTCCCTGGAGCGACGAACATAATTACCTTTTTTTTTTCTCTGGTATACTTCCAAAGTACATGAAGTGTACTACTTCTTTTTCTTGCTTACTCATCAATGGTTTACTATCAAAAAGAAAGTTTTCTTTTTTATACAAGGGAAAAGGGAGCACGAAAACATGTTATTGCAAGTACATCAGCCAAAACTTGATGCATATTATCATTCTGCCTGTGTTGGAACTTGGAAGCTGTAATTTCCCCGAATGCACCTTGTGCTTTCCCTTGACCGCCCCAGGAATAAGAACACTTAGTTCTCCATTTTCTGCTTCAGTTTAGTGTTTTCTAACTTTTGAGCCCCGCCCTTTCTTTTTGAATATTTAAAACCAGACAGAACTGGTAGATAAAATCTTTATTATCCTCCGACGTTCTTTCTATTTGCTGCTTGGAATTTCTCACAATTAGCTGAATCCTAAACTTTTCACTCACATCATTCAGAGGACATTCATTTTGCTTTTTATTCCTTCAACTCTATGTAGGTTATCGTTTTGCCCTTCTTACTTGATATCGTTGTATCTCTACATTGAGTTTGTTATTGCATTACATTGCATTTTCGTAGTTTGATTTCCTTTTAATTGGGGAAGGTAGGTTAAAGCTTGGTGTTGCCAAAGAACATGTGTATTTTTGCACCTTTTGGTTTTCTTGCAAGTTTTGTCTGCTTTTAATGAACTGATTAGTATTGTTCATCGATCATTCTTTGACCTGCTTAAGTTGTTGGGGACCAGGGTGACACTACAACTGTCTTTTTTAAAGTATTAATCTACATGATAATTGGGAAATATTGAGTGGTTGTTGTGATTGATGTCAAACAGAAATTGTGGTTGGTGGCTTGTGTTCTGCTTCAATGATTCATCATACCGGTTCACTCTCATATGTAAAGTGGAAAAACCAAGTCGTATTAATGTGAATACTCATATGTAATTGACCTTATTAAATAGGGTGTTTGAGTTTTCTCATAGCAGTTACAACTATGAAAATGGGTTCTTAAGTTTTACAAAAACTTTTTGGGGTATGCCTAACAATTGCAGCAGCTCTGGTGGACCCAGCTTATAGGAAGCTGCCGCACTAGCTGTGAAATATGAATTGTCAGAGATATGCTACAACACATTACAACTTGATTGCAGTCCAACTCAATTACAGCACAGCTAAGCTATACCAAAAGGACTCCAACGTTATTACCCCAAGTTTGTGGCTTTAGTCTTGTAAAGGTTTTACTTAGGATATTGCTGCTGTTGTTACTCACTGCAGGACATCTAGGTAGAAGGGGAAACCATAGGTTGATCAAGGAGTATAAATGTATGTTGATTCATTTAGGATAGAGTACCGTTATTGATATGCTGTGTGTGTGATTGGCTGAAATTCCATGCAACGCAAAAATATGCACAAAAGACCATTTCTTGCATTTCAACAAACTAGAATTATGAAATCGAACATGCCTCGCTATACTGAAAGTGAAAAATGTGTAACCTCTAAAAACACTCGTAAGAGGATTCGACTTTTAGAAATGCCCCCTCAGCATTTTCTTATCCGAATGAGCCTTGAGAAGAGGAACCATATTGGTTGTTCTCATCATGTTGCATTGTGTTTGAAATCACCAAATTCACTCTTGAGGGTGCAAAATTCGTAGTCCAATCTTTCTGCTCTCTCTTTCATTCTTGCACCAAAAAATCTACTCATCAGTTCTGTCTTTTGAAGATTATTCAAAATGAGGGTATGTCCCCAGGGTGCTTCCAAAGAGGAAAGAGACACCTTCAAAGGTAGGCTGACTTTTCAAGTAGATTCTCGTGGGAAGAATGTGAAAAAATTGAGTTAAATTTACATCCGAGTAGAGATGACATTAGAATACTAGGATTTGACAAAAGAAATTTGAGAGTTACAACAGTTGCTCCATAGCCTATTGTCCTCTCCCAGATCTTTTGTCGCTTGGGCCCTCCTTGAAATATTAACTCTTACACCACTTCTCCATTGTTAACCTTCAAATGATCAGCCACATTATCTCCCTGGTTCCTTGCTTATGCAATAACATCTGAAAATGATCTTTCTAGGCTGTGTAGCGGCAGTCACCATACCATCTTTAATTGCACAAGAACAAAATTATACCATTTCCCCTTAATAGAATTTCTGTGGCTGAAGTGATCCCATCCTTGCCTTATGTCCTTCCAAATCCTGAACCCATTTTCTCCTTGACCAACACAATTATTTTCCTTCTATCTTCCAATCGAAAATTTTCAAACAGTACCCCTCTATTTGAACAATTGTTCTCCTTGTTAAACCTCCAATGCTATTTTCCAAGCAAAGATTTATTGAAAGAGACCAGTGATTTCACCCCAAACCTTTTTAAGAAACTAGTCATATTACAATTATCCAAGTAATTAGATGAATTCTCAGCTTATCATTCCAGTCTCCATAAAACAATTTTTTCTTTATGCTTTCATGTTCTTCCCTCACCAAGACAAGAGTTGGAAACAAAGAGAGTAAAATTCGAGAATAGAAAGCGGGCACTTCAATACTGTAAGTCTAGCTCCCTTGGATAAATAAACCATCTTTTTCACACTTAAAACTCTTTTCAAATCTCTGTATCATGGGGTTCCAAACAGTCTTTGCTTTGTATTGGATCCCAATGGCAATCCTAGATACAATGTAGGTAATTGTTACTTATACTGTTTAACAGTTGCTCTTATTGCTGCTCAATGAGCTGAAGTTATGGTGAGTATATATTGCACACGGGAACAAGAATTGGAGGGTGTCATTTCACCTCTCTTCATTTTACTTTATTCTTTCTTAAGAAAGAAAGTGTCCTACATTTTGATGTGACCTCTCTCTCTCTCTCTATAAGACACTCACACGTGCACGCATATGCACACGAATGGCTAATTGTATATGTAGTTAATGTTACACTATTTAAGTCTTGCTCATTGTAAATGCTAGTTGTGGTGCTCTTTTAGCATGTGTACTCTATCACACAGTGACATTTCGGCATTATTCTTATACTACTCTCTTGCATAATATGATTTTTGAAACCAAAAATTAGTCCTTTGATTTTCTCTTTGCATAGCTTTTTATTAGAAGGTTGAGGTATTTGGAATTCAGCCTTTCTTGATCTCGCTTTACCATAAATCCACTTTTATCATGTATTATGCTGCTTTTTGAGGCGATCACCTTAATGCTTGATCTTGTAGACTACTGTTTTTGGTACTAGTTGATGCCATGCATGCATGCTGACGTTATTTTATGTGCTTTTTGCATTTTGGCACCCCATGATGATATCAATGTGTGTCACCTAGTCAAGTTTCTTTCAAGTATTTTGAAGAAAATGATGTTTTCTGGATTAACAATTAATCTTCTGATTGCAGGTCAAGCTTGTAAAATGCATCAATCATACAGAACATTGTGGTAGATATATCGTTTAATCAGCTAGGAGGGCTCTGTACTTTGTGCTTTCTAGAGCAGGTAGCTTGTTTAATGCAGTCTTTTTACTATTAAGTGATTCTCAATGTCCTCGTTTTTTCAACTAGTGATTGTTCTTTCTTCCTTTTTCTTTGTGGGGTGGGGGCAACAGTGGCTTGATTGGTATTGAAAATCTTGCTTAGTTAGAAGATGTGCCATTTTTTTTTTTTTACTGTGGATATTTCTTGATTTTTTGTTGATTTCCTACTTTTAAGGATGACCATTGGAGTCTTATAGTGGTTAGTGAAGTTCATTGTAGTTTTTTTTTTTTTGGTTTTGTAATAGTCTTTTTCATGGTGCTAGGAATTGGATTGCATATTTTTGTGGGCTTTATTTTCACTTCTATCATTTTGTCTCAGTTCATTTCTCTTTCAATTTATGACTTCCAGTTTTCCATATTTATAAAATCTGACTTTATCAAGAAAAAATAATATATAGCAGTATATGTGTCAACGTCTATGCATTGCAGGAAATCTCTGTTTCTTTCTGTTTGCATCTATTTGCACATAAACATGACTACACACGAACATTGTTCAGCATGCATAGGCACATGCGAACATACACGTATGCACTTATCGCATGTATGCAGTGGCATGCACAGATTTTTGCGTCTTCAACTGGATGGTTTCGCTGACCAATAGCAGTACTCATATAGGTGTGACCAGTATATTGAGGTTATAAGACTACTAACGTTTCCTATGTTGGTGCTATCATATTTTGATAAATGTTAGGCTCCGTTCGTTTCATGAAAATGTTTTCTGGATTTTTTGGCGTTCGTTTCACGAAAAATGAATTCCCGGGGAAAATGTTTTCCATGAAAGAAAAGTGAAAAACATTTTCCTCACTTGATCTCTCTTATCTCACACCTCTACAAATCACACTTTCTCCTCCCCTTTCTTCTTCTTCTTTTCTTTTTTTATTCGAATTATTTTTAATTTTCTTTTCTTTTCTTTTTCTTTTTTTTTTTTTTTTTTTTTTTTTTTGTTTCCCATATTCTTCTTTCTTGGCTAGTCGTCGGTCGTCACCAGGTGAACTTCAAGCTTGTCAATCTCAAGCTCGCGCAACAATCTGGCAGCCTTGAGCTTGACGCTTGCGCTCACCAATCTAGTGAGCGGAAAATATTTTCATTATCAAACACTTGAAAATATTTTCCGAAACATTTTCTGGTTTTAGCCGAACACCAGAAAATATTGTCATTTTTTTGGAAAATGACTTTTGGGAAAATATTTTTCGGAAATGACTCATTTTCCGCGAAACGAACGGACTCTTAGTGTGATTTACTGCAGTATCTCCTGTTTGTATGCTGTGCCCTGGAGGAACTTGTGTTGTTAGCAATCTTCTTTCTTTTGTTCTCTTTCGTCTTGAACACAATGGAGGAATCAACATTCAACATTCATGTTGCTTCATATTCTACAGGTAGATCATCTCATTGGCAAGGATCACCTCTTTAAACGCAACATTATACTGGTTAAGGCTTGGTGCTATTACGAGAGCCGTATACTGGTGCTCATCATGGTTTGATTTACACATATGCCTTAGAGACATTGGTTTTGTATATCTTCCATCTGTTCCATTCATCTCTAGATGGTCCCCTTGCGGTAAGGTCAACGATGTGGATTGTTAGTAGAATGTTGTATAGATTTTGATGTTATTTTTTTACTTATTTGTGGTGATGTTAGGTTTTATACAAATTTTTGGATTACTATAGCAAGTTTGATTGGGATAAGTATGGCGTCGGTCTGAATGGTCCTGTCTAAGGGTGTGCAAAAAAATTAGGACCTGGGTGTGCAAAAAAATTAGGACTAGGGTTAAGCAAAACTTTCATAATACTTATCTCGAAACCAACTTATCACAACACTTTCACTTCCAAGACGTACTTCTCCATAACAAGACCCATAATGCCATCACTCCGAAATGAAGTATAAGCATCCATTGAACTATACAAGAAGTTTCCTTAGCATTAGACCATTTTTCGAAGGTCTAAGTTGGGAAAGTCTCTCTGTCACAGCTCAATGGGACTTCCTAACAACTATGCATTGGAAAAGTTCATATCGTGAAGTCTTTCTAACCTACAAATTTTTAAAACATGTATATGAAGAGCTATTATGTACTTAATAAATATATTCATTACTTTGCGAAACAAGAGCTTTTCAAGACCATAAAGAACAAGAATGGCTGTAACTTCGCATTTCCTTGTCAATTTCTAGGGTTGAGTTTTCATTCCAACAAGCACGTGGCCTCCAAGTCTGCAAAAAAATTAAAGATATTATGTTGTGTTCCAATTATATCAAAAGAAAGAAAAACAAAAAAATGATATTATACAATCCGCAAGATTGTGGGAATGGCATTGCATTTACTTGTGCTAGCCTAGACTACTACCTCCAAATGCTCGCAACTACAACATCGAGCTGAAATTACTAATTAACAAACCCAAATTAAATAATTAACCATTAATCAAATAAACATAATAAAAAATAATTAAAGTGGGTAATCTAATATCATAACATGACTCTCCAAGATCCTAAAGGTGGAGGTGGAGGCGGAGGCGAAGGGTATGGAGTTAAGGCTCATTAGGCGGGCCGGGCGAAGTCGAGCGGTGTCGGGCGACACAGCTCGGACCGCCCTAACGGCGGCGTCGGAATTGAAAAACTCGCCGGCTTGGTGGTTCTTGAGGAAATTAGTCCGTTCCCCATTCATAAGTGGGTTGTCCACCCGAACCAATTATATTAAATTATATTATATTAAAAAAAAAACTGAAATTACTAATTAACAAACCCAAATTAAATAATTAACCTAATCAAATAATTAAAAAAATAATTAAAGTGGGTAATCTAATATCATGCTTGTTAAATTGGATAGAGAGGTCTTGATCCTAAAGCTGAAAAGTCTGAAGCACACATCTTGACAAAATGCCTAGCAATTAGTGGGCAAAAAGCAAGCATGCAAAGAAGCAGGAGGAGGAGAAGAATAGGTCAAGCGAAGAATTAGCAAATTTCGGTCGAAAACCAAAGTTGTTTTGCGTCAAAAGCGGAGCTTTCAAGAAATCCAGGAACCCATTAAATGGGTAAATGGGTGGGTCGGATCGGGTTTGGATCGGGTCGAAAATGGGTTGATCCATATTTGACTCATTTATCCCGATTTGATCCATATTTATGTAGTGTAAATCAAGTGATCCATACTCAACTCGACTCGCATTGCTAAAAGCTATTAATATTTTAGGAAAACCCACCTCTATTATATGCTAATTGGATTAAATCTTAAATTAAATTAAAATAGTAAATATAATAAAAAAAGTTAAAAAAAAAACCTATCAATTGAAATATTTATAAAGAATTAGACCATGCACATGCTTCTCTTTTTGAAGTGAACATACCATTAAATAACTATAACATGAAATTTTTTTAACTAAACCTATTAACTAAACCTAAAAAAGGTCATTTTTATGATTTTTTATAAAAGAATAAGTATTGTTAAAACATTTTTATGTAATACAAAATTTTTAAAATTTTTATAATACAAATTTAATGGAAATTTTTTAAAATTCTTTTAAATTATTTTTAAAAATCAAATTTTTAATATTTTAAATAATAATTTTAAATTATTTTTATTTTTTAAAAATATAATTTTTTAATTTTTAATAATTATTTTTTATTATTATTTTATTTTTTTTATTATTCTTCTTCTTCTTTGGTTCTAGCCATCATGGCTGGCGATCGGTCCACAAGCGAGATTGATCTTGTCGGCGTTGGGTTGGGCTCGATCTCGTTAGCATTGGGTGGGGCTTGATCTTATTGATCCAACGAGGCCAAGGCCTTGCCCAACGCCGGGGAGCTCGAGTCTTGCTAGTTGTCGGCAAGGCTCGAGTCTCACTAGATTTGGCAAGGCCGAGGCTCCACCGGTGTCGAGCAAGGCTCGATCTCGTCGATCTGGCGAGGCCGAGGCCCGCTTGATGTCGGTGAGATCGAGTCTCGCCAAATCCGGCAAGGCCAAGGCTCCACCGACGTTGGATGAGGCTCGATCTCGTCGATCCGGTGAGGTCGATGCCTCGCTTAACATCGGTGAGCTCAAGTCTCGCCAGATTCGGTGAGGCCGAGGCTCCACCGGCGTCGAAGTGGGGCTTTGGCCTCGTTAGATCGACGAGGTCGAGGCTTTGCTCGACACTAGCGAGCTTGAGTCTCACTAGATCCGACGAGGCTCAAGCCTTGCTAGTTGTTGGCAACCTCGAGCTCGCGTGCCGGCGACCTTAAGCCTCGCCTAGCCTGTCAGTTGGCCACCAGCTAAGGAAGGAAGAAAAAAAAAAAGAAAGAAAATTAAAATATGCAAAATAATTATAATTTCTTTTTTTATAAAAAAACATTTTTATAAAGTTAAAGAGGGAAGGCCATGGGTTCAAAGTAAGTTTCCTAATAACTCATTCGGGCTCTTTTTTTTTTTTTTTTGTGCTTTACTTTTTCAGATCCATTTTTTACTTATATTTAACTTTCATTTAAGCTAACCAATTTAACTAAAAATGGGTCATAATATGGGTTTATGACACATTTTGCTAGCTCTAGCAGGTTCGTCCGTCCATCCCTTTCTCTATTCGGCCCTTCGAAAAATTGTCGTTGCCCTTGATAACAGCAACTTGTGGCTTTTGACTTATAATTAGTTTTACATTTTTTCACTTTCAACATTATGTTTTGATTTCTAGTTCTTGTAGCTTTTGGTTTCTATTCATGGCGGGATTTAGAAAATGATATTATTATTGGTGAGATTGGTTCTATGGATCCACCTGGAAACCGGACAAGATCGGCGATCCAATTTCCAGGTGGATCCATGCAACTAATGGGTGAATCTTGATTCTAATTTTTCGAATCGATCCTTAGCGGGCGATTTTTGATTCTAGGTCGGGAACCGCCCGCCTGAACCGTGCACACCCCTTCATGTCCTTTTCTCATCACTACTGGAAATTGTTGGTAAGCTATAATGTTCGCCAATTTTGTGCAAGATAGGTGTGTCTCTCATGTGCTTTTGAGATAACTTATTGGTTTCTTTTACAGTTGAGACACTAGAACATAAGGGAGAGCTACCGCTCACTAAGGATTTCCTCAAGGATTGTGTGGAACGTTTCTCTGTTCCTTCAAAATGATTTGGAGCAATTGCACAGACGTTTGTTTCAAAGCATCTTAATATAGTTGATTTGCTGACAGAACAACAACCTTGGTCGCAGCGTAAGCAAAGGTATTGGTCTTTTAGGCTAGTGTTACTTCTTGATGTTCTTTTCTTTTAATGGGAATGTTATGTTCGGGCATTATTTTTCTCCTAGTCATTCTCAAGAGATTGTGGCTAAGTTGTTAGCTGATTGAGGGGATAAACTATCTAAAGCGGGGAAGAATGGTTAATAATTGGATATGGGTTTCAAAATTGTTGATAAGTGGTAGCAAATGACAACTTGCAACTATTTCCACTATTTCCAACTGCAATCTACGGCTTCCCTCGAGTGCACTCAAAATCATTAACAACTTCAGAGTTGCGCATTTTTTTTGCTTGTTTTTCATAATGACTAACAAATTTAGACAAAGTCATAGTTTTACATGCCATATTTTAAAATATATTATTTATGCTCTCACTTTTTTGTATGGATATGATTCCTACGGAAAAAGTATCTCGGCCAAACACGACACATTTTATGACGGAACTAATACATGTTCAATCACTTGTGGTCCCCCAAGCTCCATTCTTGACACATATTTTTGAATATTCTCTATTTCTAATTTAGATTTACAATGATATAAAAGCTTATACTAATATTTATCGCGAAAACCCAACTTTTTAAGAAGATGCCCAATATGATGTGTAGTATTTTTCCCAATATGCCATACACAAAAATGGTGATTAATATTTGGAAGAATAGTCTTAATGACTTTCGTTATGGCATGATCTTGATTAGTGAAAATGGTTTTGGGTGCTTTATTACCAATTGCCTCTAGAAAATATTGAAATGCCCAAACAAAAGTGCGAAAAACGTCATAGACCTTTTTGTCTTTATGTCGATTTAGTCATAAACTTTTTTTTATATTGATTTAGTCAAAACCTTTTTAAGTTGCGCCAATTTAGTCATTTTTAATTAATTTTGGCTGGCTTTTGTCGACTGGACACCGGTCAGCTGACATGGCTTGATCGATGCTAACATGAACAATTTATAATAATATTTTAATATTTTTGATTTTTTTTCTCTTTTATTTATTATTTATTGTTTCTTTTTTCATTTTTTTTTCTTCCCTCTTCTTCCTCTAGCTGGTCGCCAAACCTCGACGACTAGCCAGAGGTGACAGCCAACAAGGTTGACCTTGACCTCGTCGGATTCGGTGAGGGTTGAGCCTCGCCCATGGCCGGCGAGGCTGGACCTTGCCAGATTTAGCGAGGGTGAGCCCCGCTAGCTTAGCGCGAGGCCAACTCTCCTCGCTCTATTCCTCGATCCCAATCTCACCCTAGAAATTTCCTCCCTCCGCTCGTCGTTGTCGTCTATAGGGTTTTATGGGAACTTGGGGGTGTCCTTATTCGTGCAACTCTGCCCCAGATTTTCGCCTTGTTCCCCTGCGGCGATGATTCCATCGGGCGAGGCTCGACCCTCGCTGCCCAGGCCGCGAGGGCGGCCTCGCGTTGGATGGCGAGGCTCTCGACTTGGACCTTGCCGGCCATTGCCTCTAGCTGGTCGTCGAGGTTTAGCGACCGGTTGGAGGAAGAAGAGGGAAAAAAAAAAAAAATAAAAAGAAAATAAAAAATAAATAAAACATAAAAAATTCAAAAATATTAAAATATTATTAAAAATTGTCCATGTCGGCGCCGATCAGGTCATGTTAGCCAGCCAGCATCTAGTCAGCAAAATCTGTCCAAAATTGATTGGAAAGACTGAATTGGCACAACGTAAAAATGTTTAGGACTAGATCGGCACCAAAAAAAAGTTTAGGACTAAATAAGCACAAAAACAAAATGTTTATGACTTTTTTGACACTTTTTCCCAATAAAAATGCACAACCAAAAATGACATTCTTCCAATGATATTTAAGCCAATGAAAATATCACATATCATATTGTACTTATTTGGTGGATCTAGTGAGGCTTGGGATGTAGTATTGAACTCTGGTGGAGGTGGTGCATAAGAAACCATGAACTGGTATTTATCACACTCATCGAGAGTATCAATGGAGGAATCTCCGTTTAAATACTTTTGGTACACCTTATCCTTTGGCCTTTTTCGTCGAGGTGGATGTCTTGCAAGAGGGTCTACCTCGTCAGGAAAATTTGTACAATAGGAACATTGGCAAAAATGATCCCAAAAACAATGACCATAATTGTCTTTATAGTAATGGACATGATGTCCATCACTATTGAAGTGTCGAACAAGCTTTTTTGGATCTAGCTCGGAAATACATTCAGAAACACATGGTTCGATCATGAAGAGGGTCTGGAAGATAGAAAGACTTTCTTCCTTTTCCTTGCCAAACTTGATGGAAACAGTTCCATCTTTTTTCCGTACGAACTTTGTGTCTGTAGACTGGAAATGCTTGTTATGCTAGTGTAGCTTTTCGTAGTTGGTGATCCAAGTCTTTGGAAGGAGCTTGGCCAACATATCCTTTGGGATCTGTATGAGAACATGAATGTAGGACGCCTGATCATTTTGCATAGAGATGAACAGCGCATCTTCATTACCATTGTTGAAGGTGAGGTTAAGAGCATGGTTCTGTATTCGATAAACCATTTGGTAATGTAAAGTTGCAGCTACAGAGTCAGCAGTTTGAGAGGCTCCAGTGAGCTAGATTTGAACTTTTAGAAAAGAGAGTAGTTGGGGGTCTGAAAGAGCGATATTGAAGTTTGGATACAAAGTCACAAAGACTGTTCCAGCGTTCAAAGTAGTTTAAACACTACCAATGCAAGCATGCTGGTATTGTAAAAATCTGGTATCTAACAATGCAATTCTTGCCATGATTGGCAAACCTTTATGACCAAGAAAGGTAAGAGCTAAACGAACAGCTCCATAATGAACATGAGTATATCCCTGTTGAGCCCATTGTCTGGGGAATTCTGGAGGGATCTGAAGAGTAACAAAGTACTCTTTTTCAGTAGCAGGAATGGGATGCTGGTCGAATTTGGAGGACTGGACGTACTCCTTTACTTGCTTTGGAGTTTGGTGAATAAGTTGGCTAATGGAACGGATGGGTGATAATGACGAGTTTGGTTTAGCAAAAGCAGAGTAAGGATTCATCAGAGGAAGTTGGGTTTCAAAAATCTTGATTTCATCGCTAAGAGAAACTTCACAAAGATAGTCTATCTTAGAAGCATTAGAAACACGAAACTCTGGAGGGGTTGAAGATGAAGAAGAAGGAGCAAGAGAAACGGGTGCTTCGAGCATTTCTGGTTGTGTAGACTTTGGTTGTGTGGTCATGATGTGAAAAGATCTTTTCAGTATTGGATTTACTTTTCAAGCGCATGGAATGGATAATCTTAAAAATGAAACAATGGTTCTGATACCATGAATGGACCTAGACTTAGAATCATGGAAGGAGAGTAAATTTCCTGCAGGTATGCATCCCACAATGAGCGAACAACTCCCGTTCAAGTCCTTCAGAGACAACCTTTTAGCATAAAACTACTCAGCCCTTTAGTTCAGAGCCTAGAGACACTCAGAGATGCCATGATGGAAACGTTTCTAACCTACCAAGCTGCATTTTTGAAGGATCTTACCAGGCTAGAGAAAAAGAGAAATTTAGAAAGCCATGGAGAGGTTTTTCATAAAGCACACACTTTACTTCAGGGGACTCTGCTTAGCACAATACACCCTCCTTGCCTTATATAGGCAAAATGAGGTCACAAACCAACAAACAAGGACCAAGCTCATGGGTTCGGATATAAACAGAGCCACTGGAAATTTCCGGAAGGGAATTATTCGCACACTATGAACAGTAACTGTACTGTGAACAGTACCTTCCCTAACCTAGTGCTACAATAAAAGTGAACGGTGACTTGCTACAGTGAAATTGTACTCACTCAGCGGTCTTGTCCGTCACGAGCATTATAGCTACAAACTAAGTCATCTGAGCTGTCTTCTAGGAGATATGCCTCGTATTTCTGTTCAAGGGCTTCAAGGTCTTCAGGTGAGAGGATTTGATTTAGCCTTTTTGATGAGAATGCTTGTTCATGAGCCCAATGGATAGCTTATTCTTCTGCCCAGTATGTATTTTCACTTGAAGTGTTGGTAGGAATGCTTGGCTAAGGCCAATTGGATGGCTGTACATAAAAGAATGCGTCCATGTTTTGGAATGAGGACGAAGATCCCTGTTCGTAGGGATTCTAGGATAGAAGACCTCCAAAGCATGCATAGAGGTCTTGAGTAGACTGGACAATGTTATATTCGCTTGTCATTTCATGCTCTTGGGATGATGTAGCTTGTCTGTATTGCCTGAGTGCTTTTTTAGCTTTTGGTGTTAGGTCATAGTGATCCCACGTAGTGGGTACATTATTCCAAACATCTTCATGAATGGTCTTGTTTTCTTGGCATAAGATTCTCTGGAGTTCTCGGTACTCGTGTTCACAAAATTTAACAGATCTTGGATAAGATTTGTGAATCCGAGCTTCTTGGCTGTTCAAGTGAGGTTTATAGGATGTGGTTCCTATTTGTAGTGGGGCATCGAGAATATTGCCATTATTTCTGAAAAAATGCCATGGACGTCTGAAAAAGGGGATAGTATGGATTTCAGGATTTGGTATCATGGTTCTCAGTTTTTTTTCCAAGATTTGTTTCTAGTAAGTAGGAGAATAGAACCAGTTAAAAAAGTCTAAGAGATTTTTATCACATTCTTTTTCAACATTTATTCCAAGTAAAAATATCTTTGTGAGGTTGGCAATGAATATTCTAGTTGGAATTTCAAAAGTTATTAAGTACTTATTGGTTAAGTACCATAATAACATTTTGAGTTGATTGAAGAAATCATCTTCCTTTCGATAAGATGATGAATGAATGGATAATTCATATTTAATCTAAAAGGATAAAGAATTGAACCTCAATTAAATCTGAATAGGTCGGTGTGACATTGCCACATGAGGTTGTCCATGTTTTCAGCAAGACTATATTATGGATTTGTTAAATAATCTCCTGGGGATATTTCCAACTTGGCAAATCTTTGATTTTCTCGATCTTGTATTTCACGCCATAGTTGAGCATATGAAAAGCAGGCCTTTTGATATACATGTTGATTTTAGCTGGAGCCTTTGGTCTTGAAAGGAAATCAGCAAGCATATTCTTTTTTCTAGGAATGTGTTTGGTTTCAAAAGAGTATTTTGAAAACCATTCAGCCCATCGAAACAATTGAGAGTTTGGAATCTGTTTCTATTTAAACTTGGTCATATGAGGAAAAAATGCTATGTTTAATTCTACTAGGAAGTGATGGCCAATGAGATGAAACTCAAACTTTTTTATTCCATTTTTTACTGTCAGGATTTCTTTAAAAGTGGAATGGTAATGCATTTCAGCTTGAGAAAACTTTCCACTTTTGTGAGCATAGAGGTGTCTCTTACCATCAATTTCTTCAAAGAGGATGACTGCCCAGTATTCATCACTAACATCAGTTTGAAGGATTCTTTTCCCTGTTAATGGTATTTACAGTGGTGGGAGATTCTGCATAATCTCTTGAAGCTCAGCGACTGCTTTAGTCTGAGTTTTTTTTTTCGCAAGGTGGGGATTCTTCTTTAGCATAGATTGCAAAGGAATCAGGAGCTTTGCAATATTTGGGGCAAAACCCCTAAGATAATTGATTATCCCAAGAAATTGCTGAACTTGTTTTGTTGTGAAGTTTTCTTTTGGAAACTTTAATAATTCTTGAGTAATATGTGGCTTTGGATAATATGTACCTTTATTAAGGTGCATAACAAGAAATTCAATCTCTGTTTGGGCAATATTTATTTTCCTTTGAGAAAGCATAATGCCATGCTTTTTCACAATTTTTGCAAATTGCTCAAGGAGTTGATAGTGTGATTGTTCATCAGGACTGTAGAGTAGAATATCACCGATGTATACGGCTGCACTTGATAAGATTGGTTGGAAAATACGACACATGGCCTTTTGGAAAAGGGATGGTGCTACCTTTAGACCAAAAATAAGAACTTTTCACCGGAAGTGCTGGTTCGGGATACAGAATCATGTTTTGGATCTGTCTTCAAGATGGATGCTCAATTGCCAAAATTCGGCTTTTAGGTCGAATTTGGAGTAAATGTGTGCTTTGGTTAAACCAGTAAAGAGAGAATCTCTGGATGGTAAAGGGAATTTATCATCTTGGAGAAAAAGGTTGAGAGGTTGATAGTTGATTACCAGCCTCATCTTTATCCTGTTTTGCTTAGCACGCTTATTGACATAAAAAGCTTCATAAGCTCATTGAGAATTGGAAATTTCAATAAGGCCTTGTTGCAATAGTTCTAAGCATTCCCTTTGAGCTAAAGCCAAGTGTTCTGGCTTTATTCCCATATGACTCGCCTTTGTTGAATTTATATCTTCATTTTTTTTAAAGGAAGGCGAACAAATAACTCTGGATTTTCTCATAAAGGATGGGAACACTTCTAAGCGAATTCTGAATGGGATTCCGAACAAGATTCTAACAATTTTTACATGATTGAATCTAACAGACTCATATAGATGGGAAAGAGTCTCTAAATATTGACAAACTCAGATAATTGATCTTTATATCTAAGATATTTTCAAAGAATGATGCGAAGCTAAGAGATTTGAGTCATGATATCGCACCAAATTATCAGATCTTTATTGGGGAGACTAGATCCAAAGATTTTGGTAGTTATGGAACACTGAAGATAAAACTAGACAGTTATTAGAGTGATTCTAACATTCGTGGAGAAAGTATCTCTTGAAGCAGAATTGAAATATCGGATGTAAGGAGTTCAGAATTCTTCAGGGAGAACTTTGGTGTCCAATATTGAACAACTTGCTCCTGTGTCAATGAGAGCAACAACAGTGATGGGTTTGACAAACTTTGAAGTGAGGATTTTTATAGGGAAATGGAGATAATGAGTTTGACTTGAGAATATGTCAAAATTTGATTTTGAAGATGTGGGGGATATGTGTAAAATATCTTCAGATTCTAAATCTCACTCACTCTCACTGGAAGTTTGGTAAGAGGGAATGACACAAAAAGTTTGTTCAGATGGTTCTTCATCAGCAGAGAATAGAGATTCAATATCATAATTTTCAAGAGAAATACCTGTTTCATTCTCAATGTGATGAATTAGACGATTCTGACCTTTTCTCGCTTAGGGATAGTTTTTGGCAAAATGCCCCTTCTGGTTGCAAATGTAGCAACGATTTGATTTCTTGTGCCATGTGCGATCCTTTCTTTTACGCAGGTATCGTCATTTCTTCTTTTTCTGGAAATGCTTGGAGCCATGTTTGGATTTCTTTATCCAAAACTTCTTATAATGTTTTTTCTTCTAGGAATACTTGCCACAAGTACCATCACAGTCTTGCTTGGAACATTTGATTTTTAACTTCTAGCGAGAACAAGCTGATTCAAGGCGCTTGTCATCTATGATGTAGGTACGGACCATCTGGCGCTTTAAGCATAATTCTTCTAAGTATAGATGGACTTCTTGCTGTATTTCTCCCAAGGGAATATCCTGTACTCTCCTTTGTTTTCCAAAAAAAGATCTTTCAACCATTTGAGATAATTCTTTGGGGATGGAGGTAAGGAAAACATGCTTCAAATTTGGATCCGCTCCAATATGATAAAAAAGCTGAAGCATCACTCGATAATGCTTATCAAGATGTTTCTTCTAGAGGAAGTAGCATTTTCTTTCAAAAAATTCTCTTCTTTTGATTTCTATGAGATCAGTGGGTTTTCTCATAAAGACATGATATAAGAGAGTGATGGCATGGCTGAAGTTAGGTGACATCAAAAAATGAATCTGGTCTTGTTCCAAAATTGATTGCCACCAAAGTTTGAGACTTCTTGTGAATCTCGTAACAAAGTTGTAAATGACATCATTCTTATTATGGTTGGTGATGGACTGGGTATTTAACCAAGTATGAAATTCTTCGAGTCTTTCTGGCCATTTATGATAAGGAATATCATCGATGGTGAAGAATTGTTTTGATGCTATGGACACATGCCGAGCAGGATTGCTTGTCTGACCATTTTCTGGATCAGAATAGTTTGATTCCATTTCATCATCTGGAGGATCATCCATGAATATTGATGAAGTTACCGATGCTATAGGGAGAGAATCAATTGAAGGAATCAAGAAAGATGAAGAGGAGGAAAGAGATACTGAATCTGATTTAGTCTCAGGAGCAGTTTGCTCGATTGGAAACAGAGACTGTTTTTTTGGAATGGCAGAATCAGGCTGTTGGGTAACAGGATCAGGTTCTTGAGTACTCAAATTTTTTAGAAAAGATTCTAATGGATTAGATAACATCATCAGATCTGGCCTTTCTCTGGTAACAATCAAACTTGATTCTGTGGGAGGTATTTTTTCTTTCCCTTTGTCCTTATGCAGGGCTTTGAGGCGATTTCGTATTTATGTCATATCTGGTTCTCTTCTGTAGGGATCTTCTGGAATAGTGGCAAAAATAGAAGTCTGTGGCGATGGAGGTAAATACCCGGTTCTAACAAAAGGTGCCAATGGATTGAAGGGCCTAAATCTTCATTCTTCAAGAAGTTGAATTTGCTTCTTGAGCTTTTCCGTTTCTGGCTTTGGGTTTTCAAGATAATGATACCCAAGATATTGTCCTGATTCCAAGGCATGAAGTCTTTTTTGGAACTCAGAAAGTATCTTTTTGGTACTTTCATCATACCTTTAGAGATCTTGTTGCACATTTTTAATTTTGGAATAAATTGCCTTAAAGGCATTGTTTTGTGCCAAAAGAGTCTCTGATTGCCAATTTAGAACAGCTTCAACTGCAGGAATCTTTCTCTGTCTCCCATGTTCATCCACATCAGTGGGGGTTGCTATTTTTGGAGCATGATGATATCTATTTAGTGGGTCAATGAATTCATCGGGAGCAGAAAATGATAGTTTAAAACTTTCTCTGACAAGAGGGGGAAAGTCAGCATCATGGAACATGGCAATAGAATAAGTGGGTGGTGTTTTTGCTAGAGTCTCAAGTGGGTAAGAATGTTTCTTAGCCCATTTTAGGATTAGCTTGTAAAACGGAGAGAGAGCTTGCTTTTTCTGAGAAGAGAGATCTTCAAAACTTTCATAGTCTAGTTTGGATATACCATCAGACTAGAAAAAGTTGATTAATCTCTATTTATTATCTAGTTGAAATGTAATTCAATTTGATTGTAAGCGATTAAAATGGTTAATAAAATTTTGACAATCATCTACACTAATCAAGTTCATTCTCTTCAATTGTAAAATTTTTGGTAATCACGTAAAATAAAGCCAATATTCTCCTATTCACCTGCTTCACCACTAAGGTATGAATATGCTTTTGTAGCCCTTATACCAGCTCCAGTCATAGAAGTCAAAATACTTTTATTAGTATTCGTCATGTGTCGATATAATTGTATGAAGTGTTTCTGCTTATCATCGATGAAATGATGATTATGAACACCTTAAATTTGTCCACTATCCATACTCCATTTTTGATCTTGAATTTTATACGAGCTTAATATCTAATTCTCTTCACGGTCCTATAAACATGTCTTTGTTCATGAGGTGAGATAAGTGGAGTGTCATTCACAATTACAAAGAAATGTGCATATTCGTAATGTTCATTTATTATTGTTAGCCTTTTGTCATTTTCTCACTCCAAATCATTTGGAAATTGCATATGCATTGTATGTCTTATATGTTTTATCCTCATTAGCAAATGACATACCGATTCTAAATTGAAATTCTTTATCAACATTATGCATAATGATATTATCCTCTATGGCTTTTACAATTTTTTGAAAGAAAAAATCTAATCATTTAAAGAAGGCAAATAAAAGGAAAACTAACTTTAATTCTAAAATGATGAGTCATATCCATTTATCCTTATAAAGTCAAGCTAGTAGCAGAGTACTCAAAACAATATGTCGAAAATTGTACAAGTGTAAGTTAATGACTTCAAAAGATTGTGAACTATGCATATTTCAGTCATAGTAGAAAATGACATACCCACTTATTTACAAGACACTCATAGTTTTGTTCTCACTCTTAGTTTTGCAGCCAGTATGAACTTTACTTTCTCCAACTGCAAGCTCAATATACCACCATAAACAAGCTTGCCATTATATAATGAATTTAGCAGGAGAGTTTCCAAAGATACAACCCACGATAAAAAAATTCAGATTTAGTTTCACACAGTTAAAGTATCTTACGCTAAATAGTCAATAGCTCCAAAAGCAAATAAATGGAGCCCCACATTGAACAATTCGGCAAAAAAAAAAAAAAATCTAGACAAATAGCCCAACTTTGTCAGAACCCATCAAAGACTTTTGAGAGAAGGGAAAAAAGAAAACTTACAAGACAATGAGGAAAGAGAAATGAACTGTTAGCAATAATCGTTACATAAGAACTTAAGATGAATATTGATACGAAAGTATAAATCAAATCCATCATTCTAGTCAATGTTGACACAAACCAGAGTAATTCCAAGCTTAAAGACCAATGTAAATGCTAAAGCAAGAAAATGTAAAAGCTTAGAATAAAAGATAATCCTACCTGCTTTGATGAGAGTTTGCTACTTTATCTAAGACTTTTAGAAGTGATGCTACTCAATGCCAATACTTGGTCCATATGGGAATGTAAAAGTAATTTCGAGAAGAACGTAAACTCAAAAAGGTAATTGTACATTCAACTTCATGAATTCAAAAGCATGACATTCGCTAAAAAAACTATAAAGGAAAGTATCAAAGAAAACAAAACCATAGAAGGAATTCAAAAGGATAATGAAAAACAAAGAATGCACTCTTATAATCATTGTGCTGCGACAAAAATGAGCTGATCATGCAATTGTTCTTTTGGATTGAATCCTTTATGGTAGAAATTTGGGTGTCTTGCACACAAGTTATTATGAAAATTATTATTCATGAGAGCGAGTTTACCTTTTAAAACTTCTCCCAAAATCTACATCATATCAAACAGCCTTGTCCAAAACAACAGTTATTGCTCAAAGCTGAAGTTATTAGGAAGAAGTACATAAATAAAAGTGACTTTTAACCAAATGAACAATCGACATACACTTCTCTTATTCTAAAGTTTCCAGCCCTAATAGCATAAGAGAAGGCAATTCGGATAAAATACCTTGTTGGCCATTTCACTTGGATGTGCTGCATATGCTTCTTTATAAGAAACAGCTTTTCTAACATGCTTTCCCCAACCAAGAGCCGCTTTCTCCTCACTTTGATATTTCTCCCATTTACAAAACACAAGTGATCATAAAAAAGCATTAAGAGCAAGAATCTTGAAAGATGGAGGCTCATATTTTCCCATTACTTATAGTTACAGAACAATCATTTTGATAAAGGATTTATTCCACCTACCAAAGAAAAGGAGAAAGGATCCATTCCTTTTTCTTTTCTTTTTCTTTTCCAAATGATAAGTATTGATAATCTAACGTTAAAAAACTAGGTGGTTATTTCTTCAAAGCAACCAGAAGGGTAACAGCTATTAGCACAGTAATCACCACCCATTTCAAGCCATTCTCATCACCATGACAAAGTTTAGTGACATCACATATTTAATGCAGTTGTGGAGAGCAAAGATCAAGTTATAATTGACATAATGTGAGTGCATGACATATGTGAAAATGATTCAAAGTGCAAAACGTCACAAGAGCATTATAGTTTTCACATCGACAACAATCCCGGCACTAAAGAATGATTACTTCATCACCAATTGTAACTTCACGGAGAGTGAGAATTATAAATTATTCCTAGTAACTGAAGAAGCACCCTTACCAAAAGGATGAAGAAATAAACCATGAGATAGAAGTAATAGCTAATTACAGGGAGCTCAAAGAAAGTCAAAGACCTCTACAAGACAAGGGGAGAGATGCCTCAATTTTATTTGTTGCTAGGACTTGGTCCAAACATTTTGGCTCCTAGATATATACATTTCTATCTAGTTAAAAAGAACAAAAAAAATTATTTTGTCCCAATGAAAAAAACTAAGCTCAACAATCATGCCACCTTTTTTGAAGAATTAGACAGTATTAAAGGCAAATAAGAATGAGTAAGGAAGGAAAAAATTGAAAATTAACCTATATTACCTCACTCGGAGGAGTCTGTCCCATTCATTTATTCAGGAACAGTAATAACACTATCCTCTTTCTTCACAGAGTTTGCAACACATCAATCGAGCATGAGGCAATTGTGGAGAAAGGAGTTCAAGGTACACATTTGGCCTGTATAAGCTTTTGAGAAGAGATTGTCTTACATGGAGCATTATTCCCTAAAACAAAAGGTGATTGTTGTAAACAAGAGATTCTCACCATCAAAATATGAAAAAGAATGTCATGAGTTTTGCTGAGAGTCCACCATGGCCAACACATCTCGAATGTTATCATAGCGGATTAGAACTTTGAAAAAATTTGAGAACCGACCTCAACCAACTCGGTTCCCGATTCCTAAAGAAGAAGAAGGTAGGTTGGTTCTTCTATCAATTATGGAATTGGTTGTTTCAAATCTAGACTGATTTTAGGGTGATCGATTTGGTTTCGTTCCAAAAATAAAGAACCGATTCTAATATGGTAGGTTCAAGGTTCTAGATTAGTAATATACTTACCCTGAAACTGATTACCTCAAGTTAGAAAATCATGAAAAATTGTTCAAAAGGTCCTAAACTAATTGTACAATAATCAATTTAGTTTTAAATATTTCAATTGTGTTAATTTATTTATAAACATTTTGACAATTCGCCAATTTAGCACTTCTAGAAAATTTTGGTCAAAAACTACTAACGTGGATGTTGGTCTCTTATGTGGCATAGCTGATATTGATATAGACAATTTTTATCTAACTTTTTAAAAAAATTGAATATTTTATATGTGCTTTTCTTCTTCTTTCTTTTTTTTTTTCCCCTACTAGTCTAGACTCGGCAACCCTTGCTGGCCCAATGGCAAGGGCCATGATGCCATCACTGTGGTTAACAAGGGTGGCGTGGCTTTTGCCGAAGTTTTGGGGGGTCATGGATACTGTGAGAAAAAAGGAGAAAAGAAAGAAAGAAAATAAAAAAATCAATAAAAAATTCAAAATTTTTATAAAAAAGATTGCAAAAATTGGAGGTATTAGTGCCACCTACCAGCCATTCCATGTAAGATGATTGATGTTCACGTCAACAATTTTTGACCAATGTGAGATCTAACAAAATCACTACACAAATTTTTTCCTCAAAGCAAAAAAGAAAAAAAGAAAAAATCGATACTTGATCGAATCAACGTAGAAATAGTTAATATTCAAACGGTCGATAGAAACTCACCGAAGTCTAGATTTTATACGTGTGTGCTGCTGACAGAGGAGTAGTCATTAAGCATGCTTAGTTAAAAGTAATCTACTTTTTTTACAGGATGGCAGGGCCGATATCGCTCTTCGGAAGCTCCTTTTCTTCATGTTGGGTGGTATTCCCCATCAGACTGCTTTCAAAGAAATCTATTTTCTTGTCGCCGACCGAGAAACTCGAATGTTAGTACAGGCTCTTAGTAGGGAAAAAGTTGAGGCTTAGCCAAAAACATGGAGATAAAACTTCTTCTTGGCTCCGATTATTATTCTCATTGTCGTTGTTAATGCTGGCAACATCGGAAACGCAGCACGACGAGACCATGGATGGTACTAGCAGCAATGGATCGATGATGATTGGAGGAGATTTGGGGTTGAAGAAATCGAACATCTCCATGGGTTTTTCGCTTTCTTTTGATTCATGTTATTTCTTTTTCTAGAGACGGCACAAAATTAGAAGTGTGGAAATCCCATAGATTTTAAGGTCATGAATCGTTGAGACTGATCAAACTACAGTTGCACAAAATCAAGTTGTGAAGTGCGCACTGCGACAGTACAAAGTATCTCCTAATTTGGATTGGATTAGGATAAAAAGAATCAAAGAAAGTGCGATGAGTGCGTCTTTGTGGTGGGAGGAGATAAGACTGTATGTTGTTTCCTAAAATATGATAATTTTATATAACTAAGTACAAAGTTATTAATCCATGTGGTTCTCTAGTATTTCTTAAGAAAACGTATTCGATTAGGAATTAATTGAATATATTAGTCCTTCCCAAGTTGATCGAGGTGACACACGACATGTCTATATATCAAAGACACGTCTCTAAGCATATTTAATTAAAAGAATTCTAATTTTTTACTAGAGAGAGCTGGGCGGGTTCCTCCTCCAGATCATGGTCGGTTTTCGAAAGATGTAAACGTCAAACCTTTATGGTTTGATTGAAGAGGAAAAACATTAGAGAAGCCTATTGGAGGGGTCATCGCCTCGTTTTGCACTGCGTTGACAGTTGACACCTTGTTCGCTATGTGACGTGTGGAACGGGTCCGGCCTGCAGGATGATAGTGGTAGTCGGGCCCGACCGATCATCATCGCTTTTGTCGATTGTGCTTTAAGGGGGAAGGTTCCATTGGCGCTGATGGATTTTTTCCTTTTGATGGGCCTGAGTTGGCCCATCCGCCCATGTTGGGCCCAAAAGGCCTGGCCCGTGAGTTGAGGGCCCATGGAGGAAAGTATTAAAGATAATGGGAAAATCTTGGAGGCGGTTAATTGATGAGAGGTTACGTATTTTGGAACAAGAGATTATGCTTTCTCTGTTTTACGTGACGCCGCTTTCTCTCCTCTAAAGAACAGTGTCCGGCCTCCTCTTTGAATCACAACACCGGGGTTTAGTCTGTGGAAACAAGGTACGTTCGATTATGTGATGTGCCTTAGGATCGGTGATTTATGATTTTCCTAGGCTCGCTTCTACTACGTTTGTGTTCGATTCTGTGTCGAATCACTGTTTTGGGGATTTCGTTTCCCGAATCTTTTCCCAACATTAGTATCAGAGCGTCTTGATCATATTTCCCGATTACTATTTACGTTTATAAACAAGGTTTGATTAATTTTCTCCTTAAACATCACTGCTGATTGATTTAGAGACGGAAAAATCCCAACACTGTACTGTTCCCCCCTAGTTTTTGGTTTTTCCGTAGATCAAATTGCGTTTCTGATTGCTTAGGGTTGAAGTGCTCAGTGATATGAGAATTTCAAGTGGTGGCTCGCCGCTGGATGCTATCGGATGTGCCGTCACGCGCGGCCGATGTGTTCGGCTTCGTCGGCGCGTGCAACACACTCACGCTATAACAGCATGCGCGTGCGGCAACTGCCTACGCGTGCAAGGCACTCGTTGGCTGACGTCATCGTGACATCGGCCGGCGGTTGCCCACGCATGCGCAGGGCACGTGCCAACCCGACTGGCCTCACCGGTCCGATCGGACCGACCTGACCCGACCCGTTTGACCCGGCGGACCCGTTGACTCGACTACTCATTTGTTGATATGCATTGACCATTGTTGACCTACGTTGACCGTTGACTTTTTTTTTTAAAAAAAAAGGAAAAAGGAATGTGTTTATTTTTCAAGTATGTTTATGTGGATTATATGTAATCCATTTTTGTTCTGTATTTGTTGCAAGAACAATGCCTCCCCTTCAATTGCGCACACCTATTCGCGCAATTACCAATAAACAAAAGGAAAGGCTTTGAAGGTTGATAGCCATTTGAATAATTATCGATGGGAGAGCGGCGACATAATTGATCATGTCCTTGAAGTCAACGAGAAAATACAAAATGTCATATGAAATGGTCGTCCCAAGCCATAATTTGAGATGGTGCGATTTTTTATGAACACTCTTCCATCAAAATGGCAAGGAGTGTTAAATCGCTTATGGGAAGTCAACAAAGCCACTTCATATAGGAGTCTTGTGATGGCTTTTATAGATGATTATTACCGGATTGTTACAAAGGAAAATATCAAGAAATTGAACAAGAAATGAGCTTTCCCTGTTTGTATAATGACTTGAGTTTAGATGTTTCGAATTGTCTTTCTTTTAGTAGGCCCTATGGACATATTATGTGAATATTTTTCTATCTTGTTGATGTCAGAGTAACAACTGATGTGTTTAGTTACATAATATGGAGATTTTCTTTCTTAAATTATTAATGGATGTTCAATATCGTTTGCTTCCATTTATATATTGTTGTAAATTAGTATGTTAATTTACAATTCGTTGTGAGAAGTTCAAGAAAATTTTAGTGACTTTGCTAAACTTATTTTGCATAGAAAATTGTAATAATAATGATTTCAAGTTAGGATTTTTAGTGATGATTGGAAACTCAGTGACCTCTTGATTTTGAAACCTAATTTGAAATTATTCATTAATATGATGGTTTTATGCAAAATAGATGCATAAATGATAGGCATTAATAAATTGTGCAAATATGTTTGATATTTTCAGATCAATGGCTTCAGCCACAAAGAGCATAGTCACTGAGCTTAACAAAGGTGAGAAGCTTCAATGGTGATAACTATGAGATATGACACATAAAAATCAATATGTGCTGGAAGAGCAAGAAGCACTAGAACCTCTTAACCTGATCATAATAAAATCCGAAGAAGGAAACACTGCGTAGCATAAGAGAGATAATGATGCATTTGCTGCATGGAAAAGAAAGAACTCCCTAGCTCACATTACGTTGCTAAGTAGCATGAAAAATGACGTCATGCGTGAGTTTAGGCGTTTTGAGAATGCCAAGGAAATGTGGGAAGTGTTGGTAGCTAGATTTGGTTATTACTTTGGTGACCAAACTGAGGCAGCTCACTATTAGGTTTGATTCTTACAAGAAGCCGCATGGTCAGATCATGAAACTTCATTTGAGAAAGATGTCAAACATGATTAATGAGCTGAAAGATGCTGGCCATGTCTTGACTGATGAGCAGCAAGTTTAAGCAGTGATTCATTCATTGCCTCAGAGTTGGGAGCATATGAAGGTACATCTGACTCATAATGAGAATATCAAAACCTTTAAGGATGCAGAGCGCCATCTTGAGCTGGAAGAGGACCGTCTCTTGGCAACTAAGCCAAAAACTGAAATTTATCATGCTAGTTCCAATTCACATGGAGCTTCGAGCTCCAAGCGTAAACATCCTAACTGGTTCGATAATAGGAAAGGCAAGGGAGCAAGTTCTTCAGGAAAGAAACCTAAGCTTGACCAACATGAAAGAGGAAAGCGTTCTCGAATGAAGAAACTGTCAAAGGGTGAAGTGTTTCAACTTGTAACCAGAAGGGTCACTATGCTCGTGATTGTCGTGAGCCAAAGAAGGTAAAAACCCCTTGTACTTTTGGGAACTTTGCATATATGTCAAGTTTTGTATTCTTAATTGAATCTAATCCTTTGTAAAATGTAGATTTGGGAGCAACATACCATGTAGCAAAGAATAGAGAATTTCTTTCATATCCAATAAATGTGAAAGGCATGTGGTTGTTTATTTTATTACATTTATAGATGATTATACTCGATTCGGATATGTCTATTTGATTTCTTATAAATCTAAAGCATTGAGGATTATTGTGAATTGTTGCGACCCGATCTTGCCGCCCCTCGAAATGTATCCAAGGATGGGAAAGGTCGGGTTTAGGGGTACTTTAATCACGAGAGTTTCCTCACGAGATCATGAGCTCTCCCAAGCTTATACCCCGCGTGACAGAGATTTATTTATAGGATCTAGTTGTTTATAACAACCTAAAAATATACAGGAGTCGCCACTAACCTTATTTTCGAGGGTCGGCTAGAAACCCAATCGAGAGTTAGGAGTGTTCCCTCGGTTCTTACGCAACCAGATATCTAGATTCGGGGACTTGGGTTACGCTAATATAGCTATTAGCGCCATTTCGGTACCTAAACAGTATGTTGTGTCTTTTCCTAACGTGTCCATGTATTTCTTTTTTTATATTTTCAGGATCATTATTTCTATTCTAAGTGATCATGCGTGGTAGATTACTTTCATTCTATTCTATTCCTAAAAAATGAAAAGAAAACAATCAATGAAATTGAAATTGCAAAACATTAAGTAAGTAATCAAGGAAATCTATCAAGCAGTCCTAAAAAATATAAAAGAGAAAACAATTAAAAAGAAAAGAAAGCAAACCCGCAACTCATCGGGTTTTATACAACGAATGGAACCCGAGACATATGTCGGGAAAATGGGTATTACATGAAAATGGTCGGAATGGACATCGACCTCCACCATCTTCACGCCTTCTCCATCTTCAAGATCCTAATCTAAACCTAATCTAAGAAATTTATGACTAGGTGCATACAAGTGAAAGAAACAATCATCACAACTAAGATCAAAGCAATTGGGGTAGAACCCATGTATGATTGGCTCTAAGAAAAAAAGCACAGAAATCAAGCACTTTATAAAGAGCAACATTCATGAATGGAATTTACTGAGGCGTATCAAGTTCAAGTAAAGTCAAATTCATGGCTGAAAAGCAACAATCACTAAAGCATGCAAATCAATCATAAACAAATCAAAGAATGATGCATGACAACTGATTTGTTAAGTCGCCTAATCAATGCATGAAAAATCATGAAATTTGAACATAATGTAGGGTTAAATGTGAAGAAAAAGTTTGATTTAGACATTTAACCCTAAATCCAAGTGCAAAAGGCCACACAAATCCATTAACATTGATATGTGACTTGTCATTAGGAGCAAAATGCATGACAATTTCAGTTGTGGTATATCGACTTGATGCCTAGTTTTTCCATGGTCAATGATCTTCAAATGAGGCACGCCATAAATCATTGCGAAGCTTATGATATGCTCTAAGTATGTCTAGAAAGCATCAAGCATCAAATATGCTCTTAAGGAACTTGATTGAAGACATTTTCATAGAAACACAATCAATTAAAATCACAGCAGGGATTGCACAAAACATGGATGATATTCATTGAAATGAAGACATAAAGAAAATCTATGAAAGTCCAAGTATATAGAAGGAAATTTCCCGATCATCTATCATGAGGCATCGAAGTCCTACTTTGTTCACAAAAATCTATATGAAAAACAGAAAAGAAACAGGGGAAAAATCCAACATTACAGATTGCAGCAACTCAAATGTGACTTTAAGGAAGTCATTGACCTTGCTAACGATGATCACTTGATTCAAGCTATACCTTGTTAGAAAGTTTATGAAATTTCCAATGACTCTCATGAAAGATTCAACTCCAGACAAGCATGTTCACTAACTCAAATTTGAGCATATGCATCAGGTCTCAAACATGACAGATTCTGGACCGAAGTTTGGACATGTGAAAACCATATCAAATGAGATTCAATCAAGGCATTTTACAGCTCATTGGAAAGATATTCGAACCATCTTCGACTTTCATGAAGACTTCGAACACAGAAAAACACAATAATGAGCTCATATCAAGTTATTTGCACAGAAAGTCAGATCAGCGAAAGAAACAGAACACATCAGCAGATTAGTGCTCTTTGCAAGAAGCATCAGGCAGGGCAAATGATGGCCAAATTGCAGATATAATATGTCTATGGAAAGCTTGAGAAGTCTATTACAAATCTCTAGAAAACATTAAGTCCTAATAACATCATCTACCAGCTCAGTCCAGTTAAAACAGACAATCGCAAAACAGCAAATCAACCTAAAAACTACTGCAGAATTGACAGAATTTGTAGGCGTTTTTCAGTGACGAAATGATGTCCGTTCAGGGCGTACAACATATCAAATCGAAGATCTAGAAGTGTATTTTATATGTCTAGAAGGGCTCGAAGTCAAAAAAACCTTATCTAACACCTCGTTTCAGCCAAAACAGAAAGTGATATATCAGGTATACGAATTTGCAGATCAGGGCAAATCAATTTCAATCAACTTCAAGTTCATCATCAATAATCATCAACTCATTGCAAATCATTTGGCTCAAAGGGAAGGTAAGATACAGCATCCCTAATGTGTCGCCCACAATCATTTTGAAGTAGAACTTCAATTAGTGAACTCATCATCAAATAAATTCGGTGTTTCACCCTCTCTGTGGGATATAAATCCAAACAGCTAAATGAGGAGATGAACCAAGAACTACATATCAGTTTGATTATCATGGTTGTGAACAAGTATTGCATGAAAAATATCAAGAATGCACAGAATAATCTCCTCCTCTTCCTCGGCAGACTCAACATCTCAAAGTAACATGCAGGAGAACCATTTGATATACAAAATTTCACATGAACAGAATTTGATCCACGCAAACAATCATGAACAGCATTCGACATACATCACTTATACATCTAATTAGTTCACATTTCAATCAACTATATGCAAGAAATCCAGCAAAGACAACTAACGCAATTTCGATTGAATATTAAGACGGTGGTAAACATAATGCAATAGGAACTATCGACAATGGAGTCAGGCTTTCTATTGAACAGATAGAGGGCATTTCCAGGTTATGGAGCAAATGGCGCCAAACAGAACATCCCGAACACGGCATTTATCACGAACGACATACAAGCTACAGTGACTTGGCAGAATAGGCCAATGAAAGCACGCAACCTCGGAGCTAAAAAAAATAACAAATACAAGTACAAAGTTAAAAGAGAAAGAGAGATCAAAAAAGAGAACCCGATTGAGCCAGAAACGCAGAGCCGCCGTCACCGAGGGGTTTCGAGTTTTTTTTTCTTTGGGATGAACCGAAACCTCCATACTCGGCGTGGATCCGAACCCCAATCTGGTGAGCTCGATCCAGAGAGATTCGGTTCTGTCGAGCCTTTGCACCAGAAGACCGAATTCCTCCACAGACCGTTTCAACAAGTTAAATCCGGTGCACAAGACAAAGCCGAGAGAAAATGCACGAGGTTAGAGAGATCGAACAGGAGAGGAAAATCAGGGGCCAAAAACCCTAAAGGATCGCGAGAGAGAGAGAGAGAGAGAGAGAGAGAGAGAGAGAGAGAGAAAGAGAGAGAGTGAGGAAGAGAGCTCACGTGCGATCCCCAACCGCCGGTCTTTGATTGATCGAGTGAGTGAGCGATAGCCCCAACCAGAACAGAGAGATCGGAAAAGCAGAACAAGAAGACGATTGGAAGCCGTCACCACGGCCGAAGTCGCCGATGTCGTCGATCTTTGGCCCAAACTGAGAGAGATCCGCTGAGAAACGTTCAGAACCACCAAAATCGAAAGCGATTGAAAGCCCCTTCGCGATACCCGACCATCAGTCTCCCATTTCCGAGGGTGATCTGCCGAACCAAATTCACCACCGTCGTCGCTGCGGCTGCGGTCGGCTTTTTGATGGAGTCAAATCAGGCAAGCAGAGAACTAGATTCAGCGAATAGGGAACCGCTGGTGTCGTTGCCATTGCTGTAACCGCCACCGTCTTCGCCGATGTTGCTGTGACCGAGCGAACCAGTGAAAGAATCAGAGAAGAGGGAGTCTCCGAAAAAGCGATCGTCGGGAGCTACTGGGAGAGAGGCTTCCCCTTTGTGGGAGCCGGAGGCCATGAAATCAATAGCAGACCGCCCCCATTGTCGCCACCGCGGGCCGGAGGAGAATACGTCCGCTGAAGAACCACGCGAGCTGTAACCAATTCCCCCCTTCCTCCTCCGATTCTTAGTCCTCTTCTTCTTCTTTTTTTTTTTTTTTTTTTTCGAGAGAGAGCCCGTCTGAGAGGAGAGAGAGAGCGAGTGGGAATAGCCCCGAGAGAGAGCGAGAGATCCCCCTTTTCTATTTTTTTCTTTCTTTTATTTTTTCTTTTTCTCTCCTTTTTCTTTTTTCATTTTCCTTTTATTTCTATTTTTTCTTTTTGTTTTGTTTTGTTTTCTTTGTTTTTTCTTTGTTTTCTTTTTGGCTCTTTATTTTTTTATTTTTATATTTTTGCAAACAATGGACGTTAAAAAAATGATAAAATTTTGGGTGTCAACAATGCCCTTCTTTGAGTGGGAGTTCGAAGAGGTTCCACTCAAAGATAAAATTGATACCCGAAATCTTTAGCCGACTCAACTTTAAAGATAGAAAAAGATAAAAGCAAAGATAGTTGGTCCTGATACTTACCTTTGCTCATCATGGTATCTCGAACTCTTGTTGGGGTTTATTCACTCTATCTCTGTTTCTCTCTCTCGTGGAATGGAATGAAGACAATGAAATCACTAAATGAAAAAAGAATGGTTTAAGGATAAAGTGAAATTTGGAAGATAAGGTTTAAAGATAACCCGGAACCTAAGGGATAAGGTTTAAGGATGACCTAGAACCTAGTGGTTTAAGGATGGACCCACGAACCTAGTGGTTTAGACTGAGAGAAAAGTCTCACCGTGTAAAAACGGGTTTCGAATGGGAGAAAGGTCTCACCGTGTAAAAACGGGTTTCGACTGAGAGAAAGGTCTCACCGTATATGAACGGGTTTCGACCAGGTGTGATAGTCTCACCGTATACAAATGGGTTTCGACTGAGAGGAAGGTCTCACCGTATACGAACGGGTTTCGACCGGGTGTGATAGTCTCACCGTATACAAATGGGTTTCGACTGAGAGGAAGGTCTCACCGTATACGAATGGGTTTCGACCGAGTATGATAGTTTCACCGTATACAAACGGGTTTCGACTGAGAGGAAGGTCTCACCGTATACAAATGGGTTTCGACTGAGAGGAAGGTCTCACCGTATACGAACGGGTTTCGACCGGGTATGATAGTCTCACCGTATACAAATGGGTTTCGACTGAGAGGAAGGTCTCACCGTATACGAACGGGTTTCGACCGGGTATGATAGTCTCACCGTATACAAATGGGTTTCGACTGAGAGGAAGGTCTCACCGTATACGAATGGGTTTCGACCGAGTATGATAGTTTCACCGTATACAAACGGGTTTCGACTGAGAGGAAGGTCTCACCATATACAAATGGGTTTCGACCGAGTATGATAGTCTCACCGTATACAAACGGATTTCGACTGAGAGGAAGGTCTCACCATATACAAATGGGTTTCAACCGGGTATGATAGTCTCACCGTATACAAACGGGTTTCGACTGAAAGAAAGGTCTTTTCGACCAATTATTAGTTTCAAAATTGCTGGAGAACCAATCTTGCAAAATAACATTGATTGTCAAATCCTTTCAGAGAAGATTTTAACAAAATGGGATATGATTAACCATCTAAGGGTTAAATCAAATATGCCAAGTGGAAACATCCTAATCAAAATAGGTCTTTCACACTAGCTCTCAAAAGGGCTTTTGTTCCCAACCATTGATATGGGAAAACTGTTTAAATCTTACTGGATAAATCTCACTCAACCTATATCTAAAGTTTTTGGAAACGTTCACAGCGAATACAATCCATTGATCAAAAGGTCTTTTAAATGGACCGCAATGATGGCTTGGTCATGGGCTTACACAAAGGGTATGCACTTTGAGGCCAAGAAATGAATATTCAATTAATATCTTCATCAGGTTTACAAGTCAAGAACCTTAAAGATAAGATAAGATATGATTGCTTCCACTCCTTCTAGTGGTAGCTCCTATGTGATATTCTCATTTCAACTCGAATTATCCCAATTGGAAGAGACTTCGGATAAGGGTTGTAGTGTCGGTTCGAGTGAGGCTTAGAAAGGCTTGAAAAACTTTAAGATATCAAAAGGTTAGAAAGTGAGTGATTATCTTGGCATCATTACCATCACACGACTTCTCAAAAATTCAACTCTTGAAATTTAACCTATCTCGAGAGTCCTTTTGGTAATTTGTCTTGAGACATGAGAGCTTCGCTCTTTGTTCTAATGATATTGCTTGTAGTACGTGTTTTCTCTTGCAAGATATTTCTTTTGTTTTTCAATGAATGATCTTTTGCATGATCATAAATTTCGCTCTCTTTTGCATTCTTGCTTTTCTTTGCATTATTTTTCATGGACATTGGCCTTACTTTTACCAGGCACACTGCTTTTTCATGCCCCCTAGTTTTCATTCTCTTTTAAGTATCTAGGACTCTCGAGTGGCATTTACAAACATTACCAATATGCTCAATTTTGTTGGTAAATCAGGTGCCTTGCCCCAGTGTGGGGAGATAATCATCACCTGGGGTTATGAAAGAATTGCATAAGGCTCAAATTGGCTAAGCAATGGATAATTGTGTTTGTGGTAGTGAACGGAATGCTCTTTGTCACTTTGAGATGCTTCGAGTTTTGATAAGAAATCATCTGAAGCTAGCACAAGAAGATTGATACAAGTGAAGGCAATAAAATCTTTCTTAATCTTTTGCTCCATAATTTTCAACCAAGACCTCATATTTTGCCCCAATATGGGGTTGTTCTTGACAGGGTTATTTTGAAATGCTCCCTATTTGGCTCGAAGTGGCTTGCAAGGGATATCAATAGTGTTTGGGGATTGAGAAATGAAATGCATTTATCATCTCAAATCATGTATTCACTGTGAATGAATCCTATGCCCTAAGACATGGTTCTTTTCACTCAAATCTCTCAAAGAGTGTATGAGGACGTGTTTGGTAAAGGGGTTGCCTCTCATCATTTTAGGCACTACCACTTGGCATATTGAACAATCCTTTTCAGGTTTTCCAAAGCACACTTTGGTTAAATTCAACTCCTTGGGGAAATGAAAATATAATGAAATTTTGTCTGAAAGGACATGTTTCGTTGACCCTACTAGGGAGATTTTTTGGAAGTAAGATTGGATAAAATTTGTAAACAGAACAGGCTTTGCTTAGCACATGAGTTCATTTCTAGAGTTCTAACTGTACTTCTAAAATTCTAACCGACTCTTTTGGCATTTTAAAGGATAAGGTCACTTCTAAGTTCTAAAGAAGAATGGACACTTTTGAAAGTTTTGCACTCTTGAAATGAACCTCTTGCGGACAAGTAGAATCTTCGTCAGAGATCCTGCAAAATGAACAAACGTGCAGATGCAATATGTATGGATACAAATGCATGATGCAAACATCCTAAAATGGCTTAGATTCAATCCTAAAATGGCTCAAAGGCCTTTCACTTTATTCATGGATAATACTTCTTGACAGCATCAGCATTTATAGGTCTTGGCAATCATAACCATCCATTTCTACAAGGATTAGTGCCCCACCAAGTAGCACTTTCTTTACAATATATGGACCTTCATAGTTTGGAGTAAACTTCCCACGATGATCTGGAATGATAGGCAAAACCTTCCTCAAGACAAGATTGTTGATCTCAAAATGTCTTGGTCTAACCTTGCGGTTAAATGACCTAGCTACTCTCTTCTAATAGCTTTGTCCATGGCATAAGGCTTTTACCCTCTTTTCATCGATCATATTAAGTTTTTCAAGTCTTTGTTGAACCCATTTAGCTTCAGAGAGCTTGATTTTAGAAAGTACCTTCAGTAAAGGAATTTTCACTTTCACGGGTAATACAGCTTCCATCTTATAAACCAATGAGAACGGTGTTGCCCCAGTCAAAGTGCGAATTGAAGTTCGATAGGTAAACAAAGCATATGGTAACCGATCATGCCAATCATGATAATTTTCCGCCGTTTTGGCTAAAATCATCTTGATGTTCTTATTTGCCGCTTCCATAGCTCCATTCATTTATGGGCGGTAAGGAGAAGAATTCAAATGGCGAATGTGGAATTTTCCAAGTAAATCATCCACCACTTTATTGTTCAAGTTTGATCTATTATCTGTGATGATCGCTTCAGGAACTCCATATCGAGCGATGATATCACGACGGATGAATTTTTGCCACACTCTTTGTAGTAACATGAGCATAAGAACTGGCTTCAATCAATTTAGTGAAGTAATCAATGGCTACCAAGATAAAACGAAGTCCATTCGACGCTTGAGGATTAATTGGTCCGATGATGTTGATGCCCCACATTGAAAAAGGCCAAGACTCGGACATTTGATGTAGCTCATTAGGAGGAGAACTGATTTTGTCTCCATAGACTTGGCATTGATGACAGCATCTCACATGCTGAATACAATCGGCTTCCATGATCAACCAATAATAACCGAGCCTCATGATTTTTCCGGCCAAAAGATGACCGTTCATATGAGTGCCACACTCTCCTTCATATATCTCCTTCAAGAGCCCAATTGATCCATTGGCATCCGCTTGAGAGAGACCTGCCCCAATCTTAGTTTCTTTAGGGTTATCTGAATCTCCTAAATTTAGAGTGACTAGCTATTTGGTGATAGGAGGCTTAGACTTTTCATGTCAGAGCCATTCTTTTTCAATACCTCGAGAATCATCTTCATTCTCTGAATCGGAATAATCGGGTTCCTCAAAATCTTTTGAATGTGAATTCGAGCCATGCAAATCACTATCGTGATGTGAAATGCCATGCTTGAGATGCAATCGAAAAACGGTTAGTATATATACATAAGAATGAATGCAATAAATGTAAATGTCATGAAAAATTTGTTTTCAAATTCAAGTTGTTTTTTGAAAAATTTATTGGGAACTAGCCCTCATGTCATTGGACATCTTCGTTCCACCAAAACATTTTGAAACTATAGATCGTGTGGAGGCTCAGGCCTCAAAGCATCATCATAGGACTGATTTGGGCCTCACACGTCTATTAACAAAACATGAATTTTATTGATATGCGAAAATTGCATTACAACATATATCATCTTGAATCTAAAAAGTTTATGATCCAGATTATTACAAGCACAAACGAATCAAATGAACGGAATTCCCTCGCAGGGGAGAAATGAATGAAATTCTCTCACAAAGGAGAAATGAATCGAATACAACTAAAAATTAAATGCAAGAACTAGAAACATCCCTCACACGGTGGGAATTGTAGGCTCTTCATCTTTACCAATAGTGCCAACCAGACCATCTTCAAACAAATCAGCAAAGTGAAAGACATTGGCCTTTCCTTCTTGCAAGAGCTTCGGTGGTCCAGGAAAGAAATCTTTCAAAGGTGGAGGCAAGAGACGTTGGTAGCTTTTACCTTTGATGTTTGGGCGTTTACGATTACCTTGACCCTTACGGTCGCCTTGATAACCCAAGCCTTCACGCTTGTTGATTTTGACCACCTTAATAGGATTTATAATGCCTTGGGTGAACTTACCCAAACCTTTCCCCATAGCAAAACCGTTCTTGAGCAGTTCTCTACTTGCCATCATGGAGACTTCTGAGAATCGAGGCTTCCTAATAATCGACCTAACAGGCACATGAGTGACAGACACCATCTCAAACAAGTGATAGCTCGATTCCCCCTTGACCTTAGGCTCAATGAAAGATATGGCCGTGTTATGGAAAGTCTCCACATCTCTTTCACGTCGGATGGTCACAATCTTTCCATTGATGGGTAGTTTCATCATCTGATGAAGACTAGAAGGAATGATCCCTGCAGCATGGATCCAAGGTCGTCCCAATAGCAAGCTAAAATTGCTTGGGATATCCAGTACTTGAAATTTTTGAGTCATAGTAATAGGGCCAATCGTCAGTGGTAAATTGATTTCTCCTATTGTTTCTCTCTTCATCCCATCAAAGGCTCGAATAGGAATTGTTGGAGAAGAGACATTTTCCATTCCTATCCCCAATTTATGAAGGGTGGATAAAGGGCAAATGTTCAAGGCAGAGCCATTATTGATCAGGACCTTTGAAATCTTTGTCTCAAAATGTTGAGCGGACACATATAACGCCTTAGTGTGTGCTTGGTCCTCAGGAGGGAGGTCTCTCTCAGAGAAAGTAATTTGATCTCTTAGAAGTATTGCACCCACAAACTCCTCCAACTGTACTTCTCCAATAGCCTCAGGTACATGAACTTCATTTAAAATTTTGAGGAGAGCATTTCTATGTTTTTCAAAGGTCTTGAAAAGCTCCAATAAAGAAATCTGCGCAGGCATCTTGCGCAATTGGTCAATCACTTCAGCTTCACTTGTCTTAAGTGTTTTGAGGAGTTGTTCAGCTTCCTCATCAGTTACGGCCTTCTTTTCCTCACCTTCACGTGGTGAGTAGATTCGACTCGATCGGGTGACAGTGTCAATTTCATTTGTATTATAATTCCAAGGGACCGCCTTAGTGTCATAAGTGGGAGTCATCTTAGTGTTGGAACACTCACCAACTTCTTGTGGCAATTCAATCACAACAGGTCCAAAACCTGCGCTTGAGATCTTCATGGTTCCAAAATTGTCAATCGATGAGCCGATTTCAATGACGCCTTTATCAATTGTATCACTCCCACATGAGATTTTCTCTTTGGTCAAATCAATCACAACAGCTCAATCATAGCCGTGAATTCATCCTCGAATTCATTTCCCCATCCACTAGGGACAATGTCTTCGATTTTGAAAATAACTTGGAGGAGGAATATACTTGACCATAAAGTCGTATTTCCCTCTTGGTTGTCCCCAGGTGTCCACCACTTCACCTCTTTCGCAAGCTTTCTTTAGGAACTCACTATCCAAATGAGAAGTTTTATATTCATCCTCATCCCTGTCAAAGGAGTAGACCTCTTTATCTTTTGGCAGAATTGAAGTAAGGTCTTCTTTATTACGAGTGATGTCATCTTTCAACTGGCGATTAACAAATTGTGTGATTTGCTCCATCTTTTGGATTTCCATCAGGGCTATATCTTTGTCATCATCCCCATAAATCATGTTGACCTCTTCAAAATGCTTTGGAAGAGGATTTTGTTGGACATTCGGTGCTGAGTCTTTAAAGGTGAGCAGCTTTTTATCCAGCAAATTCTAGACCTTAGAACAGAGCACCAGACAGTTGTCCACATGATGACCTCTCTCTCCCATATGATAATCACACGTCTTATTAAAGTCGAACCCAACAAACTTTGGCGGATTATCTCTCGGGATCTCTTTTGCCACAAGATAATTTTCGATCAGCATTGGAAGTAGTTGAGACATTGGTCTAGACAATGGAGTGAATTGCCTTTGAGGAGCTTTTCTTTTGCGCTCAAAGTTTCTGGAAGATCCCCCTACTTTTATAGCTGGTGTATGAGCTGTAGGAAGATTCATGGTAGAAGAAGCAAAAACTATAGACGTTAAGTTCTTGACTTGGTTGGATAAGTCAGCCAACAACGCCATCATATGCGCTATTTGATTCTCTATATTAATGACACGGGCTCGGGTATCTTCGTTTTTCATCTGTGTTTGGCGGCGAGTTCTTATAACAAACCTTTCTTCAACCGTTTTTCAAAACTTCCTGTAAAAGAAAATGACTCAAATTAGTATCAATCAAAAGAAACCATTAAAGTACAAATCCTAGTCAATTTTATAATTTCTTGAGATGAAATAATGATAAGAAGTGTACATGATCCCAGTATCATATAACATCCTCTTATCAAAATTTCTTCAAAAGAAATTATACAATTGAAAAGGAACGATAACAAATATTTAATCGAATGCCCCTTTTCTAAAAATTACATGAAAATGTTCATGAATTTCATTTATTTCAATCGAACAATTACAAAGGAAAACCGAACCTTGCTTTCTTGAAGTTTACAAAGTAGTTCGATTTTACAAGGGATATGAAAATGAATACAGGGAAACCTTGATAGAAAAGAGGGAAATACAAAGGAAATCCCTTTACAAGAAAAGAAACCTAAGGACTAGGTGGGATCGCGCGGAGACACTTGTTATCATGGGCCAAGCGTTCTTCATTGATCAAAGCACTGTCTTCTTGTTCCTTAATATGAGCTCCCTAAAATCCCTGAGGCTCGGGAATTTTTCCATAGTCTTGATGTCTTGGGTCGAGATTCACCAATAGTCTTGAGATTCCCAAGCATGGGTTCACATCCACTTCGAGTCTACCCATCTAAACCTTAACCTAAAGGGGCACTCATGATTAAAACATATCGTTGTTGAAAGATAAAACGCATAATTGAAATATGGAAAGTAAAAAGATAAGGACGATAAAAAAGGAACGATCACTTATCCACCAAACACATGGCAAACACAAGTCACATGTCACATGAAACTGTGAGGTTTTGACGCCTAAGGTGAGGGTGCTAAAGGCTCAAGGTCCTCATCCAAAAGGATAAAAATAGTTTACCCACCGCTACTATCGTCAATCAGTGCTATTTTTATCGGTTGGGATGAGTGGGTTTATGTAAGTAATGGATTACCACGAGCATTCACTCGCAGATTCCACCCATAAACCATCCTAAGGTCCTAAATTGGGCGATCGGGGTTTTAGACCACGGTTGTGTGTGCAGTGTCGTGCAAAAGCTTGTAAACATGCATTTAAATTTAAACATCCAGCACTTCAATATAAACGCACATACATTAATACATCCTTACACCACCTGCAAAACAAAGGGTTTACTAGCACGCCTCCCCTTATAACTCCCATCTACAAAACCATTTAACACAAGGTTAGCGACTAACCTGATTTTCCACGCGACTTTGACATGCAGGCGATCCTACATAAGACATGTTAGTTAAGACACAACAACCATTTTTAAACGGCTTCAAGTCCTCGTAGTCTAGAAACCAGTCCCCAGCGGAGTCGCCAAGCCTGTCGCGACCCAATCTCGCCGCCCCTCGAAATGTATCTAAGGATGGGAAAGGTCGGGTTTAGGGGTACTTTGATCACGAGAGTTTCCTCACGAGATCATGAGCTCTCCCAAGCTCATACCCCGTGTGACAGAGATTTATTTATAGGATCTAGTTGTTTATAACAACCTAAAAATATACAGGAGTCGCCACTAACCTCATTTTTGAGGGTCGGCTAGAAACCCAATCGAGAGTCGGGAGTGTTTCCTCGGTTCCTACGCAACCAAATATCTAGATTCGGGGACTTGGGTTACGCTAATATAGCTATTAGCGCCCTTTCGGTACCTAAATAGTATGTTGTGTCTTTTCCTAACGTGTCCATGCATTTCTTTTTTTATATTTTCAGGATCGTTATTTCTAATCTAAGTGATCATGCATGGTAGATTACTTTCATTCTATTCTATTCCTAAAAAATGAAAAGAAAACAATCAATGAAATTGAAATTGCAAAACATTAAGTAAGTAATCAAGGAAAAACAGTAAATCTATCAAGCAGTCCTAAAAAATATAAAAGAGAAAACAATTAAAAAGAAAAGAAAGCAAACCCGCAACTCGTCGAGTTTTATACAACGAATGGAACCCGAGACATATGTCGGGAAAACGGGTATTACATGAAAATGGTCGGAATGGACATCGACATCCACCATCTTCACGCCTTCTCCATCTTTAAGATCCTAATCTAAACCTAATCTAAGAAATTTATGACTAGGTGCATACAAGTAAAAGAAACAATCATCACAACTAAGATCAAAGCAATTGGGGTAGAACCCATGTATGATTGGCTCTAAGAAAAAAAACATAGAAATCAAGCACTTTATAAAGAGCAACTTTCATGAATGGAATTTCCTGAGGCGTATCAAGTTCAAGTAAAGTCAAATTCATGGCTGAAAAGCAACAATCACTAAAGCATGCAAATCAATCATAAGCAAATCAAAGAATGATGCATGACAACTGATTTGTTAAGTCACCTAATCAATGCATGAAAAATCATGAAATTTGAACATGATGTAGGGTTAAATGTGAAGAAAAAATTTGATTTAGACATTTAACCCTAAATCCAAGTGCAAAAGGCCACACAAATCCATTAACATTGATATGTGACTTGTCATTAGGAGCAAAATGCATGACAATTTCAGTTGTGGTATATCGACTTGATGCCTGGTTTTTACATGGTCAATGATCTTCAAATGAGGCATGCCATAAATCATTGCGAAGCTTATGATATGCTCTAAGTATGTCTAGAAAGCATCAAGCATCAAATATGCTCTTAAGGAACTTGATTGAAGACATTTTCATAGAAACACAATCAATTAAAATCACAGCAGGGATTGCACAAAACATGGATGATATTCATTGAAATGAAGACATAAAGAAAATCTATGAAAGTCCAAGTATATAGAAGGAAATTTCCCGATCATCTATCATGAGACATCGAAGTCCTACTTTGTTCACAAAAATCTATATGAAAAACAGAAAAGAAACAGGGGAAAAATCCAACATTACAGATTGCAGCAACTCAAACGTGACTTTAAGGAAGTCATTGACCTTGCTAACGATGATCACTTGATTCAAGCTATACCTTGTTAGAAAGTTTATGAAATTTCCAATGACTCTCATGAAAGATTCAACTCCAGAAAAGCATGTTCACTAACTCAAATTTGAGCATATGCATCAGGTCTCAAACATGACAGATTCTTGACCGAAGTTTGGACATGTGAAAACCATACCAAATGAGATTCAATCAAGGCATTTTACAGCTCATTGGAAAGATATTCGAACCATCTTCAACTTTCATGAAGACTTCGAACACAGAAAAACACAATAATCAGCTCATATCAAGTTATTTGCACAGAAGGTCAGATCAGCGAAAGAAACAGAACACATCAGCAGATTAGTGCTCTTTGCAAGAAGCATCAGGCAGGGCAAATGATGGCCAAATTGCAGATATAATATGTCTATGGAAAGCTTGAGAAGTCTATTACAAATCTCTAGAAGACATTAAGTCCTAATAACATCATCTACCAGCTCAGTCCAGTTAAAACAGACAATTGCAAAACAGCAAATCAACCTAAAAACTACTGCAGAATTGACAGACTTTGGAGGCATTTTTCAGTGACGAAATGATGTCCGTTCAGGGCGTACAATATATCAAATCGAAGATCTAGAAGTGTATTTTATATGTATAGAAGGGCTCGAAATCAAAAAACCTTATCTAGCACCTCATTTCAGCCAAAACAGAAAGTGATATATCAAGTATACGAATTTGCAGATCAAGGCAAATCAATTTCAATCAACTTCAAGTTCATCATCAATAATCATCAACTCATTGCAAATCATTTGGCTCAAAGGGAAGGTAAGATACAACATCCCTAATGTGTCGCCCACAATCATTTTGAAGTAGAACTTCAATTAGTGAACTCATCATCAAATAAATTCAGTGTTTCACCCTCTCTGTGGGATATAAATCCAAACAGCTAAATGAGGAGATGAACCAAGAACTACATATCAGTTTGATTATCATGGTTGTGAACAAGTATTGCATGAAAAATATCAAGAACGCACAGAATAATCTCCTCCTCTTCCTCGGCAGACTCAACATCTCAAAGTAACATGCAGGAGAACCATTTGATATACAAAATTACACATGAACAGAATTTGATCCACGCAAACAATCATGAACAGCATTCGACATACATCACTTATACATCTAATTAGTTCACATTTCAATCAACTATATGCAAGAAATCCAGCAAAGACAACCAACGCAATTTCGATTGAATATCAAGACGGTGGTAAACATAATGCAATAGGAACTATCGACAATGGAGTCAGGCTTTCTATTGAACAGATAGAGGGCATTTCCAGGTTATGGAGCAAATGGCGCCAAACAGAACATCCCGAACACGGCATTTATCACGAACGACATACAAGCTACAGTGACTTGGCAGAATAGGCTAATGAAAGCACGCAACCTCGGAGCTAAAAAAAAAAAAAAATACAAGTACAAAGTTAAAAGAGAAAGAGAGATCAAAAAAGAGAACTTGATTGAGCCAGCAACAGAGAGCCGCTGTCACTGAGGGGTTTCGGAGTTTTTTTTCTTTGGGATGAACCGAAACCTCCATACTCGGCGTGGATCCGAACCCCAATCTGGTGAGCTCGATCCAGAGAGATTCGGTTCTGTCAAGCCTTTGCACTAGAAGACCGAATTCCTCCACCGACCGTTTCAACAAGTTAAATCCGGTGCGCAAGACAAAGCTAAGAGAAAATGCACGAGGTCAGAGAGATCGAACAGGAGAGGAAAATCAGGGGCCAAAAACCCTAAAGGATCGCGAGGGAGAGAGAGGAAGAGAGCTCACGTGCGATCCTCGACCGCCGGTCTTTGATTGATCGAGTGAGTGAGCGATAGTCCGAACCAGAACAGAGAGATCGGAAAAGCAGAACAAGAAGACGATCGGAAGCCGTCACCACGGCCGAAGTCGCCGATGTCGCCGATCTTTGCCCCAAACCGAGAGAGATCCGCTGAGAAACCTTCAGAACCACCAGAATCGAAAGCGATTGAAAGCCCCTTCGTGATACCCGACCATCAGTCTCCCATTTCCGAGGGTGATCCGCCGAACCAAATTCACCACCGTCGTCGCTGCGGCTGCGGTCGGCTTTTTGATCGAGTTAGATCAGGCAAGCAGAGAACTAGATTCAGCGAATAGAGAACCGCTGGTGTCGTTGCCATTGCTAACCGCCACCATCTTCGCCGATGTCGCTGCGACCGAGCGAACCAGTGAAAGAATCAGAGAAGAAGGAGTCTCCGGAAAAGCGATCGTCGGGAGCTACGGGGAGAGAGGCTTCCCCTTTGCGGGAGTCGGAGGCCATGAAATCAATAGCAAACCACCCCCATTGCCGCCGCCGTGGGCCGGAGGAGAATACATCCGCTGAAGAACCACGCGAGCTGTAACCGATTCCCCCCTTCCTCCTCCGATTCTTCGTCCTCTTCTTCTTCTTCTTCTTTTTTTTTTTTTTTTCGAGAGAGAGCCCGTCTGAGAGGAGAGAGAGAGCGAGCGGGAACAGAGAGTCCCCCTCGATAGAGAATCCGCGCGCCCCCAAATTTCCCCAAGAGAGAGCGAGAGATCCCCCTTTTCTATTTTTTCTTTCTTTTATTTTTTTTCTCTCCTTTTCCTTTTTTTGTTTTCCTTTTATTTCTATTTTTTTCTTTTCATTTCATTTTTTTCTTTTTGTTTTGTTTTGTTTTCTTTTTGGCTCTTTATTTTTTTTTTAGATTTTTGCAGACAATGGACGTTAAAAAAAATGATAAAATTTCGGTGTCAACATGTATATATCAAATTATTCAATAATCAATTTGTGATGATATCATTATATGTTGATGATATATTGATTACCGGAAGCAATAAGGAGTTTGTTAATATTGTTAAAAGTTGGCTATCTTTCAACTTTGAAATGAAAGACATGGGTGAGGCTGCATACATTCTTAGAGTTAATATTTTAAGAAATCGTTCGAAGATATCATTGTCTCTTTCACAAGAAACATATATAAATAGGGTTCTTGAACGATTTCATATGCAAGACTGTAAACCCATAGATATTTCTATTGCAAAAGGCGAAGGATTGAGCCACAGATTGTGTCCAAGGACTCCACAAGAGAAAGAACAAATGCAACATGTTTCTTATGCTAGTGCTGTTGGAAGCTTTATGTATGTTATGATGTGTACAAGACCTGACATATGTTTTGCAGTTGGAATGGTAAGTAGATACCAATTCAATTCAGGTCAAGCACATTGGAAAGCCGTTAAGAGAATATTGAGGTATCTAAAGAGAATTGCTGATTATTTGCTAAGTTATCAAGGAAATGATTTGCGACTCGAAGGCTATTTTGATGCTAATTGGGGAGGAAATTTAGATGAAAGGAAATCTACTTCTGAATTTGTTTTCTTACTGAATAATGGCGCCATAAGTTGGAATAGTGAGAAACAAGCATGTATAGCCTTGTCCACGATGGAAGCCGAGTTCGTGGCATTATCAGCGGCAATACAAGAAGGTATTTAGCTTAAAATATTTTTGGATCATTTAGGTGTTATTGAGAATGCTATAGACCCATTGTTGGTTAACTGTGATAGCCAAGTAGTAATAGCGTACACCAAAGATCCAAAATATCATGGCAATACCAAATATATAGATACCAAGTATAATTTTGTCAAATATATGGTTGCACGAAAAAATGTGAACTTATAGTACATGTTTACGCATAGAATGGTAGCAAATCCTATGACAAAGCCAATACCTATAGATGTGTTTTGTGGCCATGTGAAATCTCTGAGATTACGTAGAGGCTGATGTACTGAATATTGTAATTTCTCATAAGTGTTCACATTTGATGAATTTGTGTTTTCATCATTAATACATATGAATTTTTGTTTAACATTTATGTATCTTAATGCTCAGTGTATTATATTAAGTTGAGAAAGTATGTCGGACAAATAAGAAATTAGCCTACTCACATGGGTAATCGCCTCTATTTACTATGTGATAAATAGAGATGAGACGATTTTTAAGCTTATTATCTAAGTGATAATTGAGAACTCAAACTTAAAATACTTATGTCATCTTAACTGAGTGTTTAAATGAGGACATAATATTTTCTGTATCCAAAAGTAAAATAACCCACATATTTTACTTTATCTGTTTATGATGCCAAATGTGAGTTCTGATGAATTCTATGAATGAGTAGATACGTGAACTCAAGTAAGACATTAAGTATGTCTGAACTATTATTTGTACGGTATTAAAGATGTAGTCATACGCTTCATGGGAAATGAGTTAAATACCGTAATACATATTTCATACTACGTATACATGAGACAACCAATAAGAGTGGCAAAAGTTTTGATCTCAACTTTTATGTCATGTAAGACTCTTGAGGAAAAAAGTTTTTCAATTTAGTGCCCTCATGACTCTTACTTATTCTCAAGATTTCTATTCAATATTTGCTATCTTAGAATGTTGTCAATGATCATGAATTAATTCGATCTAATGGGACATTTCTAGAAAAGCAAGTTGAACTGAAATTGAGAGTTTCAAGGAAAGAGGAAAATCAAATTTGGAGAATCACATTATAGTTTTGTATTCACTGGTCGATCAATTATGATTGTTTTATGGGATAATCATAATTGTGAATACAACATATCATTGTTTAAAAAGAGATCATAAGAGATATATAAATGTGATTAATTGATCTAGGGTACTGCATACTATATCTACTCAGGATGTGATGCCCATTATGAGTTGCTATATATTCCTAACAGATGTATGGCAACGAGTTTTCAAAGTATGCTGGTCGCACGGACTATTCACTAGTATGAATGTTACAGTGAGAAAAATAGGATTCTGTTCGGCCCACTATGTCGAGTGAGAGATGATGGATTTTTTCTTTAATGAGCTTAAGTAGGGCTCGTCCACTCATGTTGGTTTTGGGCCACCATGTGCGAGCGAGAGATGATGGATTTTTTCTTTTTGATGGGCTTAAGTTAGTCCGTCCGCCCATGTTGGGCCCAAAAGGTTCGACCCGTGAGTTGAGGGCCCATGGAGGAAAGTATTAAAGATAAAGGGAAAATCTTGGAGGCGGTTAATTGATGAGAGGTTACGTATTTTGGAACAAGAGATTACGCTCTCTCTGTTTTACGTGACATCGCTTTCTCTCCTCTAAAGAACAATGTCCAACCTCCTCTTTGAATTGCAACACCGGGTTTAGTCTGTGGAAACAAGGTACATTTGATTATGTGATGTGCCTTAGAATCGGTGATTCATGATTTTCCTGAGCTTGCTTTCGCTATGTTTGTGTTCGATTTTGTGTTGAATCGCTGTTTTGGGGATCCCATGTCCTGAATCTTTTCCCAACAGGTGCTGTAGAATCTATCAATATGGCAAGCTAGGACGAGGAAAGATCCACCGTTTAGCGATGAAATATTTCATAGCCAGGTGTCATTGAAACTCTTCTCGCAACAAAATATCTTTCATCAAAAATAAATTTTTTATTTTTATTTAAGAAAATCAAAATTCTATACTAATTTTGAACCAAAAAAATCTCATTATTTAATTCAAACTACGTTGTACATTTCTAAATTGAGTCGAAATTACAAACTCGATTACGTGATAGGATGCAAACAAACTATGTTGAAACTTAATAAAAGTATGGAATAAATATACTAGAAGTGTCAAAAGTTGTGTACGGTGCTTACTTTAGTGCCATATATATTTTTTTTAATCACTTAAATTCCACTTAAAAAAACGATTATTTAAGTGCTAACTCCAATCTACCTCACCAGAAATCCAACTAGCAATATCTTATTAATTTTTCAATCCTACATACCTCACTATGTGCTTAGTCAGTATATAATCCCTAAACGACGTCGTCCAAAAGTTGTAAATAACGATCATTTTAAGTGCCAAATTTTATTTAAAATAATCATTTGAGTGCTAAATTTTGTTTAAAGTAATTACTTCAATACCAAGCATGCCATGTGAAAATGTCACGTCAATTGGAATTTTTAAAAATTTGCTAAGTAATATTGTAATTTTAATTATAAATGACACATAATCAATTTAACCGAAATTTCTCATCATTAGCACTTAAGTAATAATTTTTCCTCCAATTTAGTACTTAAGTGAGCCGGCAAAAACTTTAGGTACTAAAGTAAGTGCCTACATAATTTTTTACACTTCTAGTGTATTTATTCTTAGAGTACCATACGAAAAAGAAAATTGAAAGAGAACAAGATTCTTATGCAAAAGCTTCTAAGCTCAAGCCACCGCGTTGCTGGTACCACGAGTAACCTTGCGAAGAACTGTAAAGTGGAACTTGCAAGAGACCGTGTCCCAGAACATCCCGATCTCTTCCCCGACCTCCAACTTGCAAGATACTTTTTGTAACTATACCAGGAATCTTCGATAGTGGAGCCCGACCTGTTGTCCCTCCCACTAATACTCCCACACAATTATGATTTTAGCCACCGACTTTTATGCTAATAATTGATAAATTAAATCTTATCACTAAGTAAGGTTATCATCTACTCATGCTTCAGATTTTAATTTGATTTGTTCCTGATGAATGGGGCACTTCCGTCACCTGCTCATGCCATGACAAACGGTGCTTTTCAAGCTGCTTCTTAGTTCACAACATCATCTGTCGATGTCAATTTTAATTTTTAAATTGAGAACCAGGCACAAATTAAAGAGTTTATTGGTCATTAGCCAAAAGGAAAAGAAACAGAAAAATTACCAAAAAGTCCTAAATCTATTGTATTTATGCTAATTCATTTCTAATGATTTTTCAATATAGTCCATCCGTTCAATTTTGATAGGAAATTGTTGATGTGGTGGTTTAGTAAGTGCTGACATGGACAATTTGATTTTTTTTTCCTCCTTTATCTATTTTTTTCTTTCCTTTCCGCAGGTGGCCAACCTTGGGTGAAGGCCACAATCCTCACCGTGGCTAGCGAGGGCTTGCAAGCCCTTGTGGAGTGGCCAACAAGGGTCATGAGCCATCACTAGCCACAATAAAGAATAAATAAATAATTCAAAAATATTAAAAAGTTGCGAAAATTGTTTATGTCAATGCTGGCGGAACACGGAGGATGGTTGACATTTACGTTAGTGATTTCTTGCCATAATTGACTAGATGGATAGCATTGATAAATTGTTAAAAGATTTAGAACTCAATTGGTCATATTAAAAAGATTTAGGCTTAGGATTTTTTGGTTTCCAAAGAAAGGAGAAAGCAGCTGAGTTAAGTATTTGATAGGAAGATGGGGTCTTGTTGCACGTACTAAGCTTTTTTGGGGGCAAATAATTAGTTTCCAATGTATTATATTCTACACTTTGGTAGTGAAAAGTATCATTGCAACAAGCACATATATTCGATTTTTTTTTTCCTTTTGGCTTGTACTAGATTAATGGCACGTAATATCAACTTATAGTCCCAAACTTCTGTCAATCCTGGCCAAGAATTCACAAATAATTTGCTTTACCGCCTGTCTATGTATAAACATATATATACTTCAGTTGTGACGAATTACCATTTCAATAATATCAAGATTTCTTTCACATGTATCCAAATTGCATGGAGGCTGTTCATACTGCTGGAGAATATTTAAAAGTCACTTTCTTCTAATATTTGAGAGGGTTTTCATGGCTCAGCATGATAAAATATTATATCGTTGTTGGAACCCTCTATGTATAATAATTTCAAATGCCGCAAGTTTCATATAATTTGGAGACTTCTAGATGAAGTTACGTCGTACGTACCATATGTTGCTCAGTTTACACCGAGATGTGCCTTCTAGTATTTCTAGATTTTTGTAGAGTACTATATGTTGACTTTGTTTCTTGTATCTTTTTAAGACAATGGTGGGATTTGTGTTTCGGATCGTTGATCTTGGTCTTTAAATATGACATAGTAGATGCCTTAGTGCAATGTAGTGGCTGGGCTCTGCTCGCCCCCATCGAACTACAGGATCATTCCGAGCTTTCCGAGAAAACGAAGGTTTAAATTCGAAATCAAAGACTAAAATATCGAAAGTGAAGAGAGAATTTATAATTTCTGAAAAATCTATTCCGCGATCTAGGGTCTAGAGTCTTCCCTTCCCTGGACCATTTGGTGGGCACCGTATTTGGACCATTTGGTGGGCACTATATGTGGTGCATTTGGTGGGTGCTGTGGTCCTCCAAGCTCATTTAATCCGACTCAAAAGGGCATAGCTAGCTAATTCCATTGATCATCAGGAAATAAGATGGGAAAGCAATGTTATTAAAGTCCTTTTTGCTGATTTGTTAATCGTAATCAACCTTTTCCCCTCGAAATAGCAATGATTCACCTATTTTTTTTTTCTACACAATGGGGTTTCCAATACTTTTTGAACACATGAATGATCTTCACCAGACGCGACAGTCCCCTCACCTCATACAGATTAAGTAATTCCTGGAGATAGACAAATCTACGCTCCTCGAGATAGCTTTAAGAGAATATGCAAATATAATGATCTGAATAGCTTGAGCCGCAAAGGTCAAACACACTCATCACTTGAGCAACTCATAGGGACTATAGCCACAATTGATTGACCCCACGAGCTTCATTGACATTTACAAAGTCTTTAACCCCTTGTGGTAGTTGGTTGGGGTGTAGGAGAATTTTCTATTTAGGTTTGAAAAGTCACCAATTTGAATCACGCCAATTGTATAAAAACTACTTTGAGTCAGGTTGCCAATACAGGTCAAAAGTTTGGATTTAACCAATTCATTAAACTCGCATGATGTTCCATAGGTCTCAAGATAGTTGCATCTCCGCGTTCCATGCTCTTGAGTTTTCCAAAAAGAAAAAGTAAAGGTTACTTTTGCCGATAAAATTATACAAGGCCTAAGTTTTTCTCCAAGTGGGTACTTGCCCAACTTAGATAGTTGGGCCTTGGCAAGTTGTTCCAAAGAAACCTAGCAATTTTTCAATAAAAATTCAGAAGGCCTTGGTTTTTCCCCAAGTGGGTTCTTGCCCCCACCTAGATAATTGGGCCTTTGCAAGTGGTTCTTGATTTTACGATTTGTGAAATCCGACACTTCTTTCCCCCTTTTCTTTTCGGGGCTTGAAGAAATATGTAAATAAGTGGGATGAGAGCCTCTAAATCTAATTTGACATTTATTAGGGGTGAGCATAATCCGGATATGCGGTTGGAATCGAGAACCACCCACTAAGGACTAGTTCCAAAAAATTATAATTGGGAATTGGACCTACCCAGAAATTGGTTTAATTCATGGTCCATCCAATCCCCAATCTATTGCATTCATCAATTAATATCAAAGACCTAGTTTCTATTTTAGAGCACCAAAGCTTGTTCGACCTTATATTCAAGTTGAATTGCAAATCATTGACTTTTACTTCTTAGATGAGTCCATGAAACCAATCCCCAATCTATTGCATTCATCAATTAATATCAAAGTGAACCTAGTTTCTATTTTAGAGCACCAAAGCTTGTTCGACCTTATATTCAAGTTGAATTGCAAATCATTGACTTTTACTAAGGATCGAAAACTATAGGGCAAAACGAATAAACAATAATCGTTAATTAGAACATAATTTCTTTGAAGGTTATGGTATGGTCCTCTTAGAGTTCCCCAACACTAGGAACATACAGAGATTTAGAGTCTACATTAAAAGTCCTAACCTCCATAGAAATGAAAACATTAATCACTTGATCCATTTTCAACATCCACTTAATTAAATCATGCGGATGACCAAGGAAAGAACTAAGTAAGCTCTTAAAACAAGCCGTTAGCTCTTAATTTCATATCATAATGACAAAGCACCACAACATTTATGGACATATTCAATCGGTCCTCTCATTTCTCTTTGTTTGTTTATTTTGTTTTGGTTGAAAAAACAAGTTATAGATTATTAAAATGAAAAAAAGAAAAAAGAGCAGGGGGTTAATCTTATTACACATAGTTAATAATGTTTAATAACTATAAATATACATATATGTACATATATATTTGGTTGAAAAAACTACAAAATAATTAAGTAATTGAGATGGAATTTAAATATGTATGTATGTATGTGTGTGTATATATATATATATATGTACCGGTCTAGTTTGAGTGGGTGGGTGAGCGGTTCCACACTTAGAACTGAGAACCAGACTAGTACTCATCGGTTCCACTAAATTGGAATTAAGAATCGGACCAACTCCCATTGAAACTATTGGTTCTAGGTGGTCCAGGCAATTCCTGGTTTTTTTCACACTCCTAACATGTATATAAGGTCAACATCTAAATCTAATGCAGCATGTATCCGATGATAACAATTTATGTGAAAAATGAGGTATTGTTTCTATGCTTGACATAGTTAAGAGGAAAATTGCCCAAAAAGTACTAAAATTATTATATTTTTGTCAACTCAGTTTTAAATCTTTTAATTGTGTTAACTAAGCCCTAAACCTTCTCACATTTTACCAATTGAGTTCATCCATTCACTTTTAGCAGAAATCACTAATATAAATATCAGTTGCCCTATGTGGTTTGGTCGACATCGATGTAGATATTTTTTAATAATATTTTTATATTTTTTCCTTTTTCTCTTATTTTTTCTTTTTCCCTTTTTTGCTCTACCAAACATCACCAGGCCCTAATGAGGGTTGCCCTTGCCAACCCAGGCCTAGGTGTCCCTTGCTCGAGGCCGACAACCTTCCACTGGCCATTGATGAGAAAGAAAAAGAAAAGAAGAGAAAAGGAAAAAAAAAAGAAAAAAAAAGTAAAGAAGGAAAAGAGAAGAAAGAGAAAACAAAATATTGGAAAAATAAAAAAAATTGTTCACATTAATGTCAATTGTGATAGTTGGCATTTATATCAGCAATTTTCAGTTAACTCTAGTCAAATGGACTCAATTGGCAGATGTGAAAAGGCTTATGACTCAACTAGTATAATTAAAAAGTTTACAACCGAATTGGTGAATGTGTAATAAGTTTAAAAAATTTTGGACAGTTTTTCCATAGTTATGAGTAGTTGTGTTTCTAGAAGAAATGCTTTTGGGTAATTTTCTAGCATCATTTACCATGGAATCGTGGGTCGTTGGTACATTTTCTTTGTAAAAGAAAAAAGAAAAAAAAAGAAAAATATTTAAAGTCTTACATATATAATTCTAATCATAGAAAAACATTTGAACTCTGAGTATTCCATCTAATTAGGTCCTGCCTTTTTTTTTTTTTTTTGAGTCGTAAGATAGTAATTCCAACAAATTGAACGTCTCCAATTTAAAAAGGGAATGACCCACTTTCTTGAACAGAACATAAGTGGTATCCTTGCAATTTATGAGGTTTAATACGTGAATCTTATCAACTTTGCTAGCGAAGCTTTGAAATCCTTTCTAAGTAACCAATTAAGAAAATATCATAATTTACAGTGTGTTAATTGTTTTATTGAAGTATGTAATTAGTGTCCTAACAGTTATTATCAATTAAAATTAATTAGTGCTTTAGTGACACTTGTTAATAAGACTCAATTTATTTAAAAATGTATTTATGACACTTATTGATTAACTAATTTGATTTTTTTAATTTCCAATATATTGACATTTATCATGATATATGCAATAAGGATTCATAACTTTAATATATGGATGGATTTGATCTGGGATGAAAATGCCGGCGTATACTAGTTTTAATAGCAATTCATCACAAAAATAAACCCATCGATAACAATACATGCAGAGAAAAATATATATACTTCCTCCATTCGTTCCTTAGTCAAACCTTAAATTTTAAAATAAGGTCTCCACATGTTCACTAGAACCTAATCCAACGTAGAAACTAAGATCAAGTCCTATGCCACAACAATGAAATTACTATATAACTGCATCGGGCACGTTTTGACATGTATGATCCCATCACTTTGGTCACAAAACTGGTCTGTATCTTCTACTTCATCCTTGGCCAATTCAAGAATCCAATGTGCAACCCAGGCAAGCAAAGCAAGTGGAGCCCTATCTGATTGGTCTCGACACTGATTAAACAATGCTTGCAATATTATAGAATTCAAGTGCTTCATCACAATCTTGTAACACTCTTTTTTCACTAACATAAGCTATGAAGCATCCTCTTCTTGCCAGCTTCTTGCCATCTCCTAACCTTTTGACGAGCCAAAGCAATTTTCTTTTGAGAAGGGCATTGGAACTTTCCAACCAAAACACGAACTCAGTAGTGTATTTCATCTCTCAATAAAAGGAGGGATGCTAAGATTTGAATTACCATATAAATTGTTGGAGGCTTAGCGAATGGATTATCTATAGAAAGATAAGGAAGATAGAAGAAAAAAAAAAAAAATGTGGAATTAGATCGGGCTTTGCTAGTGTAAGAATTTTTGGAATACTGTGAGAATAATAATTTATTGTGGATCACAAATTCTTGAAGAAGTGGATCCCAAAACATTTTATAATTATTTGCAATTTAATTTTTTGTGGTATAGAATAGACTGTTATTTTCACAGTATATTAAAGACTATTACACAATCATTTTTCAATTAGATTAGGATTAGGTTTGTTATTCTCATTAGAATTGGGACAAAGAAGCTTAATTTAGTTTGAAGGGTTTAAAAAAGATTTAAAATTTGGAGCTCTAGTGGAACTTTAGAACCGGATAGAGATGTCCAGAACTAATTCCACGCAGAATATAACTAGATATAAGTCCTCTTATTCATCTAAGTTTCGCTTACATTAATAATTTTTAAAATTGCTGATGTTGCAATCAATTATTAAATTGAAAAAAATAGAGAAAATCGTGTAGAGTTATCTTGAATTAATATATACGGCCTTTTGGCCTCTCCTTTGACCAAAAAATAGAGGAATAAAAGTATCTTAAAGTTAAAAGGGACCAGTTCAATTGAAGTAAAAGGAAAAGAAAACAATCTGAAAAATTGTGTTGATCTTTGATTCTGGTGATTTTACTAATTTCCAACAACCGTCTCTTTATTAACGACAATTGAATAGAGTATTTATGTGGTGAAGGTTTTGATGGAGAGGACTCCCAGCAAAGAAAGGGTGAAGACTCTTTCCTCCACCTCCCAAAAAATGATAAAATAAAATAAAATATACATATATCATGCGAGCAGAGTATCCATGTCCTTGACAATTTCTAGTTTAAAACTATGAAGTGCAAACTTTCCTGGATGGTGAAACCCTCACTCACCTTGACCCAGAGATCGATAGTGAATCTATGGTGGCGATGGCGCTTGGTCTCTCTTTCATATTGACGGTATGATTTAGGTTGTTAAAGTGAAATAAGATTAGATGATTAAGATTGCACCAAAATAGTTTGAGGATCCCATGCAAAACTAAGCAATCTTTGAGAAGCGTCTTATTTTTCACCTCTTCGCCCTCTATGCAACATGGACAAAATGATTAGCAAGATTGTTACATTATCCTATTTCCTTGTCTTTAGGATTGTAGAAATTTAACTTAATGTTTTAGGTGATTTTATTGATGTAGTTATAACTAGAGGCAACACACTTGCTATACTCATAACTAAAGTTTCGTGGTTATGTAAAAAGAGAAGGAGGGTAGTTTTGTTATTGTTTGTGGAAAGAAAAGTAGCTTGTTACTTTGAAGAAGTGGATGGCAATGGGGGAGAAAAGTGCCAAAAAAGTCTTCAATATATTATACCGATACTAATTTAGTCATAAATATTTGAATTTGATTAATTTAGTCTTGAACATTTTCATGTTGGTACTAATTGAGTCCATTTGACTAATTTAACTCAGAAATTGCTAATATAGATGCCGGTTGCCTACATGACCTATTTGACGCTAACGTAGACGTTTTTATATAATGTTTAATTATTTTTTCGAATTTTTATTAATTTTCTCTTTTTTTCCTTTGTCTTTTCCTTCTTTTCCTTTTTCCCCCCTTTTCTTTCTTCCTTATTTCCCCGCTAGCCTTCATGATGACCAACGGAGGTCATCAATGAGTGTAGGGAAGCCCTCGCTTGGATGAGGCCCCTTGCCAACACTAGAGGCCCGCGAGTTGGCAAGGGCTGGCCTCACCTAGACGAGGCCCCTCGCTATTTGAGCAAGGCCGCTTTTGCCATTGGGTCCCCTCGCTAGATTTGGTGAGGGGTGGCCTCATTGGCCTTTAGCATTGGTGAGGCCAACGAGGGCTTCCCAGCACTTGCTGGGTGTTGCTTGCTAAAAGCCAGCTATCACGGAGGTTGGCGGAGGAAAATAAGGATGGAAAAAAAGAAAGAAAAAAGAAAAGAAGGGAAAAAGAAAAAGGGAAAGGAAAAATTCAAAAAAATTCAAAAAAATAATTAAATATTATATAAAAATGTCCATGTTAGCGCTAGTGGCATTACGTAGAATGACCGGCATTCATGTTAGCTATTTTTTATGTAATTTGGGTTGATGAACTGAATCGGTATCATTGTGAAAAGGTTTATGACTGAATTGATGTAATTAAAATATTTTAAGACTAAATTTATATAAATGCAATAGATTTATGACTTTTTTGACACTTGTCCTGGTGATGAGAGATCCCATAATGCAAGAAACTAATTATCCATTAATAGAAAAGTGACCTAGTCAAAATGTGTAAAATTACTATTTTTGATTTTCTTATTCTAAGAAAGCTATAAAATTTATGATCACGTTTGGTCATCTAAAATTCTAGTAAGAGTAAGACTTGACAAGATAAGATATAAAATCTATGGATTTTGATATATCCAATTCACTATTTGGTGAATCATAATAATAAGTTTGGATATATTCACATCATATCATATACATTATTTAATATAAATACATTTCAGTGTAAGTGAACCTAAAATTTGCATAAATGGATATAGTAAAAAAAAAATTTCGACACTCTTGCCTACTTCATTTTTATTTGCTTTTTGTCCCCTCTTTTTGAATTATTTTCTTTTTTTTTATTTTTCCCCTTCTATCATTCTATAAAATAATCTTATTAAATAATAAACTATACTAATATACCTAAAATACTATATATATATATATATATATAAATTTATATTTGATATTGAATTGAATATATAAATAAAAATAAGATTAAATTAAAAAAGTAATTTTATTTATTTTTTTTGTTATTATGAAATTCTTATATTAAAATTGAAATATAATTTATATGGAAATGAAATTTAAACTTTGTAAATTAAAGAAGTTTGTCACTCAAGAAATATAACTTTCCTACTATGGATACTAGGGGTGAGCATAGTTTCCTAAGTAGAATCAGGAACCGGGGAACCGAACCGGAGGTTTCGGTTCGGTTCCCGGTTCTAGTTTCCAATTCCCTTTTTCTAGGAACCGAAACCAATCCGATTAAGGCTAAAAAAAGCCCCTATTTGATTTTAACGACACTTTTAGTCTCAGATACCTGTGTTCTCTCTTTGCCATATGCTACCTATGTTCTCTCTTCGCCCTCTATTGAGTCTGCTCAACGCCACCTAAGATTCCTCAGCACATCCCTGCTCTGCACTTCTGTAGGCCGCCGCGTCTCCAATTTGAAAGTGCTAGTATGAATACCTAGAGGGGGTGAATAGGTGTTTAAACTAAACCTTGGCAAATATATGCGGAATAAAATAAACTTCGAACAAAACAAAGAGTTAGGGAAGAGAATAAGAACACAAGGTTTATAGTGGTTCGGCTTAATCCAAGCCTACGTCCACTCTCCCACGCTAATAGCCTTATTGGCTAGATTCTACTATACAATCAATAAGAGATTACAACTTTAAGTGCAAACACTTAGTAGATCACACTATCTCACTAAGTCATTCTTTTGGTATTTCTCTCATGATCACAAATGTTTAAGCTCTCCAAAGACAAGTGTATGAATAAAGATCGCTCGGACTTTGGAATTATAAATTCTTACGCTCCATCTCTTACTTGCTCATCGATCATTCATCTCCTTAAATACCCATTCACTTCCAAACTAGCCGTTGGACAGTATCTTTGAGGATCGTCTTCCAATATACCCATTAGATAGCTCTGTATCTAGAAGATTTGATAATCGTTGAGTAACAAAGGTAGAATCCAAAATGATTTCGATTGCCCATACAAACGGAATCTTGGTTTCCATACGTAAAGCTTATTTGTATAGAAAGTTCTTATCTTCAAGATCCAATTGTCAATCAAATAGATTGAGTCAATTAAATCAATTTTTATGTGGAATCAAAACCAGATCACTAGCCATTATATGATTGGGCTTGAGTTACGTTCTGTCGAATCTTGATGTAAAGTATAAGAGCCATAGACTTTACAATATGAGTTTGAGTGCGATAGACTTTACAATCTGAGTCTGAACATATTCTGTTTCAGCATAGAGTTTGTCTTCTGGTTCAGCTTCAACATATAGTCTGCCTTTTGGTTCTTCCAAGAATAGACTTTGATAATATTTTTTACACATTCTATCATCTGCATAGTCTATTACCCAACCATCAAATATGTTAGTAGCCTTTGATTTATTTTGTTATCTTCAAAATATCATAAGGGATTTCTCTAACACAAGTGACCCCTGCTTGCTTGTGCTGACACTAGAAGCCCTCTATAGTAGATCCCAAGCCTCGTCGTGCCTCACCTGCAGCTTGCACCGACCCGCGACGACTCGATGTTGCTCCTACTCTGCCCGCTATTGCTGCCCGACGCCGTTGCTCACCCCCACTGCTATGATCCCGCAACGCCGTTGCTCTGCCTTCACCGTGCCCCGAAGCCCGCCATGTCGCTCTGCCTTCACCATGCCCCGAAGCCCGCCACACGCTCGCACCCGCGACCCGCGAAGCCCACGACACTGCTACTATGCCTTCACCATGCCCTGAAGCCTGCAACACCGTTACTATGCCTTCACCATGCCCTGAATGTTGCTTATTGCTTCTCTGCTCGTGCAAAGTTAAGATCGCTCATTTTATGCCACCGTGTGAAGAACTCTGCTCGGCGAGCCACCATTGACCTTTGCTTGACGCCATTGCTGACCTCTTCTTGTGAGTGTTGTCTCTCCGTCTTTCCTTTCGATTCAGCTAAATTTTTTTCCCCTCGTTGGCTATTTAAGCTCATGGGTGTTTGTGTGTAGTATGGTTCTTGCGTTGGCTCCGTTCGGCATGTTAGGATGATCGCTCACGATGGTTCTACTTTCTAAGAGTTCATGGATGAAATCGGAAAGATGAATTGCATGCTAAATGTTGCTTATTGAGCTCGTCAAAGTTAAGATCGCTCATTTTAGGTGTGAAGAACTCTCCTCTTGTCCATTTTTCTTTAAGCTCATGTATATTGAATGCGATGGATGTTCTTGCTCTCTCATCTTATTATTGAATGCATTCAATTGAGTAAAGTTAATCGTTTCTTTTGGTAGTTATGCGAAATTGGCTTTGTAATTAAGGAATTATACAATGCATACCGAACTTGTGCATGTAAAACACACTTTACTAAGGTGTGGTGAGCTTGATGATAATTTTTTACATTTGTAAGTATGTGATCATCTTCCATTCTTTCTTTTGGTTTTGTTGAGATAAAACTAGTGCTTTTTACAAGTATTTCCATTTGGTTCGGTTCCTTTAAAGACTTATATTCTTGATGGAGATATTGATTTGACTGCCTTTGGGGTTCTTAATGCTGAAGATTCGTTTGCTGAGAAATACTTGGTGTTTTCTTGAAACATTTTCTCGTGAAAATAGTAGCACATAAGCTAAGTCTATTATGTTGGTTGTATTTCAACATAATAGACTTAGTTTATGTATAAAAGTGTCGTATTATGTTTCTACACAACATTGGTATACGGTATTATACTGTGTTAACATTGTTATCAACTAAATTTTGAATCTAGTATAGCATTAAAGGCACTTTAGTTGGTTAACTTATCACTCATTTCTATGCTATACATTCTTATTCTAGTGGTGTTTCCTTTTTAGTTTGCTTTTTATTTAAAATTTCTAATTATATTTTATTATTGTTGTATAGTGTGAAGTTAATGTATCAAGATAACATATCAATGGAAGTGGAGGAACATGAGGAGTTTCTAATCACGGAATTGGAGTTTTCTGGACATGAAAATGAAGAAGAGGCACCCCTATCATGAGTGCCACAAGTAAGGTATTTGATTCTCATCTTACTTCTGATAACAAATATACATCCCAATGCTAAAATCATTATATAAGAATCAATGATAAAGATGGAAAACCAAATCATGTGAAGTGCATTCATTGTGGGACCATACTTAAATATCGTGTTGCTAACTATACTTTTGCGATGAGAAAACACTTTACCACATGTAGGAGGTTTCCCCGTAATGTAGATAAGATACAGAAATTCTTTGTACCACGTAATGTAAACATGGCTGGCAAGGCAAGAGGAGATTCTAGTACTGGTAGTGTCTTAACAACATGATCGTTTAATCAAGAACATTGTAGGCAAATGCTTGCTTGGTTCATCATCCTTGATGAGCAACATTTTCCTTTAGTTGAGTGCGTTGGATTTCGTGAATTTGTTAGTGAGTTATAACCTCTCTTCAAACATATATTGCATTTCACAATGGCAAAAAGATTGCATGAAATTGTATTTAGATGAAAGAACTTTTTTGAAGAATTATTTTTGAAAGATTAATTTTAGGATCGCACTCACGACTGATACATGGAGTTCTATTCAAAATCTAAATTATTTGTATATCACTGCACATTTTATTGATGAAAATTGGAAGTTGTATAAAAGAATCATCAACTTTGTGGTGATGCATAGTCATAGGGGTAGGGAGATTGGGAGAATAGTGGAGAAATGCATTCAAGGGTGGGAAATAGAAAAAAAAAGGTGTTTACAATCACTGTGGATAATGCTAGCTTAAATGATGTTGCAATTGGCTATTTGAGAGATAAATTTTCGAAAGAAAAGTCGTTGATATTGGATGATAGTGTTTTGAACATGAGATGCACAGCTCATAAATTAAATTTGATTGTGAAAGATAGCTTGACTACGGTACATGACTCCATTGCACGTATCCGAAATGTGGTTAGGTATATAAGGAGTTCTCTCACGAGAGCTAAAGCATTTCAGTATTGCATTGAGAGTGAATAGATCACTTATAAGGGTTCAATAGTTTTTGCGTTGCCATTAGATGGAACTCCACTTATGTCATATTAAACACCGCCATAAAGTTCAGAAAAGCTTTCCAAAGAATGAAGACGACGATTTATCTTTTGTAAGTGAGCTTAATCATGAAACTCCTAGTGATGATGATTGGAAAAATGCTCTTATTCTTTCAGAATTTCTAAAAGTATTCTATGATGCCATCAATCAAATATTAGGGAGTTCATATGTTACTTCAAATGATTATTTTGAAGGAATAGCTCTTTTGTATAGATATTTGAAAAATGCGGTTGATGCTTCAGATCCTAAGCTTCAAGTTATGGGTTTAAAAATGAAAGAATATTTTTATAAATATTATGGAAGCTTGGATAAAGTGCATATAATGGTGTTGATTGCAGTTGTACTAGATCCTAGAGTCAAGTTGAATTATGTGACTTTCTTATATGGATAATATGATGATGAATTGAAAGTTAAAGAAATGCATTACAAGGTGAAGGACACATTGGAGCGTTTGCATGAATTTTATGAGCAATCTGCTCTTATTTCAAGTAATCGAAATTTTGGTGGCCATAATTCGAGTGCAAGTAGTAGTGCTTCCAATGCCGATGCGGGTGGTAGGAAAGGAATAAAGAAGTATGACGCCCAAGCTTGGAAGAAAATGTTTTTATATTCAAATGAACAAGGGTATGATGGCAACAAATCCAAGCTTAATGAGTATCTTCAAGAAAAAAATGAAAATGATCTTGATCTTGACCTTTTGATATGGTGGAAGACTAATGGCTCAAAATATAAGATCATTTTTTTGATGGCTCAAGATATTTTGTCTATTCCTATAACTACTGTTGCTTCCGAGTCAATTTTTAGTACATCGGGTCATGTGCTTGATGACTTTCGAAGTTCTTTAACTCATAAAGTAGTAGAAGCTTTGATTTGCACTCAAGATTGGTTTAGAGCTATTTGTGTTCCGATTGATATTGAGGAGTGCATCGAGGATGCAGAAAAATTTGAGTTTGGTAAGTGACATTGTCTATATCTTTATATATTGTAATTCTTTTTGTATAGCTTTAAGTGAATATTTTATTTAATCTCTTCTTTTTTATTTATTTATAGATATTGATGGTCTTAATGCGGAGATTATCGCCGGTAAGTAAAGTTTATCACTAGGAGGATGCCTTGCATTGAAAAGTAAAGCATAGATTTTATTTCAGCTTTCAAGAGATGGTATGAACCAAATATAACTATGTGTATATCTTTTTTTATGTTTCAGGAGCAGTAGGTCTTATGCGGGCTAAGGGAAGGTGCTAGGGTGAAATCGGAATTCTTGTCTTATTTATAGTATTACTTTTTTATTTGATGAAATCACCTTGGGATTGTATTATTATGAAGGCAAATATGGTTACTTTCTTGCAACTTACAATGCTGTGTCTTTGAATGATTTATCAATAATCTATCCATATCCATTCTATTACAAGATATCTAAAAGACGTGATTTTTTTGAATGCCAGAGCAAGGATTTGTAAGGAATGGACGTGCTGATAAATGGGAAAGGGTTCACCAAATTCGAGATAAGTTTGAATATGATAGAGAGAGAAGAATGAGGGAGAAAGGTAATTTCATGTTTGACTTTATGAATGATTCATCTTTGTCCATTGGTTTCACCAATCTATGGTCTGCTTGCTAGTGATATTTTACTCACATCACCTAAGGCATCTGCATTTGGAATTGAAGGCTAGTGGGTTATGGAAACTAATCTAGGTATCACTTGTTATCCCATTAATTATAAAATGTGGATCATGGTTTAGCTAGACAAAGGATAAGGCAAAGCATAATTTCTTATTTTGAGAAATAAGCTGGTTGCATTGGACCAACACTCTACCACAGCTAGGGGTGAGCGGTTCCAGGTTTCAGTTCGGTTCCGTTTGGAACCTGGAACCTACCCTCGGGTATAGGCTCCTCAAAATGAGGAACCTGGAACCTACCCGTGGGAACCGAGAACACGAACCTACCATGTCACGGGTTCCGGGTCGGTTCCGGTTCCAACAGGTTCTTTTTTTTTTTTTTTTTAGATTTGAACTATAACATATGCGCACATTACCAAAATATATATATATATATATATATATATATATATATATATATATATATATATATATATATATATAACGTACGCGCACGTTACCAAAAAAAAAAAAAAAAACTATAACATATGCGCACGTTACCAAAAAAAACTATAACGTGCACGCACGTTACCAAAAAAAAACTATAATGTACGCGTATACTACACGGTAACTTCCCATTGACATGTTATCTTGATACATTAACTTCGCACTGCACAACAATAATAGAATATAATTAGAAATTTCAAAACAAATAGCAAACTAGAAAGTAGAAATAAAACACCACTAGAACAAGAATGTCTAGAGGTACAAGTTTTGAAAAAAATTTCGATTAAACCCTTAAATGAACTCAGAAAATTCTGTAATTTGGACACGATGTATTTAAGACCTAGAGGTACAAGTTTCATGAAGAAATCGTAGTCCAATTCATTCTGGATTAAAAGATAAAATCGATTTACTTTTCTTATTCTCTACTTACACAGTTTTTGAAACATTTTTGGTTAAATAGGCAAATGAACTACAAAAATTACGAAATTTAAATATGTTGTAGGGAAGACATGAAGACAGATATTTCATGCAGAACACATTTCTAAAAGAACCTCATACAAAATGATATAGTCCACGCATTGTAACTTACAAGATCCGAACACATCAGATTGCACAGTTTTAGAAACATTTCCGATTAAATACCCAAATAACCTTAAAAAATTATGAAATTCGACTATGTGATAGCCAAGACCATAAGTTATATACTTCATGAAAACATTGAAGTCAAATTCGTCCTAGATAATTAAATATGGACGGTTAAAATCCCTGTTCGTAGTACCATAATTCCAGATCTAACCATCTCCAAAGGACCACGATTTCACCTACCTATTCTTGTTTTTTTTCTCTAAATTTTTGATATGTTTTACCTCAGGATGTCCTTTACAACTTTTGTTAAGAAACCGAAGTGAAATTTCGACAAAAAGGTTGCCTTACAGTCCATGCATTCATCAAGGGTCGGTCCCAAAATCTCCAGATCTAGTATTTCCAAAGAATAACGATTTCACCCACTTATACTTGTTTGTTTTGTCCCAAATTTGAGTATGTTATACTCCAAGAAGTCCTTTACAACTTTCATTTAGAGGCCGAAGCCAAAATTCAACTAGAACATCACATACAAGTCACTAGAACATCCAAGGTCGAGCTTTTTCTGCCCTATGTAACCGGTTCCAATTCCGGTTCCGATTCCCAGAAAAAAGGAATCGGAACCGGAACCGGTCCCCCTTGGAACCGGGAATCGAGCCGGACCCTCCTTCGGTTCGGTTCCGGTTCCTGAGTAACCCGGGAACCGCGCTCAGCCCTAACCACAGCACCCTAGGCAACTGTTCCTTAAATTAAATAACAAGTGGTTTTATGCAAAATATTCTGGGTATCTACCTGTTATTTCATCATTACAAAATGCAGTTGATAATGCAAAGCACTTTAAGTCACTATTTGGATTTAAATGAAATGATAAATTGCAAAACTAAGCTAAATAGCCAATTTTACATTTTTATATTTTTTTCAACATCAAATGGTTGAATGACCTCTCTGAATGGATCTATAATTGTGGGCATGGACGGATCTGGTTGATTTTTATTGAAAGATTGAGTACTTGATCGAGGCTACAAGATAAAAAGAGTGTTCCATTTTATTTTCTCAATGAGGATGAGCAAATCATTTAGTAATTTTGTCTTTTATTTTAAGCCCTACCAAGTGATTCTCTCACATCTCTCCTTTGTTAAAGCAATATATATGTACCAAGTATTCTCCTGATTTGTAGCTTCCATTACCCATTATTTATATTTTCTTACATGCATGTAAATCTCCTTCACTCTCTCGTCCCCAAAAAGCCAGTCCAATTACTTGGTTTGATTATGAACTTTGTTTTTTCTTTCATATATCTTTATCAATTATGGAACCATGACCTTGACTAACTGTTTCCTTTCTGGGATGCACACACAAATAATTTGATTAATAAGATTAAAAGAGATCTGCCACAGGAGATTGATTTAGCTCATAGTCAAGTATGGAATACTATGCTTGTCAACAAATATCTTGGTGAGCTCTGAGTGGCAAAGAAGCTGGGTAGGAAGGAGCTGAAGCACAAAGAAGCTCAGGCTATTCTTGCTGTTGCTACTGTTGCTACAACAGCTTCATCTAGGATTTCTTCACTCGGGAAAGATTTGCTTGATGGATCAGCAAATCAGGAGGTTATTGGCATTGTCTTGGAAATTACTTTAATGGTCAATGGAGGAGAAAATGATGGTTATTTTGGTTATAATCTTCATTATAATTTCTTGTCTCTGCAGAATTTGGGGAAACTCAACACTACTAGTGGAAGGCTTAGTTATTGTTCTCAACTTATGCCACGAGCAGTGGAGATAGTTTTTTTGTTGATTGGCAATAAGTAATATAAGATCCACCATATGTTGATAGTCAAGTTAGTACAATGCATCAGGAAAAGATCTTAGGTTGTGATATATGATGAAATCTCTCCTTTTAGTCTTCAAAAACCTGAGAAGCCAACCAGTACCGAGGCTAGATCCGTGTGTGTGGTGAAAGTGATATATATGTTCAGTTTATTAGATGTACATTCGTGTTGGCTAATCTGCTTTGTCAATCTTGAATGTTCAACATTTAAGCATCTTATTAAACCTACACTTTTCCCTTATGATCTGTGTATGTAAACCCTTAAAACTAAGACTTTGAAATTATGTGTTGCCTTCTTGTTCAGAAATGGAGCAAGGGATATTTGAGCAGGTTTTAAAAGGAGAACTTGACTTTATATCTAAACCATGGCCCAACATATCTGAGAGTGTCAAGGATCTAGTGTGGCGAATGCTCGTAAAGGACCCAAAAAAGAGGCTTACAATCCATGAAGTTCTTTGTAAGTAACAATTCTTATTACTTTTGATATTTTGGAAATTACACCTATGTATTTTGCCTCTCTTAGTGCTTTCAAAGCCACAATTTGTTGCACCCTTGCTATTGTCACCTATTGCTATTTGTTGTAAAGAAGTATCATGATGCATGTCCATAGAATCGGTAAGAGTGTAAAAGCACAATGTGGCAACATAGGAAATTCTCAGAAGGTGCAAAGCACTTGCCTCACCCTTCCTATTTGAAATTTTCTAAGTTACTTCTAGCTTTTTTTAACATTTGGGACTTCATGGGACTACTTCCTATTTCCCAAGTCTCTTGGTCCTTATCATTGGAAATACTAGAGCTTCACTGTCCTGACTTCAGACAGACTCAATTGAGAACCTTGCTGCGTCCTTCCATGATTCTTACAACAAATACATAAACAAACATGCCTTTGCCATGAACAGGTCATCCTTGGGTTTAGGTTGATGGCGTTGCTCCTAACAAACCTCTCGATTTTGCAATTTTGACTCGTTTGAAACAGTTCTCTGCCATGGACAAGCTCAAGAAGATAGCAATCAAAGTACACAATTTTAGTCCAATTCAGACAGAAATAAGGCTTTATGTTAGAAACTGATCGTTATTCTACAGTTTTATGTATCATACACATTGTCTCTCTATACTGTCACCACTTGAAATTATTAAAAAGTAGACTTCTCTGAATTACTTGGAATTTTTACACCGGAAAAACTTGCGTTTGCAATGCATTTCTCTTTGGCTTTTCACATTTTCCAAAGTGTTCCATTGATGAATGCATCCTATACAGGTCATGGCTGAGATCCTTTTAGAAGAAGAAATTGCCGGTCTAAAAGAAATGTTCAAGATGATTGACATAGATAATAGTGGGAACATAACTGTGGAGGAACTGAAGGTTGGTTTGGAAAAAGTTGGCGCAACTTTGAAGAATTCAGAAATTCATGGTCTAATGCAAGCAATAAGTTCTAGTCCAGACTCAACATGGAGGCTATATTTCATATTTTTAATCTATTTTATCATGTAGAGAAACATCAGTTCAAAATCTACAGCTTATCATGAAACTGATCCTCTTTTGGTACTTGTTTATTATTGCTTCTAAAATGTCGTTTGTGTTATATTTTCTTTGATGAATGACAAGTTTGTTTATTATTGCTGCATTCATTTCCATTTTTTTAACTAAAAAAAAAAAAAAAATGTTTGAACCTGTTGGAACCTGGAACCAACCCTAGAACTTGTGACAAGGTAGGTTCTAGGTTCTTGATTCTGATGGGTAGGTTCTAGATTCCAGAAAATGAGGAACTTGTACCCGAGAGTAGGTTCCAAGTTCCAAGCGGAACTTGTAAGGAACCAAGAACCGCTCACCCCTAATGGATACTAGAAATCCTTTTTACATTTATCCCACCTCCCTTATGGGACAATTTTATTCGAGCTATATCCCTCTTATATCCGACTTTATCTTATCTTAAGTAGGCATTAAACACAATCTTGTCCTATCCTAAATTTTATCCTGACTATCAAATGCAACACAAAGGTATTTTTAGTATGTTTGGAGCTAGACACCATATTTGCAAATTCTCATTAGATTTTTATTTAGGTTTTTTTAATTTCAAAGTTGTCTAGGATTTTGAGATCTATAAAGGATAATGTAGTCGATTCAATATAAAAATAAGTATTAGGAGCTAATAAGAGGGTGGAAATAGCGCAAGACTTATTGTATCCTATTATCAAATAGGAAAGTTTACCTCTTTCAATATTTATATGAAAATTTGAGTTTTGTTTTTGTTTTTGCCTTTTAATGTGTATTCAAGGTTTCGTTTTTTTTTTTTTTTTTTTGTGGGAAATAAATGATTTGCAAAATATTATGCTTTTAAATAATCACTTGTATAGCTAGAAATAGTTAGTTAATGAAAAAATATTTTAATTATCTACAATTTATGTCTAAATAGCTTTGTGGAAGATAAAAATATTTTTCATTCATTCATTTTTGTAGGCAGTATAAACGATTATTTTAGGACAAATATCTTTCGAATGAGTAATTTTTCATGAAACAAACGCATGCTTAGTGTATAGTGTGTGAAACTTTGTTTATTATTTAGTTTCCTTTTCTCCATTTCCACCGCATCGCTTTGGCATCTCTTTGCTTTTTTTTTTTTTTCATTTCAAATTTGGTGCTTATATTTCTTTGTCAAGCATAAGTTGAACAGACTTCCACAGATTTGTTTTATTTTCAAGTTATATATATCATCCGCCATGTAATTGCATGAGACGCATAAGGCATATCATGAACTTGGACGAGATAAACAAATTGAACAAATGCATAGATTATAACATGTATGCTTATTAGTATGTCTATATATTTCTTTTATTTTATCTATATTTGTCCAATTCAACCCTCTCACATCAAAACCCTTTCTAAAATACCACATTTTTCTATAGTAGTCTATCTAATTTTGCCTTTTCTTTGGAAAAGAAAAAACATCAATTTGGGCGGAGCAAAAGAACTCGAATCTTATATTCACGTAACTCTCTTCACCCAATAGTCAAAGCTTCTCGAGTTGAACATTCTCTCATGCTACCAAAACGCCAGTTATAAGTTCGAATTTCACACCATGTGTAATACCAACAATGATTTTCTATTATGTCAAAAAAGGAAATAATTACTGCTTGAAAAAATCAATGGAAAACCTTAAGAAATTAATATCTTAAGGCAACAAGTGTGGCGGCTAAAGACAGCCATAAATTGCTCGTGTATATAGTGTTTAATAATACATTGTACAATTCTTTATAAGAGAACGAATGTGAATACATATAGGGAAGAGAAGCAGTGCTAGGGCTCTAATTATGATAACAAATTCAATTTTGGAATAGAAAATATACATAAACTAATCAGGAAAGTAATCATGGAGAAAATCTCTGCTAAGCTTAGCCTTGCTATCTAACATCCCCCGCAAGCTGATGTAGCAGAAGTCACAGTAAGCTTGATCTGAGAAGACAAAAACGAGGAGTGGAGAGGCCTTTAGCGAAGACAGCAAGACTACAGCTCAGCAAAGATTTACTTCCTGATTAGTCTATGTATATTTTCTATTCCATAATTGAATTTGTTACCATAATTGGGGCCCTAGCACTGCTCCTCTTCCCTATATTTATTCCCATTCGAGAGTACAAAATATAAATAAACACTAAATACATGAGCAATTATGGCTGCCTTTAGCGGCCACACTTGTTGCCTTAAGATATTAAGTTCCTGAGGTTTTACATGGTATTTAAGTCAATTAAACTTGTGGTGGAAGTGACTGTTGCCGATGCCTGTTGCCTCCAAAGTACCCAAATTGTTGGTTGAACCGATTGTGACGAGCAAGACCCTTGTGTCCTGGGCGATTACAAATCTGACACCTCACATTGTTGCGTCTTTGATTTTTTGTTGCCATCCCGAATTATTGAAGTTGGGCTGCTGTCCATGAGGATTAAAATTCCTCTGCCCCATATTTGAGTTGGGGCTATTGAAACTCGAAGCAGGGCCACGCTGTGATTGGGAATTTGGGCCCAAGCTGATGTTGTGCGCGACGAAGGCAGCTGGTTGGGTGGTTTGTGATTCTTGGAGCTCCAACAGTGCTTCATGAGCCAAGGAAAAGCCATGAAAAGACTCCCCGGTCATTTGTTGATGCTGAGTGTGAATTGAAACTGCAACAACCAAGCTTTGAAACTCAGCTTCTAAGCCTCGGAAGATATGCGTTCGGTACTCTTGTGGTGAGATGATCTCACCAATGGAGCCCAGTTGATCATAGATAAAAGTAGCTTGTTGAAGAAATTCGGTCACGATTTGATTATCTTTCCACATCATCTGAAGTTGCAGCCGCAATTGGGTAGCTCGCACACTGTTTTGGGCAGCGAAAGAGAAGAAATTCCACGCAACATGAGAGGTGTTCATATTACATAACTGACTCGCAATTGAATCAACTATCGTGCTCAAGATCCACCCAAGAGCAATTTGGTCTAATGTATACCAGTTATAGTATTCAAGATTGGGCACAATATTGGAAGAACCATCTGTATTGGTTAGAGTAATTTGTTATGAAGGACATGGCAGCATTCCATCGATGATCAAAATCAATTTATTTGCTCAAAGGAAGGGGAGGATTCGAGCTTTCCACACCACGTAGTTGTCCCCCAACATTTGGACAACCGGATGACCCCATGAGATTTTCAAATGGCAAAATAATGGGGCTAGTGAGAGACAAGATTGTTGAATTGGACGGCATTGAGATACTAACAGCAACGGGAGTCGTAGGGCTTGATTTTGTTGAGGAAGTTAGATCGGAACCCATGGCTATGATGCTTTCGCAGTTGATAGCTCTAATACCATGTGAACCTCAAGAAATTAATATTTTAAGGCAACAAGTGTGGCGGCTAAATGCAGTCGTAATTGCTCCTGTATGTAGTGTTTAATAATATTTTGTACATCCCTTTGTAAGAGAACAAATGGGAATAAATACAAGGAAGAGGAGCAACAAATTCAATTATGAAATAGAAAATATATAGAGACTAATCAAGAAAATAATCATGGAGGAAATCTTTGCTGAGCTGTAGCCTTGCTATCTAACAATCTCCATAATAAAACCATGTATCGAGTCCTATATAAATAACAATTTATGTGATGATTGTGGTATGATGTCTGCGCTTGATATACTTGGGCCAAAAATAATTGCTTGTCAAAGAAAGATACGCCAACATTCTATTCGAACAAAACGAGAAATTTGTCCAAAAAATCGTAAATCCATTATATATTTTTTTTTCCAATTGAGTTCTAATTTTTTAAATTTTACCAATTGAGTAACTTATTTATGTTTTGCCAATTAAGTCAATTTAACCAATTTTAATTGGAAATTACTGATGTAGATGTTGGTCATCCTATGTGGCACAATCAATGCACCAATGTGAACAATTTTTATATTTTTACTCCTCCTTTTTCACAAACCCTTTCTAGCCAATGCGTAAGGGCCATGAGATAGGGTCACGGTTCTCACCAGATGACTAACAAGGACTGCCAACCATTACTGAAATTGGTAGAAAAAAAAAGGAAAAGAAAGAAAGAAAAAGAAAAAGAATAACAATTATTAAAAAATTCATTTTTAAAATAAAATTATAAAAATTGCCCACGAAGTCCCATCTATCATACATGGCACTACCGATGTCCATGTTGATTTCCAATTAAAATTGATTAGATGGAATTAATTAATAAAACTCTAATAAATTTAAGATTTTTTAGACAATTTTTCTGAAAAAACAAATAGAGTGCCTTTTTGTTTTGAGATCAAACATGTCAAGATGAAACCTATTTGGTAATGCTTTCGTCATTTGATCCTTAAGAATATTATCCAATGACACGAGGCATTAGGAATCTCTTTGTGTAAGTGCTTTTAGATGGATTTAACCTAGGACATTGCAAAAAATTGTGAAAGTGCTGGCTTAGACTAGTTTTTATTAGCAATTCATCATAAAAATTTTCACATGTACATTCCTAATCCGACAAAGAAAATAAGAGCAAGTCCTATACCACAACGATGTAATTACGGAATGACTGCATTGGACGCTTGTAGGCGTGTATGATCCCGTCCCCCTTGATAGCAAGATTGGGGTTAGTCTCTTCTACTTCGGCCTTAGCCAGTTCGAGAACCCAATAGAGCAACCAAGGCGAGCAACACAAGTAGAGCCTCTTGCACTCATTCGGTCGGTCTTGGAATTGATCAAACAACGCTTGCAATATTCTGGAATTCAAGCACTTCACCGGGATCTCACAAAGTTCTCTGTCTTCGCCGACATACACTGCAAAGCATCCTTTTCTCGCCAGCTTCTTGACGTTCCTAACTTCTCAACGAGCCAACGCGAATTTCTTCCAAGAACGGCCATCGGAACTTTCACGGAAGATGGGGGCTCCTGAGTGAATTTGTGATCTTGAGACCGGAATTACTGTACGATTGTTGGAGGCTTATCGAATGGATTATTTATAGAGGGATCGGAAGAGAGTATAATTATTGTGGAATTAGAGTAGGAGTCGGTTTATTTTTTTTATTAGAATAGGAAAGAACAAGCTTGATTTAATTTTGAAGCGTTTAAAAGAGATTTTAGGCTTGGAACTCTAGTGGGATTTTAAATCCGGATAGAGATGTCCAAAAAAACTAACCGTGGCCAGAATATACAGAATGTAAATCATTTAATTGAGCTGATTTTCTCAATCTAAGTCTATCTGACTTAAGACTTTTCAATTTGTTGATGTTGCTATCTATTATTAAATTAAAAAGAGAGAAAATCATGTATGATTATCTTGAGTTTTTTTTTTTTGGTAGAACAATTATCTTGAATTGATGTACGGTCGTTTGGCCTCTCCTTTGACAAAATAAAAAGGAATAAAAGTATCTTGAAGTAAAGAAGAGCAATTGTAATAGTAGAAAAAGAAGGAAAAAAGAGAAAAAATATGGAGAATAAAAATAATTGTTGATCTTTGATTATTATGCTAATTTCGAGCAATATGTCTTTGTTACTAACAATCGAATAGAGCTTTTTCAAGGTGAAGATTTTGATGGAGAGAACCCCTAGCGAAAGGGCAAAGAATCCTTTCTCCCCATCCAAAAAAATAAAGAAAAGTTTGTCCAGATAGAGAATCCACGTCCTGAACTATTTCAATTTCAAACTTGTAAAGTGCAAATTCTTGCAAGTGGTGGAATCCTTATCCACCCAGACCCGCCATAGGCTAGGTGGAGGTCCCCATGAAAGAGAGAGAGAGAGAGAGAGAGAGAGAGTCATTCTATGACGGTGATAGGGGTTGATAACTTGATCTCTCATATTGACAAAGTGATTGATTTAGATTGCGAAAGTGAGAAAAGGTCAATGGATTAAAATTGTACTAAAAAAGTTTTAGCATCCAATGCAAAAACTTAGCAATCTTATTTTTTCTCGGTAGCATCTTATATTTCCATCTTTTTCTTCTCTCTTTATGACGTGGGCAAGATAATTAGCAAGATTGCTACATTATCATAATTCCTAGAAACATTTTTTTAGGTGATATTGTTTAATTTAGTTATAATTAGAGGCAAGGCAGTTGCAACGCACGACTATAGTTGGGTGAGTTAGGCACGAAAAGAAAATGAGTAGTTATTTTGGGGAAGTAAATGGTTACAAGAGGTTCAATAATGCAAGAGTGGTTCAATGAAAGCAACTACACATTAACCAAAAAGCTACCCAATGCATAAAATCAATATTGTCGTACTTTTTAGATGTAAGAATCATATAAACCTCAGGAATATTTTAATAAATATGGTTTGGACACCAATTTTTCTCTTTATAATGTTATAGATTTTCCTATTGGATTTAACTTAAATCTTTATTTAGGACTACTTCAGAGTTGTCCAGGTTTTTGAGACACTTGGTTTGTTATATTCCGTTAACAAGAAAGCTTATCTTTTTTAAAAAAAATTAATATGAAAAATTGAGTTTTGTTTCTTTCACTTCTTTTAGCAAAACATAAGTTATAGACTTTCACATATTTGCTTAAAATTTTTCGAGTAATTTAGCATAAAACATATAACTACACGAGCCTCATAATTCATGAACGATGCAATTAGTTTTCATTAGTGAGAGAGAATGTTTAAATGACTCCGATGTGATTGATTTTTGTGAAATTTAGTGAAACCATAACCAACTATTCTAAAAATTTTAAGTTATTACGTGAATGTATTGTTTATTATTTAAATAATCTAACATTCCCTCTCAAGCATAGGCTGGACTTTGGCCTTAACCTAAGGTGTTGAAATATTTGAGTGGAGAGATAAACAGAGGCCTGGAAGATTCAAACTCAGGACTTCTTAATTACGATACCATGTAAGATTTGATTAGACCATGGCCAACTATTTTAAAAGTTTAAATTATTAAATGAATGTGTAGTTTATTATTTATATATTTTAATAATTATTATTAATATTGCCTGTTGAAGGAAAAAATTCAAATAAAAAAGAATACACGTGGAAGCAAAAGAACCCGAAAGGGAACCTGACTCCTACACCAATCCTCAAAAGAACCCCGGCAGGAGGGGGGGTGACTTTTAAAAAGTTCGTAGATTCACACGCGATTGGTTCTTTAGCGATATGCCGCATATATAACAGTATCCGAATCTTAACAAAGTAAACTTTTGAGAAAAATAATGTGCCCAGCATTGTATTACAGTCAAACATCAATTATTTTTAGTGTTAATACCCTGAAAAACCCCAAACTGATACACTTGTGACAAATTTATCCTAAAATATATTTTTAACCATGAAAAACCCCAAATTGGTATACATGTGACAAATTTACCCCGACTGACTATAAAAAAAACCCTAAATTGGTACATTTATAACAAATTTACCCTAAACTAATTTATTTGATTGCAAAAAAAAACCCAAAATGGTAAATTTGTAACAAATATACCCTATGCTAAATTAGATTAATACCACAAAAAAATCACAAAAATTATAAACGGTGACAAACAGAGCATAAAATCCTAAATTGGTATACCGGTCAACTATCACTTGTCATTTAACTTAATAATTTGAGAATAAAATTTAACGAAAACTAACATATGGTAAATTTGTCACAAGTGTACCATTTTGGGGTAAATTTGTCAAAACTATACTAGTTTGGGGTTTTTTGTGGTAAAAAAAAATAGTTTTGAGTAAATTTGTCACAAGTATACAAGTTGGGGTTTTTCAGGGTATTAACCCTTATTTTTATCTATCTTATTTCCAGTTCATCAAATAGACGTGTTGTTTTACATGCAGGATGGGGCATAAGACCAATCTCTCATTGCTAATTTGCATGGTTTGTTCAAATCTCATGTTGATGTAATCTCTCTCCATTCAATAGTCGAAACTTTTTGAGTTGAATTTTTTACCGTGCTATTGAAGCATGGGTAATAAGTTCAAATGTCAACACTATTTATAATGCCAATAATATCTTCTATTGTATTAAAGGAGAAAATGATTATTGCTCCACAAAGATTTTCACAATTAAATCTTGCACCAAATACTATAGTTATAACGATTTATGTAAAAATCGAGGTTTGTTTGTTCATGAATCACTCGTGTCAAGATGAAATCCTTTTTGGTAACACTCTCGGCATTCGGTCCTCTAGGAAAAAAATCGAAGAACATGAGCCACGTTAGGAATCTCTTTTTACAAGTGCTTTTAGATGGATTTTGAGCTAGAATGAACAGGGATTACTAGCAATTCATCACAAGAATACACCCATCAATAACAATACCTGTAGAGAAAAAATAAATACTTCATTCATTCCTTAGTGAAGCATTGTATTATAAAACAAGTTCTTCATGTGTACATTCGAACCTAATCCAACAAAGAAACTAACATCAAGTCCTAGACAATGAAACTACTGAATGACTGAATCGGGTGCATATCCGCGTGTATGATCCCATCATTCTTCATCACAAGATTACGGTCGGTCTCTTCTACTTCGGCCTTGCCGGAGCAACCCGAGCGAGCAACACAAGTGGAGGCCTTGTAACTTCAATGCTTGCAACATTATAGAATTTAAGTTCTTCACCGGGATCTCACGGCAACGCAACTTTCTTCCGATGACATGCCCAATGGAGAACGGTGACTCCTTCATGAATTCAATCTCTAACCAGTTGCAGAGATGTTGAGATCGGAATCAAATGTACAAATTGTTCATAAAGGGATCGGGAAGAGAGAGGATAAACCTTGTGGAATTAGAGTAGGATTCGGTTTCCTTTTTCTGATTATATTTGGGATGACGAAGCTTAGTTTAATTTTAAGAATTTAGAGGGGATTTTAAGTTCGGAACTCTAGTGGGATTTTAAAACCGGTTTTACAAAAGTATCTAACAATTAACAGAAAAAACTACCCAGTTGAATGAATAAAATTACCATCTTCGATATTTTTTTGCTGTAAGAATCATATAAAACCTAGGGTGTATTTTAGTAAGTTTGGGGTTGGACACCAGATTTAAAAGTCCTTTTTGTAATAGCATAAACTAGCTTCTTAGATTTTATTTAGATCTTTATTTTTGAAAATTCCACAGTCGTAGTGGGTATTGAGACTATGTATATGTTATATACTAATATCTAGTTAGAAAGATTGCCTCTTTAAACGTTGATATGAAAAATTGAGTTTGGTTTCTTTTTTTTGCGCTTTAATGTAAATCTATATTTCTGTTATGTAGCTTAGCTTTTCTTCATTTCCACTTCATCGCTTTCGCATATCTGTTTTTCTAATTAACTTAGTAGAACAAATTTCGCCTTTTTATTTTTTCGTCGAAAAAAGTTAAATAGACTTCCACAATTTGCTTTAACTTTTTGAGTTTATAGCATAAACCACATAATTACATGAGACCGTAATTCGCATTATCTTTAAAAATGCAATTAGTTTTCCTTAGTGAGATGAATGTTTAAATGATTTACATGTTATTATTTACGTTTGATATTTCGCACATAAATTAACTTCATTTTCATAAAGTACCGTATATAACTTGTATTAATGAATTAATCAATCTAAATTTCCCTTTTCTAAAATAAAGGAAAATGAATTCGAGTGAATCCAAAAGAACTTGAAAGGGAAGTTGACTATCGTGATCTGAATCTTAACAAATTAAACCCCTAAGAAAAACAATGTGTCAAACTATATATTCTAGTCAAACATCAATTCTTCATTCGAGACTCATATGCATGTAATCTTTCTACCTGAGTCGAATATTCTAACATGCTTACTGAAATACAAGTCATAAGCATTGACACTAATTGTGATGCAAAGAGTACTTCTATTAGATTAAATTGGGCAATGGTTAAACGATTTAGGCAAAAATTGAGGGATTTTATGTACGCTCGAAATAGTTGGACTAACAATAGCAGCTTATCACATATATGTAGAGACTCTATTTGAACATGATAGTATCTTTTTTGGTTCAGAAACCATTCATGTCAAGATGAAACCCTTTTGTTCGGAGATCTTTCTTGGAATGCGATCTTAGAAAAAAGAAATCAAATAACATGAGCCACATTAGAATTCTCTTTAATAAGTGCTTTTAAATGGATTTGACCCAGGATGAACATCTGGACTGATATACAAGCAATTCATCACAAAAATAAACCCATCAATGACAACACGGAGAAACTTCATTCATTCATTCAAATTTCAAAACAAGCTCTTCATATGTTGATTACAACCTAATCCAACGGAAAAAACTAAGATCAAGTCCTATAACGCTACAATGAAATAGCTATACGACCAAATCGGGCTCATATCGGCATGTACGATCTTGTCATTCTTGATTGCAAGATTATGGTTGGTCTCTTCTACCTCGGCCTTGGCCAGTTCAAGAACCCAATTGAGCAATTCAGGCGAGCAACACAAGTAGAGCCTCGTGCCCTCATCCAATTGGTCTCGGCACTGATTAAACAACGCTTGCAACATTATAGAACGCAAATACTTTACCGGGATCTCGACACGCTCTCCCTCTTCACCAACGTACGCTGCGAAACATCCTCTCCTCGCTAGCTTCTTGCCGATTCCTAACTTCTGAACAAGCCGACGCAGCTTTCTTCCAAGGACGGCCATTAGAATTTAGAACTCTCCGATGAAGAATGGTGACTCCTTGGTGAATTTGATCACTCACCGGTGGGAGAGATACTGAGACCGTTGATGTACAAATTGCTGGAGGCTTAGCGAAGGGACTATTTATAGAGGGATAAACATTGTGAAATTAGAGTAGGATTAGGTTTCTTTTTCCGATTAGATTTGGGATGAAGAAGCTTACTTAAAGAGATTCCGAGTTTGGAATTATAGTAGAATTTTTTAAAACCAGATAGAGACTATAAATACTTTAATTCATCTGATTTTCGCCATCTAAGTTATTCAAATTGTTAATGTTGCGATCTATTATCAAATTAGAAAACAGAGGCTATCGTGTCAAATTATCTTGAATTAATTTGCGGCCTTCCTGCATCTCCTTTGACCAAAACAATAGAGGAATAAAAGTATCTTTAAATAAATAAATAAAAAAAGAACCATTTTAATTGAAGAAAAAGGAAAAGAAAAATATGTAATTAGAGGATTAGATTGCATCAAGAAAATTTGAGCATCCGATACAAGAACTAAGCAATCTCCATTTTTTTCGGTATCACCTTATTATACACCTTTTTCTTCTTTTCTTTTCTTTTTTCTTTTTCTCTCTTTGCCCGCAACAAGATAATTAGTACGATCGATACATCATGCTACATCATTATCTTTAGGATTTTAGAAATAGTTATCAAAGTTTAATGTGATTTTGTTTGATTTCGTCATAAGTAAAGATCAAGATAATGCAAGAGTGGTTTAATGAAAGTATCTAACAATTAACAGAAAAACTAACCAGTCGAATGAATAAAATTACCATCTTCTATTTTGTTGTTGTTGTAAGAATCATATAATCCTCAGGTATAATTTAGTAAATTTGGGGTTGGACACCAAATTTAAAAGTTCTTTTTATAATAACATAAATTAGCTTGTTAGATTTTATTTAAACCTTTACTTTTTAAAATTCCAGAGTTGTCCTATTTATTGAGACTATATATTTGTTATATTCTAATATCTAGTTAGAAAGATTACCTCTTTAAACATTGATATGAAAAATTGAGTTTGGTTTCTGTTTTTGCGCTCTAATGTGAATCTATATTTATTACTTAGTTTCGCTTTTCTCCATTTCCACTGCATCGCTTTGGCATTTTTTTTTTTTTTAAATTAACTTTGTAGCTCAAATTTCTCCTTTTAATTTTTTTTTGCCGAACATAAGTTGAAAGGACTTCCACAAATTTGCTTTAAATTTTCGAGTTACATAGCATAAACCATATAATTACATGAGACATAGTTCGTGATATCTTTTGACGATGCAATTAGTTATTCCTTGATGAGACGAATATTTAAATGACTTAAATGTGATTAATTACATAAGATCTTTTGCACATATTAACTTTATTTATATTAAGTAACTCGGTATTAACAAATTCATGTGTCTGTATTTGTCCAATTCAATTCTCACATCAATCTAATCTGGCCTTTTTGGGAGCAAAAGAACTCGAAAAAGAACTCCTACTACATTGATGATCAAGATGGTATAGACTTGCTCTCTTAACAAATTGGATTCACGATTTACGATTGGTCATTCTTTTGTGATCACTAACAGATAAAATTGGATTCGAATCTTAACAAATTAAACTCCTAAGAAAAGCAGTGTGCCAAACATTGTCTTACAATCAAACATCAAATTCTTCATGTTGACCCATTTGGCCTTTCATCTGATATATGATATTTATCTATCTTATTCGTCGTTTATCAAATTCACGTGTTGTTTTGCATGCAAGATGAAGCATCACACTAATCTCTCTTTGTTCGAGTCTCATATTCATATGATCCCTCTCTACCCTTCGTTTGAATTTTGACACTATTTGTGATACTAATACTTCTGTTAAATTAAATTGGGCAATGGTTACTGCTTGAAAAGATTTTCACGGTAAAATCCTATCCAGTCTATAGCAACAACAGGAAAAATAGGTATCTTATGTACGCTTCAAATAGTAGGGTTAAGAATAGTTGCTTGTCACATATATGTAGACATTTTATTTGAACATAGTATCTTTTTTGTTCAGAGGCCACGCATGTCAAGATGAAACCCTTGTGTTTGGAGATCTCTCTGGACATGCAATCCTCTAAAAAATTGGTAAGTGCTTCTAGATGGATTAAACATATGATGAACATCTCCATGGCAAAAAGACTGAAGAATGCTGACTTATACTAGTTTTTACGAGCAATTCATCACAAGAATAAACCCATCAATGACAACACCTGCTGATAAACTTCAATCATTCATTCAAATTACAAAACAAGGCTTCGCATGTACATTAAAACCTAATCCAACGGAAAAGCTAAGATCAAGTCCTATACCGCTAGAATGAAATTACTAGACGACCAAATCGGGCTCATATCGGCATGTATGATCCTATCATTCTTGATCGCAATATTATGGTCGGTCTCTTCCACTTCAGTCTTGGCCAATTCAAGAACCCAATTGAGAAATTCAGGCGAGCAACACAAGTAGAGCCCTGTGCGCTCGTCCGATTGATCTCGGCATTGATTAAACAACGCTTGCAACATTACAGAATGCAAGCACTTCACCGGGATCTCACGACGCTCTCCCTCTTCACCAACGTACGCTACGAAGCATCCTTTTCCGGCTAGCTTCTTGCCAATTCCTAACTTCTCGACGAGCCGACGCAGCTTTCTTCGGAGAACAGCCATCAGAACTCTCCAATGAAGAATGTTCACTCCTTAGTGAATTTGATCTCTAACCGGCGGGAGAGATATTGAGACTGTTGGCGTACAAATTGTTGAAGGCTTAGCGGAGGGACTATTTATAGAGAGATAAAGATTGTGGAATTAGAGTAGGATTAGGTTTATTTTTCTTAATAGAATTGGGCGAAGAAGCTTAATTTATTTTCAAGGGCCTAAACGTAGAGATGTCCCAAACTGGCCACGTATAGAATCGTTTGCTCAACTATATTAAGTAATTGCAGATTTAGAAACTATAAATAGATGGGCTTTAGTGATTAAAAGAAAAAAGAATAATTTGGATACAAAGTAATGGATGCTTGCCCTGCAAATACCATTAGTTTTTTTTTTTTTTAAAAGTAATTTATCTTATGAGAAAATTCAACCCAAAAGTTTAAACTCATAGATGGAGTTAAACCTCATAGTCAAGTATTACGGGTTATTTTGATAGGTGGAGAGAAATCACACATATAAAAATTCATATTCCTATAGCTATGATATTTTAACACGTTTTAGTTCCTTTTTTTAACAAGGGATGAATCCATATTGACCATTGACTCGGATGGTTCGTGTAATTGAGTTTTTAGACTTTTTCTCAGCAGAATATCAAGTCCTCTAAATTCATCTGATCTTCGCAATCTTAATCGTTCAGACAATAACATTTTTCAATCTCTTGATGTTGCAATCTATTGCTAAATTAAAAAATTAGAGAGAATCATGTAAAATCATCTTAAATTTATGTACGGCCCTTCTCCGTTGACCCAAAAAAAAAAAATATAGAGGAATAAACGTATCTTAAACTAAAAAAGAATGAGCTCAATTGAAGAAAAAGGAAAAGCCAAAAAATCTAAAAATAAAATAAAATCCAACGATGTATCTTTATTACTAACAATAGAATAGAGGATCCACGTCCTTTTTTCTTTTTTTCGATTTTACAATCGTGAAGTGCAAACTTTTTGTACTTGCCATGACCTATCCCTGAGAGAGAGATTTGTGTCGGTGACGGCGGTCAATCTGTTTCTCCTATTGACGAATTGATTTAGACTGCAAAAGTGGGTTAAAGATTAGAAAATTAAGGTTCCACCAAAAAGTTTTGGGCATCCAATGCAAAGCCTAAGCAACTTTTTAAATTCATTTGATTGTCTAGATTTCTAATGAGAATAGAACTTGATACGATAAGGTATGAAACCCAAGGATATCATTATATTATATTAACTATTTGGTTATTATAATAATAAAGTCGATATATTCACATTATATTATGTATATTTTTTGGTATAAACGACATATTAGTATAAATGAAAAGAACATACAAATGGAGATGATAAAATCTTTCATGAAACTCTTACCTACTTTAATTTTATTTTATTTTCCTCTTTTTTTAATTAACTTCTTTTTTATTTCTTTCATCCCCTTCCACTAATAAATAGTACTAATATACCTAAAATACTCAAATACCTAAAAGATGTGATAAAAATATATTTACATAATTAAATTATATTATAAAAATTAAATTAAATTTGAATATATAAATAAAAATAAGATTAAAATAACTAAATTTTTATTTTTTTTATTTTGAATTTATAATATTATAATTCAAATATTATTTATATTGAAATATAATTTTAATTTTGTTAATTTAAGAAGTTTGTTATTTTAGAAATAATTTTCCCACTATAGATGTTAGAAATGCTATCCACATTTTTCCTACTTTCCCTATGAAATAATTTTATCCAGTTTATATTTCTCTTATATCCAGTCTAGAATAGGTACCAAATGCAAAATATGATAAATTATCATGAATTTTATCCTAATTGCCAAATGTTAGTGTTTTTGGGTGGCATCTTATTTTTAACCTTTCTGTTGCCTCTCTTTGCGACGTGGAAAGAATCCTATTTAAAAATATTTTCTTAATATTTTACGTGATTTTGTTTAACTTACTTATAATCAGAGGCAGCACACTTGGTGCGTGTACATGAATGAAAATTGAGTGGTTTTGTTATTTGTTCATGAAAAAGAAAATAGGTGGTTTTGAGAGGAAGGTTAAAGTAAGATTGGTTTTATTGTTTCATTAAAATTACTTTCCATTAAAAAGAAAAATTACCTAGTCAAATGCATAAAATTACCATTTTCAATTGTCTTTGGTAAATCTGAGGTTAAAAACCTAATTTAAGAGTTCGATTATACTGTTTTATTAGATATGTTAGAATATCCAATTTAAGGACTTATTAAGAAATGTCGAGATTAAGGATGGAAGGATGTCAATCCAAAAAATTAAGCCAACACATGGAAGGATGTCACTATGTATAAAGAGTATATAAATCTCATAAACACACACAAGATCTTTATTTAGATTTATTTTAGAGTTGTCCAAGGTTTTGAAGCTATATCTTTTCCTTTTTTGTCAAAAATTTATTATATCCTATCAACTAGTAAGAAAGATCACTTCTTTAGATATTGACTTGAAAAGTTGAGTTTTGTTTCTCTTTTTGCGCTTTAATATATGTCCAAGAGTATGTTGTATGGGATAAATATAGTAAAAGTTCTACAATTTGTCATGAAAGTATAATTGAGTCATGAGACTTTCATACGAGACTTGACTACACTAATTTAAACAAATGTTAGGACTTGATTAAATTGCATAGTTTCAAGAATTGATTAGTTTTGTAATAAGTTGCAAGACTTGATTGTACTTTTTGAAAATTTTATGATTCAATTGCAGTTTCATAATAAGTTTTAGAAAACTTTCAATACACTTCCCTATTTATTGTTTAGTTTCTCTTTTCTCCATTTCCACTGCATGGTGCATGGTTTTGGCATTTCTTTGTTGTTGTTTTTTTTTTTTAAAAAAGTGTCTAAATTTTTTAGTTGTATAATATACAACTCAATTACATGAGACCTATAATCCATGATATTGCTAACAATGTAAATAGTTTTCCTTAATGAGAAAAATATTATTAATTAATTATTATGTTTTTATCTATTCAATTCTATCCTCGCATCACAATTCTATGAAATACCACAATTTTCCATATTAATCTATCTTATTTTGCCTTTTTTGACAAAAAAGAAGAAGAAGAAGAAGGAATTGGACATAGAAGTGGAAGGGGAACTTGACTCCTTCATTGATCATGAAGATTGTAAAGACTTCCTCTCTCTATAATCATTTTAAAGAAAGGGCATAGTTTCTCAATTGGTCATTCTTTAATGACATGCTACATAAATGATAGTGATCTGAATCTTAGGAAATTAAACTTTTTGAGAAAAAACAATGTGCTCAATATTGTATTATAATCAAACATCAATTCTTTATGTTCAATTTGACCATTCGTCTCGTATATAATTTTCATCTATCTTATTCCTTCTTTATCAAATACATGCGTTGTTTCTCATGCGAGATGGGGTATCAAATTGATACTTGTTGCTTATCTATATGTTAAATGGCAGAAACTTTGGAGTCGAATATTGTAGCATGTCGCCAAAACATTGGGTATAAATTCGAATTTTGATATTATTTGTAATCCCAATAGTGTTTTTGTATTATATAGCATCATGCAATGATCATTGCTCAAAAAGCTTTCACAATAAAGTCACGTGTCGGGTCCTATAATAATAGCAAGTTAAGTGAAAATTGAAATGTCACGTCTACGTTTGGAATAATAAAGATAAAAATAGTCGCGCATCCACATGAAACCCTGTTTGGTAATTTTGCAGCTATCATTTTCCATGGAATCTTGGGTAATTGGGAAAGTACCACATTTTCTTTTCTTTTTATCTTAAAAGATTGAAAATATTTGAGGCCTTATATTTTTGGTTTATGTGAAAAACATTTGACATCTAAGGCCTATTTGGTAACCGGCCAAATAGTAAATTTTTTATTCTTTTGTTCCTGGAAATAGTTTTGGAATAAAATAGTATTTAATAAAATTTTTGTTTCCGGGAAACAAATTTCTATTTTTTTTTTGTTCTCGGAAGTAGATTTAGAATAGAATCAAAAAAAAAAAAAGAAGTTAATTCTTGTTTTTTGGAACAATTCTAGAATAAAGTCCATATTTTCTTTTTTCTTATTATTCTTCCATTTTCTTCTTCTTCATCCACTGCCATCGCTGTGGTTACTGTCCGCCATCGCCGCCAATCACCGGCAATCGATCCGGCGAGCTCATCGAAGGCAAGCCTAGCCATCGGTGAGGCTGGGCAAGCCTCGTCGGGATTGGGCGAGCCTCGCCGGTGGCCAGGCAGGTCTCGCCCAACCCCGCCGAGGCTCACCCAACCCCGTTGAAGCTTGGTAGAGCCATGGCTGGGCAAGCGATCTCGCCCAGATTTGGCGAGGCCACTTGCCCAACCATGGCTCCGCCGACGAGGGTCGGCCTCGCCGAGGGCCAGCAGACGCTCTGGTGAGGTCGCCAATTCTCATTTGGCCGATTGTTGATCATCCCAAGACCGGCGACCGGCCACTTGAAAAAGAAGAATAGGAGAAAGAAAGAAAAAAGTAATAAATTAAAAGAAAATAATTTGGAGTAGAAATTTTGAGCATAGTATCAAACGTAATTCTATTACAAGAATTAAAATTTTGGACAGCTATCAAACTGTTTAAAATGCTTAGAAATTGTTCCCGAGAACAGAAGCCTTATCAAACGCACCATAAGTGTTTCATCTTTTTAGTTCATGCCAATTTCTTCTTCTTTAAAGGGGGAATGACACCACATTTTTTGCACAGAATAGAAGTAGTATTCTCGCAATTCCCTCCATTTAATGGAACAATCAAGCAATTTATGAGGTTTAATGCGCATATCCATAAATTTTGTTGACGAAGCTTTCGATCCCATATTAACAAAGTGAGTGTGGTTCTAGGTAGAATAAGGAATCGGAAAAACGGACCAGTGGGTAATTCTAGGTTTCGTGGTATGCAAAGTAAGTTTTGATTCTAGGTTTTGTCATACGTATGGTAAGTTTTAGATTCTGAAAATTAAAAGATCAGTTCTGATGAGTAAGTTCCAAATTTTACACCTAAAATTGGGAAACTAGAGCAAGTCTTTACGTTTTTCTTATTCTACGTCTTCGACTGATTCTATGGTATTTTATAACATTCAATGATAAGTGTGTAATCTAGGACTATTAGTCTGAGTTTCCATTTCCGATTATATTCATGACCTAAACTTTTATTTTGTTAATATTCCATATATTTCATATATATAGAAATGAGTTATGGTAAGTAGATTGTAACAAATGGTGGTCATTAGAGACATGATTTAGTAAAATCGTTCACTTAAGAATATAGATAGAAGCTAGGTAGATCCTGAAATATATGACATGATACGTTATAGCTTCTTAGATTTATATGGTAGGTTCCAGATTCCAAAAATTAAAAAATCGATTTCAATGCATGAGTTTCAAGTTTCAGGTAGAACTTAAGTAAATGCAAGAATCACTCACTCCTACTTATTAAGTTACTAATTTAGAAATTTTCATATTTTTCAATGCACTAATTGTTCACCTAAATTGGGCAATCAATGTCTTAATAGTTGATATTTATTTATAGTAAGATTTGATTTCCAATAAACATTTATCATCATATACATACAATAATGATTTCATACCTTTCATTTTTCCAGTAACGTTTGGGTATTAGATCCTTTTAGCTCGATTAATGTCTGTGGATGCAAGCAATCGCCATATTCACGTGCATAAGATGAAATTCTTTCTAAAGTCTTAATCACTGTTTTTCTTATTAGGTCATATTAACAAGTTGCTCTACTAAACAATTGATGTATGAAAACTGCAAAAGTTGCTCTACCATTTTGGCCAGAAATTAATTGCTAGAAGATATATAAATTTTTCTATTTTTATTTCTAGATAAGTTTCTAAATAAAATTACCCGTTTGATAACGATATAAAATTTTTACTCTTAAAATAGAAATTCATTTAATAACGATACAAAATTTTTCCATTTCAATGGCACAAGTGGCGGTGGCAACGACGGTGGTTTGGGTAGCATTCGACATTCGTCACATCCGGCAATCGGCGGATGGTGGTCAACGGTGATGGATGGACAACCGATTCATAGCAAAAACGAACGATAAGAAGAATTTTTGTTTCTCATTTATGTTCCAAAATTAGAAAAGTAAAAAAAAAAATTACTTTTTATTTCTATTCAAAACCTACTTTTTCGGAACAAAAATTTATTAGAAAAATGAAATAATTTTATTAAACGAATTTTTATTTCAAAAACAAGTTTGGAATAAAAAAATTATTTTTAGAACAGAAATTTTGATTTGTCATGCACTCCTTAGCAAGTGTCCTCAAAACACAAAATCATTTTTTTTTTTAATTACCCGTCAGAATTGCGGTGCACCTATTCACATATGATACACGATTAGTTGCATAAAACAAGCTAAAATTATAAATTTTCAAAGCCCCTCGATTTTGGTTGAATCCCTATTGAATTTGCTCATGGCGAACATCAGGCGGGTATTTTCCTTCAATTTCGTTCGTTGTTGCTGATTTCTGTGAAAAAAAGATTAACAAACGGATTAAAAATGGCTCCTTTCTTTTACATATTAATAATTATAATAACAACAGATAAAGTAATTTTCGCTTTTCCGCGTGGAATAATTGAAGAGCCGTAAATGGGGACAGAGAAAAGAAATATTGACATTTTAGCCACCAAATTAAAAATTTTACCCAATAAGTAAAAATCACATCGACATTTTATTTATAGCCGTATCATTATTACTGACAAATTCCTATTTAGAAAAAAAGAACAAAACATGAACAAAAAAAAAAAAAAAAAAATAAAATCCTCCCTCCGTAAATAAATAAAGAAATAAAAATAAAAAAAGGAGAAAAACAAAAAAAACCACTTTCAGTTCACATTCTGCGTTTCTGCACTTTGCACACCAGTTTTCGATCCAAAAATCCCCGTCGCCCTCGACCGATTCGTGTCGATCGGTTTCTTCCGGTTCTGCGAATCCCAATCTCCGCCGCCCAACCCGCCGCCGCGCCGATCGCCGCCACCGCCGCCGCCTTCGCCGCCGCCCTCTCCGGCGAGCGCCTTTGAGGGAACGGTCCTCTCTCGCGGAGGAGGCTGTCCGTTTTGCGAGGGATCTTTCCGCCCCTTTCCTTCCTTCCTTCTTTTGGCGCTTGCGGTTTCTTTCGCTTCGCCGCCGAAAACGGAGCATCCTCGGCACTCCCATGGGCGATCTTCTAGCCTGGTCTCCTGAAGCCAACGGCGCCGCCCCCCTGGAAGACCGCTCCTCCTCGTCGTTGTCTTCGTCCTCCTCCTCGTCGGGGCAGGCGGCGATTAGCGCCGAGCTCCTGCGGAAGGCCGAGGAGGTGACCGGGGGCATCATCGCCCAGATTCAGCCGAATTCCGTGTCGGAGGAGAGGCGAGCAGACGTGATTCATTACGTGCAGAGGCTCATCAGGAATATCCTCGGATTTGAGGTATGGCTAGGGCGGCGCTCGTGCTCATTAGAAACGCGGCCTTGCGGTGGATGTTTGTGTGTATGCGGTTTCGTTCTGGTTCTTGCATTGGCTCCGTTCCGCGAGTCGAATGCTGTTGTGTAGGATGATCGCTCGCGATGATTCTGCTTTCTTAGAGTTCATGCATTTAAAGTTCGCGAGATGAAATCGGAAAGATGAATTGCGTGCTGAATGTTGCTTATTGAGCTCGTAGACTTAAGATCGCTCATTTTTGGTGTGAAGAACTCTGATTTCTCTTGTCCGAAGAATTTTTCATTTAAGCTCCAGCAGTAGCTATGTTAGTGAGGTGTCGATGGATGTTCGGATTGGCCAGAATCTCTCATCTTAGAGTATATTGAATGCCTGCTGTGTTCAATAGAGTAAAGTTTATCGTTTCTTTTGGTGGTCATGCGAAATTGGTTTTGTAAATAAGGAATTATACGATGCATACTGAACTTGCAATTTTCAACATCAACTGTAGATTTTATGAGGCAGCTTTGCAATCTTTCTGGTTCAAAGGTAGGTGATGAAATGAACAGACAGTAATTGATTTGCTTTCCCATGGTTTGTGCATCTGCATGTTCCTTTTTGGTAGTAAGACTACCATTTGGTTTCGATCAGATGATCTTGTGCATGTAAAACGCACTTTACCAAGGTGTGGTGAGCTTGATGATAATTTTTCACATTTGTAAGTACATGACCATCTTCCGTTCTTTCTTTTGGTTTTGTTGAGATAAAACTGGTGCTTCTTACAGGTATTTCCATTTGGTTCGGTTCCTTTAAAGACTTATCTTCCTGACGGAGATATTGATTTGACTGCCTTTGGGGTTCTTAATGCTGAAGATTCGTTAGCTAGTCAAGTCTGTACAGTTCTCCAAGGAGAAGAACAGAATGAAGATGCTCAGTTTGTGGTGAAGGACGTCCAATTAATTTGGGCCGAGGTTCTTATATTTAATCCAATCTATCCAAAGGATGCTGCACTTCTAGATTTTTAATGTCTGGATGACATGATGAAATGTGTTGTTTCTCTATTTAATGCTTGGTGATCTCTCTCATTCACGATTCTTGCATTTGAGAGTGCCACTACTATGAGTCAAGACAGGTCTAAAAGGGTAGACTTGGACTTGGAATGAGCTTGACACTGCAATTGATTAGCTAGCTAACCACCTCACTCCTTGACTCTTTTTGTCGACATAAAGAACACATAGCACCTGGGCGAGTGAAGTCGTGGCTTTCTTATATAATTTTTTTTTAATAAACTAAATATGTAGAATCATTGAATAATGCTAGAGTAAACCAAATGTAGGACTATCAAATGTTATCTTTCATGTTGAAAATTATCAGCAACTTCTTATCATGTTTAGCTTATGAAACCTAGCATGAGTCATATTTGTCTTACATCTAGAAAGTTACCTATGTGTTTAACCTGAACTGCATGATCATTTCACTTGTGACGATTTAACAAATTAACGTCAACAAATGTTGGCCATGTGCCTGAAATCTTCCCATGCTTTGAGCTTATGTACGTTCTTGATATCGTTCCTTGCCAGTTTTGAATCCTCCCTCAAGAACATACATAAGCTCAAACCAACTGGGAAGATTTCAGGCACATTGCCAACATTTTTTTTCTTAAAAGTGGTTTTATTTAGAGAAGGCTGTGTTTTCCCCGGAGCGACGAACGTAATTACCTTTTTTTTTCCTGGTATACTTCCAGAGTACATGAAGTGTACCACTTCTTTTTCTTGCTTACATCATCAATGGTTTACTATCAAAAAGAAAGTTTTCTTTTTTATACAAGGGAAAAAGGAGCACGGAAACATGTTATTGTGTGTACATCAGCCAAAACTTGATGCATATTATCATTCTGCCTGTGTTGGAACTTGGAAGCTGTAATTTCCCCGAATGCACCTTGTGCTTTCCCTTGACCGCCCCAGGAATAAGAACACTTAGTTCTCCATTTTCTGCTTCAGTTTAGTGTTTTCTAACTTTTGAGCCCCACCCTTTCTTTTTGAATATTTAAAACCAGACAGAACTGGTAGATAAAATCTTTATTATCTCTGATGCACTTTCTATTTGCTGCTTGGAATTTCTCACAATTAGCTGAATCCTAAACTTTTCACCCACATCATTCAGAGGATGTTCATTTTGCTTTTTATTCCTTCAACTCTATGTAGGTCGTCATTTTTCCCTTCTTACTTGATATCTTTGTATCTCTACATTGAGTTTGTTATTGCATTACATTGCATTTTCGTAGTTTGATTTCCTTTTATTTGGGGAAGGTAGGTTAAAGCTTGGTGTCGCCAAAGAACATGTGTATTTTTGCAACTTTTGGTTTTCTTGCAAGTTTTGCCTGCTTTTAATGAACTGATTAGTATTGTTCATCATTCTTTGACCTGCTTAAGTTGTTGGGGACCAGGGTGACACTACAACTGTCTTTTTTAAAGTATTAATCTACATGATAATTGGGAAATATTGAGTGGTTGTTGTGATTGATGTCAAACAGAAATTGTTGTTGGTGGCTTGTGTTCTGCTTCAATGATTCATTATACTGGTTCACTCTCAATTAGAATTAGGGGGATTTTTTTTTTTTTTCATGTGAGAGGGGGTTATCTCTAGTATTAAAATCATTTGATTGGTGATGTAAGAATTCCAACATGACAGTGTCCTTCTTAGTTTTTTTTTTTTTTTAGTAATTCTATTCCGAGATTACATATTGCTAATAATGATTAAGCTTTTTTCCACTAGTGGGGCGGACTTTTACAATTGTGAACTTTTTCAGCTGTATGCCTTTTATTAAATTAACTTGTTCCCTTTCATAAAATATTTTGTAGCTTTCACCAAAAATGTAAGTGGAAAAACCAAGTCTTATAAATGTGAATACTCATATGTAATTGACCTTATTAAATAGGGTGTTTGAGTTTTCTCATAGCAGTTACAACTATGAAAATGGGTGCTTAAGTTTTACAAAAACTTTTTGGGGTACACCTAACAATTGCAGCAGCTCTGGTGGACCCAGCTTATAGGAAGCTGCCGCACTAGCTGTAAAATATGAATTGCCAAAGAGACGCTACAAAACATTGCAATGTGATTGCAGTCCAACTCAATTACAGCACAGCTAAGCTATACCAAAAGGACTCTAACGTTATTATCCCAAGTTTGTGGCTTTAGTCTTGTAAAGGTTTTACTTAGGATATTGCTGCTGTCGTTACTCATTGCAGGACATCTAGGTAGAAGGGAAAACCTTAGGTTGATCAAGGAGTATAAATGTTTATTGATTCATTTAGGATAGAATACCATTATTGATATGCTGCATGTGTGATTGGCTGAAATTCCATGCAACACAAAAATATGCACAAAAGACCATTTCTTGCATTTCAATGAACTGGAATTATGAAATCGAAGATGCCTTGCTCTACTGAAAGTGAAAAATGTATAACCTCTAAAAACACTCGTAAGAGGATTCGACTTGTGGAAATGCCCCCTCAGTATTTTCTTATCCAAATGAGCCTTGAGGAGAGGAACCATATTGGTCGTTCTCATCATGCATTGTGTTTGAAGTCACCAAATTTATTCTTGAGAGTGCAAAATCCATAGTCCAATCTGTTTGGTCCAACTACAATGTAACAATGAGTGAATCATGCTCTCTTTTCATTCTTGCACAAAAAAATCTACTCATCAGTTGTGTCTTTTGAAGATTATTCAAAATGAGGGTATGTCCCTAGGGTGCTTCCCAAGAGAAAAGAGACGCCTTCAAAGGTAGGCTGACTTTTCAAGTAGATTCTCATGGGAAGAATGTGAAAAAATTGAGTAAAATTTACATCCGAGTAGAGATGACATTAGAATAGTAGGATTTGACAAAAGAAATTTGAGAGTTACAACAATTGCTCCATAGCCTATTGTCCTCTCCCAGATCTTTTGTTGCTTGGGGCCTCCTTCAAATGTAAACTCTTACACCACTTCTCCATTGTTAACCTTCAATTGATCGGCCACGTTATCTCCCTGGTTCCTTGCTTATGCAATAACATCTGAAAATGATCTTTCTAGGCTCTGTAGCAGCAGTCACCATACCATCTTTAATTGCACATGAATGAAATCATACCATTTCCTCTTAATAGAATTTGTGGCTGAAGGATCCCATCCTTGCCTTATGTCCTTCCAAATCCTGCCCATTTTCTCCTTGACCAACACAATTATTTTTCTTCTATCTTCCAAACAAAAATTTTCAAACAGTCTATATGAACTATTGTTCTCCTTGTTAAACCTCCAATGCTATTTTCCAAGCAAAGATTTATTGAAAGAGACCAGTGATTTCTCCCAAAACCTTTTTAAGGAACTAGTCGTATTACAATTATCCAAGTAATTAGATGAATTCTCAGCTCATCATTTCTTCCCTCACCAAGACAAGAGTTGGAAACAAAGAGAGTAAAATTCGAGAATAGAAAGCGGGCACTTCAATACTATAAGTCTAACTCCCTTGGATAAATAAACCATCTTTTTCACGCTTAAAACTCTTCTCAAATCTCTGTATTGTGGGGTTCCAAACAGTCTTTTCTTTGTATTGGATCCCAACGGCAATCCTAGATACAATATAGGTAATTGCTACTTATACTGTGTAACAGTTGCTCTTATTGCTGCTCAATGAGCTGAAGTTACGGTGAGTATATATTGCACATGGGAACAAGAATTGGAGGGTGTCATTTCGCCTCTCTTCATTTTACTTTATTCTTTCTTAAGAAAGAAAATGTCCTACAATTTGATGTGACCTCTCTCTCTCTCTATTAGGGGTGAGCATGGTCCGAGTTGGGTCCGTTCACCCCCTAACCCTAGGACCAACCCGCATAGTGCTGGTCCTCAATATTTGGACCAAGGACCAACCCTATTGAGTTTGAGATTGAGGACCGGACCAACCCAATGGGTTCGGTTCGGTTCCAGGGTCAACTTGGGATCAACTGATAATTTTTCATTTCATTTTTTGTATTCCTTAAAAAAGCGATTGAGGACCAAACTGACATAATGGGTTTGATTCAGTTTCAAGGTCAACTTAAGACTAACTAATAATTTTTAATTTCATTTTTTGTATTGCTTGAAAGAGCAATCGAGAACCGTATCGACCCAATGGTTCGATGATAAGTAAGGTTAGCTAAGAAAGGCAAGCGGTGAGGGTCAATTGGGGTGAGTGTCGAACAGAATGAGCATCGATGTCGAGTAGGGAGCAACAAGCCAAGTGAGCATTGAGCAGCGAGTGGCACGAGTGACCCAAAGTGAGCAAGGCGAGTGTTGAGTGTCGAATGGAGAAGTTGTTTTTTCGATTTTAGCAAATTGAAGACTAATAGGACAAATAAGATAGAAGATAACGAATACTAAAGGAGGATGCCATAAGGTGTCTTTTTGAACGTCGTGAGGACTCCTCACAAAACGTTTTCCTCCTTCATAAATTATGACTATTGATACCGTAAAAGATATTAAAAATCTAAGTTATTAAAAAATAATATAAAATTATTTAAACTCCTCACTAAATGACTATTTAATGTTGTGGACGCCATTTATTTTAAGGTTTTCTCTATATAAAAAAATTATATATATAGTTAGGGTTGATTCGGGTTGAACCAATCTAGAACTCTTAGGACCGAGAACAGACCCACATAGTATTGGTCCATGAATTTTAGGATCAAGGACCGACCTAGTCTCCCTAGGACCTGGATAAAGACCAGCAGGTTGGGCCTGTCTAGGGTTGGTTCAAGGTTGACCCTAGATCAATACTCACCCCTACTCTCTATAAGACACGCGCACGCACACGCACACGCACACGACACGAATTGCTAATTGTATATGTAGTTAATATTACACTATTTAAGTCTTGCTCATTGTGAATGCTAGTTGTGTTGCTCTTTTAGTATGTGTACTCTATCACACAATGACATTTCGGCATTGTTCTTATACTACTCTCTTGCATAATATGATTTTTGAAACCAAAAATTGGTCCTTTGATTTTCTCTTTGCATACCTTTTTATTAGAAGGTTGAGATATTTGGAATTCAACCTTTCTTGATCTCACTTTACCATAAATCCACTTTTATCATGTGATTACTGCATTAGTACCTCATTTTATCCTACAGAGCAATGTATTATGCTGCTTTTTGAGGCGATCACCTTAATGCTTGATCTTGTAGACTACTGTTTTTGGTACTAGTTGATGCCATGCATGCATGCTGACGTTATTTTATGTGCTTTTTGCATTTTGGCACTCCATGATGATATCAATGTGTGCTCACCTAGTCAAGTTTCTTTCAAGTATTTTGAAGAAAATGATGTTTTCTGGATTAACAATTAATCTTCCGATTGCAGGTCAAGCTTGTAAAATGCATCATACAGAACATTGTGGTAGATATATCGTTTAATCAGCTAGGAGGGCTCTGTACTTTGTGCTTTCTAGAGCAGGTAGCTTGTTTAATGCAGTCTTTTTACTATTAAGTGATTCTCAATGTCCTCATTTTTTCAACTAGTGATTGTTCTTTCTTCCTTTTTCTTTGCGGGATGGGGGCAACAATGGTGATTGGTATTGAAAGTCTTGCTTAGTTAGAAGATGTGCCATTTTTTTTATTACTGTGGATGTTTCATGCTTTTTTGTTGATTTCCTACTTTTAAGGATGACCATTGGAGTCTTATGGTGGTTAGTGAAGTTCATTGTAGTTTTTTTTTTTTTTTGGTTTTGTAATAGTCTTTTTCATGGTTCTAGGAATTGGATTGCATATTTTTGTAGGCTTCCTTTTACTTCTATCATTTTTGAGTCAGTGGCCGTCTCAGTTCATTTCTCTTTCAATTTATGACTTCCAGTTTTCCATATTTATAAAATCTGACTTTATCAAGAAAAAATAATATATAGTAGTATATGTGTCAATGTCTATGCATTGCAGGAAATCTCTGTTTCTTTCTGTTTGCATCTATTTGCACATAAACATGACTACACATGAACATTGTTAAGCATGCATAGGCACATGCGAATACACACATATACACTTATCGCATGTGTGCAGTGGCATGCACAGATTTTTGCATCTTCAACTGGATGGTTTCGCTGACCAATAGCATTACTCATATAGGTGTGATTAGTATATTAAGGTTATAAAACTGATAACGTTTCCTATGTTGGTGCTATCATATTTTGATAAATGTTAGTGTGATTTACTGCAGTATGTCCTGTTTGTATGCTGTGCCCTGGAGGAACTTGTGTTGTTAGCAATCTTCTTTCTTTTGTTCTCTTTCATCTTGAATACAATGGAGGAATCAACATTCAACATTCGTGCTGCTTCATATTCTACAGGTAGATCATCTCATTGGCAAGGATCACCTCTTTAAACGCAGCATTATACTGGTTAAGGCTTGGTGCTATTACGAGAGCCGTATACTTGGTGCTCATCATGGTTTAATTTCCACATATGCCTTGGAGACATTGGTTTTGTATATCTTCCATCTGTTCCATACATCTCTAGATGGTCCCCTAGCGGTAAGGTCAATGATGTGGATTGTTCGCAGAATGCTGTATAGATTTTGATGTTATTTCTATACTTATTTGTGGTGATGTTAGGTTTTATACAAATTTTTGGATTACTATAGCAAGTTCGACTGGGATAAGTACGGCGTCAGTCTGAATGGTCCTGTCCTTATCTCATCACTACCAGAAATTGTCGGTAAGCTATAATGTCCACCAAATTTGTGCAAGATAGGTGTGTTTCTTGCATGCTTTTGAGATAACTTATCGGTTTTTTTTTTACAGTTGAGACACTGGAACATAGGGGAGAGCTACTGCTCACTAAGGATTTCCTGAAGGACTGTGTGGAACATTTCTCTGTTCCTTCAAATGGATTTGGAGCAAATGCCCGGACCTTTGTTTCAAAGCATCTTAATATAGTTGATCCGCTGAAAGAGAACAACAACCTTGGTCGCAGTGTAAGCAAAGGTATTGGTCTTATAGGCTGGTGTTACTTCTTGATGTTCTTTTCTTTGAATGTGAATGTTATGTCCGGGCATTATTTTTCTCCTGGTCATTCTCAAGAGATTGTGGCTAAGCTGTTTGAGGGGGATAAACTGTCTAAAGCTGGGAAGAATGGTTGATAACTGGATATATGTTTCAAAATTGTTGATAAGCAGTAGCAAATGACAATTTGCAATTTGCAAATTGGTACTGGTTCGTATTTCTGATTTGATTATATGTAGTTATGGTATAGTCGTTGTCAAAGGTTAGCTCTCATTTTAAGGAAATAAATTGAAGCTCATATAGAGGATGATGGGGAGTCATAACCAGTATATGGAACTTCCCATTAAGTCATGAGGGACCAGCTTGTCAAAATTAGTTGCCAGGTAGATTGTATACTTTTAGGAAATACATAGGGAATATTTATTACAATGCAGAGTTTGGTTTAGCTATGAATTTTGGGTATACTACTTTAAATTTTGGCATCATTGTTGTCTTCTGGAGGTCCCAATCACTCTTGCACATGATGACATGTTTTAATTTATCTCGAACTATGTAGGGAGCTTTTTCCGAATTAGGAGTGCCTTTTCTTTTGGTGTTCGTAAGCTTGAAAAAGTCCTCTCTGACCCAGAGATAGACATAGCTGATGAACTTAGTGAAATTTTCTCGAATACACTGGATCGGCATGGAAATGGTCAGAGGCCAGATGTTCAGGACTTGATATCTCGGGAAGAAGATTCATCAGGTAGAGTTTTGAATGAAGTACAGCAAGGCTCTGCAAGATATTCAGGAATTGTAGAAGTGGAGAATACCACAAATTCCCCTATGTCAGATGTTCTTTCATCTTCTTCTGGTCAAGCAGATGAGCTTGCTACATCCCAAAGTTCTGTTAAATCAAATGGCTCGCTTAAGGCCTTGTCTTTGAGCAGCTCAGTACACTCTTCCTTGTCGGGTAAAGCATATCATGCTCCTCATCTTTATTTTCCACAATCATCAACAGAGACAGGGGAGACAAGAAATGGGGATGCTGGCCAGGAGCACACTGAACAATCTGGAAATGCCGTGGTGACTTCTGTTGCTCTGCAATCAGATGCTGCAGAACCATGTGTAGTTGCTGATCACAACGGGGATGAGAATGAGCTCAGTAGAAGTCATGCTGTTCCATCCCCTCCTGGATCAAAAAAGCTCTCTTCAGATTTGAGTCCACCATCCTGGACATCTGATGATACTTCTTCTGGCTATCTTGGTGCTCAAGCCTCATCTCATATTTCTAGAAGCCCTGGACAACTGAATTCTCTATCGGATCTACTTGGAGACTTTGAGAGCAACATGAGGAGTTTGGAGTATGGCCGGTGGTGCTATAATTTCACCTTGAGTGGACAACTTTCTCACACTTCTCCATCATACTTTCCACATTTCCCAGTAAAAAATTCATGGGAAGTGGTACGAAGGTCAGTGCACCACAGGCATGATGTTTTTTCTCAGATAAATGCCAATGGTTCTGTCACAGGGCGACCATTATATAACATAAAGTCGCCAATTGTAGCTAATGCTCCCTTTGGCATGGAAGAAATGTCAAAACCGCGTGGAACAGGAACGTACTTCCCAAACACGGTAATGTTTCCTTTGGCCTCCAGATAATTATGATATTGGGTTTTTTGTGTTAGCTAGACTGTATAGAGGGGCTGCCTATGAGCACTACTTGTTCTGATGCATGCAAGCATGACATGATGCCCCTGGGGTTTGCCCATATATATATCCAAAGTTTGCACTTTGTATATAGCATCCTTGATGTTGAGGTGCAGTTTCCAGAACTGACACTTTTATTCATGTCATCCCTATGCAGACTGATTGTGGTACAGATGATCAGGATTAGAATTAAAATTTAGGTTTGGACAATTTTAGTGTCGGGTAGATGTATTGACTTGGCATCTAATTGCAGCTGCTGGTACTTTGAGTTTGTGAAACAGCTGTCTATTGTCATCTCAGTTTTATGTGATGTATTCTGGCAGAACCACTACAAGGATAGAAACTCAATGGGAAGGGGAAGGAATCATGCAACGGTGAGGTCTCCTCGCAGCAATGGCCGCACTTTGACACCCTCGGAGACTAATTTTTCTGAACGAAGTAATGAGTTTTCACAAACGCATGGGAAGTCTTGGCCCTCTGATTTAAACAATGGTTCTCCTATAAGAAAACCTTATTCTACTAGCAATGGATCTTTGCAACTTTGTGAAGGCTCAGTAGAGTTTGGTTCTTTTGGACATCAACCACCGGCAACACCTCTGCCTCTCTCCCTGGAGAGAAGTAAACAACCAATCTCTGGGTCAGCACCAGCTTCAAGAACTAGTGCAAGCCATTCGACACCAGGTGCTGTGACTGAATGGCCATTGGTTAATGGATTGAAACAAGATAGGTAACCAATAGCTTAATGCATTTGAGTCGTTCATCAGGTTGTTGATGCACTCTAAAATCTTTTTATTTGCCTCGGTTGGTACATGCAGAATCTCTCTACAGTCTTACCGTTTGAAAGATGAAGATGATTTCCCACCTTTGTCAGAGTCTGCGGGGAAGGGATGAGCCATATGTATGGTTCAAACCCAATTCCAATTAATTGGATTGTAAATGGTAAACCGATCAGTCTGAGTTTGAGCTTGAGCTTTTGATCTCATGGATTCCTCAGAACCATCTGATGCTGGCGCTGAGTTTTATATCTACTGTGTGATCTAGAGGCTTTTTGTACCATTTACCAATTTTATTTTATTTTTTTTTGGAAGGGCTAGGTTCTATGTTAGCTTCACGTCACGTGCTACGTGTAATTTTATAGGGTGCTTGGGCCGAGGTTTGATTCAGGTATCGTTGTTACATGTTTAGGTAAATGCCGTGTACTTGTTGTTCCTGCCGTCTGATGCAATTATAATGAAAACCGGTTCCTTTGCTGGATGAACCAGGCATATGTTGTGTGTGCTTCACAATAAACATCTGGACGGTTGCTTTTGAGTAGCGAAATTGAAGTGTACATTGTCCCTTGACATTTGTTCGGGCGAATGGAGTTCGGATGCAAATTGCACCATGCAGGATGTCATATTTATTGCAAAATATGAATTTTGTCCGGTGTATTAACAAAAGGTTCGAAAGTTTTGAATGTGTAGGACACGTAAAAAGGTCAGGTACAAGGTTTGAAGCAATTCTGCGGATTGAAAGGGGTTAGTTTCATATTGCGTATGGATTGAACTCAACTTCGCTTTCAGAAGATTCGTTCTGATCTAGATCCAACATATCACGTGTATTTCATGTGAGATGGAGGGATCGATAGAGTTGGGAGACTTAGCTGGAGATGGAATTGACCACGCAAGGTGTGCCATATCTCTTTTCACCATCTGCGAAAGGCGTGTGAACGTCACTGTCTCCGCTCTCCTTTCCCCTAGGAGAGACGAACTTGTAATTTAACAAACAAAGGAGGGCGCTTCTATAGGACTTGCATCGGAGCTTCTGTTCACATGCGTGAGTTGACCGCCACTTGCCATCTTCATCGCCTCTTTGGGCCCACGGACCCCCTCACTCTCTCTCTCTCTCTCTCTCTCTCTCTCTCTCTCTCTCTAACCACGCGGGTGTGTCCGTAAGGAAATGTTACACAACAGTTAGCTCCGCTGGTAAGAATTTAGTTATTTATTTATTTATTTATTTATTTATTTATTTATTTATTATTATTATTATTATTATTATTATTATTATTATTATTATTCAGCTGAAATATGAAATTTCCTTAGTTCAAAATTAAAACTTAATCTCATTTTCTTAAAGAGACATGCACAATTCGTGTGATATAAGGAATACTCAATCGGTGGGGTCCTGATTGCAAGAGCTACGATTTCTCATGTCTAGTCTGTGGGAACTTGAGCATGGACATCATAGACTCAGGCCTAAGTGCTGGTGACTTGGCACGGGAGCTAGGTACCCGTGCATAGCTATTGGGGACTGGAGCATAGGCATTGGGTCTTGGGCTTGACCTCGAAGGACTTGAGCCCAATTGTTGAGGAACTGGACTGAAGAGATAAGGACTTGGACGCAAGAGCCAAGTGGTCGTTGAGGACTTGAGCATTGGGGTCCTCGGCTTGACCTCTATGGACCTTGCCTTGTGTGACAATGACCAAGGAATGAGAGCCAAGTTTTAGGGCACACCATTGAAAATTTGAGCAAGGGCACCAATGTCACAAGCTCAACCTTAGTGGACTTTGGGCCAGCTTTGATGAACTTGAGCCAAGCCGTTGGTGACTTGGGTGCAAAGTCCACCCGACATGGTTGTTGGAGACATAGTCACAAGCACCCAAGTCTCGAGATTAGCCTCTATGGACCTAGGCTGGCCTCAATGGATTCAAGCTTGACCAAGCAAAGCATCGAGGATGGCATGTGGTGGGATCTCTTCCTCTACCCGACCCTGTCTGTCTGACATGCTCACCTATGCCGTTGGGATCCACCTCGTCCAATAGGCCTTAAACATTGACAACATACTACTCTATAGACCTAGTATTTTTAGGAATGATGACATCACCTCCGTCTACATAAAGTTGCTCGCAAACATGACAATCGTCTTCGTAAAGATAGTGTTCATCCTCATCACCAAGTTCCTCCTTGGTCAGGTCGGATGGCGGCCATTGCTATTGAGCAGCATTGGCGGGATGATCTTCTCACTCACCTCTGTTAGGTTGCGCCTCACCATCATCAACCACAACCACTCGAAGCTCATGTGACCAATGACCATGTATATTGCCTCTATATTTTCCTACGTGGTCTTCTTCTCCATCAAGGTGGGACCGATCACGTTGGTGTAAAGCTTGGAGATCTTCCCGTGATTTTTTCCTAAAAAGGCATTTATGTTTTCAATTGAGATAGGATGATCCTTTAAATCAAAGAATGGTCAATAATATCAAAATTTATTGTCTCCTACTTAGACTAATAAATCCAAGAGAAATTGCTATATCCTCTATTCAAAGGGGGACGGAGTGCGAGAGAAGGCAGAAAAGAAGGGAAGAGAGGGGCTTTTATATGGTGAGGGAGATGGAAAGGTGAAGGGTGCATAGTAAATGGAATATATTCAAAACATATTGCCATGGTTCCTTACCTTGAAAGGGTACAAATATTTAAATTGGATATTTTTTAGTACTTTTTCAAAGCTATTGTTGATAATAAGTAGCATTCAAAATTTTATATCCATTTTTCATGATCTTATGCATGGATCAAATATATCATGACAAATTCTTCAAAAAAAAATTATGTCTTCCACAGTGGAATCTAATAAGTGAGATTAGGTTGCGCACAGTAAATAGATAGTGAGTATAGTGTTAACAATGTACAAGGCAATCACCCTTGGTGGGGCCGCGTTCTTGTCGGCGGCAATTGCGAGTGCTCCTATACGATGATGTCGGAAACAATGGAGTGAGCGCTGGAGGAGATGGAATAGTTGTTTGGCAAATACACCAACGGTTTGCGGCGAACGAGGTGCAGATGCAAAGGACTGGTGACGCGATTGAGGTAGCAACGAGAGGTAAATAGTGAGACTTCACTTGTAATGCATGTACTATTGAGATCGTGTCTAGGAATCTGACAACTCACTCTAGTTCATCTTTTGATTTTATATCCTAATTACTCAATTAGATGGAGTCAAGATGTAGCTATGTATAGATCTTGATCCTAGGCTTGATATTTTCCGGTTACTCAATATATTTTCTTTGGCTGTCGATATTTTAAGTTGCCCATAGACTAATTCAATTGATCATCAAAAGATTGCAACGTTCGGATCTTTCGTGCAATGTCATACTAGTTGGAAAATTTATTAGAGAAAAATTAGTAAGTCACTCAAATAAAAATTGACTTTTTGATATAAGAGTTGGTGAATTAAAAAACTTGGGTTTTTCTCTTTTGTCTTTGAATTTGAAGTCGACAAAGAACGGGTACCAAAATCTTGTCCTTGGTCATTTGCAAGTAATTTGCTAGTTTTGAAGCAATGTGTACTTGACATTCTTGAGCACTGTTATGACTTCTTGCGTTATGATTTTTGGATCCATATTATCAGTTTGCCTCCTAGATGGATTTTGGAAGAAGTATATACCGATGTTGCTGGAAAAGTGGGAAAAGTGAAGGAAATTCAGTTAGTAAATAGAGGAAATGTGCTATATAAAATAGGGAAAGCAAGAGTTGAACTTGAACTTTCGACTCATCTAAAAACAGGTGCTCTAGTAAAGATTGGAGAAAAAAGCTATGGGTGGAGTTTAAATACGAACACTTCCCTCATTTCTGCTATTCATGTGGAAGGCTAGGGCACTACGCCTCTTATTGTGAAGAAATACCTTATGAAAAAACAGAATGGGCAGAAAATAGGGTAGGGAAATATGAGCCTTGGCTCAAAGCGGAGGTACGGGAAAGAAGCCCTCACTGGGAAGCTTTTTATGGCAAAATAATCTCTACTCAAGAGGAAGAGGAATATGTACCCGAAACTCTCATCCAGTCAACGAATCTTGAGAACATGTGTTGGAAAGGACCTAAGACTTCTGTTGGGCGTAGTCGAAGCAAAAAAAGGGCAAAAACCCGTCATCAAATGAGCACAGAGAAGAAGATATGAGGGATCCAACAGTTAAAACAGAGAATGGGAAACGGCCATTGTACTTGCTAGATTCTACTGATGTAGGGTTGACTGAAATAGGAGGAACTAACAGGAAATGGTCAAAGCTTTTAAGAGCAAAAAAAGGTTGAGGGGTCGAGTCTGTTAATGATCAATGAGATGGAGTTATTAGAGACGCCTATCCAGATGGTGAAAGAGGGGAATGAATGGGCTTTGGTGGCTAGCCCTAATAAGCCACTGGTGACATCATGAGAATTTTGAGCTGGAACTGTCAAGGGCTGGGCAACCCCCTAATGTTCTAGGAGCTTCGAGCCTTAGTGGCTCTTGAAAGGTCTAATGTGGTTTTCTTGATGGAAACTAAAAACAAGGAAATGATGGTGGAAAGGGTAGGAAGGAGACTTAAATACCAAAATTCATTATTGGTGTAGCCAACAGGAATTGCGGGGGGATTGGCACTCATGTGGAGTGAAGAGTTTCAAGTAAAAGTGAAATGCAACTCAAATCATTTTATAGATATGGAATGTGAAGATCCCACGAGTGGCCAGCTTATGAGGATTACTTTTCTTCATGCTTCAACAAATTTCCAGGAAAGACTCCAGTTATGGCAACAACTTCGATGTTTTCATACATCTAATCAATTACCGTGGCTATGTATGGGGGACTTTAATGACATTCTGTATAATTGAGAGAAGGAAGGCAAAAGGGAGGTAGACTATCACCGCATTGCAGCTTTTCAGGATATGCTCAATGAATGCTCCTTAATGGATATTGATAGTAAATGTTGCATGTATACGTGGACCAACAATAGAGGAGGAGGAGAATTGGTGAAAAAGCGATTAGATAGAGCCATATGTACAATGGAATGGAGAGTTACATTTCCAAATGTTAAAGTTCTGGCTTTACCAGCTATGGGGTCGGATCACAGCCCCCTTATGCTCTCATTATATCCTGTTCATGGCAAAAGGAAAAGAGCTTTCAAATTTGAAGCATATTGGCTAGAAGAAAAAGAATACAGGGATGTTATTATGGACAGTTGAGCTGAGGATTATCAAGACCATAGAAGTTTTTCATAGAAAATTCACCGAGTAACAGATGAATTAGCTGAATGGAGTAAAAAGAAGTTCTCTAATGCATCATATCAAATAAAGGGACTCAAGAAGTGACTAATGGATATCACAAACAGCAATACTCGAGACTCTAGCAAGGAAGAAATTCAGCAGCTAAAAGAGAACATTGATCAACTATGGCGACAGGAAGAGATGTATTGGGGACTAAGGTCCCGGATAAATTGGCTCCAATGGGGAGATAAAAATACTTAGTATTTCCATGCCACAACAATTCAAAGGAGGCAACGAAACAAAATAACAATGCTGAAGGTAGATGACTAGAATTGGAGTGGGGATCCCAAGGTGCTTAAACAACACATTGTGGATTACTATCGGTCTCTTTATGACTCGGTGGGACCAAAGAATTTCCAACCCATATTAAATTAATGCCTAAAAGTAGTTACTACGAAGATGATGAACATTTGATGACTATCATATCTTTGGAGGAAGTGAAAGAAGCTGTTTTCTAGCTAGGCTCCCTAAAGGCTCCAGGACTAGATGGTCTAAATGGACAGTTTTACCAGCATTTTTGGGAAGATATAAAAATAGATGTGGTGTTGTTGGTCCAGAAATTTTTCGAGTTAGGTAATCTTGATCCCCTCCTCAACAAGACACACATTGCACTTATACCAAAAGTTAAAAACCCAGAAAGTATATGCCAATTTAGACCAATTAGTTTATGTAATTTCAGTTACAAAATCATATCGAAGGTATTGGCAAATAAATTAAAATCTTGACTTCCATAGATCATTGCACATGAACAAAGTGCATTTGTTCAAGGCCGACAAATCCAAGACTATCCTCATTGTTCAAGAAGTGTTGCATCAAATGAGGATAAAGAAGAGGAAAAAGAAATTCCAAGCAATATTGAAACTAGACATATATAAAGCATATGATAGAGTGGAAAGAGACTTTCTTCGAATGAGCATGTTACAGATGGGATTTTGTGACTAGTGGGTTCATTTAATCATGCAATGTGTGTCAACGGTTTCTTTTAATGTAAAAGTCAATGGAGAGCCAACAGAATACTTCTCACCTACACGAGGGATTAGACAAGAAGATCCATTATCCCCCTATCTTTTCATATTGATAGCCAATGTACTTTCTTGGATGATGCACAAAGCCATAGAGGATGGAAGTATCAAAGGGATCAAACTGAACAGGTATTGTCCTACCCTTTCCCACTTACTATTTGCTGATGATGTTATTTTCTTCATGGATGGGACTATTAGAGAATGTCAAAGTTTGGCGACTGTTCTAAATCAACACTGCTATGCGATAGGTCAAGCGATAAATTCAAACAAGTCAGGTATCTTCTTCAGTAATGGTTGTCCACCGGTTTTGAAGGGGATGATGGCCCAAGAAATGCGAGTACCAAGCATTGACAAGATAGGGAAATATCTTGGAATACCATCTGAATGGGGTCAAACAAAGAAAGAGATGTTTGCGTGGATTCCGGCAAAAGTAAACATGAAGCTTGAGGGATGGAAAGAAAAATTCTTGTCTAAAGCTAGGAAAGAAATCTTGATGAAAACTGTTGTGCAAGCATTGTCGCAATATGCAATGTCCAGTTTCAAGATACCTATCTCAATTTGTAGAGCTATTGAACAAAGAATTGCAGCGTTCTGGTGGAAGCAGAATGAAGCCAAAAAGGCATGCACTGGAAGAAATGGGAGGTTCTAAAGTCTAGGAAAGACAGGGGAGGGTTAGGTTTCAAAAATTTAATTACCTTCAACAAAGCATCGTTGGGAAAGTAGTCGTGGCAATTATCTCAATCACCTTCAGCTTTATGGAGTAAGATTTTGAGAGGCGTATACTTCCCTAATGGAAACTTATGGAAAGCAAAAAGAGGTCAAAGACCATCTTGGGGATGGCAGAGCATCCTAATGGGACGGGAAGCCATTGAACCACAAATACGATGGGCTGTGGGGGATGGGAAATCCATTAACATTCGTCAAGATCACTAGTTACCACAGGGCGTGTTAGGAGGCCCCAAAAACAAGGACGATCCCCAAATGGTGGCTGAATTAATTGACGAGGAAAGAAAGGAGTGGAAAGAACCGGTGTTGCACCATCTTTTCAGAACAAGAATTGTAAATGAAATCATGTTTATACCTATTGCTGTGCAACCAAAGGTAAATCAATTGATTTGGACAGGAAACAAGAATGTGAATTACACAGTTAAAAGCGGTTATAACAACGTGTACACCAAATCCATACAACAAGACAGTAACAGGGCATCGATCTCATACTAGCCACCTTGAGTCCTATGGACAAAAATATGGCACCTACCAACCCCCCTCCCCCCCCAAATCAAAATTTTTTCTATGGAGCCTATGTCAGGATGTTGTACCAACAAAAGAAAAGCTCTATCAGAGAAGCATCTTACTTGACTTGCTATGTCTTCTCTGTTCCAAATACCCTGAGACAATCGAGCATTTATTCTTCTTCTGTAAAAAAGTCAAGAGCTTATGGTCAGATCTACACTTAAACCTCAGCACCAATACACAAAAGGCCACTAGAATGGTTAAATGGGTGGTGGAATTTTTCGAAGCAAAGTTGGGCTCATTAGATGTAGGGCTAGTGGCTGAGGTGCTAAGCAGATTTGGAAAAACAAGAACAACCAGGTCTTTCGTGACAAGAAGCCACAACCAGAGGCCATAATCGAGACTACCCTAGCACAAAATCGAAGCTTTAATCGATGGAATCCGAGCAAGAGAAAAGAAAAATCAGCAACAGCGAACCCACCTGCGAGCTGGATAGCGCTGGAAGGCCGAACTCGGAGCTAAATGTCGACTGTTCGTGGGTAGAAGGAGTATCGCCCAACTCGATTGCTATTATCCTATGAGATTCCAATGGAGTAATCGTTGATGGCTTCATCAAAGAAATCCATGCCTCTTCATCCTTGCAGGTGGAAACCCTACCTCTGCTCCATGGATTACTTATGTTGAAACAGAGGGAAGTAACTCACATGGGGAAAGAACACGAACAAAAAGAGAGTTTAGTTTGTGAAAGTGACTGCCACATGTTAGTGGAATCTGTTATGGGCCGGGCAAAGGAGTCATGGGCTGTGAAGGGCTTAATCCAGGAGTGTAAATAGGTTTTGGCCCAACTGACCTACGTAAATGTAGTCCATTGCTTGAGAGGAGCAAATCAAGCCGCAGATTGGGTTGCAAAAGCTTTCCGCCTTAAAACCCTACCCTCAACATGGAAGCTCGAACCCCCCAACCCCTTTGGCATATTTTGTGCTCTGATTTCAACTTGTCTTTTCCATGTAATTCTTGTTTTAATGAATGAATGAAAGCATTGCTTTCAACCAAAAAAAAAAAAAAAAAAAAAAACACAAGTGTGAGTCAACAAGTTATCACAATAATTGGTAATTTATAAACGTGTTGGTAATTGACAAATTAATAGGAGAATAGTTGATGAGTCATTATAATATGATATAAGAGTTGGTAAACTTAAAAAGTTGGAAAGTCATATAAAAAAAAAAATGTCGGTCATACTCTACTATTATTCAAATATTCATTCTTAGATTTTTGTCCTACCTCTTTGTAGGGTATATGAGTCGAAACCCACAACTAAAACTAAATTATCTCATTCCCAATCTCTTGATAAGATGGAGATTCGAATCTCCCAGTTCTTATTCCTAATCACTAGGACAAACCTTGTAGTTAAACAAAAGTTAAGTTATTAGGAAAACTAGTAATTTACGAATAACTACTCAAACCTTATTAAGTAGTTCAAATAAAAGTGGGTGGCTTTAAATCCATTGGTAATTTAATTGAAGAAAATTTAATAAGTTACTCAAATTATGATTGGTTATTTGATATAAGATCTCACAAAATAGATTTTGATAAGTTATGAGAACAAAAATTCATAGTAACTAAAAGTTGATACTATAAATGCCAGCAACTATTTCAAATAAATGCAAGTAACCTGATATTTATTGGTAACTTTTTTCTTTTTTCTGGTTAGAAACGGAATAATTTCATTTACTAAGCAAAGATGAGAGACCCGATAAATGGGCATCATTACATAAAAGGTCTAACAAAATTTAAGGAAGATATAAGTCCCAATTCAGAGGTAAGTAATTTTTCTTGTGGGCTTTGTCTACCCAATCTGCTACAAGGTTGGCTTCTCTAAAGCAATGGAATATCTGAACATTTAGGAAGGCCTGCATTTTATCCTTGCACTTACTGACAAGAGATTGAGTTTCCCAACTCAACACTTCTGAACTATTCATAACTTTAACCAATTGTAAGTTATCTGACTCGATAATGATCTCTTCATGTCTTTTAGAAAAGAAGAAGTTGATGGCCTCCCATAAAGCTAGGGTTTTAGCCATCAAGGAGGAAGAAGCTCTTACCAATTCAGTCGTTCCTCCCACCATCCTTCAACCCGAGTCTCTGCAGATGCAAGCTATAGAATTTCCCAGCAAACCAGGTGCGTATGTTCCATCTATATTAATCTTATATGCTCCTTTCGGCGGTGGAATCCATATATGAGGTGTTTCAGCTTCTTGAAGTTCAAATCTGTCATTTTTAGAGATCCCCGAGCTTCCAGATCTTCCATTTTCATGGACTCCCGAGCGACCAGCACTCCGAAGGTTTAATGCTTTGTACCGAGCTCATAGATCTCCCCTTCCATCTCTGCTTCACAACCTAGCTTCAGCTTCAACTCTCGGCGATCTATTGCTTGGCGTCGATTCTTCGCTTGGCCCAAGGCACAGCTCGCCTCTTGACCCACCTGTTCCACTAGCCGATCCTCCATCTGCTTTGGCCGATCTATGGGCTAGTGCTATGTGCAAAGGTCGCAGGTCTTTGCTTTCCATTTGGCATCCCAACTCGGCATTTACTGCATCTCTTTGCTCGTTAGTGATTGTTCTTAGTTCACCGCTTGACCCAGGGTGCAGATCTCTTCTCAAATCTCCTTCTCTACTTCCTAATCCAACATCTTCTCTGGGTCTTGGTGCTCTGAAACCGGGTTGCAACTCTCTTATCTCATATCCGCCTACTTCACACCCAGATCCACCTTTTGCTGGATGGCCCGATTCTCCACTTCGAATTCACAGCTCTCCTCTTTCTAATCTGCTGCCTAATCCGGCGCTTATCTCGTCTCCGGCACTTGGTTACCAAATCGCAGCTCATCACCCGATTCACTATTCCCTTGTCGCAACTTTGCATTTAGCGCTATGTTCCCCGTTCGGGCTTCTCTTCTTTCGGATTTACTAGTTGCTCTGTCTTGTACCCTATTTTTCCTTGGATTCCAGCGGCTATATCTTTTAAGTGCCCTTTGAGCTAAATCTATGATTGCCAAAGCCACTGGTTCTCTACCTCGAAAAATGGCCTGGTTTTGGGCCTTTCAAACATTCCATAACATCGCAGCCACTAAGTTTAGATTTAAAGGGTGAGTTACATTTTCTTTCAGATTGCAGAACCATTCTTCGATCCTTGTCAAACCCTGACTAGATATTTTAATATTCAAACGAGGTTATCCCATATTTGTCTTGTCCAAGAACATAGTAGGAAGAGATGCTCAGCCGTTTCCCTTTCATGACATCATAACGGACATATGGGGTCAGATAATATTTTTCTTCTAAACATGTTATCCTTCATTGAGAGAGCGTTTTGGCATAAATTCCACATGAAAATTCTTATCTTAGGTGGAGTATGCAAAGTCCAAATATTCTTCCAGAGTGTGGGGGGAGGTTGAAACGATGTTGTTGCTTGGTTCACATGACATTGCTCCATATTCTTCTTGATGCAGTTATACCCACTTTTTATTGTATATTTGCATGCTTGATTGCCGATCCATACAAACTAATCTTGTTCTGTCTGAGGATTAATTGGGATAGTTAGAATTTCTTCAGCTAAATATTCATCAAAGTGTGCCGCTATGGTCATTTCATCCCATCTGCCTTTCTCTTTATCAATAAGTTCTAATACTAAAGAGAGTTCATTAACATTTATAGGACCCTCAATAATACCTCTTTGCAACAATTTATCCTCCCTGATTTTGATCTTAGATCAATCTCCTACTTTCCACATGACTTGGTGTTCTATTGAATTTCTTCCAAAGACCATGCTTTGCCAACCCTATAAATGTCGAAGGCTCTTTACTGCATGTCAAAAGTCTGTGTGAGGATAGTATAGTCCCTTAAACAAGCTACTCCAAAGAGAGGATGAATTTTGTCCTAGTTGCTAAGCCCGTTTCCCTAACATTGCTTTATTGAAAGAAGATCTCTGAAACCCATTCCACCTTTATCTTTTCTAGTCTTCAAGATATCCCAGATCTTCCAATGAATGCCTACTTTCTTCTCATTAGTTTTTCACCAAAATGAAGCAATTTTCTATTCAATAGCCTTGCAAATAGAAACCGGGATTTTAAAAACTGACATTGCATATTGTGATAATACTTGAACCACTGCTTTCAGTAAAATTTCTTTTTCGGCTTTAGATGGGAGATTTTCCTTACAACTTTCCAATTTTGAGCTAATCCTCCCGAGAACCCATGCAAACATATATTTTTTCGATCCTCCCCAATCTAAAGGAATACCTAGATATTTACCAATTGTTTCAATAATAGGAACCCGCAATTCCCTTGCCATATTCTCTTTCAAAGATTGAGGGCATCCCTTACTAAAGAAGATCTCTGAAACCCATTTCGCCTTTATCTTTTCTAGTCTTCAAGATATCCCAGATCTTCCAATGAATGCCTACTTTCTTCTCATTAGTTTTTCACCAAAATGAAGCAATTTTCTATTCAATAGCCTTGCAAATAGAAACCGGGATTTTAAAAACTGACATTGCATATTGTGATAATACTTGAACCACTGCTTTCGAGTAAAATTTCTTTTTCGGCTTTAGATGGGAGATTTTCCTTACAACTTTCCAATTTTGAGCTAATCCTCCCGAGAACCCATGCAAACATATATTTTTTCGATCCTCCCCAATCGAAAGGAATACCTAGATATTTACCAATTGTTTCAATAATAGGAACCCGCAATTCCCTTGCCATATTCTCTTTCAAAGATTGAGGGCATCCCTTACTAAAGAAAATTCCCGATTTGTTTAAGTTAATCTCCTGTCCAGCAGCTAGACAATATTGATTTAGAATCATACACATATTTTGACATTCAAGAATGGTGCCTTTCATAAAAAAGATCAAAAATCATCCACAAATAGTAAGTGAGAAAGAGTATGACATCTTTTATTTAGCATAATTCCTGTGATACTATCATTTTCCACAGCTTGCTTCATCAATGAGGATAAAACATTTGCTACTATAATAAAGAGATAAGAAAATAAGGGATCCCTTTGCATAAGTCCTCTAGAAGGTTGAAAGTACTAAAGAGGTTCTCCATTGAAATTAACACTAAATGTGACCATAGTAACACATTGCATCATCCATTTCACCTATTTCTCATCAAAACCAATTTTAGTAGGCATGCCTCTAAGAAATCTCATTTCACTCGATCATAGGCCTTCTTTATGTCTAATTTAAGAAGTGCTTGGAATTTCTTTTTTCTACTTCTGATTCTTATATGATCCAGCACCTCCTGAACAATAAATATTTTATCCTAAATTTGCCTTCCTCCTACAAAAGCGCTTTGTTCAGGTGTTATAATAGCTAGTAATAAGGGTTTGAGTTTATTTGCCAGCACTTTTGAGATAATCTTGTAGCCAAAATTGCATAAACTAATTGGCCGATGCTAATCTAACATCTCTAGATTCGGAACCTTCAGGATTTATTCATAACTTAATTAGCGTAAAGTTGAGGAGCCTCTCGTCATCAATTTCATATAAGATTTCATTTTAATTATTTACAAACAGATTCTATTAAATTCATGTGTTATGCAGTAAACTAATAATGTTATAATAAGAAAAACAATTTTCCGGCAGGGTGTTTTTATAATTAATATTTGAAACTCATTAGTTTATACAATTTCCATTTTTTTTTTTGGGTAGTAGACAATAAAAATTTTGCTATTACATTGAGTTCCACAAAATTCCTTTTGTTCGTTTTCCCCCCTTGTCGGCTCTCTCTCTCTCTCTCTCCCGCGGCGGCCATGGCAGTTCACCGGCGGCTTCCTCCGCCGGCCGGCCGCCTCCACCACAGCGGCAGCCACTGAAGACGAGCCGCCGCCTCCTCCTCCTCCTCCTCCGTAAGTCCTTTTCTTCAGACGATTCTTCGGTGGTGCCATGTGTTCTGCTTTACCCTTTTATCGATCGTCCCTTAGTTCCACGTTTCACTTGCATCCAGTGACTTCTAGATCTCGTTCATACGTATTTCCACTAGAAAGTCAAAATATTTGCGTAACATTGGTTGTGGGTGTTTGAGTTTTGATGACGAATTTGCGAGTGCAGTGACTTCTGGGTGCTAGAAATGTAAGATTTTTTGTTCCCCTGCGTTTTCAAGTTATCGTCCTCTGTTGGGCCTGCACGTTATTTCTTAACTTCAGCATTAAGGATTTCTTGGGTTTGCAATAGAGTGAGTTTATTGGTGTGCTTTGAATGAGAAATTGGTGTCTGTTCTCTTTCATTTTGGTTGAAATGCTAGAGGTGAACTGGTGCTCGTTGATATGTTGTGGAATTCTCCTAATGCTGATGTTGTTGCTGGAGGAATCCGCCTTGCTTTTTTTGCCAATGGTATTCGTCAGAATCTGCTGCTTTATGGATACAGATTTGCTGCATCCCCTGATTCTCAGATGCTTGGATGGTCCTTAGAGATCCTATCCTTTTCTATGTAGCGCAGCATTGGGTTCGTCCTCACTGGGGTAAAGCCTATCAAGCCACGCAAATTTAAGTATCTGGTTATTCAAGTATGGTTGTGCGCAAATCATGGGCAGTGCACCAAATCTTTATGGATTGCAAGAAACTTCCTTTCTCTTACCATTGTGGTTTATTCTTTTCTTCTGCAACATCCTCATCTTCTTTCCCATGGATATCTCCCCTTCGAGTTCCAGGATGTACCTCCTCATCCGAGCCATGCCCTCCCCCCACTTCTTCCAGCTTCCTCGTGGAAACACAAGGAAACCCAGATCGATATCTCACCAAGATGCCATAGACTTGATGGACCGAGAGAGAGATCCGCAACGGGCGCTGGACATATTCAACAGGGTGGCAGACCAAAAGGGTTTCAACCACAACAACGCCACTTTCGCGACCATACTTCAAAAGCTCGCTCGTTCGAACAAGTTCCAGGCTGTCGATGCTGTTCTTCAACAGATGACCTACGAGACCTGCAAATTCCATGAGGGTATCTTCCTCAATCTCATGAAGCATTTCTCAAGATCGCACATGCATGAAAAGGTGCTCGACATGTTCCATTTGATTTATCCAATCGTACGTGAGAAGCCCTCTTTGAAAGCCATTAGTACTTGTCTTAATTGTCTGGTGGAGTCAAATCAGATTGGCCTTGCCAAGAAGCTTCTCTTGCATTCAATGAAAGTTCTAAACTTGAGGCCCAATACGTGCATCTTTAATATCCTTGTTAAGCATCATTGCAAGAATGGAGACATCGAATCTGCTTTTGAAGTTGTGAGAGAGATGAAAATGTCCAATTGTTCTTACCCAAATTTGATTACTTACTCCACCCTGATGGACTGTCTATGCAAAAGCGGGAGGGTCAAAGATGCTCTCCAACTGTTTGAGGAAATGATAGCAAAGGACCAGATTGTTCCTGATGCCTTGACTTATAATGTTTTGATAAACGGGTTTTGTAAAAGTGGAAAAGTTGATGGGGCAAGAAAGATAATGGACTTTATGAGAAATAATGGGTGCAATCCCAATGTTTACAATTTTTCAACCTTAATGAATGGGATGTGTAAGGAAGGGAGGTTGCAGGAGGCCAAAGGTGTTATCGCAGAAATGAAGGACCTGGGTATGAAACTTGATGCGGTTGGTTACACTACTCTGATTAATAGCTTCTGCAGATCAGGAAGAACTGATGAGGCCTTGGAGTTGATCAAAGAGATGAAAAACATTGGATGCAAAGCTGATGTTGTAACTTTTAATGTGCTACTTGGAGGGTTGTGCAGAGAAGGTAGGTTTCCAGAGGCACTGCAGATGCTTGAAAGATTGCCTTTTGAAGGTGTTCATCTCAACAAAGGAAGCTATAGAATTGTGTTAAATAGCTTGTGTCAGAAAGATGAAATTGAGAAGGCAACGGAGTTGTTGCTCCTGATGTTCGTTAGAGGGTTTCTCCCACATTATGAAACATCAAATGAATTGCTCAGCTCCCTTTGTAAGAAGGGAATGACTTTTGATGCCGTCAGGGCATTATTTGGATTGGTTGAGATGGGGTTTACACCAAAGCCTGATCTTTGGTCCCTTTTAGTTGAGGTGATTTGCAGGGAAAGGAAGCTACTGGTCACATTTGAGTTGCTGGATAAGTTGACTGGACAGAAAGCTAAGATGCTCCTCGAACGGCTGAAATTGATCAATGAGATCTCGTCGAGAATAGGGAATGCTTTCTCGACCATATAATGATCATGAACATTTATTCTTCTTGGACAAAAAAGAGGACGTGCTGCTTGTTTATCCATTTAGAAGTCCACAAATTCTACAATTATTAAATGCCTCAGTTGAGTCTCTTTTTGGAGCAGTATGCGATGTTACTCCCAAGTGCTGTTATTCCTAAGTGGGTAAAGAATATCATGGACACCTCAAGTTTGTTCCCTGTGCTAATAGACTGAAACAGCAAGACAAGGGATGCATGCCTGGAGCACTGTAGACAATCGAAAAATTGTGTGGTTATTTCTTTGGCTCTGCTAGCAGATGGCACAGAACAATGCATCTCTACTGACTGCCACGGACGGGGGATCACCCCACTAGTTTCTGTCTCCTCCTGGATTGTAAAACCATCCTTTTCTTTGAGCCTGTTGGCCTTGACTTTGGAAGATACTTATCCTGATATCTTACTTCTAAAAGCCATGATTGAGTCAACTCTATCAAATCAAGTGGATGACTGTTAGAGCCACGGAAAAAGTTTGCGGTAGTTTTGGGTGTGCTATGAAAAAGCCTACTTTTCACTGCTGTCCCTTCGGATTTCCTTACTGGTAGTCCGAAGTTCGGTGCACTACAGGCAGAAGTTTTCTTTACAGATAAATGCCAATGTAACTGTCCCACTGTGACCAGCCCATCCGATCAGGTTGCCAATCTTCTGCATGTAGAAATTGGAGAAAGCGCAAGGAATAGGTAGACAGTTCCCCGAGATTGTAATCTCAGCTTGTCATATTTCCATCCTATTTTTTTCACCCACACGACAGAACACAGCATTAAGTAGTTGCTATGTTGATTTTCCTGTTGTTTGTGTTGCCTAGACTTTGACACAGAAGCCAGCTACTGCGTGTCCTGGTTTCTGATGCATGTTTGTCTTTAGACATTGGGATCCAAGGCTGAACATGAAATCCTTGGCGAGTGCTTATCTTGACAAAGCAACACAAGACAGTACATAATGCTTTTGCATAGTATTCTAGGACATTTCATCATTGCACTCCAACAAGATCTTTTGATTGTTCTTCAGCCAAAGTTTCATTCTGTTGGCCGTGGCTCGATCTCGTATTTGGGCCCAGTATATGAGTGGAAGCAATACGATATGATGGAGAGTCCAGGTCCCCAGCGGCTTTGATGGACTTGACATCGCATTGCAGGGTCAGGTTCTTTTGAATTCGTGCAGCACCCTTCGAAAATTCCCTTCTGCAGTCTCCATACTTTCACCCTCTAAATATTTTTTTAATGCAAGTTACTCTATTTTTGGTTTGTCTAATCAAGTGCGTTTGTTTTCACAAATGTTTTAATCAAAGTCCTTCCATCACCAAATCCCACTAGGCGTCACAGTGTGATGTGGATAAGATTTTTCCAATGTGGATGTTCACGTTGATAACAGTCGATGATAGAGACAAAAATGACCAATAAACTCCTTTTTTTGGTGTCTCGGTTGCATCCCAGACGTAGTTATTAAATGGAGATACGTATAGTGAATTCAAATGTTGGTATAATGAATTGTGGATCGAGAATCGGATCATAAGTTTCAGTAAAATATTTAGAATTGGTATTTTGTATAGAGGCCTTTATAAATTTTGTAAATAATATTCTGAAATATGAAATTTTGAGTAAGATTTAGGATCTGCGGGAAAAAAAAATCTTAATTTTGAGTAGATGTGATGTTTCCCATTCATAAGAGTATAAATTTTCCACCGTTTTAATATGTCATTCCATATATTATTGGAATGTAATGTGCACGGTTTACTTTCAATCACTTTGTAACCATCAAAGTGTAACTCGACAATATTATATCATTTGATGGATGGACATTACATTTGAATCACTTGAATTGTAAATTTGCTAGTGAATTGATATATTTGCTTTCAATTTAGGAGATTAGTAGTTCGCCTAATTAATACATATTGATAAGACTCTGAATCCATTCGTACGATATGAATCGAGAAATGACCGATTTTAATAACTACAATCCTAGACTTCAATTTTCATTTTTTTAAAGCACGATCACCAATTGTTAAAAGAACCATTAGGGAAAAAAGTACACTTTACCATGCGAAAAAATTGCATTTCATATGCTTCCCTAAAGTTTATTTTGTTTTATCTTTTGCCAGTTGAATCTTTATATGTGTTGCTTGTTTATTTCTTCCATCGAGTAACCAGTAAACTATCATTCATCCTCATAAATTACAATAATTGATAGTTCTAAACATATTGCAAGTGTCTCAATTTAGTCATAAACTTTTCTTTCGGCTAATTGAGTTTTAAACCTCTTGTATTTATGCCAATCAGATCATTCGATCAATTTTGGCCGACTAACATAAACGTGGACATCTATGATGCGGTCGATCTTGACATGGACAAATTTTCATAATATCTTAATATTTATTTGATTATTTATTTATTTTCTTTTTCTTTCTTTTTTCCCCTTCATCTTCATCCTTTGGCGAAGGTTAGTCTCACCAGCTTGACCTCACTGTTGCTGGAATTGTCATCATCCTCATCCTAATCGAAGAAGCTCTAAGCAACAAGACGCTCTCTCCTCTTCCTTTGTTGTCCTCATCCTTCCTTCGCCTTGTGAAATCGCTCGAATCATTTGCTCGGCTAGCCGCAATTTCGACCATCGAATCGAATCACGTCTGCTCGGAAAATGGTGAGACTCAAAGGACAGCTCGTCTTCATCTGAGACGCGGTCTATAGGTTGCAACACGTCCTCCTCAAGGGCATTGAGAGTGAGGCCCAGCTCCTTGCGGCTGGCTCAATCGTGTCCCATTGCGACTACGAGGATGTGGTTGCTGAGGGGTCGCTCGCCAACCTCTGCAGCTACCCCAGCGTGCAAACCTCTTGTCCTCTTGATCACCTGCGGAAGCAGTGGTACTAGATTTTTGGTGTCGATCACGCCGGCCACTGGTGAGGTCGAGCCTCCCAAGGGCGGGCGAGGGTCACCTTCGTCAAAGGCTGGCAGGGCTGACCTCGCCAGCCAGAGGATATGAAGGTGAAGAGCAGAAAAAGGAAAAAAAAAAGCATAAAAAAAAGAGAGAAAAGAATAAAAATTAGAAAAGATATTATTAAAAATTATCTATATCGCAGAAAGCGCCGTGTCACATAAGATGGTCAAGATCCATGTTGGCACGCTGGCTAGTTAAAGTTGGCCGGATGGGCTGAATTGATGCAAATACAAAAACTTTAGCATTTAATTGATAAAAAGAACATTCCGAATTGAATTGGCACAATAATAACATAATAAGGACTTTCCTAATTCTCCCATGTTTGTTTATATTATCATTTTTCATTTTTCTTCCATTTGTAATGTGAGGCATTGCATTAAATATGTTAACAAAATCGGTTCTACTTAAAAGGAAAAAAATTATTGGCTATGATGCATTGTTACATGACAATATAATTGGTCAAAGCGATGATATTGTAATATTGTTGATTCATAATATCCAATTACTCATGACAAGCAACTTCAACCTATTAAATAATAATCCTGACTGAAAAGCTAAGGAATAAAAAAGGAGAATGTCAAGATGAAATAAAAAGTTCGACAAAAGAATAAGTTAAAGAGGGAAAACTATAATTGAATGAAATATTGGACCGGGGAGATCCTTGTGATCGGAAATTTCTACAAGCAATAATAAAGCTCTATTTGTTTCATATAAAATAAATGTTGTGAAAAATTATTTTTAGAAAATGTTACTTGAAATAATTAGTCAAAAAATATTTTTATTGACAACAATAATTTATATTTAAATAATTTCGTGAGTAATGAAAATATTTTTCGTTTATTTATTTTTAAAAATTATCTGACCCATCATTATTATGAAAATATTTTTTAAATTATTCATTTCCGTGAAACAGGAATAAAAGTCGCTGAAAATATTATTGCTTAAATAACTAGGCAGGTTATTGGCGTGACGTGGTAGGAAGAAGTCTAGTTTGGAAAATTGATTTTAGAGATCTATTTCGAAGATTACTTTTTTTCTGCAGAAAGAAAACGGTATTTTCAGTCGCCTATTTTAAAAATAATGTTCAGCTACCGCTTCAAAGCGACACGTCTCAGCTTATTGCCGTGCATGTCTTTACCTTCGACGTCACGCACATAAACGGTGTCTGTTCGTCAACGATTGATCATGTTAGAATTCCGGATAAGAGTAGACCAAAAAAATCATCTTAGATTTCCCGATTGCAAATTGAACCAGTTTCGATTAAAGATATGTACATTATTGAAAAAAAAATGAAGATAAATATGACAAATAAATAAAAAAATGTTTTAGTCACTATATAACGGTTGACATGAGCTAAAACCTATATCCGGTGACACTTTTCCTTTTTTCCCGTTAAAAAATGAGCAATTATTTGATAATGTGGGCCATGGAATTTGAATTTTTTTATATGATCATTATTAATGTAGATAGAGTAATTTATTTGAATTATGGAGATGAAGCAATGGAAGCTAGAAATAGATCTCTACAAGTAATTTCCAAACTAGACTTCTTCCTACCACGTCACACCAATAACCTGCCTAGTTATCTAAGTTTCACCCAAAAAAAAAAAAAAAAACCATCAAATGAAACTTAGGGCGATTTGAATCCCATGCTCGACTAGTTCTAATTGTTCACACAACCACTTTGCTCATATACATGAGGTATATCAAGATCGATATGAGTAAAAAGACGTCACAATTTTGATGTAACACCTATGGCATCCAAATTGGCCACCTAACATTCGATGAAAGTCGTGAAAGTCAAGACTCAAGATCATGGTATTTGTAATGACCATGAGATTGATCCTACATCAACTTTAGCGTGAAATCTTAGAAACAATGTGGAGACCATCAAGAAAACACATGAGAGCTAAATCAATTGTAATTGAGCTAGGCTTTAGGTCGAGTGAGAAGCTAGAGTCGAATATGGAATCTAATCTAGCTCTACTTGCCCGATTGAAAAAGAGTATTGAAAGTTCTAAACTTGAGTTACAAATGGTGCATTTGGGAAGACTTTTGGGAAAAATCCTTGAACAAATATAAAGGCATTTGAGTTAAAAGAGTTTTTCAAAATGCAAATTGTGTTTGGTAAAATGTATTTGTGAAAGCCCATTGTGAAATATCTTTGAGCAAAATAGTGTTTGAATAAATTAAACTTGCGAAAGACTTTTGTTATTAAAAAAAAAAAAAGGAAAAAAAGGAGAGTTGGCCGACCAAGGACTTGGTCGGTTACCGCCTGTGAAGGGTAAGCGGTTTGACGAGGGGGAGGCGGCGTGGCAAAGGGCAGGCGTTTGGCTAGGGTTGCCGTGCAGAGGATACGGCGTGGCGAGGGTTGTGCAACCCATCGAGCCGCAGAGGTTGCTAGCACCTGCGATCTGGTTGCCGAGACCAGATTTGTGCACAATCTAGGTTGCCATGACCCTTGCCGCGCGGCAACCCTTGTCGGAGGGTCATGGGACCCTAGTCGACTACCTATCCTTCACCGCACTGCCTGCCCTTTGTCGGACCACCTACCCTTTGTCGGACCACAAGGCATCCCCTTCAAAGCCATGCCGAGAAAGCTTAAGGCAGCCTCTGACCTGGGTTTTCAGCCTTGGGAAGGCTTGCCTTTGGCAAAGGCAAGTGAAAAAAAATGCCAAACACCAAATATTTGGCCCAAAGGCCTTTACACCCCCAAATTCCCTTGGGAAGGCAATTCCCAAACATAGCGAGAATGTAATCGAGTCTAAGACCTTTCAATTGATTTAATCGAATCCTAATTAATCTTTGAGGTAGTGCAATCAAGTCCCTTTAGAAACCAATAGCCAAAACTGTCCTCATGGCATGCGAAATTTACCTGTTGAGGTGAAAATATGAGGGTGCATACCAAATCTTAAGAAATAGCAAGCATGTGTTCTCAATGATCCTTTTTATGATTATGACCTGATATTGAGCCACTGTCATTAAACGTCACGTCATCATCATCAAATTACAGTGATTTATTTAATTATTGAGATACATGTGAGAGAGTGTCAAAGAGAATCCCAAATTGGAGAATCGAAGCAGTGCGAAATTATTAATGATATCTAATTAATTTATACTCTTTGATTTAAGCTTAAGCGTAAACATCAACAAGTTCAGACTTAGATCGGACTTCTTCGTAAAAATCTCCTTAGGTAAAGGCATTGGAATTTCACTACCCTTCAATCCACATCATCTTCAGTAATTTCGAGATGACATTCTTTCTCATCAAGTAGTTATCTTATCCGATCAACAGGGGAGAGTTACATTTACTCATCCGTAGCCAATCATCTTTCCACGCCATGAGAAATCCTCCGACAAGGTTATCGCAGGTGATCTGGCGATCGACAATGGAACATATTAATCACATGATCGCGAGGAGGGATCGGTCAGAATCGAAGGCTGCGAGCGCCCATGTCGACGATTTCGAGGACCTCGTCCGATACAGCAAGCCCCGTCAGGCGCGGGCCCCGTGGAGAGCAATAATTGAATAAATATTCTCTCCCCCGGGCAAGCATCGCCAAGGCCTTCCTAATGCCCCACCAACTCTACCTCCCCCACCATCATCCGCACCACCATCTTCGGCTCCTTTGTCTTCTGCTGCAGTTCCCTCCACCATCTCTCTTTCTTCTCTCTCTCTTTTTATAACCTCCTGCTGATAGTCTCTTTCTCTCTCTTGGCGATTCCTCTCCCGTCCACAAATGATACTACCAAGGCGTAGCCACAGGTTCTTCAAGTTCAGAATCTCCAGCACCCATCTCCTCCTCAGCGACCACTCCCTCCTCTGATCTCCACATACAAAGATCTCCCTCCCTCTCTCTCTCTTGCACGAAGCTTCGTCCTCGTCCACATATCGGACGTCCCCAGCTCCTTTCTTTTCTCTCTTTTCGAACCCGGATTCTTCTCCTGGTCCCCTCCCATCTAATTGCCTCCACTGTGCTCGGCGCTCCGCGCACAGGTCCTTTCCTAAGTTTCCTCCTCGTCCTCACCGCTACATATATCGCGAAGGAGAATTATCAGTCGCCCGGGAAGACAAATGATCAACAAGGACTACGAGTTCTCGCGCGGAGTGGTGGAAATGGCATGGATCATGCTCAGCGTCGATTACTCGAGGCTCTTCTGGCTGCTGTTCGGGGTCTTCTCCTATGAGAATCACGAAGGAAAGCCTCGGATCTTCTTCTAGCGACCGCTTCCCTCTTCCCCGTCCTTAGAAAAGTTCGTCCGTCCGCAGTAGTAATAAAAGTAGTCGTAATTCTCGCTTCTTCTCGATCTCTAGCTTTAGTGAATAAGATAAAAAGTATTTGTTAAGTGTTGGAAGACAAGAGCCCTCTCGAGAGGCTTCGTTTGGAATCGCCGTCAGCCATGCAGAGGATCGCAAGGGCCGCCGGAGGGTGTGCCGCCGGAGGGTGTGCCGCCAGAGGGTGTTTGGATGCGGCAAACGCGTGGCCCCAGTATGCCGAGACCGACCCGACCGGTCGATATGGACGCGTAAGTAGCTCTCTATCAATCTTTCTGAATAACTCCTATTATGCTTTTGATTTCCCATCTTTAATCTAGACCCTATATTTTGTTCTTATCTCATGCATGTAGAATGACTAGTCCTTGAATTTACAGTCTCATGGCAACTATTTGGGGTTCGATTATATCCCAACGTGGATATTCTCGCTAGAGTCCAAACTTTTCCGACTATAATTTAAAAGAAAATCGAATCCACTTAGTGGTTTCCATGTATGAGAAACCCTATAGAAATTAACGAGATTATCGAAAGGGCCAAATTAAAAAAGTTAACTGACCAAAAACGAAGAAAGTTAAAAAGGTTAGGATGCTCCGTATTATAAAAGGAAATCAAGTCCCTTCGTATCCGTCCATCTGGAGATCAAGATGTGACTTTGACTAATGATAATTAAAATCAAATAATTAACTAATTAGTAGGTATGCTCTGTACACAACTTGTACTAGATTGCAGCGTGCGCCGCGTTGTCGTATTAGGAGAGCCGGACCCAGTAAACAATGTTTTTCATGTGTTTTATTGGTGAGGTTAATATAATATTAGGAAGGGCACGCCACTATCGGTGTTGGTCAACGGCAAGAGGAAGTGGAAATCAATATACGAACAACCACCTGCCCCTTTTTTTCTAATATTAGAGATGAGTTTTGATTGACCAATTTTGATGACGCACGTTTTAAAGCTTTATATAACCCCATTATTGCCATCAATGTGGTTAGAATATCAGTCGGAACACCTCAATATATTGTCCATATTCATGCACATATGAATAATATATACATAGTATATATTCTTGAGCATATGACATATCTGAGCCTTAATGATTCTATGCGATAGATACGGAGAATCGATGGGGACATATGCATATCCTCGATTGATATGAAGAATTGATAGAGATGTGAAAAATATTGTAAATATTATGCATAATACCTAGGCCTATATTCGCAAGCAGGGTAGGATTGGATTAATGGTAGGAGCACGAGAACTATTTTCATTGTAATATCATATGGCGCACTTTAAAAGGGTCTCTATTCAAGCACGAGGTCGAATGAGCTGTCAACAAGTCTTTGTCTTGTCACATTTTAAATAAATTTGAAATTGTACGCGTGCTATCCAAAAAGAAGGGAAAAAAAAGAAGGAGAAAGAATCTGATGCAATTTTGAAATTATACGCATGCTAACCAAAGGAAAAAAGAAAAAAAAAAGAATCAGATGCAATCTGTTTTATGGATAATCTTCATTTGCATGTATGATCAGAATCTATTATCGCATGTTAAGTTAGTTCATTTTTTAGTGCATGTGATCGAGGAAGGAACCGAGAAAAACCCCAAGCCGCCTCGCTGCGAAAAAGACAAGTTCTGTAGCCGATAGAAAGGCTGCTTTTCACTGTTTTTTTGACTTGGAGTAATCAAGTGCTGGCACCATGTAAAGACTTCAATCTCACGAATTGATTTTTGACCTTTGCTCGAGTAAAATTAAGTTTGACTTCGACTGATTACGTCCAAAATGCTTTAGGATCAATTTAAAGAGCCCTTTTGGAGCGTCTAAATACGCGGAGACACAAATATGAATAACGTTAAAACATTCCACATTGATCGTATATGGGGTTTGTATATTCTTTGTATATAATTGGATCTTTCAACATGATATTGAAATTAGACTCCGGCTTGCGTATGAGAAAGTTGTTAAAGTATCCCGCATGGCTAACTTCTTTACAAGTGATTTTCAGCTGCAAATTCAAGACTCACATAACTAATATGATCCATGTCTCAGAGAGAAAATTAAGGTCGCTAATGTTGCAGTTTTGCGCTCCCTTTCGATGCTTTTTATTGCAGTATAGGGAGGTCTTGGGCAAAGGAGCGATGAAGACGGTGTATAGGGCATTTGATGAAGTGCTTGGAATGGAGGTGGCTTGGAGCCAAGTGAAGCTCCACGATGTTTTCCGCTCGCCAGAGGACCTCCAGAGACTCTACTCGGAGGTTCACCTCCTGAAGAATCTCAATCACGAGTCCATCATGAAGTTCTACACTTCATGGGTCGATCCCGATCGGAGAACCTTCAACTTCATCACCGAGCTCTTCACCTCCGGCACCCTCCGAGAGTAATAACACCTCAACAACTTGAATCACCTCCTTTTGTTTTATTTTCAATGTTAAAACTTACTTTTTACATTATGTTAACCTGAATTTGAAATATCTGCATAACTTAGGATGTTATACTAGGTTTATATGGTCATGAGCCAGTCTGGTCCATATTCAGGTTGTATGTAAATTGACCTCGTTATTTTTCTTGATAAATGAAATCTCTGTTTGTGAAATATGTGTAGGTATAGGAGGAGGTATCAAGGAGTGCACATGCTAGCAATTAAGAACTGGGCTCGCCAAATCCTGAAGGGCCTCGCTTACCTCCATAGCCATGATCCTCCAGTCATACATAGAGACCTCAAGTGTGACAACCTCTTCGTCAATGGCCATCTCGGCCAAGTCAAGATTGGCGATCTCGGTCTGGCCACTATTCTTCGTGGATCGCAACATGCCCACAGCGTCATAGGTACTCTCTCTCTCTCTCTCTCTGTATAGTGTGCGTACATGCACTCGATATGGATGAATTTTTGCGTGATCTACATTTAACGGACTTTCGATAACATATAGTCTAGTGAAAAATATTTATTGCACTATGTCCCCTGAGGTTTATAATCTCTTTGTATTAAGTTTGCTCCGAAGTTTATTTGGTGTCATTTGCGTTGAAAGTTATGTGAAACTCTGTTTAGCTTGGTTCATCCATGTTGAAATGTTTGTTAGCTTCAGTTCTATTTTGTGAAATGACCAAGGTTGCTTCGGCTGAGTTCATATGTTTTCCTCATGTAATTACCAGGTACACCAGAGTTCATGGCACCAGAACTGTACGAGGAAGAGTATGATGAGCTAGTTGACATATATTCCTTTGGCATGTGCTTGCTTGAGATGCTCACTTCCGAGTACCCGTACAGCGAGTGTTCGAACCCGGCTCAGATATACAAGAAAGTCACTTCGGTAAACGTTTGAAATACCCAGGTTAAGCTCAAATAATACACGTGTGCTAGTATCGGAAATTATACCTACTCCGTTCGTTAATTATTAAATTAGGGAAAGTTACCGGAGGCCTTTCATCGGATTCAAGATGACGAAGCACGAGAGTTCATTGGGAAATGTCTGAAGAAGGCGTGCGATAGATTGCCCGCTCGAGAGCTCTTATTGGATCCCTTTCTTGCCTCCGATGATGGAGGACAGCTCCTGCTCGCGCCAAAAGCTTCAAGTGGAAATTCAACTCCTAAATCAACGGCAGCAGCAACGGATTTAACGGTGCCACCAATAATTGTGGCCGATCGTTTGAGGAATACCGACATGACTATCACGGGGTCTATGAATTCGGAAGATGACGCCATCTATCTCAGAGTGCAAATTACTGAAAAAGATGGTACGTGCATCATTTCTTGTTCTGTTTACGTTCAATGTACTAAGATTATTGGTAAGAGGGGCAACCTAGAGGCACCGGTTTCAGCCTGTTGACTCTTTTTCAGAGATCATCATGCTAAAAGACGCTGCTAGAAAAGAGAGTTCTCCACGAGCGGCCTGATCTCCAGATATTTCTATTTGGAAGAGAAGATTACATCCGCTTATGACATTGTGGGAGATGATTTAAAACATTGCGATTCAATTAAAACCACCTTCAAAGTATAGACACACTTTAATGTCTAGTCTATCTTGCATGTAGGGCAATATGTTCAGTTTGATTTCCTAATTCTTTTCATTCCGAATGAACTTTTTGGGCTGACCTCATGATAATACATTGCCCTTCTTGTGTAATTAACAGGACATGCAAGAAACATATACTTTCCCTTTGATATCGTGAATGACACTGCGCTAGATGTCGCTTTGGAGATGGTAAGGGAACTGGAAATTTCTGATCGGGAACCGACGGAGATCGCCAAGATGATTGAGGAGGAGATATCTTCTCTCGTTCCGACGTGGAAAAGATCCAGCCTCCCACTTACGAATCACCACAATAGCTTCAGTTACGAAGATGATGACGATGACGAGGAAACACGCCCACCGTTTCGCACTTTCTCCTCTTGTTCTTCTTCCCATGCATCTCTCCCAAATTTCAACTCAGCATTCCCCGATGCGAATCTCAAGGACGTCTGCAACAACACGATGAACATCGGCCTGAATTGGCTGCAAGGTATAGTGTTTCGTGAAAGAAAATCTGTGAAAACTTTTTTTTTAGAAAGGCAGGAAAAATCTTTGTTGGAACTTTCTCCAGATCGTTGATTTTGAACATATTTGGGATATATGCACGTTGTTCTTTGCTATCTTTGGGACACAGAACTTAAACGTGCAAATCCATGCAGATCGTGATGTCTGTGCGCATGATGAGGCAACTTCTCCAAGCTCAGTGAGCTCTCCAAAGTACTCGAATTTCAGCTACTGCTCAAGCAATGAAGATGATTACGATACAAGTCCCCGTGGGGACCCTCATTGCTTCGCGAAGACCCACCAATCTACACGATTCTGTCCTGAAGAGCGCAATAGATTGAACGATAACTACCAACGGAACAATGTGCAGTTCGACGCTCAGAGAGGTCAACATTTCACGAAAGGCAAGCAGAAGTTAACACGGATCCAGTCGCTCGTGGACATCCGGAGCCAGCTGTTGCACCGTTCTCTAGTGGAGGAAATCAACAAGAGGCGCATGTTCAAGACCGTCGGAGCAGTTGAAAACATCGGATATCAAGAACCTTGTGACTTTGCTGGCACTTCTCGCAGAGATAACGAGAAGCAACGATTTTGAATGGTGAAGTTGCTACTTCAATTACGTGCCCAATCGCCATATATTGTATTGGCGGCGGTTTTCCTATTAATTGTGTTACTTGTGTGGTTAGTACCATTGGACGAACATGTAAGTGCTGAGTTCATGATGGTGCTTATTCTGTGTGTTTGATGTGTTTTGCAGTTCTGTGATTGTATGAACCTTGAAATGTATGCATGGTTATGAACAATGATTTGCATGCGCTTGCAATGTAAAATGATTTTCCTGCAGGCATTAGATATTCAGCGTTTTCCAAGGTTTACATCTTTTAACTGAAAGGGCAATGTTTGCGTCTGTTAGCGATAGTAAGAAATCTACTTGATTGTGAATATCTTTCAAGATTATGTATATATCTCATTTGATAATGCATATGTTTGATTTGTTGCCTTCAATAGTCATTTCATAAAGCCTATTGATAGGCTGATGTAATCCTCATTATGAATATATTGAATTATATAAAAAAATCCTCAAATTTGTCTTCCGCAATATGATTTTCAACTTGGTATCAAAGCCTCTTTTCTTGAGGCAATCCTACTTTGCAACCGATGCACCTTTGAAATTCTCCAATCCTAATTTCTTTTATTTTTATCATTCTCAACAGTGGACTCATGCATCCCAAGTAGATAAACCCATCCACGCCGCTCGAAAATGTTCACCCAAGTGCATCATTCCTATTTGAGTAAGCACCATGATGGTTGTGTTACGACGTCTGTCATGTGTCACCAAGTCAAGTTTTTCTTTTCCATGGAGGTATTTTCCATACCGTGAAGACGTGTATTCACATAGGAACTTTTCTTTCAGCAAAGCCTAGCTTATTCTGCTTGATGTAACCACACCAGCTGTATTGGCCATGTTTAAGTTATTGTCTCGACAGCAAAGTTCACCGCAAAGAACACATGCTGCTCGGCTCCAATATCTTCGATTCTCGACTTTTCACTCCTCATTTTGAGAAGCCAACTCCACCGCTAGATTAATCGCTGTCAAACAATCAACATAATGAAATCTTCTTGCCAACGGAAGTTGGAGTCATCACATGCGCCACCACACACCGCCTCACCTTGGATATGTTGAGTTCATTTTAATTGAAGATTTTTGTGATGTTGTTCAAATTAATTTTCAAACTCAAGCTGATTTGTTTCAACTCAACTTCCATTTGATGGGGGGAATGTTAGTGATATTACGAGATCCAATTAATTATGAATATCTCTCAAGACTATGTGTATATCTCATTTAATAGTGAATCAATAGTCATCTCATAAAACCTATAAAGAGGCTAATGTAATCTTCATTATGAATATATTGGATTATACAGAGAATCCTCAAATTTGTCTATTGCAATATTATTTTCAATTGCCTCTACCGATGTTTCCATTGGGGGGTTGCATACATAGATATAACTGTTAGGATGCACATGAGTTATGTTAGAAAAATTCCATATCGGAGAATTAGTGCAATGTAAAGTAGTTACTATACTTTAGTTGGCTCATAACTTATTGACTCAAACTTTGAGTGAAAGTGGGTCCAACTAAATATATTGATAGACTTGAACGTGGGCTCCCTCTTAGTTGTTTGGTGAATATCTCAAAAAGGGATTTGCTAACCAACTCGATTTTCAGGCAATGGGCATTGTGATGTAGCAGCATAGGATTGATGGCAGACTTTATGGTTCGGTCCATTGAAAGAGACTAGTAATGAAGTTGGGCATTAGACATTCAAGTTTTGATAAAAGGATACTTAAAGTAAGGAGGAGAAAACCCAACATGTAAGCTTACAAGTGAGGAGTAGACTATTAAAATGCACATGTGAGCTCTCTTAGCGAAGAGTCACACATTGGAAAATTGATGGGCTTGGACTTTAGCTCCCTCTTGGTGATCTCCTTGGGTGCAGGTATCGGACTTTTATTGTTCGCTCCCAATAAATGGTATTAGAGCCGATGGTTAGTGACCAATGTGGTTTTTAGGTGATGGGCATTGTGTTGTAGCAATGTCAGCTTGATGGCAGATTGCATGGTTTAGTTTGAAGTGACAAATTTCATGGTTCCGTCTCAAGAAAAAGACTAGAGATGGAGTTAAGCATTGATGGAGATTTAAGATAAGATATCTTGATGTAGAAGGATACCTAGATTAAGGAGCAGTATAATTAATATTGAGCTCACATGTGAAGGGAAGATTGTTGGGATGCATGTGTGAGTTGCGTTAGAAAAAAATTCATATTGAAGAATTAGTATAGTGTAGAGTAGTTGATATTATATTTTAATTGGTTCATAAATCATTGATTTAAACTTTCAAGTGAAAGTGGGTCCAATTGAATGTATATTTTTTTTTTGGTGACTTTTACCATATAGTGAAAGTGCCACGGTCCAATTCCTCCCTTTCATGAATATCTTGACGGGCTTGAATGTATTGACAGGCCCAAACTTAAGCTCTTTCTTGATGATCTCCCCGGAAAAAGACATTAGACTTCTACTGCACATTCCCAACAATAACCTACATTTATATTTAATTAGGTTTTGTATGTAAGACATGTACTTTTCAAGTAGGCCATGTTAAATATAATGGCAATAAGGACTAAAAATATAAGAATTTATTAGTGTTCAAATTTCTAAAGGCAATACATATTAGTAATCATGCATATTACGCTTATGCTTAGACATTGACAGGTAGATAATATGGGCATTCCATACATTAGTGTATGTTTAGTTTGTGATGCAACATCATTTTCCAAGATAAGCAAAAAAAACATAACACTTCCGCTTTAAAGAACTTCAATCATTACTGTGCATGTGGAGATGCTAATTTTTAACTCAACTTGAGAATATGCATAGCTCAACCTGGAATCTCACCTAAACCCAAGGGAAAAATTTTCCAAAAAATCATAAATCCTATTACATTTTTGCCAATTGATTCATAAACCTTTTAATTTTACCAATTGGATCACAAACCTTTTCACTTCCTATCAATAGAGTCCTTCTATGTGTGTGTGCAGGCCGCTCTATGTAGGACAATTGATGCTAACGTGGACAAAAATTATTATTTTTAAATATTTTTTTGAATTTCTAAAGTATTTTTAATTTCTTTTATTTTCTCTTTTCTATTTTCTTCCTCTACAAGTTGCTCAACCTCTAGCGATTGGCTAGATGTTGCGACCAACAAGGTCACCCTCGCCGGGAACTAGTAAGGGGCGACCTTGCCGGCCTTTGGTGAAGCTTGCCCTCGCCAGAGGCCAGCAAGGGTTGGCCTTTGCTGGCCTCGCCGACCTCATGCAAGGTCGCCATCATTGGGATTTAGCAAAGGATAACTTCGCTAACCTTGAGCAAGGTTCGCCAAAGGCTCGCGAGGGTTAGCCTTACTGGCCTCACATGAGGTCACCCTCTAGGATCTATCGAGGGATGACTTTGCAAACTTTAAGTGACGCTTGCCTTCACCGGATTTGGTGAGGGTGAGCCTCGCTCATGGTCGAGAAGGTCACCCTTCACCCCCCTTGCTAGATCCAACGAGGGTGAGCCTCATCCAAGGCCCACGAGGTCGTCCCTTGCTAGATCTTGGCAAGGGTGACCTTGCATGAGACCGGTGAGGCCATCCCTCGCTGGCCTTTGGGGAGGTTTGACCTCACCAGATTTGGCAAAGACGAGCCTCACCTGAGCCTAGCGAGGTCGCCCCTTTCCAATTCCCACCGAGGCCAAACCTCATCGGTTGCTGGAGGTTGGGCGATCGACAAAGGAAGAAGAGATTAACAAAATTTAAAAACAAATAATAATAAGGACTATATGGTTACCTGCACTACCGTCATCTACATTTTGCAGATTCAGAGATATCAAAGAACCAAGAGTTGAGCAATAAACGCCCGCTTCAGCGTCCTCACCCACTCCTGGACTTCTCACTGTCGCCGACGACTTTCCGGGACCGACATCGCCCGAGCCTCGAAAGAACGACTCCTCCCCTTACGTTCGCAACCGAAACCGCCCATGCCGCTCCACGGCCTGAGCCTCAAAGACGACGAGGAGGGAGAGATGGAGGACCAGCATTGGGGTGGGAAACAATGAGCGGCGAGGCCCTAGAGCTCCGTTCATCTACAGTCGGGAGGGAGCTGTTCTTCGGGGATCTTGGGCGCCATTAACTACTCTTCAAACCCTCTAAGTGCTGCTTGGTACGGAATTTGGCGATGGGTTAGGGTTTTTTTGATCAGCAATTGATGGAAGAAGATGATGAGGGGCCGAGTAACAAATCCTGTTCATGGACAACCCTTAAAAAAATCCTTCGTCCCCATACTCCTCCGACCTTTATGAACAATAAACCAATTATACGGATGATGAGAATCGATCTTGAAGCTGCTGAACCCAAGCTCTTTGAGTGTCTTGTGGGGTATTTCATTGGAAGGCGATTCTTTGTTTAAAGTTATTGAAGAGGCTCTTAAAAAGCCTGGGGTCCGAATCGCTTGAAGTCATGTCTAATGGGCGTGGATTGTTTGTTTTGCGCATACCAGATAGGGAGTTTCGAAGGAAAATCCTTGAAGGAGGCCATATAACAGTTGTAAGGATTCCCCTGGTTCTGCAGCAATGGAAACCAAGTTTGGAACTCAGTAAAGACATCCATCGTTCAATTCCGGTTTGGGTGAGACTTCGGAACTTACCTTTTTCATTTTCGTCAGCTCAATCCATTGGAAAGGTGGCCAATGTAGTGGGTAAACCACTCTATGTGGATCGACGGACAGAGCAGATGACAATGCTAACGTTCGCTAGGGTTTATGTTGAAATAACAGCCCAGCAATCAACTCGTGAATCTATTGAGTTGCTCCTTGATGGTAAATTAGTGGAAGTGGAAGTTAAATATGAATGGAAACCGTTTGCTTGCCCTGTGTGTGGTATCTTTGGTCACAGCTGTAAAACAGCTGCTCCTACAAACTCTGTTGTTCCTTCTGCAGAAGCTAATCAGATCTTCAATGCTAGTGTTGGAATCCATCCTGCTCAAGATAAGTCTGTGCATCCTAACTCCCTTACTTGTCCAGATGGTCCTGCTCTCTCTCAGAATTGTCAAAAACAGGCTATGGTGGACTTACAAGTTCCACTTACTACCCCAGGCATGGACATGATCGATCATGAGATTGATTCTTAGCTGCAACTGGAGGCAACCGCACTTGTTCCTCCTAAGCCTTCAAAGATCTCTGCTGCTAAGGTTTCTACATCTGAGGATGGTGGTGAATTGGTGGCTATGTCCTCAGCTCCTACTGCCGATCCAGAATGGAAGCAGGTGAAGGGGAAAGGTAGGAAAAAGAAAAAGTATGCTGAGAAGGAAGCTCCCTCCTCTTCACTTCAAGGTGGAAGCTCGGATGAAATATGGAACTCTAGTACTCAAATGGAAGTAAATGATGAAGATGTTTTGTCTGTGGGTTCCCCTTCGCCAAAAGGCCCGGCTCCGAATGGTGTTAGAAGTATGCAAGAACAGCTCCTCTTGCTTCTTCCTGATCCACCACCCTCGGTGGCTTCAAAAGCGCCTGCCACAGGCCGCAGGGCTAAGAAGAGGTAATTCTACCCTCTATCCTTTTTTGATATGTTTTTTGGCTTTTGGAACATTAGAGGCATGGTCAACCCTCTTAGGCGGGCAGAGATCAGGAGATTCGCTGCTGTTAATAAACTCTGCCTGATTGGCCTTTTTGAGACTAAAGTTCCTGAGGAACATTTTGATTCTATCTCGACTTCCTTAATTAGTGGTTGGAATTGGATTGCAAACTATGAGTATTCTTCTCGTGGTAGAATCTGGGTTGGTTGGAACCCGGATTTTGTTTCTTTTATGCCTATCTCTATTAATGACCAGGCTGTGCATGGTAGTCTGAAGCATAATATGTTTGGTGTGAGCTGCTGCATCTCTGCTATTTATGGAGAACATACTTTTCTACGTCGTAGACCTTTGTGGGAGGACCTCCTCCACTTTAATGACTTGATGCAGGATTCGGCTTGGCTTGTTGTTGGTGATTTCAACGCCATTAAAGACCCATCCAATCGAGTTGGAGGTTCCAACGATTGGATCCCTTATTTTGATGAGTTTGCCCAATGCTTAGCATAAACAGAACTTATGGATCTCAGATATGTTGGCCTCCGTTATACTTGGTCTACCTCGGCAGGAGACGCCAGGAAGATGAGGAAGATCGATTGTGTTCTGGTTAACAACAAATGGAACCTTCATTTCTCGTTCTCTGAGGCTTCGTTTTTGAACCCTAGTATCTCGGACCATACTCCTATGATCGTCAGAGTTCTTCAGCCGGTCCAGAGGAGGAAGCCGTTTAAGTATTTTGAATTTTGGGCTGACCACTCGAACTTTAACTCAATTGTTCGTCAGGCTTGGGACTCCTCCATCATAGGCGTTCCAATGTACATTCTTGTTTCCAAGCTGAAAATTGTGAAAGCTCGACTTAAGTTACTTAACCAAGACGCCTTCTCGGATATCTCTGTGAGGGCGGCTGAAGCAAGAGAGGCCCTTCGAAGCACTCAGGTTAGCCTTCAATCAGACCCTTACAACCTTTCTCTTGCTGAGTTGGAAAAATCTCAGCGTCATGTTTTTATTGATCTGAGGAATCAAGAAGAATCTTTCTTCAGACAAAAGTCGAGAGTGAGATGGCTAAAAGAAGGTGACAGGAATACTAAGTTTTTCTAGCATTCGGTGAAGAGGAGGTAGCTTACTAACAAGATCCTTTCCGTTAAGGATCAGTCGGGGGCTATTATCACTGATCCTGTTCTTGTGCCGCAAGTTTTTTTCCGTTTTTTCTCGAATCTGCTCTCTCATCATGAGGCTTTATCTAAACCTTCGCTTCAGGAGTTGAAGACATTTGTTCGTCACCCACTTTCTAATGCTCAGGTGCGGTCCCTGTGCGAGCCGGTTTCTCCCTCTGAGATTAAGAATACTCTATTCTCCCTTGCCAAAGGTAAGGCCCTAGGTCCTGATGGATTCTTGGTAGAGTTCTACAAGACTAATTGGGACTTAGTGGGGCCATTGGTGGTGGAAGCAATCCAGGATTTCTTCTCTTCGGGACTGCTTCTAAAGGAGGTAAATACCACTATCTTCGCCCTAGTTCCTAAAGTCCCTAACGCAAGTGCAGTCACTGATTTTAGGCCTATCGCATGTTACAATGCCATTTATAAAGTCATTACGAAAATCCTTGCTAATCGCATTTCTGCTGTCTTAAATGATTTGATAAGCCCTTCACAAAATGCTTTTGTAAAGGGTAGGAGGATTAAAGATAATATCCTCATCGCTTAAGAGTTGTTTACTGGATTTCACTTAGAGCCTTATATGCCCAAATGTGCTGGTAAAGTTGATTTCCATAAGGCTTATGACATGGTTGATTGGGATTTCTTGGAGCTTGCTCTCCGTGCCTTCGGTTTTCCTGAGTGGATTATTTCGCTAATTATGGTTTGCGTACGTACGCCAAAATATTCCATCTCTATCAATGGTGATTTGCATGGTTTTTTCCCTGCTGGAAGAGGACTTAGGCAAGGTGATCCTATGTCACCTTACCTATTTACCTTAGTCATGGAAATTTTCTCTGGAATCTTGCTCTCCTGTACTGCTAGCAATGACTTCAAATATTTCTGGAGATTCAAATCTGTGCAGCTGACTCACCTCTTTTTCGCCGATGACGTATTCCTTTTCTGTCAAGCTGATTGGGCGTCAGTGATGTTGTTAAAAAAGGGTTTGGACATTTTCTCCTCTTGGAGCGGCCTCTACCCAAATAAAAACAAAAGTGAGATCTTCATCTCAGGAGGGGATTCATCTCTTCGTAATATGATGCTATGGGCCTTCGGTTTTCAGGAAGGGAGTTCGCTATTTGGGTCTTCCAATTATTACTACTAGATTGGGCAAAGCAAACTGTGTCGTATTGACTGATTGTATTACTGCTAGGGTTCAATCTTGGGCGCAACACTTTTTGTCCTTTGCTGGGAGGCTGCAACTTATAAGGTCGATACTCCTTTCAATTCAAACATATTGGACTAGTGTCTTCAACCTTCCGTCCTCGGTTATAGATAATATTGAGCGCATTTTGAGACAATTTTTATGAAAGGGCACGACCCTTGGCCGGGGTGGGGCCAAAGTTTCCTGGGATGATGCCTGTCTCCCAAAGGTTGAGGGCGGTCTAGGCATTCGGAAACTTAAAGATTACAACAAAGCCTCCATGCTTAAATTTATTTGGATTCTTTTCATTGATAAAGAATCATTGTGGTGTCGGTGGGTACACTCTAACTTCTTAAAGAAAAGAAACTTTTGGATTTCTTCCTAGCCTCGTTGTTGTTCTTGGGCATGGAAAAAAATCCTTCAACTGAGGAATTACTTTCGCTTATCCTTTATGTAGAAGATTGGAAATGGCCTATCAGTGTCTCTTCGGCATGATCACTGGCTTTCTTGTGGCCCGCTTGATGCCTTTATCCCTTGCTCATTCCGTGAAGGCTTATGTCTTCCTGATAACGCTATTGTTGCGGATCTATTTACCTTTATGGGTTGTTTATTTAAATCCTTTCTGGAAAAATGGGGGATCTCTCTCCTGGTCCTCTCTTTGGCTCGTGACAGGTTTACTTGGTGCTGTGACGCTTCTGGATCATTCTTTGTAACTTCAGCATGGAATTCCATTAGAGTCAAGAAGGATCGTGTTGATTGGGCATCTTTTGTTTGGAACAATGCTGTAGCCCCGCGATTCCAGTTTAATTTATGGCTTATAACCAAAAATCGCCTGCCGACCCAGATGCTGCTTCTTTCTCATGGAAGGATCGACTATAATGTTTGTGCCTTCTGCAATGATGTTCCGTTCTCGTTGAACATTTATTCTTCGGGTGTCGCACCTCGGCTTCTCCGGCCTACTTTTAGGCTGCCAGGTGTAACCTCCCGTGGCAGAATAGATGTTGCAAAGATATCCTCAGTTGGGCCTTAAAGTTCTTATATGGTAAGGACTTCTTCCATTGCATTGCGCGGTTCTCGTTTGGAGCTATGTGTCACCTTATTTGGAAGAAGAGGAATGCGATTATATTTCGGGGCGAATCCTTAGTGGTCTCGGCTCTAAAAAAACCACCTTATTAAGGTTGTGAGGGATAAAGCTATAACATTCAAAGATGTTCTACCCCGAGGAATAAGAGGCTTCAGCGTGGTTGGGGGTTCAACCCTGCGGTGTTCTCTTGTCTAACTAGTGCTCCTTAGTTGCTGCTTTACAGGTGTTGCTCCTATCTTTCTTGGCTCTCCATTCTTAGCCGCTTCCTTGGGGGGGCTAAGGGTGTTGTTATCTCTTTCCCGCTTGTTTTGTTTTGTTGCTGTGCCCTTGTGGCTTTCTTGTTTGCCTATGTAGCCGACCCAGATGCTGCTTCTTTTTCATGGAAGGATCGACTATAATGTTTGTGCCTTCTGCAATGATGTTCCAGATTCTGTTGAACATTTATTCTTTGGGTGTCGCACCTCGGCTTCTCTGGCCTACTTTTAGGCCGCCAGGTGTAACCTCCTGTGGCAAAATAGATGTTGGAAAGATATCCTCAGTTGGGCCTTAAAGTTCTTATCTGGTAAGGACTTCTTCCATTGCATTGCGCGGTTCTCATTTGGAGCTATGTGTCACCTTATTTGGAAGAAGAGGAATGCGATTATATTTCGGGACGAATCCTTAGTGGTCTCGACTCTAAAAAACCACCTTATTAAGGTTGTGAGGGATAAAGCTATAACATTCAAAGATGTTCCTCCTACCCCGAGGAATAAGAGGCTTCAGCGTGGTTGGGGGTTCGACCCTGCAGTGTTCTCTTGTCTAACTAGTGCTCCTTAGTTGCTGCTTTACGCGTGTTGCTCCTATCTTTCTTAGCTCTCCGTTCTTAGCCGCTTCCTTGGGGGGACTAAGGGTGTTGTTATCTCTTTCCCGCTTGTTTTGTTTTGTTGCTGTGCCCTTGTGGCTTTCTTAAAAATTTTGAAAAAATCTTTTGTTTAATATTAAATTTATTACAAAAAAAAAAACAAAATTTAAAAAATATTTTAAAAAATTCAAAAAATATTTAATAATAAATTTGTCAATGTCACAAGACTAAGATGACCGGCGTTTATGTCAACAAATTGTGGCAAAAATTGACTAGATAAACTCAATTGGTAAGAAGTGAAAATGTTTATGATTCAATTGGTAAAATTAAAAGGTTTAAAACTGAATTGACAAAAGTACAATGTGTTTAAGATTTTTTGGACAAATTTCCTCAAACCCAAATTGATTGAAAAATTCATCAATCAGAGTTTGACCGAGGATCTGATCAAAGAGATAATAGGAAAATAAATGGATGCAAAGATGAGAAAAGTAAAAGAGTATTTTTTTTTTTTTTTTTGTATTGATTGTTTTTCACTCTGCAATATTTTACAAAGCGAGTCTCTTTATATATACACTTAAGAGTAATATTCATCTTGTGCTGAAGATCAGGAAAACATCAAGATCATAACTTGTTGTGATGTATATACTTAAAGTAAAATTCATCTTGTGTTGAAGATGAGGAAAAGATCGAGATCATATCTTATTAGGATAAGATCATATCTTTGACTTATTCAACATCCCCTGCAAGCTGACGGTGCAATACGGAGAGTTAGCTTGGACCTCAAAAGTCTAAAGTGTATGGAAGAGGGACCTTTAGTGAGGATATTAGCTAGCTAATCCATAAATGAAATGAAATGGATGTTGATTTGTCCAAAAGCTAGGTGTTCACAGATAAAATGAAAATTAATTTCCTCGTGCTTTGTTTGAGCATGGAATATAGCATTCGCAGTGTGGTGCAAAGCTAATATATTGTCAAACCAAAGAGTTGGTGGATGTTGTGGAAGAGCATGAAAATCTTTCATAGATAGTCATTCCACATCACTTCTGCAGTTGTGTTAGCTAAGCACTTATATTCAGCTTTTGTACTTGAGCAGGCCATGGTTCGTTGCTTGCCAGAACACTAGGAAATAAGATTGTGACCAACAAAGATAAAATAGCCTGATCATTTTTCACTCTACACCATTTTACAAAGTTAGTCACTTTATATTTACACTTCAAGTAATATTCATCTTGTACTGAAGATCAGGAAAAGATCAAGATTGTATCTTGTTTTGATATATATAAAGTAATATTCATCTTGTGCTGAAAATCAGGAAAAGTCTGTGTCTTGTGCTAAAGATAAGGAAAAGATCAAGATCATATCTTATTGGGAAAAGATCATATCTTTCACTTGTTCAATATAGACCTATCATGTTCGAGTCTTGGACAATCTGCACCCAAGATAACCCTTGAAGGAATTCCAAATTGATCCAATCCGAACTGGAAACAAACAAAATAGACATTATTCCCGACCATGAAGTAAGCAAATCATGATGAATGTGAAGCGCCATGATATTGATTTTGATACGATTGCACGTGAAATCGAAGATAAAAAAGAGCCTAAACCATTCGAAAACTGGGCACATTTGTAACGGAGCACTATCCAAGTCGAGCTCATCAAAGAAAAGTCATTAAGATGTTACAAAAGCTGATTGACCTGAACCGAACTTGATCCATATTCAATTCTGAAACGATGGATACCTAAAATCTAATTGTACTTGAATGATCTTATTCAAAATCAATTTGATCTACCCATTTGTCATCTCTACACTACAAACACATGGAGCACAATTTAATTCATTTGCGACCTAATGATAGAAAAGACCTTTATGTGTCAAAGGATCTCCATATCAAAAACAATAAATGATTAGGTACGAGAAATCACAAGGGTAGGCTCCTAATTTTTCACCCTATTAATGAGAGAAATGACTCTAATTAGTAAAGATTGCTTTTAATCACGGAAGATGAGCATCACTAGTAGAGTAACCATCACAACTATTAAACCCTAACTAATTGAAGCATTTCGGAATATGGGTTTCTTCCATTGAAAGAAGTGTTACCCCAGTGGTCCGTGGGCGGGATAATCGGCATATATTCATGAAGAATTTGTCGAATCGATTGGGTAAGCATAAGGTGCGCTTTGTTATAAAAAGGACAGGTCCTTATAAATTTCCAGAAGAGTAAAGTAAGCTCAGCCTATCTGTCGGCTCTAGAGCAGCTTAAAACCCATCTAAGATTCCAACCCCAATGAGAACTAGAAGAAACACGGGCCAGCCAAGCCTATTGAGTACCTATCAAGGCTTAATTGAAAGAGCGAAAGGGTAGTTCGGGATAATGAACCTGTGAGCTGATGACTAATAATTCACACTGACAACCACCGCCTAAACTCACATAATTCGACAATTATATGATTGGACTGATGATCAGAACCACTCGATTTTTCAAGCAAACGAAAAAAGCCAATTACCTGTCTGATGAGGGCGTCGCCCCACAGAAGCAATCAATCGATGTCTCCGGCTTTGTGACGTTTCAATTGAAAAGACGCGTCGGTTTTCCTTGGATGAAACCCCTACGATCAAGATTCAATCAGCATTGCCTCGTACGGATACGACTCCTCTTTCGTGGATCAATTAATTAGGCTGACGAATAAGATCGGACAAGGGCCCATGTGAATCTTCACTGTAAGGCAACCCGAATTTTGCCACTTGTTCTCCAATGAGAGTTCACTGTCAATATAGAAGAAATTATAATTATTATGTTAATCAAAATATTCGGCCAATTCTTTACTATATTCACAATGTTAGTCGAAAGCCACTAGAAGTTAGGAAGTAACTGACTAGTGTTTCCGAAGCCATTCCTATGACTTTTTTGCAAGGATTATATATATTTCATCTTCAATTGGAGGAATCCTCCAACTACGTCTCTAAGTGGATTACAATTATGGATGTAAACTTAAGTACAAACAAATGTTGGTGAATGTTGGTGTCATCACTACTACTACTTCTTAACTTTTTCCCGCTCAAGAATCGTGTTTGAACCTGCCAATTCCTTCCTACACTGATCGGTTGCTTTCAAGTTTTGATAATCATACGTCAATTCAAGTTCTATATCAAGAATCAATCCACATTGAAATCAATCATCCTTGAGAGAGAGAGAGAGGGGTGATATAAATCATCAAAAAATGACAGAGTCAAATGAAGAGAAAAGAGAGATTGGTGTTGAGGTTTCGTTGAAAACTTCTCCATAAGGATGTTTTTGGTAAAGAGGGAAAAGTAATGTGGCTGACCATGAACTCTTATTATTGAGTTGTTGGTGTGTCAATCATTTAGATTATGCCAACTAAAATGTCAGCTTATCTTTAAGTGGAGAGATGACAATTTGGCCCATTCCACAAAAGTCAAGCCCTGAGAAGAATACTCAAAATAATCACATAACGCCATAACCATTTTGGGATATGTGTCAGTTTACATATTACTCAATGAGACTTCTCCCATCCCATGGAAGATTGAAATGTCACAAATTCCTACTTAAATAATTTATGTCCCATCCCCTATTTGATATGTGATTTGATTCATTTATACTCCATTCTTCTCAAGACCTATTAGTAGTTGGACATGGTCCAAGCTCCCTCTTTCTAAGGTAGTCACTCCTTACTCTTGTTGGATTGGGCATGAGCCTAATCTATCCACAACTCAAATATCTATTAAATTGATCTTCCTCTAAATCATCTACAATGACATGCCCTGTTTTAAGCAAGCCAAATTTTCAAAAGGATTACTAAAAACAATCACATAAAAAGGCAACCATTTAAGGGTAAATATTACCTCATTATCATATAATAAGGCTTCTCTAATATAGGATTTGGAATGTCACACCAATCCTTTATTTGGTGCCCTAAGCTTTTCAATAAATAACTAATTCCAATAGAAATTAGCGATATGTGCTTTTAAAATTTGCAATTTTAAAGACTGAGTAATAGAAATATATGTATTGAGCTCTATATATATTTTTGAAAACTTAATTGATGATCACAGCAAAGGGATTCATATCTATCTCCGGATGTGATGCGACCTTCATTTCATGCAACAGTAGTCGAAAGAGATGCCAAAGTAAATGGTGCCGCTTCCTTTCCCGATAGGATGTGCTAACCGATTCTTTTCACGAGAAATTTGGATGGTGACTATCGGTGATGGGTTTGGAATATCATATACGGCAAACGGAGGCCAAGGACGAGTTTGAAAGCAGGGGAAAACAAATGCGAGGTGATTGAAATAGGAAGGCTTGTCAATCAGTATCAAATCGAAGTCACACGGATGCTGTCTCTCCCCGTCATGTCTATTGTCTACTCTGGAAAATAAATGTTTCGTTTTTTTTTTTTTTTTTACGTGTGCTTGTAATGGACCCAAATGAGAATTTTGTCTTTTTGTTCAGGACATAAGAGTCAGCAAAGCTTTACTGAAAAACTACTGCCAATCGAACGCAATGAATATGTCAGTGTAAATATAATTATACCATATACTTCCATGTTCCTCAATTTGATTTTTTTTTTTTAATCGTGAGAGTGCATACTTGTATAACTATGTGCCAATCTTGAGAGTTAGGTAAAGATGCAAGACAAAATATGAGATTGTTTACACTCGATGTTATGGGGAATCAAATTTATATATCACATACCTAACTTAAGAAATACAAAATTTTCTTTTGATTCTATCGTTCACATTGTGGGTTAAAAAAAGAAAATTGATGGGTGTGAAACCCAATCTATGGTTGCAATCTATCTAGTTTGTATATATTGGGAAAAGACACAAGCAAGTGGTAATAAAATAAAATTCATGTATAAAGGACTAATAAAATAAGCCATTTAAATATATCTTATTGAGTGGCCATAACACAACGGAGAGACAAAAAATTAAAGAATGCTCCCCTACCGTATAGCATGTTGTAGCCATGTAAACCCTAGTTGAGGTAAAATAAGATCTCGACATTGACCTGGCAGAGTGAAATCTTAAGCAAATCCATGAGAGTTAGATTAAGCAATTCAAAGATTTGAGATATATTAATTATAGGCACGTGATAGCGCCGAATCCATCAATAAAAACAAGGAATAAACAATATATTTCTCCCTTATTTGATAAAACATTCATTTAAAGTTCGACTAAACATCTTACTTAATTTGCAAAACGAGTGAAATATTTCATGAGTTTACAAATTTCATCAAAATAAATGATTTTTCAATAGATAATGTGTGTGCCTACACATACTGTGATTGTTCTTGAGATGAAAAGAAAATATACATTTTTTTTTCTTGCACGTTAGACCCGCACGTGGCCACAGACAGTCAAAATCTCGAGGTCAAAATCTCGAGATGATCGAATTATCTGTTGGATTTTTCCTTACGGAAAGCTGAAGAAAAGAACGTGAGTACACCCGAACGTGCATTCCGAGCAAGAAAGCCTGTAGCAGCATTGTCAATTTGACAAATGTCAAAGCAGTGCCCCAGAATCCCCGGAGTCCTGTTGAAGATGTACATGTCCTTCAATCGTGCAGGAAATAAACAAACACGAGAAGGAAAAAGATAAAAGAAGACGACACTTTTACAACCGACAGTCTCTGAAAAAATTGCCATCGACATTGATCTAACATAAAACCGTGCAATCACTGTCTGATGTGATTAAAATAAAGAATGGAGCTCGTACCGACATGGAAATTAAAGAGAGTTGACCAGTTGCTAATCGTTTGTACTTTTTCCATCTGTTAATCCTGTATCTATGATGCTATTGACCATAAATTAACGAATAAAATGAATCATCAAATGAAGACTTCGTCATCTTTGGGTCCAATGCTCGGAGAGCTCCGTGTTTACTACATGCGAAACTTAACTCGTGATTGCGGATTTGATCTCGAGTCATTCTTGTCCTCCCCCAAACAATTTGGTTTGCCCATGCTCGGAGAGTTTAAAGCGAGGATGCTTAAGGAGGTGTGGCTATCTCTTCCTCAATGTATCCTTCATAGAGGACTTGATGTCAGTCCGCATTTCTTGCTAATACGCAGCGATGGGCCAATTGATTAATCAATTGATTCAACCACATCAAAGGGATTGCTTCCATGGAAGACTATCGATTCGCCAATTCTATATGTGCAAGCCCCTTGCAACCCGATTAGCTAGTGATGATGTTTTTATTTGCTTGCTCCATTGATATGATAGGCAATTGCATACACAAGAGACACCCTAACGATAAGCGCATGGTCAATGGTCTTTGTTCTTGCTCTATTATAATTTGCCTTATTCTACGCATCAACTTGCGGCAGTGGTTAATGTGCATTGAATTTCCTTCTATGCAATTTCCTATCTTTTCGCCTAAATTCGTGAGAAGAGAGAGGAAGACAACGTCGCAAGATTTCCTTCCGTGATTGTAATAAGATCGCTTGATGAACCAAAGTCAAAGTTTTGGATTCATGTGATCGGAGGGTGGCCCAATAGAAACACATAGATGGTTGCGGAGTTTCGATGGTGAATCTGCTGCCGCTCCTCAATTATTTGATTTTAATAAGAGAAAACATTTTCCTAGATGCTGCTCAGCTATCTCTTAGTGCGTCAACAAGGACAAAATTCAATAAGTATTATAATGTCTAGCGATAGTGTCTGGTGTTGACCTAAGACAAACGTGAATTGCGGAAAAGGAGAAACGACACTGGAAAAATTGTGGAATGAGGATAATATATAGTCTAAATTGTAAAATTTGGTAGGAGCAGATTTAGTTTCTAGACTATGTGATGAGTAATCCAACCTAAGTTCTATGGTTTTACCTATTAGGTGGAGCAGCAAAACGTTGGTTTACATATACAAGGCCCCTTGGAATTTCGTCTCCAAAGATGCCAAACTTTCGAAGCACTTTAACCTGGGTACAAGTTGAATAAAAGACAACAAAACAAGGCTATCAAACGATCTTAAACACAAGAATTTTTTGTTGCTTTTGAAGTATGACATTCCCATTCGCTTAATTCAATTGTCATATGTTGCAGCCTTCCTCAAATGATAACCCTTAGGACTGTTATAGTCTTCAAGGTTATTGTGTTTTGAGAGTACCCAAAAGTTTCTAGTGGAGTAGATGAGCGGAGGAGTGACTAGTTAATAGTGGCACAAATTGAGGCTTTCATGACATGTTATAGTTAGAAATGAAGATCAATCGGGTTTGATCAGGGTTGTACTTTGCCAAAATATTAGTAGTTCCTAGCTAGGTTTCTAAAAATATTAAGGTTGAAGTCGAATTTACCAACTTTTACAAACTTGCATATGCAATTTTGCAAAGACTCTAGTCAGCCTGTTTTTACAATGGTTTGCAATCACATTGACTGGGACAGGAGAAGCAATTAGAGTTGAGTCCTTCACTGGACCGCCAAGTCCATCCCAATTACTTGGTAATTTCTACCCTTAGCATTAATAACAAAAAAAAAATGAGAACTATAATATTTAAGGTACGTTTACCAATATATGCTGACGCGAAGCGTGGGGCTAGTAATTAGCTGTCTACCTAGCCAGAGTGAGAAGCCATTGCTAAAGTACCATAGACCACAGGCAACGCTGTTGGTACGAAAAGGAGTCCCGCTAGGATGGCCACTCTCTCACTTTTGGGAATGATGGAGCGATGATGGCCACAAGTGTTTCAAATGAAAAACTTGAAACCAAGCAAATCGATTGCCCTTTATATTCACATCTTTATTTATTTATTTATTTAATATTTCCGCCTCTACTAAAAAAAAAAAAACCTATGATTAAACCGACCTTTTTGTCTAATTGTTCCAACAATAGATATATTTCTGTAATAGGAATTCAAGAAAAATAAAAGTCTACAAACGTAAAAAACTGGACTTATTTAAAAAGCAGCAATACATTATCCGGGTAATTTATTCTTAACGTAAGCGGTTCTTAGATACACAATTACTATTTACGTTAGATAATTATTCCCACGTAAGTCAAAGGCTACTTTGTAAAATGAAAAAAAAAAAATCACTTTCATAAAAAGAAAAATAGATTCTATTATCCTCGTATACTATAAATTCTTCAATTTACTCCACGCTTCTTCTTCTTTTTCTTTTTTTCTTTTTGTTTGGTCCTACTCTGTATCTATTTTACAAGATATTGTCTCCAGCCCCTCTAAAAAGGTGAGAAATTGAACTCTCAATGTAAATTACGACCATGAAAAGCTTACACTAATATATAAGCTTGCCACCGTGAAACTATATCATTCGTATTTCAGTTCATGCATGCAAGTGTGGCTTTGAAATGGACTATGCTAGTTTGAGATGGCAAAAGAGTTATCTATCAACGCAATATCGTAACATCCCCCAGCATTAGTGTCCTTGTTTAACAAAGTAGGCAGCCCCACCCGACCTTCTGCCAACATTATATTTGCCTATAAGACTTTAAAACACGTCTTGTTAATTGTTGGAAATCAATGATATATCAATGATATATCTGACGTCAAATGATTTAGATTTATTACTTTTACGTAACATCAATTTACATATCCTAACTCCTCCATATATAAATATGTAAATCGAGTAAACTAGTTGACATATTCCGATATTATCCTTTCGAAATATTAGTATATTTCCCTTGTTTAAAAGTAATTCGTCCTGTGTTTCTGTTTATCAATATCACATTACTAACTTCCTGTATGAGTAAGGCCATCAAATGGTGGATGCGCAATGCATTTATCTGAGGAGGAAATTATGTGAAATGAACCAGCAAAGGAGGTTATCAAGTAACACGCTACAAAATGAACGGTGAATAGATGGTTGCCAAAGCATTTTTCTAGGAAAAATTGGACCAAAAAAGTTCTAAACCTTATGTGCATTATGCAATCGAGCTTTAAACTTTTCAATTGATTTAATCAAGTCCTAAATCATTACCAAAAACGCGAGAAAAGCCAGTCATTAAAAAGTGTAATTTAAGGGTGTCATTTAGGCAATCTTTAAGTGACATGTGACTATTTTAGGTGTTAATTCCATTTGCATTTTATTTACAAGAAAGATTTTGAACTTAGTTGTATCAATAAATATACTTAGAACTTGATGCCACTAGTTAGGACTTTCAACGCACTTTTTCGCTATTCATACTATACAAGAAATTATCAACCAAAAAAAAAAAATCTATACAAGAATTTACTTTCATTATTTGTTTGAAGATAACTTTCTCATGTAAAAATATGCATAGATTATATAACATCCTAAGATATTTTTGACATGGGTCTTTCAATAGTTTCTGTACTCGTGCTTGTGCACGTATACATATATGTTTGTATGATATTTCTTTCAACTATAATGTAAACAATATATTTAATTTTCTAACTCCATCTTCCGGTTCTCGCGAAATAGTTTAACGATCATTTTTCATCACTTCAATATTATTCCTGCTTTTCAGAAATGGGCTCTGTAAAAAAAAAAAAAAAGTAGAAAGACCGTCAAAAAAAAAGTCACGAGACAGATGGAGTTATATCCACATGCACAGTCCACATGCAAGGCCCCTGCCCACACATGTCATGTCACCATTTCTCTATCCTTCGTTTTCTGGTTGAGTGATGATCTTACTTTACCAGCATAATGCCCGTCCAGATCGCGACAAGAAATTCTTGTCTGCATAAATTAATAAATGATAGGAAATTATTTCTTGTACGGGGAGTTTAGAAAAAGTTTATGCACACAATCGGCTGAAAAATTCCATATCCCTTAACCGTGGGCTTTACATGTCCGTCACAAGTTGAGAAGGACTTTCTGATATAATATTGGAGTGGAGTTCTGCCTCAATTTATTTTCCATTAGTATTAATTAAATTTCACACGCCGTTCTTAGTTTAGCTCATACATGAGAAGAGATATTAAAATATCCCATATCTCTCGACTATGAGTTCGTAGTCTCTTTACGTACATGCTTCACTTAAATTGGACTTTCAAACGCCGAACAACCCACGGTTTTTTTCTGCTTGCATCTAGTATAGTCACATTTGAGTCATATTATGGTCTTACTAAAGCTGGTTTATGAAGTAATTAGTCGCTTCATAAAGTGAATTTTACAGAGATTGCCAGGCATTTGAACGAGTATGCCACGTTTAGCATCCATCAGATGTACACCCAATTGAGCTCGTCGCGGTAGAAATCGATCTCGAGAATCGGTCTTCAGAATGCAAATTTGCTAGATTTGGTACTTAAAGAATCTAGTAATAATCTTGTAATAGGCCATATATCAAAAGTCAAAGGTTTGATCTAACCAAATTTAATAATTTACCAGTTCCTTCGAACCGGACATATCACTCAGATCGAACCAAATTTGCTTGAACACATCGACAATGACCTGATGATACTCATCTGAATTCAGCGAGAGATAGCAAGTGAGAAGCTCTTCCAAGTCCTTGGAAGCCTTGATGTTGTTCTCCACGATCATCTCCACCATCGACTCTCTGAAATCTCTCGCCGGGTCCGATGACGACTTCACCACAGCAAAGCTGTTTCCGATCCGTGTTGGATTGAGTGATACTGCTGGCGAGCTCTTCCGTGCGTGGCCCTCGAGCTTTATCTTTGCTAGTAGTCTCGGGGACTTGGTCTTCAGCTTCACTCCCGGAGAATAAGAATAATTTGCCGAAGATCGTCTTCTTGAACCAATCTTGTGCTGTTCTTTCGCTGCGATGTTGCTCTCTTCTTGCTTCGTTGTACTGTTTCTGCGCTTGAACTTGAGTTTGGTCACGATGGTAGGAAGCCGCCGCTGAAAAAACGAGTCCTGCGTTGAGTGCGGCCCCTTGGTTTCCTTGTCGAAAGAATGTTGATCCACTAGGATTATGGGTTCACTGCCGGAGATGGAGTTGACTCCATAGCTGCAGGTGGAGGAAGAAGAGGAGGAACACGAAGTCGTCTTGTCAAGTGGTGGTGACTCGGCGACGAGAAGGCGGTCCCGACGGAATTCTTGGGTAGGGAGAGGCTTAGGCTGAACCGTCACCGTGGAGACATCAGCAACTGAGTTGGCATGAGCAATGGAACAATGGACTGGTTTTGGGTCTTGTTTGGATGGTATATTCCTTGGTGGGTCATGAGGAAAGTGAGAATGGGGCTGTGAGTGGTCTTGCAAGTTCTGATTTGCGTGGAGATCTCTTGTGAAGTGGTAAGATTTTCGTGGAAGAGAGTGGTGGTGGTGGTGGTGGTGGTGGTGGTGGTGTTGTTTGGTGGTGGTGGTGCGTGGTTGCTTCTTCTTGGGTTTGGAGGGAGTGTTCTTATGGTGGTGGTGGTTTCTTGCTCTCTCCATGTCTCTCAGCTTGTAAAACCAGGCATTGGGCATCATATCTGATAGCCTGAACTTGTAGTTGCCCATCTCTCTCTCTCTCTCTCTCTCTCTCTCTCTCTCTCTCTCGGGGAAGCAATTCTCTAGAGAGGGTTTGGGGACTAGAGGGGGTGGCCTAGCAGATATATTGACCTTGACCATTGGGAGAGAAGTTGTATGTCTTTGTAGAGTGCGGAGGAAGAATCCTTGCAAAGACTTTATGGTACCAAATCACCCATCATTTTTTTGAAGAGTGTTAAAAATGGTGTATTTTAGTAAATAAAGAAATGGGTGTAAATTGGACGCACCATATGGAATTGTTTCCACACACAATAAAAGTTCAAATCACCCACCAAAGTTGTACCATATTCGATTTATAAATTGGTGAGAATTTCATGTGTTGTGGATTAGTTTATCTAGGATGAACTTCCTCTCTTAAAAGAAAAGAAAGCTGTAAAACATGGGGAAGACACAAGATCTCAATGAATGGTAGATTAAGTGAGATCATACATTCATAATGGTTATGTGATGCCCAAGTCTCACATTCGATGGGAGAGACCTTGCAAAATGATTCATGAGCAATATACACCTTCAAATGGTAATCATCTTGAATGTGGATTTAGCTCTTTTTAAAGATTTGATACATGTAAAATGCATTTGACTCATATGTACCGATCTAGCTTATTATGATTGGAGCACGATGCTCTCTAGTAAACGCAGGACATGAAGGTGGATTATGCCCAAGTCAATTTGACGAGAGTGCGAAGTGATAATGGTTTTTCATGAGGTGTGGCTTGGCAAGCTTTATGAATAAGAAGGGGCACAAATTATTGAATCAAACATCAAATTGGGGAGCATTGCGTGGGCGATATGGGGCCTAATATGATGAGGACATCAACATTTTAAGTGGAGATTATGATACGCCAAGAACCATATAAAATGAGAGGGACTTTATAAAGTGATTCATAAGCAAAACCCTTCTCAAAACCCTTCTCAAATGGTCACTATCTAGTAGTTGCCAAAATATTCCTTTCATAGGCTTGACATTTGAAATAGGCCGGGTCGTTATAATTTGCTTTTAATCGACCGACATAATTTGATCATTGAAATAAATGACATATTTGGAAGCAAGAATTAAAGGTTCTTGCCTTCGGTCAATTGATGCAACAGAAATAACACGAATATAGAAAAAAAAAAAAAAAAAAAAAAAACTAGTCGCAATTGGCAAACATGCAAACTTCCCAATACCAGATTAAATTCTCTAATTTCATTAAACTGTTCAGCAAAAAGGATATAAGATAAGTTACTGTGAGAACATAGCCAATCTATAGACTGCAAATCCTAACAAATCTAAGGAAAATTATAATTCAACAAGGAAACTGAATTAAGAAAAATAACCTCTACTCTACTGAATTCACTTGCTACTTATATTAAGTAGGAGCACCTAAGATATCAAAATGAAATTTTGAGCTCTAAAAAAAACCCTAAAGATGAGGGAAATAATCAAATTACAATCTAGAAAATTCACGTCCCGATTATTCTCTCCTATTGGGAAAAACTCAGCTCCAGTAAGTTGTGTCTACTCCATCCTCATTTTCCAGCTTGCAAGACTTGATTGATGTGGTGGGGCGAGAGAGAAAAAGGAGTTACGTTTGCGTCCGGGTTTTCCTTTTCTGGGTAAACTTCTTAAAATACAGGGGCAATTTGGTCTTTTCAAATAACTGCAATGGTGCCTGGTTGTAATTGGGCTTTCCTAGTCAATGACCTAACCTAACAAAAAATCTTTCGTGCTTCATACACTTCTAGATTTTCTTTTTGGAGGTTGGTATTACACCCACCATTATTACTTCCATCAAGAAGCCCAACTCCCAGCAGTTGGCCGCTGTTACCATTAGATAAACCCCAAATCGAATAATGGACATTGCAAAGATTCATCTTTCTAAACCAACCAAATCAATCGCATTGGGAAAGATTTCTGCTGCTATAGTTGCAAGGCAACTTTCTACCGAACACCATACGTGAGAACGACAACTACTTTCTCAGGTATAGATAATTTCGCATCGATGGCATCCTGCATCTTGCCATCACCGAACTTTCCTTTTTTTTGTCAACGTACCTGATTTCGAATCCTGAAATCTGAAGAGACACGATTGATTCTCTGATAGTATGCAGTATGACACATGATACCATCGACAAGAGTTTCGCATGCAAAACAGTTTCCGGGTTCCTACATAAACAAGACAAAGTTCATCGAGCGGGACCAAGAGAGCAAAACGACATAAACCAGGAGAATTTTACAAGCAAAAGCTATAGCCCTTTCAGGCAAAGAATCTTATGAATCAACCCGGCTGATATCGGCTCTCCATCTACTCTGCCAAATTGATCATACAAGTATATCTATATATGTTTTCATATAGTTTAAACACATTAGAATATGCAAGTTGAGGACGCATTCATTCACATGAACGAAACAGAAACTGGTTGGCTTCATTATGTGTGCTAAGGCACATGTTGATTGGTCACGTAAGAACAAAATCTGAATTTCAGAGCTTCATTATGGGCATCGCAGCAGGACGACGCTGATGTTGTGGGCATCGAATAATTTCTCTAGGCATTTCATGCGCGACTGCTGTGGCCCCCGTGTTCATTAATTCACTGTGAAAAGAACGACAGAACTGGTCCAACCAACGTAGGATAACCTATGACACACAGAAACTGGCGTCATTAAGCATTGCGCAAGAATGCGATCTACCCACGAAGAGGTTTTGGATTTGCTCGACACTTCCCAACAAGTTTAATGTGAGAAATTCGAGGGCATTTCCTCTCTCTCTCTCTCTCTCTCTCTCTCTCTCTCTCTCTCTCTCTCTCTAATTCGAGAGTTTCATCACCAAACAAGCTTAGAGACAGCGAAAGATTGCTCAAAGCACATCTGCAGCATTGATGTACGCTCGAGTCTATCATCACCTTCGATCAAAATAGGTATCGACACCACATCAGCAACTTGTTCAGTATATTTCTCAACACCACACGTTGAATCTGAATGTAGTATGTATCATGAGTGCTACCGATTTGCAAAGAAATTCACTTAAGAACTCATTTGGAACTTATGGCGGTTTACGATATTATTATAAAGAACATGTAACTCAGATGTGTATACGAAGGAAGTTGGACCTAGTCCTTCAGATAAAACCATGACTCCACGAAATCTCAACTGGGGTAGAGATCTAAAATCCTTTGACAGGCTATATTCCTTGCATGCTTACCTGATTGTACATATATCTTATTCTTGTTTCAGCCTCCGATGCGAATCCTGCTATATTTCCAACTTTCCTTTTTCGTTCTTGTCTTGTTATAAAGCAAGAAGAATGCCAATCGATCTGACTATAGACGCTTTGCGCAAGAGTGGATTCAATAGATGTTCCCTTGAACAATTCAGATGGAACGGACAATTGGAAAGATACTTCAGACACGTTACGTTCGCCACTCAGGCGATTTCAAGAGCAGGCATGAGTCGAAGAACAAGCAACGACACTCGTCGCGCATTTTAGCCCCATTCCGATAGTGAAGTAGCTTTCATGCCAATGGACACCACCCCCAGAAACGTAAAAAACACTCGATTTTCGGGCATGCGGAAGCCGAAATCAAAATCAAATGGTCCCGTCGAAAGAGTCATTGAGTCCTGACAATCTTCTTGTGGGTGTGCATTCACGTAAACGAAAGGCCAAGCAAGTACGAACGTGTCCAATCCCCGAGGAAGCGGCAGAGGACTGGGGACCAAATGAATTTTTTTCTGTGTTGCCCGACCGGTCTTTGTGCTCTATCCTACGATGATGTATCGACATGATCGATGCCTTCTCGTTCTAGGCATTTGGGGCGATGTCCTTTAAAACTGTGGAATGGGACTCGTGTCCGATTTACCCCAAATTGAAATGGGCATGTGAATCCAAGACTTCAAGGAAAATTATCAAAAAAATAACTATATCTATCGCAATTGTGTCAATTTAATTCTAAACACATTTTTTTAGCAAAATGAATTCTAAATATTTTGTAATTGTGTCAGTTCAGTCTATCCGACCAAATTTGATCGGCCAGTATTAATGTGGTCGCCAAGGCGGCGTGCCGATGATAATTTTTTTAATAATATTTTATTTTTTCGAATTATTTTATTAACTTTTTATCTTTTTTTTTTCCCCTTTTTTACCCTCCTCCCTTCTCCCTCCTCCTCCCTCCTTCTTCCTATGGCTCCGATGACTGACCAAATGGGAGGGTTGACCGATGGTCAAACTAAGGTAGTTGGGCAAGCTTGCCTCACAGTCACCGGGTAAGGGCAAGCTCACCTAGCCATTGGCAAGGCAAGCCCTCGCTAGACCCAGCAACAGTGAAGCCCCCCTCATCGAATCTGGCAAGGGCTTGCCTTACTAGTGGCTGGGCAAGCTCATCCTTGCCTAGCAATCGTGAGGCAAGCTTGTAGACTAGCGAGGCAAGCCCTTGCCAGACCTAGCGATGATGAGGCGAGCTCACTTGGTTGCCTCAGTTCAGCAATTGGCCAACCCTCCCCTTTAACTAGTTGCCGAAGTCAAAAAGGAGAAGGAGAGAAAAGGAGGGAGGAGGAAAAAAAAAAAGATAAAAATTAATAAAATAATTTGAAAAAATAAAATATTATTAAAAAAATTGTCACCAATGGCCACATCACGCCGACCAGCTAAATTTGGTTGGATGGGCTGAACCGACTCAACTACAAATTGTTTATGACTCAATTGGCCAAAAAAAGTTTATAACTAAATTAACATAACTGTAATAGGTTTATGACATTTTTGGAAATTTTCCCAAGACTTTACCAACCCGACGCATGTGCAACCATATGTTTTTTGGATTTTACTAAATGTACCCCGATGGAGTGATGGGAGAACTTTTACCAACACATGTGCAACCATTTGATTCCTGAACATGTGCAAGCTTAACAAACTGCCTTCGATGTTATTGGTACATAGTTGATTCTTGATTCAACATATTTCAATTTTCAAAACATAACGTGAGGAACATGTTTGAATAGCTTGCAAGCAAGAAATTCAAGCCCCCTTATCATTACCTACGAAACACTAATTGGGTTAAAATTTCAATCTGAGCTTTGACTCACGTCTACCCCATCCGCTAGTTATCTAACTAGCATCTAAATATCCTTCTAGTACTATTGGCTGTCTTTCATAGAATATACAATAATTTAGAGTTTTGTTTTAAGTAATCAAGAATTTTACTTATGACCTTCAAAAGCACAGTATTAGGATTACTAGTTTATCTAGACAATTTGCACATTATAAAGGATATATTAATCTAGTGCAATGCATAGCATATATCAAACTTCCAATTACACTAACATGTTTTAATCGTGCTAACGGTTGTCTAATATTTTCATATAAATTTAATTGATACATCATATGGTACATTTTGACTCTTTAATTAACAAATATTGATATATTTTTTTTAATGATTTTCTCACCATAGTGATCTTGACATAAAGCATAAGCCAAACTATATTTGATCACTTTGATACCTAAAATCGTATCTCTCAAATCTTTCATTTTGAGCTAAGAAGAAATATACATTTTAGTTTCATTTATCCCATAAATATTTGTACCAACAATTAGCATTTATCTACGTATAAGCATATTTTAACGCCATGCTCTTTGGTAAATTTTTAATCAAAGCACTTATCAACATTGTTATGCTTAAATCTGTATAACAATACCACTAACTCAAATTTCTTACGCCATTGTTACAATGCTTAATTCAAACCATATAATGATTTGTTTACTTCTTATTTCTTTGTTTCTGCTTATGTTGCCATTCTCAACAATTTGCATCTTATTTCCAATTTCTCTCATATTAGTAACCTCACCATCCTGAAAAGCTTCCTCAATTAGAATGCATTTTTGTCAAATTATCCATAAGCAGGTTCTTGATTATGTGGAGAAATTTTTTTCAATAATCATTCCAAGTTGAAGGTACTTTTGAAATAATTGCAGTAATATGAAGGGGTTTAGAAACTTCAATCATAAGATCTTTGAGTTTAGCAACATATGTTTGAAGTTCCTTTACTTGCTTAGAGACAGATTTTCCATTAATTATAATAAATTCAAAATACTTCAAAGAAGTAGATCTATCCTTACCTTATTTATCAGTAATATATTGGTCTCCAAGACAAGTCAAATGTCTTTGGGAATTGGTGTAAGATTGAACAAATTTCATAAAGACGATTTGATAGAGCATTGAGAAATCTTCCTCGACACCCCCTTTCATCATCATTTTCTTATTAAGATTATTTGATGATATCACACTACTTTTATTCATAAATTTTAAAGTACTATAGCCAACATGTGATAATCTATCACCATAAGGAAGACCACTCAAGCTATAAACAAAAACAAAAGTTTCATTAATACTCATCTATCAAGATTGCGAGTATCTGATGCAGTTACTATCTCTATTTTCATGAAAAAAAAAATACCTTAAGATTACTAAGGAAATTTGATTGTTGATAAAGATAGAGCAGTAATTTATAGTCCTTTAATGCTTTGATGCATGATCGTAATCATTGTCCTTGAGATATTATTTACCCACACTATTGTTCCTATTAAGTAACAATTGCATTGAACAATGTATGATTTGGTTCCTTTTATAGATAACCAATCAATACATCTCCTAGGCATAGGTACTTTATCCCCATCATCACTCATTTTCATGATGAACAATCAACACTTTTCATGCCAATAATTACTTCTTTTCATATCCAAGAGGCACCTCTTTTTATAATCAAGAGTCATCTTTTTTCATAACCAAGAGTCACATCTTTTCATTCTAACAAACTATTTCAACACATAATTCATCTACTACATGTTATAAAAGACGTGGCCTATGCGCTATTTGTACTACATGTTATAAGAGATGTGGCCTATGCGCTATTTGTGTTTGGAGCAAGTGGCTAACGGTGCACACATGGCGGACTAACCAAGAAAATCTCATGAGATTAGCGGATCATTTCGCTTTATTGAAATGCACTCTCTTAAAAACCATGGTTTAGCGTCAAAACGAATAAATACAAGAACTTATACAGAGGGAATCGGATTGGGCAGAAGATGAGATTGGCCCAGCCTGCAAAAGGGTTACGAGAAACATGAGGTCCAGATGAAAATGGAACAGCTAAAATGGAGCTGGCCTTTACCAATACCAGAAGTTGACTTGTCGTGATAAATGGTTGAGGAGGACTCGACATTCCTAATGTTTGTACTGAGGGTCTATGATCGATGACTTTTCAGTCCGGCCAATGAAATGAAGTTGCTATAATTGGATCAGCTTCAAAAAAAAAAAAAAAAAAAAATTGGTCCACTTCGTCTTCACTTCCTAAAATGAGCACCATAATGTTCAATACCTCTCTTCTTCTTCTTTTTCCAAATTACTCTTTGAAAGGAAAATACAGTTTTGCCCTCCTCAAGGAGTCTTGTCACTTTTCAAGTTGCCATCTGCAATTAATTGAAGACATGTTGATTTCGATAGGAGTAGGTACATGGTCATGTGCAGCATCATCCGCAAAAATTGGTGACATCACAATCGAATGAGAAGTAAACATTTTGACTTCCAATTTTTCGGTGAGTGTTCACTTCTCCTCTTTTCTTGTTGCGATTTTTTTTTTCACTTACTTATCATAGTGCTAATGCATACATATATAAAAAGAGATTCACCCTAACCCTTGTTGGAGAAAACGGTGAGGGTCGTCGACCCTCACCCAACACCCACAAGAGGTTTGAAAACTATCATGGCCTAAGCATCAGGTTTCAAAATCCTTATGGCAGCAAGAATTAGAGAGGGAAGAGAGGCAAGGAGGTGGAGCCACCTCCACTTAGCCACCAGAAGACCTCTTCGACCCTCAATGGGGTAGAGATAGAGAAAGTTGTCGACCTCCCTTTAACATCGAAAAAGGCTTGGATACCCTGATATAGAGGAAGATGCAATGTCATGACTTCATTGACAATGCTCACCTTGGTCTTATTTGGATCAAATGAAAAGTATATGGACAATATAAATTTCAAAATTTTGCTAAAAACATATGTAGTGAAATTCTATCCATGAAAGCCAAAATCCACATCTAAACCAATCCAATGATGAAAAGAGATATTTTCAAGAATTGTTTTGTACAAAGGGAAATTGGATGATTTTAAATTTCAAGTAAAAGAGAGAATGTCATTTTCATGTAGAATAGAAAAAGCATATGAAATAGTGAGATCAGTACTTTTTATGAGGAGGAGATCACATTCCTGATATATGTAATAAGATGGTTCATGATGGATGATGTTTTTTTAATTCAGCTAAAAAAGGAGATGCGTATTCTAAAGAAAATTACATTTTTAATCTCTCGAGGGTCTTCATCACTTCCCAAGTTGCCATTTACAATCAACTCATTTACCCAAAAAAAAAAAATCAATATAATGAAGGATCAGAATTTTTTTTTTTTTTTGGGTCAAATTAAAGCTGCATTTCATTCAACCAGGAAAACTAAAAGGGCCCATTAAATGAGCTCCAGTACACAAAAGGTCCAAAGGAATTTGAGGAGGTAGAGAATTACGTACGTGGGCTTTAAAGGCCTAGTCCGCAATGAAATTGGTCTCACCATATTGGTCTCCCTTCTATGGTGCTAGATTCGAATACATGGAAAGCATACTAACAGAACAACACGTTCGGAGAAAAGAGCTCTGACCTCCCAAGGCGTCTGACTGGAACTGTGCAAGGCATTGCCCTGACTCCAACACTAGATTCTCCTTTTCTTTCTACCGCTGAGGGAGAAATTTTACGATTAATAGCAGGGCATGCGTTTCTAGTTGCAGGGAGGATGCCACACGGACAGAATGGCAAGAAGCCTTCCTCGGTGATCTCGGCACACGCAAGCTACTGCTCCTTCTTCCCTTCCCAATGTGTAAGATCCATCTATATTTATTTTAAGATACCCAAACATCAGTGGACTCCAGATCTGAGAGGAGCTGGTTGGGTTTTGATGGATTATCGTGTTGTGCAGGCCCCAAGAGCTAGTGATTCTCGAGCATACAAGAGCTATCCACAGTAGATGTCAAATTTGGGCGTTGATTTCTAAATACAAAATGGTTTTGTGCCTTCCATATTTGCCAAGAACTGAGGCTACGACGTCCAGATCAGTTGAGTTATCTCGACTTTCTGTCAGATCTGCTAACCAAGCTTCTATTCTTGATAATCCTTGTGATGGAATATTTATTTTGAGCTGTGGGTGTGTCCAGACTCTGTTTGTCCATGGGCATAATAGGAAAAGGTGTTTGATTGTTTTGTAGACTTCTTCATTGCACAGTGCGCAAAACAAAACAAGTACAATCTTTCTTTGATAGAAATTTTCCTTGGTGGGTAAAGCATTTTGGCATAGGACCACATAAAAATTCTTACTTTAGAAACAGTTTTCAATTTCCAAATTCTTCTCCATAGGCTGCGGGGCACTTGATAGGAAGATAATGCTAAACCTTGACTTATGTTGTGTTTAACTGCTCTTATGCTATTGTATCCATTCTTTGCAAAATACTTGCCTCACTGAGTCCCTGTCCATACAAATTGGTCGATTGCTATGTGGGGTCTAACTGGGATTGAAAGAATTTCATTAACTATTTGAGCATCAAAGCGTTCCTTAAGACACGAATATTCCGTGTATTCTCCTCTAAGTTGATGAAATCAGCCACTAAGAAAGGTTCATCTCTAGGTGTTAGCCCTCTAATTGCCCCTCCTCTCAACCATTTGTCTTCTCTAGTTTTTATTTTCTTTCCATCCCCCACAGACCATTGCACATGATGAGCAATTAAGTCTCTTCCCATTAGTAAACTTTGCCATCCTCACAAAGGTCCTGCGCCTTTTTCCGCACAGCAAAAGTCCCTATGTGGAACATAGGTTCCTTTTAGTATCCGGCCCCAAAAAGATGACGTATCCTGAAAATGTCTCCAAGCTTGTTTACTCAACACCGCTTTGTTCAAGGCAATTAAGTCTCTAAAGCCTACCTTCCCATTTCTTTCCTAATTGTGAGAATTTTCCATTTTTTCCAATGCATACCTAATTTAGCTACAGAGTTCTTCCACCAAAAGGATGCAATTCTCTACTCAATTGGCTTACAAATTGACATTGGGACTTTAAAAATAGACATTGCATATTGTGAGAGAGCCTCGACCACTGTTTTAATAAGAATTTATTTTTTTGCTTTAGACATTAATTTCTCTTTCCATCCTTCCAGCTATTTACTCTCCCCAAAATCCATGCGAACATTTCTTTTTTAGAACATCCCCAATCCAATGGAATTTTTAAATATTTGCCTGTTTTATCAATTACAGGGACTCTCGGCTCTCTAGCCAAATTTACTTTTAGGCTTTGAGGACGATCTGTACAGAAAAATATTCCAGACTTGTTCAGATTAATCGCACATACATTTGCAAGCTTCTTGTGTCATCCATGAACTGATTTGATTGTGACTTCACTTACAACGCTAGCCTTGGCCATTGCAGAACCAAACGGAAAGTATATGGACCATATAAAATTCTGAACCCACTAATAATATAGTAATGACGTCCCATCTACGTCGGCGAAATCTGACATAGAGAACAATCCAATCTTTCCTTTCTCTGATCTTTTCTTATGAGGAAATGTTTTTGAAAGGAATGAAACTAGATGGATAATTTTGAATTTCAATTAAAAGCAAAGAATGTTATTATTAGGGAGAGCCCTATCGTTAAATGACAAGAACTCTTCTTCTCTTACCCTAGAGAGAGAGAGAGAGAGAGAGAGAGAGAGAGAGTCCGCGGTTACAAACATGAAATCCAAACAATGCTAGTCTTCGATGGAAATGAAAAATTTAGGCCTTTCAAAGGCTTCTGAATGGCCCAAGAACAATTTATTAGCCAAGGTCCATATGTTCTATTCTATAAGATTGATCAGTTGGATTGTGTCATGCTATGTGAAGTACTGATGGCCCATTATCTGACGTTTCACTCTGAGTCCAATTAGATCATTTGATGGTTTGTGTTCCTGCTAAGAAGTTGAGTATTCGAAAAGAGAAAGAAAGAGGTAACTAAGGGCGAGTTTAATAGAACTGAAAAATAAGTATGAAAGAGTTTGATAGAACTGAAAATAAAAGATTTTCTGACAACAGGTAAGAAAAATAATTAAATCTATGAGTCTCTACCGAAACGTAGAATAGCAAGCATTATTGAAAGATTTAGAAATTATAATTAGTAAGATTTTGATTTCAATAGAATATTCGTAATCATCAAAAAAAAATGTGTGATTTGAGGTTATCTAGCATACTTAATGTGGTTATTAAATGCACCCTAAGTTTCTAACACAAACACGAGAGTCATGATACTAGGGGTGTGCATTGGTCCCTATCGAACTCAAGAATTGGATCAAAACATATCGAACCAGCTGGTTCTAGGTGGTTCCTATGCAAATTTGTCCGATTCTTGGCTCCCTAGAAACCGGACCAACTAGATCAAATTGGCGGTACCAGCTAAATTATATCATTTTTTGAGATATAGATACTAGAAGTCTTAAAATGTGTTAAGAGAGTGCAATTACATACTAAAATTTTCAAAAAATACAATTAAGTCCTGGAAGTTGTCAAATTGATTCAATCAAGTCATTTTTTTTTAACTCCGTCCAAATTAGCTAATAGAAATGCTAATGTGATTTTTTTTTTATTTATTTTCTCTCCTATATGGTGCTAATGTTGATTAAGACGACGATGTATTGGTTTAAATCCGATTTTTAAGTACAAATTTTATTTAAATTATTTAAAAATAAGCTAACTTAAAAACACAAAAAAGAAATGATAGAGAGAGAGAGAGAGAGAGAGAGAGAGAGAGAGAGAGAGAGAGAGAGAGAGAGTAAAACTAGGCGATGGCTTGTAGCACTCGCCACTGTTGGCGCCACCACCCCACCATTGTCAAGAAGGGTCGGTGATGGTGGGGCAATGGCTAGTGGGCCGAGCCCCAACAAGTGGCCGGTGACCCTCACCAGGCAAGGGCTTACACATCCTCACAAGTAGCAACCATTGGCTAGATTTGGGCAAGGGCTAGTGACCCTTGCTCAATTTGGGGGAAGGTCATGATTCTTCCTACAATTGACGAGGGTTGACAACCATTGGTCCAGGCTTGGTGACCCAGCCAATCGTTTTCAACAATGGTGAGCGTAGTGGCGGTGAGGATCAAGGCCTTGCCTAGTTTCCTTCCTTCCTCTTTTTTTAGTTAATATTTTAATCTAAGTTAAATAATATTTAGGTATAAAATTCAAATTTGGATCAAAATGACATTGATTTAGCCATATATGCTAGTGTCATGTAGAAAGGATAAAATAATAACAAAAAAGAGACACGTTACTATCTTTCATGGGCCAAGTTGAGCAGAATTAACAAAAGAACTTAATTGCACTTTTTGGAAAAATTTATGACTCAATTGCACATTTATGACAAGTTTTAAAACTTCATGTGCACATATTCATTATTTTATCATCCAACAAGTTCAAAAAGTATAGATTATTAATCTCTTTTCTATGAGTAATTTTCCCGTGATTAGTAATCACAGCTTACACTTGAGTAATTTTAAATATATTTAGGAATTTTTAAGAAAGGAAATAAATTAATTAATTAATAAATAAATAACACCTTCTATTCCGGGAGAACCCGGAAACTAAACTGGGATTGATTTGGTCTCGTTACAATGTAGATTGGAATGATTCCCAATTCCAATCCTATTTATTCCAATCACTGATTTCAGATTTCAAGATGGAAATCGATTACTCTCACACGATACCACTTTTACATGTCTGCTTCACATGTCCTAGTTTCTTCTCTAAATAGAGAAAGAATGTAGGAGGACAATATCGAATAGGATTGGAAGGAATGATTAGAGCGGACGTTTGAATTTGGTCACTAAGTCAGAGATGCGATCATAGATAGCTAAACGACTCTGGCAGTTAGGTGATTCCGGCTACTATGTCATGTGTACATCATCCCCTTGCATGAAATCTCAGCCGTTCATTCGACTAACAGAGATCAACAGATATGAGTGATCGGTTATCAATCCATCATCCACGTCCCTGGGCGCTTACTGATGTTTTCCATTTTCACTTCTTTGGTGTACAAACCATTGTGCAGAAAAAGTACATGAAATTCTTGTCCAAAATTGATTCGATTGCCAGGTTTAGCACCAAAGTTGGGATTGTGATAACAAGAGAGACGCTACTATTCTGGATAAGGAAATTATTATAGAGAAATTCGAGGTCGAGTCGGATGATTTACATGCGATAGACATGATTGAACGTTTTGGCACAGGCTTGCGTTGTATAATGTGTTATTAACAAAGTGTAGGTCATTGCAAAGGGCATCTAGTGGACGACCGGTATGCATATCTTCTATGAGGGAAACCATTGATTCCTGGCTAACATAGAATGCAACTAATTATTAGAGGTGTGCAAAAAATTCGGGAACCACCTGAAACCATCCAAAACTAGACCAACTGACCTAAAACTGGTGGTTGTTGATTTCAATAAATTGGATTTGGTGGGAACCAGTACTATTACCAGTTTCAGTTATAGAACTATTTACATGAACCTATAATGTATAATATATATTTAAAAAAAATAAAAACCCTAAATCCCTGAGCTTGCTTGTCAATTGTATTGTCTCATCTCGATCTCTCTCATCTCAACTCTCTTAAAGCAACTCCCTTGGTCTCTCCATTTCTTAACTCTCAACTCTCATTGATTGACGGCTTCGCCTTCTCTCTCACTCCAGGTTGCCTCTATTTGTTGTAAGTTTGAAACCGTAATTGTTGCCGCAGGGGTTGTGGCCCTATTTGTTGCTATAGGGTTTGCGACCCCTTACCGTAGGTGAGGGCCGCAACCCTTTGGCAGAGTTTTGGTCCAAATTTGATTTTTCAATCTAGTTTTAAAATTTATTTAATATTTATATTAAAAATCAAATTTGGGGGCAAACCGATATCGTTTTGGGATAAAGATTACTAAGTAGACATTCTGATAAGCCACGTGGACTAGTTTTATTAATAAAATAACCCCATATTTGATTTCCTACAAACCTCGCCATAGTTAGTACTTAAGTGTCATTTAAAAAAAAAAAAACGGCACTTAAGTATACATTTTGAAAGTTTTGGCACTTATGTGTCTGTCCGTATTAAGTTTTGACACTTGAGGCATTCTTCCCCCTCATTCAAATTCTCAAGTGGGTCCATGAAATAGTGGGCGGTTCCCAAATTCAATTTTTTGAAAGCGATCCTCAGTGGGTGTTTTCGATTTTAGGGTGGGAACTACCTACTCAAAAACCGATCACCCTGCTAATAATGATGAAAAATCTTCTCTCTATCTTTTAATTCTAATGTCAAAACATTTTGATAATTTGTCAATATAGCTATTCTGAACTGAAATCGACTCTCCATCCATGCATTAACATTTAAACTGATATAGCTAGTACGAGTACCTAGAGGGGGGTGAATAGGTATATAAAAGATTTTTCTTGAAAATTTCTTTATAATTGCGCAATACTTAGACAGTTGAAGAATTCGCAACAAGTAATAATCAACGCAAGACTAAGTAAAGGAAAGAGAGAATTGAACACGCGGTTTATAGTGGTTCGGCTTGATTCAAGCCTACGTCCACTCTTCTGCACTGACAGCCAATTTGGCTGGATTCCACTATGAACAAAGAGATGTTACAGTGTTGATCTTCCTTGATTTCTAGGTGTAGATGATCTACCACACTCACTCAAGGTATCACCAAGTATGAACACTCTCTCGTGTATACAATTTTGCTCGAATGAATCGACTAATAATCAAGGTGCTTCAGACTCTGGAATTTCTCTATCGATCACACACTTTCACAACTAGAACGTCTTCCTTTTTATACTCCTTTATGCCATCATACCGTTGGCACTTACCAAAGGAATTCCTCCAATCTACCCGTTGGACGGAATCAATTAAGGAGATCATTCGAGCTATAAAAGGAACCTGACGATAGCCCATCAATCCTGTTCGCCCATACAATCAGGATCTTGGTTTCCAAGAATAGAACATTCCAAGAATACTTCGTCGACCATCGGATCTTCAATTGATCTAGATACAAACAAAAGAATCCGTTATGTTTATCCAACCAAAAAGATCTTCTCCAAAGAATATGATTAAATCCTTAACCATATACTTCGGATCTGGATTTCCTTCGTCACTGGATCAGAAAGACTGTCAATGAGAATAGTCTTGAGTCTTGAGTCTTGAGTTTGGTGATCAGAAAGTCTTCAGACTTTAAACTAGACGATCTGCAGATATCCAGACTAGACTGATAGAAACGTTTTGTCAGCTTCAAAATATTCTAGAAAGATTTCTCCAACATAAACAACCTCTTATTAGCTATCAATGACATTTCATTTGCAATTGTGGGCTTAGATTAGCCATCCTTGGATTCAAGGTTGTCGCCTCATGATCGTGCATGAGAGAGAGAGAGAGATAGAGAGAGAGAGATCTAAATAATACTTCATAGACTGAAACTTTCCATAGATCAAGACTAGCACGTTGAGAAGAGCCTCATTGGAAATCTACCATCACATGAATCGTTACGTGCAGCTATCAAGTCGATGACAATGATGTCGCTAGAGGCATCGTCGTCTCGAATTTCCTAGCTCCTAGTCTCTTGCGTGCATTCAAAGGACACTATGCCTTAGATACCGAACGCGGCATCAATCATGCGTCCTGTTGCTGAAGCAATAAGAGGCGTTAGTCATGCGTGCAAATTGAGAAGTAGGAGCCCACGAAGGAAGCAGAAATTAAATATTATGTCTATGCATGCCTGTTCTCGTTTGTGATGCAAACTGTGTATTATGCATCATTATCAAGAAACAATTTGATTCACGCTGCATACATCGCTCTTTATGATTAAATCCAAACCTTCGACGAAATTGATTCTCATATTCTCTTAAAATATCGCGAAAATCGTCATACCACCCAACCGATTGATGGTCCTATGAGCTATGTCATGAATGACCTGACTATCAAGACCTTATCATACCTTCGATTGTCCTCTAGAGCTCTTTTTTTTACGTCTTTTTCCGTTTTTTCAAGCTACCCCAACATTGTCCATTACCAGCAAGAGTTCGAGGAAAAGCTAACTTCACCGGTTAAAGCTAAACATGATCAAGATAGTACGCCTAAAACACTACGTGGTCCACTGGAGTATTGATTTACTTTTACTAATTTTTTTGAAGAAATAATAATAAATAAATAAAAAAAGGTAGATGTAATCGGTTTGGTTTGGTTCCCCCTTTGAATTGGGAACCAAACCACCTGGACCCCCATTCTATTATTAGGAACTGAAAACCGGACCGACACTCCTGAGAATCAAACCGAACCAGTTAGTTCAATCTAGTCTAGGCGGTTCTCGGTTCGAGTGATTTGTTTTGCACACCCCTAGTCAAAATAGGTTAAATGGGTCTATTTAGGTCAAATCATTTTCGACCCTCATTGACTTACTCATTTGACCGGTCTAATGGCGACCAATCCAATTTTGAACCTTTCAATTGTGTTACTTTAATTCTAAATATTTTGATGATTTGTTAAATTAATCATTCTGGCCAATTTTGGTCAAAGATTGCTAACCTCGGCGCCTACCGTCCTAAATAACATGATCAGTGCTAATGTTTTTGTAAACTTTTTCAAAATTTTTAAACTTTTTATTGATTTTTTGTTCTCTTTTTATTTTTTACAAAGCAGGCGAACCTCACCAGCCATTGGGTGAGGGCCAAGACCCCCGCCAAGGCTATGAAGCCATCATCAAATATGACCGAGATAGTTGTGTCCCTTGCCTGTCCTCACTAGCCTAGGCTTAGTCTCACGATGCTCACGCCAACCTTATGGAATATAGAAGAAAAATAAATAAATAATAAAATAAATGGATAATAAAGTAATAAAAAATTGCATATATTTTTTGTTAAATTATAAAAATTGCCCACATTAGTGCCGGTCATACCACGCAGGATGTTTAGCATCAATGTTGGCAATTTTTGGTATTTATGCAAAGTAATGAAGGAATGGAACTAATAGGCCTTTATGCCCATTTTAACTTTTCTGATGGAGTTTGACCACTTTAGTACCCAAACCGTTTTTTGGCCATCAGAGGCAACCTCCTCATGTGACCTCTCTTCTACTGTACTTTTTTACATTCAAGTTTACCAAAATCTTTAAATTACTTTATCTTATTATTAGGTAAATGTATATATACTTTTAATTTTTTCTTAATTAACTTAGAGAAATATTGGCATCCCTAATAAATTTGACTTTTTATTTCAGCGCAATACTAAAATTGAACTTAGTTTTATATATTATCTAAGAATATAAAAATTTATACAACAAATTTAAAAGATTGTACTCACTAATTTTGGACATTTAATAATACTCTCTATTCTTGTGTTCTCACTTAATAACTTGAGTTGATTTGATATATTGCGACAATTGTCATTATATCCAATCAATCGATTGTCCTACAAGCTATTTCAAGATATCAACCCTCTAGAAAGACCATATCATACGGTCGGTTGTCCCTTAGAGCTCTTCATAACTGTCGTAGCTCTACCGTATCTTTTGTTTCATTTCTTCTGGAACAACCACAAACACTTTTTTGATTATATCTTTTTCTCTCTTTTAGACTATCCCGATGTTATCTATTACTTAGCAAGAGTTGGAGGGACGACAAACTTCACCAGTTAGAGCTAAACATGACCCAGAATGTATTATAAAAGAAACCATACATGATCATAGATTGTACCTAGGTCCTAGTACATGTCCTTACCATCCAAAAGTTAAGACTAATCAATTCGTTCACCAAGTTAGCTCTAGATGTTATGTTTCGCCTCGCTTGACACATTTTCCCACACTTTTTGCTGGTCCACTACGGTACTATCAATGACATTTTGTTTGTAATTGTGGGCTTAGATTAGAGGTGACATCCTTGGATTTGAGGTCATCGCCTCTTGTTCGCGTGCGCAAGAGAGATGTAAATAATGCTTTATAGACCTAAACATTCTATAGATCAAGTTAGAGTGGTCGTTGAGAGGAGCTGCTTTGGAAATCTATCATCACATGAAACGTCTCGTTCAATCATCAAGTCGTTGACAATGTTTTCCATAGAGGATTTGCCGTCTCGACTTTCGCAGGTACCGAACCGCCGCATCAATCATGCGTGTGTCGCAGGAGTAATAAGAGAGATTAGGCATGCGTGCAAATTGTAAAGTAGGAGGCCACGAAGGAAGCAAAATTAAATATTATCGTCTATGCATACCCATTCTCATATGTGATGCAAACTGCGTATTATGCTTCAATATCAAGAAACAGTGTGATTTGTACTATATATATCGCTCTTTATAATTTAATCCAAACCATCGACCAGACTAATTTTCACATTCTTTTTAAATATTGCGACAATCATCATGGCACTTAATCAATCGATGGTACTAGAAGCTATGTCATAATATGACCTGATTACAAAGACCTAATCATACCTTCGATTGTCCCTTGAGATATTTTTTATATCATTTTCCCTTTTCCGCGTTATCCCAGCACTGTCTATTGCCTAGCAGGACTCGAGGGAAAACTAACTTCATCAGTTAAAGCAAAACATGATCGAGATAGTATGTCGAAGGGGTAAGTACACTATCAATATCAAAAGTTGTGTACGGTGCTCACTTTGGTGTCAAAAGTTTATATCAGATCACTTAAGTGCCAAATCGGAGGAAAAATAATTACTTTGGTTCCACTGGCGAGAGATTCCAGTTAAAATGATTACGTAGCTTTTATATTTAAGAAAAAAAAATGACGTGGCAAAAATTGAAGAAGACTGTCCACGTGGAATGGCATAAAACGACTCCGTTTTCCTTTCTTCATAAGAAACGACATCATTTTATGCCATTCCACACGGACTCACTTACAAAATGACGCCACATTACTCTATGGCCAAAACGACGTTGCTGAAGAGGGAGTAAAATAGGGTTCGTACCATATCAACTACGATTCTCTTTCGACATCGACCGTAGCTCGCTTACCCACTGTCGTTCGCTTGCTCGCCATCGCTCTGCCACCGTCATAGTTGCACCATTATTCACGGTCGTTCGCTGGTTGTGTCCCCAACTCTAGCTCACTCAAGTTTGTCATGTTTTCTACATGGGTCAATTTAGTGAAAAATTTAGGGTTCCGATGGGAAAGTTAAAGTGCGGATGGCAAATTAAGAGCTCGGCTCAGGGTGAAAGTGGTGGGGAAAGTGGTGGAAATCTCACACTTATGGGGACCGAATAGAAAAATTTAGGCTTCCGTCTTTCGCTTTCTTTTATGGGGACCAAATAGAAAAATAGGGCGCAGAGGAGAAAATGGGGGCTCGACTTGGTGGGAAACAGTGGTGGGACCTTACTTTGTTTAATTAGTTAGACTGCTTCTGTGGGGGGACCAAATGTGATTGAATTGAAAAATTGGTAGTGGGGATCTTACTTTGTTTATTCAATTCGGCTTCCTTTGTTTTTGTAAAATGATCGAATTGAATAAATTGGTTGTATTTATTTCTTTCGACAAAACGACATGGACCTGCATGTAAAGTTGTTGATTCTATCACGTGGTCCCAAAAACTAATGACTTTTTTTTCCTTGGATGCAGCATCGACATGAACGAGAATTAGGTAAACATCATTGTTTGCGATTGTGGAGAATTTATTATTGGCGCCAAGGATTGGGAATATACTAGTGGAAATGAATGTACTATCTATGTCAATGTTTGGAAGCCATCATATATTAATGTTTTGAGGGATTTTGTGTATTTTTTACGATACAAAGTGCAAAAACTACATAACTGTGTTCCTGGGAAGGAATTGAAGAATAGCTTGAGATTTTTTAATGACGACGAAGTTATGGTATATATTGAGTATTATAGTGATGATGAGGATGATAAGAATGAGGATGGGGATGAGTAGACCACCATCAAAAGAGGAGAAGTAAGGGATCTTACTCAATCGAGTAATTAGGTTGGGGATGAGTTTAGGCTAGATGAAACGCAAAATGAGAGGGAGAGAAGTCATATTAATAGAGATGAACAAATAGGGAGATGTCATGAAATCTTGGGTGAAGATGTGGGCGATGAAGATTTCATTGGATTAAAATGGGAAGTTGCTTTATCAAGTGAATCGGAAGATGAATATTTAGCTTCATTAAGTTTCTCAAGTGACGAAGATGATGATGAACTCGGACAATTAAGACAAAAGTAAAGGGAATTTCTCAGAAATTTTTTTGCAATTTTAGAAAAAGAGACTCGAGCCAGTAAATAGGGATGGAGCTACAGCTGAAGGTAATAGAAGTGAAGATGAAAAAAGCTGCAGCGATGAAATTGCTAGTTCGAAGAATGAGCATGGCAATGATGATAAAGAACCTGCTCGTGGAAGAAAAAGTAAGCACCCTTATTGTTGCGATGGGGCGAGCGATCGAACAAAATATAGACGGAAGAAGAAAAATAAATCGGACACCAAATTTACGTGGTTCAGTCGTAGAGACCTACGTCCACGGGGAGAGCAGCAGCAAATTTCACTATAGATCAAGCGATATAAGGAGATTACACACTCAAGTCACTCAAACACTCTCTTGGTGTTTCCCAAACCCCAATTACACCCAATGTACCAATCTATCTTGGATGTAAATCACAAATAAGCTTCTCAGCACGAAAAAACACAAAGACCCAAAGCCAAGCACCCAGCATCTATGAGTGTCTCTCACAAATAGAACACCCACGGCACTCAGAGTAAAACGGTGCTCCAACATGTGGCTTCCTTTGATGGCGTGCGACTTCTCACGGCTCGTACATTCAGCAGCCCCCTCGTTCGACCGAAAATAACCTACGCCTTTGCCTCTCTTTTATACATGTGCGTGTGTGCCCAAGGTCAAACGTTTGACCTTGGGCCCCACACTTTCCGTTCACGTCCAGAGTCTTCACACCAAAAAGAATTCGGCAATGCAAGAAAGGAAATAGGAGACCTGGCCCACTTTTGGTTTCACGTGGGAGACTCCATGCGCAGGGGACTTCATCGGCCAAAGAAAGAAATCCCAAATATTGATGTGGTTGGGCCCCATCGTGGATAACATCTTCGGCTTCTTTTGGCCTCCTCTGCAACCACGTAAAATAACAAAACTTTGCTGCCTTTATTTATTTCCTCTTTTGTAATCCTTCGTGAGTCCACCGAATTTCGCGTTTTAACAAACGCTGAAACTCGAGACATATTTTAACAATCTCCACATTGGCTCGACGTTTGAGCCAAATCGCAATCGCTTCGCAAAATTTCAAACTTTGCTGCTACTTTCCCATAGCCCCCAGTGGGATCAACTGCCACAAATATTATTTAAGTCCAAGCCTCGCTTGAACTTCGCCATAACTGAGGACCTCATCAGAATACCAACTCCACATGCACCTTTAACTGCTCCGCAAGGATTTTCTAACTCAACCTCCTCAACCGCAAATAAAGCAAAACCATTTGCATCCATATCTGTCAGGAGATCGAAGACATACCTTGTTAATTTCAGCAGTTACAGCAACCGTTGGCTCTATAGGCTCCACCTTGCTATGAGCACCATCTGTGTCGATTATTTTGTTAATTCTCGTACTCGCTACCTCAGGAGTTTCTGGTTGCAACTCCACCTCAAGCTGAACACCGTTCAGATCCGTATTAACATTGCTATAATCACTCTTAGCCATAAGTACTTGAGACTCATCAAGGGTAACTTCTCTGCTATTAACAGGTGAATTTATATCTGGGTACCACAACTGATCACCCCGCTCACCTTGTGCATAGCCATGGAATATGCACTTTGCCCTCCAATCGAGCTTACCATCACTCACTCGAAAATAATACGGGCAACGTAACATTCTAATAATAGAATAACCAGCAACGTTACCTGACAACACTTCTTTAGGAGTCTACCATTCAATAGCAGTTGATGGGGATCTATTCACCAGGTAGTTTACTGTACTTAGCACATCAATCAGGAATCTCCTAGCCATACCAGCACTAGAGATAATTTTTTGAGCCGTCTCTAGTAATGTTTTGCTCATCAATTCTGCAAATTGTTGTGATTTATTGGCACTAGTGCGGTGTTTCACTATGCTCTCTTTCATGCAGAATTTATTTGCCAGCTTTGAGCAGAACTCCATGCTATTGTCAGTCCGCACATGCTTGATCGACTTATCAGTCTCCATTTCGATCAAAGCTCTTGACTGCGTGATCCTGACACCAGCATCAAACTTGTGCCTCGGCACAAACACCCAGGTCTTCCTCGAGCAGTCAATATACTCTCGAACAGATGCATCCGACGTCTTTACAGCGAAATTTATCACTGTCTCACCTTGAAGTTTATACAGGCCATCGTGCTTGATTCATTTCATTATCACTAGGGCACCTCGAACAACCTTCAAAACTCTACCTTTTGAAGAATACCTGCAACCAGCTGAATCTAGGGCACCCAAGGAAATTAAGTTCTTTTTCAATTCTGGAACATGCCTCACTCCAGTCAATGTCCTCATGATACCATCATGCATTCTGATTTTAACATCACCAACACCCACAACATCGCACTCAGCGTTGTTCCCTAACTGGACTTTACCACCACTCGTGCACTGATAAGTGATAAACCAGTTTTTTTTTGGCGTGACATGAAAAGAACAACCAAAATCCATAATCCATCCATCAAGTGATGAATCATTAGTGACAGACAAGACATAATCGGCATTATTTGCTACAGCTGCAACATTATCTGCAGAATCAACTATAATTCCCTTACCCTTCTCATTCTTCAACTTAAGACAATCCCTTCTAATATGCCCCCTCTTGCCACAGCTCCAACAAACAACATTAGCAGTTCTAGATTGACTACGTCTGTTCTTATTAGTATTACCATTACCCGCACGTGTTACAGATCTTCCTCTATTTTCACCTACTAGAGCAGTAGATACAGATTCGCCAGATTCTCTTCTACGAATATCCTCGCTCAGAATTAAATCTCGAACCCCATCAAACGTCAAACTTGTTGACCCAGAGGAATTACTAATAGCAGTAACGGTAGTATTCCAACTATCAGGCAATGAGGATAACAAAATCAAAGCACGTACCTCATCTTCAAAATCAATCTCAACTGAACTCAATTGACTAACAATCACATTGAATTCATTGATATGATTTGCAACTGACGCATCTTCTTTCATCTTCAAGTTAAACAGACGTCGCATCAAACAGACCTTGTTGATCGCAGAGGACTTCTCGTACATATCCGACAGGGCTTGCATTAAATCAGCAGTGGTATTCTCCTTCAGGATGTTAAACGCGACGTTACGAGCCAACGTCAGCCGAATAACACCCATAGCTCGTCTATCCAGCAAATCCCAATTAGCTTGCTTCATCGTCTCTGGTTTCTCCCCAAATAAAGGCAAGTGCAGATTCATCTGGTAAAGATAATCTTCAATCTGCATCTTCTAGAAACTAAAATCCTTCCCATCAAATCTGTTGATTTTCACTTTCACTTCTTCTGTCGCCATCGATTCGCTTCAACTCAACCAAACCTAGCTCTGATACCACTTGTTGCGATGGGGCGAGCGATCGAACAAAATATAGACAGAAGAAGAAAAATAAATCGGACACCAGATTTACATGGTTAAGTCGTAAAGACCTACGTTCACGGGGAGAGCAGCAGCGAATTTCACTATAAATCAAGCGATACAAAGAGATTACACACTCAAGTCACTTAAACACTCTCTCAGTGTTTCCCAAACCCCAATTACACTCAATGTACCAATCTATCTTGGATGTAAATCACAAATAAGCTTCGCAGCACGAAAAAACACAAAGACCCAAAGCCAAACATCCAGCACCTATGAGTGTCTCTCACAAACAGAACACCCACGGCACTCAGAGTAAAACGGTGCTCCAACGTGTAGCTTCCTTTGACGGCGTGCAACTTCTCACGGCTCGTACGTTCAGCAACCCCCTCGTTCGACCGAAAATAACCTACGCCTTTGCCTCTCTTTTATACGTGTGCGTGTGTGCCCAAGGTCAAACGTTTGACCTTAGGCCCCACACTTTCCGTTCACGTCCAGAGTCTTCACACCAAAAAGAATTCGGCAATGCAAGAAAGGAAATAGGAGACCTGGCCCACTTTTGGTTTCACGTGGGAGACTCCATGCGCAGGGGACTTCATCGGCCAAAGAAAGAAATCCCAAATATTGATGTGGTTGGGCCCCATCGTGGATAACGTCTTCGGCTTCTTTTGGCCTCCTCTGCAACCACGTAAAATAACAAAACTTTGCTGCCCTTTATTTATTTCCTCTTTTGTAATCCTTCGCGAGTCCACCGAATTTCGCGTTTTAACAAACGCTCAAACTCAAGACATATTTTAACACTTACTATGATCCGACTGTTGATAAACTTGTTTTGTCTGTGGGCATGAGATTTGATGATGCCAAACAATTAAAAGAAGCTGTTGTCAAGAACTTCATTTCTGAACAGAGGAGCGTTAAATTAATTAGAAATACAAAAAAATTTGTGAGAGTTAAGTGCTTACAACTCATTTGTTCATGGAAGCTTTATGGCACGCTAAGGAGGAAGGGGTCATTCCAAATTAGGTCCTTTCAGAAGGAGCATACTTGTCCAATTATATATAACAATAAAATGGTAACGAATATGTGGTTATCGAAGTATTTTTTTCAAATATCAAAGCAATGCTTGAGATCAAGAGTCATCAGTTTCAACTATTAGTGAATGAGCAATTAAGGGTTAATATATCGAGGAATCAATGCAAGAGAGCTAAGCTAAGGGTGATGAAAATATTGATGAGTGAGTACAAGGAAAAATATGCGCAGGTATGGGATTATACTAGTGAATGCATGCTTCAAAACATATCTAGTATGGTATATGTAGAGGTTGTGGAGAGGCCACTCCATAATCTTGGGCCTAGATTTGATATATTTTATGTCTGTTTTGATGCATACAAACGAGGCTTTTTGGCTGGTTGTAGAAAAGTTATAGAATTGGATGGATGCTTTCTGAATGGTTTATGTAAGGGAGGGTTGTTGGCTGCTGTGGGGAGAGATACCATAATCAAATGTTTCCAATAGCTTGGGCGGTGGTGAAGATAGAGAACAAGGATACTTTATCTTGGTTCCTAAAAAATTTAATGGCTAACCTTGAGATAACAAATGGGGGAGGATAGGCATTCATGAGCGACCAATAGAAAGTAATACAATTGTCAATTAATTCATTCACTTTTAATATTAATCACTTGCATATTTTTCCTGACTTGTATTTATTGATTTAAATTTTTGTAGGGACTTATTCCTACATTAGCTGAGTTGATGCCACACGCTAAACATAGAATGTGCCCGAGGCACATATACACAAGCTGGTCAAGAAACTTCAAAAGAGATATGTTGCAGAAGCAGTTCTGGCAGATAACGAAGAGTACTAATATGACTGATTTGATATTAGCCTAACAGGGATTGTTGTAGCTAACAAAGGAAGGTTTTGATACACTCTTCCAAACAGAAGCTAAGCACTGGTGTCGGACCTTCTTCAACGAAGAGTTCAAATGCGATGTCATTGATAACAACCTCAGTGAAACTTTCAATGGCAGAATTTTAGAGACCAGGCGCAAACTAATCATCAGCATGCTTGATGATATTCGAGTTATGGTCATGACTGGACTTCATATGCAATGAGATGAGGCTACAAAATGGACTAGAGACTGTAGTCCTAGGATTGTGAAGAGATTAAATACAAAATTTGCTGCTAGTAAGTTTTGCTATCCAATTTGGAATGGAAATAATGGATATGAGATCATTCAAAATTATGATAAGTATGTTGTCAACCTAGATAGAAGAAAGCGTCCATGCCAAGCCTGGCAACTGAATGGAATTTCATGTGCCCATGTCATTTGTGTTATTCAGATGAAGCAAGAAAACTCAAATGATTACCTAGATGATTGGTACAAAAAAAGTTTATACCTTACTTCGTACTAATTCATGATGCAATCTATTGTAAGTAGCAAATTTTGGGAGCCAACAAATCATGAAAACCCTCTACTTTTGCCATTAAAGAAGCAAATAGAAAGGCTAAAAAGGAGATGAAGAATGCAACAGAAAGAGACATCAAGTCAGAAGATGAGTAGAACCGATGTAAAAATAAAATGCTCCTATTGCTATAAGGAATGGCACAATAAGAAAGGTTGTGAGCTGAAAAAACAACATTAACAGTAAGATGTAATAGCTAATTTAGTACTAAGAACAGGACCTACTGAAGAGTTTCTTGTTGGGCCTATTGAAAGGAGGACAGAAGGCCCTACTATAATGCCTACTGAAGGGTAGACAGAAAACCCTACTATAAGGTAAGTATCATCTTTACCTCAGTAACTTTTGAGTTCATATTCGATAGAGTTTGATGGTTGCTTCTCTTGTGCTTTTCCTCTATTATGCACTTGTAATTTGAAAATTTTTCTCCATCTATTCCACCATGAAAATGAGTAGATGTCTAATTATTTATTCTAGTTAGTCATAATCCCGATACAGTACATTGTGTAAGGTCTACTAAAGGGCAAAAAAAAGGCTCTATTGTAGGCTCAAGTGCAAGGATAGGGATTGGAATTGGCAGAACAGCAATAACAACAATTGAGTCCACTGTTGAGCAAACAAAAAAAAAATATCTTGTAAGTTGTACATCTCCATGTTTGTCTTTTATGGGCTAAAATTTAAATTTGTTATGTGTTTCTCAGGTGAGAAGATGAGCAACTGCACAAGTTGCACAGGTTTCTCCCCCATTTGTTGTTGTTGAAAATGATGCACCACAACAAACAATAGGAACTCTTGGAAAAATATTAAGGCAACATGGTTATGAGATTTACACAAATGAACGTACTATAATGATTATTTTGAATGTAAGATTTGTAAGTCTCATGCATTTAATTTGTTGTACAATATGGCTATGTTCTTGTGGCTTGGGAGAACTTTGAAGGTACCTATCTCTCAAAGTGGGTCAACTCAAGAATTAAAGACGCAGCCAAAGAAGAGTGCTCCAAATAAGAAAACAAATGGTATAGCTGCAAAACAGTCATTCAAAAAGAACTGAGCATCGATTCCATCTCAACCAACTGATCATGGGAGCAATAGTGATCATATGGACCGACACATGACATGTGCTAGAACAAAAATAACTGCTGTCAAGAACAAGGAAAATGAGGTGACAAAAAGGCCATTTAAAGAACCTACATCCAGTTCAAAAAGTGCTTGGATTATGAATCAATTCAAAGTTTCAAGAGTAAAAGGATATTGGGGTATTGTGCATATTGACTGATGGAAGGGTGCTGGACATGATCTCTTTTTATTTTTATTTTTTAAGAGGGTGTTGGATATTATTTCTTTATTGACGGTAGTTGCTACCATTTTTTTTTTACGATGGTGCATATTGTCATTGTTTTTTTTTTTTTAAGAGGGTGTTGAACCTTCAATGATTAGGGAGTGAAGTTAGATATGATTTTCTTTTGTAAAGAATCAATCAATGTTAATGGTAATAGCTATTTTTGTAATACTAGCAAGACAGTTATCAGTTATGCTGTATAATTTTTTGTTGATGGTGTAATGTTCTTATGAGGTTGATATTGTTTTTAGAAGTCATGTGTGCATATACTGTTGCTGGTTGAAGTTGTGGATGCTAATGAATTTGTGAGTTTTAATTGTATGTGCTGCTGTAAGAACAAAATATACCAACTCGCCTTGGTGTAGTTGTGGGAGCTGCATCTTATTACATAAGTAATTTTAGATGTTGGTACATTTTGTTGCATCAACACTTGTATGGGCTAGTACAAGAACAAGATGCACTAGTAACCCAACTAATGCAACAAGATGCAAGATGTACCATGACTAGTGTCACTTTGAAACTAACATGTTCTTTTTTTTTCTTTTTTCTTTTTAAATTTGTGTAACACAAGTGATCACTTTGTAATCATGATTGACACTTAAATAATCATTTTTATAAAAATTTGACATTCAAGCGATCACTATTTACAACTTATGATACTAAAATAGTCAATCATGAATTTGCCACCATCTCTTAATTTCGTCATAATTTGCAATAATAGTTACAACAAACCAGCAAACTATTACCAAATAAAAAATGCAGCAAACCATTATATCTGAAGCAAAAACTAGCCAAAACAAACATTGACAATACACAACTAAGTAAAGTGTTCACAATTAATGCATTCCGACAGCAACCTTCCATTTCTATCATAGATTATAACAAAACCTTCTGCTCCATACAAAAATTGCAGCAAACAAAAAACACACTTTACGTATAAATAATCCAATAGAAGTGCATATTTCACGTCTTCGACTATGGTAAACATACAAACTTCTTCTCGTTACCCACTTCACATTTGAATAGATTACACAAGAGAATAACAACACAATTAACGCTCAATAAAAGTATCTTTCAATTTTCAATCTTGAAATCTCCCTCTTCAAATGGTTGATCGGAGATGTTAAACCCTTCATTTGAGCTTGCATTAAGTCGACATACTATAACTCGTCCATTAATGTAGGTGGAAGTTGATGTTGGTAACTCCAAGATTACCTCTATCGCTCGATCAAAGAATTTCCTATCAACCCATTTGAAATATTTACACTTCGAGCCTTTTCTATAGCTGTCACACACATGGAATCTTCTCTCAGGATTCAACCGAGTCTAAGATGTTCTTCTCAGATTTGGTGACCCACAATAACGGTAACACTCACAATCTAATTCGCTTTATATATATATAATATATATATATATATATATATATAAGAATGCGAGCCGCTGCTAAAGCTTCTACCCTTCATTTGCAAGAGCAAACTAATAATTTTGGGAGAAAATTGAAGTATGCACTCAAATTGGAGATTTGGGGTTTTGAACTTTCGGTTCTCTCTCAATTTAGGGATTTAGGATTCTTACTTGGGGGAAAAGACGCTAAACGGCGTCGTTCTGTTGTTTGTATGCTTATTATACTCTCCGACGATCCACGTCGACTTCAAAAATTAATAAAAAACTGCCACGTCGGATTTTCGGCTAATTAGATCAATGTTGGCACTAAAATGATCGTTTTTCAAAATTTTTGGCACTTAAGGGCCTACATGATTGTGTTTTTTTTTTTTGTTTATGAACAAAAATTTTGTTTTTTTATTCCCAGGAACACATTTGGAACAGAAATAAGAAATAAAAAAAATGTTTATTGTTTCTGGAACAATTTTTAAGAACAAATTTTCTCTCTCCTATTTTTTTCTTCTCTTTTTTTTCTTCTTTTCTTCTTCTTTTTTCTTTGGTCGGTTGCTGGCCTCGGCCATGACCGACGATCGGCCGTCGAGGGCCGATGACGCCATTGAGGGCCAACGACCTCACCGGAGCATTGCCAGCCCCCGGCGAGGCCGAGCGTCGCCAGCACGGGCGAGGCTCAGCCTCGCCGGATCTGGGCGAGGCCACCAACTCTTGTCGGCCAGTTGCTGGCCATGGCCAAGGCCGACAACTGGCCAAAAGAATAAACAAAGAAAAAATAAGAAAAAAGGAAAAATAAAATTAAAATAAACAAAAAAAGACCACAAATTTACCAAAGTATTTCGGTTTTTTTTATTTATTCCCGGAACAAGTTTATCAAACGCGTTTTTCTAGTCAAAAATTGCTCCCCGGATCAGAAATAGTTTTTTCTATTTCTATTCCCTGTAACAATTTTTGAATAGAAACACAAACAAACGCGCCCTAAGTGATCCAAAATAAATTTTTGGCACCAAAGTGAACGACATACATAACTTTTGGCATTGATAGTATACTTACCCCGTATGTTGAAAATAACCAAACGATAGATTGTACCTAAGTCGATATTTGTTCAAAAAATCCTAAACCTATTATATGGTAACCAACTCAATTTTAAACTTTTCAATTGCGTCGATGTAGTGTTAAATATTTTGATCACTTGCCAATTTAGTCCTTAGAGCCAATTTTGGTCCAATAAGTTGCTAAAATAGACGCCAACTGTATTACGTGGCATGATTAGTGTTGACATAAATAATATTTATAATTCTTTATAATTTTTTTGAATTTTTGAATTTTTCTTTTCTTTTTGTCTTTCTTTTTCTTTTTCTTTTTTTTTCCACAAAGCCAGTGAACCTATCCCAGCTAGCCCTTGTGCAAAGGTTGTAAAGCCCTTACCGAATTTGGGCAAGGGAGTCAAAGGCCCTCACCCGTGCTAATTGTGGTTGGAAAGGGCTTGGGCTTGGGCTCAAGCTTGGGGTCGCGATGCCTGCGATGATCCTATGAAAAATAAATATAAAAAAACAAAAATTAATAAAAAATTTCATAAAATTTAAAAAGATTATAAAAAAATATCTACATCAATACCGATAATTCTACGTAGGACATTAAATGTTTACATCAACAATTTCTGATAGGTCTTTGTGTGAAGTTGCGAATGAATGGAAATGGTAGACGTTTATGCCCATTTAACTTTTCTGGCGGAGTTTGACCATTTTATTACCCAAACCTTTTTTTTTGGGCAATCGGAAGTCAGCTCGTCATGTGACCACTCTTCTACTTTTCTTTTTCGCATTCAAATTTACCAAAATCGTTAAATTAGTTTCTTTTATGATTAGTTAAAGATAATATACTTTTAAAGTGTTCGTAACTAAGAGAAATATTAGCATCCCAAATGAATTTGACATTTTATGTCAGCGCAATGCTAAAATTGTACTTTGCTTTATATATTATCTAAGAATATAGAACTTCATGCAACAACTTCAAAAGATTGTACTCACTAAATTTGGACATTTAATAATGCTCTCTATTCTTTTGTTCTCACTTAATAATTTAAGTTGATTTGGTTTCTTCATTAATATGAAAAAAGTCAGATGTGAATAAATATCTAAATTTTCATTTTTCACTCCCAAACTAGTTTCCCTTTAATGTATTATTAAGGATGCGAATGGGACGCAGGGAATTCGTGCCCGGTGGGAAACAGCCACCGACTGAAGAGATTTTCCCCACAAAAAAGTGCCTTGCGGGCCCAAGATGGAATTATTCGTACATAATTGTTCGATAAATCAAACACCTATCATATATTTATATACATGGAATCATTCGTACAATCGTCATTACATCTGATCGGTCAATTATCTTACAAAATTTTTCATAATATTACCTCACTAGAAAGACCTTATCATAGCTCGGATTGTCCCTTAGAGCTCTTCTCTATGTCTATTTTCCCTTTTAGACGATACCAACGCTATCTATTACCTAGCAAGAGTTGGAGGGACGACAAACTCCACCAGTTACAACTAAACATGACCCGAATTGTACGACCAAAGAAACCATACATGATCATAGATTATAAATAGGTCCTAGTACATGGCCTTGCCATCCAAAAGTTTTGACCATAATCAATTTGGTCCCCAAGTTGGCTCTACAAGCTTTGTTCAGCCTCGCATGCCGCATTTTCCCACACTTCGTGCTGGTGCGCTGCTATAGTACCTTCAATAACCCCAATCTAAATTTATGTGGGGGGCCAAACTCGAAAAAAAAAGCACTCGAGCATAACTTCTTTAGTTTACCGTCAATTTAACGCGGGTCACATTTCAATGCCTGCCACGAGTCATCTCTCATTCGACATGAAATTTTTTAAGATTACAACAACGTCGTGATCTAACTTTCATATGATTAGCATCGCGCCACAGGATGGTCACGGTGGTCCAATCTCGTCCTTCCTCCCTATTTCCGTGAAGTGACAAATGATGGCAATCGGTACGCCTCGATTCGCATTTCCTCCGACTTTTTCGACCAACCTTGATCACTTTTGTCCCCAAAATTTATGTGGGCTATCACAGGCCAGATCCTCATGGGACCCCTCTTCGACTTTTCTTTTCACTCTCCGGCTCTTTTAAGCTTCTTCTTTTTTTCATTATGGAGTTAACCAAGATCTTTTAAAATTACTTTTTTTTTTTCCTCATGATTAGTCCTTAAATAAGGTACATACGGTTTTAAAGTAATATATTTGAGTTTTTAGGTCAACGCGATATTAAAGGAAAACTTAGTTTTTTATGCATATTTATGAATATAAAACTTTATACAAGGAATTCAACATATCGTCATCACTAGCTTTTGACATGTAGAAATACTATCTATTTGTTTGTTTTCACTTAATAGTTTAAAGTTGATTGTATTCCTTCAAGAATATGAACAAATTGAAATATGAAGTTGATATATTCAAATTTTCATTTTTCACTCCCAAACTAATCATCCTCAATGTAATATCGGTGATGGGCATGAGACATGAGGAATCCATGCCTGGTTCTTAACCCCTTCTCTCTGTCTCTGTCTCTGTCTCTCTCTCTCTCTCTCTCTCTCTCTCTCTCTCATGAAGTCATATAACTTTATTATATTTTTTTAATGTTTAAGACTTAATTGTATTTTCATAATAAATTTTAAAACTTCCGATCACCTATCCTAATAATTGGAGTTCCAATGTTAAAGTTGTCATCACGTCAAATTACACCTCTTGTGAGTTAATTTCACTTTCACATATGTAATTTGAGAACACTCTCTCATGTTCAATGCACAAATCAATGCATTCCTACTTCCTTCACCATATCAAAAGCCACTTTTTATTTAGACATTTTTGCTCCGGCGATCGATCCCCGCCTTCATTTGAGCAGGTTTTTAAAGGAACCATCTCCTGAGATGTTTATATTTGTTATTTTAAGTTACTATATGCTTTGGAAAAATTATTGGTTAGTACATACTCAACTTGTTTAACATAAAGAAACTACAACAATGGTGACAAAGTTAATAAACCACAGCAATGATTTGACTGATACGTTAAAATTCACTATTTTCTTTATGAGAAGTAAGTAATCACTCGTTAAGTTTAGTGGTTTATAATTTATATTTCCTCCCTCGGGCTGATTTTATTTCCTTAATTATGCCTACATATGATATGTTTTCCTTTAATGTGTAGTTTGTTTGTCTCCCATAGGCATACCTAAACAGAAAATTATGGAGAAATAAAACAAAAATTCGTTAATAGAACTTATAAATGCTACAAAATTGGAAAAATGATTAGTCAAATTGGAATCACTTCTCCATTGCAGCAAGCAAGGTCCAATTTTTTTATTTTTTTTTAGCAAGGTCCAATTTAAAAGACCAGAAATTGATTGGTCCTTCGATCGTGCGCTTGATGACGTACAAAGCTATGATCTTCTTTGTTTAATGTAGAGAATAGCGCGCTTAAAAATCTTACGTGGTAGATCTTGAGTAGCAGAGCACATCTAAGACATAGGTGGTTCAAGTCAACTCAACTGATTTTTCATGTAAATTAATGGTATATACTAACGTCTAAGCTCGAGTTATGTTCCCACTTAATTATAAATAAAAAAATACATTGAAATTAAGAGCAAGTTTATAATTTAAAAAGAAAAAAAAAACAACTATTCAAATAGGTTGGTCAGTTATTCGAGTCCAATCGCACATCGCCACCGGTAAAGACAACGACACCGCTCTTCATGTCCTCTTTGGAAAGGGAGCCGCCGGTGGTCCGTGCAATGGCGAAACGTTCCGGAGTCGACACCAACCACCTAACCGCAAAACAAACAAGGCGTGCTTTATGCGATGAAATTGTCACTGTCCAAAATCCGTAAGAGAACAATTACAGCTCACTAAGGATGTTATCGCTTTTCCTCTTGTGGCCTTGCGATGTGAAAGCTGCCCGGCCATTTCCTTTGGGAATCGACAGAGGAAATGGCGTCTAGCGTAAGGGGAATAATCGCCACAAAAGTTGGAGGAGAGTACCATCAATGATGATGGCAAAGCTAAAGTAAGTTGGTTGAGCAGTCAGTCGCGTGTTTGAATTCAATGTCCCCAGCACTAGGCAATCTTTTTTCAAAAAGAAGAACGCAACTCCATAATCTTTATCCAAATGAATTTATGTTGCGATGATCAAATTCTAAATCGCACCTTCATTTGATCTTTTAAAACAATTAGTAATGGGTTTATAAACTTTTACAAGATACTATTCAAAAAACACGTGCGTTGCACATGATCCCACATCCTTATTTATTTCTTTTTTCATTACGTGGCATTTATATGTTATTTGAAAAAGAGGAGAATAGTATGATTAAAGCAATAGAATGATGAGGATGAAATCAGTTGCATGGTACTTCAAATTATATGTTATTACATTTTATGTTATTCGATCACTTCTTCTGTTGTTATCCTTCCCAATGTGCTCTCTTGGGTTAGTTAACCTTAGTATTTAAGACGCAACACTATCTCTTACATTGGGGGATCTGCTAATTGATTCCCTTTTTGTTCTGATCCAAATAATGGAAAAAAAAAATTTATTGACTCCAATTTTAAACAAAACAAACCGTGGTCGTAATTGATTTTAGAGAAGGAAGACATCTAATACCAATCTTTGTAATTGGATTAATTCTTTGTTTGGGAATCGAATAACTTTTTAAGCTATCTTAAACCGTAATGACTTGGTTTGACGAGGGCGGAGAATGGTTGTTGAGACCAAAGGGTTCAAACAAAGAGCAGCTCATGGCAAGCTTTTAGGATGGTAAAGAGGATAAAAATGAACCGAATTGCACACCAAATAGAAAGAGAGTGTGCATGTATATATATACTTGTGTGAATATTGACATTAACTTTCGAATGAGCCTTCTGATATTACAGCAAGTTTTATAACTCAAAAGTTAAGCATGTTCAAACTAGAACATTCAAAGATGGGTGACATCCTAAAAAAAAGGGTCTGTCCATATGTCAAATTAATCATCAGGCTCAAAATAGGACGTCAAGGTAGACAATATCTCCAGTGAATAAATATAAGGACGTTACACAATTAATATTACGTGCACTTATCTAGTTTCATCATCAACCATGAGTTTGAACATGTATCCATTGATCTATCTTTTAGAATATAAAATATATTGTTTGTCATTTTTTTTAAAAGGAAAATAAACGATATCACAAGTAGAATTGCAAAATGCAACAAGTTACAAAGAGTTGCGAAGATCTCATCTTACTTTTACTGAATAATACACATTTTGTTTGGAATATTCCGCCATTCCCCCTTCTGGATGACCATTTTCTCACATTTATTTCGCACTTTCAATGGTGAATGTTATGACTATGTTTGGTTGCATAGATTTTTAGTTAGGATAAGCTGAATAGAATAGGATATGAAATTTAGATTTTTTGTTGTATCGTAATCATTTTAATGAATTGTGGTGACAAAGCCATATATTTTTCTATCCTCTACTAGAATGAGCATGGGTTCTCGGTAGAACCAAGAATCAGACCAAACCGGCCATAGAAACCAATCTGATTTGAAGTTCCTGCGATTCCAAGTTCAATTCCTAATTTCTGAAAGAGTGGAACCGATACTATATGGTTCAGATCTTGGTTACTGGTTAAGAACTAAACCAGGAAGGAAGCAAAGAATCGAACCTAGAATTAATGGATTGGATTTGATGTCACGCGATTGGTTTTGCCAAGAAAGTGAAACTCTCAAGAAAAAGTGAGACTAAAATTCTCCATAGATAGACCATCAAAGGTATTGTTCTGAAGTTGCCAAATGCTTGCTTTAGTTAATGTTCCGCTAAAAGGAAAAGACCCTGAGCTTCACGAAATGTCTAATTGCATACTCTCCTCTAAACTTATCTATGCTAAAAATAAGTTGTATTTGAAGGGCTCATTGTTCAACCCAAATATGGAAGCAAAGACGGTGCAAATATGATGGATAATGTTTCCGGTTATGGGTTATTTTTGCAGGATCGACTTTTAGAGTAAAAATGGTGCTTCTCAAAGAAATCGCGTTTGCCCGTTCTTTGACAGGTTCTGGAGTTAAGCATCCACCACGCGTTGACATCTCGGACAAGAGCGCAAGCGCAAGTAAAAGAAAGTTTCTTGCAGAGTCTATCTACGAAGGAATTAAGAAAATTTCACCAAAAAAAAAAAAGAATTAAGAAAATTCGAGTCTGCCATTTGAAGTTCTGTGTTGTTGATTTTGTGTGCTTTCCAAGTGATGCACTAATCAGCTTTAGTCTGTTGTTATTGACAAATAGGATTTTTATTTGTTGCGCTCACTTGAATTTTACTTAAGTAAAAATGAGCAAAAAATGGAAGACAAAAATGAAAGAAGAACAAAAATAAGAAATTGGCCAGTTTTCGAGTAGATCCCAAAACCTATTGATATGGTAGTTTCAAATTTCAAGATATCCTGATAAACTAAGTAGCATCGATGTGAACACAGACATATACACGCGACATGCGACACGACACGTCGGCACGTCATTTCTTAAAAAAAAAAAAAAAAAATTCCGACACATTAGGACACGCTGTATATTAAATAAACATTTTTATATATACTATTCAAATTCATAAATAAATGAATAATAAAAAAGAGCCTATAATGAATCTACACTAATAACATTAATAAATTTATTCATAAAAAATTGAAAGACATTTTCTGACTTTAACAAAAGTTATCGATTAAACAAATGACTAATTAGATATTAGAGTCAAAATAAATTTATAATCTTTTTCAATGATCAAAATTTATCATTACTTAACATCTAGTGTTTTTATTTTTCAAAATAACTTTTTAACTTATCTATTTATTTATTTATTATTCATTCATTAATAAATTTATTTAGCTCTTTACCAAAAAAAAAAATATTATTTAGCATTCAATTTTTTTTTAGTGGGGCTAAATGGGCCCCAGCCATTTATTTCATCCTCCGCTTTTTCCCCACACCCCACCCCACTGCCAGGTGTGCCTGTCACTTCCTAAAATTGTAATCACTTTGCACGAGTCTCCATCCTCCTCTCCCTCCAAAAAAAAAAAGAAAAAAAAAATCACAAATTCTTTTCACGCCTCCTCCCCTTACTCTTCTTCCCAAAACTAAAAAAATGAACCTCAATAATAGCCCAAAAACCCTAGTAATCGCCTCCTCCTCTCCCTTGCTTAGTCTTTACATCTTGATCTTTGCTCCCTCTCGGTCGCCTCATCATAATCGCTTGCCACCTTACCTCTAGCCCTCTCTCCTTTATTGTCATAGCCTCGCATCCAACCCTCCATTGCGGCATCACGGTTCTCCATCTTGACGTCATAGTCGGCGGTTGCAGCCCTCTCAGTCGTCTCGGTCTCTACTCTTCCTTTGGCCCTCCCTTGCCATCACTTGTGACCTCACCTTTGCTCCCTCACCCTTGCCTCTGGCCTCCATCAATATCTTCCCTTCGCAATTGCAGACCCACCCCAGAAACCTCCGACACGCGCGTCAGAGCGTATATGTGTCAAATTTTCTTACACGTGTTGTTCGCGTCCACGCGTGTACGACATGTGTCGGGGTGTCCGACATGAAATGGAGGCCCTCTAAACGTGTCTATGCTTCATAGCCGATAGATTCAAGATTCCAAATCCTAATAAGTGAAGCTTTAGGTTTCAATTGAAATTTGGACTAACCCCAAAATTGCTCACCCCTATTATCTACCCTATCTATTGTTCAGTAGAAGTTGCATATTAATATAAATGATAAATATGCCCTAATGTATTGTCCATGAGAAAATACCTTGTTTGTCATCATTGATTCCCAAATCCAATATTCATCGAAAAAAAAAAAAAAAGAAACTCCCAAATCCGACTTAGAATATTCGCATATTAATTCTTTAAGAGAATAGTGCATATCCTGGACATATAGAAGGACAATTATTGTTCGTAGAGACGGCTAATTTCCATAAATATTACACAAAAAATGTAAAGGACGTGCCTTAAATTCATAGATTAACTATTGTATGACGTCTTTAAATGTGCACAGGCTCATTATTGGCGAGAGATCTCGGTTTCGTGGAAACTTAAAAGGAGCCTTCGCTTTTTCTCTTTTGCCAGGCAAGGTCCTCTAGTGAAAATTGAAGTCAATATAATGCAAGTCCTATCAATACAATCTAGGAGAAGATGTTTTTGTCGTTATGTAGAACACCTGCTTTTTAGCACTGAAACCCTAATTTGTACTTTTTGTGAAACGTATGGTCAAAGTCGAACCGGAAGAGTCAATGTTCAATGTATCTTCATTGTAAAAGCATATACATACACAAACCAGCATTGCTGTCATATCTGTTTAGGAGTTGATCCTATGGTTCCTTACTTTGCAGAAGGGCAATTATCACACCTAAGTAATAGAAAAATTTCTGGCAAATTAGAGAGGCGTGACTAGAGGGGCGCCCAATTATAATAGACGAATTTAAGGAATTTGTTCGCCCAGCGATGGGTGAAGAGTAGCGCCGTATCGACTAGAGTTTTTTTTTTTTTAGTCATACTCTACTCCTACTCTACACTCATTCTCAGACTTTTGCCATGCTTCTTGCAGAGCGTGGGAGTTGAAACCTACTCCTGAAACTTACGCGTCCCTACCACATCCCCATCTGAGAAGGTGGAGATTTAAACCCTTCACCTCCCCCTTCCATATTGGAAGGGTAGCTACTGGGACGAATCCCAGTGATTTATCGACTAGAGTTTGCTAGCGAGATAAAGATGAGCGCACAAGCAATAGCAAATTACCAGATGGAAAGTTGTTTGAAAGGACAAGCCTTTTGAGACCTTAAGAGAGGGAGAGAGATTATAGGGGTTGAAAGATAGGATACAACTTGGGTGGCTATGAAACATAAGGGATAAGAGTCAATATCAAACCCCCACAATAATAGAAGAATAGGTGACCCACTTTGTGTTCACCTGATCAAACTCCACAACATTTTGATAAGGTACGGACAACTTAGGTTTGATAAGGTACGGACAACTTAAGATCTTCAACTTCGTTTCTTCCACACAAAAAATAGATGACTTAGAAAATATTTTTCAAATGGTAATTACTTACAAAAATAAATAAATGAATTTTTTTTTGTCATTTATAAACATGAAATGGGGCCTAATCATTGCAAATTCCATTTGAATCAATGCACCATGGCATTCACCATTGCGATTGAGCAAATCATTTTGGTCATGACCCAATATGAATGCAAACGCTTCCATTGAGCACAAGAATTCATCGACGACAAATCATATTTAGCATCAACGAATTCCCAAAACAAATCAGATTTCCTTGAGAGGCCATGACATCGCGTAGGATGGAACCGGAAGACTAGGAAAGTCGAATCCGCCTATCCTACCACGCAACGAAAGACAGGCAAATCCGTCACAAAATTCGAAAATTCCCAATCCCAATTGACAGTCAGCAACGGCTACAATCCATCGACTCAAGGCACGTGATATTATCGGCTACCCTTCGAACGGGACCAGGTATATCCTCGGAATCGAAGATGTCAATCTATTCCCTCCACAAGACGAAGTGCCTCTCATCGATTAATTCCGAAATGTTGCCTTCTCCACCCCGGCACGACAACGGAGGACCGCGGACGCGTGGACGGCCGCGCCCGGTCCAGGCCGACGTCACGCAATCGAGCGGGGCCGCCTGTCGATCGTACGCAGCGTCACGTCCCTCTCCACGCGTCCTCCTCCATGAATAAATGTATAAACAAATGAACAAAAAAATATTAATTTATACGAGGAGCAACCTACCTTCTCTCTTACCTTGATTTTTCAAAATTTCCCCCATTTTCTTCCCGTCCTTTTTCCGCTTTCCCGTTGTCCCGGGGCTTTAAATACGTGCCTCTGGACTGCCCCCCAACCGTCAACGGGAATTTCCACTTCTTTACCCGTTTCCCATTCCTGGCCTCTCTCTTTCTCTCTAACCGTCTTCGGGCGCGTTTCGCTTTGCAGCTTCCTTCCTTTCTCTGTATCTTCCGCTTTGGAAAGAAGGGTTGAATTTTCAAAGATAAGCATCGCGCGGGGAGAGTTTCAATCTCCGAAGCATCGCCATCGGGTTCCGCACGGCTCTTTCGGAGCTCCGGAGCTTCCCCTTCCCCTTCCTCCATTTCATGGAGCGGGGGCCGCAGGGAGGCCGCCGCCACCGCCGCCACCACCACCGCCGCTTCCTGGGACACCCTCGCTACCCCGCCCCGATCGCCTGATGTCGTCGGAGATCCAGGAGCGCCCCGGGGAGGCGTCGTCCTCGGCGTCGGCGTCGTCCTCGGCGTCGGCGGCGGCGGAGGAGGTCGGGCTGCCGGAGGTGAGCCTGATGGGGAGGTACGAGATCGGGCGGCTGCTGGGGCGCGGGGCGTTCGCCAAGGTGTACTACGCGCGGAGCGTGAGCACGGGGCAGGGGGTGGCGATCAAGGCGGTGAGCAAGGAGAAGGTGGTGAAGGGAGGGTTCGTGGCGCAGGTGAAGCGGGAGATCGCCATCATGCGGCGGCTGCGCCACCCGAACATCGTCCGCCTCTTCGAGGTGCTGGCGACGCGGACGAAGATCTACTTCGTCATGGAGTTCGCGAAGGGCGGGGAGCTGTTCACGAAGGTCGTCAAGGGGCGGTTCAGCGAGGACCTCTGCCGCCGCTACTTCCAGCAGCTCATCTCCGCCGTCGGGTACTGCCACTCCCGCGGCGTCTTCCACCGCGACCTCAAGCCGGAGAACCTCCTGCTCGACGAGAACTGGGGCCTGCGGGTGTCCGATTTCGGGCTCAGCGCCGTCGGCGAGCAGGTCCGCCCCGACGGGCTCCTCCACACCCTCTGCGGCACTCCGGCCTACGTCGCGCCGGAGGTCCTCGCCAAACGGGGCTACGACGGCGCCAAGGTCGACGTCTGGTCCTGCGGCGTCATCCTCTTCGTCCTCAACGCCGGCTACCTCCCCTTCAACGACCCCAACCTCATGGTCATGTACCGGAAGATCTACAAGGGCGAGTTCCGGTGCCCCAAGTGGACGTCCCCGGATCTCCGGCGGTTCCTGTTGCGCCTCCTGGACACGAACCCGGAGACCCGGATCACCGTCGACGAGATCGTGAGCGACCCATGGTTCCGGGAGGGGTACGAGGAGATCAAGTTGGCCGATGAAGACGATTTCGACGCCAAGGACTTTCCCGAAGACGGCGACGGCGGCGAGAACGAGTGCTTGAACGCGTTTGACATCATCTCCTTCTCCTCCGGCTTTGACCTCTCCGGCCTGATCCGCGACTCCGGCGAGCCGGTCCGGTCGGAGCGGTTCGTGTCCGCGGAGGGGCCGGAGAGGGTCCTCGAGAGGGTGCAGGAGGTCGCCGCCGGCGAGGAGGGCGTGAGCGCGGTGCGGACGAAGGGGGACGCGGTGCGGGTCGAGGGGCCGAGCGGCGAGCTACTCGCGGCGGTGAGGGCCCGCCGGCTGACGGCGGAGCTGCTGGTGGTGGAGGTCCAGTGGCGGGATGAACCTGGCCGGGGAATCTGGACGGACAGGCTGCGGCCCCAGCTGGACGGCCTGATTTACCGACCGGACGAGCCGGTCCCCGGTGACCCGTGATGCGACGTGACGTGCCACCAATCACAGCGGCCGGGACCACCGTGCTCTTTTGAATTCTTGAAAGTGATGATTATTCCGTAATGGGGGAAAAAAAAAAACCCAGATTGAAAAACCGCCCGGGTTTTTTTGTATATTTCTATTTTCTCCCGGAAATGTCTATGTCGGCTGGAAAATTTCCCCGAAATAAATGGTCCCCTATCTCTGTCTATGCAATTAAATGAAAAAAAGGAAAAAAAAAAAAAAAAGGGAACTAAATGATCATAATTTGCGTAGTTTTGGTGTTACAGGCATTTTCAGTTCTCGTTCTTACTCCAAGTTTTGTTATTTACATCTTTTATTTAATTTGCATACAATTAAACTTTGTTAGAATAGCTGCTCCATGTAAGGGTGTTTGAATCGAATCAAATCTAATCAAATTTTTTACATTTTCGATTTGGTTCAGGTTATGAAAAAAAATAACTGTTTTTTTATTCCTACTTGGTTATTTTCATCCGAAGTGAAAATTGTCATTTTCTTAATATAATGATTTACAAAATCCCTCTCTTAAAAAAAAAAAAGAAAATAGAGCTAAACCAATTATTCGGTTTGGGTTGCGATTCAATTCAAAATTAATGCACACCCAAATAATTCAGTTGATCATTGAGTTTGCTAAGTTATATTCAATTCGGGCCGTGAAACGTTGACAGTTCTAGCTTTAAACTCATTCTCAGGTAGGTCATGAGTTTGATAAGATATGTTTTTGATAAGGCATGCTTGCTTTCACGAAATAGTTAAGATTCTATTTCCATTTTTAGTACGGAAAGAAAAGTAACAAAATGAAAAGAATCTGTCAACTTTGTTTCCGAATTTTTGAATTTGTGAAGGAAATGATTTACACCTTTTATGTCTTGCAAATATGGGAAAAAAACTTTTTTAACTGTTTCGAATTTCTTGGATTGCATAACCTTTTTGAAAATAATATCCATATTTCAAAAAAATTACAATTTTTTTTTAAAATAAACTTATGTGCACAATATTTATACTTGTAAAAATTTCAAGCGTGTAAGATTAACCAAAAATTTAAATATGCGTGCTGCAAATTTTAGATCACGTTTAAAATGACAAATCGTGTATAGTTCGTCACAAGATGTGTTTCGAGCCGTCTTTTGAATCGGACAGAAATGTAGTTCCCTTTTCAATCTCTACACCAAAGTGGAAAATATTCTCTTCACCAAACCATAAGAACCAAGATAAGCGTTTCTTTTTTTGGGTGAAAAGCCAAGTTGAAGAGATGTATTGCCCTCATTTTTGAATAATATTATCATGGCCCGATATTGCATAAATTCCTATTTCGTGAAAGCAAGTGGTAGGATTAGGCCGAGTCTCTGGCGTTGAAAAAGTCAAAAGAGGCTCGCAGTCATCGCTCTCATGCTACGTACCTTTTCATTCATTGGAAGCATTCTATCGAAGCTAGATTTTGTAAAAGAAAGTACCTTTGGAAAAATAAATTGGGGAGATTACGTAAGGTCCCTCGGGAAGTTTAGGGGTCGTGCTCGCTAGTTCAAGAACTCGTCAGTGCTGTACACTGTCCCCTGAGCATTAATTTTGTTACGACCATTGACTCTCTGTTGTCGTTTACGTCGGCATATGAAATGCACATTACTTTTAAGAGGTAAATGTATATTTTCATGCCATTTACTGTCAATTGCCGTAAAACAGGGGAAAGAAAGGCAAAGACAATGCTAATAATATAAAAATGAATATCGATAACAATATTAAACAATAATAATTTGTTAAAAATTGGTAAATATATCCACATTAGTAGAGCTAAGTAATGTAGTTTAAGAAAACGAAGCACCGGTGTGAAATGCAAATAGAAAATGCCTGAATAATTAAAAGGTCAGATAACAAAAATTGGTTTACTTATGATGTGTGTGTAAAGGGCTGATTACGGAAAAGTCAATCGGTTATAAATATACCTAAGAAAATTATGAAAGAAACGATTAAACGATATTCATAGGAAATTAAATAACTGTCTTTTCTTTTCAAAAAGATTAAACAATCACATTCTTAGATACATCATACATGACGTGCGGTATCCTTTTAAATTTCAACTGTTATGTCCTGCATTGCAAATAATTAATTAATTTTTTCCCAAAGAGATCTGTCCTTCTGAGTGCAAAATGGAGCATCTTTAGTCCTAACATTAAGTGGCATCACGATCGATAGTGCCTCATTGTCATCTTCAACATTAGAGGATCCTTTTTGCAAAAAGAAAATTCATATTAAATTAATGTGGTCCAATGCCCCAAACTTTCAATTTCCCTTCTTGAATTATTTTCCTTTTTGTGGCCCCTTTTCCAACTGTACCGATTTTCTAAATCCGAAGTACCAATTAGGCCACAAAAAAAAAAAAAGGAAAAACAAATAATTGAATAAATGGACTCGGAAGAAACTTCCTATTCATATAAAATATAAAGTGGTCCAATGGTCCTTGTGGAGGAGGAGAGACATTTATTGGAGAGGGCCCGTTAAAAAATTTGATTTTGGGTGATGCTCGTGCTTCGATTTTTGCTTGGTCATGGTAAAACTAGACAAGATTCAAAGGTAGAAAGTGGTCACCCACCACCACTCATCAGTATCTATCTATCTTTTAAACAATGACAATTTGAGTCATCCGCTTTTTTTTTTCCCATATATTTTAAATCTGATTTTTTTTTCCATTTTTTAATTTTTTGGGAAAAATCAAAATGCATGGAAGGGTACTTAATACTAGAAGTAAGTATGGATTTAGGGTAGAACTAGAAACTAGATTAAACCAGCGGTAGGAAGTGATCCAGCTCAGGTTTTTGCAGTTATTAATTCCTTAAAAAAGTGGAATTAGTATTGTGCAGTTTAATTCTCGGTTCCTAGGTAAGAATTGAACGAAGAGTCGAGAACCAAAGAACCGTCCGGAGAACTGATGATCCAGACCCAATGTGGTTTGATTATTCAACCCCGAAAGGAAAAGTCCTTGAGCTTCACGAAATGTCTACTCTCATGCCCTGTCACTCTCTCTAAACCTTTCTTTGCTAATAATAAGTTGTATTTGGAGGGCACATCGTTCAGCTCAAATATGGAAGCAAAGACGGTACAAAGATGATGGATAATGTTCCTGTTCTGGGTTAATTTTCTAGTATTGATTTGTGGAGAAAAAATGGTACTTTTCAAAGAAATCGTGTTTGCTGCTTCTTTCATGGGCTTTGGAGTTAAGCATCCCACGTGTCAATAACTCAGAAGAGCACAAGCAATCGGAGCTTGAGAAGGTTTCTAGCACAATCTATCTACAGAAGAATAAAGGAATTTTCGAGTCTGTCATTTAAAGTTTTGTGTTGGTGATTTTGTATGCTTCCACGAGATGCACTCAGCTTTAGTTTGTTGTCATTGACAAATGGAACAAAAAAAAGCGAGGAAAAAAAACAATGAAAAAAAATATTGGCTAGCTTTGGGATGGACCTTAGAATCGACCATGACTTATTGACGATGTGAATTTTGGATTCCAAAGAATACATGATGATTTTGAGTTTCAAAAATTGAGAAATCGATTCTAATAAGACATATTTCAAATTTCAATTTAATAAAATCTGTTTGATCACAAAATCACCGACCTTTACTTAATACAAGTGTAAATAAACAAAATGAATAAGTGATTTCGGAAGGTCATGTGGAGTCTATTCAGAATTGCTCTTTGATAATCATATTTCGCAACAATCATTTTGAAAAAAGTTACCGATTTGTGTATAAGGGGAAAAAAATGATATGTTGGATATAACAAAATCCTATGCTTTGCGAACAGCAATAAAATAACTTGCAATATGTCTCTTCAAACGTCAGATAATTGACTATCTGATCACCACTTTTTCGTCTGAGAATTGCTGCGGAAAATTCAACAGTTGTAAAAATGTACTGAGAATGTTCTTGGTCCCTATACTTGACAAGATACAAGCATAATAAGCTCAGCCTTAGAAATCATGGGGTGAAGCTCCCTAGGAAGATTCCTTGCGCCCGCCAAAGAATAAGAAATGTTATCTTGATCGTGTCACATGTCATTCGGAGGGTGTGGCTGTTGCATTATTGATTTAAACTTTAAATACTCCATAATGACATAAGTGCACTTCATTATTTATTTGATACCTTACTCTACATTTCAAGATCTAAAAAGTACATAAAATATTATTCTAATTTTAAGTCATGTTGGAGAGAGTAGTTGCTGCATTATTGACGTATTTAAAATTTAAAAGACAAAACTCAATTATTGTGTCATCATTAATACTTAACTGTACATATCAAGATCTAAACCCTAAAAAGATTCCTCCTGAATAAAAAAATTTCTCTATGTTCACCGAAAACATCTATTTACAATCAGCGAATCCCATGGATTGTCTCGATCTCGCCTACAATGTAACTGATCATTATTCGGCATTATTAGATGATTAATTTGATGAAGAGAATATAAGCAGATGCATGGTCCCCTCCTCCTCCTCCTTCTAAGGAAATCACGTTGGACTTGTTATATGTCCTCGACTTATATTTCGTCGATAACACGGCATACACAATCTACCCATGTGTAGGTGAAGTGAACAGCATTTTTTCCTAGTGTTTTACAAAGATAATCGTAGGTTTCATACAAACCCGGGTGAAATTATTACAATAATACCGTTTTGTTTTTAAGCATATTGGTATCTCAAGAAGCATCAATATTAATGTTCGAAAACTTTCACTTTCATGACCTGCCACAATAATCATGACGAAGATAAAGATAAAGATCGAAGCCGAAAAAAGCGAAGAATAAAAGTAGCTTGCGATGGTAATGACGTTGGTTCGAAAGAATGATTTTAATTTTAATTTTTTATTAATATTAGTGCAGAAGTACTTTAATTATTATTTTGTCGCCTTTGAAAAAAAAAGGATCGATACATTGTTTGCAAACTTGAAAATCTCAGTTTCCACTAGAAATAGTGAAAAAGAAAAACGCAACTTGGTATTTTGCATTTCATCAAGACCCAAAAATATTCATTGCTGAACTGATTGCGTGACAGCCGAGGTCACATGGCCATTTGGTTGGATTTGAATTTAAAAAACGGGCCGAAAGAGATATAAGTCAAAGTAACCCGAACATGAGTTGGTATTTGTCAATTGTCTGGTTGCCCTGGGTTAGACTGTAAATAAATCGATAAAAAAAGTTGGGTACGGATGGTCAATTCTAGTGTCCACCTTGAATGTTATTATATTGAGCTCGTACGAGGATGCATTTGGTTCAATTTTGACTAAATGACTTTTCATTTCATACGTCTCTCTAAGCATCTTTGAAAGAAGGGATATTCCGCAAAAGTAGTAGTGTTTGAATAACTCATTTTGGTGTATATTTTGTAAAGCAATTTTGGAAGTGAAAACAAAAGGAATAATGTAAAAAGAAAAATAGATCTTGGCAAGCATTGGCAAAGGTAGGGGCTAGGGGAGCTTCACTTGCGTCGACCATAGGCAAGCCTCGATGGCAACCAAAGGCACGGTCGGCCAAGGTCGAATGAACCCAACCAAGGCTACCCCTGGGGTCACACAGCCTTGACAAGGTAAAGACGCTTCTTCAGCGATTTGCAACATCGATTCTAGGGTTTACTTATTTGGAGATTTGCTACATCGGAGCTGCACCCATCCGAGTCCTTCAACCATTAGCAACCCAAGCAACAATCGCCAAGGATGCATGATGCTAAGGTCGCACAGCCATGATCGAAAGGCCAGATCAAGGTTGCTCAACCCTCGACCTTGACCTAGACCCATAACAGCTTAGGCAATGATAGTAGCTTTGGCGAAGGCAATGGCTTGATAGCACTTGCAACCCTGAATCTCATCCTCGATCTTGACTTGGACCTCAACCTCAATGACGAAACCAGAGAGCACAAGGAAGAAGATGAACAATATTTTTTTAGGGTAAAAGAGGAACACATAATTATCAATGAGGGCAATATTGAAAAGAAAAAATTCATTAAACCTGCACAATATCATTCTGAAAATGCCAAAACTTAAGTAAAGTTATCTGTCTTGGATTTTCAGCTTTCCTAATACTAACATTTGGCCAATGAAGTCCTAAAAGCACTTGCCAAACATCTTATATTTTTCTTTAAGAGGTTTTGGGGACTCAAAGTCCCTTGGAAAAGTTTAATCAAATTAAGCTTAATTATTGAAATACTTCTATTAATATTAAATGTTCACTTTGAATCCCAACTATTTTGCACCACCAACGATCCGAAAATTCAAGGTGGACAAGTCTGTCACTACAACTTCATTAAGATTTTACCACTAATACGTCAATTCACATTAAGTATGCTGCGGCTAGGTAAAGCAATGCTACCCTTTTAAAGGTTTGCTTTCAACTTGAATTGAACTCGTGCAAGAAAGGTAACCCATTGACCAATGGGTAGTTACCTTGGTGACCACTTGGTTACCTTGTTATAGATGTGGAAATCAGGTGAATCCTTTACTCAATGGTACTTGATTGGATGCTACAATGCACGCACAATGAATAGAGAAAGTCTCGTGACCTTATTTTGAGAAGACTCTTAAATGCTTGTGTCAAGTTGAATGATTGTCTATACAAAGAAAATGGGTTGTTCTATGCCTATGGAAGTGGATGTAATGGAAAGTTAAAAGAGATACACTTACTAGAGAAGTTTGAAACAGGTGAACATATTTAAAATTGTAATCATGTATAGAACAGGTTGGTAAAAAAAAAAAAAAATCCTATATCACTTATGGCACCCAAAGATTAATAGTGTCGGGACATAGTGCCAATGTTGCAATTTTTCTTGGTGCAATAGGACTTAATGTGGGTTAGTAAAACTTTTAATGCAATGTAATAGTGCAATCTCTTATGTCTCTCCCTCTCCAAATTTCAACCTTTCTTTGCTTCTTTAAATTCTAGAGGAAGGGATTTGACTTAGATCTCTCCCTCCCCTCCCTCTTTGGTTGTTTTTTCCTATATTTTCTCTTAGTTCTTACTCTACTCTCCTGATTTAAATCTATATTTGGGAACTCTACTCTCCCGATCTAATATGATCCAGGAATTTTAATAAATAAGTATTATGTCTCTAGTTTCAATAGTGCTCACAGCAGCTCCAATATCAAATCTGTGTTTATTTAACTTGTTTTTGTTTAACATTTAGTGTCTTGCACTTGCTAAATAGCTCTATCTCATAAGTGTTAGATCTGAACTTGTTCAACATATTTTTGTTGTCTCTATATGGTGATGGTGTTGACTGTTGAGGGTGCCCAATCTAAGCATATACCACCAAAATGCAAAGCCATAGCTGCGTGTGCTCATCACTAATGATAATGTGTACTTTTGTGATTAGTCACCGATTATTTGGATGTAGTCATAGATCTATTTTTGCAGGACGAACTTGTGCTTACCTCTACCTACCGTGCTCTAATAATATACCTTGATTTTTGGATTTAGTTTGTTTTAAAACTCTATGGGCTTGCTTTGTTGTGGTGATTTATGGGATTTCTTATGGATCTTTTCATGTATCATTTAAATAATAAATGAAAATTTTCTTTGATTAATTTTTTTTTTTTTTAATGTAGAACAGAGATGGATAGTGTTTTTGGTGGATTGCATCCATGGCGTTGTGAACTTTAGATCTATGTGCAACTACTTGAAAACTATTAAACTCATTTATTGTTTCATATGTTAACAAGAAAAGGTAGAAAAAAGGTTAGGAGTGAATAATCACGTGATTAGATCAAGGAAAAATTACTTAATCAATCATAAATGTATTGTATGAATGTCAATTCAATCTTAAATTTTTCAATTTTGTCAATTTTTGTCTTAAACCTTTGTATGATATTCAATATAATCATTCCGATTAATTTTCATAAAAAATCACTAAATTGACGGTTTTGTCATTGTTGACTGGCCGTCCCACATGGTGCACCGCCATGTTAGCAACTTTGGTAGAAATTGTTTGGAATAACTATATTAGAATTTCATGCAAATGTTTAAAAGTAAATTAACAAAACTGAAAAATTTAGAAATGAATTGACATTCATATAATAGATAAAGAATTAATTGGATTACCCCATGATGATGCCCAAATAAACTAGTTGTGGGTTTTTCTTCAGAGGATTTGTGGAAAGTCAATTGTGATTTAGAGAGTTAAAAATTGATAACTACAAACCATTAATGGTAAAAATGCACTAAGAATGTTCTTGGTCCTTGTAAATGAGCTATATACTTGACTAGATACAAGCATAAGCTCAGCCCGAAAAATCATGTACAAGGACCCACAAAATAATATTGTTTCCTTATTGATTTAGATTTAAAATTCTTAAAAAACTCAATAATGATGTAGGTGCAAGTTATTTTTTAATTGACACATTACTCCAAGAAATCAAGATCCAAACCCTAATAAATATCATAAACTAATACTCTGATTACGAGACATATTGGAGGGAGTAGCTGTTGCATGCTCGATACATTTGGAATTTTGAAAACCCAATCATGATATCATCAATCGATACTTAACTGTACATATCAACATCCATGAATAAGAAATTTGCTCCGTTATCACTTAGTAACATTTGTTTTTGACCTGTGAATCCCGCGGTCGCTACGCGATCTCTCCTATATTTAAATTGATTATCATCCGACGTTATCAGATTATTTATTTGATTAATAGATCATACTCTTTCTAAGAAAACTTACATGTGGACTCATGTCTAATCCGTCGGTTACACTGCGTCCAGAATCTATCCACGTGAAGGTGAAGTAAACAATGTCTTTTGTGGTATTTTACACTGCTGTTCGGTTCATACGAAAATCCGTACGAGATATAGAAGATACAGTTTGAAGTAATAAATAATATAGTTAATACCCTGAAAAATCCCAAATCAATACACATATGATAAATTTATCTCAAATTATTTTTTTGATCATGAAAAATCCTAAACCGGTACATATGTGATAAATTTACCCTGATTGACCATTAAAAAATCTAAACTTATATATTTATGACAAATTTACCCAAAACTAATTTATTTGATCGCAAAAAACCTCAAACTGATAAATTTATAACAAATATATCATCCACTAAATTGGATTAATACCACAAAAAAATCACAAAAATTGTAAACTATGACAAACAAATCGTAAAATCCCAAATTGGTATACCAGTCAACTGTCACGTGTCATTTAACTTAATTATTTGACAGTAAAATTTAACGAAAACTAACATAGGGTAAATTTGTCACAAGTATATTGGTTTTGAGTAAATTTGTTAAAGGTATACCAGTTTGGAGTTTTTGATGATAAAAAAATAGTTTAAGATAAATTTATCATAGGTGTACCAGTTTTGATTTTTTTAGGGCATTAACCCTAAAAATAAAAGTAGCATTCAATGGTCTCCAAGATTGCTTTCTAAGTAATTATTCTTACTAACATTATCGTAAAAGTACTTTAATTTTCGATTTTATGCATTTAAAAAAATGTATTGGTATGTTATTTTGCTAACAAATTATGTCTAAATATTTTTGTGAACATTGAGAATATTTTTCATTTATTTATTTTTATAAGCAATAAAAGTGATCGTTTTTTAAAAAATATTTTCCAAATATTTCATTTTCTGTAAAACAAAGTGTGTAAACATTCTACCAATAAACGTCTTAACCTAATTAATAAATGGACAATTTATAAGTTGGTAGCAAATAGTTCTCACCGAAAATAACAATCGATTGAAAGACTATTCTGTTTAATTAAATCCATTAGAATCAACCAAAAATACTTCATTAAAAAAAGGGGTTAACACCAAGAAAAATCATAAATAGGTATATCTATGACAAATATATTTAAAATTAATTTTTAATCACAAAAAACCCTAAAGTTATACATTTGTGATAAATTTTATCTTGGATTAATTTTTAACTAAAAAAATCAAACCGATACAATTATAACAAATTTACCCAAAATTATTTCTTTTTTACTACCAAAAACTTTAAACCGGTACATTTGTGACAGATATACCCCCGTTTGTTTTTGTTAAATTGGATTAATATCATCAAATATCATAAAATAGTACACTTGTGACAAATGGAGTTATAACTTTAAATTGATACACTCGTCAACTGTTATGTGTCATTTAATTTAGTAATTTAATTGTAAAATTTAATTGAAATTAATTGATGATAAATTTGTTTTAAGTGTACAAGTTTTGGGTTTTTTGTGATATTAACTAAAAAAATAAAGACCCAAGTGACAAATTTATACTTTTTCTTTTTTCGAATTAAGTATTCAGATTATGAGCCGATGCTGTGCCTTAATCCTCTGTGTTCTTTCTGAAACCGACAGGTGAAAATGTTTACTTTTGTAAACCATATATTAATTCTCGGTTAATATATTATGTGCTAATTATGGTGCCAAATGATTGTGCAATGAAAGACAAAACCTGGGTCAACTTTTAATGTAGAACAGGCGATGGATGATGCTATCTTTGGCGGATTTTGCACATGGTGGGGTGTGAACTTTATGGAGCGAGACAGTGACAGAGTCATTATTGAACCACTGCTTGAAAGCTCTCCCCAAATTAGGAATGTATAGGGAGGTATGGCTAGGCTCAAATGTTGCAAAATTCTCGTCTTCTGTCTAGCCATATACGTTTACCCATTGGAAAACGACTATAAGTGGTTGGCATGGGGATGAAAGCGTCAGGTGTTGGATATGTCTCTGAATCGATTCGCCTAATTGTGGTTTGTTGTGCTGACAGATAAATCTTGCGTGACCTCAAATTAGCATGACGCATTTCAAAACAGTGCAAGGGCGTGCAAAGAGTGACCAAATCGAACCATATGGCCTTGACAACTGACCAGAATGAGACATCAGCATTCTGACCAAGGCTAGCCAAGCTGGGCATGTTGGCTTTTGATTCTACGTTTGTCAAGGCCATAGCTGCCATAGTGCGTACTCCCATTGGACCACCGGTAATGGTTTTGGTGCAGGCAGGGGTGGTTGGAGGTGGCAGGTCGCTGGTCTTAGGTGAAGTGGCCAGTTTTGTGGGATGATGTGCTATTAGAGCTAACACGGTTTTCTTGGCTCTTTTTGTGAACAATGCTATTTCCTCTTTTTATTCAGGATTTTAGGTGTGAGACGCTATTTGTAAGGTTTTAAAAGTGAAGGATGCAAATTTGTATGAGAGTTGAACTTAAAGATGGTTTTTGCAATTATCCCAAGTTAAAGCATATGCTCACAAATTACAATTGGAACAGATGGTCCGGCATTTTCTTCTCCCCGTGAATAGTAGGCCTAATTTTATTTTATGGACCTATTTTACATGTTGGGAAGACCGTCTTCTTACATGCACTTTGGAACACTTTCTTTCAACAAGACGATTCTAGTGTTCCGTTTCCCAGAAGAAGGAATTTTATTCATACTAGTAAATTTTGAAGAATTTAGTAAGTGTCAACAATATATTAATAATAAAATAATTGCTTACCTAATTTGCTGTAACTTGTTGGTAACTTAACATCATTTTCATAAAATCATGAACTGTTTATGGTAGTTTACAATTTTATTTTTGTCAGTTCTATTATATTCTTATTCTAACTTCACACTCAGACTTTTGCCGTATTTCTTTAGAGGGCGTGAGAATCGAAATCCACACTTGAAACTAAATCGTCCTCACCCAAACTCTCCTGAGAATGGGGATTTGAACTCCCCATCTCACCTCTCTATATTTAAAGAATGGTCACTAGGGCAAACCCTAGTGATTATGGTAGTTTACAAATGACTCACCCGATTTCCATTCCTTTATTGGCTCTTAACACCCCATATTACATTGAATTGACTACATTAATTTTTATGGATCCCACCTTAATTTAAGATTATTTTATCTTTTTACCCCTTATTATCGGCTCTTGACACGAAACATCACATTGAACTAACTGCATTATCCATTACAATTCCCACTCTTAATTCAGTACAATATCTTACATTTTTTTTTCTTTTTTTAAATTTTATTAAAAGAAAAACTTACTCACATTACTCTCAAACCCCATTTTTTTTTACCCTAGCCAATTCATCCACACCTATTACATTTCAATGTTTCCTTCATGTAAGTCTTCTTCAAAACTTATTCTCCGCTGTTATAACCTAAGCAAGCACTAATCATATATTGGAGTACAAAATGTTAATCATGATTGTGAAATTTTCGACCTCAAATTTTGGTACAAATTTTCTCAAAGATTATCCTCTTGCTTGCAGTTAAATTACTTTTTGAATAATTGTTTCCTTATATAAAAAATAAATATAAAAATCATTAACAAAATAATTATCTTTTTTTGCCAGAATAATAGTAATTAGGTAGCTATCCATCACATAAATATTTTTTGAAAGAGTTAATACCCTAAAAATTTCTCAACTAGTAAGTTAGTGATAAATTTATCTCCAAATAATCTTTTTACTATAAAAAACCTCAAACTAATATATGTGTAACAAATTTACCGCAATCTAATTTTTTTACTACCAAAAATCTCAAACTAGTACACTTATGATAAATTTATCCCCCATTAGCTTTTATCAAATTTAAACGTTAGACATAATGGTGATGTAACCATTTGGAAATACATAGGGTAAATATCTCGAAAGACCCCAAACCGATACACCTGTGATAAATTTAACTGTACACTTACGACAATTTTGGAATTTTCTGTGGCATTAACCCTATGGATTTTCACTTGAACTTGCAATGACATAACATGTCACCAAGTGTAATCCACGTCAACAAATTTAATGGAGAAATTTGACAAAAGTTAATAGAAAGTAAATTTGTTACAAATGTATTAGTATTTTATGGTTAAAAATTAGTTCGAGCAGATTTATCATAGGTGTATCAGTTTTTGGTTTTTTAAAGTATAAAAAAAATTATGATTGAATAATTTTATTACAGATTTATCGGTTTGGGGTTTTTGATAATCAAAAACTAAATTTATGGCAAATTTGTCACAATTGTATTAGTTTGGAATTTTTTATGGTAAAAAAATCAGTTTGATGTAAATTTATTATAAGTGCACTAATTTGGGATTTTTAAGGACATTAACCCTTTTAAAAAGAGGTGCACCAATTTTGTTCCAAATTGAGAAAGAAAAGGAAAAACCAAAAGAGAAGACTACAAGCAAGCGGGGTCTTTAATCAAGAGGTGGGCCCACGTTTAATATTAAAAAAATATTATTTGAGAAGGGCATGAGTAGTTTGTCTCTAGTTAAATTGAAACAAATGAAAAAGAGAGAAAAAAAGGTAAGAAATAATCTTAAATCTAAAGTGGAGCCCAAAATGGTTAGTATAGTCAATTTAATATAAAAAGGGGTGTCAAGAGCCAAAAAAAGAGGTGGCAGTAGTGCTAGCCTTACAAATTTGCAACTTTTCTTTCTTCTTTTTCTTTTACCAATGATTTACATTTACAAAAACACTTTTGAGTCTATCAATTTAAAATTCGAATTGTTACTAACATTTTTTTTATATTATATTACTGTATCATTTTGAGTTACCAACTATAAATTGAGTTACTTACCATTATTTACTTGGTTTCTTTTTATTTATCAACTTTTGTTATGATTCATTGACTTGTATTTGCTTTTTCATACAAAATCGTTCAATTCATCAATCTTATTTGAACTTGCAACCTTTATAAGTTGGACATACCGGCTTTTTTTTATTAGTATACCAAGTAACTTTGGTTTACCAGCTGTTAGTTGAGTTTCTTCCTAACCTTTTTCTAAAATCTTTACCGACTTTTTTCCCGTCAATTCGTAAATTCATATTTGTGTTATGTATCACTGTTTATTTGTGCTTTTTTTAAAATAAAAAATTACCAACTTCCCTTATCTTAGAGGAGAAAAAAACTTCACTTCATTTCTTACCAAAGAATTTTATTTATGGGGAGCGATTCATAGACCTTGCTTACCAAGATTTTCTACAATTAAGTTACCGGCTAATTTTATATTACTAATTCTTCAATTAGTCACCAACGTTTATTTGGTGATTTTACTAATGAACTTCTCTAATCTTTTACAAAGAAATTTATTATGCATTACGAATTTTTATGTACATTTTTTACCAATGCTTGAAATTTACCAACTATCAAATCAAATTACTAACGTCTACTTGATCGAATTTTCAATGCTACTCCCACTTAAATAACCGAATTGAAAAGTTGTTAAATAAGAAAAACCAAAGAAATATTGGTAATGAACTCAAATAATTGGTACCCTAAAACTAGTTTATAACTTAACAAGAGAAAAGTTGATATAACACTAACAAAGTTAGTGATTTTACACAAAATTAAAAAGATTCAAGCTGGAGGTGGTCACGCATTAATCTAATCTTTAAGCAATAGGAATTACACTTGGGCCATTCTTTATCAACATTTTATAACAGTTTACTTTCTTAAATGCTGCTACTCTTTAATAATTATCCGTAAAATTCCGAATACTCACCTGTACGCAACAATAATTATAATGAGCTAACAATTTCTTGGTCCTTTTTTATGAGATATATCCATAAAATTCTAAATACTTACTAGGGTAATCATGGTCCGAGTTGGGCCAGTCTAGCACCTAACTGAGAGACCAACCCACATAGTGTTGGACCTAGGATTGATCCAATTGAGCTTGGGACTAAGAACTAGATTGATCATATGGGTTTGGTTTCAAAGTTAATTCGAGAAAAACTGATAATTTTTTATTTCATTTTTTGTAGTCCCTGAAAAAAGAAACCTATTATTTCAGATTACATATCCATCAATAGGGATGAGCCATGAAACAAGGTCAAGCTTTGAGGTGAGTGAATAGAGGCAAGCCGTGAGGCGAGTAGCAAATGGCGAGTGTTGCTCATGAGCAAAGAGAGTTTCTAATTATGGCTTTGTCTCCATCTGATTTACTTGACAATGAGCGAGGTCGGAGAAGAGAGGTGAGCGATGTGAGTGTAGAGTGGCAAGTGGCAAGCGGTGTGGGTGTTGAGCGGTGAGTGGGGCGACTCGTGTGGCAAGCAAGGCAAGGTTGCTCATGAGCGAAAAGTTGTTTCTTTCATGTAAAAATTGAAGAGGATAAAAAAGAAAGGACAACAAGAGTACTGGAGGAGGACGAGTTGTTTGATGCCGTTTAATGTCGTTTAATGCTGTTTAAGTTAGGGTAACGTTATTTAAGTTAGAGTTTGCTCTTTAGAATAGATATAAAAATATTATATCTTATATATTAGATATATAATGTATAATATATCTAAAATATATTTTATATAAATAAAAATTATATAGTCAGGGTTGGACAAACTCTAAACTCCTAGAACTGAAGAACAAGATGCATAGTGCCGGTCTGAGAATTTTAGGACTAAAGACCAATCCAGCCCCCTGGGAATCGGACCAGGACCAATAGAGTTAGGCCGGTTCATGGTGGTCTAGGGATCCTAGACCGATGCTCACTCCTAAATTGCTCACATGTACAAAACAAACATAAACGAGGGTTATTAGTTCTCTTCAATTTTCATATGCAAAATTGTGAATGCTCACATGTACACGATAATAATAAAAATGGACTAAGCTTTAGCAGAAAAACACAAATAAAAACGGACCAAGAAGTCTTTCGTCCTTGCATAGAACTATATACTCGCGGAATGTCAATCCTGATTAAAGAAAGTTAAAGATTGAAAATTACAAACCAAAATAATGAATTATCTTCAAATTTTCATCCACAGAATTCCGAATATTCAAATGTACGCAACTATAATAAGAATGTCTTGGTCCTTGAATAAGAGTTATATACATGCCGAAAGTGAACTGGGATTAAGAAAGTTTAAAATTGAAAATAACCAACCAAAATAATCAGTTCTCTTCTGTTCCCGTCCGCAAAATTTCGAAACTTGCCATCTACGCATCAATAATAAAAATGGACGAAGACTGTTCTCGGTCCTTGAATATAAGCGAGATACATGACTTTCCGAGTTTCTTTGTATCAACCGAAAAATTTAATAAAATATTATTCTGATTGCAACTCAATTGGAGGGAGAGTACCGACCAAAAAAATAAAAAATAAAAAATTGGAGGGAGAGCAGCTGTTGCATTATTGATAGATTGACTTTTTAAATACTCAATAATGATATAAGTGCAAGTCATTATAAATTACACATTGTTGTCATCTCTCCTATATTTAACTGATCATTATTCGACATTATCAGAATTATTAATTTGATCAAGAGATTGCATTTCTATGGTGTTTTGGCCATGTGAGAATAGATCTGATGAGTCACCCCAAATAAAAAAATAGAAAGAAAAATCTAACAAAGCAACTTGGTCTTTCCATTTCATCAACCTTACTGAGCATTTCAGAATAATCTGGAAAAAAAAAAAAAATCTAAGACTGGCAGGTCCGCCATTGCATTTAATACATGGGTAATTTGGGAACAAATCCATTTTCTTCGATGTGTCGATGTTGTCACTATTGGGAGAAATGAACGGCAGTTGTGAAGCAATAGGAATTACACTCATGTCATTCTTTATCAACATTTTATAATAGTTTACTTTCATGAATAGTGTTAACTCTTTAATAATAACCCAAAAAAATTCTGAATATTCAAATGTACGCAACAATAATAAAGATGAACTACGAATGTCTCGGTCCTTGTATATGAGCTATAATACGCTTGCAGAAAGTCAACTGTGATCAAGAAAGCTAAAAAAGTCAAACATTATTTTAGCTAATGTGTGTAGGAATGTAAGAGGTTGAGCAGCACAAAAATTAAATCTTCCCAGACAAATATTGTATTGACCACTATAAGAAGACTTTTTACCTTCATTTTTTTGAATTATTAGCTTTATTTGTAATACGAAGGATGTCCGTAAGCTGTTGCACTTCATCTACTTCATAATACTTACATTTTACTCCAAAAAGAAAAAAAAAAATCAAATATTATTAGTGCTCTTCATTTTTAATCCTTGCAAAATGCTGATTTTCAGACGTACGATCTATAAACTTTGACTGGGGACAAGCACAAGCTCAGCACCAAAGAGCATGAGGCAGAACTTCCTTGGGAAGTTTCTCTGTATCCGCCGACCAAAGAATATATAAAACACTATCGCGATAACAAGTCATACTTGAGGGAGTAGGTGTTCCATTATTTTATACATTTAATATTAAAAATTGAATAAAGAGATAAGAGCAAGTAGGTACTAATTGATTCCTTGCAGTACATATCAAGTCACCCAAGAGGATTCCTCATGAATAAGAAATTGCTCCATTTTTCTTTTTTTACGAAAAAGCATTTCTTTATGATGGGTGAATCCCGTGGGTTGTACTTGTCGATGTTTTCCTAATATTTTACACTGCTAATACTAGGTTTTCATACAATCTCATGCGACTTTGAAACAACGCTCACTTCCACAGCCCGCCACAGCAATTACAACCAGACATAGTATATAAATATTAAAACGCAAAAAAAAAAAAAAAAAAAGAAAAAGAAAGATGTAGCTTGTCTTTGGTTGAAAAGAATGCTTTCGATGTTGATTTTTCATTGACATTAGTGTGAAGATACCTTGGGTTTTAGTTTTTCGCCTTTAGAAAGAATGTATTGATACAATTTTTTGCTTACAGTTTTCACTAGAAATAACAAATTGAATGACAAATTATTAAAATAAGAATGAAGAGCAACTTGATCCCTCCATTTTAGGGTCTATTTGGCAACCAACGAAATAGTAAGTGATTCTGATTTTTTGTTTCCGGGAGTAATTTGAGAACAGAATCGCGTTTAGTAAAATTTTTGTTCCCGGGAATAAATTTGGAGTAGAATCAAGAATAATAAAAAAAATTTGATTTTTGTTCCCGGAACAAATCTAAAAATCAAGTATTCTTCTATTTTCTCTTCTTCTTCTTCTTCTTCTTCATCTACCACTATCTCATGGTTGCCATCCGCCGCCATCTACAGCCGTCGTCTATCGGTCACCGGCAACTGGTTTGGCAAGCTCATCAGGCTAGGGCAAGGTCTAGCGAGCTTGCTGGAGGCAAGCCTAGCCATCAACGAGGCTCGCCTAACCCCGACGAGGCTCGCCCTGCCCCACCAGTAGCCAAGCAAGCCTCACCAAACCCCAGTGAAGCCAGCTTGGCCACCGACGAGGCTGGGGGAGTCTCACCTAGCTGCCGGCGAGGCTTAGTTGATGAAGGTCAGTGATGCTTTGGTGAGGTCACTGGCCCTCGGTGACCGGCCACTTGAAAAAAGAAGAAGAATAGGAGAAAAAAGAAAAAAATTATTTAAAAATTAAAAGAAATTGATTTGGAACAGAATCAATGAGTATGGTACCAAATATAAGTTTATTCTAGAATCATAAATTTTGGATAATTACCAAACGGCTTAAAATACTTAAAAATTATTCCTATGGACAGGCAAGCCTTGCCAAGTCTCGACAAAGCTAGCTTGACCATCGACGAGGTTGGGAGAGCCTCGCCCAGCTACCGGCGAGGCTCGGTTGATCAGGGTCGGCGACGCTCCGGTGAGGTTGCGGACCCTCAGCGACCGGTCACTTGAAGAAGAATAATAATATTAGAAAACAGAAAAAAAAATATTTAAAAATTAAAAGAAATTGATTTAGAACAAAATTAATATTCTATTTTAGAATTAAAAATTTTGAATAATTACCAAACGACTTAAAATGCTTAAAAATTGTTCATGAGAATAGAATTGAAAAAAATTATTTCTGATCAGAATTTGTTTTCAGGAGTAGAATTGTTACTAAAGGCTTCCTCATTCTACTATGTTATTGGGCATTTCAGAATAAATTGATAAAAAAAAAAAAGAGATAGAGAGAAAAATCCAAGGTTGGTGAGATTGTCTCACAAGCTCACCAACATGTTGACAGACAATAAATCTGTCCACTCAACGTACGGACAGCAAGGTAACGCAGCACTAACCGTGTCGAGGTTATAGGCCATGGTGGCCACGTGGTCACACTATTTGTGATCCGCAAATCTAGGCAAAGATTTCGAAGTACATATATCATCACTCCGGGATGATATTTCTTTTGATTCTACATATTTGTTCAAGAAGAATTTCATGAAAAACACAATTTCTAAAAAATAGGAGAAATCGAACTACTATAATGTGTCCCTGGTTGTTTGTCCTATTATAAAAAGTGTGAGAGAGCAAAATTTTCAGAGTGTATACCTCATCGCCCTGACAATTTTTTGTTCGATCTTTTATTTTATTCTATGTAACTTTTGCAACAACTTTGAGAGGATGAGACTTTTAGAGTGAGTATCTCATCACTATGACAAATTTTTTAGCGACTATTCTTTTGATTCTGCATAACTTTTCAAAAAGAATTTTGCGAAAAATATGAAATTTCAAGAAAATATGAGGAATCAAGGTTTGTATAGAATTGGACTTATGAAAATGCGTGTGCCATGAATAGAGAAAGCCTCATGACCTTATATTGCAAAGACTCTTAAATGCTTAAGTATGTATTCACTAATGTCGTGCATGCGTGAACTTAGATGATTGTCTATGTAAGGAAAATGGACAATTTTCTGCACAAGGAAGGATAATGAATTGGGGTTATAAGAGATATACCAGTCATACCTTGTTATGTCATTTAAGCATTCAACACATGGGTAATTTGAAATAAATCCATTTTCTTTTATGGAGAAACGAAAGAGTGAGATAAAGATTGGTTTTAAATTGATAAATAGAAGACATATTTCACTGGAAAATATTCCATGTCTTTGTCCATTCACATCTGCTAAAGTATTCGGATTACATGTGAAAGGATTTCATTTTGTAAATCATGTATTAATTCTTGGTAAAAAGATAATGTATATATCTTGTATTAATCATGTATTAATCAACAGATGGGCAACGTTGCAATATTTCTACTTGCAATGGAAAAACAGAACGTGGGTCTGCGAAACTTTAAACGCAGAGTAGAGACGGGAGGACGCCATTGCCGGCGGATTGTACAGATGGCGGGTGGAACTTTATGGAGCGAGACAGGAGTCATCATCAAATCGCTGCGCGAAAGCTGGATGAGATTTAACCTTTTCACGTACAATCGGGACCTCTTGTTGTAAGTTGCGGACAAAACACACAACTCGCCGAAAAGGAACTCGAAATTGTTTGGTCTTGAAATGTCTCTGTTCGAGAAAGCAATCGGCATTTTATCAGGGTGTGTTCCTCGGATCCTCCCCACATGGGAGTGTTTGGGAACGTATGGCTCGGCTCATTCACGTGTACTCCGTTGGAAAAAAGGAGCTAGGCGGTCGTTAGGTAGACCGAAGTGCCAGCTTTTTCGGATGTATCACGGATTTGATTAGCCAATTTATGAGATTTTGTGATGATAAATAAATCTTGCGAGATCCTAAATTAGCGTGATGCGTTTTTAAGCAATGCCAAAGCAGTTAGAGCGTGATCGGATCGAATGATAATGCATCGACGGCCAACCAAGATGGAACTATCTACTCTCATATCAAAGCCAGCCAGGTTAGGCATGTTGGCTCTCGATTCACCATGAATCAAGGCCACTTGAGTTGCCATAGCGCCCGTTGGTGATTCTAACGAGGGGATGTGCTACTAGAGCTAGTAGGGTTTTCTCGGCTCCATTGTGCAGGATGGCATTTTACTCTGTGTAGTCAAGATTCGGGATTTGAGACGTGAGATGCTAATTGTACGTTTTAAAAGTAGATGATGTAAATTGATACGATAGTTGACATTTTATAATAGTTTACTATTGGGAGAAATGAAGGGCAGTTGCTAAGCAATAGGAATTACACTCAGGTCATTCTTTATTAACATTTTATAATAGTTTACTTTCATGAATAGTGCGAACTCTTTAATAATAATCCCAAAAATTCTGAATATTCAAATGTACGCAACAATAATAAAGATGAACTACGAATGTCTCGGTCCTTGTATATGAGCTGTAATACACCTGCGGAAAGTAAACTGTGATCAAGAAAGCTAAAAATATCAAACTTTATTTTAGCTAATGTGTGTAATAATGTAAGAGGTTGAGCAGCACAAAAATTAAATCTTCCCAGACAAATATTGTATTGGCCACTATAAGAAGACTTCCTACCCCCATTTTTTTCAAATTATTAGCTTTATTTGTAATACAAAGGATTTCCTTAAGCTGTTGTACTTCATCTACTTCATAACACTTACATTTTACCCCAAAAAGAAAAAAAAATCAAATATTCATAGTGCTCTTCATTTTATTTTATTTTTGGTAAAGTTAGTGCTCTTCATTTTTAATCCTTGCAAAATGCTGATTTTCAGACATACGATCTGTAAACTTTGACTGGGTACAAGCACAAGCTCAGCACCAGAGAGCATGTGGGAGAACTTCCTTGGGAAGTTTCTCTGTATCCGCTGACCAAAGAATATATAAAACACTATCGGGATAACAAGTCATACTTGAGGGAGTAGGTGTTCCATTATTTATACATTTAATATTAAAAATTGAATAAAGAGATAAGTGCAAGTAGGTACTAATTGATCCCTTGCAGTACATATCAAGTCACCCAAGAGGATTCCTCATGAATAAGAAATTGCTCCATTTTTTCTTTTTTTAACGAAAAAGCATTTCTTTATGATGGGTGAATCCCGTGGGTTGTACTTGTCGATGTTTACCTAGTATTTTACACTGCTAATACTAGGTTTTCATACAATCTCATGCGACTTTGAAACACCGTTCACTTCCACAGCCCGCCACAGCAATTAAAACCAGACATAGTATATAGATATTAAAACGCAAAAAAAGAAAAGAAAAAAATAAGATGTAGCTTGTCTTTGGTTGAAAAGAATGCTTTCGATGTTGATTTTTCATTGACATTAGTGTGAAGATACCTTGGGTTTTAGTTTTTCGCCTTTAGAAAGAATGTATTGATACAATTTTTTGCTTACAGTTTTCACTAGAAGTAACAAATTGAATGACAAATTATTAAATAAGAATGAAGAGCAACTTGGTCCCTCCATTTCATGGTCTGTTTGACAACCGGTCAAATAGTGAGTGATTTTGATTTTTTGCTCCTGGGAGCAGTTTGATAATAAAATCACGTTTGGTAAAATTTTTATTCCTAGGAATAGATTTGGAGTAGAATCAAGAATAATAATAATAATAATAATAATAAGTTAATTATTGTTCCCGGGAATAAATCTAAAAATCAAGTCTTCTTCCCTTTTCTCTTATTCTTCTTCTCTTTTCTTCTTCTTCATTTACCGCTATCTCGCGGTTGTCGTTTGCCGCCATCCGCCGCCATTGTTCACTAGTCGCTGGCAATCGGTTCGGCGAGCTCCCTGGGCTAGGACAAGGTCTGGCAAGCTTGCCAGAGGCAAGCATAGCCATCGACGAGGCTCTCCTAACCTCGGCGAGGCTCGTCTAGCCCCAGCGGTGGCCAGGTAGGCCTTGCCAAACCCTGGCAAAGCCAGCTTGGCCATAGACGAGGCTGTGGGAGCCTCACCTAGCTGCCGATGAGGCTCGGCTGATGAGGGTCGGCGATGCTTCGGTGAGGTCGCTGGCCCTTGGCAACCGGCCACTTGAAGAAGAATAATAATAATAATAATATGAGAAAAATGAAAAAAAAATAAAATAAGATTATTTAAAAATTAAAAGAAATTGATTTGGAACAAAATCAATGGGCATGGTACCAAACACAAGTCTATTCTAAAATCGGAAATTTTAGACAATTACCAAACAGCTTAAAATGCTTAAAAATTGTTTCCGTGGCTAGGCAAGCCTTGCCAAGTCTTCGCAAAGCTAGCTTGGCCACCAACGAGGCTGGGAGAGCCTCACCTAACTACCTACGAGGCTCGGCTAACAAGGGTCAACGACGCTTTGGTGAGGTCGCTGGCCCTCAACGACCGGCCACTTGAAGAAGAATAATAATAGGAGAAAAAGGAAAAAAATGAAATAATTTAAAAATTAAAAGAAATTGATTTGGAACAATCAATCGATGAGTGTGATCAAACACAATTTTATTCTAGAATCATAAATTTTGAACAATTACTAAACGGCTTAAAATACTTAAAAATTATTTTTGAAACAGAATAAAAAGAATAATTTATAACAAAAATCCATTTCCGAAAATAAAATTGTTACCAAAGGCACTCTCATTCTACTTTGTTATTGGGCATTTCAGAATAAATTGATGAAACAAAAAAAAAAAAAAAAAGAGACAGTGAGAAATATCCAAGGTTGGTGAGATTGTCATCACAAGCTCGCCAACATGTTGATAGACAAGAAATCTGTCCCACTCAACGTACGGACAGCAAGGTAACGCAGCACTAACCGTGTCGAGGTTATAGGCCATGGTGGCCACGTGGTCACACTATTTGTGATCCGCAAATCTAGGCAAAGATTTCAAAGTAAATATATCATCACTCCGACAACTTTTTTGGATGATATTTCTTTTGATTCTACATATTTGTTCAAGAAGAATTTAATGAAAAAAACACAATTTCTAAAAAAAGGAGAAATCGAACTACTATAACGTGTCCCTTGTTGTTTGTCCTATTATAAAAAGTGTGAGAGCAAAATTCTCATCGCTCTGACAATTTTTTGTGCGATCTTTTTTTTTTTTTTTTTGATTTTATGTAACTTTTGGAACAACTTTGAGAGGATGAGACTTTTAGAGTGTGTATCTCATCAATTTGACAAATTTTTTAGCCACTATTCTTTTGATTTTGCATAACATTTCAGAAAGGATTTTATGAATAATATGAAAATTCAAGAAAATATGAGGAATCAAGGTTTGTATAGAACTGGACTTATGAAATGTGTGCGCCATGAATAGAGAAAGCCTCATGACCTTATTTTGCAAAGACTCTTAAATGCTCAAATATGTATTTATTAATGTCGTGCATGCGTGAACTTAGATGATTGTCTATGTAAGGAAAATGGACAATTTTCTGCACAAGGAAGGATAATGAATTGGGGTTATAAGAGATATACTAGCCATATCTTATTATGTCATTAAGCATTTAACACATGGGTAATTTGAAATAAATCCATTTCTTTTTATGGAGAAACGAAAGAGTGAGATAAAGATTGGTTTTAAATCCATTCACATCTGCTAAAGTATTCGGATTACATGTGAAAGGATTTCTTTTTGTAAATCATGTATTAATTCTTGGTAAAAATATAAATGTATATATCTTGTATTAGTCATGTATTAATCAACAGATGGGCAACGTTGCAATTTTTCTAGTTGCAATGAAAAAACAGAACGTGGGTCTGCGAAACTTTTAAAGCAGAGCAGAGATGGGAGGACGCCATTGCTGGCGGATTGTACAGATGGCGGGTGGAACTTTATGGAGCGAGACAGAGTCGTCATCAAATCACTGCGCGAAAGCTGGATGAGATTTAACCTTTTTACGTACAATCGGGACCTCTTGTTGTAGGTTGCAGACAAAACACACGACTCGCCGAAAAGGAACTCGAAATTGTTCGGTCTTGAAATGTCACTGCTCGAAAGCAATCGGCATTTTGTCAGGGCGTGTTCCTCGGATACTCCCCACATGGGAGTGTTTGGGAACGCATGGCTTGGCTCATTCACGTGTACTCCGTTGGAAAAAAAGGATCTAGGCGGTCGTTAGGTAGACCGAAGTGCCAGCTTTTTCGGATGTATCACGGATTCGATTAGCCAATTTATGAGATTTTGTGATGATAGATAAATCTTGCGACATCTTAAATTAGCGTGATGCGTTTCTAAGTAGTGCCAAAGCAGGTAAGGCATGATCGGATCGAATGATAATGTGTTGATGGCCAACCAAGATGGAACTATCTACTCTCATATCAAAGGCAGCCAGGTTAGGCATGTTGGTTGTCGATTCACCATTAGTCGAGGCCACTTGAGTTGCCATAGCGCCCGCTGGTGATTTCTAACGAGGGGACGTGCTATTAGAGCTAGTCGGGTTTTCTCGGCTCCATTGTGCAGGATGGCATTTTACTCTGTGTAGTCAAGATTCGGGATTTGAGGCGTGAGATGCTAATTGTACGTTTTAAAATCAGAGGATGTAAATTGATACGATAGTTAAATTTAGAAGATGGTTTTTTTGTGATTATCCCAATTTAAAAAAACACCAATCACGCAGCGCATGCATGCTCACAAATTACAATCGGACTAGATCGGTCCGGCTGCTAGGCCCAATATTTTTCTATGGGCCTGTTTCCATGCTTGGAAGATCATTTTCCCACATGCACTTTGCAACCCTTCAGAACTCGGTTGAAATGAATGCTTTCGACCGGACACTACTACTGCCCTGTATATGAAAGAACAGAACATTTTCCCCCGTACTGGTAGATTTTTGAAGAAGTTTGTTTAGTTGTCGACAGATATCAACGGAGAAATTACCGGTTACATATTTTCTTGGAATATATTGGTAACTTACCACCAATACTTTTAGAAAATCTTAACTCTTTTCAATGGTTTGCAAATTTAAAACTTTTTTTTTTTTATTGAAATGTAAGATTCATTTATAAGATTCACAGAAAACGAACGTTTTTGGAAAATGTTTTCCGGGAAACCATTTTCTAGGAAAATAGTTTTCCTTTGTTTGGTGATACATGACTGAAAATATTTTTTGGTGTTTGGATTGCATTTGAAAAATGATTGAAGATGTAGAAGACGCTGACAAAGAGGAAGGGGAGGGAGCGAAGCCAACGGGAGCGCAAGAGGGGCTATGGTTGGATGAGGTGGCGGTGACGAAAAGGAGGGGGCGAACGAGAAGGAGAGAGGGGAGGAGTTAGGGTTTATGTTCACAGGCAAAAAAAGAAAAATGAAAATAAGAAAAAAAGAAAAAAAAAAAAAGAAAAAAAAAGAAAAGAAAAGATATAATAATAAAAAATTCAAAATTTTTAATTAGAAATTCTTTTTAATAATAAATTTTTCATCAAGCAAGGACCTTAAAATATTTTGGAAACGTTTTCCGGTTTTTTTAAAAGAGGAATTATTTTCCTGAATTTAAGCTTTAGAAGGAAAACATTTTCCGTTGACTCATTTTCCTAAATGAATCAAATGCTGGAAAATGAGGAAAACATTTTTTTGGAAATTATTTTTCGCAAAACAAACACACCCTAAGAATGTGAAAGAATGGAGTGAGGGAGTCTCCATATGGTAGCCAATATTACATTGTTTGGGAAGGTCTAAAGTTTTTGTAATGTGAAGGTCGCCTTCTAACAAGTTTATGAATTTTAGCCACGATGATGGGGACATAATTTGACTTACTTTGGAAATGTCTACGGTTACGTCACATCTAAATGCAATATATAGTTTCTAAGAAAGTTACCTTGAGAAGCCTTGCCGTCAAGTTCTTGCCTTTGGTAGCCCTAATCATCCATTGGAGTTCATCATTTCATCCTCCTAAAGAATAATGGATTCCGTATTGTACGAGAATAATATGCCATATGCTTCCAATCCAGGTGCATTGATAGAATAGATGATTTGATTTTCCAAACCAACCAAACACAAATTACAATGGATTCCCACCATAGGCATCCAATATATGATATGATCTCTGCTATTGGTAATCTATCTATACAAACTTGTCACCCAATAAAATTATGTTTGCTAACCCCGCTTATCCATTTAGTTGATACCATCCCACAACCGGTCCCACACTCCTGAGTTTATCGTATAACTTTTTGTAACAATAACTTTGCCTAAATATGGCTGAAGATAAAGTGAATCTTAATTTAAGAATACCATGCCGACTCCATGCCATACTACCTTTGATTTCAAGCTGCATAGTCAAAATGTCTCTACATTTGGTACTGTGAACCCACTTACTCCATAAGGAAGACAATGGAAAATTTATGAGTCTTTGGAGCATGTGGCCCAAGAAAACTTTGTTCCATAGATTTAGATCAAGCAACCCTAGTTCTCCCTCCCTTTTTGGCAAGCAAACTATTTCCCAAACAACTTTATCCGATCGGGGGCTTCCCTAGTTCCATAGATTTAGATCAAGCAAACTTATTATTCTTTATTTTACCAGTGACTAACGTTTACAAACACTTTTCTTGATTTTACATATTTTTATTGGCTTACCTACTCTCAATTTGAGTTACTTGTCAATATTTATTTGATTTCTTTCTATCAATTTTTATTATCGCTTACCAACTTTTATTTATCTTTGTTAATGATGATTAGTTAGGTGTCTAACCATGGACCAAAAATCATCTGACTTTTTCGTTTTTTAACAGTTTGCATGCTTAGTTGCCCCTATTTCTGTCGTTGCAAAATTTTTTTAAAGAAAAAGACAATGGAAGTGTCATAATTTTTGTACAATATTCATTCTAGTGCCAAATTTTTCGTCGGATCACTTACGAGCCAAATTAGAGAAAAAATGATTACTTAAGTGTCTCCGACTATAAATTTCAGCAATTTATCCCATGTGGTTTCTATTTTTTTTTTGTGAAATTTTAATCTCTATGTTGCTTTTTGAAAAAAAAAACGTCCGACGTGGGCGATGACCTGACTAAAAACTCATTCTCTCTCTCATCTAAGAACAAAGATTGCTTGGCTTAAGTTCAAGCTCTCAACAAGGAAGGATTCATCTTCAATGACGACCAAACCGCTGCAAATACAGCTCCAACTCCACCTGCGGCAATGCAACCCATTCCTCTCTCCCAACCTCTCCCTCAACATCACCGCATTCATCTCCTCCTATTCAGTCCGCGGCTCTGCGGCCTTCATTGACGACTGCTCCAGCCTCCCCGCCCCTTCTGCGATGGCGGGCATCAGCTTGTTGCTCGCGTTCATCGGGTTACAAAACAATCAAGGAATCGGACTCATTGGCTACAGTCCTTCGACACGGGCGTTGGCCAACGGCATGGGTGGCTTGGCACCTCAAGGCACCGTTTCAGGTGAGATATCTATTTAGCCGATCGAGTCACTCAATCACATATAGATAACTTCATGAAAAAGTACAAGATGACATACGTACATGAAGAAGAAATATGCATACCTTACATATAAGATGTAATTATCGTGACATATCATCATGGCCAAAGTACATCTCCATTGCCCATCAGTTTTTTAGGACGACATATCATGATCTTTAGGACAAATTAAGATGACTTGCCTTTCCTAAACCACTTAACAACGAATTACGTGGGCTCACTACGTAATTCTCCGCATTAGGTGACATAATGTGCTTGGGTAATCGCATGGAAAGTAGGGTTCATAATAATCGCATATTGCCTGGTGAATAACGTCAAAGGGGCGATGATATACGGCATTGTCTTCGTCACGGTCGTCTCGTGGCTCCGGAACACCGCTGTCACGGTGTTCCCGGACACAGAGCAAGGGAAGTTGCAGTACCAGTACTTCAGGAAGGTTATGGACGTCCACTCGATCAAGACCACGGCCGGAGCTTTGAGCTTCAAGGACATCGACAAAGCCAGTTTCTGGGAGGCTCTAGTGACGTTCCTATATGTCGACATACTCGACACCACGGGGACACTGTACTCGACGGCCAAATTTGCCAGCTTCACAGATGCAAACGGTGACTTTGAGGGCCAATACTTTGATTTCATGTCCGATGCGTCGTCGATCATAGTAGGGTCATACACTTATGTATTCTCAGCAGTGTCATCCCCAAAAAATGTTGAATCATTCGCCATTGAAAACAAAACAGAAACGGTGTTTTTCAATTCGTTTTTTTTTTTATATACTTCATATTTACAACAAATGAGAGATAGATCAATGAATACATGTAGTTTTGGAGGATCTTGGTCATTGAAATTCTCGTGTTTGATTTTGGATCGAAGATTTTCAAAAGGAGTCAACACGCATCCAGGGCAAACTAGTTTGGAAATTCGGAATTCTTCCTTTTGCACTCTTTCGACACATCTCCATGAGATTTTAGAATCATGAAAAGAGAGGTAACCAGCAAATAGAACAGAAAAGATCACGCCGCACGCCCAAACATCAGCTTTGGATCCATCACAGCCCTTTGGATCGATCGCCGCCGGAGCAGCATTAGGGGTCCCAGAAGTCGCGCAGCAACCTATCCGGACACTTTGATACGGTGAGCGTGCTGAATCAAAACTCCGAAACCTTTCGAATTTCCCATTCTCATCGGAGAACAGATTCTCCAGTTTCTAGGCACGATGACAGATGCCTCGGCTGTGACAACCGACAACAGCATTTAGCTGTCGAAAGTGTCTCTGGGCGACGGCCTTCAGTTTCCCTTTGGTCACCTTGTTGAATAGCTAGCGGCATTTAGCCTTTTCCCTGACAAAGTGAATCAAGGCCTTAGTGGCCATGACCTCGTGAAGCTCCACCACATGCGGGTGCCTAATTAGTCTCATGACCGAAATCTCTTGCTTAATTTGATCAATTCTTCCAACTTCCAAAACCTTCTCTTTATGGATCATCTCAGCAGCAATGCTAATGTTCACGAGCCATTGGAAGCCTTAATTCCCCCAGTCTCGATACATGTTCAAAACACAAAAAGTTAAAACAGTCGCAAGGTTTGCAAGTGTTCATTTCGGCGGCTCCGATTCATAGCGCCAAAAGCAATCACATAAATCAAGTGTGTGACTGCAAAACTCACATACAGATCATCTTTAGTACTAAACGCATTCACCGATTGCTCGCATTATAGCGAAGAACAAAATCACTGGGATTTCTTTCTGCAAATCTTCCTTGAGATAATGGAGCAGGAGACAGAGGTCAAGTGCAGCATCAATGTCTGAAGTGCCTCACATTAGTGAAAACAAGTGAGACGCCATACTTGTTGCAACATTCTATGGCGTCCTGATCTCTAATGCTTCCGCCGGGTTCTGCAATGACAGCAACCCCACTCTGACAAGCTTCTTCTACTGCATCGTTCCAAGCTGCACATGAACAGAACAAAGACCCATCATGGACGGATAACAGACATTCAGCTTATTAAATCCACCTTGACATTAAATGCGAGACTTCAGTACAAGCATGTGAATCACAGTTTAGGTATTGACTTCCACATGTCATTTTCTAAAATGTATCCCTGATCACCTAACCGTTTATGGATGTTAAGTAAGAGAAGTACATAACATAAACAATTGTCCCATCGGCAGCATAATCAGCCACGCCATTAAAGCCAGCGATGGGTTTTTCCCACTGATAATTGTGGGCTATTCCATCACCATCACAAGTAATATAAGAAAAATTAGCTTGATTTTTACCAAATGGGAAGAATGCATCACTCGCCAAAGCTGCCCCCTTGACCTCCTCTCCTGATTTCCTCATAGCTATCCTCAAACTCTCCAAACGGTTTGGTTGTCCGCTTCCCATGCCCAACATGCACTTGTTCTGGCCACAGTCAACAAAATAGTATTCAGCTCTCCCATCAACTTGCAAGCAAAAGAGAGATAAAACAAAAGTGGCATTACAAAAGTACCTTCGCTATGACAATGGCATTGCTCTTGACATGCTTAACACAGAGCCATGCAAACTTAGCATCCTCAAGCTCGCTTTCTTGAGGAGTTGTCCCTGAGACCGCATTGAACTGGATGTCTGCGGGAGTTAAATCATCGGAATCCTGAGCCAACCACCCCCCACCGACCTGTCTCAATGAAAGCTTCCCTTTCTTGTTCTCCTTCGCTTCAAGGATCCTCAACGTTTTCGATTTCCCACGGAGAACCTGTAGCCCCTTCTTTGAGTACTTTGGTGCCACCACAATCTCATAGAACATCCGAGTTTCACCATCCGTTGGGCTTCTGAACTCCCGGATTTCCCTGGCCAAATTCTATATGCACAGTCCAACATTGCAAGGATAGTGTTGGTGTTCAGCTTGATCAACATTAGCAAGTGAAATATTATAATCCTGAATCGACAATATGAGATCTGCATCTACACCACTATTTTTGTTACATTTTTGAGGAATGCCCGTGCTGAACAATGTTTAAGTTTACTCACACGCTCCTTGTTATTCATCAGCGAATCATCATATGGTAAAGAATGTGACCATAGGCCTAACATTTGTCTTAGTTCTTAGCTCAAACTAGTCAACTCAAGAATGAGCTTCCACTCTGAGGCTACATGAATAAAAATGATAAGTCTCTTTCAGTTTGTTATATTTGGATTCAGTGAATCTGCAATATGAGGAAATAAGAATTTTTATTTCACTTACATAATGAAATAAGAATTTACCTCATCAATTTCTACATTGAAGGCCACTATACCACCAAATGCACTGACTGGATCCGCTTTGACTGCTAATCTGTATGCTTCAAGAATATCGCTGCGGGAAGCCACCCCACAAGGATTTGTGTGCTTTACAACGACACATGTAGGGTCGCTAAATTCAGATACACAATTCCATGCAGCATCCGCATCCAGATAATTATTGTACGACATTTCCTGCAGCATCAGTACATAATTCACAACAAATGAGAGATAGATCTGCTATTGTTATCACGATCTGTTGATGAAGAAAAAGAACTTTGTGGGACAAATGACTCCTGCGACTGCTCAAACACTTCTAAAGAGCATCTAATCTCATCTCAAAGACACGTGGTTGAATAGTTAAAAAGGAAGCCAATTAGTCCCCTTTAGCGCTGATCTCCTTTGAAAAACATATTAGCGTTTACTAAAACTTAACAAATATCAGCATTTTACTATAGCTTAGCAATCTGCACACTCAAATATACAGATAGTTGACCTGGAAAAGAAAAGAAACTAGAAGCTCCTTAAGAATGATTCATAGAATTTTATCACTGCCAACCAAACCACAAGTTTGAGCTACCCTGTTAGATGGAGTAGTTTGGTATTTAAATGCTCTATATTTGCCACAACAGACAGGCTAGCATTTTAACCAAAGATTAAAGGGTTGAAGATCACTATGTTAAAGAAGCAAATAAAGTGCCTGAGAGATTCGAAATGGGGACCTCTTGCGCTGATACGATATTGATTTCATAAGGCCTTTGTCAATTTGTCAAAAAGTTTCAGCTATTAGAAGAAGGCACAGTTTGTTAATTTAATTCTCTAACAAGATCCATTTTTGGAAATTGCCTCCTCTATCTCATGAAATCTTAAAAGCTAGATAATTTCTAGATCCATTTCAATATCAGCATCCTCAAAAGATTGATTTAGATTTAAACATATAACAATCAAGGACTCACCTTTCCATGATGTTGGATTGCAGTCGCAATACCGCCTCCATTAACCTCAGCAAGACTCTTATCCACATAAAATGCAGCCTTCTGGTGGGGATTTTCACCATAACGAAGAGAACTTTTAAGAGATAGAGGCACAGTTAAGCTGGGAGGGAATTTCTCTATCAAAAAGAAGAGTCGTCAACCTCTACATAAATCAGTTCAAAAACTAACAGAGTAACACAACCACTAAAATTACCAATCTCCACAGGAAACAAACTAAAGGATGCATCCGAACCAAGTTTCTAAAAAACCCCTCATTTGCATGTGTTTAGACCTACATGCATTTTAAATGCCCTAACAGCTATGACATCAATTGAGAACATGAACCAGATAAATACCTCCAGTTGTTTGTCTCCAAAGCCACTCTGACACTGCAGAATCATAGGAAGCAACATGTTCAAAGGCCTTCCAAGCAAGTTTTCTACGGAACTGTTGATCATCTCCATCACTCTTCAGGAACTCCAGCAGTGCAGGGTAGTCATGTGAATCAACCACAACAAGGACATCCTTATGATTCTGTTAGGAGACAAATGTTGACATCAATTCAGATTATGAGCATATATAATGGTACTCGATGCAAAACTACAGAAAAATCTACCACATGCATATTGATATTTAGAGGGCAAAGCTAGCAACAACTCTTCAAAAAAAAGTGCAACATATTAGACATACCTATTATAGTATATTATTTAACAAGCATCACAAGAGAAATTGTTGTTTTAGCAAAAAAGCACAAGAAATCATTCCCCAGATAGTAAGAAGAGAGCCTGGTGACACAATCTCAATGTAAAAGTTACCGTGCTCTCAATCAATTACATGTCTCAGTAAACAGTGCCATTGTAGCAAAGTTTGCATAATATCAGCAAGCCCAGTGTGACCGAAGACACCAATAAAATCATATTCCCACATACATCCAAATTGATGAGCAATGAGGCAAAAATGAAACATAAACAAGTGCATGCTCCAATAACAATGAACATGAACATTGAATAGTGAAAAACCTTTGCAGCAGCTCTGATCATGGCAGGACCACCAATATCAACATTCTCAATTCCATCTTCAAATTCAATATCAACCGCAGAGGTAACTTTGTCATAGAAAGGATACAAATTAACCACCACCACATCAAAAGTACCTGCACAAGTTCCATCTTGCATTTAGTATAGTAAAATGATGCTAAGAACATTATGTGTTTGTCCTCAGAATTTCCAAGTTGAAAAACTGTCAGAATGTTACTTCAAACATTAGCATGTACAAGTATATGAATTTGTTTGTGGACACCTTAAATGCAGATTGCATAAACTTACAAGACCATAAAACCCACAAGAAAACTCACCAATTCCATGTTTACTAAGAGCCTCCATGTGATGCTGTTGATCTCTCCTAGCAAGGATTCCTCCATGAATATGGGGATGCAAGGTCTTTACGCGACCATCCAGCTGTTAAATAGAGTAATGTGACATTCCCAAGTTAAATCTAAATCGTTTTGCCAAAAGAAGAATCTTCTCTATGTGGTGTGTGCCTGGTTGCAGGGAAAAAAGATGAAATTATCATATGTGAATGTTAAAGAGGGAAATCCTATGTCAGATGTCTCAAAAGACAGAGATATCACAACTACTCACAAAGAGACAACCATGACAAATACTTGGAATGTACTAATTGAAAATTGTGATCTTGAAAATCCAAAAATACGGTCTCGGTAGAGGAACTCTTGAAAATCTTTGATAAGCATTAATGACTTGAAATTGATTTCTTTGTCATGAGCTGGAAAGTATTGAGCTGTCTGAAGTGGTTAAGGTATCTGATCTATGCCACCATTGTCAAGAATTGACGTAGCATGATAATGTTAGCAAAAGCTGTGAAGATCCTAGATAAACATCTTGAAGCCATGAGGGATTTCAGGTTATATGGCATCAGTGCAGTGCCAATCTCGACTGTTGTCATCACTCATTATAATCAGCCTCCTAAGACAAGGCAACTAAAGAAAGAAAAGAATAAACAATGCAAGTAAGGGACAAAGAAACAAACCATCTCAGGGAAGCAAGTAAGCTGTTCCACTTTGGTAACAGACAACCCAGCATTTTCCAGAGCAGATGCAGTTCCTCCAGTTGAGACAACAGTATACCTAAATGCTTTAATCAGTTAAAATGAACACTCGAATGTGCCGACTCGACAAGTACTTATACCATGCGCACCCCTGTATAAAAATACTATCCACAAGCAATGAAACGTGCCTAAAATCCAATCCAACAAAAACAGCGTGGCTTCAGCACCTAAGCTACACCACATGCACGCACACGCACACGAACACGCACACAAGATAAGTGTGCAAAGTAAAGTCCTCACCCCAATTCCTGGAGGCCCTTTCCAAGTAAAGCCAAATCAGTTTTATCAGACAAAGATATCAATGCCTGCTTGCCCCCTGAACATTGAAGAAAGGAAAAAAAAAATCAGATTTTTTGCATTTACAAAAGGGCACACACCCAGGAAAAAAGAACGACGACCCTCTTCATAATCTGGAATGATGAGATCAACGAAGAAGTTAAAGACGCGAGGGAAAAAGAGGGGTACGAGGAGCAGAAGGGCGCAGCTCCTTGTCGGGCGCGGACAGAATCTCAGCCTCGGTAGCCATGGCTTTTATCGGAGGAGCTGCGCGCCACGACGAAGACGATTGAAGTCGAACACACACCACAGGTACCTGCAACCCGCATGAGGCAAGACGGAGAGAGAGCAGATAGGGTTGAGAGCGGAGACTGAAAGCCCCACACACCAAAAAAAAAAAAAAAGGACAAAACGAAAAGATGAACGAATTGAGCCGGAATTTCTACCGGGTGAGAGGTGGAAGGGCGAGTTCTGGTCCGGTGAGTGGTGGTGGAGTGAAGCAGAGAGCTTCGGGAGGAGGCGGCGGCGGCGGCGGCGGAGGAGGAGGAGGAGGTGGAGGCGGCGGGAGAACCCAACATGCTTTACTCTGCTGTGCTGACTGTTGTGTTTTGCTTTGCAAGTGTTCAAGCAAACCCCTGACCTTTTCGCGCGGCGCCGGAAGACTGTCGTGTGCACGTGCCAGAGGCACAAAGGAAAGATGCTAAATGCCTTTGAAGTTGCACTTTTCTATCCTGCGAATAAATTTTGCTAATTAATGTTGGAGATATAGTTGCCACGCTTGGATTATTTGATTTCCTAATTATGAAGGTCACGGCCAAGAGGTTTCAATAGATAAAGGGCTGTGCCATGTCACAGAGGACCTCCTGCCATCACTTGGATTCCTAACATGACTCATTTCGGAACTTTTCAAAGGTGAGCAATACGGTAATTGAGCCGCATTTTAGAAATATCTAGCCATTAGTGTCGCTAGTTGATAGTCGTCATTAGTGTTGGTAGATATGACGATGCGATCTCGTCTGCTGGATAAAAAGTCAATTAATTTAAGGGCTTCTAGTATAAGAAGGGTGTCATCTCCCTTATTTGTATTAATCCAATCATTTCAGTAATATCAAAACTAATTTTTTTTTCCAAGAACTCCTATCTCTAGAGACTTTCTCTCTCTATGATCTAGCTAAGTAAGCGAGTGTGTAATCGATCGAGTGATCCTAGAGTCGGTCATGATCCCACACGATCCCAATCAATCGGCCCGTAACACATGATTGCACTAGTTGAGGACTGGCCTCTTGACTGCCAGGTCAGGGGTTTGACTTCCAAAGTTTGTCATAACTCTCAAAGCAGTTTCGTAACTTAAGCAGGGGTGTGCTCCCGTAAGGTGAGCTAGGCCGGATCCTCGGCATAAAAAAAAAATACTCTTTCTCACGTTTAATAATTAAATCTTATGGTAAATTTTTATCATCATTAAAGTCTAAACAACACTTAGTCGTCCAAATTCAGGGCCCCACCCGGTTCGAGGGTGGTGAATGTAGGGCAATTTCGATAGATTTGGTTACGTCCGGTTGCCCTGCACATCTCCGAACCGGGATCCTTGGAAAATCAACGCAACTCGAAGCAAATCAAAATAAAACTCAGAGAAACTTACCATGGGGAGAGGCACGCGTCAGTTGAGGGTCGGCGGTCGAGGCCCGAGCGCGATGATAAATCGTCGTCGTCTTCTCGGGTCGGAGCTCGAGGCTAGCGCACGTCCGTCACTTTCTCTCACTCCACGACTCTTGCGACGCCGCCTTCTGGCTCCTTTGCGTTGTGCTTCCGGCGAAGAAAAAGGTGGTACCGCTCACGTCTCTGTGTGTGGAGAGGTTGCAGCCCAAAAAAACACCAGAACCCTCTCTCTGTCCCTCTCTATCATGCCAAGAACCAGCCCACCCAAGCGCTCTCTCGAGCTCTCTCCAGTAGAAAAACCAGAAAAGGAAAGAAAAGAAAATGACCCCACCATCCGAACGTCGTCACATCTACCTTTATACCCCTCTCGGTCCTTTTTCTCTCTCCTCCAGTGCGACGCCCGCTCGGCCCGTACAGCACGACATTCCTACGCCGGGCATCGCGCGCGACGCTCGTCGCCAACGTCCTCGCCGTCCTCGCTTCGTACAGCCGTCCTTCTTCACTGTCCGTCGCGAAGCTGGTGGCCAAGGCGAGCCGCGGAGGAGAAAGAAGACGGAGCGAATGGGCTGGGCCGAGGAAGAAAAGAGGTGGGCCGGCCCGTGGGCCGCATGGGGAAAAATATGTGGGCCGGGTTGTGGGGAAAAATGAAAAGTGGGAAAGGAAAGGAGGGCCTGGGCAGGCCCAGGTCTGGCCCGGCCCTATTCGGCTTCTCTCTCTCTCTCTCTCTCTCTTTTCTTCTTTTCTTTTTTTTTTTTAATAAAAAATGGAAATAAAAAATAATAATAACTTTAATAATAGTTTTATAGAGAAAAACTCAAAAAATTAGGTGATTAGTACAAGTGATGCTAATGCTCTCAATGTCTATATGTGATGCAAATTATTTTTGTTAGAAGTTAAGAATTAGTTCAAAATTTTCTATGCGATTAAGTCAAGGCAAGATGTAGGTATCAACACTAGTAAGACAAGGAGTGGTGACCTTGCCGGGGCATCGCCATCCCTTGGCAAGGTCAAGCCTCGATGTGGCTGATAAGGTTGACCTCACCCAAATCTAATGAGGTCGAGCTCGCTTAGCCACTAGCAAAGCTCGGCCATGGTTGAGCAATGCCAACCTCATAGTGGCTCGACGAGGCCGAGCCTCGTCATAATTGAGGGAGGTTGATCTCGCCTAGCCATCGGTGAAGCTTAGCCCGACAACACTCTGATGGGGTCATTGGTCCTCATTTGGCTAGTCGCTAACCATTGCCAAGGCCTACGACTAGCTTAAGGAAAAGAAGAAGAAAAAGAAGAAAAAAAAAAAGAAAAGATAATAATAAATAAAGGGTTTCAATTAGAGTTGCTCCAATAAATAATGAAGAAACTTTTTCCAAAAAAAAAAATTAATTTTTAATTTTTATAAATTTTTATGCGATTTTTGATATTTAAATTTTTATTGATATTCTTTTCTCTTTTATTTTTTAATTTTTAAGACTTTTTAATTTTAATTTTAAATTTTTTTCCAAATATTATGTTCGAGAAAGCAAGTTTGGACCGGGCAAACCCGATCCTGCCCGTCGACCGGCTCTGACTACCATTTTTTCTAAAATCTCTTTCTTTGTTTTTTTTAATATCATACTAATGTTTCAATTAATTTTTCTTAGTTCTTTTTCTTTTCCTTTCCTTTTATTATTTCTTCCCCTGATGGTTTCCTCTGCACGGCCAGAGCCCCTCTTCCATTTTATAGTTTTCTATTATTTTTTTGCTTTTGCTTTTTCCTCCCTTTTTTTATCTTATTTTATTTCTTTCTCGAATTCTTCATCCCATTACCCAGAAATAAAACATTAAACCCAGAACACCACAACCTGAGCTCATAAATGTGTTTCTACCAGAGATTAATTCAAGCTTGAGCTCAAATTTAACTTTCGTAAAATCCAAGCTTATGAGACATGCCCACTCGAACTCGTAATAATTTAAGCGAGCTTGAGTAGTTTGATTAGTTTGCACATAAAAAAGCAATTACAACCTGAGGTCGAAGAAGCATGTGAGAAAATACTGGTAAAGCACCTGATCATGTCAATATTGAGTGTCATGTATTTCATTCAAGTTGAGGTTTTTTCTTTAAATTGGGATAAATCCTTTTTTAATCCAGTTCATAATATTTATGCGATTGGATACCCAATAGAGAAAGCCATTACCACTTCGATAGATTGCTGGAGTTCACCATGACCACTTCTTTGAAGGTCAAACTTATTACAAGTTCTTCACATTTTCCAACCATCACCGATCATTGCCACAACGTTCGTGGCCGCCAAATCCTCCAACCCTTCTCGTGTCTCTCGCTTTTCCTCCTTTGTCTTCTACATATTACTCTCTTATTTTTCCTAGAATAAAACTAGTTTCTTTTGATACAGTATTGACTTTTGCCTCTTTCAATAATAATAATAAAAAAAATCATCCTAGCATACCACACCAACATACTAAGAGTTATTTAGGGACTTGACTGAGAATGGGTTAGAATTGGAGGAGTTGATTTCCTAAAAAATATAAAAATTAGAGGATCCAATTGCACAGGCAACATAAGTTAGGGAACTAAAATCAAACTTAATCCCACTAGCAAGGAACATCTGTTGGCTGAGGCATTCAAAACTTTATCAACTAGTAGCAGAAGTCCTTAAATAATTGTTAATGTGAATAGGAAAATATAATTGTAAAGTTCAAGTATTATGTAAACTCTATCAACTAAAATAAATAAGTGCCAACTTTTCTTATGAATCTCAACCATTGTATTTTTTAACACAACTATTTTTTTTCTTTTTAATTCTGAACATTTCAGTCTTTTCCTTTCTACATCAATCCTTTACTCCTTTCTCAGCTTTCTTTAAAAAAATTCCAGTCTTTTTCCAGCGTTCGCGTAAGATTATCAGGGCTAGGTTTAGTAAAGGTGGGCAAATTACTAATTTAATCTATGATAGATTCCAATGTAGTTCTATCATTTTCAATGGGTCAAATACATTTCTTAACTTTTGTGTCGGATTCCAATATAGTCTTGCTTGCCAATTTTCACTTAAAAATAGTGATGTGGCAATTCAATCATCATTGGCTGTCCTGTGGGCTCAGCTGATGATTTACATGGAGAAATTTATTAAAAATGATTTTTGAGTAATTTTATTTGTTTTATAATTTTTAAAGTATTGATGTGGTTTCAGACTTTTGAAAGTTAAATTCGCAGTATCTTCATAATAGAGCCTCCTTATTTGGAATAACTCATACTGCAGGTGATTGAAGCCTGCATCAGCCTCCATTATAAATTTCGACCATCATATTTCATAACAGAATTTTCTTTGGTAAGGATCATTTTATATCAGACCCAATTACTTGCTACAAAATAATGATTTGTCGTAGAGACGTATAATCATAACGCCACAACAACATTAGAATTATATTGGAAAGGTTGAAAAATTCTGAATTATATTGAAATGCGTATAATGGATATAAGACTGACTTAATAATTTTTCTTCAGGTAACTGCACTGGGAGTCTTAAAATTTGGAGTGTAAGTATACATGACATGCTCAACGCAGAGCCATGCAGACTTTGCATCTACCAGCTCGCTCTCCTGCGGAGTCGTCCCTAAGACCGCATTGAATTGAATGTCTGTGGGAGTCAAATCATCGGAATCCTGAGCCAGCCATCCCCCACCGACCTGTCTCGATGAAAGCTTCCCTTTTTCAGTCTTCTTCGCTTCCAGGATCCTCAACGTTTTCCACTTCCCACGGAGAACCTCTAGCCCCTTCTTTGAGTCCTTGGGTGCCACCACAATCCCATAGAACATCCGAGTTTCACCATCCGTTGCAAGGTTAGTGTCGATGTTCAGCTCAATCAATTGTATCAAGTGAAACATTACAATACTGACTCAGCAATAGGAGACCCGCACCTGCACAACTACCGTTGTTTCAATTTTGAGAGATGCCCATGCTGAATGAGGTTTTTTAAGTTTCAAAAACTCGTGCTCCTTTTTATTTATCAGAGAATTATAATAGATTATGGAATGTGACCATAGGCAGAACATTTATAGCCTAATTCGTAGCTCAGACTAGTTGACTCAACAATCAGCTTCAATCTGGAACTATATGGGTTAAGGAATGAGAAGCCACTTTCAGTTTATTACATTTGGATTCGGTGGGTCTACCATATAAGGAAATTAGAATTCTCCCTTTGTAACCGACGTAATGAAATAAGTATATACCTCATCAAATTCAACGTTGGAGGCCACCACACCACAATATGCACTAACTTTTGACTGCTAATCTGTATGCTTCAAGAATATTACCACCGGAAGCCACCCCACAGGATTTGTACGCTTTACAACGACACATGTAGGGTCGCTAAACTCGGATAAGTAATTCCAGGCAGCATCCGCATCCAGATAGTTATATGACATTTCCTGCAGCGTCAATACAAAAAATGAGAGAGAGATGTGCTATTGTTTCCATGATCTGTTGATGAAGTAAAAGAATTTCGTGGAAAAAACTGTTCTTGCAGTTGCTAAGAGACTTCTAAAGAGCATCTGATCCCATCTCAAAGACATATGGTTATGATACTAAAAAGGAAGCCAATTAGTCCCCTGTATCGCTAATCTCCCTTGCAAAACATTATTAGTGTTTCCTTATAACTAACATTCTGCTCACTAACATATACAGATAGTCGACCTGGAAAAGAAAAGAAACAAGATGCTCCTTAAGAAAGATTTGTCGAATTATGTCAAACTGCCAACAAAACCAAAAGTTGAAGCTACCTGTTAGATGGAGTAATTTGGCATATAAATGCTCTATATTTGCCATCACACATACGCTAGCCTTTTACCAAATATTGAAGGGTGGAAGATCATTATGTTGAAGAAGCCAATAAAGTGCCTGAGAGATTTGAAAGAAGTACCTCTTGTTCTAATACCATATTGATTTCTTGAGGCCTTTAAAATAACGTCTATTATTTAGATTCAATAACAAGATTCAATTTTAGAGACTGCCTCCTCTATCTAATGAAGTTTTCAAAACTAGATAATTACTAGATCCGCTGCAATTTCAACTTCCTCAAAAGATTGACCTTGACGTAAAAATATGACATTCAAGGACTCACCTTTCCATGATGTTGGATTGCAGTTGCAATACCACCCCCATTAACCCCATTAACCTCAGCAAGACTCTTGTACACATGGACCCTTCTGCTGGGGATTTTCACCTTAACGAAGAGAACTTTTAAGAGATAGAGGCACTATTAAGCTAGAAGGGAATTTCTCTGTCAAAAGGAAGAGTCGTCAACTTCCACATAAATCGGTTGAAAACTAACAAGGTAACAGAACCTACTGAAATTATTGATTTCCAAAGGAAACAAACTAAAGGATACATCAGAACCAAGTTTTTAAAAAAGCCCCTTACTTGCATGTGTTTAGACCTACATGTGTTTTTAATTGCCTTAGTGGCTATGACATCAATTGAGAACACGAACCAGACGAATACCTCCAGTTGTTTGTCTCCAGAGCCACTCTAACACTGCAGAATCATAGGAAGCAACACGTTGAAAGGCTTTCCAAAAAAGTTTTCTACGGAACTGTCAATCATCTCCATTACTCTTCAGGAGAGGTTGGGACACCTGGAGTGCCATAACTTGGCACGGAGGGACACTTAAGTGTCATAACTTTAAAATGGTACACTTAAGTGCCAATATCGGAGTAAAATGGGACACTAAGTGCCACTCCGGTGAAAATCCGGCCAAATGGCTGACGTGGCAATTTTCCGGCAAGTTCGGTCCAAAACGGCGTCGTTTTGCACGCTGACGTGGCGGAGAAAACGCAAAAACGACGCCGTTTTGTGTCTACGTGTAAATAATAATATATAAATTAATTAAATTAGATTTAAAATATTCAAAAAAAATTTTTAAAAATAAGAAAAATTTTAAATTTTAAAAAATTAAGAAAATTTTAAAAAATAAAAATTAAGAAAAATTAAAAATTTAAAAAAATTTATTAAAAAGGGGGGAGGGGTCAAACGAGGTGGCTCCCTCGCCGCCGCCTCCCCGCCCGGGCCGGGAAGGGCCGGTGACGGGGGAGGGTCGGGCGGGGCCGGCGAGGGCCGCGATCCTTGCCCCGATCTGGGCGAGGGCTCGCGGGCCCTCGCCGCCGGCGGCCGAGGGCCGGCGACCCCGCCCGACCCTCCCCCTCCGTCACCGGCCCTTCCCGGCCACGGCGGGGAGGCGCGGCGCGAGGGAGCCGCCTTGTGCGACCTCCCACCCCCTTTCTTAATTTTTAAAAAATTTTAAAATTTTCTTAATTTTTTAAAATTTTTAAAATTTTCTTAATTTTTTAAAATTTTCTTAATTTTTTAAAATTTTCTTAATTTTTTAAATTAAATTTAATTAATTTTTATATTATTATTTATACGTAGACACGAAACGGCGTCGTTTTTTGCATTTTCTCCACCACGCGGCGTGCAAGACGACGCCGTTTTGGACGAAGCTTCGCCGAAAGTCGCCACGTAAGCCATTTGGTCGGATCTTCACTGGAGTGGCACTTAAGTGTCCCATTTAACTTTAAAACTGACACTCAAGTGTACCATTTTAAAGTTATGGCACTTAAGTGTCCCTCGGTGCCAAGTTATGGCACTTGTGCTGTACTTTTGCCCTCTTCAGGAACTCCAACAGCACAGGGTAGTCGTGTCAATCAACCAAAACAAGGACATCTTGATGATTCTGTCAGAAGATAAATTGTCACGCCCCGAACCCCGAGCACACGAACATCCCACTCTAGTCGATACAAATGCGACATCCCAGGACACGTTGCCGACCCATTCTTTTTATTACGCATGCGGAAGCGAAACAAATCTCCTAACAACATTTAACTTGGGATAGAAAAGCAGGCAATCAATCACAACCAAACAAGCTTTCTTTTAAACACATTGGTTTATATACAACACTGGATTGTCTACAAAATAGACCGGCTCAATAAAAAGGGAACTGTCCTACGACCAATTAGTTAGACACGTTCACCGATCCTTCGGTCTCCACCTTCCTAGACTGCATGGCTTCGGGTCCTCCACGACCGCCATCTAAGGACCTAAAAATGTTGAGCCCATGATGGAGTGAGACAATGTCTTAGCGAGTTCTATCCCCTAAAACTCAATTAGAAAGACAATATACCCTAGGGCGCTCTAGCCACATAAATAGGACAGAAGACTTACCTCACCTTCGATCCTTCCTGCAAGTTAGTACATTTCAAATATCAATCAGTCTATTGATCCAATCGATTGATACAACCAACCCATCAATCCATTCACTTAATTAAATCACTTAGATCGAAACATCGATCAATCGACTTAGTCGATTACATGTCATTAAGACCACTCTTCGGTCATCCCAAGTATTTCATCTCAAATCTTACTTCCGGCTCAACGAGCCACAAATCTATTCAATTCTCAGCTATAATTCATGGTCCAAAGGACACGACCTATCTTTAGGTGGTAATCACGGCCCAACGGCATAACCTTTAATAGGTGGCAGATCATGGCCATAAATGGCACGACCTCTATCAGGAGGTATTTAAATCACGGCCCTAGTGGGCACGACTGATTCCAAAGTCGGTGGTATATCACGGTCTAACATGGCACAGTCGAACTTCGACAATTTTCTAGATTCACTCACAACATTTCACGATAAAAAACCAATCGAATACCGGCATTAAACATCCTTGGAATAAATCCCCACATAAACATCAATTCACTCAATCCGATCAATCAATCGATTCAAACTGGTCCTACAAACCAAATATGGTGCCAAAAGCCGACACCAGGTATTTTCAAGTTAAATACCAAAACTTCTCCAATTTCACTCAATTCCACACTTTTGGAATAATCATTCATAATCATCAATCACTCAATTACTCAATTTAACAAACAATTAGCACAAACTGATCAAACTTGTTGCAATCAATGCGAAATTCTAACGACCTAAGCCATCCTAGCAAAATTTTTGAAATTATTGAATAATTAATTTTAATTCCGAAAATTAAATAATTAAATAATTAAATTATATTAATATAATTTAATAAAATAATATTGATAAAATTCGAAATAAATAAATAATTAAAAATAATTAATTAGTGCTTAAACTAGATTACACTAATTTAAACAAACAATTAGCCCTAATTAATCAACCACTAAACTAATCATATATTTAATCTAATCAACATTTAAATAATCTAATCTAACCACCTAAACCTACTTAGACTAATCTAAACATCCCTTAAGCATAATTAACTTGTTAAGCAAGGATTAGAGGTTAAACTCACTCGATTAATGAACCAAACGGACCAAAACGACAGAACGACGCGGGGTCGATAGTCTCCAAAGTGGGCCAAGTTTCCGGGGTCAGGAAGCCGACCAAAACGAGCCAAATAGCCGCTGCCATGCCCATTTTTCCAGCTATTGTGCTGGTGCCGAAGGAGGGAGGAACGGGCTCGGGTTGAGCTGGACAGGGCCGGTGGTGGTTTGGCAGAGCTTCGGCGGGCTGAGGCGAGGGCACACGGTGGCCGGAGGTGGTGGATCAACGGCCTAAGCTAGCCGAACAGCTCCCTGGACGCACGAGTAGTGGCCGACGGAGATGGCCGAGCGTCGGCCAAGTGTGGGCGAGCGTGGGCAGCGGCAAAGCGTGAGATGGCGAGCGACGACGGCGGTCCTGGCTCTGGCGGTGGCTGCGACGGTTGCTGGCTTCGCTGGTCTTCAGTTGTTGGGGGACAAACAGAAAGAAGCGAGAGAGAGAGAGTCGATGGAAGAGAGGAAGGGGAAAGGAGGGGGTCGGCTAACGGCAGTCCGGCGAGGGCGTGCGACGGCGAAGGAGTAGCCATCGGTTGGCGACGAGCGACCGGACGAGCAAAAGGAGGAGGCGGCCGAGCGGCCTGGTTCCTTTCGGATCTCCCTTTCTCCTCCAAGTTCCAAGAAGCCGAACCAAGGAAGAAGATGATGGAGAAAGGTGAAGTGACATCCTACCTTTTTTAGAGCACATCCTCACCCTCCACTTGTCCATATCTCCTTTTCTTTGGCCTCAACTACCATGACATAAGGTAACATCACAATCCACTAACTCAAATCCTCCACAACATCTTCCAATAGTTGCAATTTCTTTTTCCGCCGTAGCATGAAATCTTGCTTATCAATTTCATTCAATTCTCTTCTAATTGAACCAAATTGAAGTCCATAAAATTAATCCAATGTCACCACATTTTAATTCACATCCTTACTTGTCCATAGAACCTTATTGAGTCCTAAAAGTACGACTAAAAGCAGGCCTACTAATTTCTCGAGCCACATTAGCCATATTTTGATTAACTTGCTGAAAAACTCTGATTGCTTGAAAAATCCTCCGAAGATGAGTCAATGATCCTAAAATGATTTGTGACACAACCAGACTTCCAATTTCTAAATTCGGTTTCAATTTCACGATTAATTTCACTCTGGCACGATGCTAGCGCGTCCTAATCTACTGGGTAGCTTTTAGAAATTTTCGTGCATTTGACTTGTGGTTGACACATTGGCGACTCTCGGTTGTCGTGAGAATCTCAAGGTTTCAAATACGGACACAGGGTACCAAAACGACAAAAAAGTCGATCCAGTGCTGATCGACAAGAATTGTGCGATTTGGTGGAATCACCCACCCTTGATCACATGCCTCCGTCGAGTCGACCTATCTCCGGTCTCTAATCGATTTTTAACTGTGCCGTAATGACCTTTGCAGATTAGTTCGGTCGAAAGGTCGCTTCCTAGTCAAATTCTTGAGTCTGATGCATTAGAATCTTTTAATGGCTTCACCTGATAAACTAGTCTTCTCATGAGTGGCCAACTCAGACAAAAAAACTATACACGCGCAGATGAAACGCCCGTCTCATTTTACTTAAAATAGAATTGGAAAGTCGGGATGTCACATAAATGCTAACATCAATTCAGATTAAGGGCATATAATGGCAGTTGATGCAAAATTACAGAAAAATTTACCACGTGCATATTGATACGCAAAGGCACAAAGCCAGCAACAATTCTTCAGAAAAAGTGCAACATATTGGACATACCTATTTTAGTTTATAATTTAACAAGCATCACAAGAGAAATTGTTGTTTTAGCATAAAAGCATGAGAGAAATCATTACCCAGATAGTAAGAAGATAATCTAGAGTCGCAATCTCAATGTAAAAGTTAACATGCTTTCAGTCAATTACATGCCTCGGTTACAAGTGCCGTCGTAGCAAAGTTTACAGGATATTTGCGAGCACTGCGTGACTGAAGATACCTATACAATCATATTCTCTCCTACGTCCAAAATGAGATGCAATGAAGCAAAACTGAAACATAAGCAAGTCTATGCTCTAATAACAATGAACATGAACATGTAATAGTAAAAAACCTTTTCGGCAGCTCTGATCATGGCAGGACCACCAATATCAACATTCTCAATTGCATCTTCAAATCAACTAGAGGTAGCTTTGTCATAGAAAGGATACAAATTAACCACCCCTACATGCACAAGTTCCATCTTGCATTTAGTATAGTAAAATTATGTAGGACCATAGTAATGCGGAGAACATTATTTGTTTGTCTTCAGAATTTCTAAGCTGAAAAACAGTCAGAATGTTACTACAAGAAAACACACCAATTCCATGCTTATCAAGAGCCTCCATGTGATGCTGTTGGTCTCTCCTAGCAAGGATTCCTCCATGAATATGAGGATGCAAGGTCTTTACGCGACCATCCAGCTGTTAAATAGAGTAATGTAACATTCCCAAGTTAAAATCTAAATCATTTCGCCAAAAGAAGATTATTCTGTTTGGTGTGCGCCCGGTTGCAGAGAAAAGAGATGAAATTATCACGTGTGAATATTAAAGAGGGAAATCCTTTGGTCAAAGGTCTCAAACGACTGAGATATCATAACCGCTCCCAAAGAGAGGCACCATGACTACTTCAAATGTACTAATTGAATATTGTGATCTTGAATTTAGTAGGGAAGTAATTCTCCTTAGTGAAGGGTGCTAGCAAGCACAGTGCAAATCGGCACCTGATTTCTCTAGAGAATCAAGATTGAAGTGCACTCACTTTAACTTTTAGTAAGACAAGGAGTATTTGCAGAGAAGGAGAAAAGAGGTGCTAGGTTTCAATGGTTCAACAAGTTTGTAAGGATGAATGGATCTCATAAGGGAGAAAAGAAAAGCTTGGGGCATCACGTACTCTATGCCGCCGAAGGACAAATGGCACTCACGTTCACGACAGAATCTCGAAAATGCGGTCTCGGCAGAGGAACTCTTGAAATTCTTTGATAGGCATTAACGACTAGAAATTGATTTTTTTTTTTTTTTTTTTGTCATGAGCTGGAGAGTCTTGAGCTGTCTGAAGTGGTTAAATTATCTGATTTATGCCACCATTGTTAGGAATAGACATAGCATGATAACGTTAGCAAAAGCTGTGAGGATCCCAGAAAAACCACTTGAAGCTGAGAGGAATTGCAAGTTGTATGGCATCAGTGCAGTGCCAATCTCGACTGCCGTCATCACTCGTTACAATCAGCTTTCCTAAGACGAGGCAACTAAAGAAAGAAAAGAATAAACAATGCAAGTAAGGGACAAAGAAACAAACCATCTCTGGGAAGCAAGTAAGCTTTTCCACTTTGGTGACGGACATCCCGGCATTTTCCAGAGCAGATGCGGTTCCTCCAGTCGAGACAACAGCATACCTAAATGTTTTAATCGGTTAAGACAACATGAACACTTGAATATGCCGACCCAACAAGTACTCATACCATGCGCACCCCTGTATAAAAATACTATCCACAAGCAATGAAACGTGCCCACAATCCAATCCAACAAAAACGGCGTGGCTTCAGCACCTAAGCTACACCACACGCATACGCATACGAACACCCACACAAGAGAAGTGTGCAAAGTAAAGTCCTCACCCCAATTCCTGGAGGCCTTTTCCAAGAAAAGCCAAATCAGTTTTGTCAGACAAAGATATCAATGCCTGTTGCCCCCTGAACATTGAAGAAAGGAAAAAAAAAAAAAAGATTTTTTTGCATTTACAAAAGGGCACACGCCCAGAAAAAAAGAACGACGACGCTGAAGGAGCCCTCTTCATAATCTGGAATGATAAGATCAACGAAGAAGTTAAAGACACGAGAGAAAAGAGGGGTACGAGGAGAAGAAGGGCGCAGCTCCTTGTCGGGCGCAGACAGAATCTCAGCCTCAGCAGCCATGGCTTTGATCGGAGGAGCAGCGCGCGACGACGAACACGATTGAAGTTGAACACACGCCACAGGTACCTGCAACCCCCATGAGGCAAGACGGAGAGAAAGCCGATAGAGTCGAGAGCTGAGACTGAAAGCCACACAAAAAGAGAAGGACCAAACGAAAAGAAAACAAAAAATTTATGAGATGAACGAATTGCGCCGGAATTTCTACCGGCTGAGAGGTGGAAGGGCAAGTTCTGGTCCGCTGAATGGTGGAGAAGTGAAGCAAAGAGCTCCGGAAAGAAGCGGCGGCGGCAGCGGCGGCGGGAGAACCCAACAAAACCCCGTACCTTCTTCGCGCGGCGCTGGGAGACGGCCGTGGACGTGGCAAAGGCACAAAGGAAAAATGTTGAATGCTTTTGAAGTTGCATTTTTCTATCCTGCGAATAAATTTTGCTGATTAATGTTGGAGATATAGTTGCCACGCTTGGATTAATCGATTATTTCCTTATGCATTTTCTGATTATGAAGAGAAGAAGAACGAAATACTCTTGCCCGAGTTTTATAATTGAACCTCACCGGAAATCTTCATGGTCGTGAGAATTTGAATAGCACTTTATCCCAGAATCGATAATAAGCAAACCTCCATGATCTCATAAATATTAATGGACCACAAAAAACCCAGAAGCCAACGACAAACCCAAGTGGTATGCCCATGTAAAACCACTTTTTCTCACTATCATCATCGTTGCCATTGTCACCAACTTCTTCCGTCCCATTCGTGGTAATTGAGCAACTTTTGTTGAGCAGAAGCCCACACAATCCGAGGTTTCCTTCAAAAGAACTCTTGGAAAATGTGAGAAACTGTCCGCTTGTCGGGATGTTTCCTACAAGCTGATTGTTTGAGAGGTTTAGTAAGGAAAGAAAATCAAGATTTGCAAGCTGAGGTGGTATGCTTCCATTAAGGTAATTCACCGATAGATCCAGCGACTCAATCTGATGCAAATTCCCCAATATAGGAGGAATTGAACCCGAGATGACATTGTGTGATAGGTTGAGGACATAAAGTGCTTTGAGATCTCCAAGTGTATTGGGTATTGGACCCTCCAATCTATTGCTCGAGAAGTCGATCAATGTGAAAATAGTCCAGATTTTAACGAGTTCTAGCCGTAGATCTTTCAAGGTTGCACTCATCGTATCCTCATAATGAAGCTCATCATGATAGAAATCAAGAAACTGATATTGTAGATGATTGAAGTCCTTATTAGCCTTCATAGCCTCCAAAGATGCAAGAAGACTCACAGGTAGTGTGCCACCAAAGTCGTTTGAGGACAAGTCAATGATTTGAAGCATTTGCCAAGTGTTGTGACTATGCGGACATCCAATTTCCCCATACAATTTGTTGGATCGTAAAACAAGGACACGAAGACGTGACATAGCCGTGAAATGGCACGGAAATGTCCCGTCTATTTGATTGTCACCAATGTTCACAAACTCCAATGCCGTGCAACTTGCCAACGACAACGGAATTTGCCCCTGCAACAAATTCTCACTAATATCTAACATCTTCAGATTACATGTTCTCGGGATGTTTTCTGGAATGTTGCCATTCAACTGGTTATTCCTGAGATTCAATACATCAAGGGACTCCATCAAACAATCAGGAATAGTTCCATTCAGATGGTTATGCGATAAGTCAAGAACTTCAAGATTAATAGCTTTGCAAATAGATGGTGGGATGAAACCATGGAAATTATTCTTCGAGAGGGTAAGGAAAATGGTGTTTGGTATCCATCTCGGTATAGTTCCTTCAATATAGTTGTTGGAGAGATCAAGGGAGGACAATTTGGATTGATTAGCCAAAAACTGAGGCAATGTCGTCAACTGGCAGGAAGCCAAATTTAAGGATGTAAGGTTAGGGAATGAAAAGGCTTGGGAAGCAGTATTTGTGGCATCAATGGAGAAACGATTGTAGGAAAGATCCAAATTCGAAAGATTTCTCAGTTGTTGTACCCGATTAATATGGAATGAGCCACTAAAATTATTGGAAGAAAGCAAGAGGTAGTTGAGCCCTCGGAATTCCCATATAGAAGTCGGTAGTTCTCCTCCTATATTGTTGTTGCTCAAATTAAGTTTTTGCAGCATGTGCAATGGAGCATCAAAAAATCCCTTCAATTGACTAGAAAAGCGGTTGTCGGAAAGTAAAAGCTCCTGAATCGATGGATGTGTGAACAAAGATGAAGGAATATTCCCTTCAAGTAAATTGAATCTCAGGTCAAGAATAAGAAGACTCGAGAGGGATTCCCATTGTGTTGAATCAATCGGACCAATTAGACTATTGTGGGACAGAGTGACTTGTGTTAGATTCTTGGACTTGCTGAACGATGGAATTGGACCAGTAAAATTGTTGAATGAGAAGTCCAAATAAGACAATCGCAAAAGATTGGTGAAAGAGCTTGGGAAATTTCCATGAAAGTTGCAATTCGCTAGTTCTATTCTCGATAGATTCTTGAGATTACCAATTGAATCTGGGAGCCTCCCGGAAATATGCGTGTCACTAAGAACCAATGTTTTAAGAGAACCATTCTCCGGAAATTCTGGCAAAGAACCCTGAAGGAGTTCGTTGATTGATAATTCAAGAATCTGAAGTGTTTGTACCTGGACGATTTCATGAGGAAATTCTCCTTGCAGACCGCAATCGATTAGGCTTAGAGTTTTCAAGCTAGAGAAATTAGCAAAGAACCGAGGAACTGTGGAGGACAAGTTGTTGCCACTGAGTTGAATGACCGACAGATTTGCAAGACTCATAAGAGAAGGGTCGATAGGACCAAACAGAGAACAATAAGACATGCTCAACACCTCAAGTTTCGGCACTGAAGAAGACAAGGTGTTGTACCACTCACTTCCCCCATTATATAGAATGACCCCATCAAGGTACAGCTCTCTCAACTCCCGCATATCCCCAATTAGCGAGCTCAAATTGCGCTCAAGGTTCAGCACAAGCTCGTCATCATTGAAAAAAAAACTAAGATCAAGAGTACGTAGCTTTGTCAGGCGCGATAGCTCCGCAGGAATATGCATGGTGAATCCAGCATTGGACAAGTTGAGATGTGCCAAGTGGCTGAGATTCGCGAGGCCCAATGGAATCGCCGTGTCGTCGAAGTCATTGAATGCCAAGTTCAGGCTCTGAAGGAACTCGAGCCTGAAAAGGCTCGACGAATCGTCGATTCCACCAGAGATCGACTCTTTACTCAAATCGAGACCCACCACGAGGCCATCCTCACACGTCACGCCACTCCAAGAATCAGTGCTTCGGTCCCAACGTACTAGCTTGGAGGACCTGAAGGTGTCGAAGATGAGGCTGTTTTTCAGCTCAAGCAACAACGATCTCTGGTCCACACCAGGACATTGGGCTGACGTTGAAGCCGTAGCAGCGTCAGAGAAGATGTAGATCGTGAATATCGCAAGAAGAAGCCATGAGATGATCGAACCATTCATCGGAGGAAGAGGTTGAGGAAGAGAGGGGGAAGAGGGAGTCAACCGAAGCAGAGTCATCACTGAGGTGTGGAGGAGCATCGTCAAAGGAAAGTGCAAAGCCTTGTGTTGATATCCGGAATGCCTTTAGTCACCAAAGTTCGGCTTTTATTTCACTTTCGACGATACTAGCACAAATATTCTTTATTTAATATGCTGTTTCAATGGAAACGAAAGGGCATAATTTTATTTTCAAAGAGAAAAAAAGAAAATAAAAGAAATCTGCCTAAAATGTTGAGATTAGAACTTAATATCCCTCAGAAATATTTTTGGCTCATCTTTTTATATATAAGATCATAAAACAGATGATATTACATGATCGGTTTCATTTTTTTACTCACATTAACATGAAGAGATCCATTAAAAGTAAATAATATATATATATATATATATATATATATGTATGTATGTATATGTATAGATATTATAGCATTTGACCATAACACCAAAATACTTATATTATATAGGGTTAATATCCCGAAAACCTTAAACTGATACTGACAAATTATCACAAACTAATTTTGTAATCATGAAAAACTCCAAACCGATACACCTATAATAAATTTACCCCAACCGACCATAAAAAATCCCAAACTAGTATACTTGTGACAAATTTACTGCAAACTAATTTATTCAATCGCTGAAAACCCTAAATTGGTACATTGGGAATAAATATACCCTATGTTAAATTGGATTAATATCACAAAAAATTGCAAAAATTGTATAACTGTAACAAATAGAGAGTAAAATCACAAATTGGTACACTAGTCAATTATCACGTGTCTTTCAACTAAGTAATTTAATAGTAAAATTTAACGGAAACTAACATAGAGTAAATTTATCACAAGTGTATTAGTTTGTGATAAATTTGTCAAATGTGTACCGATTTGGGATTAAAATTAGTTTGGGATATATTTGTTACGGATGTATCAATTTGGAGTTTTTCAGGATATTAATTCTATTATATATTCTCTTTCTTTTATTAGATAAGTAGATTCAAGAAAAGAAATCAAAATACGTACTCATATTTGAATTTGATTGTAAATATATTATAGAACTATCAAAAAGCCAAAAAAATATAAAGTGTAGAATCATAAAATACAATGGATTAATTAGGAAATATGAAATAGGAAAGTACCATGATATGTTCAAGAAATAGAATGAAAAAGCAAATAAGGAAAAACTACGAAAATATTTCTCTTTCATTAAACTGAAAAGAAAAATAAGAAGAAAAAGGAAAAAGGCAAAAAGTCAGATGATGAAAAAATGGGTGTTACCTTTAGTGGTTTAAGGGAAGACCAAAAGAGGGCAAAATTCAAAAAGATATAAAATTAAAAGAAAGAAAGGAAAAAGCAAAATGTATGAATGAGGAATTCGTCCATTGTGCATGCTAGGAAGGTACCATGGGCCCGCCTCCATTTGGCTATTACTCTATGTGTGTTGAAAGAGCAATCGACCTAAAAAGCATGACAAATCAATATAGTTGCCCCAGGTTTCCTCTTTTGGTATTGCACATTGATATATTTAAGGGTCAATATCCTAAAAAATTCCAAACCGATACACGTATGAAAAATTTATTCAATATTAATTTTTTGACTATGAAAAAATCTCAAACTGATATGTTTGTAATAAATTTACCCCAAACAACTACAAAAAAAAACCCAAAATGGTTATACTTGTGATAAATTTATCCTAAACTAATTTGTTTAACCGCCAAAAACCCCAAACTAGTATATTTGTGAAGAATATACCCTCCATTAAATTGAATAATACCTCAAAAAATCATAAAAGTTATATAACTATAACAAACGGAAAGTAAAATCACAAACCAATACACTAGTCAACTATCAAATGTCATCTAACTTAGTAATTTGATAATAAAATTTAATTGAAACTAACAAATGATAAATTTATTATAAGTGTACTAGTTTTGATGGTCAAAAAATTAATTTAGGGTAAATTTGTCACACGTGTACTAATTTAGGATTTTTCAAGGAATTAACCCTATATTTAAAGGTTTTCTTTCCTTATTTTTGTTGAAAAATATTGCGGAAATGCTAACCAAATCTTGCAATAAAATCGATATGAAAATACCAAAAAAAAAAAATGAAGAACAACAATAAATGACGCTAAAGATATATGTGATTCGGCATGAGTGTTAGTACCTGCATTCACGAGAAGAGTAAATAATAAATAATCTATTATTAAACTGGAGAATCATAGAGTTTCAATTACTCACAAGCTCGAGTATTTATCACACCTAAATTATATCCAAATTTAAAGTATTTATAAATAAATAACTCGATAGGATATAAACTCCCAACACGACACCGCATGTTCAGGCCTGACCAAAGTGCTCTTGCACAGTAGAACACGAGAACGTTATTTACTTCAGAGTGCTTCCACCGTCCAGAAGAGCATGTGCGCCTTCATTTAATTCGCCCAAAAGAAGTTCCAATGCTGCAAATTGGCGTTAAAGAAGTCAACTCAGTGAAACTTGGATTTTTATGTTATTTTCAACCAATAAAAAACAAATCCTCCAATCACGTCGAATCTCGTATACATTAAAGAAGTCAACTCAGTGAAACTTGGATTTTTATGTTATTTTCAACCAATAAAAAACAAATCCTCCAATCACGTCGAATCTCGTATACACACTTAAACTCGAGCCATAATTTAACATTTTTCTTTCTTTTTAGTTTCTTTAGAGTTTTCCTATGCTAAGAGTGATTTGATAGAGATTTTTTAGGCTTTCAATTTATATTTTTATTTTTAATTGAGCAGTCAAGTGTTGAGTTAGCTTCCAGTACAACTCAAAACCAAGACTCATAAGGAAGGGAGCAAACTCCCTTACCATGTAAGACAACACTTTATTTTTAGATTTCGGATATAATTAAATTGTCAAAATCACATATCAACTAAAAAAATAAAAGGAACACTCAATCAGCACCCCATTATCAATTTTCTATCTTCTCCAAACAAAATAAAAATGAAAGACCACGATCTTTATTTACTTACACACTTCTCAAGGATTTTTCCTGCATAAAATGGGTTGGATAATTGTAAGCCCTATTATATGAGTTAGTTATATTCAGTAAAAGAGTTTAAACACAATATATGTATTAAATGAGTTCATAATCTACCCAAACCTAACCTACGTTTATGTTCCTCTCTTCGGCCTTTATGTACAAAAAAAAAAAAAAAAAAAAAAAAAACTCTTGAAGTATTCTGAAGTTCAAAGAAATCTAGATGGTCCCACAAAATGCGCCCAACTTCACCCTCATAAAAAAATCAACATGGCTTCTTTTTTCCCATTATTTTTATTTTCATTTATATTGAAAGATTCATTGGTTAATTGTTAGAGTACATATGTTCTTGATTGTATCTCGCATTGTTATTTTTACGCATATTCTAATATTAGTATTTCTCATTCCAATCCACTATTGGCATAACTCATCTTCTTCAATATTTAACATTTCATTTAATTTTACTTTCAATTCCTCCATGTTATTTGTTAATGTAATTTTATAAATTCACTACCAAGTACTAACTTGCTCTTATTATTCATTGTGAATAAATATAAAAACTAAAAAATTTATGCAATACTAAAAGCCAATTATATAGCATCTTATAGTCTAAATAGCAATTTTATCTGATTAACATATGAAGAATTTAAAGTGAGTTAACTATGAGGACATGGGTTGGGTTACTTTAGGGTCACTAAATTTATATAGCATATAAATTCCACTTGAATTGTGGCAAGCTAAACTAATCACCCCATGATGCTCAACTTTGGCTACTTGATGAATGAGTCCTTGATTGCGGCTCTCATAGCTGCCTAAACACTTGACTGTGAATTTGCTCATTGATGATGCTCACAATTGCAAGAAGGTTCAACACGTCTATGGCTCGTAGGCATTGCGGATTGGAGTATTAATGGTATTGTAGAAAACTCTACTTTGTGTTGTCTTCATTTAGAATTGAAAAGGACAAAAAAAAAACATAAAATAGGAAAAAAATTAAGACTAAAACCAACAGTAGTTTGATTTTAACAAAGCAGCGGAAACAATGATCACAATGGAGAAAGATGCATGACTTTAGTGAAGCAAGGAAAAAAAGAGTGTCAACTTTTGGTAAATTTCACCAACACAAGCTAGAGAAAATAGAAAACTACATGCGCATGGAATTGATCCATCGTGCACGCTAGGAAAGTACCGTGGGCCCACCTCTACTAGATTATTATCATACTTTCTATTCTTTTATATAGAAATGCGTGTTGAAGGAGTGAACCCATAAATCGCATCACAAATCATAAAAGTCATACCAAGTTTTCTCTTTGGATTAATAACATGAAAACCTTCAACACGTTTAGAGTTCGGAGGCATTGCAGATTGGAGTATTAATGGTATCGTAGAAAACTCTACTTTGTGTTATCTTCATTTGGAATTTGAAAATAACAAAAAAAAAAACATAAAATAGAAAAAAATCCTAAGACCAAAACCAATTGTCGTTTGATTTTGACAAAGTAGTGGAAATAATGAACACGATGAAGAAAGATACATCACTTAAGTGAAGCAAGGGAAAAAAAGGGGATAAGTACCCTAATAGTGCCAAAAGTTATATACGACGCTCACTTCGATGCCAAAAGTTTCCGTCGGATCACTTAAGTGCCAAAAAAATTGAAAAAACGATTATTTTAGTGCCAACTCCGATCAGATTGACCGGAAATCCGACGTGGCATTTTTTTATTAATTTTTTAGGCTGACGTGGCTCGCTGGAGAGCACAATTAGCATCTAAACTGCAAAAATGACGTCGTTTGGCTTCTTTCCCCCAAATCGAAACCCTAAATCCCCAAATTGAAAGAAGAGAGAGAGAGAGAGAGGGGGGGGGAGAGAAAGGAGGCACGTCGTCTTCTTCCCTGAAAAACGACACCAGTAGCGAACGGCACCGGCAGCAACAGCAGTAGCACACTAGTAGCAACACCAACAACGGCACCGACGGCGGCGGCGCACCAGTAGTGGCACCTTCGACCCCTCTTCTTCCTCCTCCTCCTCCACCCTCATCTCCTATTCTTTCTACCACTTCTTGCTTGAGCAACAATTTCATTCTCTCCTAGCTCACCTGGTCGAGTATCTACAATGGTGGCCGAGCGACGGTGGCTGAGCATTGGCGGGCGAACAACGGTGGCCGAGCGGCGAGGAAGAAACCCTAACCCTAAATTCAATCCACATACGAGCTAAACGGCGTTGTTTTTGTGAGTGTCCACATATAAGAGCAAAACGATGTTGCTTCTTGAAGAGGATGGAAAACGACGCCGTTTAAAAGCCGAGCAACTTTTTTTTTTTAAATATAAATGTCACGTAATTATTTTGGCCAGAATTTCTCGCCGGTGGCACCAAATTAATTGTTTTTTTCTCCGATTTGGCACTTAAGTGATCCGGCGGAAACTTTTGGTACCAAAGTGAGCGTCGTATATAACTTATGGCACCAATAGTGTACTTATCTCGAAAAAAGGGTCGACTTTTTCTAGACTTCACGGACACAAGCTAGAGAAAATAGTGAACTATAGGCGCATGGAATTGATCCATTGTGCACGCTAGGAAAATACCATGGGCCTGCCTCCATTGGATTATTATCATACTTTCTATCATTTTATATATAAATGTATGTTGAAGGAGTAAACCCGTAAATCACATCACAAATCCTAAAAGTCATACCGAATTTTTACTTTGGATTAATATCATGAAAAAGCTTTAACACGTCTATAATTCAGATGCATTGCATATTGGAGTATTAATGGCATTGTAGAAAACTCTACTTTGTGTTGTATTCATTTGGAATTGAAAATGACATAAAAAACATAAAATAGAAAAAAAATCATAAGACCAAAACCAACAGTCGTTTGATTTTGACGAAATAGTGGAAATAATGACCACGATGGAGAAAGATGCATGACTTAAGTGAAGCAAGGGAAAAAAGAGGGTTCACTTTTGGTATATTTCACTAACACAAACTAAAGAAAATAATGAACTACATGCACCTGAAATTGATCCATCGTGCATGCTAGGAAAGTACCATGAGCCCACCTCCATTAGGTTATTATCATATTTTCTATTCTTTTATATAGAAATGCGTGTTGAATGACTAAACCCGTAAATCACATCACAAATCCTAAAAGTCATACCGAATTTTCTCGTTGGATTAATAACATGAAAAACCTTCAACACGTCTATAGTTCAGAAACATTGTAGATTGAAGTATTAATGGTATCGTAAAAAACTCTACTTTGTGTTGTCTTCATTTGGAATTGAAAATGACAACAAAAAACAACATAAAATAGAAAAAAAAATTAAGACTAAAACCAAAAATAGTTTGATTTTAACGAAGTAACGGAAACAATGACCACAATGGAAAAAGATGAATGACTTAAGTGAAGCAAGAGAAAAAAGAGAGTCCCACTTTGGGTAGACTTCACCGACACAAGCTAGAGAAAATAGCGAACTACACCTGCATGGAATTAATCCATCGTACATGCTAGGAAAGTATCATGGGCCTACCTCCATCAGGTTATTATCATACTTTCTATTCTTTTATATAGAAAAATGCATGTTGAAAGAGTAAACCTGTAAATCACATGAAAAATCCTAAAAATCACACCGACTTTTCTCTTTGCATTAATAACATGAAAAACCTTCAACATGTCTATAATTCAGAGGCATTGTAAATTGGAGTATTAATGGTATCGTAGAAAACTCTACCTTGTATTGTCTTCATTTGGAATTGCAAAGGACATAAAAAATATATATAAAAAAAAAATCATTAGACCAAAACCAATAGCCGTTTGATTTTGATGAAGTAGCGGAAATAATGACCACGATGGAGAAATATGCATGACTTAAGTGAAGCAAGGGAAAAAGAGGGGTCCACTTTTGGTAGACTTCACTGAAACAAGCTAGAGAAAATAGCGAACTACATACACGTGGAATTGATCCAATGTGCATGCTAGGAAAGTACCATAGACCCACCTCCACCAAGTTATTATCATACTTTTTATTCTTTTATATAGAAATGCGTGTTGAATGAGTAAACCCGTAAATCATATCACAAATCCTAAAAGTTATATCGAATTTTCTCTTTGGATTAATAACATGAAAAATCTTATAGCGATTGCAGATTGAAGTATTAATGGCATAATAAAAAACTCTACTTTGTGTTGTCTTCATTTGGAATTCGAAAATGACAAAAAAAAACATAAAATAGAAAAAAAAATCCTAAGACCAAAACCAACTATCGTTTGATTTTGACGAAGTAGCAGAAATAATGACCACGATGGAGAAAGATACATCACTTAAGTGAAGCAAGGGGAAAAAATGATCAACCTTTTGTAGACTTCACGAACACAAATTAGAGAAAATAATAAATTATAGGTGTGTGGAATTGATCCATCGTGCATGCTAGGAAAGTACCATAGGCCCACCTCCACTAGGTTATTATCATACTTTCTATTATTTTATATAGAAATGCGTGTTGAATGAGTAAACCTGTAAATCACATCACAAATCTTAAAAGTCATACCGAGTTTTCTCTTTAGATTAATATCATGAAAAACCTTCAACACGTCTATAATTCAAAGGCATTGCAGATTGGAGTATTAATGGCATTGTAAAAAACTCTACTTTATGTTGTCTTCATTTGGAATTGAAAATGACATAAAAAGCATAAAATAGAAAAAAAAAATCCGAAGACCAAAACTAACAGTCATTTGATTTTGATGAAATAGTGGAAACAATGACCACAATGGAAAAATGTGCATGACTTAAGTGAAGCAAGGAAAAAAGAGGGTTCAACTTTAGTATACTTCACCGACACAAGTTAGAGAAAATAACGAACTACATGCATGTGGAATTGATCCATTGTGCATGCTAGGAAAGTACCTTGAACCCACCTCCATTAGGTTATTATCATACTTTCTATTCTTTTATATAGAAATACATGTTAAAGGAGTAAACTCATAAATCACATCACAAATCCTAAAATTCATATTGAGTTTTCTTGTTTGATTAATAACATGAAAAACCTTCAACACGTCTATAGTTCAAAGGCATTGTAGATTGGAGTATTAATGACATCATAGAAAACTCTACTTTGTGTTATTTTTATTTGGAATTGAAAATGACAAAAAAATATAAAATAGAAAAAAATTAAGACTAAAATCAACAATAGTTTAATTTTAACAAAATAGCAGAAACAATGACCACAATTGAGAAAGATGCATGACTTAAGTGAAGCAAGAGAAAAAAAGAGGGTCCCACTTTTAGTAGACTTCATGGACACAAACTAGAGAAAATAATGAATCATAGATGCGTGGAATTGATCCATCGTACACGCTAGGAAAGTACTATGGGCTCATCACCACTGGGTTATTATCATACTTTCTGTTCTTTTATATAGAAATGCGTGTTGAAGGAGTAAACTCGTAAATCACATCACAAATCCTAAAAGTCATACTGAGTTTTCTCTTTGGATTAATAACATGAAAAACCTTTAACATGTTTATAGTTCAGGCATTGCAGATTGGAGTATTAATGGCATCGTAGAAAACTCTACCTTGTGTTGTCTTCATTTGGAATTGGAAATGACAAAAAATATAAAATAGAAAAAAAAAATCATAAGACCAAAACCAATAGTCGTTTGATTTTGATGAAGTAGCGGAAACAATGACCACAATTGAGAAATATGTATGGCTTAAGTGAAGCAAGGGAAACAAGAGAGTCCACTTTTGGTAAACTTAACTGAAACAAGCTACATAAAATAGCGAATTACATACATGTGGAATTGATCCAGCGTGCACTCTAGGAAAGTACCATGGACTCACATCTACCAGGTTATTATCATACTTTCTATTCTTTTATATAGAAATGTGTGTTGGTGGAGTAAATCCGTAAATCACATCATAAATCCTAAAAGTCATATTAAGTTTTCTCTTTGGATTAATAACATGAAAAATTTTCAACACATCTAGAGTTCATAGGGAATGCAGATCGGAGTATTAATGGCATCATAGAAAACTCTACTTTGTGTTGTCTTCATTTGGAATTGAAAAGAAAAAGAAAAAACATAAAACCAAAACCAACTGTCATTTGATTTTGACGAAGTAGCGAAAATAATGACCACGATGAAGAAAGATACATCACTTAAGTGAAGCAAAGGAAAAAAAGGGTCAACCTTTTGTAGACTTCACGGACACAAGCTAGAGAAAATAGTGAACTATAAGCGCGTGGAATTGATCCATCGTGCACGCTAGGAAAGTACCATGGGCCCACCTCCACTAGGTTATTATCATACTTTCTATTCTTTTATATAGAAATGCGTGTTAAAGGTGTAAACCCATAAATCACATCACAAATCCTAAAAGTCATATCAAGTTTTCTCTTTGGATTAATAACATGAAAAACCTTCAACACGTCTATAGTTCAGAGGCATTGCAGATTTGAGTATTAATGGCATCGTAGAAAACTCCACTTTATGTTGTCTTCATTTGGAATTCGAAAAGGACAAAAAAAACATAAAATAGAAAAGAAAAATCCGAAGACCAAAACCAACTGTTGTTTGATTTTGACGAAATATCAAAAATAATGACCACGATGGAGAAAGATATATCACTTAAGTGAAGCAAGGGAAAAAAAGGGTCGACCTTTTGTAGACTTCACGGACACAAGCTAGAGAAAATAGTGAACTATATGCGCATAGAATTGATCCATTGTGCACACTAGGAAAGTATCATAGACCCACCTCTACTGGGTTATTATCATACTTTCTATTTTTTTTTTTTTATATAAATGCATGTTAAAGGAGTAAACCCGTAAATCACATCACAAATCCTAAAAGTCATACCAAATTTTCTCTTTAGATTACTAACATGAAAAACCTTTAACATGTCTATAGTTTAGAGGCATTGCATATTAGAGTATTTATGATATCGTAGAAAACTCTACCTTGTGTTATCTTCATTTGGAATTGCAAAGGACATAAAAAATATAAAACAGAAAAAAAAAATCATAAGACCAAAACCAATAGTCGTTTGATTTTGATGAAATAGCGGAAACAATGACTACGATGGAGAAATATGCATGACTTAAGTGAAGCAAGGGAAGAAAGAGGAGTTCACTTTTGGTAGACTTCACTGAAACAAGTTAGAGAAAATAGCGAACTACATACACTACATACACGTGGAATTGATCCAGCATGCACGCTAGGAAAGTGCCATGGACCCACCTCCACCAAATTATTATCATACTTTCTATTCTTTTATATAGAAATGCTGTTGAAGGAATAAACCTGTAAATCACATCACAAATCCTAAAAGTCATACCGAGTTTTCTCTTTGGATTAATAACATGAAAAACCTTCAACACGTCTAGAGTTCATAGGGAAAAATTAAAAGAAAGAAACGAAAAAGCGTACTGTAAGCATGTTCAAAAGAAAGAAAAGAAAAGGCGAACTATAAGCATGTTTGGCTACTGCAGGAAAGAAGGAAAAACCCAAAAAAACAAAAACCTTGCCATTTATTTTATTTCAAGAACAGAGAATTGCAGGGGAGGAGGGGGAGGAAAAACAGGGGATGCTTCAGCTTGGAAATTGGGAGCAGTCAAAGTAAACGCCTGCTGGTGGGGACGATTATGTCTAGTCTTAACGTTCATTGCGGGACTGATGATATTGTGTTGCTCTATCCGTGGAATCATGTGTAATAGGAACAAAAACGCGTTTGGGTATGTCGTCCTTTCCGTAATCGTTTGTGGATTTCTTGGCATCAATTTAAGTTGCGCTGGCGAGATCAAGAAAAATCAAACTTCAATAAGTAGGACATGACGAGCTTAGAGAATTGGTTTATAATCTATTGTTAGTCATGAAAACAGATATGAAAAAAGAATTTGGTTTATTAGAATGAACGAGAAATTTACGCTTCAAAAAGTGTTAGATTTTATATTGGATCCATAGTCGTCACAACTGCTGAAGCTAGATATTGAATCGGAGATGGATTTGAGTTTCATGTAAATGGGCTAGTTTTTGGATTATAGATAGTCGACGGACAAAAGATTGCTGAAAATGTCACAAGTTCTCAATTAAAAGAAAGTACCTTTTGATCACTCGTTAAAATTTGATAACTAATTGAAAACTTATGGATTTATGATTTTTTTTTGTGGTTAATTTGTGCTTGGGCCTACTTAAGGGTTGCTAATATTTTAGTAATCTTGATTAGTGTGCGAATGATTCTTATAAGCAAACTCAATTTAATTATATCATAATTGTATTATGGGTTTGCACTGGGAACGTATTTGTTGGGGCTGACTTCCATGGCAGATGCTAGTAATATTCCATGTCCAAATTTTCTTTGCTTTTCCACCTTAAGTAATGTCATCTTGCGTAAAGTCACAACCATATGCAAGATTCCCTTTGAACGAATGTCTAGTGATGACCGAGACCGACTTTTTAGTGTTGTTGAGGATATTTTTCAGCGGGTACTTAGAAGAGGTCTAGTCAAATCTTGTCTATTATTTACATTTGAACTAGAGTTAAGTTGAGAATTTAAAACTTGGATACTTGATTTAAACTCAATCAAAGCTATTTTTTTTTATCAAGCTTGACTCGTGATTTATTTTTATAAACTTAAAGTGACTTAGTTTAATTCGACTTGATTATCATAAATGAGTTTCTATTGGAGCTTGATTCAAGCTTGAGCTCAAATTCGACTTTTGTAAAATCCAAACTAATAAGACATTGACTTGACTTAGTCTTGCACTTGAACTCATAATAATTTAAGCTAGCTTGTGTGGGTTGATTGGTTTGCACATAAAAAAAACAATTACAACCTAATGTCGAAGAAGCATGTGAGAAAATGCTAGTAAAGCACCTGATCATTTCAATATTGAGTGTTGCGTATCTCATTTAAGTTGAGTTTTTTCTTCAAATTGGGATAAATCTATTTTTAATCCTCTAATTCATCATATTTGTGCGATTGGATCCTCAATAGAGGAAGCCATTCCCACTTCAATGGACAGCTGGAGTCCACCGTGACGGCTTCTGAGAAGGTCAAACCAGTAATAAGTTCTTCACATTTTCCAACTATCACCAATCACCGCTACGGCGTTCGCGGCCACAAAATCCTCCAACCCTTCTCGTGTCTCACGCTTTTACACCTTTGTCTTCTACATATTACTCTCTTATTTTTTTCCTAGATAAAACTAGTTTCTTTTGACCGAGAATGGGAATAGAGTTGGAGGAGTTGATTCCCCAAAAAAAAAAAAAAAAAAAAAAAAAAAAAATTTAATGATCCAAATGCACAGACAACATAAGTTAGGGGACTAAAATCGAACTTAATCCTACTAGCAAGGGAACAACGGTTGACTGAGCTATTCAAAACATTATCAACTAATAAAAGAAGTCCTTAAATAATTGTTAATGTGAATAGGAAAATATATTTGCAAATTTCAAGAATTATGTAAACTCTATCTACTAAAAATAAATAAGTGTTAACTTTTCTTATAAATCTCGACCGCTAACATAACCTTTTTTTTAAAAAAATTATTTTTAACATTTCAGTCTTTTCCTTTCTACATAAATCTTTTACTCCTTTCTCAACTTTCCTTTAAAAAAATCTGCTTTTCTTTCCAACATTTGGATATTATTATTATTAAGGCTAGGTTTAGTTAACGGTGTGAAAATGACTAATTTAATCTTATATATATATATATATATATATATATATATATATATATATATTTTCAATGTAGTTCTAAAATTTTCAATTGGTCAAATATAATTATGAACTTTTGCTTTAAATCCCAAAATAGTCTTACTTGTCAATTTTTACCTGAAAATATTGATGTGGCACCATAGCCATCATTGGCCGTCCTGTGGGCTTGGCCAGCAATTTACATGGACAAATTTATTCAAGATGATTTTCAAGTAATGTTATTTGTTTTTTATATTTTAAAATATTAACGTAGGTTCAAACTTTTAAGGTTAAACTCATTGTACCTTTAAAATAGAGCCCCTTATTCGAAATATAACTCATACTTGAGGTGATTGAAGCCTACATTAGCCTTCATTACAATTTCGACCTGCAAATTTTATAATAGAATATTTTTTAGATAAGGGTCATTTACATCAGACCAATTACTCGATACGAAATATTATTTTATCTCAAAGACATAATTAGGATGCCACAACATTCAAACTACATTGGCAAAGCCACAAAGTTGAAAAAATTCTGGATTTTATCGAAATGCATATAATGAATATAAGACCAAATTAATAATTTTTCTTTGGGTAATTGCATCAGGATTCTTAAAACTTGAAGCGTAAGTGTACTCAATGTGCTCAACGCAGAACCATGCAAACTTCGCATCTTCAAACTCGCTACCTTGCGGAGCTGTCCCTGAGACTGCATTGAATTGAATGTCTGCGGGAGTAAAATTATCAGAATCCTGAGCCAGCCATCTCCCACCGACCTGTCTCAATGAAAGCTTCCCGTCTTCGTTCTTCTTCGCTTCCAGGATCCTCAACGTTTTCGACTTCCCACGGAGAACCTCTAGCCCCTTCTTTGAGTACTTTGGTGCCACCACAATCTCATAGAACATTCGAGTTTCGCCATCAGTTGGGCTTCTATATGCACAGTAGGACAATGCAAGGTTAGTGTTGGTGTTCAGCTCAATCAATTTTATCAAGTGAAACATTACAATACTGACTCAGCAATAGGAGACCCACACCTACACCAGCATTGTCGTTCAATTTCGAGGGATGCCCGTGCTGAATGAGGTTTTAAGTTTCAAACACTCGTGATCCTTTGTATTTTGCAGAGAATTATAATATATCATGCAATGTGAAAATAGGCATAACATTTGTAACCCAATTCGTAGCTCAAACTAGTTGACTCAAGAATGAGCTTCAACCCGGAACTCTATGGATTTAAAAAATGACAAGCCTCTTTCAGTTTACTATACTATATAAGGAAATTAGAATTTACTTTTTGTAACTTACATAATGAAATAAGTATATACCTCATCAATTTCTACGTTGAAAGGCTACTATACCACCAAATGCACTAACCTTTGACTGCTAATCTGCATGCTTCAAGAATATCACCACCGGAAGCCACCCCACAAGGATTTTTATGCTTTACAACGACACATGTAGGGTCGCTAAACTGGGATACGTAATTTAAGGCAGCATCCGCATCCAGATAGTTATATGACATTTCCTGCAGCATCAATACATAATTCACAACAAATGAGAGAGAGATCTGCTATTGTTACCATGATCTGTTGATGAAGTAAAAAACTATTCTTGCAATTGCTCAGAGACTTCTAAAGAGCATCTAATCTCATCTCAAAGACATGATTATGATACTAAAAAGGAAGCCAATTAGTCCCCTTTGTATCGCTAATCTCCTTCGCAAAACATTATTAGTGTTTCCTTATAACTAACATTCTGCACACCAACATATACAGATAGTTGATCTGGGAAAGAAAATAAACTAGATGCTCCTTAAGAATGATTTGTAATATTATGTCAACCTGCCAACAAAACCGGAAGTTGAAGCTACCAGGTCAGATGGCGTAATTTGGTATATAAATGCTCTATATTTGCCATCACACATAGGCTAGCATTTTACCACAAATTGAAGGATGGAAGATCATTATGTTGAAGAAGCAAATAAATTGCCTGAGAGATTCGAAATGAGTACCCCCTGTTCTAATCCCATATTGATTTCTTGAGCCCTTTGTCAATTTATCAAAAAGCTTTAGCTATTAGATGAAAATAGTGTCTATTATTTAGATTCAATTTTAGAAATTGCCTCCTCTATCTAATGAAGTTTTCAAAGCTAGATAATTACTAGATTCGCTGCAATTTCAACTTCCTCAAAAGATTGACATTGATGTAAAAATATGACATTCAAGGACTCACCTTTCCATGATGTTGGAATGCAGTTGCAATACCAGCTCCATTAACCTCAGCAAGACTCTTGTCCACATGCAGCCTTCTGCTGGGGATTTTCACCATAATGAAGAGAACTTTTAAGAGATAGAGGCACTGTTAAGCTAGAAGGGAATTTCTCTATCAAAAGGAAGAGTTGTCAACCTCCACATAAATCTGTTAAAAACTAACAAGGTAACAGAACCTACTGAAATTATTGATTTCCAAAGGAAACAAATTAAAGGATACATCAGAACCAAGTCTCTAAAAAAGCCCCTTGCATGTGTTTAGACCTACATGCATTTTTAATTGCCTTAGTGGCTATGACATCAATTGAGAACACGAACCAGATGAATACCTCCAGTTGTTTGTCTCCAGAGCCACTCTAACACTGCAGAATCATAGGAAGCAACCTGTTGAAAGGCCTTCCAAGAAAGTTTTCTACGGAACTATTGATCATCTCCATTACTCTTCAGGAACTCCAGCAGCACAGGGTAGTCATGTGAATCAACCACAACTAAGACATCCTGATGATTCTGTTAGAAGATCAATGCCAACATCAATTCAGATTAAGGGCATATAATGGCAATTGATGCAAAATTACAGAAAAATTTACCACATGCATATTGATACATAAAGGGACAAAGCCAGCAACATTTCTTTGAAAAAAGTGCAACATATCGAGACATACCTATTTTAGTTTATAATTTAACAAGCAAAATTGTTGTTTTAGCATAAAAGCATGAGAGAAATCATTACCCAAATAGTAAAAAGATAATCTGGAGTCGCAATCTCAATGGAAAAGTTAACATGCTTTCAGTCAATTACATGCCTCAGTTACAAGTGCCGTCATAGCAAAGTTTGCTGGATATCCGCAAGCCCAGTGTGACCGAAGACACCAATACAATCATATTCTCTCATTGCAATGAAGCAAAACTGAACCATAAGCAAGTCTATGCTCTAATAACAATGAACATGAACATGTAATAGTAAAAAACCTTTGCGGCAGCTCTGATCGTGGCAGGACCACCAATATCAACATTCTCAATTCCATCTTCAAATCAACCACAGAGGTAGCTTTGTCGTAGAAAGGATACAAATTAACCACCACTACATCAGAAGTACCTGCACAAGTTCCATCTTGCATTTAGTATAGCAAAATTATGTACGACCATAGTAACACCAAGAACATTATTTGTTTATCCTCAGAATTTCTAAGCTGAAAAATGGTCAGAATGTTACCACAGGACAACTCACCAATTCTGTGCTTACCAAGAGCCTCCATGCGATGCTGTTGATCTCTCCTAGCAAAAATTCCTTTATGAATATGAGGATGCAAGGTCTCTACGTGACCGTCCAGCTGTTAAATAGAGTAATGTAACATTCCCAAGTTAAAATCTAAATAATTTTGCCAAAAGAAGATTATTCTGTTTGGTGTGTGCCCAGTTGTAGAGAAGAGATGAAATTATCTTATGTCATGAATGTTAAAGAGGGAAATCCTTGGTCAAAGGTCTCAAACGACAGAGATATCACAACCACTCACAAAGAGAGGCACCATGACTTCTTGAAATGTACTAATTGAATATTGTGATCTTGAATTTAGTAGCGAAGTAATTCTTCTTAGTAAGGGGTGCTAGCAAGCACACTGCAAAAGTGCACTCACTTCAACTTTTAGTAAGACAAGAAGTATTTGCAGAAAAGAAGAAAAGATAGGTGCTAGGTTTCGATGGCTCAACAAGTTTGTAAGGATGAATGGATCTCAAAAGGGAGAAAATATAAGTTTGGGGCATCAGGTGCTCTATGCTGCCTAAGGACAAATGGCACTCACATTCACGACAGAATCTTGAAAATATGGTTTCAGTAGAGGAACTTTCGAAAATCTTTGATAAGCATTAATGACTAGAAATTGATTTTTTTTGTCATGAGCTGGAAAGTCTTGAGCTGTCTGAAGTGGTTAAGGTATCTGATTTATGCCTTCATTGTTAGGGTTAAGGTATCTGATTTATGCCTTCATTGTTAGGAATAGATGTAGCATGATAATGTTAGCAAAAGCTGTGAAGGTCCCAGAAAAACCACTTGAAGCCAAGAGGGATTTCAAATTGTATGGCATCAGTGCAGTGCCATCTCGACTGTCATCATCACTCGTTACAATCAGCCTCCTAAGACAAGGCAACTAAAGAACGAAAAGAATAAACAATGCAAGTAAGGGACAAAAGAAACAAACCATCTCCGGGAAGCAAGTAAGGGTGCGTTTGTTTGCGTTTCTGTTTAAAAATTGTTCCAGGAAATAGAAATAGAAAAAAAGTTTTTCTGTTCCTGGGAACAATTTCTGAACAAAAAAACGCGTTTGGTAATCGTATAAAATTTCTGTTTCGGAATAGAAAAAGAACAGAAACACGTTTGGTAATGTACAAAATTTCTGTTCCAATTTTTTTTTCAATTGCTTTTTTTTAATAAAATGTGAACTTGGTATTGAATTATCATTCTCATGAAATGCTCATCAATTTAATTTTGTTCATATTAAGTGAAAACAAACATTCTAAACTTGATCATATTTGCTTAGTCGGAAGAAATTTTTTTAGGTTTGTACCAAAATTTTCCCATTTGTTTTTTTTATTATAAATAAAGTGTAAACTTGACTTTGAATTCTCATTATCATAAAATGCTCATCAATTTAAACTTCTTGAAGATTTACCAGTATAATTATTCCAACTGATTTTGATTAAAAATCGATAAAACAGACTCCAAGCCATCTTATATAATAAAAAATCAATGTTTATGTTAACAATTTCTACAAGTTTTGCAAATTTTTCATAATTTTTTTCTTTTTCCTTTTTAATTGCACCCATGTCGACCACTAAACAATGGCTCAAGGCAAGGGGCATGACCCCTACGAGAGCTTTGTGACTTTCGCCTAATGACTAGTGACCAAGTCCCAAAAAAAAAATAAAAAATCATAAGAAATCGCTCCAATATCATATGTCACGTAAAATTACTAACGTTTACGTCATCAAATTCAAAGGAATTCATTAATAAATCATCAAAAAGTTGAGAATAAATTAACCAAATTGAACGATTTAAAAATAAATTAATTATAGTACAAGAAGTTTAGGACTTTCTCGGTCATTGTCCCAAAGTATCCCCGATAATTAAGTGAGGACATCCTTAAAACCTAAAGGATACGCAACAATTTTAAATAGAAACCGTTCCGGAGCACGCTACAAAATCCTACAATAGGGTCTAGGAAATAAATCCAAAAACAATTGGATGGGTTAGGGATTGATCTCATGTCATCTCATCTCATCGCATCAAAATCCTGCAATGTAGACTGCAGTCTACCGCACGGTAAAAGAAGCACCTTTTGCAAGACCATGTCAGAGGATGAGCTTGCAGATTACCGCGTGGTAAGTGAATATGGTCCTGCAGCACCTACGTTAGCTATCAATCTGCATCCCCAACTAGATAAAAATCAGTGAGAGTAACTACCGGCACCAGCCGAAAGGACGAGATAAACAAGCCAACTATCGAAAAAACTGCTTTACGGGGATTAAGATCTAAGTTACAGTTGCAAGTAACCCGAAAGCTATGTACCGGAGCACAACCCACAAGCTATGCCTGCATTCTAGCCATATGACTCCTACGTTCTACATCTATCCAACGCTATTTTACACATTCTATAAGAGAGATACACAATGCCTTCCACCAGGATCCAAGCCGCACAGCAAGCACTTTGATTTCATGGTACCGAATGCGCTTTTTACTCATATTCCACATCATGAAACCTACAGTTACCAGCTCACAGATGAAACGAATGCGTGCGTCCAAAGTCCATTCCAGGCCACGAGTTTGACCACCGATTAAGAGAAAAATCAGTTTTCCAGACTTGAAGAAGCACCTCCACAGTCAGATTAATCGCTCCTGTATATCCCAGAGCTGCAAACCCAGATTGAAAACCTCAGTCCAACTCAAGAAAGACAGTTCATGAGATGCACAGCTAGATGGCTCCTTGTTTGCCTGAATCCTCTCTACATGATGGCAACGGAAATTTTTTGATTTAGTATACACTCAATCTAGCTGGTCTGTTAGTTAATCAAGACCTAAATTACATCGAGAGCCATCTCATTCATTTTAACTAAGTAATCATTGGAAGCTCTCTGTGCAGGGAAGCTGGCCAAAGACCTTCCGTTCATTTCTCCACTGATTCTGGAGAGATAGTTGAGACCAACAAGCAGCTCGACAATAGCAGTTTCAGTTTTTGCTTGATTGGCAAAGAAGAGTGTCTGAACTAGATGTACATTTGTTCCCGAGACCTCATGCTGCTTCTCAATGTTTCGCTCAGACTGCCACTTAATCGTGTTATGAGCAAGAGGAGCCAGCCACTCCAACATCTGTGCGACAGATAAATTTCATTGAGCCGCAAGGGAAGCATCATAGATCGATGAAGCAAAACTTCTAGCATAAGACCTCAGCCTGGCCCTCAGCACAGTTCTTAAGGAATTAGATAACATATTGTACAAGTCATCTCTTGCGTCAAGGCTGATCAAGTGTGGAGCAGAAGCAAGCTTCTCAATGAGTATTATACTGGTAAATCATCAAGAAGTTTAGAATAATTATAGCTCGTCTGCTCGCTCGAGCGTGAGCAGCAGAGAGCGAGCAGATGCTCGCTGCTCTGCTCGCTCGAGCCTGAGCAACAGCGAGCGAGCTGCTCATCTGGGCGAGCATAAGCCTGCTGGTACAGATCTCGAGCGAGCAGACGAGCTGCTGCCGCAGATCTAAGCGACCAACACTCGCCCAGATCTGCAAGACTCGCTCGAGCAAGCGGCTTGCAGATCTGGGCAAGCGCTGGCTCGAGCGAGCCCTCACACTCGAGCTCCGACCAGCCATCGCCCAGATCTGCGAGGGGTGGCTCTCGCCGAAGTGAAGACAATTGGTGAAGGAGGAGCAGTGACCACGTTTACCTGGTGAAGGAGCAGCGGCTGTCGAGACAGAGGCCGCTGTCGGCGCCGGAGAAGACGATGGACTTCTCTGCTCGCAGGAGGAGACGCTCGTCGCAGGGGGAGAGAGGCGGTGTTCGAAGGGAGCAAGAAATAGAAAAGGAACACAATTTTGTTCCTTTTTTTTTTCCTCAGATGTGTTTCAGAAATAAGAAACACAAATTTTGTATTTTTTATTTCTGTTTCCTTTTTGTTTCTGAAAATAAAAAGAACAAAAAAATAATAAACACACCCAAACGCGTTTCTGTTCCTTTTTTATTCCCAGAAATAAAAAAAAAAAAAAGTATTTAAAAATAATAATAAAAAAAGAAACACAAACAAACAGAGCCTAAGCTGTTCCACTTTGGTGACGGACAAACCAGCATTTTCAGAGTAGATGCGGCTCCTCCAGTTGAGACAACAGTATACCTAAATGTTTTAATCGGTTAAGACAACATGAACACTTGAATATGCTGACCCGACAAGTACTCATACCATGAGCACCCCTGTATAATAATACTATCCACAAGCAGTGAAACGTGCCTACAATCCAATCCAACAAAAACAGTGTGGCTTTTGCACTTAAGCAAACGAACACGCACAATCCAATGCCTGCTTGCCCCCCGAACATTGAAGAAAGGAAAAAAAAAAAATCAGATTTTTTTGCATTTACAAAAGGGCACACGCCCAGAAAAAAATGAACGACGACGCTGAAGCAGCCCTCTTCATAATCTGGAATGATAAGATCAACGAAGAAGTTAAAGACACGAGAGAAAAGAGGGGTACGAGGAGAAGAAGGGCGCAGCTCCTTGTCGGGCGCGGACAGAATCTCAGCCTCGGCAGCCATGGCTTTGATCGGAGGAGCAGCGCGCGACGACGAACACGATTGAAGTCGAACACACGCCACAGGTACCTGCGACCCCCAATGACGCAAGACGGAGAGAAAGCAGATAGAGTCGAGAGCTGAGACTGAAAGCCACACAAAAAAAACAAGGACCAAACGAAAAGAAAACAAACAATTTATGAGATGAACGAATTGCGCCGGAATTTCTACCGGCAGAGAGGTGGAAGGGCAAGTTCTTGTCCGGTGAATGTGGAAAAGTGAAGCAAAGAGCTCCGGAAAGAAGCGGCGGTGGCGGCGGCGGCGGCGGAGGCGGCGGGAGAACCCAACAAAACCCCCTACCTTCTTCGCGCGGCGCAGGAAGACGGCTGTGGACGTGGCAAAGGCACAAAGGAAAAATGCTAAATGCCTTCGAAGTTGCATTTTTCTATCCTGCGAATAAATTTTGCTGATTAATGTTGGAGATATAGTTGCCACGCTTGGATTAATCGATTATTTCCTTATACATTTTCTGATTGTGAAGAGAAGAAGAACAAAATACTCTTGCTCATGTTTGATGATTGAACCTCACCGGAAATTTTCATGAACGTAAGAATTTGAATAGCACTTTATCCCAGGATCGATAATAAGCAAACCTCCATGATCTCACAAACATTAATGGACCACAAAACACCCAAAAGCCAATAACGAACCCAAGCGGTATGCCCATGTAAAACCACTTTTTCTCACTGTCATCATCGTCGCCATTGTCACCAACTTCTTCCGTCCCATTCGTGGTAATTGAGCAATTTTTGTTGAGCAAAAGTCCACACAATCCGAGGTTTCCTTCAAAAGAACTCTTGGCAAATGTGAGAAACTGTCCGCTTGTTGGGATGTTTCCTACAAGCTGATTGTTTGAGAGGTTTAGTAAGGAAAGGAAATCAAGATTTGCAAGCTGAGGTGGTATGGTTCCATCAAGGTAATTCATCGATAGATCCAGCGACTCAAGCTGATGCAAATTCCCCAATATAGGAGGAATTGAACCCGAGATGGCATTGTGTGATAGGTTGAGGACATAAAGTGCTTTGAGATCTCCAATTGTATTGGGTATTGGACCCTCCAATCTATTGCTCGAGAAGTCGATCAATGTGAAAATAGTCCAGATCTTAACGAGTTCTAGCTATAGATCTTTCAAAGTTGCACTCATTGTATCCTCATAATAAAGCTTATCACTTACGTAATCAGAAAACTGATACTATAGGTGATTGAAGTCCTTATTGACCTTCATAGCCTCCAAAGATGCAAGAAGACTCACAGGCAATGTGCCACCAAAGTTGTTTGAAGACAAGTCAATGATTTGACGCATTTGCCAGGTGTTGTGACTATGCGGACATCCAATTTCCCCATGCAATTTATTGGATCGTAAAACAAGGACACGGAGATGTGACATAGCTGTGAAATGGCATGGAAATGTCCCGTCTATTTGATTGTCCCCGATGTTCACAAACTCCAATTCCATGCAACTTGCCAACGACAATGGAATCTACCCCTGCAATAAATTCTCACTGATATCTAATGTCTTTAGACTACATGTTCCCGGGATGTTTTGTGGAATGTCGCCATTCAACTAGTTATTCCTTAGATTCAATACCTCAAGGGACTTCATTAAACAATCAGGAATAGTTCCATTCAGATGGTTATGCGATAAGTCGAGAACTCTAAGACCATTACCATTGCAAATAGATGGCGGGATGAAACCATGGAAATTATTCTTCAAGAGGGTAAAGAACTTCAAGTTTGGTAGGTTGTCACTGATGTCATCCAAAATATCAGAGGTGAAGTTGTTATTCGACAAATCCAAGTAGTTGGTACATGACAACCACAAGGGTGGGAATTTCCCTCGAAGCATGTTTGAATGGAGGTCGACAACATACACACAAGGATTAGAATTGCCTAGGGGTGTTTCCATATCTTCAAAAAAAATTAGAGGAAAGATTGAGATGCATAAATATCCATATCCATCTTGGTATAGTTCCTTGAATATAGTTGTTGGAGAGGTCAAGGGAGGACAATTCGGATTGATTAGCCAAAAACTGAGGCAATGTCGTCAACTGGCAGGAAGCCAAATTTAAGGATGTAAGGTTAGGGAATGAAAAGGCCTGGGAAGCAGTATTTGTGGCATCAATGGAGAAACGATTGTAGGAAAGATCCAAATTCGAAAGATTTCTTAGTTGCTGTACCCAATTAATATGGAATGAGCCACTAAAATTATTGGAAGAAAGCGAGAGGTAGCTGAGCCCTCGGCGTTCCCAAATAGACATCGGTAGTTCTCCTCCTATATTGTTGTTGCTCAAATCAAGGTTTTGCAGCATGTGCGATGGAGCATAAAAAAATCCCTCCAATTGACTAGAAAAGCAGTTGTCAGAAAGTAAAAGCTCTTGAATCGATGGATGTGTGAACAAAGATGAAGGAATATTTCCTTCAAGTAAATTGAATCCCAGGTCAAGAATAAGAAGACTTGAGAGGGATTCCCATTGTGTTGAATCAATTGGACCAATTAGACTATTGTGGGACAGAGTGACTTGTGTTAGATTCTTGGACTTGCTAAGAGATGGAATTGAACCGGTAAAATTGTTGAATGAGAAGTCCAAATAAGATAGTTGTGAAAGATTCTTGGACTTGCTAAGAGATGGAATTGAACCGGTAAAATTGTTGAATGAGAAGTCCAAATAAGATAGTTGTGAGAAATTAGTGAAAGAGCTTGGGATATTTCCATGAAAGCTGCAATTCACTAGTTCTATTCTCGATAGATTCCTAAGATTACCAATTGAGTCTGGGAGCCTCCCGGATATATGTGTGTGACTAAGAACCAGTGTTTTAAGAGAACCATTCTCCGGAAATTCTGGCAAAGAACCCTGAAGGAGTTCGTTGAATGATAATTCAACAACCTGAAGTGTTTGTACCTGGAAGATTTCATGAGGAAATTCTCCTTGCAGGCCGCAATCAACTAGGCTTAGAGTTTTCAAGCTAGAGAAATTAGCAAAGAATTGAGGAACCGTGGAGGACAAGTTGTTGCCACTGAGTTGGATGACCGACAGATTTGCAAGACTCATAAGAGAAGGGTTGATAGGACCAGACAGAGAACAAAAAGACATGCTCAACACCTCAAGTTTCGGCACTGAAGAAGACAAGGCGTCGCACCACTCACTTCCCTTAGTAAATACAATGACCCCATCAAGGTACAGCTCTCTCAACTCCCGCATATCCCCAATTGGCGAGCTCAAATTGCGCTTCTCAAGGTTCAGCACAGGCTCGTCATCGTAGTAAACACGACTAAGATCAAGAGTACGTAGCTTTGTGAGGCGCGATAGCTCCGCAGGAATATGCGTAAAGAATCCAGCACTGGACAAGTTGAGATGTGCCAAGCGGCTGAGATTCGCGAGGCCCAATGGAATCACCGTGTAGTTGAAGTCATTGAATGCCAAGTTCAGGCTCTGAAGGAACTCGAGCCTAAAAAGGCTCGATGAATCGTCGATTCCACCAGAGATCGACTCTTTACTCAAATCGAGACCCACCACGAGGCCATCCTCACACGTCACGCCACTCCAAAAATCAGTGCTTCGGTCCCAACGTACTAGCTTGGAGGACCTGAAGGTGACAAATATACCCTTTGTAAAATTGGATTAATACCACAAAAAATCACAAAAATTGTATAATTGTGACAAACAGAGAGCAAAATCGCAAATTGATTGTGAATTTGGTCATTGATGATGCTCACAATTGCAAGAAGGTTCAACACATCTATGGTTCGCAGGCATTGTAAATTGGAATATTGATGGTATCGTAGAAAAATCTACTTTGTGTTGTCTTCATTTGGAATTGAAAATGACAAAAAAAAAATAAAAAACTAAGACCAAAACCAACAGTAATTTGATTTTGACGAAGTAGCGGAAATAATGACCATGATGGAGAAAGATGCATAACTTAAGTAAAGCAATGGAAAAAAGAGGGTCCACTTTTGATAGACTTCATCGACACATGCTAGAGAAAATAGTGAACTATATGTGCGTGGAATTGATCCATCGTGCACACTAGGAAAGTACCATGGGCCCACCTCCACTGGATTATTATCATACTTTCTATTCTTTTATATAGAAATGCATGTTGAAGAAGCAAACGTGTAAATCACATGGCAAGTGCTAAAAGTCATACCGAGTTTTCTCTTTGGATTAATAACATGAAAAACCCTAAAATGATATTAATCCTATAATAATTTTACTCCAAATTTATTTTTTGACCACGAAAAGCCCTTAATTAGCACACATGTCACAAATTTATCTTAAACTAACATTTTAACCACACAAAAAAACCTAAAATCTATATTTTTATAACAAATTTATCCTTTGTTAAATAGAATTGATACCACAAAAAATCATAAAATTGGTATATATTTGACAAACAAAAGGTAAAACCCCAAATTAGTTCATCCATCGACTGACACGCGTAATCCAAAATATCAATTTGATGGCAAAACTTAATTGAAACTAACAAAATGTAAATTTCTGACAAACGTACCATTTTGGGATTTTTGGTAGTAAAAAAAATCAATTCATGATAAATTTATCATAGGTGTACTAGTTTGGGTTTTTTTTTTTTTTTGGTGATATCAACTCTTTCTCAGATGGTATTGCAAATTGATATATTTAAAGGGTTGCTTCCTTCTTTAATTTTTTGTTTCGTTATGGGTTTTTATTTTGGATTAAGCAATCAAGCATCCAGTTAGCTTCAATTATGACTCGAAACCCTAACCATAAGGAAATGAGCAAACTCCCTTACCATCTAAGACACCACCTTATGTTTAGATCTCAAATGGAATTAAATTGCCAAAATCTTACATCAATTAAAAGAATAAAAAGCAACACTCAAATGAGCACCGCATTAGCCATGCTCTATCTTCTTCAAACAAAATAAAAAATAATAAAAAAATGAAGGCCGCATTCTCTATTTACTTACACATTTTTCAAGGGCTTGTCCTACATGAAAATAGCCAGATAATTGCTAGACCCATCAAAATGGGACATAAACCCATTTCTTAACCCATATAATATGGACTAAGTTGTTATTTGGGTTAGTTATATTGAGTAAATGAGTTTAAATATAATACGGGTACAAAATGGGTTCACAGTTTACATAAATCTAACTCACCTTTGTGACTCTCTTTTCACCCTCTATAAGAAAATAATGAAATCCTTGAATTATTCTGAGTTCAAAGAAGTCTCAGTGGGCCCACAAAATGGGCTCACTTTACCCTCATTAAAAATATCAAGACGACTTCTTTATTTCCATTATTTTCAGTTCTATTAATATTGTAAACTTCATTTGTTGATTATTAGAGTATATCTATCCTTTATTGCATTTGACATTGTTATTTTTACGTAATATTTTTAATATTAGTTTTTCTCGTTACAATCCATTATCAGCATAAATCATCTTCTTCAATATCTAATATGCTTGACAAAGTGAATTATATTGCGTTAGGTAAATGGATGGATAGGGATTTTCATATGTTGACAGTAAATTATATGTGCTTGGAATTGCTAATTTACATTTTTTTTGTCCTTTTCAATTCCAGATGAAGAAAAACACAAAGTAGAGTTTTCTACGGTGCCATAGTTGCAAGAACTTTCAACACGTCTATGGTATGCAGATGTTGCAGATTGGAAGACTAATGGCACCGTAGAAAACTCTACTTTGTGTTTTTCTTCATCTGGAATTGAAAAGGACAAAAAAAAAAACCATGAATTAGAAAGAAAAAGAAACTAAGACCAAAACTTACAGTAGTTTGATTTTGATGAAGTAGCCGAATGAATGACTACAATGGAGGAAGATGCACAACTTAAGTGAAGCTAGGGAAAAAAGAGGGTCCACTTTTAGTAGATTTCATCAACACAAGCTAATGAAAAAAGTGAATTATATACGCGTGGAATTGCTCCATCGTGCATGCTGGGAAAGTATCATGGCCCCACCTCCACCGGGCCATCACCATACTTTCTATTCTTTTATATAGGAATGCGTGTTGAAGGAGCAAACAACGTAAATCACATGGCAAATGCTAATAGTCATCTCGGATTTTCTGTTTGGATTAATATCACAAAAAACTCTAAAGTGATACACGTATGATAAATTTACTCCAAACGTATTTTTTACCGAGAAAAGCCCTTAACTAGTACATATGTTACAATTTATCTCAAATGATTTTTTTGACCACAAAAAAACTCCAAGTTGGTTAATTTATAAGAAGTTTACTCTCCATTAAATTGGATTAATACAATAAAAACCATAAAATTGGTATTTTTGTGACAAATGAAGGGTAAAACCCCAAACTGGTACACTAGTTAACTGACAAGTGTTATCCAACTCAGCAATTTGATACCAAAATTTAATAAAAACTAACAAAAAATAATTTTTTTACGGATATACCAGATTAAAGTTTTTGGTGGTCAAAAAAATTAATTTGGAATAAAATTATCATGGATTTACTAGTTTTGTGTTTTTTGTGAGATCAACTCTTTCTCATATGGTATTGCAAATTGATATATTTAAAGGTTTGCTTCCTTCTTTAATTTTTCGTTTCGTTATGGGTTTTTTTTTTTTTTTGGATTAAGCAATCAAGCGCCAAGTTAGCTTCAATTATGACTTGAAACCATAACCATAAGGAAAGGAACAAACTCCCTTACCATCTAAGACGACACCTTATATTTAGATCTCAAATGGAATTAAATTGTCAAAATTTTACATTAATTAAAAGAATAAAAGCAACACTCAAATGAGCACCACATTAGCTATGCTCTTTCGTCTCCAAAAAAAAAAAAAAGTGAATACCACATTCTCTAATTTCTTGCACACTTCTCAAGGGCTTGTCCTACATGAAATGGGTCGGATAATTGCTAGACCTATCAGAATGGGACATATACCCAATTCTCAACCCATATTTGATGGACTAAGTTTTCATATGGGTTTGTTATACTGAGTCAATGAGTTTAAATATAATATTGATGTTAAATGGATTCACAGTTTGTCATATGGGTTTGTTATATTGAGTCAATGAGTTTAAAACAAATGTTATAATGTATTCAATTTTGTTTTTCTATGTCAAATTTACATGTAGGGATCCATTAAAAATATATAATGGATAATATTAGCATTTGATCAAAATACCAAAATACCAAAATACATATATTATATTCTTTTTCTTTTATAAAATAAGTAGATTCAAGAAAAGAAACCCAAAGATTTATTTATATCTGAATTTGATTGTAATCATTTTATAGTACTATCAAAAAGAGAAAAAAGTATAAACTATAGAATTGGAAAATACAATGTGTTAATTATGAAATATGAAATAGAAAAATACAATAATTTGTTAAAAAAATAGAATGAAAAACAAAATAAGCAAAAAGTAAGGATTAATTTCTCTTTTATTAAACCAAAAGGAAAAATAAGAAGAAAAAGGAGAAAAACAAGTAAAACGATTGAAAAATGGGCATTGTTTTTAGTAGTTTTAAAGGAAAATAAAAGGAGGGAAAAATTCAAAAAGATTTTAAAATTAAAAGAAAGATAAGAAAAAGCAAGTTGTGTGCACGTGGAATTGATCCATTGTGCATGCTGGGAAAGTATGATGGGCCAACCCTCATCGTGCGAAACGGACAATTTCAAGAACAGAGAATTGCAAGGGAGGAGGGGGAGGAAAAACAGGGGATGATGCTTCAGCTTGGAAAGTGGGAGCGGTCAAAGTAAACGCCTGCTACTGGGGACGATTCTGTCCAGTGTTCACGTTCGTTGCGGGATTGATGATGTTGTGTTGCTTTCTCTGCGGAATCATGTGTAGGGAATAGGAGCGGAAACGCATTTGGGTCCGTTGTCTTTTCTATATTTGTTTGCGGATATCTCGGCATCGATTTAAGTTGCCCTGGCTAGACCAAGAAAAATCAAACTTCAATAAATAGGATATAACCAGCTTAGGGAATTGATTTATAAGCTAAGCTTAGTGATGAAAACATATATAAAAACAGAATTTGGTTTATTAGAACAATTGAGAAATTTGCGCTTCTAAAAGCGTTAGATTTTATATTGAATCCACACTTGTCGTGGCCATTGAAGCTAATATTGAACCAGAGATGGATTTGATTTTTATGTGAATGGGCCAGTTTTTGGATCAGAGATAGTTGACGGACAAAAGGTTGCTGAAAATGTCACAAGTTCTCTATTAAAAGAAAGTATCTTTTGATCAGTCGTTAAAATTTGATAACCAATTGAAAACCAATTTTTTTTTTTTTTTAGATTGATGGTTTTTTTTTGGGGTTAATTTGGGCTTGGGCCTACTTAAGGACTCCCATTATTTTAATAATCTTGACTAGTGTGCGAATGATTCTTATAAGCAATCTCAATTTAATTATATCGTAATAATATTATGGGTCTGCATTGGGAGCGGATTTGCTGGGGCTGACTTCCATAGTAGATGCTAGGTAATGTTCCACGTCCAAATTTTCTTTGCTTTTCCACCTTAAGTAATGTCATCTTGCACAAAATCACGACCATGTGCAGGATTCTCTTTGAACGGATGTCTAGCGGTGACCAAGACCGACTTTTAAGCGGTGTTGAGGATATTTTTCAGCGGGTACTTAGAAAGAAGAGGTGTAGTCAAATCCTGTCTATTATTTACATTTGACCTAGACATAACTCGAGAATTTAAAACTTGGATACTTGATTTAAACTCAATCGAAGCTCTCTTTTTTATTTTTATTTTTTGAATCGAGCTTGACTCGTGATTTATTTTTATATAAACTTGAAACGACTTAGTTTGATTCAACTCAATTATCATAGATGAGTTTCTATTGGAGCTTGATTCAAACTTGAGCTCAAATTCAACTTTCGTAAAATCCGAACTAATGAGACGTGGACTTGACTTAGTCTCGCTATAATTTGTACTAATTTAAGCTAGCTTGTGTGGCTTGATTGACTTGTACATAAAAAGCAATTACAAGCTGATGTAGAAGAATTATTTGAGAAAATGCTAGTAAAGCACCTGATCATTTCAATATTGAGTGTCGCGTATCTCGTTCAAGTTGAGTTTTTTCTTCAAATTGGGATAAATCTATTTTTAATCCTCTAATTCATCATATTTGTGCGATTGGATCCTCAATAGAGGAAGCCATTCCCACTGCGATGGACAGCTAGAGTCCATCGTGACCGCTTCTTAGAAGGTCTAACCTGTAATAAGTTCTTCACATTTTCCAATTATCACCAATCACCGCCACGGCGTTCGCGGCCACCAAATCCTCCAACCCTTGTCATGTCTCTCTCTTTTCCACCTTTCTCTTCTACATATTACTCTCTTATTTTATTTTATTTTCTAGAATAAAACTAGTTTCTTTTGACCGAGAATGGGTGTAGAGTTGGAGGAGTCGATTCCCCAAAAAAACTAAAATTGAAGGATCCAAATGCACAGACAGTATAAGTCGGGGGTCTAAAATCGAACTTAATCCTACTAGCAAGGGAACACCGGTTAACTGAGTTATTCAAAACATTATCAACTAATAAAAGAAGTCCATGAATCGGCACTTTGGTCCCACTGTACTAGCTTGGAAGACTCGGAGGCATTAAAGCCGAGGGTGTTTCTCAGCTCGAGCAAGAGTGATCTCTGGTCGACACCGAGACACTGGGCTGACGCTGAAGCTGGAGATTGTGGATATGGCAAAAAGAAGCCATGAGACAATCGAACCGTTCATCGGAGGAAGAGGTTGAGGAACGGAGCGGGAAGAGGAGTCGTCAAAGGAAAGCGCAAAGCCTTGTGTTGATGTTCGGATGTCATTCCTTAGTCACGAAGTTTGGCTTTTATTTCACTTTTGACGATACTCGCACAAAAATTCTTTATTGAAAATGTTTTTTCAATCGAAACGAAAGGCCATAGTTTTATTTTCAAGGAGAAAAGAGGGAAAAAAATCCGCTTGAAATGTTGAGATTAGAACATGACATCCCTCGAAAATATCTTTGGTTCATCTTTTTTTTTTTTTTTAAGATCATAAAACAATTGATATTATGTGATCGGTTTCGTTTTTGTACTCACATTAACATGTAGAGATCCATTAAAAGTAAATAATGGATAGATATAATAGCATTTGACCATAACACTAAAACACATATATTAAATTCTCTTTCTTTTATTCAATAAGTAGATTCAAGAAAAGAAATCAAATGATTTACTTATATTTGAATTTGATTGTAAATATTTTATAGTACTATCAAAAAGAGAAAAAAAAAAGTATAAACTATAAAATCACAAAATATTATGAATTAATTACGAAATATGAAACAGGAAAATACAATAATATGTTCAAAAAGTAAAATGAAAACCCAAATAAGCAAAAACTAAGAATAAATTTCTCTTTTATTAAACCGAAAGGAAAAATAAGAAGAACGAGGAAAACGATGAAAAAATGGGCGTTATCTTTAGTGGTTTAAAGGAAAATAAAAAGGGGGAAAATTCAAAAAGATTTAAAATTAAAAGAAAGAAAGGAAAAGGCGAACTGTATGTGCGTGGAATTGATCCACAATGCACGCTGAGAAAGTACCATGGGCGCATCTCCATCGTGCAAAATGGGCAAAGGGAAGAGGGGAAGGGGATGATTTTGTCTAGTGTTAGCGTCCATTGCGGGACTGATGTATAGGGAATGGGAGCAAACCCGCGTCAAAGTCTGCTTTTCTTTATTCGTTTGCAGATATCTTGGCATCAATTTAGGTGGCGCTGGCCAGATCAAGAAAAATCAAACTTCAATAGATAGGATATGACCAGCTTAAGGAATTGGTTTATAAGCTATGGTTAGTGATGAAAATAGAGATTGTCGAATAGTGCCCAAATCCAAAGGATGGTCCGGTATTAGAACGATTGAGATATTTGCGCTTCAAAAAAAGGTAAATTTTATATTTGATCCATACTCATTACAATCACTAAAGTCAATATTGAATCAGAGATGGATTCAATTTTATTAAACTGAAAAGAAAAATAAGAAGAAAAATGAAACAGGCTAAAAGAAAAACGATGAAACAACAGGCGTTATGTGGTTTAAAGGAAAATAAAAAGAGTGAAAAATCCAAAAAAAATTAAAATTAAAAGAAAGAAAATGAAAAGCGTACTGTAAGCATGTTTAAAAGAAAGAAAAGAAAAAGCGAACTGTAAGCATATTCGGCTACTGCAGGAAAGAAGGAAAAACCCAAAAAAATTTATTTCAAGAACAGAGAATTGCAAGGAAGTAGGGGGAGGAAAAACAGGGGATGCTTCAGCTTGGAAATTGGGAGCAGTCAAAGTAAACGCCTGCTGGTGGGGACGATTCTGTCTAGTCTTGACGTTCATTGCGGGACTGATGATACTGTGTTGCTTTATCCGTGGAATCATGTGTTGGGAATAGGAGCGGAAACGCGTTTGGGTATGTCGTCCTTTCCGTAATCGTTTGCGGATTTCTTGGCGTCAATTTAAGTTGCGCTGGCCAGATCAAGAAAAATCAAACTTCAATAAATAAGACATGACGAGCTTAGGGAATCGGTTTATAATCTACGGTTAGTCATGAAAACGGATATGAAAACATAATTTGGTTTATTAGAATGATCGAGAAATTTGTGCTTCAAAAAGTGTTAGATTTTATATAGGATCCATACTCTTCACGACCGCTGAAGCTAGATATTTAATTGGAGATGGATTCGAGTTTCATGTGGATGGGCCAGTTTTTAGATCAAAGATAGTCGACGGACAAAAGATTGCTGAAAATGTCACAAGTTCTCAATTAAAAGAAAGTACCTTTCAATCACTCATTAAAATTTGATAACTAATTGAAAATGATTTTTTTTTTTTTTATGGATTGATGGTTTTTTTTTTTGGTTAATTTGGGCTTGGGCCTACTGAAGGGTTCCCAATATTTTAGTAATCTTGACTAGTGTGCAAATGATTCTTATAAGCAATCTCAATTTAATTATATCGTAATTGTATCATGGGTCTGCATTGGGAACGTATTTGCTGGGTCTGACTTCCATGGTAGATGCTAGGTAATGTTCCATGTCCAAATTTTCTTTGCTTTTCCACCGTAAGTAATGTCATCTTGCACAAAATCACGATCATATGCAAGATTCTCTTTGAACGGATGTCTAGTGATGACTGAGACCGACTTTTAAGCAGTGTTGAGGATATTTTTCAGCGGGTACTTAGAAGAGGTCTAGTCAAATCTTGTCTATTATTTACATTTGACCTAGACTTAACTTGAGAATTTAAAACCTAGATACTTGATTTAAACTCAATCAAAGCTAATTTTTTTTTTTTTTTTTTTTCAGATCAAGCTTGACTTGTGATTTATTTTTATAAACTTGATTCAACTTGATTATCATAGATGAGTTTCTATTGAAGCTTGATTTAAACTTGAGCTCAAATTCAACTTTCGTAAAATCCGAACTAATGAGATGTGGACTTGACTTAGTCTTGCACTCAAACTCGTACTAATTTAAGCTAGCTTGTGTGGCTTGATTGATTTGCACATGAAAAAGCAATTACAACCTGATGTAGAAGAATTATGTGAGAAAATGCTAGTAAAGCACCCGATCATTTCAATATCGAGTGTCGTGTATCTCGTTCGAGTGTCGCGTATCTCGTTCGAGTTGAGTTTTTTCTTCAAATTGGGATAAATCTATTTTTGATCCTCTAATTCATCATATTTGTGCGATTGGATCCTCAATAGAGGAAGCCATTCCCACTTCGATGGACAGCTGGAGTCCGCCGTGACCGCTTCTATGAAGGGCAAACCTGTTATAAGTTCTTCACATTTTCCAACTATCACCAATCACCGCCACGGCGTTCGTGGCCACCAAATCCTCCAACCCTTCTCGTGTCTCTCGCTTTTCCACCTTTGTTTTCTACATATTACTCTCTTATTTTTCCTAGAACAAAACTAGTTTCTTTTAATATTAACATTACTGAATTTACCATTTTTCAATAATAATAATAATAATAATAATAATAATAATAATAATAATAATAAATCATCCTAGCATGCCACACCTACATACTAAAAGTTATTTAAGGACTAGACCGAGAATGGGGCAGAGTTGGAGGAGTTGAATTCCCCAAAAAAACTAAAATTGAAGGATCCAAATGCACAAACAATATAAGTTAGGAGACTAAGGCTCCGTTTATTTCATGAAAAAATGTGACATTTTTGGAAAATATTTTCTAAAGTCATTTTCTAGGAAAATGTAATTATTTTCCGGTATTTGGATGAAACCTGAAAATGAAGTAGAAATATTTTTCGTTGTTTGGCAAGGAAAATATTTTCCTTCATATACTCTTCTCATTTATTTTATTTTTTAAATGGACTTTTCAATTTTTAAATTTATTTTAAATTATTTTAATTTTTTAAAATCTATTTTAATTTTAATTTTAATTTTAATTTTTCTTTGTTTTCCATCTTCTTCTTTCTTGGATAGTCACCGGCCACGGCAATGGCCCGCAACCGGCCACTAGCAAGCCTCAAGCTCGTCGACGAGCATGAGGCTTGCCGTTTACTAGATTGGCAAGCGCAAGCATTGAGCTTGAGGCTTGCCGATCGAGACGCACGAGCATGAGATTGACAAGCTTGAGGTTTGCTTGGTGACGGTCAACGCCTAGCCAAGAAAGAAGAAGATGGGAAACAAAGACAAGAAAAAGAAAAAAAGAAAAAAAGAAAAAATAAGAAATAGAAAAGAAAAAATAAATTAAAAATAATTCGAATTAAAAAAAAAAAAATAATTCCAAAATAATTCCAAAAAAAAAAAAAAAAAAAAGGAGAGGAGAAAGTAAGGATTTGTATAAGTGTGAGATAAGAGAGATTAAGTGAGGAAAATGTTTTCCACTTTTCAGAAGTGGAAAATATTTTCTCCTAATTTAGAAGACTTTTTTCCTTTTATGAAATACATTTTCCCCAATGAATTCATTTTCCGTGAAATGACCACCGAAAAATTTGAAAAACGTTTTCCCGAAAATTATTTTCCGCAAAACGAACGGAGCATAAAATCGAACTTAATCCCACTAGAACATTATCAACTAATAGAAGAAGTCCTTAAATAATTGTTAATGTGAATATAAAAATATATTTATAAAGTTCAAGAATTATGTAAACTCTATCTACTAAAAATAGATAAGTGCCAACTTTTCTTATAAATCTCGACCACTAACATAACTAATTTATTATTATTATTATTTTGAACATTTTAATCTTTTCCTTTCTACATAAATTCTTTACTCCTTTCCCAACTTTCCTATAAAAATATCTGTTTTTCTTTCCAACTTTTGGATATTATTATTTTTAAGGCTAGGTTTAGTTAAGGGTGTGAAAATGACTAATCTAATCCTAAATATATCATATAGATTCCAATGTAGTTCTGAAATTTTCAATTGGTCAAATGCAATCCTGAACTTTTGCATTAAATTCCTATATAGTCTTGCTCGTCAATTTTTTCCTGAAAATAGTGATGTTATGTGGCACTCCAGCCATCATTGGCCATCCATTGGGCTCTGCTGGTCATTTACATGGACAAATTTATTCAAAATAATTTTCGAGTAATGTTATTTGTTATTTGTTTTTTTTTTAATACTGACGTAGCTCCACACTTTTGAAGGTTAAATTCACTGTATCTTTGAAATAGAGCCCCATATTCGAAATATAACTCATACTACAGGTGAATGAAGCCTACATCAGCCTTCATCACAATTTCGACCTTCAAATTCTATAATAGAATATTTTTTAGATAAGAGCCATTTACATCATACCAATTACTTGATACGAGATACTGTTTTGTCTCAAAGACATAATTAGGATGCCACGACATCAAAACTACATTGGCAAAGCCACGAAGTTGAAATAATTCTGGATTATATCGAAAATGCATATAATGGATAAAAGACCGAATTAATAATTTTTCTTTGGGTAATTGCACCAGGAAGCTTAAAACTTGAAGCGTAAGTGTACTACCAGCTCAATGTCCCTGAGACCGCATTGAATCGAATGTCTGCGGGAGTAAAATTATCAAAATCCTGAGCCAGCCATCTCCCACTGACCTGTCTCAATGAAAGCTTCCCGTTTTCGTTCTTCTGCGCTTCCAGGATCCTCGACGTTTTCTACTTCCCACGGAGAACCTCTAGCCCCTTCTTTGAGTCCTTGGGTACCACACAATCCCATAGAACATCCGAGTTTCACCATCCGTTGCAAGGTTAGTGTCGATGTTCAGCTCAATCAATTGTATCAAGTGAAACATTACAATACTGACTCAGCAATAGGAGACCCGCACCTGCACCACTACCGTTGTTTCAATTTCGAGGGATGCCCATGCTGAATGAGGTTTTTTGAATTTCAAAAACTCGTGCTCCTTTTTATTTATCAGAGAATTATAATAGAATACTAGAATACGGAATGTGACCATAGGCATAACATTTATAGCCTAATTCGTAGCTCAGACTAGTTGACTCAACAATGAGCTTCAATCTGGAACTATACAGGTTAAGAAATGAGAAGCCACTTTCAGTTTATTACATTTGGATTCGGTGGGTCTACCATATAAGGAAATTAGAATTCTCCCTTTGTAACCGACGTAATGAAATAAGTATATACCTCATCATTTTCTACGTTGGAGGCCACTACACCACAATATGCACTCACTTTTGACTGCTAATCTGAATGCTTCAAGAATATCACCACCGGAAGCCACCCCACAGGATTTGTATGCTTTACAACAACACATGTAGGGTCACTAAACTCGGATAAGTAATTCCAGGCAGCATCTGCATCCAGATAGTTATATGACATTTCCTGCAACGTCAATACAAAAAATGAGAGAGAGATCTGCTATTGTTACCATGATCTGTTGATGAAGTAAAAGAACTTCAAACTGTTCATGCAGTTGCTAAGAGACTTCTAAAGAGCATCTGATCCCATCTCAAAGACATGGTTATGATACTAAAAAGGAAGCCAATTAGTCCCCTGTATTGCTAATCTCCTTCGCAAAACATTATTAGTATTTCCTTATACCAAAAAAAAAAAAAAAAAAAAAAACATTCTGGACACTAAAATATACAAATAGTCGACCTAGAAAAGAAAAGAAACTAGATGCTCCTTAAGAAAGATTTGTCGAATTATGTCAAACTGCCAACAAAACCAAAATTTGAAGCTACCTGTTAGATGGAGTAATTTGGTATATAAATGCTCTATATTTGCCATCACACATGCGCTAGCATTTTACCAAATATTGAAGGGTGGAAGATCATTATGTTGAAGAAGCACATAAAGTGCCTGAGAGATTCGTAATAAGTACCTCCTGTTCTAATACCATATTAATTTCTTGAGGCCTTTGTCAATTTATCAAAAAGCTTTAGCTATTAGATGAAAATAACGTCTATTATTTAGATTCAATAACAAGATTCAATTTTAGAAACTGCCTCCTCTATCTAATGAAGTTTTCAAAACTTGATAATTACTAGATCCGCTGCAATTTCAACTTCCTCAAAAGATTGACCTTGACGTAAAAATATGACATTCAAGGACTCACCTTTCCATGATGTTGGATTGCAGTTGCAATACCATCTCCATTAACCTCAACAAGACTCTTGTCCACATGGACCCTTCTGCTGGGCATTTTCACCATAACGAAGAGAACTTTTAAGAGATAAGAGGCACTGTAAGCTAGAAGGGAATTTCTCTGTCAAAAGGAAGAGTCGTCAACCTCCACAAAAATCAGTTAAAAACTAACAAGGTAACACAACCTACTGAAATTATTGATTTCCAAATAAAACAAACTAAAGGATACATCAGAACCAAGTCTTTAAAAAAGCCCCCTTACTTGCATGTGTTTAGACCTACATGCGTTTTTAATGGCCTTAGTGGCTATGACATCAATTGAGAACATGAACCAGATGAATACCTCCAGTTGTTTGTCTCCAGAGCCACTCTAACACTGCAGAATCATAGGAAGCAACACGTTGAAAGGCTTTCCAAAAAAGTTTTCTATGGAACTGTCAATCATCTCCATTACTCTTCAGGAACTCCAGCAGCACAGGGCAGTCGTGTCAATCAACCACAACAAGGACATCTTGATGATTCTGTTAGAAGATAAATGCCAACATCAATTCAGATTAAGGGCATATAATGGCAGTTGATGCAAAATTACAGAAAAATTTACCACGTGCATATTGATACATAAAGGCACAAAGCCAGCAACAATTCTTCAAAAAAAGTGCAACATATTGGACATACCTATTTTAGTTTATAATTTAACAAGCATCACAAGAGAAATTGTTGTTTTAGCATAAAAGCATGAGAGAAATCATTACCCAGATAGTAAGAAGATAATATGGAGTCGCAATCTCAATGTAAAAGTTAACATGCTTTCAGTCAATTACATGCCTCGGTTACAAGTGCCGTTGTAGCAAAGTTTACAGGATATCTGTGAGCCCAGTGTGACTGAAGACACCAATACAATCATATTCTCTCATATGTCCAAAATGAGATGCAATGAAGCAAAACTGAAACATAAGCAAGTCTATGCTCTAATAACAATGAACATGAACATGTAATAGTAAAAAACCTTTCTGGCAGCTCTGATCGTGGCAGGACCACCAATATCAACATTCTCAATTCCATCTTCAAATCAACCACAGAGGTAGCTTTGTCATAGAAAGGATACAAATTAACCACCACTACATCAGAAGTACCTGCACAAGTTCCATCTTGCATTTGGTATAGTAAAATTATGTAGGACCATAGTAATGCGGAGAACATTATTTGTTTGTCCTCAGAATTTCTAAGCTGAAAAACAGTCAGAATGTTACTACAAGAAAACACACCAATTAGAGCCTCCATGTGATGCTGTTGGTCTCTCCTAGCAAGGATTCCTCCATGAATATGAGGATGCAAGGTCTTTACGCGACCATCCAGCTGTTAAATAGGGTAATGTAACATTCCCAAGTTAAAAATCTAAATCATTTTGCCAAAAGAAGATTATTCTGTTTGGTGTGTGCCCGGTTGCAGAGAAAAGAGAAGAAATTATCATATGTGAATGTTAAAGAGGGAAATCCTTTGGTCAAAGGTCTCAAACGACTAAGATATCATAACCGCCCACAAAGAGAGGCACCATGACTAGTTGAAATGTACTAATTGAATATTGTGATCTTGAATTTAGTAGGGAAGTAATTCTCCTTAGTGAAGGGTGCTAGCAAGCACAGTGCAAATCCGCATCTGATTTCTCTAGAGAATCAAGATTGAAGTGCACTCACTTTAACTTTTAGTAAGACAAGGAGTATTTGCAGAGAAGAAGAAAAGAGATGCGCTAGGTTTCAATGGTTCAACAAGTTTGTAAGGATGAATGGATCTCAAAAGGGAGAAAAGATAAGTTTGGGGCATCAGGTGCTCTATGCCGCCTAAGGACAAATGGCACTCACATTCACAACAGAATCTCAAAAATACAGTCTCAGCAGAGGAACTCTTGAAATTCTTTGATAAGCATTAACAACTAGAAATTGATTTTTTTGTCATGAGCTGGAAAGTCTTGAGCTGTCTGAAGTGGTTAAAGTATCTGATTTATGCCACCATTGTTAGGAATAGATGTGGCATGATAATGTTAGCAAAAGCTGTGAAGGTCCCAGAAAAACCACTTGAAGCCAAGAGGATTTCAAATTGTATGGCATCAGTGCAGTGCCAATCTCGACTGTCGTCATCACTCGTTACAATCAGCCTCCTAAGACAAGGCAACTAAAGAAAGAAAAGAATAAACAATGCAAGTAAGGACAAAGAAACAAACCATCTCCGGGAAGCAAGTAAGCTGTTCCCCTTTGGTGACGGACAACCTGGCATTTTCCAGAGCAGATGCGGTTCCTCCAGTTGAGACAACAGTATACCTAAATGTTTTAATTGGTTAAGACAACATGAACACTTGAATATGCTGACCCGACAAGTACTCATACCATGCGTACCCCTGTATAAAAATACTATCCACAAGCAATGAAACGTGCCTAAAATCCAATCCAACAAAAACAGCGTGGCTTCAGCACCTAAGCTACACCACACGCACACGCATACGCATACGAACACGCACACAAGAGAAGTGTGCAAAGTAAAGTCCTCACCCCAATTCCTGGAGGCCCTTTCCAAGAAAAGCCAAATCAGTTTTATCAGACAAAGATATCAATGCCTGCTTGCCCCCTGAACATTGGAGAAAGGAAAAAAAAAAATCAGATTTTTTGCATTTACAAAAGGGCACACGCCCAGAAAAAAAGAACGACGACGCTGAAGCAGCCCTCTTCATAATCTGGAATGATAAGATCAACGAAGAAGTTAAAGACACGAGAGAAAAGAGGGGTACGAGGAGCAGAAGGGCGCATCTCCTTGTCGGGCGCGGACAGAATCTCAGCCTCGGCAGCCATGGCTTTGATCGGAGGAGCAGCGCGCGACGACGAACACGATTGAAGTCGAACACACCCCACAGGTACCTGCAACCCCCATGAGGCAAGACGGAGAGAAAGCAGATAGAGTCGAGAGCTGAGACTGAAAGCCACACAAAAAGAGAAGGACCAAACGAAAAGAAAACAAAAAATTTATGAGATGAACGAATTGCGCCGGAATTTCTACCGGCTGAGAGGTGGAAGGGCAAGTTCTGGTCCGGTGAATGGTGGAGAAGTGAAGCAAAGAGCTCCGGAAAGAAGCGGCGGCGGCGGCGGCGGCGGCGGCAGCGGAGGAGGTGGAGGCGGCGGAAGAACCCAACATGCTTCGCTCTGCTCCGCCCCTACCTTCTTGCGCGGCGCTGGAAGACTTTGCACAAAGGAAAAATGCTAAATGCTTTTGAAGTTGCATTTTTCTATCCTGCGAATAAATTTTGCTGATTAATGTTGGAGATATAGTTGCCACGCTTGGATCAATCGATTATTTCCTAATACATTTTCTGATTATGAAGAAGAAGAAGAACGAAATACTCTTGCTCGAGTTTGATAATTGAACCTCACCGGAAATCTTCATTATGGTAAGAATTTGAATGGCACTTTATCCCAGAATCGATAATAAGCAAACCTCCATGATCTCACAAACATTAATGGACCACAAAAAACCCATAAGCCAACGATGAACCCAAGCGATATGCCCATGTAAAACCACTTTTTCTCGCTATCATCATCGTTGCCAATGTCACCAATTTCTTCCGTCCCATTCTTGGTAATTGAGCAACTTTTGTTGAGTAGAAGCCCACACAATCTGAGGTTTCCTTCAAAAGAACTCTTGGAAAATGTGAGAAACTGTCCGCTTGTCGGGATGTTTCCTACAAGCTGATTGTTTGAGAGGTTTAGTAAGGAAAGGAAATTAAGATTTGCAAGCTGAGATGGTATGGTTCCATTAAGGTAATTTTCCGATAGATCTAACGACTCAAGCTGATGCAAATTCCCCAATATAGGAGGAATTGAACCCGAGATGGCATTGTGTGATAGGTTGAGGACATAAAGTGCTTTGAGATCTCCAAGTGTATTGGGTATTGGACCCTCCAATCTATTGCTTGAGAAGTCGATCAATGTGAAAGTAGTCCAGATCTTAACGAGTTCTAGCTGTAGATCTTTCAAGGTTGCACTCATCGTATTCTCATAATAAAGCTCACCATATAAATCCAAAAATTGATACTGTAGATGATTGAAGTCCTTATTGGCCTTCATAGCCTCCAAAGATGCAAGGATACTCACAGGCAGTGTGCCACCAAAGTCGTTTGAGGACAAGTCAATGATTTGAAGCATTTGCCAAGTGTTGTGACTATGCGGACATTCAATTTCCCCATACAATTTGTTGGATCTTAAAATAAGGACACGGAGACGTGACATAGCCATGAAATGGCACGGAAATGTCCCATTTATTTGATTGTGCCCGATGTTCACAAACTCCAATGCCGTGCAACTTGCCAACGACAATGGAATCTGCCCCTGCAACAAATTCTCACTGATATCTAATGTCTTCAGAGAACGTGTTCTCGAGATGTTTTGTGGAATGTCACCATTCAACTGGTTATTCCTCAGATTCAATACCTCGAAGGACTCCATTAAACAATCAGGAATAGTTCCATTTAGATGGTTATGCGATAAGTCGAGAACTTCAAGAACAATTCCAAGACCACTGCCATTGCAAATAGACGGCGGGATGAAACCATGGAAATTATTCTTCGAGAGGGTAAAGAACCTCAACTCTGGTAGGTTGTTGCCGATGTCATCCGGAATAACAGAGGTGAAGTTGTTACTCGAGAAATCCAAGTAGGAGGCAAATGGCAATGATAGGGGTGGGAATTTCCCTCGAAGCATGTTTGAATGGAGATCGACAACCAACGTAAAAGAAGTAGAATTGCCCGGCGGTGTTTCCATATCTTCAAAAAAATTAGAGGAAAGATCGAGTTGATTAAATATCCATATCCATCTCGGTATAGTTCCTTGAATAGAGTTGTTGGAGAGGTCGAGGGAGGACAATTTGGATTGATTAGCCAAAAACTGAGGCAATGTCATCAAATGGCAGGAAGCCAATTTTAAGGATTTAAATTTAGGGAATGAAAAGGCCTGGGAAGTAGTATTTGTGGCATCAATGGAGAAACGATTGTAGGAAAGATCCAAATTCGAAAGATTTCTTAGTTGCTGTACCCAATTAATATGGAATGAGCCACTAAAATTATTGGAAGAAAGCAAGAGGTAGCTGAGCCCTCGGAGTTCCCATATAGACATCGGTAGTTCTCCTCCTATATTGTTGTTGCTCAAATCAAGTTTTTGTAGCATGTGCGATGGAGCATCAAAAAATCCCTTCAATTGACTAGAAAAGCAGTTGTCGGAAAGTAAAAGCTCTTGAATCGATGGATGTGTGAACAAAGATGAAGGAATATTTCCTTCAAGTAAATTGAATCCCAGGTCAAGAATAAGAAGACTCGAGAGGGATTCCCATTGTGTTGAATCAATTGGACCAATTAGACTATTGTGGGACAGAGTGACTTGTGTTAGATTCTTGGACTTGCTGAGAGATGGAATTGGACCAGTAAAATTGTTGAATGAGAAGTCCAAATAAGACAGTTGCGAGAGATTAGTGAAAGAGCTTGGGATATTTCCATGAAAGTTGCAATTCGCTAGTTCTATTCTCGACAAATTCCTGAGATTACCAATTGAATCTGGGAGCCTCCCGGAAATATTCGTGTAATTAAGAACCAGTGTTTTAAGAGAACCATCCTCCGGAAATTCTGGCAAAGAACCCTGAAGGAGTTCGTTGGATGATAATTCAACAATCTGAAGTGTTTGTACCTGGAAGATTTCATGAGGAAATTCTCCTTGCAGGCCGCAATCGACTAGGCTTAGAGTTTTCAATCTAGAGAAATTAGCAAAGAACCGAGGAACTGTGGAGGACAAGTTGTTGCCACTGAGTTGGATGACCGACAGATTTGCAAGACTCATAAGAGAAGGGTTGATAGGACCAGATAGAGAACAAAAAGACATGCTCAACACCTCAAGTTTCGGCACTGAAGAAGACAAGGCGTCGCACCACTCACTTCCCTTAGTAAATACAATGACCCCGTCAAGGTACAGCTCTCTCAACTCCCGCATATCCCCAATTAGCGAGCTCAAATTGCACTCAAGGTTCAGCATAGCCACATCATCATAGTGTAAAAAACTAAGATCAAGAGTACGTAGCTTTGTCAGGCGCGATAGCTCCGCAGGAATATTCGTGGTGAATTCATTATTGGACAAGTTGAGATGTGCCAAGCGGCTGAGATTCACGAGGCCCGATGGAATCGCCATCTCGTCGAAGTCATTGAATGCCAAGTTCAGGCTCTGCAGGAACTCGAGCCTGAAAAGGCTCGACGAATCGTCGATTCCGCCAGAGATCGACTCTTTACTCAAATCGAGACCCACCACGAGGCCATCCTCACACGTCACGCCACTCCAAGAATCAGTGCTTTGGTCCCAACGTACTAGCTTGGAGGACATGAAGGGGTCGAAGATGAGGCTGTTTCTTAGCTCAAGCAACAGCGATCTCTGGTCTACACCAAGACATTGGGCTAACGTTGAAGCCGTAGCAGCATCAGAGAAGATGGTGATCGTGAATATCGCAAGAAGAAGCCACGAGACGATCGAACCATTCATCGGAGGAAGAGGTTGAGGAAGAGAGTGGGAAGAGGGAGTCAACCGAAACAGAGTCATCACTGAGGAGTGGAGGAGCCTCGTCAAAGGAAAGCGCAAAGCCTTGTGTTGATATCCGGAATGTCTTTAGCCACCAAAGTTTGGCTTTTATTTCACTTCCGACGATACTAGCACAAATATTCTTTATTTAATATGCTGTTTCAATGGAAATGAAAGGCCATAATTTTATTTTCAAAGAGAGAAAAAGAAAATAAAAGAAATCTTTCTAAAATGTTGAGATTAGAACTTAATATCCCTCAGAAATATTTTTGGCTCATCTTTTTATATATAAGATCATAAAACAAATGATATTACATGATCGGTTTCGTTTTTGTACTCACGTTAGCATGAAGAGATCCATTAAAAGTAAATAATGGATATATATATTATAGCATTTGACCATAACACCAAAATACTCATATTATATAGGGTTAATACCCTAAAAACCCCAAACTAATAGACATATGAAAATTACTCCAAACTAATTTTTCTTTCCCTTTTCCCATTTCCTTTTTTCTTTTCTTTCCTATTAACACCAGATCGGATACACAATCCTCAACCTCTACATCAAACCACAATATTACAACCACATCAGTAGATATTGCATAACATTTGGATTTGTATAAGCCACGACTTTCTTTTTTTAATCTCTTACCAATCATGAAAACTACAGACCAAACCCCGTTCATAAATTGCATACAATGTGTTATTCATGCTTATGGGGACTATATCCCACACAAGAAATTTTTCAATGCCAAATCTAATGTCGACATCGTTCGCTAGAAAAGAAATAAAAGAAGAAATGAAAAAATTTAGAAAATTAAAAAGATTAAGCAAATCAGCATTAAGTTGTCCAAAAACAGAGTTTAGTCAATTTGAAGTCTTCTTCACGCTCAACCTTTTTAAAGCGGTTGGACGTGAAGACAATAATTTTTCCAAGCAAGCCAGACTTGCATTTTGGGCCAAGATTGGCCGTACCGGTTGGATTGCACCCTCAAAGTGGGTGTAATTTGATAAGTCAAAAGTCACCGATTGAGTGATTTATGCGTAACTTTCCAACCCACTGATAACTAGGATCGGTGAATGTTCTCTTGAATTAGGATTTTTACAAGTCAATAAATTCTCTTTTGGAGCAATGTGTCTTGCCATAGAGATGAATGTACCACTAGTGATGTCCAAAATTATGGAAATTTATGACAGCCAACAAATTGCCACTCACTCTAAGCGATAACTTGTAAAAATGTTTCTATAGGAGGTGATTAAAGGTTGTACCAAAAAAAATCAGGAAAAGAAAACCGCACTGCAACTTTTCAAAAAGATTTAAGATTGAGACCCGCATTTCCTAAATGGTTTAAAAATTCTAATGTAAATTTCTAATTAGTGCAGTAACATCATTTGAAATGCCTAAATAAAAGGATTATAAAGAAAATAAAGAATGAATGAATTGAAGATAAGACAATCAATGTTAATTAATGTGTGAATTTACAATCGATTGAGAAATAATCAAGGCAAATATCATATTATAAGGAAGATTATCGAGACAAAACTTTAACGCAATGAAGGGTAAATACTTTTGCCACTATGATTTTAATGTTGAAGAATAATATATATAGAGAGAGAATGTAGCAATATGTATTTGCTCGGTTAAGGATTAATTGTACTGAAAATAGTTGCACTATAGACCAAACCTCATTCATAAATTGCATACAATGTATTATTCGTGCTTAAGGGGACTATATCTCACACAAGAAATGTTTCAACACTAAATCTAGTATCAACATCACTCGCTAGAAAAGGAAACAAAAGAAGAAAAGAAAAAAAAATTAGAAAATTAAAAAGATTAAGGAAATCAACCTTGTATTGTCCAAAAATAGAGTTTAGTCAATCTAAGTCTTCTTCACACTCAACCTTTTTTAAAGGGGTAGGACATGAAGACAATAATGTTTCCAAGCAAGCCAGAATTGCATTTTGGGCCAAAATTGGTCCTACCCATTGAATTGCACCCTCAAAGTGGGAGTACTTTAATAAGTCAAAAGTTACTGATAAAGTGATTTATGTCTAACTTTCCAACCCACCGATAATTAGAATTGGTGAATGTTATCTTGAATGAGGACTTTTACAAGTCAATAAATTTTATTTTGGAGTAATGTGTTATGCCATAGAGATGAATGTGCCATTAGCGACGTCCAAAATTATAAAAATTTATGGTGGCCGACAAATTGCCACTCATTCTAAGCAATAACTTGTAAAAGAGTTTTTATAGTATGTGATTAAAGGTTGTACAAAAAAATCGGGAAAAAAATGATGATCAAAAGGACTACATTGCAACTTTTCAGAAAGATTCAAGATTTAGACCTCATTTCCTAAATAGTTTAAAAATTCTAATGTAAATTTCTAATTAGTGCAGTAACATTTGAAATGCCTAAACACAAGAAGAAAAAAAGAAATAAAGAATGAATGAGTAGAAGATAATCAATGTTAATTAATGTGTGAATCTACAATTGATCGAGAAAGAATCAAAGTAAGTATCATATTATAAGGAAGATTATTAAGACAAAATTTAATGTGATGAAGGGCATATAATTTTGCCACTACGATTTAAATGTTAAAGAAAGATTATACATAGAATGTAGCAATATGCATTTGTTCGATTAATGATTTATTGTACTGAAAATAGTTGCACTACAGACCAAACCCCGTTCATAAATTGCACAAAATGTATTATTGGTACTTATAGGGACTATATACCACACAAGAAATGTTTCAACACCAGATCTGGCGTCGACATCGTTCGCTAGAAAAGAAAATAAAAGAAGAAAAGGAAAAATCTAGAAAATTAAAAAGATTAAGCAAATCAACGTTGTGTTGTCCGAAAATAGAATTTAGTCAATTAGAAGTCTTCTTCACGCTCCACCTTTTTAAAGGGGTTGGATGCGAAGACAATAAATTTTCCAAGTAAGCTAGATTTGCATTTTAGGCCAAAAGTGATTGTACTTATTAGATTGCACCCTCAAAGCGGGAGCAATTTGATAAGTCAAAAGTCACCAACGAAGCGATTTATGCCTAACTTTCCAACCCACCAATGACTGGGATTGGTGAATGTTCTCTTGGATTAGGACTTTTACATATCAATAAATTCTCTTTTGGAGCAACGTGTCGTGCCATAGAAATGAATGTACCACTAGCGACGTTCAAAATTATGGAAATTTATGGTGGCTGACAAATTGCCACTCACTCTAAGCAATAACTTGTAAAAAAGTTTTCTATAGTAGATGATTAAAGGTTGTACAAAAAAAAAAGGGGGAAAAATGATGATCAAAAGGATTACATTGCAACTTTTCAAAAAAATTCAAGATTTAGACCACCTTTCCTAAACGATCTAAAAATTTTAATGTAAATTTCTAATTAATGTAGTAACATCATTTGAAATGCCTAAACAAAAGGAAAAAAATAAAGAAAATAAAATAAAGAATGAACTAGTAGAAGCTAAGACAATTGATGTTAATTAATGTGTGAATTTACAATCAATAGAGAAATAATCAAAGCAAATATCATATTACAAGGAAGATTATTGAGACAAAACTTTAATGTGATGAAAGGCAAATAATTTTGCCACTATGATTTTATTGTTGAAGAAAGATTATATATAGAAGGTAGCAATAAGCATTCACTCGGTTAATGATTAATTGTACCAAAAATAGTTGTACTACGTCCTTTTCACCTTAAAGACTGGGGGACCCTTCTTAGTGGGTATTTTATTTGAGATAATTATTAAATTATATTAATATTTTTGTTAGAGAATCTCACATCAAAATTAAGGGAGAAAAGCCACTATTGTGCACGAATGTGCTCAAGTTTATTTTCATGTTAATGGTGTTAGTGCTTCGATAATTGTCAACACATTCGATGGGGTAAAACTACAAATGTTTTGAAGATAATAAATCTTCTTATGATAAGATTTATGAATTATTTTGTGAGATCGAGAGTGCTTTTTCAATGGTTATTTGATGAAGAATACATCTAAAATCACTTCGAGTTATCACAGATCTAATTGTCAATTTCGAAAGTTTAGCGGTGCAACGAAAAGTAGGACAAAAATTGGGCAACGCACTTAACTTTCACAAATTATTAGGATAGGCCATTTAGAGGGGATATTAGGGACCACCATGCACTCCATTTGATTAATTAGAAATAATGCGGAAAAGTGAATTGAAGAATTTTCTATTTTCTATATATATATATTCAATGTATATATTCAATGTACTATACAAAAACCTATTTATGGGCTTTAAGGGACAGCTATATATAGTAGTAACATAACATTACAATAAAAATTTCAATCAATCAGGATTACAATCGAAGAGATACACAGAATCAGGTAATATCTTTCTAAAATCCTCCTAAAAACAAGGTGATATAGAATAAGTCAATTGGATTTTGGAGAAAAAATCTTAAAAATGCTCAAGTGGATAAGTCATAGTGCATATATCAGTGATTTGATTGATTGATGTAGTGGAGAGAAGACGAATGGTGCTATGAAGCATGTAAGAGTGTATGAAATGACAATCTATTTCTATATGCTTAGTGCACTCATGGAAAACATCATTATGTGTTATTTGGATAGCACTATGATTGTCGTAATATAGTATCATTCCACCGTCGTGATGGACAACCATGTCCTTTAATAATAATCACATGATAATTATGTTGTCGGATGAGCAAGAAAAGGATATTTTGCTTTGGTATTAGATTAAGCAACAACAATTTGTTTCTTGCTACACTATGAGAGAAGTGACTTAATTAGAAAGAAGTAGTATCCAATAGTGGATCAACAATCAAGAGTGTCCCCAGCCTAATCAGCATTAGAATAAGCCTTCAACTCTAAGGTAAATTGAGCAAAAAAGTGAAGGCCATGAAATAAGGTGCCCTTAACATAATGAAGAATTCGACAAATGCCAGAAAAATGAGAGGTTTGCAACACGATCATGATTTGACTTATAATATGAACAACGTAGACTATGTTAAGACGAGTGATAGTGAGGTATACAAGACTACCAACTAGCTTTTGATAAATAATAGGATTCGGAAGAAGAGTCTCATCTTTGTTATTAAATTGGGCATTAGTCTTAATGAGAGTTGTAACAGTCTTATTATTAGTAAGTCCGCTCGAGAAAGAAGATTAATGGCATATTTACCTTGAGAAAGATAATAACTCAAGGAATTAGAAGTAACCTCCAAGCTTAAAAAATAACTTAACTCTTTAAGAGTTTTCATTTCAAACTGTTGATTGAGATACTGTTGGAATTTTATAATATCAGTATGATCATCGCCAATGATAACCATATTTTCTACATATAAAAGAAGCAGAATATATCCATGAGATGTTTGATGAACAAAGAGAGCGTTGTCATAAGGGTTGGATTTAAATCCAAGGCGTTCCATGGGGGAGTTGAACTAAGAGTATCATACACAAGGACCTTGCTTCAACCCATGTAATGCTCGGCCTAATCGACACACTTTATCAAAAGTAGTATATTCAAGAGAATATTCCATATATACTTCCTCAACAAGATTGTCATTAAGAAAAACATTTTTTAATATCCATCTAGAACAGAGGCCTTCGCTTAATAGAGGCAACAATAAGAAGACTTTGAACGGTCGTAAGACAAGCAACTAGAGCAAATGTCTCATCATGGTCAATCTCATGCTCTTGAATTAAACTTTTTGCTACTAGTTGAGCTTTTAGCATTACATTGCACCATCTACCCTAATTTTGATCTCATACACCCATTTACAACCTATAATAGACTTTCTAGAAGGCAAATCAATCAAATCCCAATTATAAGGTTAGTCTAACACTTACAACTCACCCACTATTGCTTTTTACCAAAGAGGATTAGTACAAGCTTTTCTATATGTGTAGGGCTCATGAAGTAATAGTAGAATAACATTGAAAATTACGAAAGTGAACATAAGGTTGATTAATGACAAACATGAGAAGAAGGTATCATTAAGGGTGGAGAATTCATGAATGGCAAAGACATTTCAAGAGCTGTTGAAATGGGGTTACCACATGTAACTACATCAATATTAGAAGAAGACAACTCTCAAGATGAAGATGCAAGTGAGTCATCTTCAGACAATAGTTCCACTGAAGGATTAGTGAAGAAGTAGATTGTTCGATATGACTCAAAAGGACGGAGACATGAAAACATCTTGTGTTCTAAAAAAGTAACATAAAGAGATGCATTTAGAATATTAGAGATAGGATTTCAACATCTTTACCCTTTATGCTCAATGTCATACCCAATGAAGTAACATAAATAAGCCCAAGGTTCTAATTTCGTGCATCCATTAAGAAGTAGATGCACAAAACAAGCATTGACAAAGACTTGAAGAAGATCATAATTAGGAACACCGCCATACAAGTGCTTGTAAGGAGATATTTTACCTAGAGTAGGTGATGGAATACAATCGACAATACAAACAACAATATGACAAGCTTCTCTCCAAAATTGTTCTAGACAAGAGAGGCTAGGATAAGAAGAGGCCGTACAACATCAAAGATATGCCTGTGTTTACACTCTCTTTGACCATTTTGTTGGGAAACTCTTAGACAAAAATGATGAATGATAGTACCATTTTGAGAAATAATACAAAGAAGGTCTTATCTTTATATTCCACGGCATTATCAATATGAAAAAAAAAAAAAAAAAAAAAAAAAAAAAACCTAATATCTTGAAAAAATTGCGCTTTGATTATGGCAACAAGGTCGTGAAAGATATGAGTGAGTATAGAGGGATTTTCATAAGATAAAGTCAAGTATAATGAAAATGAGCATAAAAAAAAATTCATAAAATTATGAGTTTCTCCCATAGTTGGAGTGGGAGATGGTCCCCAAATATTAAGATGAATTAGATCAAATGAAGCATAAGAGATAGAGTCACTAAGATCAAACAGTAATGCATGCTATTTTCCTAACACACAAGATAAGCAATCAAAATTTTTATTGTCAACAAAACCTAGATTACCATTGAAAATCAAAGGACCTAATCTAGAGAAAGAATTATAACCCAAGCGAGAATTCCAAGTTTTATATGAAATTATGGCAACACAACCAATGAAAGAGTTTGATAGCTATAGGGAAACAAGCTCAAACAAATGTTCCACTTTACAGCTTGTCCTAATTGTTCCTATTTGTGGATCTTGACATGACAACCGTTTGAAGAGAAATGAACATCGAAACCAAGGTCACATAATTGTCCAATAAATGACAAGTTTAATGAGAATTTATGAACTAAGAAAGTGTTGAGTAAGGACAATTTGGACATTGAAATGTTCCCTATAAGGCTAACTATCCTAAGTGAGTTATCAATTATATGAATATTAGGTACTTGTGAAGCGAATGATTTTGAATTAAATAAATTGGAATTGGAAATCATGTGATTGCGGCAAGCAGAATCAAAGAACCATAAATTAGGAGTAACAAAGCAAAAGTGCTAGGAAGAGGGGAGCAAGAAGTACTGGTTTCTCAAAGAATAGAACTAAGATACTCTAGTGATAGGGTAGCAAATGAGTTGTTAAAGGAATCCTCAATGATAGCATTAGTGGATTGACGTGTAGGTTGAGGTGGACCTTTGTACTCGAGATCGGTTGTTTGTCCTTGTAAGTTGTTTGGATGTCATTGATAATTTGTACAATACTTTCTTAGACAATTTGTACAATACTATTTGTACAATACTATTTGCACGAGGAGGAAGGACTTGGAGTGGCAATCATTGTGTCTATAGGCAAGGACAAAGAGCATTGCGCTTTCAAGGTAGCAAGTTAAGTCTCCTCGGTCAATAACTCAAACAACTACCACAGCACGAGGTAATGGATTTTGATATAGAAGTGAAGCTTGCACAAGTTGAAATTCATTAGTAAGCGTCACAAAAAATTGCATTATGCACATGCGATTGCAATATTCAGTAAACTTGCGAGCATCAGAACTGTGTCCCATTGCAGTTGATCCTAAAAAGCATGCTTAGAGGACAAAAGACCATTAATAGACTGATATGTCTCCTAATGCATGCGATGCAGACTCCCTAATAGCTAATAGTGATGGAGATATATATTTGAGGTAGCACATTAGCTGACAAACAGATCGCATGCTTCCTTTGTTGTATTAAGATAGCCAAAGTGAAGTCTAATGGAAGGAATTGAAGTGTTTTGAAATCACATAAAAATCTGATGATTTGTGCATCCTAGTCATCAGAGCATTCATTAAATTTCTCCTTGGTTTCACTAGTAATTTGAGTAGGTGTATGAATAGCATTAGTGACGTAATGCTAGAGTTAGCATCCTCTAAAAAAATTGGATATTTCTTGAGCCTATAAAATATAATTGGATCCCTTCAATATGGTCTAAATCAATATTGTGACTTCCAATTTTTCCATCGTATGCAAAATACTAGCATAAACCTGATAGATTTATAATGAGTTTGAAGAAAGTCGATACATGTAGAGCTGATATTGAGAAAATATGGCAAAAGCTACATTTAGGATATCAAAATATCTAAGAAAATGGTATTAAAACACCACAAACCGGTCCAAAACGAGTTAAACCGGCTGGAAAAGTATCCGAATCGGTGTGGTCAATGTGGTCATAGACTGATGTGTCAAACATGTGGCAGACACATGGTAGACAACTTGGCTGAAAAGTGATGCTGACGTGGGGATGACATGGAGTCTGACGGCGCATGGATCTCACGTGCAAAGGACTTGGGCGGTGCACGAGGCCGCGTTAAAGCTCTTTTGGTGAAGTTGTTTGTTGGGTTGGACTCGTCCGAGGATGGATAACCTGTTTTTGGTGGCTTTTGTCAAAAATATCCAACTAATAACTTGGGAAAAAGCACTTATAGGCGACTACATCGGTGAATCCATGAAGTGACGGCGCATGGTGGCATGTGTGGTGGCTTCCCGAGCCTTTAGCACTCTAGATGCATTTATTTTTTTAGTATTGTTTATTTTTCTATAAACATTATGGAATTAGTTTTAGATTTTTCCAATTGAAAAGCATTCCATCTTAATTAAAACAATCCTTACTAAATAATTTTCTTCATTGCAATTTTTTCATCATAAAACCATTTTTTCAATGATGACGAAGAAATATGAAGAGAAGAAAGAATAATATACACTTTCTCAAATTACTGAACCTCTCAGGGGGAAATCTTCATGGACGTGACTGTCTGAACAACACTTTATCCCAAAATTGATAATAAGCAAATCTCCCTAATCTTATAAACACTAATGGACCACAAAATATCCAGAAGCCAATACGAATCCAAGTGGTATGCCCATATAAATCCATCTTTTCTCGTTATCATCATTGTCTCCATCATCTCTAGCTTCTTTTGTCCCGTTCGTGGTACTTGAGTAATTTTTGTTGAGCAAAAGCCTGCACAATGTGAACTTTCCTTTGAAAGAACTTTCGGAAAATATAAGAAGCTATGTTGGGATGATTGCTACAAGTTGATTGTCCGAGAGGATCAAGAATGAAAAGAAATCAAGATTTGCAAGCTGACTTCGTATGGTTCCACTGAGGTGGTTCCTTGACAGATCCAACGACTCAAACTTATCCAAATTCCCCAAATCAAGAGAATTGATGACATTGTGCAACAGGTTGAGGAAATATTATAAATTTAAACCTTGAGATATCCTCTAATCTATTGCCCGGGAAGTCAATTGACGTGAAACATTTTAGAATCTTGACAAGTTCTAGCTTTAGACTTTCGAAGGTTAAACTCATTGTATCTAGATAATAGAGCCCCTTATTCGGAATAACTCATATTGCAGGTGATTGAAGCTTTACATCAGCCTTCATTATAAATTTAAACCATCATATTTTATAACAGATTATTTTATTTTATTTTTTTAGGTTAAAGGGTCATTTTATATCAGACCAATTACTTGATATGAAATAACAGAGACATATAATTAGAACGCCACAACAATATTAGAACTACATTGGCAAAGTTGAAAAATTCTGGACTATATTGAAATGCGTATAATGGATATAAGACTGAATTAATAATTTTTCTTCAGGTAACTACACTAGGAGTCTTAAAACTTGGAGTGCAAGTGTACATGACACGCTAAATGCAGAGCCATGCAAACTTTACATCTTCGAGCTCGCTATCTTGCAGAGTTGTCCCTGAGACCGCATTGAATTGGATGTCTGCGGGAGTTAAAATCATCGGAATCCTGAGCCAGCCATCCCCCTCTGACCTGTCTCAATGAAAGCTTTCCTTTTTCATTCTTTTTCCTTTCCAGGATTCTCAACATTTTGAACTTCCCACGGACAACCTCTAGCCCCTCCTCTGTCTAGCCCCTCCCTGAGCACTTGGGCGCCACCACAATCTCACAGAACATCCGAGTTTCACCATCTGTTGGGCTTCTGAACTCCGGGAATTTCCTTGCCAAATTATATATGCACAGTAGGACATTGCAAGGTTAGTGTTGATGTTTAGCTCAATCAATTTTGTCAAGTAAAACATTGCAATATCGACTCAGCAATAGGAGACCCGCAGCTACACCACTATTGCTGTTTCAATTTTGAGGGATGCCCATGTAGAATGAGGTTTTTTAAGTTACCAAAACTCACATTCCTTTTTATTTATCAGAGAATTATAATACATAATGGAATGTGACCATAGGCATAACATTTAGCCTAATTCGTAGCTCAAACTAGCTTGACTCAAGAATGAGCTTCAATCGGAACTCTATAGATTAAAAAATGAGAAGCCTCTTTTAGTTCATTATATTTGGATTCCGTGGGTCTACTATATAAGGAAATTAGAATTTCCTTTTGTAACTTACATAATGAAATAAGTATATACCTCAACAATTTCTACGTTGAAGGCCACTATACTTCCAAATGCACTGACTAGGTCTGCTTTGACTGCTCATCTGTATGCTTCAAGAATATCGCTACGGGAAGCCACCCCACAAGGATTTGTATGCTTGACAACGACGCATGTAGGGTGGCCAAATTCAGATACACAATTCCAGGCAGCACCAGCATCCTGATAGTTATTATATGACATTTCCTGCAGCATCAATACATAATTCACAACAAATGAGGGACAGATCTGCTATTGTTACCATGATCTGTTGATGAAGTATAAGAACTTTATGGAACAAACTACACTTGCAGTTGCTTAGAGACTTCTAAAGAGCATCCAATCTCATCTCAAAAACACATTGTAAACACGGAAGCCAATGATTCCCCTGTATCTAATTTCCTTCACAAAACATTATTAGCATTTCATCATAGCTAAACATTCTGCACACTGAATATACAGATGGTAGACCTGGAAAGGAAAAGAAACTAGATGCTCGATTTGTAGAATTATGTCAAGCTGCCAACAAAATCAAAAGTTTAAGCTGCCCTGTTAGATGGATTAATTTGGTATTTAAATGCTCTATATTTGCTATCACACATAGGCTAGCATTTTACCACAAATTGAAGGGTGGAAGATCATTATGTTGAAGAAGCAAATGAAGTACCAGAGAGATTCGAAATGTGTACCTGCTGCTCTATGCCATATTGATTTCTCAAGGCCTTTGTCAAGTCATCAAAAAGCTTCAGCTATTAGATGAAGATACTATTGATTATTTAGATTCTCTAATAGGATTCAATTTTAGAAAACTACCTTCTCTATCTAATGAAGTTTTCAAAGCTAGATGATTACTAGATCCACTGCAATTTCAACTTCCTCAGAAGATTGACATTGATGTAAACATATGACAATCAAGGACTCCATTAACCTCGGCAAGACTCTTGTCCACATAAAATGCAGCCTTCTAGGGGGATTTTCCCCATAACAAAGAGAACCCTCAAGAGATAGAGGCACTATTAAGCTGGGAGGGAATTTCTCTATCGAAAAGAAGAGTCGTCATCCCTACATAAATCAGTTCAAAAACTAAGAGGAAACACAACCTACTGAAATTACTGATTTCCAAAGGAAGCAAACTAAATAATACATCTCAACCAAGTCTCCATAAAAGCCCCTCATTTGCATGTTTAGTGTGTCTAGACCTACATGCAATTTTAATTTCCCTAGTGGCTATGACATCAACTGAAAACATGAACCAGATGAATACCTCCAGTTGTTTGTCTCCAAAGCCACTCTGACCATGCAGAATCATGGGAAGCAACGTGCTAAACGGCCTTCCAAGGAAGTTTTCTACGGAACTGTTGATCATCTCCATTACTCTTCAAGTACTCTAGCAGTGGAGGATAGTCGTGTGAATCAACCACAACGAGGACATCCTTATGATTCTGTTAGGAGACAGATGTCAGCATCAATTCAGATCATAAACATATAACCATCCTCTGTGTAAAAACTACAAAAAAATCGACCACATGCATATTGATATTTATAGGGGCAAAGCCAGCAACACCTCTTCAAAAAAGGTGCAACACATTAGACATACCTATTATAGTTTATGATTTAACAAGCATCATAAGAAAAATTGTTGTTTTAGCAGAAAAGCACGAGAACAACCATCCCGAAATAGTAAGAAAGAATCTGGAGTCACAATCTCAATGTAAACGTTAACGTGCTATAAATAAATTCCATGCCTCGGTTACTAGTGCCTTTTTTGCAAACTATGCATGATATATGTGAGCTCGGTGGAACTGAAGACACCAAATACAATCATATTCCCGCACGCTATTAAATTAAGATGCAATGAAGCAAAAAGAAACATAGACAAGTCTATGCTCTGGTGATAATGAAAATGAATATATATAATGGTAAAGAACCTTTGCAGCAGCTCTGTCATGGTAGGATCACCAATATCAACATTCTCAATTCCATCTTCAAATTCAATATCAACCATAGAGGTAACTTTGTCATGGAATGGATACAAATTAATCTGCACAAGTTCCATCATTCGTCCTCAGAATTTCTAAGCTGACAAACTGTGAATGTTTCTACAAACATTAGGATGTCCAAGTATATGAATTTGTTTGTGGACAACTAAAATGCAAGAGGATCTATATGCTTTACAACAATGCATGAAGGGTCGCTAAACTCGGATATGCAATTCCAAGTAGCATTAGCATCCAAATAGTTATTATATGACATTTCTTGCAGCGTCAATACATAATTCACAACAAATGAGAGATAGATCTGCTATTGTTACCACGATCTGTTGATGAAGTAAAACAACTTTATGGAACAAACTACTCTTGCAGTTGCTCAAATACTTCTAGAGAGCATCAAATCTCACCTCAAAGACACATGGTTATGATACTAAAAAGGAAGCCAATTGGTCCCCTGTATCGCTAATCTCCTTCACAAAACGTTATCAGTGTTTTATTATAACTAAACATTCTGCACACTAAAATATACAGATAGTTGACCTAGAAAAGAAAAGAAAATAGATGCTCCTTAAGAATGATTTGTAAAATTATGTCAAACTGCCAACAAAACCAAAGTTTAAGCTACCCTGTTAGATGGAGTAATTTGGAATTTTGATGCTCTATATTTGTCATCACACATAGCTAGCATTTTACCACAAATTGAAGGGTGGGAGATCATTATGCTGAAGAAGCAAATAAAGTGCCTGAGAGATTTGAAATGAGTACCTCCTGCTCTATGCCATATTGATTTCTTGAGGCCTTTGTCAATTCATCAAAAAGCTTCAGCTATTAAATGAAGATACCATCTATTATTTAGATTCTCTAACAAGATTCAATTTTAGAAATTGCCTCATCTATCTAATGAAGTTTTCAAAGCTAGATGATTACTAGATCCACTGCAATTTCAACTTCCTCAAAAGATTCACCTTGATGTAAACATGACATTCAAGGACTCCATTAACCTCAGCAAGACTCTTGTCCACATACAAAGCAGCCTTCTGGTGGGGATTTTCCCCATAACAAAGAGAACTCTCAAGAGGCAGAAGCACTGTTAAGCTGGGAAGGAATTTCTCTATCAAAAAGAAGAGTCGTCAACCTCTACATAAATCAGTTCAAAAACTAACATGAAGCACAACCTACTGAAATTACTGATTTCCAAAAGAAACAAACAAAAGATTACATCTCAACCAAGTCTCCATAAAATCCCCTCATTTGCATGTATAGTGAGTTTATACCTACATGCATTTTTAATTTCCCTAGTGGCTATGACATCAATTGACAACATGAACCAGATGACCTCCAGTTGTTTGTCTCCAAAGCCACTCTGACACTGCAGAATCATAAGAAGCGACATGCTGAAAGGCCTTCCAAGGAAGTTTTCTACAGGACTATTGATCATCTCCATTACTCTTCAAGAACTCCAGCAGAGGAGGGTAGTAATGTGAATCAACCACAACGAGGATATCCCTATGATTCTGTTAGGAGACAAATGTCAGCATCAATTCAGATTATAAACATATAATCATTGTCCGTGTAAAAACTACAGAAGAATCTACCACATTCATATTGACATTTAGAGGGGCAAAGCCAGCATGCTTCAGAAAAAGTGCAACACATTAGACATACCTATTATAGTTTATAATTTAACAAGCATCATTAGACAAACTGCTGTTTTAGCAAAAAAGCACAAGAGAAACCATTCCCCAAATAGTAAGAAGGGAATCTGGAGGCACAGTCTCAATGCAAAAGTTAACATGCTCTCAATAAATTACATGCCTCGGTTAGTAGTGCCTTTGTAGCAAACTATGCATGATATATGTGAGCTCGGTGGAACTGAAGACACCAGATACAATCATATTCCCGCGTACTTCCATATTAAGATGCAATGAAGCAAAAAGAAACATAAACAAGTCTATGCTCTGAGAAAAATGAACATGAATATATATAATAGAAAAGAACCTTTGGAGCAGCTCTGATCATGGGAGGACCACAAATATCAACATTCTCAATGCCATCTTCAAATTCAATATCAACCGCAGAATAACTTTGTTGTAGAATGGATACAAATTTACCACCACTACATCAAAAGTACCTGCACAAGTTACATCCTGCATTTATTAAAGTAGCATTATGCAGGAATGCCAAGAACATTATATATTTGTCCTCAGAATTTCCAGGCTGACAAACTGTCAGAATGTTTCTACAAACATTAGCATGTCCAAGTATATGAATTTGTTCGTGTACACCTTCAATGCAGATTGCATAAACCTACAAGACAACTCACCAATTCCATGCTTATCATCAAGAGACTCCATGTGATGCTGTTGATCTCTCCTAGCAAGGATTCCTCCATGAATATGAGGATGCAAGGTCTTCATGCAACCATCCAGCTATTAAATAGAGTAACGTAAAATTCCTGGTTAAAATCTAAGTCAAGTTGCCAAAACAAGATTCTTCCATGTGTGGCGTGTGCCCATGTGCAGAGAAAAGAGATTAAATTTTTGTATGCAAACGTTAAAGAGGTAAATCCTCTGTCAAATGTCCTGCACGACAAAGATATCACAACTAGTAAAAAAGAGAGGCGCCATCAAGGAATAGATGTAGCATGATATTGTTAGTAGAAGCTGTGAAGATCCTAGATAAACCACTTGAAGCCGAGAATTTAGTATGGAAGCAATTCTCCTTGGTGAAGTATACTAGCAGTCTAGCACGCATCGTGCAGATCTGCATCTGATTTCTTTTGAGATTCAAGATTGAAGTGCCACTCACTTCAAGTTTTAGTAATACAAGAAGCATTCACAGAGAATGATGACAGAGATGTGGTAGGTTTTAATGTTTCTACAGGGGCAGAAGTAAGGTTTGGGGCATTAGATGCTCTATGCTGGAGTCAAGGCAAGTTGCATGATTGCATCAGTGGCAATGAACTAAGGACGAAAGTCACTCAAATTCACGATGGAGTCCCAAAAATATGTTTTCAGTGGAGGAACTCCTTGAAAATCATTGATGAGCATTAGTGACTACAAATTGATTCATTTGTTATGAGCAGGAAAGTCTTGTGTGGTCTGAAGGGATTAAGGTATCCGATCGTTGCCATCAAGGAATAGATGTAGCATGATAATGTCAGTAGAAGCTGTGAAGATCCTAGATAAACCACTTGAAGCCGAGAATAATTTTGACTTTTCGCAAAAATAAATAAATAAATAAATAAATTTGACTAATTAATGTTGGAGATGAAGTTGGTCTGTTTTGGATTATTTGATTATTTCCTTATCCATATATTGATTATTTCCACAGTTGAGAGCGAAATTCTTACCATACAGAGTGGCTATTAATAATTAGAATTAAGCTATTTTGAGACCAAGCTTATTTTATGAATAGGAAAATATTTTATTTATTCATTATGTATTCCATATAATTGTGTTGTAAATAGAGCCTATGTACGTACAAGGTTTCCATGATGAGTAATTTACAATGTACCAATCTTCTAGCTTTCCATCCTTTTCTAGGTCATGACATGGTATCGGAGCTTACGTTTCTTGGCCAAGCTTTCATAATCTTGTTCTGATTGCTTTCATTTTTTCCTTCTCTGACTTTGCTGCTATAGAATCCCATAGAACGGTCGGTGCTAACTGAAATGCTACAACAGCATTAGAACTACATTGGCAAAGCCACAAGGTTTTGGATTATATTGAAATGTGTATAATGGATATAAGACTGAAGTAATAATTTCTCTTTGTGTGATTGCACCAAGAGTCTTAAAATTTGGAGCACAATTGTACTTGGATCCTAAAATTTGTATAAAAGAGAAAGTGCAATAAAATAATAAAACTGTCCAAGGTACAACTAGATCCAAAAATTTGTGCAAAAATTGTAATTTGAGTTCTTTCCATAAGCTCTGACTATTTTGATTTGGTATTATTACTCCAAATAAAATTTTTATTTGGAGAATATATGGAAATGATATTGAGAGAGAGAGAGAGAGAGAGAGAGAGAGAGAGAGAGAGAGAGAGAGCTTCTTCTTCTTTTTTTATAATTATTTTCACACTTTTTTTCTAACGCGCCATCCACTTAAATCCACGTCAATGCCAAGTATCACTAAGTACATTAAATAATTCAAGTCAACCTTGTCATAGATGTACCTTGTCATAGATGTAATTAATGGAGATGCTGGATTGTAATGAACAATTAGCAATAAGCAAGAGATTGGCCTATCCAAAAATTCTAAGATTTAAAGTTTCCTACAAGTTTTAAGACTTTAGATGCATTTATTTATTAATTAATGATTATTCTAATAATATTATGGCATTAGATTTAGACTTTTCAAATTCAAAAGCATTCCATCTTAGTTAAAACAATCCTCACTAAAGGATTTTCTTCATTGCAATTTTTTCATTCCAAAACTTGGAGAAAGTAGTTGCATAGTTCTGTAATATTCATATTTCTACACTTTTTCCAATTTTTGGGAAAGAATAAGATTTTTTCGGATTTTTTAAAACTTTTTCAAAATATTTTCTATTAATTTTTAAAAATAAAATTTTTAATCCGAAAGTAGGGACTTGGGCCGGGCCCAAGGGCCTAGTCCGAACATGGGCTATGGTCTGGTCCTTTGTGGGCTTAGGCCATTCACGTGAACCGGGCTTTTAACAAGCCCATATTTGGAATGATCTAAGCCTACCTTCCGAAAATAATTATACTAAACTCAAGCTCTAGTAAACGTCAAAATCAGCCCGTATTTGCCCAGCTTCAGCTTAAGCCCAGACTGAACGCCTCCTTGGTCCTGGCTACTGCAGAGCAAAGAGAAGCTGAAGGATGAAGGCTGAACGCAAACTCATGTGCAGTCAAGGCGTAACGTAATAACACCTTCAACCTCCAACACGAACGTTACCGAGACGCCAGAGTTACGTCAGTCCAACACCACCCAGCCATCACCGACCATCACCATATTAGCCGCCACTACCAGTCACGTTAAGGATGGCTGCCGCAGGCCACCATTCCGAACCCCGATCGTCGAACATTCATGGACACAAAAATAGCCAACCTTTCGCAGCCAATCATCAAACAGGCTTAAACTTTCAACAGGCACAGCCAACAAAATAGCAACCAGGAAACAGATACCAAAAACAATGTGCCGATTTGAGTACAATAGGAAGGATTTGAACTGAAATCGTAATCCTTTAACCAATGGATGGCTCCTTACATGTAAAACAAACGTGCTCACAAATGCTCAGAAGAGACCAGAACCAGGTTGAACCGTACGCTGGGCATTCTAACGAACGCTTTGTGAGCAAAGATTGAGGGAAAGGTACGGACCGTTCTAGAACTCGAACTCACACCAGGATCCGAAGGAACCGACAAACGAGGCTCGAAATTAACAGATGATGACTTGCTCAATTACCAGGATCTGTGGTAATTGAGCAACTTTTGTTGAGCTAAAGTCCACACAATCCGAGGTTTCCTTCAAAAGAACTTTTGGAGAACGTGAGAAACTGTCCGCTTACTGGGATGTTTCCCACAAGCCGATTGTTTGAGAGGTTCAGTAACGAAAGGAAATTAAGATTTGCAAGCTGAGTGGGTATGGTTCCATTGAGGTTGTTCCTTGACAGGTCTAGGGACTCAAGCTGATCCAGATTCCCCAAAACATGAGGAATTGAACCCGAGATGGCATTGTGCGATAGGTTGAGGACATGAAGTGATTTGAGATCCAAGTATATCTTGAATTGGACCCTCCAATCTGTTGCCCGAGAAGTCTATCAACATGAACATACTCGGGATCTTAATGAATTCTAGCTGTAGATCTTTCAAGGTTACCCTAATTGTATTTTCATAGTAAAGCCGATCAAATCTGGAATAGGAAGACAGATATTGCAGGTGATTGGAGTCAACATTGGCCTTCATAGCCACCCAAGATGCGAGAAGACTAGTAGTCAAAGTATTGCTGAAATTGTTTGAAGACAAGTCAATGATTTGAAGCATTTGCCAGGTGCTGTGACTATGCATACATCCAATCCTCCCATGCAATTTGTTAGATCGTAAAACAAGGACACGAAGACTCGATATAGACTTGAAATGGCATGGAAATGTCCCGTCTATTTGATTGTCCCCGATGTTCACAAAATCCAACGTCGTGCAATTTGCCATTGATGATGGGATCTGCCCCTGCAACAAATTCTCACTAATATCCAATGTCTTCAGACTGCATGTTCTCGGGAAGTTTTGCGGAATCTCGCCATTCAACTTGTTATTCCTTAGGTTCAATACCTTGAGGGGCTGCTTCACTAAACAATCAGGAATAATTCCATTTAGATGGTTATGTGATAAGTCGAGCACTTCAAGATAACCAACTTTGCAAATAGACCATGGGATGAACCCAAGAAAATTATTTTTCGAGAGGGAGAAGAACATCAAGTTGGGTAGGCTGTTGCCAATGTCGTCTGGAATAACAAAAGTGATGTTGTTACTTGAGAGATCCAAGTAGTTAGAATATGACGACAAGGGTGTCAATTTCCCTCTAAGCATGTTTGAATGGAGGTCGACAACATTTGGAGTAGAAGAAAGATTGCCCAGGGGTGTTTCGAAATCTTCAAATAAATTAGAAGAAAGATAGAGGTGTATAAGACTATCTACGGTCCATATCCATCTTGGTATATCCCCTTGAATATAATTGTGGGAGAGGTCGAGGTACCACAATATGGATTTGTTAGCCAAAAACTAAGGCAATGTCGTCAATTGGTAGGAAGCCAAATACAAGATTCTAATGTTAGGGAATGAAGAGGCTTGGGAAGCAGTATCTGTGGCATCAATGGAAAAACGATTGTAGGAAAGATCCAAGTGTGAAAGATTTCTCAATTGCTGAACCAAGTTAATATGGAATGAGCCACTAATATTATTGGAAGAAAGTGCGAGGTCATTGATCCCTCGGAGTTCCCATATAGACATTGGTAGTTCTCCTCCTATGTTGTTGTTGCTCAAATCAAGTCTTTCCGGCATGTGAGATGGAGCATCAAAAGATTCCTTCAATTGACCAAAAATCGATTGTTGGAAAGTAGAAGCTCTCGAATCGATGGATGTGTGAACAAAGATGAAGGAATATTTCCTTCAAGTAAATTGAAGCGTAGGTCAAGAATAAAAAGACCGGAGAGGGATTCCCATTGTGTTGAATCAATTGGACCAGTTAGACTATTGGAGCACAAAGTGATTCCCGTCAGATTCTTAGAATTACTAACTGATGGAATTGGACCAGTAAAATTGTTGAATGAGAAGTCCAAATAAGACAGTTGCGAGAGATTGGTGAAAGAGCTTGGGATATTCCCATCAAAGTTGCAATTCACCAATTCTATTCTTGACAAATTCCTGAGATTATCAATTGAATTCGGGAGCCTTCCGGAAATATTTGTGTCACTAAGAATCAGTGTTTGAAGAGAACCATTCTCCGGAAATTTTGGCAAAGAACCTTGAAGGAGTCCGTTGGATGATAGGTCAAGGGTTTGAAGTGTTTGTACTTGGAAGATTTCATGAGGAAATTCTCCCTGCAGACCAACTCCTGATAGGCTCAGAGTTTTCAAGCTAGAGAAATCCGCTAAGAAACTAGGAATTGTGGTGGACAAGTCATTGTAATCGAGTTGAATGACTGAAAGATTAGCAAGACTCATAAGAGAAGGGTCGATAGGACCAGACAAATAACAGCGCCTCATGCTCAACACCTCAAGTTTCGGCACTGAAGAAGACAACGCATCGCACCACTCACTTCCCTTAGCAGACACATTGACCTCATCAAGGTACAGCTCTCTCAACTCCCCTAAATCCCCAATCAGCGACCTTAGATTGGGCTTCTCAAGTTTTAGCAAATCCTGTGGAGTGAAAAAAGGATGGAAGAGATCAAGAGAACGTAGCTTTGTCAGGCGTGATAGCTGTTGAGAATAACGGATCCCCGAAAACCGGATTCGACACCGAATCGAACCCCTAAATCAATGCGGAAGACGAAGCCCGGGAAAACACGCATCACCGATCGAAAAACACACCACGGATTCGAGCGTACCTTGTTAGCCACAGATTAAACACCAACACTGAAGAAGAGGAAGAAATTCTGGCCCCGTTCGATCCGATGACGACTTGAAGGGAAGGAAAGCGCGCCGTATGCTTACTGCCTTTTCCTTTATGGAGAGAGAGAGCATGAGAAGAGAAAAGACGTACGTTCTTTTCTAAAAACGTTGTCTTCTCTCTCTCTCATCCCTTTTATACCTTCCCCCTCCACGGGCCCTATTCCCGTGGGCCGGGCCCTTTTGGGCCCAACTTGAGCGGATGGGCCTTAAGCCCATCTTATAAATCCATCATCTCCCACTCGCACATGGTGGTGCAAAACCAACATGGGCGGACAGGCCCTACTCAGCCCCAATAGAGAAAAATCCATCATAGACTCTCACTTAACATGGTGGGCCGAACATAATCCTCTTTTCCTCTCTTCAACATTCATACCGGTGAATAATCCGTGCGACCAGCATACTTTGAGAGCTCGTTGCCATACATCTGTTAGGAATATATAGCAGCTCATAATGGGCATCACACTCCGAGTAGATTTAGTATGCAGTACCCTAGATCGATCGATCACATTTATATCTCTCTTGATCTCTTTTAAACAATGATATATTTATTGTATTCACAATTATGATTATCACAAAGACAGTCATAATTGGTTAACCGGTGAATACAAAACTACAACGTGATTCTCCAAAATCGATCTTCCTCTTTCCTTCAAACTCTCAATTTCAGTCCAGCTTGCTTTTCTAGAAATGCCCCATTAGATCGAATCAAACTCATGACCATTGGCAACATCCTAAGATAGCAAACACTAAATAGAAATCTTGAGAATAAGTAAGAGTCGTAAGGGGACTAAAGATTTGAGGAATTCTTTTCCTCAAGAGTCTCACACGACATAAAAGTTGAGATCAAACTTTTGCCACTCTTATTGGTCGTCTCATGCATACGTAGTATGAAATACGTATTACGGTATTAACTCCTTTCCCATGGAGCGTATGTCTACACCTTTCAATACCGTACAGATGATAGTTCGAGACATACCCAATGTCTAACTTGAGTTCACGTATCTACTCATTCACAAAATTCATCGAACTCACATCGGCATCTTAGACAGATAAAGTAAAACATGTGGGGTATTTTTACTTTCGGATACAGTAAGTATTATATCCTCATCTTAACACCTAGTTAAGGCGACATACGTGTTTTAAGCTTGAGCTCTCGATTATCACCTAGATAATAAGCTTATAAACAGTCTCATCTCTATTTATCACACAGTAAATAGCGGCGATTACCCGTGTGAGTGGGCTAATCTTATATCTGTCCGACATACTTCTCAACTTAAAGTAATGCACTAAGCATTAAGATGCATAAAGATCAAATAAAGATTCATAGACATTAATGATGAAAACACAAATTCATCAAATGTGAACACTTAGGAAAAATATAAAATATTCAGTACATCAGTCTCTACGCAATCCTAGAGATTTCACATGACCACAAAACACATCTCTAGTTTTTGGCTTTGTCATAGGATCTCGCTACCATTCCATGCATAGTATGTACTCTAAGTTCACATCTTTTCGTGCAACTATATCCTTGACAGGATTATACTTGGTATCTATATGTTTGGTCTTGCCATGATATTTTGGATCTTTGGTGTACACTTTTGCTGCTTGGCTACCACAGTTAACCAATAATAAATCTGCAGCACTTCTACTAACACCTAAATGATCCAAAAAATCTCTTAAGCCAAACACTCTCTTACACTGCTGCTGATAATGCCACGAACTCAACTTCCATCGTGGACAAGGCTATACACTTTTGTTTCTTACTGCTCCAACATATGGTGCCATTATTCGGTAAGAAAACAAACCTAGAGGTAGATTTCCTTTCACTTAAATCTCCTCTCCAATCAGTATTAGAATAGCCTTTGAGTTGCAGATCCTTTTCCTTAATAACTCAACGTATAATCAGCAGTTCCCTTTAGATACCTCAGTATTCTCTTAACGGCTATCCAATGTGCTTGACCTGGATCGGATTGGTAACTACTCACCATTCCAACTGCAAAACATATGTCAGGTCTTGTACACATCATAGCGTACATAAAGCTTCTAACAGCACTAGCATAAGGAACATGTTTCATTTGTTCCTTCTCTTGTGGAGTCCTTGGACACAGACTATGGCTCAATCCCTCACCCTTTTGCAATAGGAGTGTCTATGGGTTTACAGTCTTGCATACGAAATCGTTCAAGAACCTTATTTATATAGGTTTCTTGCGAAAGAGACAACGATCTCTTTGAACGATCTCTCGAAATCTTAATTCCAAGAATGTATGCAACATCACCCATGTCTTTCACCTCAAAGTTAAAAGACAACTATCTCTTGACAAGTATTAACCAACTCCATATTGCTTCCGGCAATTAGTATATCATCAACATATAATGATATGATCACAAATTGATCATTGGATCTATTGATATATACACAATGATCCTCGTCAATCATTGTAAAATCATATGCCACTATGGCATTATGAAAATGTATATATCTTTATCTCAATGACTGCTTAAGGCCATATATCGACCCCCAAAGTCGACATACATTTTCTTCTCAGCCTTTCATTATGAAACCAGCAGGTTATTCCATATATGTTCCTTCCTCTAATTCTCCATTGAGGAAAGCAGTCTTTACATCCATTTGATGTAACTCAAGATCCATACTAGTTACTATTGCCAGAATCATGCAAATCAAGGTAAATCTCACTACAGGAAAAAAATGTATTTTCATCATCAATTCCTTCATGTTGATTATACCCCTTCGCCACAAGGCGAGCCTCATGCCTTTCTATTGAGCCATCAGCCTTTCGCTTTATTTAGAGAACCTACTTGTTCCAATAGCTCTGCGTCCTTTTGGAAGATCAACCAGTTCCTAGACTTGGTTTGATTTCATTGACTCCATCTCCTCTTTCATTGCATGAATCCATTTTTTTCTTATTAGGGCAATTTAGAGCCTTCATTAATATTTCTTGGCTCATCCTCATCTTGTGGAGCAACCATAAAAGTTTCCCTTTCAATGTCAAAATATCGACGGGGAATACTTTGGCGACTTTTTCACCGTATGGGAGATTATACACTTAGCACATCATTCCCCATCATGCTCCCACTTGGATTAGGTAATGATGATGTCATCACATCAGGTGGTTGCAATTGAGAATGAGTTGAATTCAATTCATTACATCTCATATTACTCTCACTTGAACAAACTCTACTGACATCATTATCTTAATCCAAGGTTTCAAATAGGGAGTTATTTTCCCTTATTTCGCCCCTCTTAGAAAATTCATCCACTGAGGATGTGACATCCCGTGATTCAAATTCAGTTATACTCCCACTTTCCTGCTCACCTATGAACACATACCTTTTTGAGTGTTCGCAGTATCTCATGAAAATACTCTTATTTTCTTTGGGACCCAATTTCCCAAACTTGTGAGAGGACTCATGAGTATAGGCAGCACAACCTCATGGCTTAAGAAAACTTAAGTCCGGTTTTCTAACTGTCCATAACTCATATGAAGTGGAAATAACTGATTTGGAAGGCACCCGGTTAAGTATATAGGCAGCAGTTAACAACACATCACTCCAAAAAGTGATAGGTAAGTTAACATGCGCCATCATGGACCTAACCATTCCAGTAGGGTTCTGTTTCTTCTCTCCGCAACACCATTTTGTTAAGGAGTATATGGAATAGATAACTATCTTTCTATTCATTTTTCATCACATAATTTTCTGAACTTATCAGATAAATATTCTCAACCTCGATCGGATCTAAATAGCTTTATTTTCCTATCTAATTGATTTTCTACCAGGTTCATAAACCTTCTAAAACAACTTATGCTTCAGATTTATGAGAAATCAAATAGACATATCCGAATCAAGTAGAATTGTCTATTAAAGTGATGAAACAAACAGCCCATTGCCTTCCTCTCACATTCATTGAATCACAGATGTCCAAATGGATTAAATGCCGAGGAAATTCAGCTCTTTTACCTTTTCCAAATGGTCTCCTTGTCATTTTCCCTACTAGGCAATGCTCACATATGGACAAATCAACTTTTTCAATATTGCCCAACAAGCCATTTTTGGCTAGTCTTTTCATATGTTGTTGGCCCATATGACCAAGTCTAGCATGCCATCATATTCACATCGTTATCATATAAGATAGAAGACGTGAAACAAGGGGATAACATATTGACATCATCACAGTCAACATTTAGTACAATAAAACCATCCAGAAAGTGACCACAATCATAGTAGTTTGTATCTAAACACAAATCTACACATTTATTATGGAAGTTCATACCAAAACCAAGCTTAACCAACACTAAGACAGACACAAAAAATTTCGACGAATCTCCAGAGCATATAGAACATCAAAGATGCGTCCACCTCTCATGTTCTATTAGTCGATGCAAATTCCTTTACATCAGCTCTAGAGTTGTTTCCAACATAGATTCACTTAGTTCCGCTTGGTACTCGTCGAATTCCACGAAGGATTCTCTATCCTTCGCTACATGGTCTGTCGCTCATGAATCTACATTCCACAAAGGATTGGATTTAGCCTATAATACAGAACTTGACACATAAGTAAAGTTCGCAAATGTACAAGAGGTGTATAGCTTCTTTGGCTCACGACAGTCGCGAGCATAGTGACCTCTCTTGTCACAATTGTAACATCACACCCTTGACATTTTCTTCACTTGAGGACGTTTTCCTCTCTTGTGTTGGTTAACTCTTGATTTCTTGCAATAAGGATTTGATCCTTTGCATTCCCACATATTGAACGAATCAATACGCTTGTGCTTAGAGCACAAAGCCCTTTCGAGCTAGAACCAAAGATAACAAATGTCTATTTACGGCTCAAATACCGTTAAGCGGTCCTCTACTAGCTCAAGGTGGTGCACGACACCCTCAATGTCTTCCATAATGTGGTCAAGAGCTTCTAGTGCTTCATGCTTTTCCAGCACATATTGAATCTTCATATTCAATATTTCACAATTATTGCCGTTCATATCAGCAATTACATTTTTAGTTGCTTTGAACCATCGTTACGAACACATCGAGACATACATGCACGAATAATTAATGCCTATCATTTATGCATCCCTATTTGCATAGACCCATCATATTAATAAATAATTTCAAGTAAGGCTTCGAGAATCAAAAGGTCACTACGTTTCCAATCATCCTCCAAAAATCCTAACTTAAAATTATTATTAATATAATTATCTTATGCAAATAAATCCTATGAAGTTACAAAAACTTCTATTACTACCCACGACTAATTACCCATGAAAGAACCAGCAATAGCGAAAGCGAGATAAAAAATCTTAACATTCAATAAAATAACAATGCTTTCACATGATACAACTAATATATCGGTTGCTACATCAACAACAATCGAGGTAGTAATCATTACATAATCAATCAAAGAAATAAATAGGGAATGTCCCTTCTAATCTATCAGTCATAATATCGAGAAAACCGAAGGTACATTTGCCAACCATGGAAAAACTTTTGGAGAGCATTCATGTCGCCTCCAAGGCGCATTCACTCGGCGCCATGTGGCGCTCAATCTAAGGGTTGAAGTTTTGGCCAACTCAATCCTATAGTGATCTCTAACAAAAGCTTCCACCATCCCTCTCTATAATCCGGGACCACGTTGACCTTCCATAGCCGATCCAACACTGCTTGCCATTCAGGTGGAAGAGTGTTCATCAAAGCCGGCACCTTCTCAAAATCCGGCATAAGATAACCATTCCAGATGATTTCCTGTATCATCTGATTGACCACGACCATGTGACATTAAATCACCGTCATGCCACCGATAATCAGCTAACTCTGTCATCAGCCTCTTCAGTCTTGCATTTCCCTCGTTCGTTGTCGGGATTGCAGGTATCCTTGCATAACGCATCATAATTCCTGCAACAAATGCAGAATTAAAAATGGATCACTTATAATCCATGATTAATATAAGAGAAAATACATAATTTTCCCAAATTCATGCAACAAATGCAAAATTAAAAATGGATTACTTCTAACCCACATAGGCATGACTTAAAAAGAAAACAAATTCCTTTTTTTTTTTTTTGGGGTCAACGGTCAACGGTCAAAGTCAACGCTCAACACCCGGTCAACGGTCAACGGTCGTGGTCAACGGTCAACGGGCCAACGGGTCGGTCAACGGGCGCGCGGGTCGGACCGGTCGGACCGGACGGACCGGTCGGACCGGCCGCGCGGGTCGGACGAATCGACCGCACGTGCCGCGCGCGTGCGGTGGCTGACGTCACGCAGACGTCAGCCAGCACGTGCCTCGCGCGTGAGCGCGCTGACGTCACGCAGACGTCAGCCGCACGTGCGCGGCACGCGCCAGGCTGATCAGGTCGGGTCGGTCGCCGTCGGGTCGGGTCGCCGGCCGGTGACCGTCCGGCGAAACGTGTCGGTGATGACGTCAGGCTGACGTCATCACGTGACGTCATCGGTGACGTCATCCGAACGGTTACCGACCGTTGGATGACGTCACGCTGACGTCATCACGTGACGCCAGCACGCGTCGGTCCGCGGACCGGCACGTGCCGGTTCGCCCGCCGGCGGCGTGCACGCGCCGGTTCGCCGACCGGCGCGTGCGCCGCACGCGCTGGCGAAGCCAGCGCTTCCAGGCGCGTCGCGCCCACGCGCAGCGCCTTCCGGCCGCGCGTGTGGGCGCGTGCGGCGGCTTCCGGCGACGGTCGACATATCGCCGGACTCGTCTCGACGTCGCGCTTCTCCCAGTGCCTTCAGAATGTGATTTCGACTTACGAAAACTCAGAGAAAAGGCCGAAAAGCGCTCGGGTGTCGGGATTTTCGCCCGGTTCCGTACGGCCGAAGTGATTTTGCGAAAAAATCAATCAAAAACATCAGAATTGATCGGGAAAAACGTGAACTAGGGCTCTGATACCAATGTTGGGAATAACGGATCCCCGAAAACCGGATTCGACACCGAATCGAACCCCTAAATCAATGCGGAAGACGAAGCCCGGGAAAACACGCATCACCGATCGAAAAGCACACCACGGATTCGAGCGTACCTTGTTAGCCACAGATTAAACACCAACACTGAAGAAGAGGAAGAAATTCTGGCCCCGTTCGATCCGATGACGACTTGAAGGGAAGGAAAGCGCGCCGTATGCTTACTGCCTTTTCCTTTAGGGAGAGAGAGAGCATGAGAAGAGAAAAGACGTACGTTCTTTTCTAAAAACGTTGTCTTCTCTCTCTCTCTCATCCCTTTTATACCTTCCCCCTCCACGGGCCCTATTCCCGTGGGCCGGGCCCTTTTGGGCCCAACTTGAGCGGATGGGCCTTAAGCCCATCTTATAAATCCATCAATAGCTCTGCAGGAATCTGCCCAGTGAATCCAGCATGGGACAAATTGAGATGTGCCAAGTGGCTAAGATTCGTGAAGCCCGACGGAATCACCACAGGGTCGAAGTAGTTGAACGCCAAGTTCAGGCTCTGAAGGAACTCAAGCCTGAAGAGGCTTAACGAACTGTTGATACCAAAGATAAACTCTTCGCTCAAATCGAGACCGACCACGTGGCCGTCCTTGCATGTCACGCCGCTCCATGAATCGACACTTTGATCCCAGTGTACTAGCTTGGACGACACGGAGGCGTCGAAGACAAGGCTGTTTCTCAGCTCGAGTAGCAGCGATCTCTGGTCGACGTTGAGACACGGGGTTGACGCTGAAGCCGTAGCAACGTCAGAGAAGATGGAGATCATGGACAAAACAATAAGAAGCCATGAGACGATGGAACCATTCATCGAAAGAGCTTGAGGAAGAGAGCTTGAAGAGGCTGTCAACCGAAACAAATTTAACACTGGGGAGAGCGGAGGAATCGTCCAAGGAAAGCGTGAAGCCTTGTGTTGATATTCGGGATGTCATTCCCTAGTCGCCAAAGTTTGGCTTTAATTTTACTTTCGACAAAATACTAGCACAGATATTCTTTATTTAACATGCCTTTTCAATCGAAACAAAAGGCTGCAATTTTACTTTCAAGGGGAAAAGGGAAAATAAGGGAAATCAATCTAAAATGTTGAGATAGAACTCGACATCCTTCAGAAATATTTTTGGCTCGTCTTTTTCTTTTAAGATCATAAAACAAATAATATTACGTGATTGGTTTTGTTTTTATACTCACATTAACATGTAGAGATCCATTAAAAGTAAATAATGGATATTTGTAAGTACGTATATAATAGCAGTTCACCATAACACCAAAATACATATATTATATTCTCTTTCTTTTCTTAAATAAGTAGATTCAAGAAAAGAAATCAAAGGATTTACTTATATTTGAATTTGATTGCAAATATTTTATAGTACTATCAAAAGGCAAAAAAAAGTATAAACTACGAATTGGAAAATACAATGGATTAATTACGGAATATGAAATAGGAAAATACAATAATATGTTCAAATTTTAGAAAGAAAAATCAAACAGGCAAAAACTAAGAATAAGGCTCCGTTCGTTTCGCGGAAAATATCATCTTTCCGGAAAACATTTTCTGGAAGTCATTTTCCTGGAAAATGACTCTATTTTCGGTGTTCGGCCAAAATCTAAAATTTGAGTGGAAAATATTTTCCGACGTTCGTTAGCTTATTTAATTGTTTAGAAAAAATTATCAAATATTAAATTTTAATATTTTTAATTGACCACAAAATTTATTTTATTTATTTATATTTTTTAAATGATTTTTTAATTATTTATATTTTTAAAAATCGAAATTTTTATTTTTCTTTTCTTTTTTCTTTTTCTTTTCCTTCCTCCTTCCTCCTCCTTCTTCCTCCTCCTTCCTCCGCCGTCGCCTCCTTCCTCCTCCTTCTTCCTCCTCCTTTCGCCGCCATCACCTCCTTCCTGCCTGACGATGGCCGGCTGCCCAGCAGCCGAACAAGACCCGGTGGCCAAATCCGGCGAGCTCAAGGCTCGGTCGATCTCACCCGAGCTCGTCGAATCTGGCAACAGAGCTCAAGCTCGCCTGGATCCGGCGAGCCGCGAGCTCCGCCACCAGATCCGGCGAGCCACGAGCTCCACCGCCAGATCCGGCGAGCTCGAGACTCGGCCGATCTCACCCGAGCTCGCCGGATCTGGTGACAGAGCTCGAGCTTGCCTGGATCGGGAGCCCGAGCTCTGTCACTAGATCCGGCGAGCCGCGAGCTCCGCCGCCAGATCCGACGAGCTCACGGCTCGCCACCGCACGACGAGCGGCCTAGATGGTGGGCTCCCCGCGAGCCTTTCGGCGCCGCCGCGGTGCTCCCTCTTGAACCGGATCCTCCCGAGCAGCCTCGAGCCGCCGGGGAAGCGGAGCGTGGCAGCGGTGGCGGCGCCCCAACCGGAGCAGGCGGGCAGGAGCGGCTGGGGAGGGCAGAGGCTGATCCCGGAGAAGGACATCGTCGAAGCCATTGCAGCAGAGAGAACAAGAGAGAAAGAGAGAGAGAACGAGAACTGAAGGAAGGAAATCGCGCGAGAGCTCGTGTGAGAAGCGAGAGGTCAGGAAAATGATTTCCTCTTTTCAAAAGAGGAAATCATTTTCCAAGATATCAAGAAGGGATTTTCCGTTGACCGGAAAATGTTTTCCTTGACCGTGATTTTCCGCCCACCCGAACACCGGAAATTTCGGAAAATATTTTCCTGGAAGTTATTTTCCGTGAAACGAACGGAGCCTAAATTTCTCTTTATTAAGCTGAAAAGAAAAATCAGAAGGAAAAGGAAAAAGACAAAAGTAAAACGATGAAACCATGGGCGTTGTCTTTAAAAGAAAATAAAAAAAAGGGAGAAAAATTCAAAAAGATTTAAAATTAAAAGGAGGAAAAGGAAGGCGAACTGTTTGCGCGTGGAATTGATCCATCATGCACGCTGGGAAAGCACCAGGGGCCCGCCTCCATCGTGCGAAATGGGCAATTTCAAGAACGGAGAATTGCAAGGAAGGAGGGGGAGGAAAAACAAGGGACAATGCTTCAGCTTGGAAAGTGGGAGCAGTCAAAGTAAACGCCTGCTGGTGTTGACGATTCTGTTTAGTGTTAACCTTCGTTGCGAGATTGATGATTTCTCTGAGGACTCATGTGGAGGGAATAGGAGCAGAAACGCCTTTAGGTCTGTAAGGCTTTTCTTTCTTCATTTGCGGAAATCTTGGGGTCAATTTAAGTTGCGCTGGCCAGACTAGAAAACATTGAACTCGAATGTATATGATATGACCAGCTTAGGTAATTGGAATATAAGCTATAGTTAGTGATGAAAAAGAGATTGTCAAATGGTGCCCATATCCAAAGGATAGTTCAGTATTAGAATGATTGAGATATTGCGCTTCAAGAAGTTAGATTTTATATTTGATCCATACTCATCATGGCCACTAAAGCCAAGATTGAATTGGAGATGGTTTCAGTTCTAATTTGAATGGACCCGATTTTGGATCAGAGACAGTTGATGGACAAAAGTTTGCTGAAATTGTCACAAATTCTCTATAAAAAGAAAGTACCTTTTGATCACTTATTAAAATTTGATAACTTATTGAAAATGAAAATTTTCTATCGATTGATGGTTGTTCTTTTGTTAATTTGAGCTTGTGCCTACTTAAGTGTTCCTCCTATTTTAGTGGGATAAGAATAGAAGGAGTACTAAAACTTTTGTGCAGTGCTCTCTTAAATGTCAAAATTTTTTTATGTTTACTTAAGTGCCACATCCAAGTAAAATCACTCCTTTAAATGACACTTCTGACCAAAAGTCTTATGTGGATTTTTAAATAATTTTTTTGTTGTTTTTTTCTTTTTTTTCTTTAAGGCCTCGTCGATTGTGAAACCCTGCTGCCTCCCCAACTGCTAGTGACGCCACGAGGGCTCTTGTTAGCTTTGGGCTACCGTGGGCAAGGGGCCTAACTGCCTCGCCCATTGCCGGCAAAACCACAATGCCATTGCCCAAGGCCTTCATGGGGAGGGCGAGGTGGTGAGGGCCCTTGCTAGACAAGGCCCTAACGACCTTGCCCAAGGCCTTCGCGGCCATGGGTGAGGTGGCCCTCGCCCAAATTGGGCAAGGATTTCACGGCTAGTGAGGGTCGCCAGTGATCCTCATCGGCCCTGAAGAAACAAAAAGCAAGAAAATAAGTATAAATAAAAAATTCATAATAATAATAATAATAATAATAATAATAATAATAATAATAATAATAAAATAAATTATCCACATCAGCATTGGCGAATCCTCACGTTAGATTTTGCAACAAAACAAATTTATTCAAAATGATTTTTGAGTAATTTTATTCTTTTTTACTTTTTAAAATGTGTTTTATTTCCTTTCTTTTTTTATTTTCCTTCCTTATTTTCCCTTTTTCTTTTCTTTCCCATTAACACCAAATCGGAAACATAGTCCACAAACTCTCTATCAATAACCCAGCATCACTACAATATTACAACCGTATAAGCAATATCGCATAACATTGGGATTTGTGCTTACGGGACTAAATCATGAAAATTACAGGCCAAACCTTGTTCATAAATTTCATTTAATGTATTATTTTTGCTTACGGGGACTATATCCCACGCAAGAAATGTTTCAACACTAGATCTGGTGTCAACGCTACTCGCTAGAAAAGGAAATAAAAGAAGAAAATAAAATCTAAAAAATTAAAAAGATTAAACAAATCAACGTCATGTTGTTAAAAAATAAAGCTTACTCAATTTGAAGTCTTCTTTACGCTCAACCTTTTTAAAGGGGTTGAATGTGAAGACAATAATTTTTCCAAGCAGATCAGAATTGCATTTTGGGCCAAAGCTGGCCGTCCCCATTGGATTGCACCCTGAAAATGGGAGTAATTTGATTAGTCAAAATCACCAACGATGTGATTTATGCCTAACTTTACAACCCCCAATGACTAGATTGGTGAATGTTCTCTTGAATTAGGACTATTGCAAGTCAATAAATTATCTTTTGGAGCAATGTGTCTTGCCATAAAGATGAAAGAACCACTAGTGACATTCAAAATTATAGAAATTTATGGTTGCTAGACAAATTGCCAATCACTCTAAGCGAAAACTTATAAAAAGGTTTCGGTAGTAGGTGATTAAAGGTTGTAAAATACATCAATATTTTTGTTGGAGAACCTCACGTCATGATTAAGGGAGAAAAGCTAGAGCCTGTACATGAATGTGTGCAAGTTTAAGTTCATGTTGATAGTGTGAGTGCTCCGATAATTGTCAACCCATTAGATGGGGTCAAACTACTAGTGTTTTGAAGATAATAAATCTTATTGTGATAAGGTTTATAAATTATTTTGTGAGATCAAGAGCGCTTTTTCGATGGTTATTTGATGAAGTTTATGTCTAAAATCGCTTCGAACTGTGATAGATTTGATTGTAAATTTTGAAAGTTTAATAATGCAACGAAAAGTAGGACGAAAATTTGGCAATGCACTTAACTTTTCACAAATTACAAGGATAGGCCACATGCACTTCATTTGGTTAGTTACAAATAATGCAGAAAAGTGAACTAGACAATTTTCTATATATTTTAATGAACTATACAAGAAACTATTTATAAGCTTTATGGGACGGTTATCTATAGTAACATAATATTACAATAGAAATTATAATCAATCAAGATTATGAGATTACAATTGAAGAGATATATAAAATCAAGTATTATATTTCTAACACCCTCCTCAAAATCAAGGTGACATAGAAGAAGTCAATTGAATTTTGGAGAAAAGATCTTGAAAACACCCGAGTGGATAAGCCATACTTCATACATTAGCAATTTGATTAATTGATGAAGTGGAGACGAGACGAACGTGCCATGAAGCACGTGAGAGCGTATGAAATGACAGTCTATTTTCATATGCTTGATGCGCTCATGGAAAACATCATTATGTGTTGTTTGGATAGCATTACGATTGTTGCAATAAAGTATCAATCCACCATTATGACACCATAGCAACCATTATAATTATGTTGCCGTATGAGCAAGAATAGGATATTCTCTGTTTTGGTACTAGATCAAGCGACAACAATCTATTTCTTGCAATGCCGTGAGATTAGTGAGTTAATATATAAAAAAAAAAAAAAGCAGTAGCCGTTAGTGGAGCAACAATCAAGAAAGTCTCCAATCTAGTCAACATAAGAACAAGTCTTCAACTCCAAGGTAGATTGAGTAGAAAAGTGAAGACCATGAAATAAGGTACCCTTGACACGGCGAAGAATTCAATGAACAACAACAAAATGAGTGGTTTGCAACGCGGTCATGAACTAATTGACAAATCCTCCATGTAAAAACTACAGAAAAATCTATCACATGCATATTGATATAGAGGGGCAAAGCCAGCAATGCCTCTTTAAAAAAAGTGCAACACATTAGACATAACTATTGTAGTTTATAATTTAACAAGCATCATAAGACACATCGTTATTTTAGCAAAAAAGCCCAAGAAACCATTCCCCAAATAGTAAAAAGGGAATCTGGAGCCACAATCTAAATGCAATAGTTAACGTGCTCTCAATAAATTACATGCCTCGGTTACTTGTGCCTTTGTAGCAAACTATGCATGATATATGTGAGCTTGGTGGAACTGAAGACACCAAATACAATCATTTTCCAGCATACTTCCAAATTAAGATGCGATGAAGCAAAAAGAAACATAAACAATTCTATGCTCTGATAATAACAAACTTGAATATATACAATAGTAAAGAACCTTTGCAGCAGCAGCTCTAATCGTGGCAGGACCACCAATATCAATATTCTCAATTCCATATTCATATTTAAAATGAGCGTACGGTAATGTTTCTGTTCTTGGGAATAATTTTTTTTGTTAAAAACATTTTTTTTTATTTCTATTTCTGGTAGTAGTTTTTAAGCATTTGAATACATTTGGTGACTGTACAAAATTTCGGTTCCCGGAAGAAAAATACATTTGGTACGATCTTAAATATTTTATGACTTATAATTTTTTTATTTATTAATAATTTTACTACATTTTTCTTTTTATCTTTGGCTTCTCCTTCCTCTAGTCGGTCACCGGCCTTAACCATGGCCGACCAGCGACTAGCCAAACAAGGGTCGAGGAGGTCGCCGATCTCAAGGGAGCCTCGCTGGCCACTAGTAAGTTCCCCCGAGCCTCACCGTAGTTCGGCAAGGCAAACTAGCCCAAATTTGGCGAGGCCAAGCCTTGCTCAACCACCATGAGGTCAGCGTTGCCTAGGTGGGCGACGCCACTGCGGGCGACGCCGACCTGCTGGTGGCCGAGTGAGGCTCGGCCTTGCCCAACCACGACGAGGGTTGAGGGGGCCTTGCCAAGGGCCAACGAAGCTCCGACGAGGTTGTGGGGCATTGTCTAGCCAATTGTCGGCCATCACCGAGGTCGGCAACCGAGTAGGGGAAGAAGAAAGGAAGAGAAAAAGAAAGAAAATAAAAGAAAGAAAAGAAGAGAGGAGAAAAACTTATTTCTTGAGTTGTTCCCAAGAACAAAAAATAACTTCTTCTTTTTTTTGTTCTGTTCCAAATCTATTTCTAAAAATAAAAACAAAACAAAAAAAAATTTACTAAACGTGTTTCTATTCTAATTCTGTTCCGAGGTACAAAAAAACAGAAACAGGTATTCCCTAGAGTATTATGAAATAGCACCTTAGTGACTATCTAGCCCAACCTAGCCCAATTCGTGGTAGATTGTCTAGGGGCTGACTAATCAAGCCTAATTCAGCCAAGCCCAAAATGTTCTAGGCTTAGTGGATCAGGCCCATTGGCGCTTGCCCAATTAGGACGAGGCCCATCTCCTATTTTTGGACTCAACCCACGCCTTGGGCCAAGTTTATTTATTTATTTATTTATTTATTTTTTAGCCACATGCCCGAATCGGGTACATTGATATTGGGAGCAAATCCCTACCCAATCTTTCAATCTGGCTATGTTCCTTACTTAGCCCCCGCCAACAGTTGCCTGAAGTCAAGTGACCTATTGTACACCTCGATAGTCAATGGACCCAAGCTATGTCTTGTCACACAAAGATGTCACGGTCTACCCCTTGAGGGCCGATCCCAAAGAGTAAGTTTAGAAGTAATTGTTTAAGTGACAATCCTTGAGGTGCATCACATAAAGAAGACTCAAACATATCATCTTTAATGTTCATCCAAGAGATCCATCAATTAAGAATGTGTGCTCTCCCAAGCATATACCTCGCATAACAAGTATTTTTTAAAGTTTTTTTAGACATCCTATTCATCAACTAGGAGTCACCACTAGTATCATTTTTTAGGGTCAGCTAGATGCCCAATTAAGAAGCAAGAGTGTCTTCTCAATTCCTTTGGAAGTAGAGATTAATGGATTTGGGCACTTGGGTTATGCTAACGATTTTATTAGCACCCTTTCTAGTATCTAATCGATGGGATTGTTATATAAATGATCATGCATTTGTTTTTTGTTTTTTTTTTTTTTTTTTTTTTTTTTACATTTTCATGGTAAAGCATTTAGAGTTCCACTAAATGATCATGCGTGGATGGTTCATTGAGAATCTAAGCTAGTTCTAAGCCTAAGAAGTAAAACAAACAATGAAAGGAAAGTATATTGCGTAAAGTAAACAACCAACGAATACGAACTACTTCTAAGTACAAGAGAGTAGAAAATCTGCAACTCGTTGGGTGATTATCTGAGACATTGTCGGGTAACAAATGGAATACAAATGAGACTGAATTGGACATCGGTCTTTGGCCTCCTCCTATATGACCTTCAGCCACCTCCTCCATGGACCGCCTTGTTCGTGTCGGTTTTACATTCAAACCATTCATTTCACACTATGGTATACGAACAATCATCCAATGCGAGGCAAGGACAAGCAATTCACTGATTCAAGAACGGGTCTCAGGATCGGTCATTGTTTTGCATGCATGTTGGACATCCCTAACCATCTAATTGACTAAAATTGATTTAAGTGTTGGTTAATGATAATCACCATCATTTACAATCAAAAAATGGTAGTCGATTAACATGATTCGAGCACCACTAGAAACCTTAGATGTGTTGGTCAAAGTTCATGAAGACCATTTAATCCAGTTCTGCCCCAATTTTCCCGAAATTTGGACTTTTTACCCGAAGCTTAGAAACTGACTCGATTTTGACCCGAATTTTGAAAATTGCGGGAAAAATGTCGAATGAAGCTCAAAACGCGCCAAAATCTCAGGAAGTTAGGAATACGTGTTTGGAAAAACTTTCATGCGTTGAGTTTTCTGGGATTAGTTACAGATTTCGTCCAGCAATTCAGAAATCACGGACAGCTCATCAGAATTCTGTTATCTAGGCCGAACTGACCTTATCCAAAATTTTAATGAATTGGCCCCTGAAATATTGCAATTTAGCCCTCGAACTCGGTAGTCTACCAAATTAGACCCTACTGAACACTTTTCTAGTTTTACACCTTTGCAAAAAGGGACCAGAACTACTTCGAATTTGCAAAACATAATCAGGCAATTTTAGGTGCAAAATAACAGAGCATTTCCAGAAAGTCACTAGAAATTCTCGATATTCTAAAAATACCAAATGACATCAATTTCATCCGAAATTTTAATATGATGTATATCTGTATGTTTTCTACAACATCAATGCGTAAAAATTCTCCAAATTCGAATCACGGAATTTTGTAAAATTTCGGAAAGCATCAAAGGTTAGTCAAAAACAGAGAAACTTCACCTTATTATTATTTTTTTTATCAGTTTTACAGATCTGGACTAAATGTTTTGGGGTCAATTGGACCTAGCAAATGAATTCCGTTCATAATATATAATATATCAAATCGAAGCTTAGGACGAGGAGATCAATTATCTAGTTAATTATATCTTGAAGCAATGAAGTCTACTAGCTCAAATCAGGCCAAAACCAGGACATGTTCACTGAACCACGAAAATCACGGACCACATAGAACATGCTATAATTGATCTTCAATCATGCAAGCAACCTTTCAACTTGATTTCTGATTCATCCTGGTTCTGATCGCTCATAATCGAACAAATCATTGATACGAAGAGATCTCGCCTCATCGGATGATAGTCAAAATTTGATTGATCGATTTGAGAGTTCCTACCTTGCGTGTGACACCTTGACGTTTGATCGAGCAACTAGGCCTCCATATTCAATTCGGCGATAGCACGGAATAGCCTTGGAAAGCTTGGCAGCTCATTAAAACAAGCGTTCAAGATCAACCTGAAAATTCGGATTAGAGAGCTCTAATGAAAGATCAAAGGAAATATTGAAGATGAAGAAGATCCAGTGAAGCTCCGGCCACCACAGCTTCGGGAACAAGTCGGGGAAGGTGATCACAAGACTTGGAGGGTCGCCGGACGTCGACAGATCACGGAAGCCAGCATCTGGAATCACTGGATCAAAGGATCGGTGTGGAGCATGCTAACTGAGCCGAGAGGAGAAGTGGCCGAATCGAGGTCGTCTAGCAATTATTGTCGGCGGTGAGGCATGCGATTAGCGAGCGGATGGCTTGAAAGAGGTCAGTGATGAGGTGGCTCGCCGGAGCAAGGCGGCTGCTAACCAGTGGGTGCTCGAGTAGGCCTCAGCCGAGAGAGAGAGAGAGAGAGAGTTTTTATTTTATTTTTTTATCACATTTTTTCTAATGCATCGTCCATTTAAATTCACATCAACGCCAACTATCAATAAGTACATTGAAGAATTCAAGTCAATTTTATCATAGATGTAATTAATGGAAATGCTGGACTGTATGAACAATTAGCATGAGATTGACCTATGAATTTTAAGACTTTTGATGCGTTTATTTTTTTATTATTTATTATTCTAATAACATTATGGCATTAGGTTTACACTTTTCCAATTCAAAAGCATTCTATCTTATTTAAAACATTCCCCACTTATTGTAATTTTCATTCCAAAACTTTGAGAAAATAGTTATATAGTTCCATCATATTCATATTTCTACGCTAGATGGAGGCCTACTTCTATTTCTCCTATTGGTAAGCAAGAATCAATTGATCAATAAATAAAACTGTCTTTTCAATGGTGATGAAGAATTATGAAGAGAAGAAAGAATGAAATACTTTTCCTCAATTTTATTAACTGGACCCAAGAGAAGTCTTCATGGTCATGAGAGTCTAAACAACACTTTATCCCAAAATCGATAATAAGCAAATCTCCATGATCTCATTAATACTAATGGACCACAAAATATCCAGAAGCCAACAGCAAACCCAACTGGTATGCCCATGTAAAACCACTTTTTCTCGCTATCATCATCATTGTCATCATCACCAGCTTCTTCCATCTCATTTGTGGTAATTAAGCAACTTTTGTTGAGCAAAAGTCCACACAATCCGAGGTTTCCTTCAAAAGAACTTTTGGAAAATGTGAGAAACTGTCCACTTGCCGGAATGTTTCCTACAAGTTGATTGTTTGAGAGGTTCAATAATGAAAGGAAATGGAGATTTGCGAGCTGAGTTGGTATGGCTCCATTGAGGTAGTTCCTTGAGAGGTCTAGAGACTCAAGCTGATCCATATTCCCCAAAACAGGAGGAATTGAACCTGAGATGGCATTGTGCGATAGGTTGAGGACATGAAGTGATTTGAGATCTCCAAGTGAATCTGGTATCGGACCCTCTAATCTATTGCCTGAGAAGTCGATCAATGTGAAAATAGTGGGGATCTTCACAAGTTCTAGCTGTAGATCTTTCAAGGTTACACTCATTGTATCTCCATAGTTTTCCTCGTAAAATGGGTAATTGGTAAGGTCATACTGCAGGTGATTAAAGTCCACATTGACCTTCATAGCCTCCAAAGATGTGAGGAGACTCACTGGTAGTGTGCCACCAAAATCATTTGAAGACAAGTCAATGATTTGAAGCATTTGCCAAGTGTTGTGCCTATGCGGACATCCAATTTCCCCATGCAATTTATTGGATCGTAAAACAAGGACACGGAGACGTGATATATCCATGAAGTGGCATGGAAATGTCCCATCTATTTGATTGTTCCCCAAGTTCACAAAATCCAATGTAGTGCAATCTGCCAATGACAACGGAATCTGCCCCTGCAACAAATTCTCACTAATATCCAATGTCTTCAGATTGCATGTTCTCAACATGTTTTGCGGAATATCACCATTCAATTTGTTATTCCTCAAATTCAATACTTTGAGGGACTCCTTCACTAAACAATTAGGAATAGTTCCATTCAAATGGTTATGCGATAAATCGAGCACTTGAAGATGACCAAAATAACCAGCTTTGCAAATAGACCGTGGGATGAACCCATGGAAATTATTCTTCGAAAGGGAGAAGAATATCAAGTTCCATAAGTTGTTACCAATGTCATCCGGAATAACAGAATTTATGTTGTTACTTGAGAAATCCAAGTAGTAAGCTTGTGATGGCAAGGGTGGCAATTTCCCTCGGAGCATGTTTGAATGGAGGTCAACAACAACCAAAGTAGAAGAAAAATTGCCCAAGGGTGTTTCGAAATCTTCAAATGAATTAGAGGAAAGATTGAGATTTATAAGATATTTTGGTGTCCATATCCATCTTGGTATATCTCCTTGAATATAATTGTGGGAGAGGTCAAGGAACCTCAACATGGACTGGTTAACCAAAAACTGAGGCAATCTCGTCAACCGGCAGGAAGCCAAATGTAAGAGTGTAAGGTCAGGGAATGAAGAGGCCCGGGAAACAGTATTTGTGGCATCAATGGAGAAATGATTGTAGGAAAGAACCAAAAACGAAAGATTTTTCAGCTGCTGAACCCAATTAATATGGAATGAGCCACTAAAATTATTGGAAGAAAGGAAGAGTTCGTTGAGCCCTCGGAATTCCCATATAGACATCGGTAGTTCTCCTCCCATATTGTTGTTGCTCAAATCAAGTACTCTCAGCATGTGTGATGGAGCATCAAAAGATCCCTTCAATTGACCAGAAAATTGGTTGTTGGAAAGTAGAAGCTCCTCAATCAAGGGATGTGTAAACAAAGATGAAGGAATATTTCCTCCAAGTAAATTGGATTGCAGGTCAAGAATAAGAAGACTCGAGAGGGATTCCCATTGTGTTGAATCAATCGAACCAACTAGACTATTGTTGTACAGAATGATTTGAGTCAAATTCTTGGACTTATTGAGTGATGGAATTGGACCAGTGAAATTGTTGGATGAGAAGTCCAAATAAGATAGTTGCGAGAGATTGGTGAAAGAGCTTGGGATATTCCCATCAAAGCCACACTGCTTCAATTCTATTCTCGACAGATTCCTGAGATTACCAATTGAATCTGGGAGCCTCCCAGAAATATTCGTGAAACTAAGAATCAGTGTTTGAAGAGAACCATTCTCTTGAAATTCTGGCAAGGAACCCTGAAGGAGTTCGTTGGATGATAGGTCGAGGGTTTGAAGTGTTTGTACCTGGAAGATTTCATGAGGAAATTCTCCTTGTAGGTCACAATCATATAGGCTCAGAGTTTTCAAGCTGGAGAAATTTGCTAAGAACTGAGGAACTGTGGAGGACAAGTTGTTGCCATCGAGTTGAATGACTGACAAATTAGCAAGACTCATAAGGGAAGCATTGATAGGACCAGACAAAGAACAGTATGACATGCTCAACACCTCAAGTTTTGGCACTGAAGAAGACAACGCGTCACACCACTCACTTCCCTCACCAAACACATCGACCTCATCAAGGTACAACTCCCTTAACTCCCCTAAATCCTCAATCAGAGACCTTAAATTGGGCTTCTTAAGGTTCAGCCAAGCAGAACTGAGATCAAGAGTACGTAGCTTTGTCAGGCGCGATAGCTCCACAGGAATATGCCCGGTGAATCCAGCATTGGACAAGTTGAGATATGCCAAGTGGCTGAGATTTGCGAGGCTCGATGGAATCGTCGTGGAGTTGAAGTCGTTGAATGCCAAGTTCAGGCTCCGAAGGAACTCGAGCCTGAAGAGGCTCGACGAATCATCAATTCCACTAGAGATCGACTCTTTGCTCAAATCGAGACCGACCACAAGGCCGTCCTCGCACGTCACGCCAATCCATGAATCGGCACCTTGGTCCCAGTGTACTAGCTTGGACGACACATAGCTGTCGAAGACGATACTGTTTCTCAGCTCGAGCAACAACGATCTCTGGTCCACGCCAAGACACTGGGAGGACGCTGAAGCCATAGCAACATCAGAGAAGATGGAGATCGTGAATATCGCAAGAAGAAGCCATGGGACGATCGAACCGTTCATCAGAGGGAGAGGTTGAGGAAGAGAGCGGGAAAAGGGAGTCAACCGAAACAAAGTCATCACTGAGGAATGGAGGAGTCGTCCAGGGGAAGCGTGAAGCTTTGTGTTTATATCCGGGCTGTCATTCCTTAGGCACCAGAATCTGGCTTTTGTATCACTTTCGACGATAGTGGCACATAAAGTCTTTATTTAACATGCTTTTTAGATCGAAACGAAAGGCCATAATTTTATTTTCAAAGAGAAAAAGGAAAATAAAAGAAATCCACCTAAAATATTGAGATTAGAACTTCACATCCCTCGGAAATATTTTTGGCTCTCTTTTTTCTTTTTTATAAGATCATAAAACAAATGATATTACGTGATCGGTTTCATTTTTGTACTCACATTAACATGTAGAGATCCATTAAAAGTAAATTATATATATCTATATATATATATATATATATATATATATATATAATAGCATTTGACCATAAAACCAAAATACATATATTATATTTACTTTATTTTATTAAATAAGTAGATTCAAGAAACAAAATCAAAAGATTTATTTATATTTGAATTTAATTGTAAATATTTTATAGTACTATCAAAAAAGTGAAAAAGGTATAAACTACATTTTCGGAAAATACAATGAATTAATTAGGAAATATGAAATATGAAAATACAATAATATGTTCAAAAAATAGAATGAAAAACCAAATACACAAAAACTAAGAATGTATTTCTTTTTCATTAAACTAAAAATAAAAATAAGGAGAAAAAGGAAAAAGGCAAAAAGTCAAAAGATGAAAAGGGGCATTATCTTCAGTGGTTTAAAGGAAAATAAAAAGAGGGGAAAATTCAAAATGATTTAAAACAAAAAGAAAGAAAAGAGCAAGCAAACTATATGCATGTGGAATTGATCCACCATTCACACTGAGAAAGCACCATGGGCCCACAGCCATCGGGCTATCACCATACTTTCTATTACTTTATGCAACTTAAAGAAAGAAAAGAAAAGGGGAATTATATGTGCATGGAATTGATCTATCGTGCACGATGGTAAAGTACTATAGGCCTATCTGCACCGGGCCATCATCATACTTTCTATTACTTTATGCAACTTAAAGACAAAAAGGAAAAAGCGAATGATACGCGCATGGAAATGGTCCATCATGCACGCTGGTAAAGTACCATTGGCTCACCTTCATCGGGCTATCACCATACCGTCTCTTACTTTATGCGACTTTTAATATATATAGTGTGTTGAAGGAGCAATCAATAAAAAACTACCCGATTAGATATAAACTTCCAGCACAACACGCTAGGAATGTACCATAGGCCCACCTCCACCAGGCTATTACTATGTGCGTGTTGAAGGAGCAATTGAAGTAAAACGCATGGCAAATTTTGATAATTGCCTTGAATTTTCTCTTTAGGTATTGTATATTGATATATTTAAAGGTTTCTTCCCTTATTTTTGTTGAAATATAATGTGGAAACCGAATCTTGAAAATACCATAAAATTAAACGAGGAACAATAAAGGACACTAGAGATATACATGATTCGGCATGAGAGTCATTATCTACATTCACGAGGATAGTCAACAGCAAATAATCCACTATCAAGTAGGAGAATTTTTTAGTCTCTCACAAGCTCAACTGTTTGTCCACCCAAACCCAAAGACTACGTTTGGCTATCTAGATCTCTAATCAAGATAGGACTAAATAGGATAGAATATAAAATCTTAATATTTTGATATATCTTATTCATTGTTTAGTGAATCGCAATAATAAAGTTGGATATATTCACATCATGTCATGTATCTTTTTTTTGGCATAAATTGCATATTGGTATAAATGAACCTAAAAGTTTACAAACGAAGATAGTAAAAATCTCTTAGGACAATATTCCCTAATTTATTTTTATTCTTTTTTATATTTTATTTTCCTCTTTTCTAAATTATTTTATTTATTATTTTTTCCCTTTGCATCATTCTTTAATAAAATTTTATTAAATAGTAAACTATATTAATATACATTAAATGACAAAAATACCTAAAATATGTAATAAATATAAATATTTATTTATATTAATATAGTGACTTTAAATTATAAAATAGAATTAAAGTTGAATATATAAATAAAAAGAAGATTAAATTAAAAAATTAAATTTTTATTTTTTGTTATTTTGAATTTCTTATGTTAGAATTCAATATTATTTATACTAAAATATAATTTGAATTTTTTTAATTTAATAATTTATTATTCGATAAAAATAATTCTCTTATTATGAATATTAAATATCATATATACCTTTATCTCATCTCCTCATATTCCTATTATATCCAATATAATCATGTCTTGAATAGGTATTATATGTAGGATAGGATAAATTTTATTTTATCCTAAATTTTATCTTGACAATTAAACTCAATCAAAATGTTTATAAATAAAAAACAACTCGAGTAGATGTAAACTCCGAACACAACACAACACTGCATGTCCAAGCCCAAACAAATGCTCTCGTACGGCAAAACAGAAGAACGTTCTTCTCTTTAGTGTGCTGCTGCTGTCAGGAGGGAACCGTTTGTCTTTTATGTGTCCTGTCAACAAACCTAACCTTTTTTTTTTTTTTTTTTTTGGGTCAGAAACAAACCTAACCTTGACCGGTGAACAAGTGCCCCTTCATCATGACGAGGCTGCAAAGAAACGACTACTTCTTCTAACGACGAGGGAGAGACCATCGACTCATGAGATAAGAGTTATTCCCAGAGACCACATAAATATATTTGCGACCAAGACAAACAGATGCCAATGGGGCGGGGCACTCTTGAGGACAACTTGTTCCGGTTGCTCTCGAAGATGAAAATACTCAAATGTTACATATTTACATAATGGTTTATCTTTATGATATGTCACAATCAATAGGTATTTATACCTAAACAATAAATACAGGAAAGGAAGTGATCTAAATTAACAAGCATATTAGTTATCTTAATCTAACAAGGAAATTAGTTGTCCCGGGAGATAACGAAATATCAAAGAATATCCATAACATCCACTCACATCTCTAACAATATCCTTTAATAGAGAATTTTATAATATTTATAAATGTAAAGCCCATAAAAATGAGGACAGGTGAGAGGGATCTGGAAAATTTCGTACGAAATGGGCAATTTCAAGAACAGGGAATTGCAAGGGAGGAGGGAGAGAAAAGCAGGGGATGCTTCGGCTTGGAAAGTGGGAGCAGTCAAAGTAAACGCCCGCCGGGGGGGACGATTCTGTCTAGCGTTAACGTTGGTTGCGGGATTGATGATTTCTCCGCGGACTCGTGCATAGGGAAGAGGAGCAGAAACACGTTTGGGTCTTTCGGCTTTTCTTTATTCGTTTGTGGACTTTCTTGGTGTCAATTTAAGTTGCGCGGCCAGACCAAGAAAAATCAAACTTCAATGGATATAATATGACTAGCTTTGGGAACTAGTTTACAAGCTCTGTCTGGTGATAAAAACAGATTTTGGTTTATTAGAACGATCGAAAAATTTGCACTTCAAGAAGCATTAGATTTTATATTAGATCCATACTTGTCATGGCCACTGAAGCCAATATCAAATTGGAGATGGATTCGATTTTCATGTGAATGGGCCCGATTTTGGATCGTAGATAGTCGACGAACAAAAGATTGCTGAAAATGACACAAGTTATCCAAAAGTATCTTTTAATTACTTGTTAAAATTTTATAACTAATTGAAAACGAAATTTTTCCATCAATTGATGTTTGTTCTTTTGTTAATTTGTGCTTTTGTCTGCTTAAGTATTCTTTCTATTTTAGTAATCTTGACTAGTGTGCAAATGATTCTTATTAGCAGACTCAATTTAATTATATCGTAATTGTATTGTGAGTCTACATTGGAACGTATCTGTTGGGGCTGACTTCCACGGTAGATGCTCAGTAATATTCCATGTCCAAATTTTCTTTGCTTTTCCACCTTAAGTAATGTTATCTTGCACAAAGTCACGACCATATGCAAGACTCTCTTTGAATGAATGTCCGGTGATGAACGAGATCGATTTCTAAGCGGTGTTGAGGTCATTTATCAATGGCTACTTAAAAGAGGTCTAATCAAGTCTAGTCAACAGACTCGACTAGACTCAACAATTTAAGACTTGAATACCCGATTTCGTCAAAGCTCAACTATTTCGGTTCAAGTTTGACTCATGATATATATTTATTTTATAAACTTGAAACAACTCGGTTTAATTTGACTTGGTTACTATAAATGAGTTTTTGTTGGAGCTTGATTCAAGCTTGAGCTCAAATTTGATTTTCTTAAAATTCGAACGGAGCAGACTCAGACTTGACTCAGTCTTGCATTTGAACAAGTGAGAAGATGCTGGTGAAGCATCCAATCATTTCAATCTAGCGTGTTTCTTATCTTATTCAAGTTGAGTTTTTTCTTCGAATTGAGATAAATCTATTTTTAATCCTCTAATTCATAATATTTATGTGATTGTACGCACAAGAAAGCAAGCCATTGCAATTTCGATGGTGTAGGAAGAAAGTTGGCGGAAGATGACTTACCTCTTTCGGTGCGTGATCAACAATTTCCTAATTGTTTCTCAAGTTAGGAGTGGAACTTTTATCATGCAAAGTGGCTATTAATAGTCAGAATCAAGCTGTTTTGGGAATTAGAGTATTGTATAAATAGGAAAATATTTTCTTTATTCATTCTATATAATTTTTCCTTTTATTGTCCATACAATTGTACTATAAATAGAGCCTATGTACATACAAGTTTTTTTTATGAGAAAGTAATATACAAATACAATTTTCCAATTTCTAGCTCTCCATCATTTTCTATTTTGTGTTGATTAAAGTATCTTCACAATAGAAATTATGGGACAAATGCATCGAAAGTCTTAAGATTTGCGTACGTAACGCAATCAAGTTATAAACCTTTAAATTGATTAGGTCCAAAACCTTTAAAAAAAAAAAAAAAAGCAACCAAGTCCTTTCAATGAACAACAATACCCAAAATTGCCTCTGTATCATGTGAAAATTGCTTAATTGCATCCTTAAAAAACCATATTTCAAAATAATCCTAAAAACTTAAATGCATCTTTTAGTAAAGATTTATGATTTTTTTTTTGTCGACATAATTATTTAGGATTTAACTGGATCAAATTGAACAACTTTCGATTAAGGTTTATGAGTTGATTGAATCAACATAAAGGTTTAGGACTCGTATTGCATTCTATAGATAAGGTTAAGAACTCACCATGCAATTTTCCCCATATATTAGAACAATAGTAGGAAAAACCGAGTTGCATGGAAATTGTATATAATCTATTTAATAAATAAGGGAATAATGTATATATAAGTGTTATTGTGTATTGTTAGAATTCTCCCAAAAATCCTCCATAACAAGGATTAGAAGTATCTTGCAAGATAGAAATGCTATACTCAACCCTCGTGAATATATATGGCAAATCAATAAGAAAGAAAAGTCGAAAGCGGTAAATTTTTGAGAAAATAACACAAAAAGCTCCTAAACTTGGATTCAATATGCAATTTTGATCCCTATTAATTTGGTCAATGTCATCCATGAATTTTAATACAATGTGCAATGTAATCTCTAAACTTTTAATTTGTTCCATATTATCTAATGTTCAAGGACCATAGTCCATGAACTGTATGAAAATGTTCAATGCACCCAGTTTATGGATTGTTTGTGTCATTATTCCTAAATGTTTTCAAAGGACGGTAGTTATACTTTTTATCACATTTAAAATCTAATGAGAAAAAAATTGAAAGAAATCATTGTTAGAGGATACATATTTGAATTACTCTCTCTATCATTTGTTCTTTGAAATTTAAACCCATAAACGCTAAAAATTTGGAAATAACAAATGGATTAAGCAATGCTTACTGAAGTGTGTCGTGACGAGTTCTAGAGGGAAGTTCCCGCTTTAGCTATATACAATAGATACAAATATTCAAAAATTTGTTTAGCTAAAAAAATTATATATATATATTACTTTGCGGCCATAAGCGTTAGACTGGTTTAACTAAGCAATTTACTTATTACATGGGTCACACAGATACATCCAGGCACATTAACGTAAAATGCCATAAAATAGATTATATGTTAAACAAGTACGCAAACTATATAAATAAATGTGTTGTGCTTGGAATTCAAGAATATGACATGATTAATAAAAGCATTTTTGCTCAGATCTGACATAAATTTGTCACAATACTTATTACGTGGAGAACTAATTGTCAGCCCCACCCACCCCTGTATGACCTCGTGCGACTATAATCAAAAGATGCCTTAAAACACTCGTAAATTTCTGAGGCATGGAGAAAAGGCAATACAAACATCAACAACATAAACCAAACGGTGCAGGTGAAACTATAGTTTTTTGCAACATGCAATCTCATTCTCATCACATCTGCAACTATATCCTTATGATAAATGCAACATCATTCTTCTATCCTGCTTTATATTAACCACTGGAATCATCGATAATAAGCCATGTGTCTCGACGATGTAAAAGGAGAAGCACCAGATAGAGATGTTTTCTGGGGCTGGGAAGTAGTAGTCACTGGTTTCTTCTTCTCACGCTTCGTCTCTGACCGCAACCAAGCCTTGACAACTGAGTGAAGATTAGCCGAGCTCTTCAAATCATCAACCTCCGTCAGCCTCTCCGCCCTTCTCAATTCACCATCTTGGATGTAAACAAGATGAGTCGCCCAAGTCTCCAGCCCGTCAAATATGTGCGTCGCATATACTATTGCAGCTCCTCTCTGCAAATGACATTTTAAAGGTGAGATAAGAGCACAAATAACAGCAATACAAGTCATGAAACACCCCAAATGTTAAGACACGCAACACAATCAGATGTACATGCAACAATAGTAGATATTTAGCATGCTTCCCTATTTTGTTAATGTCAGAGCATACTTTTATAAGTAGGCAAATGCTCAATCTGTTACCATATCTGTGTTAGTATCCTCGGGAGTTTAGATGTTATATATATGTAGTAAATTTGGTCACCAGCCCGAATCTTGTAATCATAATAAGTCAGTGGTGAAGCATTGATTAGCTAAGAAAGAGGATAAAGTGTCTGAACAATCACTCTGCTAAAGAAGTCAATGCTACATCTAAGAAGGATGAGGACATCATTGGCTCTATCATGAATATGGCGACTTTGGAAGTTGAGACAGCAAATAGGTTTCAGGTTTTGTCTGATGAGGCAAATTTCACATGATGAACTGGCTGAGATGCCTGATCTGACAGATGATCCCATTGTTGATACTATGGATCCTATTCCTGCTAACAGATCTTCCACAAAAGTTAGTAAGCCCATGTTTCTCCTATAAGAAGCAGGCCTTCGAAAAAAATTCATTTGCAATTTTGATGAATATGATAGAGCTACAAAGAGGTAGAAAGGGGATCTTGGAGACTCTCCTGACTTGAGGAAGTTTGCTGGTGCTTTCAGCTCTTCCTTATCCATGAGTTTCTTTTCATGGAATATCCGAGGCTTTAATAAGCCTTGTAGAAAAAGGAGGTTAAGTCTCCAGTTATGCAGCAATAATGTTCATTTGTTTTGCCTCTTCAGAACTGACGTTCAGGCATTGAATATTGATTGTGTTGTGGCATCAGTTTACCCCAATTGGCATAAAATTACAAACTATTCTTTCCATCACCTTGGCAGAGTTTCAATTCTTCATAAAGATGCTGTTCAGGTTCAACTTATTTTTGCCAGTTTCCAGTTTATACACAGCTCCATTTTTCTTCAGGAAGATGTTTCTTTAGCCAGTTCTGTGTGTATGCTTCAAATGAAGTATTTGAAAGGAAGTCATTATGGGAATTATGTCTGCTTTACCCAATGGTGCTTCATTACCCTGGGTTATTCTTGGGGATATCAACACAGCAAGGATTTCTCTGAAGCAAGCAAATCTGATTCTACTCATGTCTCAGATATGGATGATTTTATTGCTGCTCTGCTAACATCTTAGTTATTTGATCTCAGGTACGTTGCTTTCTTTTTTACTTGGACCAATAAGAGAACTTGATTTTGAAGAACGAAAACTGAATAGAGTTCTGGTAAATGATGCTTGGTTAAGCACTTTTCCTCACTCTTCTGCTAAATTTGTTCCAGCAGCTTGCTCCAATCACTGCTATAGTTTGGTCAGACTGAAAGGTGCTGATATGGCTCATCCTAAGCCTTTCAAATATTTCAGCTTTTGGAGCAAGCATCCTGTATTTTTACAGGTTGTCCAGAAGGCCTGGAGTAATGATGAAGAAGGTGTTCCTATGTTCAATTTCTATGAGAAGCATTCAAATGTAAATAAATTTAAAGGTTATGACAAGGACCATATCAACTCAATTTCTCAGCAGGTTCCGCAGGGTCAAGCAGAGTTGTTGTCTCTTCAGCAGAAAGGAATTTTCTCTTCAAGCTAAGGTCTGGAAATTACAGGATTATGAGGAATCATATCTTTGACAAAAGTCATGGATAACTTCACTAAAGCTAGGAGATCAAAATTCTAGCTATTTTCATAGACCTGTTAAAGTCAGAACCTCTAAGAACACTCTTTAAGTGTTCAGTATTCTGCAGATGGCACAAGGAGGGCAATATCAAATAGTGAATGAAGCAGTGTCCTTTTTTTTTTTTTTTTTTTTGATCGGAAAGCAACATCCTTTAATAAAGGCTTATCAGGAATTCTTGACTCTGCTGTTCCAGCGTCCCTCTTGCTATTTTGAATTTTATGTCACAGTATAAGCTGCCAACTGATTCACAGGAAAATCTTGTTCTGCCTATCACCTCTTAGGAGAACAGAATTGGGACAGGGCACCTGGTCCTAATGGATTTTGTGCAAATTTCTTCACTAGTGCTTGGCCTGTTATTGGCGATGAGTTCTGTGCAGCTGTGTCGGATTTCTTTCATTCGTCTAAATTGTCAAAGAGAGTTAATGCTACTGTTATGACCCTTGTGCAAAAAACATCAAATGCAGCCAGGATGTCTTGAGTTTAGGCCTAATCATGTGAATAAATGCATCACAAAGATATTGGCCAATAGACTCAAGAGGACACTGCTGATTTCATTAGCTTGAATCTGTCGCCTTTGTGGAAGGGAGAAAAATCAGGGATAATGTGCTATTAGCTCATGAATTGGTGAAAAATTACCATAGGATGGCATTTCCTTAGATGTATGGTAAAGCTGACCTAATGAAAATAGTTGGTTCCATAGACAGGGATTCTGCGTTGACTACTCTAATCTCTATCGGTGTTCCTACAATGTTTCTGGAATGGATTAAAGTTTGCATTACAATTCCATCCTTTTCTAGTTTTTTTTTCTGGCTCGGCTATAGCAGTTAGCCGAGCCATTTCCTTTTATGATTCTGAAAAGCCAGGCAACTCATCAATATTCTTGAAGGTTATTTTCCCGGAGAAAGGGTTTAAGGCAAGGAGATCCCCCATCTCCATATCTACGTGTGCCTGTGATGGAGGTGCTTTCTAGCCTATTAAATGCCATTCCCAGAGCTGGGTTTGTCCGTTACCATCCTTCGTGTTCAAGAGTCCAACTTACTAATTTATGTTTTACTAATGATTTATGGCGTTCTTCAAGGGTGATGATGATTTTCTAAGGGAGATTTTTAACATTATAAACTACTTCAGTGCAATTTCTGGTTTAGAGTTAGTCCTGCCTGGACTGAGGTGTTTGTAGCAGGTTATCCAGAGAAGCAGATGGCTGAGATATTTACAGATTTGCCGTTTGGGTGCCTCTCCTCTCTGGAAGACTATCTGATAGAGATTGCAAACCTCTTATCAACAAGGTTATGGCTAGATTAAATAACTGGACATCTAAAAAAATCCCTTATGCAGGCAGGCATCAGTTGATCAAAGCTGTCATATGTAGCCTCATCAACAATTGGTGCCAAATTTATTTTGCAATGAAAATTATGCATGCAGTTGAAACAAAATGTAGAGCATTTTTCAGAAAGGGGATTATGAAGCTCGAGGAGGGGTAAAAGTTAGCTGGACCAGGTGGTTTGTCAAAACATGAGGGTAGCCTTGGACTACAAAGAAAAGTGGAGCTAGTGCAGACAAAAGATAATAGGTTATCAGTCTACTCAAGGGTGCACAGAGCAGAACTCAGCCTCCTATATAATTAAGTTACTAGCCAAACCCATGGTAGGAGAAAAAGAATGCAATTACCTGATCACACTCTTCCCTCAAGAAATCAAGGAAATCCATCCGAGTGACAACATCGAGATCAACTGTAACCTCATCAAGTAGAAGAACCTGCACACATGTCAAGTGTCAGATCAGATGAAGAAATGACTACTTTTGTCAGATTGACATTCTTAGCAGAGACAATGGATAGCCATTATGTGGTCAATTCCCCTCTTGCAAATCAGCATTGTGAAGATAATGAAGATCCGAGGTAAAGCTTTCGAGTCAATGATGAAAGAATGCTCAAAATATCAAGAAACTGGCCCTGCACAGGCCCCTAAGCCATTCGAGAAAACAGGTCTAAGCTAGCCAACTCTCCAAAAACTATCATTTTTACGAATGGAATTACCACTCCCCAAAAATGGATGCCCATCACAGATGTGATCACATTAGACATCTCAAGTTTGAATTGAAATCTTAAATTTGCCAACTCACTCAAATGCAATTGCACTACCTTCAAACATTCATCAGCCAAATATGACCGGAACAGAGTTGTGACAGAACCAATGCCATTAAAAGACAGTACCCAGGAGACTTTAGGTTCCAAAGACTACAAATAAACATCCATTTATCTTTTCAATCTTAAATTGGTCATTTCTTATCTTTTATTGACCCATGCAATTGCACTACCTTCAAATGTTCATCAGCCAAATATGACCGGAACAGAGTTGTGACACAACCAATACCATTAAAAGACAGTACCTAGGAGACTTTAGGTCCCAAAGACTACAAATAAACATCCATTTATCTTTTCAATCTTAAATTGGTCATTTCTTGTCTTTTTATTGACCCACATCTAATCAACACCCTTAGCATGAATTCAGTACCTGAAATGGATGAATAGCATAAATTTAGTACCTGAAATGGATGAAGAAGACCCATGCAAATCTGGACACGCCGGCGCTGCCCATCTGAAACCTTGTGCATTCTCCATTGTAGATCAATATCAAGCAAGTCAATCAACTTTTCTCTCCTCACCGGATCAGCCCCTTCAACTGCCATTATCACAATCTTGAAAAATTCAGATTTGTTACTTGAGCAGGAAAGGCATGAAGGTTGTGAAACATTGGTGCAGATCGAAATGACAATAACATGACTATAAAAGAAGCACAATTGTCATAACAAGAGGAGATTTACTCAAATAGACAAGAATAATAGTAAAAGAAAAGGCTACTCAATAGACCTTCCTTTCTCTGCCCCCCTCCACCCCCCCCCCCCCCCCCCCCGGCCACCCCAAAAAAAAAAACAAAAAAAAAAAAAAATCCCAAACCTCCTTTCTCTCTCCATCTGTCAGACGACAAATGCTGTTCAGAGTTGTTCATACACAGATTGGGATTTCTTACAATTCCAGAATTGCATAGAGGGAAATCAAAACATACAAGCAGACTATCTTTCAGACTAACCTCCAAATATCATATGTTCTGCAGAGAAGTCTCCCTGTAGTGGAATCTCTCCCTGAAAATTTTAGAAAGAACTTGTTTTATACATGCTACAGAACTGACTTACAGCATGTTATCAACAAAACCTATATGTTCAAGACATTCACTGCCCCAAACATAGAAACTAAGGCAAAATATTCACATGTTTCTTAAAACTTGCAAACAGAGAGTGAAAGTTAACAGAGAAAGTCAGAAAGAAAGGAAGCAAAATTAGAAAAAGTAGATCAAGCTAAAAGGAAGATTGTTCCAGACTCAGTCTATTGTAGAGCTAACAATGACATAATCCCAGAAATACCGAGATTTTCTTCAAGATTTAATTCTCACAAACTGAGATATTTAGACAAGTCAAAAGGTCATGCATAAGCGTACAACCTACCATTACTGGGGCTAAAACATTAAGGTTTCTTCAGTCAGATTAAGATAGCAAGTGGCATGGAGCATTACAATAAGACAACAAATTACAAACTAAGCCAAATTCCATTAAATGGTTTTGCTTTATAAATTCTTTTTGCCAGCTTTTAAGCATGGAGCCTTACTTCATCATTCAGATAAGACATAGAAGCATCACAAAGAGACAAGATAGCGCTGCCATTATATGACAGAATCTCTCCCAAAGAAATTAACTTAAGTTTAGGTGAAGCTTTTTGAGAATTGTTTTCTCAATTTTTCACCTGTTCTTGAGGATTTCCAAAAATCTATCATTCAATTACAGTATGACAGAAATGACTGACCTAAATATATTATGAAATCGAGAAGACAGTATAATTATTGCAAATGATGGTCTCCAAATATTTCTACAATGGCCAACAAGACAAAGCTGAGAACCTAATTCATGTCCTTGTAAAATTGTAGCAACCTCATCTGTCATATGGAATAAAAGGTAAAAGCGACACATTATGGAATGGGGTCAGGGAACTCACAGCAGAGCCAACCGTTTTACTCCAAGATCCTCCCAAGTAGGCCAAGTCACCACTGCAGACCAATTGAGTATCATGAAAAGCAGAGCGATTCAGTACTCGGACTACGTTCTGACCTCCGACCATGTTCTTGCCTGCGAGAATTTTCAGTAAAGTGGTCTTGCCTGCAAAAAAATTATGTAAAATGAAGGGTGAATTCAAAGAACCAAGAAAGACAACACGACTTCCAAAGAAAATGCGATCAATCTAATCGTAAAGTAAGCCTAGCACTGAAGACGCAAGCAACTTTGTAGAACAAGATCCTTCAATTCGGCATCAAAGAGTTGCCAATCTTCCACCATAGAAACGACCAAATGGAAGTTAGGCCCCAACAAACGTAATCCCACAACCCTCAAATGATCATATGGAGGAAGGAAACTACAATTCGTTAACGTTGCAAAACAATCTCTATACAAGCAAAATTGGCATACCCAGATGACAGAATTCCCCCAGATCACAAATGGAATGCAGCAACAACGGTATGCATCAAACTAAAAGCTGCCAAAGAACTAGTGACTGAAAAGGGATGCTAGAACTAGCGAAAGAAAACGAGAGAAGCGATTGAGGAGATGGACACGACAACGAACGAACCCGACCCATTGGCGCCGAGGAGGAGGCAACGAGATCCAGGAGACACGGAGAGGTTGAAGTCGAGGAACAGCGGGGGCTGCCGTTCGTACGCGAACTGCATCCCGCACACCCTCACGCTGTCTCTCTCCCCACCATCTCCATCTCCGTCTCCGCCTCCCGCTTCTCCTCGTGGCTTGGCAACGTCACCGACGCCGACCATTCTCACCCAAGCCGCCTCCTTTCTTCGTTCCTGGCACAACCCAGAACCGCCCCTTCTCTCTGCAGCTCGCCTCTGCTGATTCCGTGACCTTGTTGGCGTTCGCGTCCCAATATATACCCACCAGCTGAATTTGCTCTCGTTTCGCCACGTCCACGTCTGGGTTTGGTGGGGGAGCTAGGCGTAAATGCTCATTTACTATGCGTCCCCCCTCGTTTTTCTGCGGAGCGTCGCCATAAGAAGAACAAAGGAAACAACAAGTCGCATTACCCCTTTACCTACCAATGCGCTCGCTTGAACTCATTTTCATTGTTTTTCGGTGGAGCTGCAGTCGTGCTCGCTCTCCAGCCATAAGAAGAAGAGAGGAAACAACAAGGCTAATGTGTCATTACCAATATAAAATGCTTCCTTTACCTACCAATGCGCTCGCTTGAACTCATTTTCATTGTTTTCTTTTTATAAGAGTAAGGTAGGTGGGACAGACATTATGTTCGGTGTGCTCACGATCCGAATCAAACTCGTGACCTTGCGGAAGGTAATTGACCATTTCGCCTAAGCCGACCACCACCATGGTATCCGGGTTTATCGGGCGGGCTATGGGAACTAGGAGCACGGGGTTCTATGTTCTAATAATTCCCAATCTTTGTGGGATGGCGTGGCCAAGAATTGCCATGACCAATGAGTATTAGTCCGGGGCATGCACGTCATACGTTCATAAACTGTTGTGAATGGGACTTGCACGATGACTGCAAAGAAATTGGACAAACAAATCGGCTAAAGTTAATCCTCAGATTTATGTATGGTCAAGAAGTCTGAATTTTTCCAAGCTGAATCCCAGCACAATAGGCTTTTCACCCGAACCACCTTGAATGTACCTGGGATAACGAATTATTGCCTCCCATTGGCTCTGGCACGGTGGATCTTGGAACTGATTGACTGTTCTTGCTGAAAATTTTTATATCAGGTGATCTGAAAACTAGCCTTTATGCATAAGGATTCATAGGAGTATGAGCTGAATTCGAGCCAAGCCCACCCATCATCTGTTCTCAGAAAACATGGTGTATTTCCTTCGACAAGGTTTAATGATTGTCCCTCAACAATCCAAGTCCAAGGAAACTTTAGGAACAGGGAAAGTAGTGGTTGAAGATAGCGTGGGAGACGGGAACATTTCCTGAATGACCCAGAATGGTTGGTGTTTGTGAAGTGAACCCATTTGGGCGTAGAGTTTTTCGAACGAGAACATTAGCGCGACTGCAATAAGGACACACGAACGCTGCCCATTCTTGCTGGTTGCTAGGAATATTAAGTACGCAAGAGAAGATATTGTTTAGATTCATTGTACAAACTTAGATTCGTAACTCGAGAACTTACAATTTTCTTCCAGACTGCAACTGATTACGTTTAGTGAACCTCCATCATCTCACAGAGAGAGAGAGACAATCGTGACGATGGTCACATAAGCTGCAATCAGCAGGCGATCACAGCGATGGTGGTCGCGTGCATTAAAATGGCAGCAACGAGCAAGCGGCATGCAGTGGTCCCAAGCAAATGCCCATGGAGGTCACTCGTTTCTCTTTTTGCCAAAGCTGCATGAATGAAAGATTGTGGCCCTGAATGAAGAGATGAAACCAGCATGTCCCAATCCAAAACAAGCATAAAGGTCACCACCACTCGGTGATAACTCTCTAAGCATCTACTTCTGTCTTAAAAGTATGCAGTTGCAGTGAGATAAGGCAAGATTTCATGTACTGATCAATAATCTCAGTTATAGCTGAAGAATTCTATGAATTTCCAGCGATGTGCTCACGATTTCACAATCAGTTGCTCTGACAGGCAAAGCGCAATAGCATTTTAATCAGATGTTAGACGAGCATCTGCAATTCAAGAACAACTGCAAAATGCTCATTTTTTTGCATAGAGAATAGACATAACTTTATATGAGCCAGACAGAGCTTATAACCGAGCAAAGTTCGGGAACATCGGTGGACCTCAGAGTGGATTGGCAACAACCAAGTTCGAGAAGTGAAACTTCCCTAACAGTTTCATTACTTGCAATAGGAGACTCAATTAAAAGGCAGAACTCTGGAACAAAATCAAATAATCAGATGATAAACGGCATCTACACCAAAAAGATCATAATAAGTTGATGAGCTAATGTCAAGCCCCATTGTCAAGAATAACAGAAGCTACATATGCTGTTGGAAAGAGGGACTTAGAAAGGCAAAATCACAATTTAGCCCAAGAAAAATGCATGCTACTCCCAGTACTAATGAGAAGCAAATTAGCTAACAAAAAGGTGATATTCCACTTCCAGGGACAGGGACAGGGAAAAATACAAAGATCAGGATTCCAAAGGGGAACTCCGCAAAACAGGAGACAAACATGTGTACCCAATTATCAAGCAGTCGATTGGTATTCGGAAGGGGAACTCCGCAAAACAGGAGACAGACCTATGCCAAATTATCAAGCAGTTGAAAGAATCAAAACATCATACGAATGCTTTGGAGAGACCGGATCGGACTCTGGCCCTAGCTGACTTGAAATGCAATGAATGGCACACTGAAACTAGCAGAAAAGTATAATCGAGTCATATTAGAACTTTCGATGATTGGTGGTACACTGACGCACCATGGTCCTAATACGGATTAATTTGACCTTGCATTAGCTCAGTGGGTAGGCGATAGAACTGGAAATATAAAACGAAGGGGAATGCATGACATACAGAGAAGAGAGTGTTCATTGGTGATACACTCATCATGTGGACTTGGTGATATAGAACCAATCATGCTTTCCAGTATTAAAAGTTTGAAAAACTCCTTGTTATCATATCATCAAAGTGGAGAAGCATGATCTGAGTAGTGATTTATGTTAGCATGAGACATGCTATCACATGCACGAGATACTTTTCATTAGAGACTGTCTAGAATGCTGCTTTTTCGGGAGAAGTACATGACCTGCTATTCTAACGTCCTAACTAGAAGTGATGCCTACCTAAAAAGGGGGAAAGGGAAATTGTGAGTACCCATTGCCCATGACCAACACAATCTCAGGACACAAAACACCAAATTGTTGACAATCAAAACACAATAAGATGCAACACAATATAGTAGAGTCAACTTCATTGAGTCTCACTGAGTACACCATTTATGTAATTCCGACCACTTGAACAACAACAACAATATCTGAGAACAAAGGTAAAAAGACCACAAGGTTGGAGAGTACTCATTGTCAATCCAACGACAAAGTGAGGGTGCGTTTGATAACGTTTCTTTTAAAAATTATTCCAGAAACAAAAATATAAAATAATTTTCGTTCCGGGAACAATTTTTGAACAAAAAAACGCACATTTTGGTAAATTTGTTTCGGAAATAAAAAAAAAATAAATTTTAAATTTTATAATTTTTTATTTTTTTATTTTTTAATATTTTTATTTTTTTTTTTTTTTCTTATTTATTTTTCCTTTTTTTATTTTTTATTTTTTCTTTTTTCTTTTTCCATTTTTCTTTTTTCTTCTTTTGGCTGGCTCGCCCGATCTCGAGCCATGGCTCGCCTAGGTGACAAGGCTCGGTTGATGAGGCGACGCCTCCCGGCGACGCCGAGCCTCACCGGCCGCCGGGCAACCTCGGCCTCACCGGATCTCAAAGATCGAGCTCGCCCGGTGAGGTCAACCTCGCCTTGGCTCACCCGGGACGGCGGCGAGGCTCGCCGCCATTGGGCAAGTCATCGGGGCGGCGACGCTCGAGCCACCGCAACCGGCCAAAGAAAAAAAAAGAAAAAAAGAAGAAAAAAAACAAAATGAAAGTGTTTCTAAATTTTGTTCCAAATTTCAACTTTTTTTTCTTGTTTCTGTTCCAAATGTGTTTCGGAACAAAAAAATAATTTTAAAACAAAAACGTAAACAAACGCGTTTATGTTCCTTTTTTGTTCCCAGAAACAAAAAAAATAGAAAAAGTGTTTAGAAACAGAAAAAAGAAATAAAAACAAACGTAGCCTGACTGGCAAAGTCGAATGATGAGAAGGATGTGATTCTTCTTGTTCCACAGGCCGCCGGTGTAGCAGTGGAGGTGGTGGGGGCAGCAGCGGTCACCCCCCTTGCCAGGTCAAGACAATGTCCTGAAGAGCTGGTCTTATTTCCTCCTTCAATACCTTCTGATACTCCATTGTGTCCCCACTTGATTTCTTCATCTCCACCCAATGAAAAGCCTGAATAATCTCAAAAGATTTCTGCATCGAAACCGAGGACACCCTTTCTTCCAGCCTTCATGCCTTCGAATTTCATCAATCCGGCATCATTCTTCTTAACCTTCAGCCTCAGGCGCTTGGCTATATCCTCGAGCTTAGAGATTGTTGGGAATAACGGATCCCCGAAAATCGGATTCGACACTAAATCGAACCCCTAAAACTAATGCGGAAGCGAAGCCTGGGAAAATCACGTATCACCGATCCTAAAGCACACCACGGATTCGAGCATACCTTGTTAGCCACAGATTAGACACCAATGCCGAAGATCGAGGAAAAAATTCTGATCCGATGATGCCAATTTGCCTTGAAGGGAAAACGGTGTCGCCGTAAGCGTTTTTCTTCTTTTTCTTGGAGGGAGAGAGGGAGAGGAACGTACGTACGTTCTTTTTGCCAAAGGGTGTCTTCTCTCTCTCTCCTCCCTTTTATACCTTCCCCCATCTACGGGCCCTATTCCCGTGGGCTGGGCTTTTTGGGCCCAACATGGGCGGACGGGCCAACTCAAGCCCATCAATAAAGAAAAAATCCATCATCTCCCACTCGCACATGGTGGTCCAAAACCAACATGGGCGGACATTCCCTACTCAGCCCCATCAGAGAAAAATCCATCATAGACTCTCACTTAATATGGTGGGCCGAACAGAATCCTCCTTTCCTCTCTTCAACATTCATACCGGTGAATAATCCGTGCGACCAGCATACTTTGAGAGATCGTTGCCATACATCTGTTAGGAATATATAGCAGCTCATAATGGGCATCACACTCCTGAGTAGATTTAGTATGCAGTACCCTAGATCGATCGATCACACTTATATCTCTCTTGATCTCTTTTAAACAATTATATATATATATATATATATATATATATATATATATATATCGTATTCACAATTATGATTATCCCAAAGATAGTCATAATTGGTTAACTGGTGAATACAAAACTACAATGTGATTCTCCAAAATCGATCTTCCTCTTTCCTTCAAACTCTCAATTTCAGTTCAGCTTACTTTTCTATAAATGCCCCATTAGATCGAATCAAACTCATGACCATTGGTAACATCCTAAGATAGCAAACACTAAATAGAAATCTTGAGAATAAGTAAGAGTCATGAGGGGACTAAAACTGAGAAACTCTATTCCTCAAGAGTCTCACACGGCATAAAAGTTGAGATCAAACTTTTGCCACTCTTATTGGTTGTCTCATGCATATGTAGTATGAAATACGTATTACGGTATTAACTCATTTTCCATGGAGCGTATGTCTACACCTTTCAATACCGTACAGATGATAGTTCAGACATACCCAATGTCTAACTTGAGTTCACGTATCTACTCATTCACAAAATTTATCAGAACTCACATCTGACATCTTAGACAGATAAAGTAAAATATGTGGGGTATTTTACTTTCGGACATAGTAAGTATTATATCCTCATCTTAACACCTAGTTAAAGCGACATACGTGTTTTAAGCTTGAGCTCTCGATTATCACCTAGATAATAAGCTTAAAAACAGTCTCATCTCTATTTATCACACAGTAAATAGAGGCGATTACCCATGTGAGTGGGCTAATCTTATATCTATCCGACATATTTCTCAACTTAAAGTAATGCACTAAGCATTAAGATGCATAAAGATCAAATAAAGATTCATAGCCATTAATGATGAAAAACACAAATTCATCAAATGTGAACACTTAGGGAAATTACAATATTCATTCCATCAGGCTCTACGCAATCCTAAAGATTTCATATGGCCACAAAAACACATCTCTAGGTATTGGCTTTGTTCATAGGATCTGCTTCCATTCCATACGTAGTATGTACTTTAAGTTCACATCCTTTCGTGCAACCAAATCCTTTACAAAATTATACTTGATATCTATATGTTCGATCTTGCCATGATATTTTGGATCTTTGGTGTACGCTTTTGCTGCTTGGCTATCACAGTTAACCAACAATGAATCTGCAGCACTTCCAATAACACTTAAAAGATCCAAAAAATCTCTTAAGCCAAACATCTTCTTATACTGCTGCTGATAATACCACGAACTCAACTTCTATCATGGACAAGGCTATACACTTTTGTTTCTTACTGCTCCAACATATGGTGCCATTATTCGGTAAAAAAACAAACCCAGAGGTAGATTTTCTTTCATCTAAATCTCCTCCCCAATCAGTATCACAATAGCCTTTGAGTTACAGATCCTTTCCTTAATAACTCAACGTATAATCAACAGTCCCCTTTAGATACCTTAGTATTCTCTTAACGGGTTTCCAATGTACTTGACCTGGATTGGATTGGTAACTAATCACCATTCCAACTGCAAAACATATGTCAAGTCTTGTACACATCATAGTGTACATAAAGCTTCCAACAGCACTAGCATAAAGAACATCTTTCATTTGTTCCTTTTCTTTTGAAGTCCTTGGACATAGTCTATGGCTCAACCCTTCACCTTTTGTAATAGGAGTGTCTATAGGCTTACAATCTTGAAATCTTAATTCCAAGAATGTATGCAACATCACCCATGTCTTTCATCTCAAAGTTGGAAGACAACGAATTCTTCACAATATTAACAAACTCCATATTACTTCCGACAATTAGTATATCATCAACATATAATGATATGATCACAAATTGATCATTGGATCTTTTGATATATACACAATGATCATCGTCAATCATTGCAAAATCATATGCCATTATGGCATTATGAAAACGTATATACCATTATCTCGACGACTGCTTAAGGCCATATATCTACCCCCAAAGTCGACATACATTTTCTTCTTGGCCTTTCACTATGAAACCAGCAGGTTATTCCATATATATTTCTTCCTCTAATTCTCCATTGAGGAAAGCAGTATTTACATCCATTTGATGTAACTCAAGATCTATACTAACCACTATTGCCAGAATAATGCGAATCGAGGTAAATCTTACTACAGGAGAAAATGTATCTTCATAATCAATTTCTTCATGTTGATTATACCTTTTCGCCACAAGGCGAGCCTTATGCCTTTCTATCGAGCTATCAGCCTTTCGCTTTATTTTGAGAACCCACTTGTTCCCAATAGCTTTGTGTCCTTTTAGAAGATCAACCAGTTCCCAGACTTGGTTTGATTTCATTGACTCCATTTCCTCTTCCATTGCATGAATCCATTTTTCCTTATTAGGGCAATTTAGAGTCTCATTAATATTTCCTGGCTCATCCTCATCTTGTGGAGCAACAATAAAAGTTTCCCTTTTAATGTCAAAACATCGACGGGGAATACTTTGGCGACTTGTTCACCGTATGGGAGATTGTACACTTAGCACATCATTCCCCATTATGCTCCCACTTAAATTAGATAATGATGATGTCATCTCGTCATGTGGTTGCAATTGAGAATGAGTTGAATTCAATTCAACACTTCTCATATTACTTCCACTTGGATGAACTCCACTGACATCATTATCTTGATCCAAGGTTTCAAATAGGGAGTAATTTTCCCTTATTTCGCCCCTCTTAAGAAATTCATCCACTAAGGATGTGACATCCCATGATTCAAATTCAGTTATACTCCCACTTTCCTGCTCACCCATGAACACATACCATTTTAAGTGTTCGCAGTATCTCATGAAAATACTCTTATTTTCTTTGGGAACCAATTTCCCAAACTTGTGAGAGGACTCATGAATATAGGCAGCACAACCCCATGGCTTAAGAAAACTTAAGTCCGGTTTTCTAACTGTCCATAACTCATATGAAGTGGAAATAATTGATTTGGAAGGCATCCGGTTAAGTATATTGGCAGCAGTTAACAATGCATCACTCCAAAAAGTGATAGGTAAGTTAACATGCGCCATCTTGGACCTAACCATTCCAATAGGGTTCTGTTTATTCTCTCTGCAACACCATTTTGTTGAGGAGTATATGGAATAAACAACTATCTTTCTATTCCTTTTTCATCACATAATTTTCTGAACTTATCGATAAATATTCTCAACCTCGATCGGATCTAAATACCTTTATTTTCTTGTCTAATTGATTTTCTCCGGGTTCATAAACCTTGTGAAACAACTTATGCTTCAGATTTATGAGAAATCAAATAGACATATCCGACTCGAGTATAATCATCTATAAAAAAAAAAAAAAAAAAAAGTGATGAAATAAATAGCCCCTGCCTTCCTCTCACATTCATTGAACCACAGACGTCCAAATGGGTTAAATGCAGAGGAAATCCAACTCTTTTACCTTTTCCAAATGGTTTCCTTGTCATTTTCCCTACTAGGCAATGCTCACATATGGACAAATCGACTTTTTCAATATTGCCCAACAAGCCATCTTTGGCTAGTCTATTCATATGTTGTTGGCCCATATGACCAAGTCTAGCATGCCACCATATTCACATCATTATCATATAAGGTAGAAGACGTGAAACAAGGGAATAACATATTGACATCACCACAGTCAACATTTAGTACAATAAAACCATCCAAAAAGTGACCACAACCATAGTAGTTTGTATCCAAATACAAATCTACACATTTATTATGGAAGTTCATATGAAAACCAAGCTTGACCAACACCAAAACAGACACTAAATTTCGACGAATCTCCGGAGCATATAGAACATCATATAGGAACAAGGTGCGTCCATCACGCATGTTTAATTAGCAGGTGCCAATCTCTTTAACTTCATCTCTAAAGTTATATCTCACATAGATCCACTTAGTTCCAGTTGGTATCGTCGGAATTCCATGAAGGATCCTTTATCCTACGCTATATGGTCTGTCGCTCCTGAATCTACAGTCCACAAAGGATTGGATTCAGCCAATAATTCAGAACTTGACACATAAGCAAAGTTCTCAAATGTACAAGAGGTGTTTACTTTCTTTGGCTCACGACAGTCGCGAGCATAGTGATCTCTTTTGTCACAATTGTAACATCTCACCCTTGACATTTTCTTCACTTGAGGACGTTTTCCTCTCTTGTGTTGGTTAACTCTTGATTTCTTGCAATAAGGACTTGATCATTTGCATTCCCACATATTGACCGAATCAATACGCTTGCGCTTAGAGCACAAAGCCCTTTCTGAGCTAGAACTAGCATTGAAAATATCTATTTTCGACTTAAATGCCGTTAGGCGGTCCTCAATTAGCTCAAGGTGGCGCATGACATCCTCAAGATCTTCCATAACATGGTCAAGAACTTCTAGTGCTTCTTGCTTTTCTAGCACATATTGAATCTTCATATTCAATATTTCACAATTATTGTCGTTCATATCAGCAATTACATTCTTAGTTGCTGAACCATCGTTCTGAACACATCAGACATACATGCACGAATAATTAATGCCTATCATTTATGCATCCCTATTTGCATAGACCCATCATATTAATGAATAATTTCAAGTAAGGCTTCGAATCAAAAGGTCACTATGTTTCCAATCATCCTCCAAAAATCCTATCTCAAAATTATTATTAATATAATTGTCTTATGCAAATAAATTCTATGAAGTTACAAAAACTTCTATTACTACCCACTAATTACCCACAAAGAACCAGCAATAACGAAAGCAAATAAAATCTTAACATCCAATAAAATAACAATACTTTCACATGATACAACTAACATATCGGTTGTTACATCAACAACAATCATGTAGTAAACATTACATAATTAATCAAAGAAATAAATAGGGGATGTCCCTTCTAATCTATCAGTCAAAACATGTGAGAAAACTGAAGGCACATTTGCCAACCATGGAAAAACTTTTGGAGAGCATCCATGTCGCCACCAAGGCGCATTCACTCTGCGCCATGTGGCGCTCAACCTAAGGATTAAATTTTTGGTTAACTCAATCCTATAGTGCTCTCTTACAAAAGCTTCCACCAGCCTCCTATAACCCGGGACCACGTTGACCTCCCATAGCCGGTCTAACACTGCTTACCATTCAGGTGGAAGAGTGTTCATCAAAGTCGGCACATTCTTAAAATCCGGCATAAGATAACCATTACTGATGATTTCTTGTATCATCTGATTGACCTTGATCACATGTGATACTAAATCACCGTTATGCCACCGTTAATTAGCTAAATCTAATATCAGCCTTTTAAGTCTTGCATTTCCCTCGTCCGTTCTCGGGATTGCAGGTATCCGTGCATAACGCATCATAGTTCCTGCAACAAATGCAGAACTAAAAATGGATTACTCATAATCCATAATTTACACAAGGGAAAATACATAATTTTCCAAAATTCATGCAACAAATGCAGAATAAATAATCCCGAGAACTAGGGCTCTTATACCAATGTTGGGAATAACGGATCTCCGAAAACCGGATTCGACACTAAATCGAACCCCTAAAACTAATGCGGAAGCGAAGCCCGGGAAAATCACGTATCACCGATTCTAAAGCACACCACGGACTCGAGCATATCTTGTTAGCCACATATTAGACACCAATGCCGAAGATCGAGGAAGAAATTCTGATCCGATGATGCCAATTTGCCTTGAAGGGAAGACGGTGTCGCCGTAAGCTTTTTTCTTCTTTTTCTTTGAGGGAGAGAGGGAGAGGAATGTACGTACGTTCTTTTTGCCAAAGGGTGTCTTCTCTCTCTCTCTCTCCTCCTTTTTATACCTTCCCCCATCCACGGGCCCTATTCCCGTGGGCGGGCTTTTTGGGCCCAACATGGGCGGACGGGCCAACTCAGGCCCATCAATAAAGAAAAAATCCATCAGAGATTATAGTAGAAGCAGGTTTATTCACCATGAACCGAACTTCCTTTCTTTGATCCACTCCCACAAACAATCCAGACAAGTCCAATACTGGAGAATATGATATGATATCAAAAGCATTCAAGTTGCTAAGCCTCGAAGGTTCCTACTTTGACCCTGTAATGGAATTTTCACCCTCACCAGGGCCGAATAATTCATCCGCATCAAGAGGCGGCGGTTCTTTCACTTCTCTTACGATACATATATTTCTGGAGTCTAGACCTTTCCGGAACCAAGAACTCTCCATAATCTTGGTCATTGAAATCCTTCTGTTTGGGTTTGGATCTAAGATCTTCAAAAGGAGTCAACACACATCCCCGGCAAACCACTCTGGAAATTTGACTTCTTCCTTTACAATCTTTAGGAGCATCTGCACACGATTAGTGTCAAAAAAGGGAAGGCGACCAGCTAACAGAACATACAAGATCACGCCACATGACCAAATATCAGCTTTGGATCCATTATAACCCCTTCGATTGATCACTTCTGGAGCAACATAAGCTTCGGTCCCGCAAGTTGTGTGCAGCAACCCATCTTCATGCTTTGATTCAGCAAGGGCGCTCAACCCAAAATCGGAAACCTTCAAATTCCCATTCTCATCTAAGAGCAGATTCTCTGGTTTCAAGTCACGGTGAAAAACACCCCGGCTGTGACAGTATCTCCGTGCAAGGTCCTCGTTCAGTCCCCCTCTGACTACTTTTTTGAATAGCTCGCCGCCTTTAGCAGATTCCATGACTAAGTAAATCTTAGTCTTCGTGGCCATGACTTCGTAAAGCTCCACCACATGCGGGTGCCTAATTAGTTTCATGACTTGAATCTCTCTCTTAATCTGATCCCGCATTCCAACTTTCAAAACATACTCTTTGTCGATCATCTTGATGGCAAGTGGCAACCTCCGTACCCGTGCTGATATTCCTTGCCCAATAAACCTTGGCAAACGTCCCTTGCCCAAGTAATCTTCCCAATTCATATCGGTCCATCAGAACACCCCCTTCGTTCTCCATTTCAACCGAGTACTTCACTTACTTTTATGAAAGCTTTGTACAATATAACCAACTGCCGATATGTACAAAAATTAGAAGGAAATTAGAATTTTATAAACTATATAAAAATATTAATTAATTTAGATAAATATTATTTATTATATATAACTAATAACTATTAATATTAGTTAGAAATACACATTCTATTTTAATTTGAATTATGAGTTAAATTAAAAATGACTGTTCTAACGATTAGAATTTCTACTATCTTCTAACACACACAATATAAACCAGTAATGTGCCAGCTAAATTGTGCAACAAGAAGACCAAACCCACATCAAACACGAGGAAAATCGAACAAAGATGCAATACCCAGAAACCAAAACCTATAAAGAAACCGAAATTGCCAACACTCAAGAAATTTTCCAGGACAGAAGCAGCACAAAGGAGAAAAAAGCATACCTTTATGACAAAGCAGAAGAGATCCGATCCGTGTACGAACAAGAACCAGTTGAAGAGGATGATATCGAAGGAGAAGGAACGAGGTGAGATAAGAAGGGTCGCACTGTTAATGAAAAGTAAAATGAATGGTGAGGGATCCGAAAACCTAAAAATCTCTCATAAATGGCACCAAGAAACTTGCTACTCAATTGTTAAAAGGTTCTAGAATTAAGCATGCTTAAGAATTAAGCATGCTTAGTGGACTTGCTTCAAGTCAACAAATAAGGAGGAAAAGAAGAAGTTGGACTCTTTCTATAGTCGGCAAAAGGAAAAGTAAACAAAAGTCAACAAAAATAGAGGGAACCTAGAATAAGGAAGAAGCAAAGAGAAGATCCGGAAGAAAGAGAAGAAGAAGCAAGCTGAAATTTATATTATTTTCTGTACTCTATGTCGGTCAACAATAAGACGGTGACTCATGTCTATAAGCAAGAGTTAGTGGACATTTGCCCTCAGCAGTAGAAAATTAGAAAGTCCCTTTCCTTTTCTAATGCCAACTATCATAATAAAAATATTTCTTGTCTTATCCCATATTCCCTTGTCCTAGCAATTCACTCATGTACACATCATTACTGGTTCCAAGCCATATTTCACACACACGCACTTGCACACATACACTTCTGCAAAATTCCCAATCCATCATTTGGAATATTCACTCATTTGTTCTTGGGCCACGGCTTCGGGGTGCCTTTCACATGGGATTAAAAAACGTGCAGCGTCCTCCCGTGCTTTTGGCATTTTGTCAAAATCTCGCCACCTGTACACCGCTTTTCCCTGTCCTGTTGTGGCGGTCGTGACAAGGAAAGTACGCGTCTTTCTCTCTTTGGTGAAGAGGGTTCCTGGGCCAAGGTTGCCCGGTTATTGAAGGCTGGGTTAGTGTCATAAAAAAAATTAAATTAATAAATTTATAATAAATTTAGCTCAAATTAATCAATACACTTATGATAAATTTATCTAAATTAATTTATGATTACCACTAACCAAAATAAATTTGATTAACAGAAACCACAAGCTAGTATATTTATAGCAAATTTATCCCTTATGAAAAATTGGATTGATACTGCAAAAAAATCCCAAATCAATATACTTATAATAAATGAATGGTGAAAAACCTCAAATTAGTACACTTCATCAACTGCTATATGTAATCCAATTCAGCAATTTAAAAATAAAATTTAACGAAAACTAATATAGAGTAAATTTGTCACAATATACTAGTTTAAGATTTTTTTTTTGTGAAATCAACTCTTTTTCATATACTATTGCAAATTGATATATTTAAAGGTTTTCTTCCTTTATTTCTTTTTTTTTGTTTCGCTATGAGTTTTTATTTTCGATTGAGCAATCAAGTGTTGAGTTAGCTTCCAATAAGACTCAAAACCATTACCATGAGAAAGTGAGCAAACTTCCTTACCATCTAAGACAATACATTATATTTAGATCTCAAATGTAATTATATTTTCAAAATCTTATATTAATTAAAAGAATAAAAAGCAACACTCAAATGAACACCACATTAGCTATTATCTATCTTCTCCAAACCAAAAAACAAAAAAAATGAAGACCACATTCTCTATTTACTTACACACTTCTCAAGGGCTTATCCAAGATGAAATGGGTTGGATAATTGCTAGACCTATCAAAATGGGTCATAGACCCATTTCTTAACCCAATAAATACATGCGACAGCTGAATTCACTCTCGTTTCGCCACATCCACATCTGGGTTTGGTTTTTTTTTGGGGGGGGTCATTTACTATGCTCCAGCGTCGTCGTCGCCCCCCCTCGTTTTTCGGTGGAGCTGCAGTCGTGCTCGCTCTCCAGCCATAAGAAGAACAGAGGAATACCAAAATAAAAATGCTTCCTTTACCTACCAATGCCCTCGCTTAAACTCAATTTCATTTTTTTTTTCTTTTTATAAGAGTAAGATAGGTGGGATAAACATTATGTTTGGTGTGCTCACGATCCGAATCAAACTCGTGACCTCACGGAAGATAAATAACCATTTCGCCTGAGCCAACCACCTCCACGGTGTCTGTGTTTATCGGGCGGGCTATGAGAACTAGGAGCATGGGGTTCTATGTTCTAATAATTCCCAATCTTTGTGGGATGGCATGGCCAAGAATTGCCATGACCAATGAGTATTAGTCTGGGGCATGCACGTCATACGTTCATAAACCGTTGTGAAGGGGACTCGCACGATGACTGCAAAGAGATTGGACGAACAAATCGGCTAAAGTCAATCCTTGGATTTACGTACGATCAAGAAGTCTGAATTATTCCAAGTTCAATCCCAGCACGATAAGCTTTTCACCCGACCCACCTTGAATGTACCTTGGATAACGAATTATTGCATCCCATTGACTCTGGCACGGTGGATCTAGGAACTGATTGACCGTTCTTGCTAAAAAGTTCACACCAAGGTGAGTAATGCAATAGTTCCACTGGAGAAGTGATCGATAACGGGTGCTCTGACGGTGCCCTCATGCATTGGGAATCATAGTAGTATCTGCTGAATTCGATCCTAGCCCACCCATCATCCATTCTCACAACACACAAGGCGTATACCCTTCGGCAAGGTTAACGATTGTCCCACGCAAATCCAAGTCCACAGGAACTTTAACTGAACATTTCCTGAATGACTCGGAATGGCTGGTGTTTGTGAAGTGAACCCACTTGGATGTAGAGATTTTCGAGCAAGAAATATTGCGTGACTGCAATAGAGACATGCGAACACTACTAATACAATATTTAAATAATGAATCACATTCATCTAACAACTTGAACTTTTAGAATAATATTAGAATATTTAAATAATAAATCATAATTTTACTTAAATTTTAATCTTTTCAGACTTCATTTGCCTTCCTAGTTAAATGTTCACCCTTATTACTAGTCAACGAATGATCAATAATAGTCTCACAAAATCTTACAATTACCCGTTTTTGCTAGTTGCTAGGAATATTAAGTATGCAAGAGAAGATATTGTTTAGATTCGTGTAACGTACAAACTCAGATTCATAACTCAAGAACTCACAATTTTCTTCAAGACTGCAATAGATTTTGTCTAGTGAACCGTCTCCACCCTCTCTCTCTCTCTCTCTCTCTCTCTCTCTCTCTCTCTCTCTCACCCACCCACGGAGACGATCATGACATTGGTCACATGAGCTGCAACCGACAGGCGATCACCATGATGGTGGTCGCGTACTTTAAAATGGTACCAACTAGCAAGTGGCATGCAGCGGTCCCAAGCAAATGTCCATAAAGGTCACTCGTTTCTCTCTTTGCCCAGTGGACACATAGAGTCATTCGCATGAATTCAGAGAATGGAGCTATTGCCAGGGCTGCATTATTGAAAAATTATGGCCCTGAATGAAGAGAAGAGAACAGCATTTCCATCTCAAAACAAGCAAAATGTTCACCGCCACTTGGTGATAACTCTCAAAGCATCTGCTGCGGTCTAGAGTGTATGCAGTTGCAGCGAGATGAGGCAAGATTTCATGAACCCATCAATCATCTCAGCTAAGGTCGAAGAATTCTATGAAATTCCAGCAATGTGATCATGATTTCACAATCAGTTGCTCTGACAGGCAAGGCACAATAGCATTTTCATCAGATGTTAGACGAGCAGCTGCAGTTCAAGAACAGCTGCAAAATGCTCAATTTTTGCATAAAGAATAGATATAGCTTCTGTTATATGAGCCGGACAGAGCTTATAACCGAACAATGTTTGGCAACATCGGTGGAACTCAAGAGTGGATTGGCAACGACCAAGTTCAAGAAGTGAAACTTCTCTAATAGTTTCATTGCTTGCAATAGGAGACTCAAATTGAAAGGCAGAACTCTGGAACAAAATCGAATGATCAGATGATAAACGGCATCCACACCAAAAGGATCATAATAAGTTGATGAGCTAACGTCAAGCCCCATTGTCAAGAATAACAGAACCTACATATGCTGGTGGGAAGAGGGACTTAGAAAGGCAAAATCACAATTTAGCCCAAAGAGCATGAAAAATGCATGCTACGCCCAGTACTAATGATAAGCAAATCAGCTAACAAAAGGGTGATTTCCATTCCAGGGACAGAAACAGGGAAAAATACAAAGATTGGAATCAAATCAGCTAACAAAAGGGTGATTTCCATTCCAGGGACAGAAACAGGGAAAAATACAAAGATTGGGATTCCAAGGGGAACTACGCAAAACAGGAGACAAACATTGTTACCCAATTATCAAGCAGTTGATTGGTATTCCAAAGGGGAACTCCGCAAAACAGGAGACAAACCTGTACCGAATTATCAAGCAGTTGAATGAATCAGAACATGATACGAATGCTTTGGAGAGACCGGATCGGACTCTGGCCCTAGCTGATTTGAAATGCAATGAATGGCACACTGAAACTAGCAGAAAAGTATAACCGAGTCAAATTAGAACTTTGGATAATTGGTGGTACACTGACACACCATGGTCCTATTAATTTGACCTTACATTAGCTCAGTGGATAGGCTATAGACCTTGCAATATAAGACGAAGAGGAATGTGTGGCATACAGAGAGGAGAAAGTTCATTGTTGATACACTCATCGTGTGGAATTGGTATTACAGAGCCAATCAAGCTTTCCAATATTAAAAGTTTGAAGAACTCCTTGTTATCATGTCATCAAACTGGAGAAGCGTGATCTGAGTAGTGATTTAAGTTTACATGAGATATGGTATCACAAACATGCGATACTTTTGATTAGAGACTGTCTAGAATGCTGCTTTTTCGGGAGAAGCATATGACCTGCTATTCTAATGTCCTAACTAGAAATGCTGCCATCCTAAAGGAAGAAAGGGAATTGTGAGTACCCATTGCCCATTACCAACACAATCTCAGGACACAAAACACCAAATTGTTGACAATCAAAGCACAATAAGATGCACACAGTATAGTAAAGTCAACTTCACAGAGTATCGCTGAGTACACCATTTATGTAATTCCAACCACTTGAACAATAGAAACAATATCTGAGAACAAGGTGAAAACCACAAAGTTGGAGAGTACTCTCATTGTTAATCCAACGACGAAGTGACTGGCAAAGTCGAATCATGAGAAGGATGTGATTCTTCTTGTTCCACAAGCTGCTGATGCGGCAGTGGAGGTGGTGGGGGTGGCAGCGGTCGCTCTCCTTGCCAGGTCCAGACAATGTCCTTGAGAGCTGGTCTCATTTCCTCCTTCAATACCTTCTGATACTCCATTGTGTCCCCACTTGACTTCTTCATCTCCACCAAATGAAAAGCCGGAGTAATCTCAAAGATTTCTGCATCAAAACCAAGGACACCCTTTCTTCCAGCCTTGGTGCCTTCAAATTTCATCAATCCGGCATCCTTCTTCTTAACCTTCAGCCTCAGGCGCTTGGCTATATCCTCAAGCTTAGAGATTATAGTAGAAGCAGGTTTATTCACCGTGAACCGAACTTCCTTTCTTTGATCCACTCCCTCAAACAATCCAGACAGGTCAAATCCCGCAGAATATGATATGATATCAAAAGCATTCAAGTTGCTAATGCTCGAAGGTTCCTGCTTTGACTCTGTAATGGAATTTTCACCCTCATCTGGACCAAATAATGCATCTACATCAAGAGGCAGCGGTTCTTTCACTTCTCTTACAATACATATAGTTCTGGAGTCTAGACCTTTCCGGAACCAAGAACTCTCCATAATCTTGGTCATTGAAATTCTGGTGTTCGGGTTCGGATCTAAGATCTTTGAAAGGAGTCGACGCACATCCGGGGCAAACCAGTTTGGAAATTTGAATTCTCCCTTTCCAATCTTTCGGTACATCTCCATGAGATTAGAGTCATGAAAGGGAAGGTAACCAGCTAATAGAACAAACAAGATCACGCCACATGACCAAATATCTGCTTTGGATCCATCATAACCCCTTCGATTGATCACTTCTGGAGCAACATAAGCAGGGGTCCCGCAAGTTGTGTGGAGCAACCCATCTTGACGCTTTGATTCAGAAAGGGCACTCAACCCAAAGTCAGAAACCTTTAAATTCCCATTCTCATCTAAGAGCAGATTCTCTGGTTTCAAGTCACGGTGACAAACACCCCGGCTGTGACAAAAATCAACAGCAGCAATCAGCTGTTGAAAGTATCTCCGTGCGACGTCCTCCTTCAATTTTCCTTTGGCTACCTTGTTGAATAGCTCACCGCCTTTAGCACATTCCATGACAAAGTAAATCTTGGTCTTGGTGGCCATGACTTCGTAAAGCTCCACCACATGTGGATGCCTAATTAATCTCATGACCGAAATCTCTCGCTTAATCTGATCAATCATTCCAACTCTCAAAACCTTCTCTTTGTCAATCATCTTGATGGCAACACTCATGCCCGTGCTGATATTCCTCGCATAATAAACCTTGGCAAACGTCCCTTGCCCAAGCAATCTTCCCACTTCATATCGGTGCATCAGAACACCCCCTCTGTTCTCCATTTCAACTGAGTACTTCACTTACTTCTATGACAACTTTGTACAATATAATTAACAACTGATATGTACAGAAATTAGAAGAAAATCAGATGTGCTCAACCATCTTCACAGACATCATACTTCAATATAGCATATTCTCTCAAGTTACACTTTATAGAGGGCATGTGAGAAACTATGATGACTGATTTATCAACTAACTCCCCCACCTCATCCAATATAATCAAGGGCTCTACACATAGAGTTAAAGCCCCATCAACCTTCAGAAAAGGATTCTCAACTTTCAAGCACATTTTTCAGCATTCCCAGGTTGTGGTGATTTCCTAGAGACTGCTGAAGAAGGGAAGCAATCTGCAAAATTGAGTGTCTGAGGGCACAGGGAAGAGCCAAAACTAAGCTTCAATCTGCTGCAAAATGCTAGAAATTTATCCTGCAACAGAAAAAAGGTAGAAGAGGATACAGTCATTGTTAAACATGATGTTGGAAGAGTGCATGACTCTGACTTTATATAGCTTGAACACCATTTAAGCAGCCCAATACACATGAGATATGCACCATCCAAGAGCTGCAATCATTACTGAACCAAGAATCAAGTGAAGCAGTTTGCAAAAATTCAGATTAAGAACTTAAAAAAAAGGTAAGCAGATATAAATTAAGAGAGAATATGGCATATTTCTTGAAGAACGTGGGACATCACAACATGAGAGCAGTACAAAATATTAGACATGACATTGATCCTAATCTCCTACACAACATCAGCAAAACAATTCAAAAGTTACAATAATGCCAAATATCCATTGCATTCACATGGTTGTCTCTTGAACACCAACAAGTCGCAAAAGACGGCTCAAAACAATTAATGGACCAAGTTCAGTGTCAAACAGAAAGATGCCTAAAAAGAACTTCAATTCAAAAGAGGGGAAACCTTTTCAAGCTTTCCCCAGCAAAGAAAGATCTTTGAATCTAGAACAACCACAATAAACAGAACATAAACCAGTAATGTGCCAGTTAAATTGCCAACCCACATCAAACACACGAAAAATCGAACATGAACGCAATACCCAGAAACCAAAACCTATTAAAAAAGCAAAATTTCTAAAAACCCAAGAAATTTTCCACGACAGAAGCAGCCCAAAAGGAGAAAAAGCATACCTTTATGACAAAGCAGAAGAGAATACACAACATAAGCCAGTAATGTGCCAGCTAAATTGGGCAACAAGGAGATACAAACCCACATCAAATACGCAAAAAATCGAACAAAAACGCAATACCCAGAAACCAAAACCTATAAGGAAAAACGAAATTTCTGAAAACCCAAGATATTTCCCAGGACAGAAGCAGCACGCAAAGAGTGAAAGCCATACCTTTATGACAAAGCAGAAGAGTATAAACAACAAAAACCAGTAATGTGTCAGCTAAATTGCGCAACAAGAAGATCAAACCCACATCAAACACGGGCCATATCGGACAAAAACGCAATACCCAGAAACCAAAACCTTTAAAAAAAAAAACGAAATTTCCAGCACTCAAGAAATTTTCCAGGACAGAAGCAGCATAAAAGGAGGAAAAAAGCATACCTTTATGACAAAGCAGAAGAGATCCGACCCGCGTATGAACAAGAACCAGATGAAGAGGATGATATTGAAGGAGAAGGAGAAGGAGAAGCGAGGTGAGACCAGAAGGGTCGCACTGTGAATGAAAAGCAAAATGAATGGTGACGTAAGGGGAGCCAAAAAACCTAAAAATCTCTTATAAATGGCAACCGCACACCCCCACGAAACACACTATTCAATTTGTCGTTTCGAATATTCACTCGTTTGTTCTCGCGCCACGGCTTCTTCAGGCTTCAGCAGGGTGCCTTTCGCCCGGGATGAAAAACGTGTAGTGCCCCCACCATGTTTTGGCATTTTGCGATTCAAAATCTCGCCACCGGTAATGACGTGGCGGTTGTAATAAGGAAAGTTCGCCTCTTTGGTGAAAAGGGCTTCCTGGGTCAAGATTCCCCGGTTAGGTTGAAGGTTGGGTTAGTTATCACTGAAAAAAGAAAATTAATAAATTTATAACAAAAATTTAACTTAAACTAATTAATATTATTATGATTTATTTGCCTCAATTAATTTTTTGATTATCATTGACCAAAAAAAATAAATCAAACAATAATAAATGAATTAAAAACTAAATTAGTATATTAATCAATTATTATATTATTCTATTTGTTAAAAATAAAATTTAATAGAAATTAATATAGATAAATTTAACCTAAAAAATCACAAATCAATACACTTATAACAAATAAAAATGGTAGGGTAAAAACCTCAAACTAGTATATTCTATCATTATTCAATTCAGTAATTTAAAAATAAAATTTAATATAAATTAATATATGGTAAATTTACCATAGGTTTTATTGATGTAAGATGGCATAAATTTGTTACAATTATATTAATTTGGAGTTTTTTTTTGTTATTTTAACTCTTTAAGATTTGGTGTTAAGTTTTGAACTAGAAGGACAATTCTCGTACTACTCTTGTCATGAATTCGTGTCCGACAAGGTTTCATGACTTCAATGTAGTTCTGACCGAGATGGTACAAGAAAAGAGGAATAATGGCTCTATTATTCATTATTGCTATTAACGATGGAGATTGCTTGATTTATTTGATAACGCAATTGAGTTTGGATTCTGCTTCCTACCAATTATTAGGAATATGGATCACCGACATTACTTAGGCTCCATTTATTTCTCATAAAAAAATTAATGATTTAGAGAATATCTATTTTTTTAAAAAGGATCATTTGTCTCATTCAAAATTATTAATCAATGAAAAATATTTCTTTTATTTTTTATAACAATTTATATCTCAATAATTTAAGTGATCAATTTTGGGGAGATATTTTTCATATCATTCATTTTCCACAAAACTAATGCACTTTTAATCTACTTTATAATTTTCTAAATTAATTTGGTTCATAAACAAGATCACATGAGAAAACAAAAAGGAAAACAAGCACTTGTGATAGCCAAATACAATTGGTAATCTAATAAAGAAGAATTTTTTTTTCAAATCTTTGCAATATGTACAATAAATATTTTGAAATTGAATTAATTCTTTATTACACATGCTCAAACATATCCATAAAACACTCCTAGTCAAAACTTGCATATGCATGTTATTAATGTAACTAACTCGCACGCGCATGTTATGAGTTCAAGTCATGTGACAACTACTTACCGATAAGTAACGCATAAAACCTAAGTATCTCGAAGAGCCATGATTGTATTCAATCATCAATTTGATCTTGACTTGAAATTTATAGCTCTTGAACCTAATTGGCACATGCAATTGATGAGGGCAAAACTCGAATTTGGCTGTACGATTGGAGTTGCGCATTAAGCTTCCTCAGCCTCTGATCACCCCTTTCCAACTGCCGTTCAAGACCACCGGTCTCGGCGGTTAAAGGATCTCCACCGGTGAGAAAACGACAAGTGGGGCTGTTGGGAAGTTTCCCATGCTTGGACTATGTGGGCCCACGTGGCCTTGCTCGTGTCTGCCTGGCGTGCGCCCGAAGCGTTACCAATTCCGGCCATACGCGTGTCCTCCCATCATTGGTCGGTCGTAGGCAGACATTCCCCATACGTTGCGGCAACATCGCATGTTGCCGTTTTACTTTCGTGTCGCTATCTTCGTGGACGAAGAAATGAGTCGTAATTGATTTGATGCCGTTTTCGCGATCTCGCATCAAGACCGATTCAATTTCCAACCTTGGTCCGGCTCATTTCGGGCCATGCACGAATATATTCTCCGTTAGGAGAAAGTAGTCATGCTGTTGTATCACTATATCAATTGAAAGACATGATTTAGTTATTCAAGAAATTAGTAATTTGGACATCAATCTTTTACCTACTGTCCAACTTCTTATCCAACTTCCAATATAAAAAGATTAAATGCATAAATATAACAAAAAAAAAACTTATATTAAGATTAAATGCATAAATATAACAAAATAGATAGTAAAAATGAGACCTCCGTGCCTTCTTATCGATGGAAGTATAAGTCACACCCAAACAAATTTGATATTGGAAATTTTTGGTGACCGATGAGCCTAGTTGCATTTCTAATGATTGAATCTTGCTGTCCACCGCGAGAGGTTAGATTGAAACATGTCAATTAGATATTATAATGTCCTTTTCAAGTGGCAAGTATTGAACTACTTAATTAGATGGTTAGGCTTCTCTGGGCGTTGAACTTTAGAAGAACAACGGGTATAAATGTTTAGTTAAACAAAATAATATTTAAATTCAGCCTTTCCCCAAAATACCATTAATCAAATTAATCATCACTAAATTCAAATTGCATATATTATACTCAGCCTGAGACTAATTATAGTCCCTGTGGTCGGCTACACTAAGCAAATGACAAATGTCGCGGCGATTTTTAGTATTTTCCCCTCTCACGCACGTTGTCTTCTAACGGTTATTACAAAGACGATGCATTAAATATTACGAAAAAAGAATTTTAAATATATTGATGGCTTAAATAATCTATACATGAGATTATAAAACCAATGTAAGAAGAGTATATCTCGGAGAGGTCGCAACTGGTGACGACCTCTTGATAGATTCTTCCCTTGTCTTCCAAATTCAATGTTCTAATAGCAGATTTTGTCTCTTTCGATGTGGCATCATGTGTGTATTTTCACCTAATTTTTTTTAAAAAAAAAATTAAAGAAGGTTTAGTTTAATATTAAATTGAAGCTGCTCTGGTGTTGTAGTAATCGAGTCTAGAATTCTTGTAAAGGAGAACGAATGATAGGTGCACCTGAGGTGGTGGGACAGAACGAACCGGTCCTGATAAGATTGGCGGGTACAAGCCGCGATTGTTGCTCCTGGTGATCTTTTCACCGACTCCAACACTCTTTTGTGCCGTGTCACAATGGCCTTTGTAGGGGTGTTATCATGAGCATTTCGCGATAAAGAAGGTAGAAAGTTTGAGTACAAGTTGGCATGATATCAGAGTTTAACAGATGGATATGATCGAAGGAGGAGACGTGGGAGGGCTTCTATGGTTTTCAGAGGGACCAATCTGCTGTCGCAACATGACCAAAATGTGTTTTGTCATCTTGAGGGGTCGAATGAAATGCTGAAATCTACCCTTCCATGACTTGATGGCTATCAATGCATCTAAAGATGATTCCTTAAAAGGATAGAGGGAACAAACAGGACCCCCTGACTCGGCAGACCGCAAACCCAACCCCTCATGGATTTGCACAGGATCAGAGTAGTGGTTAAGGTGCGGTCGGACCGACTTTTCGCATCGGGGGAGCGAGAGATCCATAAATCCAATGCCAACCCCCCACTGTTGTTGATTCATTGGGGACTAGCTCTTAAAGAGTCACAGATGTAGCAACAGAACCGAGAAGAATTGGGTTGCCAACTGACCCCCGACACCCTGACGATCTTGAAAAGAAAAGCTCAGCAGACTGCAGAGATTCTTCAATCTTATAAGGGAAAAAGTGATTGAGAGAATCTTGACAAAGAAAATTTGAGACAAGCAGCAGAAAAAGTATGTGATTGCAAGCATTCACAATATGCAGCAGAAAAAGCAAAAACTCACACATAGAAAGACCACTCTCCCACGCTCCTATTGAAAATTCATGACAGAAAGATACTTTACAAACATATGAAGTCATGGAACTTTCGATTCTGGTTTGCTTTTCTGTTCAATCTTGGATAAAAGCACTGTCTGTCTCCAATCACACTGGTACGTATAGTATACAGCAGAAAGCAAAGAATGCAGATGATGACCACAGATGAAGGTTGATGCCACCCCATCTCTAGGGCCGCGTCTAAGAGGAAGCAACTACAGATGAAGTTTCCACCACCTCTACATCTGTGATGGTAGAAGAAGCTTTGCAGGCATGCAAAGTGGTGCATACGTCATTTGCTTCCAGAAATTGCTCCGCATTGGCGAGAACCAGTGGCCCATACTCAAAAACCATCTTCTTGCACTGGCGAAAGACGTAACATGAGAAACCATTTATAGTGGAACAATGGCGTGGACAAGAGAAGTATGACAAACTACGGCCTAGGAGAGACCCAATGCTTTGCTCAGATTAATCTCCAGTGTTAAATTCGAGTAAGCGGAACTTGGAGCTTTCTTCTGCTCTGATGCAAAACATATGGAATACAATGCCTCCCAAATTCCAGTTGTTTTCTAGATAGCTTATTTGGATACCCTACAAATTTGGTTTTATCTTCTTTGCCTCTACATAAAAGCAATTTTGATCAACACCAGTAAGTTTGCTTGTAAAATTGACTATTGGTTTGATTCCCATAAAGGAGGTGAAACGTTTTTCAAAATGCGAAAAATAAAGAGAGAGGACACTGTTTGTCCCAAACAGACATCGCAAGTAGTCATATATCCCCTCTTGTTGGCATTTTGTAGATGTGACATTCAAGAGATACCCAGCAGAATTGACTGATCTCCTCCAGTCAATATCTACTAGAGCATTTCACTTTTGGTTAACAATGAGGAGCTCTGAACTAAAGATCTAATTCTAAAATAAAATGGACAACAGCCAATGGCTAGTAGCTACTAAACAGAAAAAAAAGTCTTATGCATATAAAGTATGAACAATCCTCACCTTCTTCGCATAGTTTTCCATGGAATTACAAGCCTTGAGGAGAATCTGAATTATGTCCATCTGATGAAGAATTTTTTTCATTAGAAAAAAACGAATTCAATAAGGGATTGTTGGATTTGTTATAAAAGAACTAAAATTGAACTAGATATTCCTTAGAGTTTAACCTCGTGCATCATAAATTGCAAGAAAATTGCAGCACTAAACACTACCGAGAGTTTTGGCCAAAAAAGACATGGCAATATAGCAATCAAACCCTTGCACTTTCTGTTATAAACAATTTGTGAAGTTCTAGTATATTTTGCAATACAACAAAGAATTGGTCTTTAAACATTTTCATATATACCACAACACACAACAAAAGGCATGGGAACAGTGTCATCAACAATGGCCTGAACATCAATGTGATGACATTTTCCGTTCCATGGCTCAAACTGTAAGGCTGGCATTCAAAGTTTTCAACTGTCACTATGGAAGCAAACAAACCAAAGATAGATCTAACACACATGCTATTCTTCACATTTGGTAATTTGCCTGAGACCCCTATTGCATAAGTAAAATAGCACATTGGAAAATTTCAATGTCCAATTGAAGCTTCAACTTTAAATTATCTAATGAAACAGAAACTTGGCAGGCACAAACGGAGATGGAAAATCTTAACAGTACAATGACAACAAAGAATCATAAAAAATCAGCTTCTCTATTTAGTGAAGGAAGAATAAAAGAAATAGATGAAGAACTATGAAGAAAGTCATGCTTCTCTCATTGAGTCCAACCACAAGCGACACAAAGTTTGCTCTTGATAGTAAATATCAAAGATTTTTGCAGGTTTTCAAAAAGAAGTCTTTATGAATTGCAGAAAGTTGTCTTGCTTCAAGAAAATCTTTAATGAAGACTCAAAATGGTAACCACACGTCGGCTTACTTTTAACTTTGGTAACTAACTGATTCGCAGGTAGAACTCAACACACACCTAATGTGGTATTACCATAAGATAAATCAATTACCCATAAACTTTGCATTCACTATCACAATTGCATATGCAAGCAAACAAGGCATGAACAATTATCAAAGCAACAGTGATTAGTCTAGATGCAGATAAAAAGCAGTAACCTGTGTGTCGGGGTCTTTCAATTTATCCAAGACTTCTGAGACAGCATGATGGCACAACTCACAGCTATCCTCCCGAAGTTGTGAAGAAAGGAATGCCTTTTTTTCACACAGGTTGACCTTCCTACAGAACTCTTCAGGTTCTACTGAGGATACCTCTGAGAAGAAGAGAGTAGCATAGGAGTCGACCAAACTGACGCACTGCAGATATATTGACAGACAGGCTCAGTGTCCATGAACTAGAGAAATGGAAGGAAAAAAATGCTGAGGAAACAACTATTCTGTCACCAAATTTATATATTCTATCGAGGCAACATTCCACTATTGTGTGAATTTCAACTTTTCGCTTCAGGAAATTTAACCAGACATCAATTTCACAGAAGACTCTGCTCTGCCAACACATAGAGGCAGTTTGCTAGCTTTATGCTAGAACAATATCTATATTATCTGCAAGTGATGAATCAGAAGACTTGATCAAGACTAGCAGTTTCACTTAGCTACCAATCACCAAGCACACAGTTTGTCTGCAAATAAGAGGAAAATATCTTGAAGGGCAAGAACTAAATCAAAGTTTGAGCAACTAAGATAAAGCTAATTCAGAGCTCAATCTCCATTGAGTAAAGTCAGGAAAAGCTGTGGAAGTTCAACACTACAGGTAATAATCCGTCAGAAATGAATGGGAAAAGTGTGCTAAAGATGTTCCAAGGACATAGCTACCACTACCACTGTCATGACTGAGCAATAGGTCCTTAAGGATGATCTCAGACTTCCCATAGGCTTTAGAGGTCAAGTCAATTGCAAACATAGTAATTGACATGATCAGTGGAGAGACAAAACACCAGGCTGGAACTCTTTGACTGCAAGACTGCATGATCTTAACCCAGAAAATCCGACAAATTTGAGGCCAATCACAACTATGAAAAATAAAATTCTTGTGCAGAAGACTTGGCCAGAAGAGGGTAATAGTCAAAAGGAAAAACTTATGATTTTTGTTTGCTCACCACCTGCATTAATGCTAGTTTCACATTTTATGTCACAATGCAACTTTATGCAGAAGATTAGACTGTCAGCATTGTAAACCTTTGGTAAGGACTCCATTTATTTTTATTGAAGCCTTCTTCTACCATTCCAAAAAAGAAAAAAGGAAAGGAAAAAAAAAAGGAAAGAAAGAAAGAAAGAAAGAAGATGAAGATAAGGATGAAGATGGAGTGGAGAAAATAAAGAGAGACCTAGAAGATCCAAGGTGAAAACGTGAGGAGAATAAGGCAAAGATAAACTCCGTTGTCCTTGTACAAAAAAATAGCTAGAATAAGGGAAGAACAGTACCTCTTGTTCAAAAGATGCCAGATGGGAACAACTCTTATGAAGAAGTTCAAGAATCTCAGTCTGGGTTTTATTGTCGCCAATGTAATCAAGTGCTTGAGCAGTGTACTCCTCACAAAGCATGCAGACATTATCATTCCTCAAACCTTCTCCTGAAAGATGAACTCCCTTCTTGTTAAAAAATAACATGTCATTCCACAGCATTGTCTTATAAGTTTCAGCAACTAAATGAGATGCCTTGCCAAAGAACACCCCAAAAAATGAAAGTTACTTTCATAGTATGATAGGAGGAACTTAGTCATGCTAACTGCAATAAACATTGAATGATTAACCAATGGCCTATGCTTCTACCCTTTGCAATATACTAAAGACAAAAATAACAGGAAAACTGACAGCGCTCAGATGTTTTTTTTAAAAGAGAACTGCATCAGTAACACTAAGGTTAATACCTATAAAAGAAAAATTGATGCTAATACAAATTAATTAGCAAATTGATCTGCTTAAGTATTTATTGCTGAAGGCATCATTACTCAGACAGAGGTCTGTTGAGCTGGCACCTCAAGCAACATCCATGTAGTAATTGCTCAAAGCAAACTCTACATAGTGAACTATAATATCAAAGAACTTTTGGACAGAAGTAACCATACTGGTGTACAAAGCAATGACCTGAGCATGTACACATTCTAATTACTAAATAGAATCCTAGCAATACCACTGAAATACTCTCAAGTCATGGAAAACAAGATCAGCTTGCATTGATATTAAATGAAATGATTGAAAATTTGAGGCCTGCGATGGTACCTCAATCAAAGTGAAAACAGAATAAGACAGCACAGGGAACAAAAAGATTAAGCACATAAGTCCCAACACTAAGAATCAGATACCCATGAGTTGACTATGCTCATAACAGAAAATAAACATCTTCAAGCAACATAATGAACAATGAGTACCTCTCACAATTGAGTGAGTTAGTAGTCTAGCATCAGAGATGAAGCTTGTGCTCCACAGAAGAACAAACAAAAGACCTATTTTCCCCTCCATCGCACCTGGAGAGCCAAATAAATTTGAACCACCATTAGAATCCAAGATGAAACGATAACATACTATGATAACTTTGAATGATCATGACTCTATCTAAGTTTCAAAGAAATCAACCATCAAAATGTAACTGCACATAACAAGATGCATGACAGCTTAGTTTAACTGCAAAGCCAAATTCAAATGCAATGACTAAGTTTACTGCAAAAGGCTAGATACACGTGCAATGACAAAGTTAACTGCAAACGACAATATTCAAAAACAATGACCTAAGAATTTTAATCATCTGCACGTCTATTTAAGGAATGCCTTTATTTTTTACTATTCTTCTGTCCATTTCAACTAAATTATTCTTATTGGGTCTTTTCCTTATACCTGAAATATTCCCCAAAAAGAGAGTGATCCACGTTGTATTTGCAGCAAGGGAGTTGAAATAAACTGGACCCACTATGGCCTATTAATAAAAGCATGGTTTAAACAACGGGCACCATCTAGGGAATGATATCATTACAACATCATCCTTAACAATCGTATTTGTAATGTCCATCCAATCCAAGTCCCATGAAAAATTGAGTCTCTCCCCAGGCAAAGTCTACTCAACCACAAACAGGGAGGAAAATGTTATTTTGGAAAAGTCAAGCTAACTCCAACTCTTCACATGGTCTAAGCAAAAACAAAGCACTCGGTGCAACCTGGCAAGTCTTGCAAATGGATACTGTCAATTCAGTTATAAGTCACACGAACAACGAGAGAAACCCAAGGTCAGTCTTGCCGAATTTCAATCAGTAAACTGACTGGAAGTACTAGAACAAGATTAAACCAACAAAACAAGTTGACGGAGCACAAGAGCATCGCAGTTTAATCATCGTCTAACAGATATCAGACGACAGAAGACTCCAATTGCTTAACACCTTAACTATCTCCTGAAAGGCAAGCTTTAACCCCAGTGGCAAAACAAACCAACCAAATCAAACAGGAACCAGGATACTTTATTGAACCACGCAAGCTTCTGAAGCTCAAAAAAAAGGACGAGACCCTTATTCAAATCCTTGATTACGAATAAGAATTCACAGTTCTAGCCCATACTTCTCCACGAAGCAACCTCAAAATCAGCGAACGATCAAACCACGGCTCGACCCGGAAATCCCCCGATCACCCACATGACGCCAGGCCGAGGACAACCCATAAAGCCGAAAACCCACGACAAGAAACTCTCGCCACAAACGAATTCAACCGACATGGACCGCGAACCCGAAAGCCAACCAATCGATGGGAAAAAGGTTAAAGAATCCGACTTTCGCTTCCGATCAACCAAAGGGTGCTCAAAACCGACCGCGCAAAGACAGCCAGACAAGAGATTACCTTCGTCCTTGTCGAGCAGAGCTGCGACCGTGCTTGAGCGAGAGAGAGAGAGGAGCGTAGGGAGGACGGATTGCTTTGGAGTGCTGAAATTGCCAAGACGCAGGGAAGCGTGATTTTATTGTTCCATCGATCAATCGCCGTATGTTTTAGAAAAAGTCGCCTCCAATCAGAACGCAAGAAAATAGTTTTTTTTTTATTTTTATTATTATATTTGAATGATGTAAGGCAAGAATATTATTTTGGCTTTTGGGATACGATTTTTTTTTTTTGGGTCGGATAAGATTTTTATTTTAGAGGAAGTTAAGATGCGAAGACACACAAAGTGGGTTCCTACGGTGAATGTTCGACTTCCCATCTAGTTATTATCGATCCATCAAGTTTAAATTGGCAAGTCTCAACTAATTACATCATAATCATGTCGTCACGATCTTTTTAACATTAATCATATAAATTTCTGAAATCTTATCGAGTTTTAAAATCATCATGAAATTTAAAATCCATCGATTTTTATAGATAATGAACAGTGAATACTATAAATAATTCAAATACATGGAGGGTTTACTTGATCAATATCATGCAAGGTACCTACCCTGTATTTTCTTACAACGTACTCTGCAAACGGTACAGCTGTATGATATACGGTAACGTGAAAGATGTTCAAAAGACTCCGAAAGTAAGATGTTCAGTGGACGATTGGAACCCAAGCGACCAAGTGAAAGCCAGCCTGCTCGAAAGCTTTTCGGCTAAGCAGGGACTCAACATGGCCGGCAACATTGTGACAGTGAAATCTGGAATAAACAATTGCTAGCGATTGATAGTTTGCTGAGTTTCAGCGAAAATTCGGCGAGTCGTCGTCTCGGCCTGAACAGTTCAATGCATGACAGTGCAGACAATCGTTATGAGCACAAACATCATTCGGTACTAGATTTCTTAAATAGGAGCAAATGCAAACCGGATCATTTACCAATCCCCACCATGGAGTCTGGGGACCCAATTGCATAAACCAGCCCTAGCCAAACAAACTAAGATAAAATAAAAAAAAAGGACAGAAGCCCGAATAGCCAGAACGCTAGCCAAAACGGGAGTTAGAACAGAAACTGCAGTTAGCGATTGACTAATTGAATTCCCAACATCCATTGGTCTAATTAAGGAATGGCTTCGGCTTTTTCTTATTCTGCTTTGCCAACAGCACCGAGAACCGTGTGAAGCCAAATTTCTTCCTCTTGGCCGAGAACTGCTGCTTATGACCACATTCCTCTCTAGTCTTTTGTGAAATGGGCATGTCATTTTGCTTGCTAAGCATTTGAGCCAGCGAAACCTTCCGTTTCACAGTGTCCTTCCCAGACAATTTCCCTGATTCAAAGTCTTCAGCTAGAAGTAGCTTCCTGCTCAGGATTTGTCCAATGGAGAGCGTTGGCTTTAGAACTGGTTCTGACACCTCAATGTTGTCCATATTCAGTTCACCCACTTCAGTAAGGCGGGAATCTCTTCTCTGGTGAGAGGGCCAGAAGTCTTAAACTTGGTCGAGTTATGCAGGGGACGTCTTCTGCGACCATGGTCAGACCTCCATTTCCGAAGAGCCTCCTCAACTGCGAGCTTTCCGCGATTAGCAGCTTCCACTCTAGAAAGAGCTTCTTCTAAAGCCTTCTTGCTTATTTTTACTTCCTCTGTCGCCTCCTCTACCCTGTTTAATATCTCTGTTTTAGAAATATTTGCTTCATCGACTTGGAGCATCGCACCCAGTACTCTCTTCTTAGATTTTTCTTCTGCTTCACGAGCTTGGGAGGTTAGAAAAGAGTATTCTTCAAATGTAAGAGTCACTACATCTGTTGAGCTCTCACTCTTTGATAAAGCCTTAATTTCTGCGAGAGCAACAGCTTCTGTTGCTTTAGCAGCTGCCCTCATTTTCCGAGCTGCAACCAATCTCATCTCAGCTGTTCTAATTTTAGTTTTCGTCTGCTCAATCTCAGATATGGCTCTCTGAACCTCGAGCTTCGCAGCTTCTGCCACTATCTTGAACTGCTCTGCCTCAGAGCTCAAGCGATGGAACTCCCTTGTAAGAGCAGAAGGGCCATCAGGTGAGTTAGTTTCTGCTTCTTTTGCTAATTGCAGCTTTAGTCTTGTCTGGTTTAGCTCTTCCTCAAGTGAAGATATCTTCGACGAGTTCTGAGTCAATCTCACCTGAGTCTTCTCAAGGAAAAGCTTTTCCTTCTCTAGTTTCTTATTTAGCGAATCAACAGAGCCGCGGATATCGCTGAGATCATTAGTGGTCCTGGTAAGGTTCAACTTAGCTTGTTTCAGTTCCATTAGGATTAACCCTGGGGATGAAGGACAGGAACCTGAGCCGCTCAGTCTATTCAGTAAACTGCCTTCATAGTGGTTTTCCTTTTCAGCTTCATGTTCTATAGGATCAACAGTTCCGTTGTTTGCACTCACCTCAAGTGCGGCATTCATTTTGATGTTTCCTTCTGAAGCTTTGCTTTAAGTTCTTCAACAGTTATTTTTGTCGATTCCAACTCCTTCAAGACATCCAAAGTCTCCCGCTCCTTTACAATCAGATCCTTCTCCAGCTGTGCTGCCTGCTCTTCCAGTTTCGCTACATCAAACTCTTCCCCGTTCTGTTCAAAATAAGAAAGAAGACTAGCCAATTTATCAACCACCCTTGTTTTCTCTGTCTCAAAAGTACTAATGGACAACACCAACATGGAAGACATGATTCGATGTGCATGTATCCGTTCATTAACGCAACAAGGATACATGCGATGCACATTCCCAAATCAGAAAACACAAAACAAGGAAGCTTATTTGCACATACTACAGGCCAAAACAAGGGATAAGCATCCTGCAGACTTGAAAAAAAGGGCAACCGGAGCAAAACCCCAGACACGAAAGAACACCATTTTCACACCAACACTATAAAAGCAACCCCATCACTCGATAAAAACTCGCAGGCAAACTGGGAACTAAGTCAGCCACGCCATGCAAAAAGATCTTAGCAAGGCAGTTCCCACAATTCACAGCTAACTTGAAACGATGAAACTGATCAATGTGCATCTACGTCTTGACGAAATCGGTCGCATTCAAGCCATTTTACATACACACTCATCAACTCCAACTCAGGAGCTAGTCAACCGTTCAAGTCCAGTCCAACCATGATCTCATGGCTCCTAAAAACAAACACTTTCTACACATTACCCAAAACCATTCGCGCCCACATCAACCAACAACAGCAAAAACAGAATACATATCAACTACATTCCCCAAATCAAGCCCAAAGTAAGCCCACAGAGAGAGAGAGAGAGAGAGAGAGAGGGGAGGACCTGAGACTCAGGGCACTTGAGAAGATGAGAGGGCTTCCAGAAACCGATCCCGCCGAACCGGCTCACCGCCTCCTTGACGGACTCGAACGGGGCCGACGTGTCGATCTCCGCCCTCGCCCCTCCGGCATTGCCGAGCTGCGTGCCGGCGTCGGCCTCCCCGGCCGGCTCGGGACGCAGGGCTAGGGTTTCAGCCATGAAGGAAAGGAAGGAAGGCAGGAAGGAAGGAAGGGAACCCAACAACGAGAGAGACGAGACAAGCAAGAGGACAAAATCAGGGATTCACGGTCACCAACGATCTCCCGTTCATCGATGTCCGCGAGCAGAGCAAAGAGAAGCGAGCGAGCCACGGCAAGCAAAGAGACAAACCACCATTATAAGACAGGACTGGTCCAGTGTCCGTTGGGATTCCTTCCCTCTTTTCCTCTGCCGAAACTGCCCCCGAGGGGAACGCGGAATTACGGGGCGTTTAGCCCCGGGCATAGGGCGTAATTAGAGGGGAAATGCGAGGCCGAGTTGAAGGGCGGGGAAGGTAGGCGTGGGAGGTGGGGCCCGGGGGTGGGCCCCGCGCGTGTCCGAAACGGGAGAGACACCATCATCGTATCTTGAATCCGACAAGATAGAGAGAGAGAGAGAGGGTTTTTGCAACGGCTAGCGCATCCCCAAAGGCCGCGTCAACGGCTAGCTGAGCCGGGATCTCCCTCTCCTAGTCCTTTCTGCGTTTTGACCGAGTCGCGCGCGCGCGCAGGGTCAACGCCGGTGTCGTTTAGGACTGATCGAATCGAGGGCATGCCGGAACCTTGAGTATAACATTCATGCTGGTTTGTTCGGGGCCCGTGGCATGAAGGGGCGCTGCATCACGTTACTATAAAGGCAATTTTTTCGGAGAGCTTTTTCCCTGTAAGGCGTTTTCCTGGGCTCGACATGATTGTGCCACGGCTGATTTACGACGCAGCCATAAGTATGATGGATCGGGGTCGCCCATAATGACCGACTTGCGAAGAAAACATCGTACCTCTTCTCTTCTCCAAAAGTTTTAGATTTTTCTAGACTCTTTGTTAAATATCTATCTACTTTCTTGTGAGTTATTTTTAACTCTAAAAACGTGCGGCGAATAGAATGGCCACATCTAGTATTCTTTAGAAATATCTAGGAAGTAGTTACAGCTTCTTGTTACGACTATAAATAGCCAATAAGTGCCTCCATTTGGGTGTGCGGTTAGATACTAGATGCGCGTGCAAGAATTTCTCCCGGTCAATATATTTAGAAAGTGTCTCTAATAAAAAGAGTGTTTTCTTTAAAGAGTTACTTAAAAAGGTACTTCCTACATCTTGTAAGTGAATTTACAAACTTAAAAAGGGACAAGATTTGTCAATATATATAAATGGAGCCTCTAGATGATTTCAAGAGTAAGACTTATTTAGCCAATCTACGATTTAAAGATAAACACCAAGAGCGTGATACTAGAAGATTGAAAAATTTGTTGCAAAGTGGCTACTTGGTAGCCCTAGCATACTTGAGCTTGTTTGTGAGGGCGAAAGATGGAAAACTTGCACATTCATTTATGTGGATGATTTGATCATCACCATAGATGTTGTAAAGTGTATATATGTAAAATCAAAGCCAACATATTGGTGTAGTTTTAGATGAATGGGCTTAGAGAATTGAAACACTTTCTAGGACTTGATGTTGAGCAAACCAAAGAAGGGTTGTTTCAATGTTCACAAAAGTATGCACGAGAATTCCTAAAAAAGTTTGGAATGCTTGATTATAGCAAACAACAATGCCTATGGAATAAATATGAAGTTGTGTATGGTCGAAGGACGACAATTAGAAGATTTAATTATATGCAAGCAAATTGGTGAGTAGTCTTATCTCCCATATGATAACATAGCTTGACATTGCTTTTGTAGCGAGAGTAGCAAGTTGGTTTATGGAGAGACCATGAAAGCCTCACCTAGATGCAATCAAAAGAATACTAAGGTATGTAAAGGGTGCATTTGATTCGACCAAAAAAAGGGTACATTTGATCTTGGACTCTTGTGTAAGAAAGAAGCATTGTGTAAGGTAGAGCATTGCAATGCCAAACTTTGCTGGAGATCATAACACAATTTATCAACTACCAAGTATATGTTTAGTCTCTGATTAGCAGTGGTGTCATGATGCAATTGAAGATAACCAATTTGTGTCATTGTTTACAATAGAAGTTGAGTATAGAATAGTAGCTTAAGAGAGTATGGGTCTGTTTGTTAACAATAGTTTCTGTTCTTCGAAACAAAAATTTATGTTATTTTGTTCCAGGGAACAAAAGAAGAACAAAAACGTGTTTAGTATAATTTTTGTTCTCTAGAACAAAACATCTTCTTTTTTTTTTGTTCTCGAGAACATATTTGGAATAGAAATAAGAAGTAGAAAAAAGTAAATTCTTGTTCTTAGGAACAATTTTGAAAATCATTTTTTTTGGTAATGGTAATAAAAAAAATCAATTTTTTTCTCTTTTCTTTTTTTCTTTTCTTTTTCTTTTCTTTTCTTCTTCTTCCTTTTGGCATGTCGCTAACCTTAGCCATGGCCGGCGATCAGCCGACGAGGACCAAGCTCGCCTAGCCAAGCTTGGGCAAGGTTGAGCTTTACCAGTGGCTTGGCGAGGCTTGCTTGGCCACCGAGGCCACCAGCTGAGATCGAGCCTCACGATGGCCTGGCGAGGCTCTAGCGAGCTCACTAAACCTCATCCAACTAGTCGCTGGCCGCCACCATGGCTGGTGACTGGCCACAAAGGAAGAAGAAGGGAAAAAAAAAGAAAAAAGAAAGAAGAAAAAATGAAAAATATAATAAATATATTGAAAATTTAAAAGAAACGAAAAAATTATACAAGTTTAACAAACACATTTCTATTCTTGGAAGAGAAATTTTTTGCAGTTACTAAGTGCATTCTTATACTCATAAATTGTTAATGGGAACAAAAAAAAAAATATTTCTCATCAAAAATTATTCCCCGAAATAGAATCTTTACCAAACGTGCTTTAAGTGGCCAAGACAGTTGATAGAAGATCTTCATTAATCGCTAAACTATGTGACATGACTTTATTGTGATAATTTATTAGCCATAAATTTGATAGAAAATCTAGTTTTTCATGTAAGGACCATGCATGTAGAAGTAAGTACATCAAAACAAGTGATCAAGTTATAGATCTCTTCACTAAAGGACTTAGAAAGTTTGAAGAGTTTCAAAAGTAATTTGGCATGGTTGAGAGAAGAGTAGTTGTTGCTAGAGAGTATAAAGAAAATGTTGCAACTCCGTTCTTTTCCAAAAATTCTAGATTTTTTTAGGCTACTCCTTAAATATTGGATATTTTCTTGCAAAATATTTTAAGCAGAACTGTGTGGCTAATAAATTGACCACACCAAGTATTCACTAGAAACATCTTGGATCTAGGAAGATATTTTTCTCTAGAAATATGTGGTTAGTAGATTAGCCACATTTAGTATTCTCTAGAAACATATTGGAAGATATTTTCTCTATAAATATATAAGAGGTAATTACATCTCTTTGTTAGGCCTATAAATAGTCAAGATGTGTTCCCATTGGGTGTACACTAAGCTCCTTTTTGTGAGTAAGTGTGTGCATAAGGGGTGAGCATTGGTTTAGGGTCAACCTTAGACTGGCCAAATCCAGTGGGTCTTCGTTTGGTTCTTAGGAGCACATGGTCAGGCTTGGTCCTAAGACTCTTGGACCTTGCCCTATGCGAGTTGATCCTCGGTCTTGAGAGTTTAGGGTTAATCCAACCTAGACTAACCCAATACATAACATATATTATATGCATTTATTTACTCTAAATTTTAGTGTCTTCTCCCTTGGTTCTCCTTGAGTTTGTCTTGTAAATTAGAAAGTAGAAAGATACCAAACTCTAATTCGACCAAAAAAAAAAAAAAGCTCTCTTCACTAGCTTTGGCCTCGCTCACCTGCGTCGGTCTCACTTGCCTTTATTCATTCATCTCATCACTCGCCTTTGTTCCCTCACGTTGCATGTTCATCATTATGGTTTGTTGCTTTTATCAAGTATAAATTTCTTTTGGTACCTTATCTTATATTTATTTATAGTTTGGTTGCTCAATCCCGCATTATGTCTATTCTTTTAAGCAATACAAGAAATGAAACAAAAAATAATCTGTTGGTCCCGAGTTAACTTTGGAACTAGACTTAACTCATAAGGTTGGTCTAATCTTCAGTCCCAGGCTTCACAGGGTCGATCATTGGTCCCAAAAATTGAGAACCAATACTATGCCAGTTGGTTCCTGGGTTAGGTGCTGGACCAGCCCAACTCAGATCATACTCATCCCTATGTGTGTTTTGTGTGTGTGAGAGAGAGAAGTTCTCCCAATTAATACTGCAGAAAATATCACTAATAAAAAAAAGAGAGGATATTTTCTTTTTAAGTGAACTTTGTGTCTTTCTCAATAGGGGTGCTCTACACCGAAAATGTTAAAATAATTGCAAAGGGCTGAGGGGGACGCTCTATGCCACCGAGAGAGCAAAGCTCTTTTTTCAACGTTTAAATTTTGTATTAGCTTGGATAGATAAAGAGTATGAATTGTCTAGAAATGGTTCATAGAAAATCTCCCATTCAAACCTTCAAGCTTAAAAAGCCTAGCTAGTTATCAGACCTACAATTAGGCCTAAGTTATACTCGGTCCGAGATTCTCTAAACATGTTGAAATATGAGTCGAAAAATGTGAGAGGCTGTTTGGTTACGGTCACACAAATAATTGCTCTGTTTTTGAAAGTAAATTTGATTTTCTCGTGAAAACACTGTTTGTTTGGTTGTGGACAATTTAGCTATTTTAAAAAAAAAATTATATAGTTTAGTATTTTGAAAAAAAAAAAGTGATTTTGTTTATCTTGCTATTGTAATATTTCTTTGAATTTAATTTTCCTTTTTATCTGGTCCTTGATATACAGAAAGAAAAATACACGGTCTATTTTTTGCACTATGTCCTATTTGAATATTAATATCCTCATTTCAGTGGTTAATGAGTTATCTTTTTCAAATTATAATCCATATTGAGGACAACAAGTAATTCGAAATCGCTAAATTAGATTTTCATTGTTATTACTGGCTATTATATTATAGTATATGAGAGATAAAACAATCTGGCCAAAAAAAAAAAATGAGAGATAAAATCATGTAATAATAAAAAAAAAGTTTAATTAGTGGTTAGACATGACAAATACTGTTAAATGATAATGATGTTAAATAAAAGCTTTTTATTAGACTTAACCAAACATCCTCTTTTTATTGAAAAGCGTCTAGATAAGCTAAAGCCAAGTTAAATGATTTTAATTATATATGAAAAGAAAACAAAAAAAAAAAAAAAACGAAACTAAACTGCCTCTAAACTTTTTTAATAGACAGATAGTGGAACTCGATCTGCTAAGGGTCTCTTTCTCATTGCAAGGGGAAAAATCAACATAAATGAGGAAAATGTGTCAAGAAAGAGAAGGCAAGGGGCCAAATTTATGCATTCATTGCTTCAAGGACCACTTCTAGCCTTCTAGGTGATACTCAATTTCTGCATTAATAGTGCATCTGGTCGCAGTAGGGCCCCTCTTAATGGAAGCAATCTCTATGGTCCATATTCTATTACAAAATCATTTCTATTTAAATCATTTCTATTTAGGTTCGCCATAGCTACACGTGAACCATATATAGCATTTACCCTAAAAGGGAAAAGCATATGGAAATGTCGACAATGACTTTGTGAGACCCGTGATAGAAATTAGAAATTCTGACTTAAACTATTTAAGTGGTGGAAAATTACATGTATGTATGAGTCATTAAACGAAAAACTGCACCATCAAGGAGCCGATGCTTGAATGCCATGTTTGAAATTTCAAACACGAGAATTTCAAGGCTTTCGTCTACTTTTAGTACCTGAACTTGTTTATTCATTATGTCATGAACTTGAAAACACTTTGACATAATGAGAGAGTTTCGCACATATTTTACTCTCCTCGTTTTCGATTGGATGTCGTTATGGCCCTAGTCTCAACAACTCTTCACGCCAACAAGATGGTCACATGGCATCATTGTGCATAAGTTATCATGGCGTGGCGTATGATGATTAATTACTTGTACTTGAATTAATTATCTACTTTAAGTATCCCAAAAGTAAAATTGTCCACCTTAATGTAGAATCTAATGTAGAATCCAACACAGAAAGATCATATGTGAGCAAGGTTCATGTTCGACATTTTTTTTTAAATTTTTTTTTAAAAGAAACCTTACGGAGTTTGTTGAGTAGCTAAGCACTTGGCTCGAATACGACAAACTTTATGATCAAATCATGTCTCTCATTCAAAGTAACCTTGGTGGCTATTTTTTTCTATTTTGTCAATGGAGTCTTATCCGATGAAAATTGATAGGACGGTTTATATGCATTTATGGGGATTTGTCAAGCCAAATGTTCAAGTATCCTCTATTATAAAAAAGAAAGATATCTATAATGAAATATACAATGATAATAATGATTAATGGGAATATGGTTGAGTTGGTGTCAAGCATCTGGTCCTTGTTTTGATAGAGATTTATTCCGCGCTTCATGAATCCTCGCTAGCAGGAGGATCACGTGTAGGTATATTTATACATTATATGTGTCAAGTCTTGTCAATAAATTACTATGTATACTTAAAAGAGGTTTGATTTATATTTTTTAATCTTGTCTTGTGATCCTATCATGCCATTTCAGACCGGATATAGCTAGAAGCACACGGTGCTGAAGAAACCTCCCGCTATTAGATTTGGCCATGGCTACTAAAGAAGGAAAGGTCGAGAAAATGGCTTAACGTATTAAAATCTAGGCTCACCCTATATCATCAAAGCCCTTAGATGGGTTGCCATATTGACAGATATTTAGACCAATGAAATCCTTGCAGTGTTATCGTTCACATCTTTTGTCTCATCTACTTCGCTCCATGGTCATGTGTGACTTCACCATCTCGTTTGTCCTCGCCTTAAAGAGACACCAAAGTCTCTTAACTCTCTTTCCTCTCATTATCATCTCCCTCTTCTCCTTCTCCTCCTTCTTCACACACCCTCCTAAAACTCTTTTTGGTACAACCGCATTTCATCACCAAACATGTTCAATGGAGGCTCAGATCTTCCTCAAAAGCCTTTCCAGTTAATCAAACAAGATGACAAGTTCTTTTCCAGGCTGCTCTCCAAGGAGAATTCCGCTTCAAACCCGTCATTTAGGGTCGACTATGGAGGCGTGTCCAGCTCGGTTCCGTTCATGTGGGAGACCCGGCCTGGCACGCCGAAGCACCCCTGTTTTGACGACTCTCTACCGCCCCTAACGCCTCCTCCATCTTATTATTCGAGTTCCAACAAATATGACGCATTCCCCCAGAAGAAGTGCTCAAGATCTAATCTCTTGCGGGTTTTGTTCTTAAAGACCAGCCTCAAGAAACCGAAGAATGTGGCCAATTCAACTTGCTCTTTCCACTCGTCGTCATCCTCGTCCTCGAACTCGCCGGTGTTTGCCCCTATGACTCCGACACGGAGGTGGTTCTTGAGTCGAAGGTTGATGTCTTGCGATTCTAGCATTGATGCTGAGGATAAGCACGCTGGATCTCCACCTACTTCCACACGGTGCTTTGGAGGCAGCAGGAAGTGGCGCAGCTTGAGCACCCCTGGTTGTTACCGCTGGTGAAACGTGGCCGGAGATCGGTCATTGTGCGTCGTTGCTTGGACTTTGTTCGTAGTGCTTGCGTGTTCATACATGAAATTATCATCTCAATTCTCAAGATTATGTATTGTGTTGGAGGGTTTTCTAATTATTATTTGGTCTTTTTTGGATGTGAGAATGGCTCGATCTGCCATCGTCAAAACAAGGTGGTGTGATGAGTGAGTGGGTGTTATGGCATTGGTCAGCTTATATATCATTGAAATTTGCATCAAATCTTCCACAAAGATAAAGATTCTTAACTAGATTTCAACAAGAAATTTCTTTGGATATCTACCCAAAAAAATAAGTAAGGTCCTAATTTAGTGATAAAGCCCCTAACATCAAGAAAATATCCCATGTAATGTTTATATCTTGCACTCAATCAAATTGCCTTCCTTTATATACATGTCCAAGCATTATACCAAGCATTATAGCAATATAATATTAATTGATCCTGGATTACAGGTAGCACGATATAACAAGCTTTTTTTTTTTTTTTTTTTTTTCTTTTAGCTTTTGCAATTGTTAGTTAATGATCGATTTTTCCATCCTTGGGAGCAAAACAGTTTGGAGTCATGTCATGTCACGTTTTTGTTTATAAGCCAATGAAGTCACGTCACATTAAAGTTTACAGTCTGTTGGCAAATGAATTTGATTGGTTCAGTGAATTGTAAGATTTGGCTGGTTGTTTTTCCTCCTTTCAAGGTTCTTTTCAGTGTCCGACCAAAAAAAAAGAACAACAAAAACAAAAGGTTCCGTTCAGTGCTTTTTGTCCTCCATTAGTATTGACAACAGCTTGGAGGGTACGACATAGAAGTTCCACCTAACTTTTTTTTTTCCAGCCAAATTCGACCTTTTTTTTTTTGACGAGAAACAAAGCTGATTATATTAAGTAGTAGGTAAAGGTAATACAGCAAAAGCATCAGTACAAAGAAGATCCAAGAGATCAGAAGGGGGACTAGTCACCCAGTTACTAGGAAGAAAATCAAAACGCCGGGCTTTTGCAACCCAGTCAGCAACCCGATTAGAATTTCTACTGCAGTGAGCGAAGGAAAGGCCAGACATAGTCTTCAATTTGTGCTTGGCCCGGTTCACGAGGGGTTGCACTGACCAATTTAAGGTGGATGATGACAATAGACTGTCCAACATCAACCGACAATCAGATAAAAGAAGTATTTCTTTTTCTGGGGAATTGGGAATTAGGGTTTCAGAGATAAAATTTAGGGTTTCAACCAAAGCGACGGCCTCCGCTTGTTCAGGCGAACTAACCTCGATATGCTTTGCAAACCCATCATGAATTTTACCAAAGGAATCTCTGCAGACGCAAGCAATAGCCGCCCGAGGTTTTTTCCTTGGATGCTGAGGACCAAAAGAAAAAGGACTTGACTGGTAGCTGAAGGCAGCTTCATTCGTCTCTGTGGAGTGATTGTGACCAAATGCTGAAGAAAAAGCCGGCTGATGGATGAGATCAGATCTAGGAAGAGTGGCTTCTTCTTCTTCACCAGCACAGGTGCGTGGGTTGTGAATATCCTCTTCTCTCTCTTCGGAATCGCCATGCCTTCCCTGGTGGGCCTCGGTGATGATGTTGAGAAGCTGCTGCGGATTTGGGTAATCAAATCTGGTAGATCTGATGTTTCTTTCTTCGGTTTTAGAGGCCGAACTCATAGTTATGCCGTTGCCAATGCTGGAGCTGAGAGGAAGGTCTTCTACCTCTTCCGAATCGCGGAGCTTGCCTTTGTTGGCATTATTTCTGGGTCTGGCGATCTTCAATGTTTCTGGAATTATAGATCCGGTGAAACGGAGACTCTGTTTGTCCATTGCAAGGGTGTCTTCTTCGCCGGCAGTGATATCGCAGGTCATGGGAGCGCGACTGGTGAGATCTGGTCGGGATTTCGGCCCTTCTTCTATAGCACAGGTACGATGGTTCCTCGATTCGACATCTCTTTCTTCCAGGTGGCAATGCGAATTGCGTTGAGCAGCGATTATGACTTTGAAGTTCTGATGTATTCCTGAGATCTCAGATCTGGTAGATCTTAGGGTTCTGTCCTCCGTTTCGGAGGCAAAAGATCGACCTTCTCTATGATCCGAGGCGCGAGGATTGCGATGGTGAGCGGCTTTGGCTGGTCGTTTGTACTGCAATGTTGCAGGGTATAGATGTTCGGTTGAGCTGAGGTCTCTGTTTTCGGCTGCAGCTGATGGAAGATGGGTGTGTTGATCTTCTAATACAGAGGAAGAGGGTGCAGCAGCATTGATTCGTCGGGTCGGGTGAAGGCCACCATTTTGCATAGTCTCTACAGTGTGAAGCGTTGATTCCTCTGGATTTGTTGGACTTCTTGACTCACGACTTGGTGAGATAGAGCTATGTTCTTTCCGTGGATATCGTTCCGACGGCATGTTGTTATCACAACTAATTTCAAATGAGGCATCTATATTAACAATGAGATTGCCAGGTGCGGGAGGATGCCATTTTTCAACTTCTCTTCGGCTGTGATTCTTTTTTGGGGCTTTTCTATTCCAAGCTGAGAAAGAGTCCTCTGAAGCCGTGGCTTTGAGCAGGGTTCTGTTTGGGTTTAAGGGCTGATGACTGAAGATGAATTGATTCCGATCCTTCCAAATGCACCAAAGAACTGTGGCAACCAGCCAAACTTATGTGAGTCTCCTTGCGTCACAAAATATTTTGATAACCAAATCATCAAACCTTGTTAAGCCAACACGATTTGTACATGTTTTCAGGTTTGGGTCTTTCCAAATGTGGGCTGTCCAGGGGCAGAGCAATAAAGTATGCTCAATCGTCTCAGGTTCCAACTTGCATAATGGGCATATCGATTCAGGTGCTATCTTTCTCCTATAAAGATTATCCAGGGTAGGAAGCGCATTTTGGCATGCACTCCATAGGAAGAATTTTATTTTCGGTTGTAGCACAGAATTCCAGATAAGCTTCCAAATGAGTGGGTCGAACTGGTGTGATGATGTTGGCGTAGATTGTCTATGTATATGTGGTTTACTGTTTGAAAAGTAACCACTATTTACCGTATATTTTCCCGATTTGTTATCTGTCCAAACCAACATATCTTCACTAGTTGGGAGTCCGAAAGGTGTTTCCTTAATTTCTGATGTTAGGGATTCATCAAATAGGGATAGTAATAGGTCTTCCTTCCAAATACCAGCTTCAAAGTCAATCAAATCAGCAACTTTTGTTTGGTCATTGGACGTTGGCCTTCCTCCAATCCGTCCTGATTTGAGCCACTTATCCTCTCTAATGGAAATTTTTTGTCCATTACCCACTGTCCATATCATTTGAGGAGCGATCGCATTTCTGCCCGCCAATAAACTTTGCCATCCCCACGATGGGCGAGAGCCTTTCCCTGCTTGCCAGAAGTTACAGTTTGGGAAGTAAAGTCCTTTCATAAATCTGTTTAGGAGCGTGTTCGGACATTGAAAAATCCTCCAGGCTTGTTTCCCTAACATAGCCGTATTAAAAGCTTGTAGATCCTTGAAGCCAAGCCCGCCTTCATTCTTACGTAGTTTTAACGTATCCCATTTACGCCAGTGTAGAGCAGAATTCTTGTTAGAACTTCGCCACCAGAAGGTAGCGATTTTCCTCTCAATTGCTTTAATAATGGAGATTGGGATCCTGAATATTGACATAGCATATTGAGGTATTGATTGAACTACTGCTTTGAGAAGAATCTCTTTTCCAGCTCGTGAAAGCAAATTATCCTTCCAACTTTCCAACTTTGAGTTGACCCTGCCCAATATCCAAGCGAACATATCTTTTTTTGAGGACCCCCAGTCTGAAGGGATACCTAAATATTTCCCAGTTTTCGCAATTTAGGGAATTCGCAGCACCGATACCATATCTCTTCTAAGACAATTTGGACACCCTTTGCTGAAAAATAGTCCGGATTTGTTAAGATTGACGGCTTGACCCGATGCGTAGTAGTATTGATTAAGAATAGTTGACAAGTTTTGACATTCCTGTACTGAGCAATCTAGGAAGAAAATAGAATCATCAGCAAATAGTAAATGGGAAAGGGTTGGGCAAGTACGGTTTAGCTTGATGCCATGAATTGTATCCTCTGCTATTGCTTTCTTCATCATGTAAGATAGAACGTTAGCTACGATAATGAACAAATAAGGCGATAATGGATCCCCCTGGCGAATACCCCGAGATGGCTTGAAGTAAGGAAGAGATTCACCGTTGAGGTTGATGCTATATGATACTGTGTTAATACACTGCATAATCCACTTCACCCAATCGGCATTAAACCCCATTTTATGTAAACATTCCTGTAAGAAATCCCATTCGATTCTGTCATAGGCTTTTTGCATGTCAAGTTTAAGAATAGCCTAAAACTTCTTCCTCCTGTCTCGAGTCCGTAACCGGTGGATAACCTCTTGAACAATTAGAATGTTGTCTTGAATTTGCCGATTCCTGACAAAAGCACTCTGCTCTTCAGCAATAATGGCTGGTAAGAAAGGTTTAAGTCTATTTGCAAGGATTTTAGAAATGATTTTGTAACTAAAGTTACACAGACTTATGGGTCGAAATTGTTCTAACCTTTCTGGGTTTGTAATTTTAGGGATAAGAGTGATTCGGGTTCTATTCATGGCTGGGTTGATGGTTCCAGAGTCAAAGAAACGTTGTACTTCCCTGAATATATCCCCACCTATGTCTTGCCAATGCTGATGAAAGAATAGGCCATTCAGACCATCCGGTCTAGGAGCTTTGGTAGCCCCCATTTGGTGAGTAGCTGTATAAACTTCTTCCATAGTCATCGCTTCTGTTAGTTTTGTGTTCATAGCTGCATTAACTGATACTGGGATTTGATCAAGAATAGGCTGAAAATTTCGCGGTCCTACCGAAGTGTATAAGTTGTTGAAGTAATCCACCGTCATATGCTGAAGATTCTCATGATTTCTCACCCAATCGCCTTCGGCATTCATTAGCATCAAGATACGGTTCCTGTTTCTCCGTTGAATAGTGGCTGCATGAAAATATCTTGTATTTCTATCTCCCCATTTCAGCCATTTGACTCGAGATCTGATTGCCCAAAACATTTCTTCCCGACGCCACATGGAGTCGATTTCTTTATGTATATTCTGAATTCTGCTCTGATTAGACTTCAATATAGGGTTGTTCATGTGAGCGACAAGCTCATTTTTCAGTCCCTCAATTTGTTTGGAAGCATTGGGGAACCGATTTTTGCTCCAAGCCGTCAATTGCCTGACAACAATAGATAGTTTATCCACCATGTTCTTCCCGTGAGACGTCTCCCATGCCCTCTTGACAATTATCTTGCATTCATCATCCTCCGTCCAAAATGGTTCATATCTAAACTGTCGCCTTTTACATGATAGAACATGTAATGTTGACAAGAGAAGAGGACTGTGATCTGAACCAATGGCTGGTAAGGCTGTAACTTCGGCATTCGGGTATGCTATCCATTGTGCATAATGCTCTGTCCAGCCTTTCTTTGACATTTTCATCACCCTCTCTTCTATTTGTCCAAGTAAATGCGCACCCTTTGGCTTCCAGATCTATTAGCGAACTAGCATATAAGAAGTCTCTGAATGCGATCAGGCGACAGTGATCAGCCATCCTCTTTCCCACATTTTCCCAATGATATAATATTTCATTAAAATCTCCGATGCATATCCAAGGGCTGTGATTGGAGGTATTAATTCTTTGTATTTCATCCCAGAGTATAAGACGTTCATGAAATGCATTAGGAGCATGTAGGAAAGTGATATGCATATTCCGTCTATTTTCATACAAAAAACAATGCACATTAATAAAGGAAGTAGAATGAGAATTGACTGAAAGAGAAACCTGATCATCCCAAAAAAGAGTTAAACCTCCCGATAAACCTTCTGGATTCACAATGAAACTGTAAGGATACTTAAGCCTTCTTCTCAACCGAATAACTTTATGCTCTTGGTTCTTTGTTTCCATAAGAAATATAATATTAGGTCTTTCGTGAGTCGCAAGGACCCTGAGTGCTTGAATTGTCAGGGGAGACCCCAATCCCTGACAATTCCAACTCAGGAGTTTCATTGATGCACCGATGGCTTATTAGGGCCAGCCACCAAAGCCCATTGAGTAGATTTCTCTTCCTCTATAATCGGGATTTCTATGAGTTGTAAATTTTCAGCATCGATTGCTTTTGTGGATTGAGCTCCATACGGGCAGAATCTTTTTCCTTTCTTGGAAGTATGAAGTTTGGTAGCCTTAGCTTTACCTTTAGCTGAAGATTTTACTGATGCTTCATAGGGCTGCTTCTCTTTTGCAGCTGCTTTGAGGTTTTCATTATGGAGAGTTAGCATAGATTCAACATCCAAGCAGCTGCTGTCACGCTTTTGTGGAGACCTGCCCTCCATAATAGTCAGAGCTCGAGAAGATACGAGTTGAGCAGGTTGTTGTTCTTCCTCGTAAAGAGGCTGTGATTGGGGATGCATAATGGCCAGCTTTCCTGCGTTTGATGGTTGCTGAGTTTCTTGGTTTTCCGCTTGAAGTGGAGTTTCTGGCACCATTTCCTCTTCTTCAATGAGTTGGGAGTGTTTGCCATAGAAGATTTTGCCATACGGGCTTAGAGTTCGTGCTTCAGCTCGCAGCCAATTCCCAAACTTACCCGGTAGGTCTTCATTCAATCTGGTAGATTCGTAAGGAATTTCCTTGCAATCAGTGGCGTAGTGGCCAATTCTACCGCAAGAATAGCAATAGTGTGGTAGCCTCTCATACTTGAACTCGATCCATAATTTTTTGCATCCTAAGTTAACAACTACTCCTGTTTTGAGGGGTGTAGCTAGATTGAGCTTAATCCTTGCCTTTCCAGTCTTATAAATGCCATTTCCTTTTGCTTCCAGCTTAACCTGTAGAACTTCTCCGATCTTTGATGCAATTTCTCTAACTACCTCCATCGTAACTCTGCCAAAAGGAAGGCCAAACATATGCACCCAAAATGGGTAGTGGGAGAAATCATAGCAAATATCAGGGATATCCGGGTCACACTGTTGCAGCACAAGAAGGTTGCTGGAAAAGGACCAAGGCACGGCATCAAGGATTCTCTGTTTCTCAGCTTCAGAGTTAATTGTGAACGAGAAAGAACCTGGTTCTAACACGGTGCAGGACATATTTTCTGTCTTCCAAGCCCATTTCATAGTCTTAAGAAATGATGGGAAGTTAACGTTAGGACGGGAATAAAGCTTGCCTAATAAGGTACGTCTGCATTCCGCAAGTTTTTCAGTCGAGATTCCTTGAGTAACGTTTATTACATCATCCTCAGACCATAAGTTGCCAAGACTCTTACATAGCGCCTCAAGACGACTCGACTCTGTACTAGGGTCTACCATTAGCTCAACTATAATAACCCAAGGAGAGATGCAAACTGAAAACCTGATCTGGTCGAGGTGTGCTCGAACTTTTACCAGCACATAGGCGTGAACAGAGGAACAGAGGAAGCCAAGCTCGCAGCAAGGGTTGAGAGCCGCCAATCACAATGGCCGCGAGGAAAAGAAAGGAGCAGAAGGAAAAACCCCATGAAGGAAACTAAGAAATCGAGGGGCCCAGAGGAGAAGCGTAAGTGGACCCAAAATTAGGGTTATCGGATAAAGGTCAGAGGTTAGTGGTTGGACAGGTCAGTCCGTTGATGGCGATCTTGTGAACGGAAGAGATGGAAGTTCAACTCCATGAAATTAGGTGGATCAAACAGGAGAGACACCGGGACTGGCCTCCAGTCAGAGAATACGAAGCTACGAAACTATAGAGGAAAGACCAAAGAGGATTGGAGCTGAGATGACCGCTGAGCTTCAATCGGTATTCGAATCCACTAAGGGAGGCTTAATCAGGTGGAAATAGTCCAAAATCAGCCATGGGAAAAGATTTTTAGAGTTCAAGCGAGTGAGATTTTGGGGAAAAAAAGGGGAACTATCACGTACTGGATAAAGAGAAAACTCAACATACGTTGAGAGCAGTTTTTACCTAGCCAAATTCGACCTTACCGTGCTTAAAATGTAACGTTTTGCCATTACCCTCTTCAACTTTTTAATACCCTTCATATGAAACGAATTCAATAACCTAAAAACAAAAAAATTATCATTTGCATTTCTTTAGCTCTTTTTCTTTCGAGAAAAATAAATAATTTGTAAATTTCAAAAAATGATTACTTTATTCTTAAAAAAATAAATGAATGAAAAATAGTTTTATCATTCACAAAAACATTTAAACATAAAATGCTATCAATAATAAAATTATTTTTATTGACTAATTATTTCAATGGATACAAGTGTTTATTTTTTAAAATATTTTCTAAATCTTTCATTTTTTGTGAAGGATATGAAGCCTATACCTTTAGTCATTTTCATCGTATTTTTTTTGTCAGTCATAATCTAATCTTATTCTGACACTTACTCTTAGACATTTGTCCTACCATTTTGTAGACATGAGAAGTGAAATCCACATCTACAACTAAATTGTCATTATCATAATCCCTATAAGAAGGTGGGGCTTCGAACACCCAACCTCCTCCTTCCCATGTGAAAAAGGGTGGGAAACCCTAATTGTTTTTTTTTTTTCCTTTGCATTTAAAGCCTTGCAAAAAATGATCATACGAGCTCGAGGCATTGAATTAACGAAAGATAATTATCGACTACCCCACTCCCATGTGCTCTATCATTAAATGAATTGATTTGTTGTCTTTTTTACTTGGAATAAAATTTATATCTGGATTTGGTCTTGCTCTTAGTTCAGATTTTGCTAATGAGTACCCTTAAGATATTTATTAAACGACCAAATAGGAAAATGATTTGTAGCTTCCGGTTCACCACTTCTCAAGTCTTGTGTACTTGATTTTTTCATTTTTCGAAATATTTTTTCCTTACAAAATATGCTTAGCAAGTCTTTTGAGCCGGCCACTATCTGTTATTTTCATTTTTCAATTGAAAAATGAGAACAAAACAAAAATAGGGTTTGGTGTCTTTTAGAGTCAATTTGTTTTGCGAAAAATGAATGGTTTGAAATGCATGATCCTAAAATAATCACATGTATTTCTTACAAAAATTAATAAATGAATTTTTTTCTGAAAAATATTTGGATATAAATTGTTGTTGATAATAATATTTTTTTCATTATAAAAATATTTCAAGTAATATAAGTAGTTATTTTAAAATATATATTTTTCAAATTATTGAATTTTTGTGAAATAAATAAAGCCATGATGTCTTCTATTTATTTTTAATTTTTTTTTTGTGTATTTAGTGTCGGTGGGGGATATACATAGGGTTGGTCGGTGCTGCCCCATGTTAATCATCAATGAGAATGGAGGAGAGAGGACAGATGTAGGTTCCTCTCCGGACATTTAAAGTCTTTGCATTGGAGTCTCTGGTTTTGGATCTTTCGGCTTAGCCTCTTCTTCCAGAGAGGGCCTGGAAAAAGGAGTTGACATTTAAGTCCAACCAGAAAGTGCAGTCCTTGTCTGATCCCTCTCTTTGCAAACCACTCGCAGAAATAGTCATCTACCAAAAAGCTGGTTTTATTTCTTTTCCAAGATTAAAAAAATAAGAATCCGCAAGTTGGGTCCAATGTAAGAATGTGACTTTTGTTTGGTTCGACTTTGGGAAAATGGCTTTGCATTTTCCGAAGTATTTTTTGAATAAATGAGCATTCGGTGAAGGCCAAAGTGTTTGGATACTCATTTTGGTACATATTTTGTAAAGTAATTTTGAGGTAAAAAGCAAAAAAAGAAAAGAAAAACAGAGGAGGAGGTGCAGAGCGTTGAAGAGGGCGAGATCATGGGGGAGGTAGCTTGAGTTGTTGCTAATGGTGGTGTTGGTGGCAGTGGGGAGACGGTTGGTGGTGATGCCTCCTTGCCTAAGGTGGCAGCTAGGTCGCACGACCTTGTGCGAGGCTTCCCGATGACTAGATTTGACCATTGGTGGCTGAGCTTCGCTGGCTAAGCTTTGTTGATTAAGGTCTAGCGATTGACTAGCAAGTTCAAGGAAGAAAATGATTAATAGTGTTTTTTGAGGGCAAAAGAGGAAAACATGATTATTAATGAGGGCAATATTAGAAAAAAAATAAGTCATTAAATCCTCATATAGCATTTTGAAAATGCCGAAAGCCCATAGCAAATAGGGCCTAAAAAAATTGAATTAAATGCATTATATTTTTTTCCAAGAGACTTTAAGGTTCAATGCCTTTTAGAAAAATTGAACCAAACAGGGAGTACTATTGGAAGATGATGCGTGTTTTGATTGGATAGAAGGTATGGAACCGATTTTCATGTTTGGTTCTTGACTTATCTGGTCGACAAGGTTATATTTAATGGACCCAAGATTTACCTGCCTAAATTTTGGGCTTTCTTGGCATAAAAAGCTACTTCCAAATGGCATTCAGTGGCCCTTTTGTTCCATTCGTCATTCAAGGTTCAGATTTCAAAAGGATGGGTTCCGATTTTTAAGCTCATGGCAATATAGAATCCACCATGTCAGTTTGTCTTACATTTTTGTGTTCATGTTCTTCATTTATGTTTTCATGCAAAAAAATAAAAAATATAAAAAAATATAAAAAAATATAAAAAAATATAAAATATAAAAAATAAAAAAATAAAAATAAAAGAAGAAGCAATCAACTTGGGTTGGAAAGCAAAACTAAAATGTGTCAATTTTCTTGGAGAGATCCCATATCGAAAATTTGGTGTAGTGTGGAGTAATTATCAATTTAGGTTTAACTCAAATTATTGAGTGAGGTGGATCTAACTAAATAATGAGCTCATATTGAAATTTCCTTCAATGAACTTTGTAGGTGAAGATGAGGGGCTTGTAGTCTACATACGACACATTATGTAAGACTAACTTTTGAACAACAAATGTGACATTATTAATACAAGCAAAAATAATCTTTAAAATAATTTAGACTAATCAATCCAATCAAATAGTAAATTTGAATTTTAGAATAGCTAGTGCTCTTACCCATGTTTGAGATGGATTTTATCCTTAAAAGAACATCAAATAGTAATCAATTACTATAAATAAATCTTCTACTTTTAAACATTCTAGTTTTCTCAATATGATTGTGGATTATTCTACTTCCACTTTTATGTATTCATATTTTTATTTTTATTTTAAATTTATTGTTATATTCTAATATAAATTCAACATATAAATATATATTTAGTTTTTATATTTATTTTATATTTTAGGTATATTAGTATAATTTATTAAATTTCCTCGAAAAATTATAAGAATCAGTATTAAATGTACTCTGAATTTTGATTGATAAGAGGAAGTACCGAAGAAGATTTTGATGCCTCACCCTTTGAAAACGAGGCTCGTGACTGACCATCATATCAAACAACCAAGCCAATGCTTTTTCCTTAATGTTAGGTGCTTCCCACCTTTATCCAAAGTGCCGACAGCTCATTCCTCATCAGTCCGTGGGCCCCAACTACAACCATCATTTTTGTTTTTTTAATTCCCAATTTTGAACTCTCAAATACTCATTGAAAAAGTTCTAAACAAGTAGTTGATGTGCCGGCAAGTCCTACGAGCGGTGTCGGTTTTAGGAATTGGGTTTTCCTTTCATATAATTTAGATAGGCAAAGTACTAAAAAAATTCTAAACATATTATATTGATGCAAATTTGATTATAACCTTTTAATTGGATGAATTTCGTTCTAAATCTTTTCATATTTTGCCAATTGAATTTATTCAACTAATTTTGATAAGAAATCATTGATATGGACACTAATTATTCTACGTGACAAATGGCATTGATGTGAAATTTTTTTTAATAGTATATGATTTTGTTTTCATTTTTTTTATATTCTTATTTTTTTTCCTTTTCATTTTGGGCAACGCTAGGCCCTTGTAGGTTTGGGTGAAGGCCTTCAAGCTCTCCCTTGCAGTTGGTGGGGCTACAAATGCTCTTGCCCAAGGCCTTCGCGGCCCTATTGGTCACAGGCAAGGTGGCCCTCACCTAAATTTGGCGAGGGCCTAGGTGAGGGCCATGATCCTTGCCAGGTGAGGGTTTGTAGGCCCTTATTAGCCAAAATGAAAGCTATATATATAATTTTTTTTTAAATTATAAAACCCATTCATGTTAATACCGACTTACCATGTGAGCGTTTGTTGTCTACATTGGTGATTAGCAATTTATTGCCAAAATTAGCCGAAATGACTGGCATTTTGTGAAAATGGTTTAAGACCAAATTAACATTAATTCAATAGGTTTAGAACTTTTTGGGTGTTTTCCCCAACTTAGACATATATCTAAAAAGATAAGTAAAATATCAATCAAGCGTTTACAGTAGTTAGACAAGTAATGTAAGGCTTAGTCTTAAGTGGTTTTGAGAAGTCCTAATCTTGATTCGGTCCTAGTGGTTCCTTAGTTTTACAAAACATCAATTATTTACTTGTGACGTAATGGTAAAGACGTCTATCTAAAACAGGTAGAAGCTTAGAAAATTGGTGAGACAGAAAACTTATTCGGGTATTGGAATCGATGGAAAATGTTTTGGATTTTTGGTTGGATTATGCCTTACAAAGAATGAGTTTGGATTGTGACAAATTGTTGTAAGTATCCAATATATGTAAGTCCACTGCATCTCAATCATTAGATCATACGGGTCTCACGTGGGCTCAATGATGTCAAGTGGGTTTGAACTAGAAGAGGTTTAAATAAGGCTAGTATAATATCGGAGGTGGTGGACTCATGCAACGAGGGCATGGACCCGAGTGGTGAGCGGCAGGACTTGGCAGCCCCAATAAGGAGTGGACGACGAAGAGGAAGTCGCTGCGGCGACTGAAGCAGATTTCCTGCAGAGTGGTACAGCGGCTTTTGCATTCGATTCGGGCGGGAAGAAATCGTGGCTATTGTTGCATTATGTGGTGAAGACGGTGCGGCCTTGCAAGCAGCAGCATTTCCCTCGGATAATCTTGTCGAAAGGCGTTCAAATTTCTTAAGAATACACTAAACCATGTACTCGTGCGTGAGATTATTTCAAGTTAGGCCGAATATAAATGGTTGCACTTTCATCCAATCATCAACATGTTCTGTCATATTTCATATATTGATGTGGCTTCGCGCACGGATTGTAGAATTGAGAACTGACTTCTTGTTTCATAGTTGAGTAGATATTTTATCTGAGTTAAAGTGAATGCCGTCAGAACTGAGTCTTGCTTAAGAGATACAAACCGGACGAGAATATGATAATCCTCTGTGGGATGGCTGTTGACAATGAACAATTTGAGGCCCTCAAGTCTAAATCAAGCGGGTAGATACTGCCACTTGGATTTGCTTTGAATTAATTGTGGGGCGCGGAACATGGATCGGGTAGGGCATGTGGCTCCAGCAGATCAGTCAGTCTGTGTAGTTCATGGAGCTCGAGTGGCAAGCTTAATGAGCAGTGATGGAGAAGGAGCTTCATGCCGATGTGCAGGAGCAAGTGGCGACAGGTAATGTGGTTCAGGACACACATGGTACAGCATCTAGGAGTGACGCCGCTGCCACTGGGACAGGGATTGGCGCTGCCCACAGCATGAGGAGGTCAGAAATTCTTTTACCGTGCAAGTCATCAGTGACAAAAGGTTCTCACTTACATTGTGCGGAACATCTCTTTAGCTACGTGTGCTGTTCGAATGAGTATGATCTGGTTGTGCAGAGTCACTTTTTTGAGTTGATGCTCGAATGCTCATGTCCAAGTCATTGCTGGAATGACTAGAACTGCAAGATATAGTTGATGCCGGGAGGAGATGTGTAGAATGACATGTCGGTTTCCGTATTGGGATGAGCGAATGGAAGGGGGGATATTCATAGTGAAGGGGTTGGAAATGGAACTGAATAAGTTTTTGCTATGCGGCGATATTCTTGTTCAGACCAAACCGACAGATGCGGTTTATCACGTCTCACGAGCACATGATCAATGTTCAGATCGCTGCTGATCACAAAGTCGCGGGCCGATGATAGTTGGTATCATGCTGTACGGATGGCTAATGATAAGCCTGCAAGAATAGATCAAGGGGCAGGCTAGACCGTCCCTAACGAGCCTCCCTCCGATCAAAATTCTCTTAAAACATCCAAATTAGTGGGAACCATTTGAGATCCTGTCGCTATGCTTGAGTTATTCTACTCTGTGTCGCCATTCATACGACCTAACATGAAATATATACTCCTTGTGTCATTACTATGACTGTATCCTGATAAACGGTACTCGTTAGCAATTAGGGGAAACATAATTGCTTCATGGCTGGAACTGGTCTGTCACTTGCTTGCAGACATATATGCCATTTGGTAAAAACTATACTTTATAAATGATTTTAGCTAATTTTTTATTTTTATAAAAAGCCTCAAACTATTTGATAGTGAAACTCGATAGCTGAGTGGCACGCCAGCTGCACGTCGGCAAATGTGGGAGTCGGAACACAGAGAGAGCTCAGATTCCTTGTTTAGAAGACAAGAAACTTGGTTCTATGGAGAAACTTCAATTTACACTTGAAGACTATTATCGAAGCACAAATGTACATTCTCTAGAAAAAAGTTTCTGAAGAATGAATTACTCACAGCAACAAATACAATGGTAAACTTGCGACAAATGCGTAAAAAAAGAGAAAAAGAAAATCATGACGACTCGTTGTAATTTAATGAAATTGGTGGCTTCCGACTGTCTCGAATTCAATTCAACCTCCGGCAATTCGAGCGAATTTGACCTTGGTGTCCGGTCAGTGGCTTGATATTTCCCATCCTGACCATCGATTTAGCGAAATCCTTCCAAAATGCTTCATAATTGTGGCTATAGCTCTTCACTAGCTCGAGTGCGGATTCACCAGTTGACAGTGCCTGATCAGAGTGAAGAAGGCCCTTCTGGGTCAACAGGTTATTGTAGTACAATGTGTCGAAACGCGCTGGCGTGGGATCTAAACTTGCGAGGTTAGAGTCACTTCCTGTGCGCGGGCAGTAGGACCGGAGATTCTTTGCGAATGCCTGGTTGATGTTGCTGTCATTGAATGTCCTATTCCTGAAGGTAAAGCACTGTGCGAAGCCGATCGTGTGAGCGCCGCTCAGCGCGACCAAGTCCTTGACCGTAAGGCCCTGTCTCTTGAAATTGTTAATTAAGGCAGGTAAGTCCATGTTCGGCGCAGGGATGTCATTGTTTGCCGTTGTCCTGCTCGCCGTCGTTGAATCTCTTCGTCCGAGTCGTACTTTCCACGAAGGCCCTCCTAACTGAAATATGAAAGAAGTTAAACACCTAATTCGGATTGGCAATGTCTTACGGCGCATGAAAATCAACTAAGCAAATGATGGTCTCCATTTAGATTTGCTGATTAATGGTCATCACGGGATGCAGTAAAACTAGACGTACCGCAACGACAGAGTCACGAGCGGTGACAGCCAAGATGTCTGCACAAGAAACCACGGGACGTCCACATACTCTGTCAACCTCCGCCTTTATTTGGTCGATCACTTCGAAACCTCTGGCCGAATTGTTATTAGGAGCCGCGAACTTTTCACTCTCGATGGTTGCGGTTGAATCCAAGAGTACCGACCCATCACAACCCTGCATCATTCGACACCCAAGCATAAATCAATGTTGGCAAATGTTGTGTTACGCTGAATAGTAATCACTACTTTTGAGAACAGATTAATGTGAAAGTTAGCTGGCACATATATGTCTTACATTGACGAAACAGTCGTGAAAGTGCAAGCGCAGCAAGGAAGCGCCCACGCGTCGCTCTTGCTGCACCGCCCCCTCAACGACGCGCTTGATGGCAGGCAAGGCTTGAGGGCAAACGTAGTCGTAGAAGTATGGTGTGAGGCCATTCTTGTAAGGACGAGTCGAAAGAGTTGAGGCCGCGAGGGAAAAGATGAGAAGCGCTTGGAAGAGGGTGAGGAAGGCCATGTTTGGCTTTGAATCCTTGAAATTGCACTGAGATTACGAGTAACTTTGCAGCAGGCAACGGTGATTTGAACGCTGCTTTTGTTGTGTGTACTTCTGGGCTGCTCATTTGTGTACTTATAGGAACTAGGAAGAGAGAGAGAGAGAGAGAGAGAGACTTAATCCTTGGGTTATAATTGGACTTGGCCGAAGAAAGATCTTGTCGTGCAGGAATCCATGTGTAAACATGCCCATTAATGCAAGAAACGAGCACATCTTCGTACCTGAACTGGTCGTGTAAGCCGGCGCCTCGCGGTTTATTGCTCATACGTGGTCAAAGGACTACCTAATCCACATCCTGGCTTTAATAATCTTGTTCCCACAGAAAAGGGCAAATTTTTCTTAAAAATGGAGAAGTCCTTTCTTCTACTTGGTCAACCCTCGACATGAAGAAGAGGTTTTAGATTTTCTAAGAGAATAAGTCCAGTTATCCTAAAAAGTTACTAAACTTTATCTGCCGAAATGATGTGGATTGTTAATTATATATGAATTGGGATGGTGATATTTTGACAAGTCTTAATTTATGTCACATGCATCGCTGAATGCTACTTTATCCGAAAGATCAAATAAAGACAAAAACATCTCTCGATATCTTATATGCATATCGAAGATCACGAATTATGATGGGAATAAACCCGTGACGTCCGTTTTCTTGAAGTCCATGTGCAAAAATCATTTTGCCGTTTCATGCATCTACACTAAAATTTTCTTTGTACAATATATCTTTTTACAAATTTCTATAGGTTGGTCAACCACTTACATGTAATCTTAATTTATAGAGTGGCGAGCGGCCAGCATGCCACCGACGAGCGGCCAATGAGCCAATGCCACCATTGTCGACTGTAGCTAGTTTAAGATCTTTTATAGAAAAAAATTAGCAAAAATCCTTTACAATGTATAGATTTTACCCAATGGTATTTATGTCAAAGTTGTTTTCTAATTTGTTATTAAAATATAATTTACCAAAAACTACTTGCATTGTGAAAAATTTATTTAGTCCAAAGGCTTTGCATTTTTCCAAAAATATTCTTCAAAATTGAACGAAATGCACCTTAAAGAGTCTCTCTCCCTCTTCCCAAATCCTATAAGTACACAAATGAGCAGTCCAGAAGCTCACAACAAAAGCAGCCTAGAAATCACCATCAATTGCAGCAAAGTTACTCATAATCTATGTTGCACCAATACGGACACGTGACACGTAACACGACACGACACGCCGACACGTCATTTTTCAAAAGTAAAGAATTTTGACACGTTCCGACACGTTATATATTAAAAACATATTTTAATATATAAATGCATAAGTAACTAAATAATAATAATAATAATAAAAAGAGCCTAGAATTAATCTATACTAAAAACATTAATCCTACATTTGTTAATATCATTCATTGTTTTAATTTGACAAATTCAACTACATTTTATTGTAATAATCCATAAAACTTGGAGGAAAAAACAAGTAATCCATGTTCCACTATTAAATTTAAAATTTAACAATAAAAAAAAATCAATATTCCATCATCAAATATAACAAAAAGTCATTCATCCACATTATCCACTCTTCTGAAAAAGAAAACAAATTCCATCTCTAACTCATCAAGTGAAAAATTTATAACTTCAAGCACCCCAACATCTTCAAACGAGTATTGGAAATTTGTTTCAACTTTTTTATTTTTTTATTTTTTTCATATATTTATATGTAGACCCCAGAAGTTTTGGAAATATGTAAAAATAACCCATGTGTGTTGGAATTTTCAACTCGCGTGTCGGACCGTGTCGAAGGTAGTTGACCGCATGTCCGATTTTCCGACACGCGTTAATTGCGTGTCAGACACGCGTCGGAGTGTCGGACATGACAAGAAGAGTCCCGGAGAGTGTCCAAGCAACCTAGCTCATAATTTGAGTGCAATTTCAAGGGTTTACAGCCGAACATGGCCTTAGGTAGCCTCAGCCTCTTCCGAGCACTTCTCTTTTTGTCCCTGACGGCCTCGGCTCTCCCGACGCGCCCCTACAACGACGGCCTGTCGCCACACTATTGACTATGTATGCCCTCAAGCCTCAGCCACCATCAAGCGCGTCATTGAGGCGATGGTGCAGCAAGAGCGACGCATGGGCGCGTCCTTGCTGCGCTTGCACGACTGTTTCGTCAATCTAAGACATAAACAGCTAAAAAATAGTGATTACTATTTAGCATTGCACAATACTTGCTAACATTGATGTTTGTTTGGGAGTTCAATAATGCAGGGTTGTTATGCATTGATGCTTTTGGATCCAACCCTGACCATCGACAATGAAAAGCTTGCGCTTCATAATAACAATTCAGCTAGAGGGTTCAAAGTGATCGGCCAAATTAAGGCGCAGGTTGACGGAGTATGTGGATGTCTGGTGGTATCTTGTGTGGACATCTTGGCAATCACTCTCATGACTCCGTTGTTGCGGTACGTCTAGTTTAATGGTGCGTTCAGTTCGATTTTAGGGGAATATCTTTTGGAAAATGCACAGGTTTTCGAAATGCAAGAAGTGTTTAGTAAAGTATATTTTAAACACACATTGGAAAGTAACTTTGACATAAATATTGCTTGGTAAAAACTATATTTTGCAAAGGATTTTTGTTAGTATTTTATTTATAGAAAATCTCAAATTATTTGCCGGCAGAACTCAGTCGCCGTTCATTGGGGAGGGTGGTGGTGGCTCACTGGTGGCATGCTGTCTGCACTCCCGCTATTTGCTGGCTCGTAAAAATATATCATCTGGTTCGAACAATTCAATTATTCCAGCTATACTAGCGGGCTTTTTTCCAGGTTTCAAGCTCGCATATCGTCTTTGCCTAGCTTTGGACAAAGATCAAGGCTAAGATACAAAATAAAAGTAGAAGTTCTAATCTCACCTTGGCATCCTTAGGGAAGAAAAGGGTCCCCTCTATAGCCTTCCTTGCAAAGAAGAGGGAATAACGAGGGCCATTGGAGATCCGGTTTCAACATCACCAGGAGCATCTTCCCCCACTTCATCCTCTGCAGCATGCTCCTAAACTTTTTTTTTTTTTTGTAACCGATGACTCCACCATGGGCCCCCCGTGCTCGGACGGCACTGAAGGGTGGGGGTCCCTATATCTCGGGGGAGATTCGCATAGGACTTCAACACCATGGCCCTATACTTACAAAGCTAGCAACTGTGAGTTTCGAACTCTCGACCTAGGCGATGAATGAGAGATTCTTAACCAACATAGCTACCTATGGTTGGGTAGCATGCTCCTAAACTTTGCTATTTCTAGAAAAGAAGAAACTGATGATCTTGAACTTGATGGACGGCACTCCTGTCTAATTATCAAGCACCTCCATGAAACTAGTAAAACTAATGATAGCATGCAGGGAAAACCCATTAAGCCATGACTGATGGTGAGCTTGTAGAAGCCAAATATTCCAACTACGGTGGCTCTCACTAGGGTTGTGCAAAATGGATCACCCAAATTAGTAATTGACTAGACAGACAGAACCGGCTAATTAGGTCTAGTTCCTGGGAGTGTCGGTTTGGTTCCTAGTTCCTAAAAGTGGAATCTAAGGGGGAACTGGACCGAACTAATTACATATATATTTTTATTATTTCTTCACTAAAATTAAAAGAATACCAGTTTTTTTTTCCTTCATAACATATATAATTAACTAGTGGAAAAAAGAGAAGTGACTGGTTCCATTAGATAAGAACTGGAACTAGACCGGATAGGGAACCGATCACTCCTTGCTCCCATTTGAGCTTTGGAGTATGGGATTTGTGCTTCTTTGTTTTGCACGAGTTGCCTAATTTGGAGTTAAATAACTTTTAACCATTCATGATGTGAGTTATAAAGAGGATTAACTCACCACCTGTGTGTACATGGAACCGATCTAAATTTAGAGTGTCCTTAATTTCAACTCGAGCCATTTTTTCACGGTTTGGCTTAAAAGTCACAACCACTCTCCCATGAAAAGTCTGCAATATAAAATCTAGAAACTCTCATTCACACTATAAACCCAACGTGATTGTGCATTCCTTCTTCCAATTGGTAGCATCCCACTCTAATAAATGAACGCAATCACATTGACCAAATTGATGCAATAGAAAAGTACAATGCCTAAGACTAATCAGACCTTACATGACCGATTCAATTTTTGTTAAGTTGAAAAATTAAGTACATGATCTCAGGTTCTTGCATTTGTGGGTATAATTAGCTCAGGAGCTTGCACACGCAATCTTGTATGACAAGATCCCCTTTGGCCAAGTCCGAGGAAACATAAAGTCTCTCTTTCTCTCTCTCTCTCTCTCTCTCTCTCTCTCTCTCTCTCTCTCTCTCTCTCTCTCTCCCCAATTCCTATAAATACAGAAATGAGTAATCCGAAAACTCAACACAACGAGCTCGAAAGCACCATCAATTGAAGCAGAATTACTCATAGTCTCGCTCCAATCCTTGTTGACTCCGAAAGGCAAACATGGCTTTAAATAGCCTCAGCCTCGTCCAAGCACTTCTCTTCTTGTCTCTCGCGACCTCGGCTTTCTCGACGCGGCCCTATAAGGAAGGCCTCACGCCATACTTCTACGACTACGTTTGCCCTCAAGCCTTGCCCGCCATCAAACGCGTTGTCGAGGCGGCGGTGCAACAGGAGCGACGCATGGGCGCTTCCTTACTCCGTTTGCACTTCCACGATTGTTTCGTTAACGTACGATACATTCACGATAATCTTGAATTCGCATTGGTTATCTAGCAGCCGGCATAAATTTGCTAACTTGATTCTTGTTTTGTCCACGTCATAATGTAGGGTTGCGATGCTTCAATACTTTTGGATCCGACCCCTACCATTGACAGCGAAAAGCTCGCAGTCCCGAATAACAATTCGGCTAGAGGGTTCGAAGTGATCGATCAAATTAAGGCGGAGGTCGACAAAGCTTGCGGATACTCACTTGTATCATGTGCCGACATCTTGGCCGTCGCAGCCCGTGACTCGGTAGTTGCGGTACGTCTTATCTTAATGCTACATATGATGCCTTCATTTAAGCAAAAACTACAGTGCGGACAAATAGAAGAGAGTCTCTCCCGCTAATTGAACACGCTAGGCGTAGAATCATATGCACATACATAATCTTTCGATTATTATCTAAGCAAAGCTGAATTTGAACTTAAAAGGTTGACTGAAATATTTCAGCTGGGAGGGCCTTCATGGGAAGTACAACTTGGAAGGAGGGACTCGACCACGGCGAGCAGGACAACCGCCAACTCCGACATTCCCACGCCGAACATGGACTTGCCTGCACTGATCAACACGTTCCAAAAGCAAGGTCTCGACACTCGGGACTTGGTCGCACTGAGCGGTGCTCACACAATCGGGTTCGCTCAATGTTTCACTTTCAGAAACCGCACATACAGCGACGACAACATCGCCGCCAGTTTTGCCAGGAGCCTCCGGTCTTTGTGCCCGCGTACTGGAGAGGACGGTAACCTCGCTGGTTTGGATCCTTCGCCGGCTCAATTCGATGCATTGTACTTTAATAATCTGCTGGCGCAGAAGGGGCTTCTTCACTCTGATCAGGCGCTTTACAGTGGTGGGTCAACGGATGAGCTGGTGAAAACTTACAGTGATGATGCGGAGGCCTTCTGGGATGATTTTGCGAAGTCGATGATCAAGATGGGAAACATAAAGCCGTTGATCGGAAACCAGGGCCAGATTCGCTCGAATTGCCGAAGTGTGAACTAAAGTGGCAGTTTGTTCATCGTTTCTTTCCGGCGTATTCTTTAATAATTGTGATAAGAAACATTCTTGAAATTGTTCTCTGACCAATCATTGAAGCTCCAATAATAATAAAGGCCTTGAACGCATTCAAACATCTCTGGAATACACTCTGATCCAATCATCGATCCGTTCCATTTTATAAAGTGTTCGAAGGACTCTTGCTCGTAAAATTCTAGGTTACTAATGTTCGTAGGTCATCAGCCATATATGACGACGAAAACAACGGTATTGCCTAACGTCAAAAGATAAGTGCATAGAAAGCAGACAAGCTTTCTGGTTTGATTGAAGTGATTTTTTTTTCTTGGGTCGGAAAGAGCACGGGGAAGAAATAAAGGGCGAGGCCCCGCTCAGCCTCGCTCAGCCCCCATGTCCATCAATACCTTTACTAAAACTTTTAAATCATTGAATCATACCCCAAGTAGGATATATTAATTGCTTCACATGTGAGATTTCTTTTCATCCAACACCCTCACATTTGCAACTCAACAAATCTTTGGCTCACGTGTGAGCCTCCTACTTTTGGCCCGCTCTCTCTGAATCCAAATATCCTTTTGCACCAACAATATCTTGTTATGATGCAAATGTAAGAGAGTTTTTTTCGAGAGAAGCCCCATATTGGAGAACTGATGTGGTATAGAGCAGTTAAAATATCCTAATTGATTGGTTTAAGCTTTTAAGTAAAGGTGTGTCCAACTTGATGTGTTGATAGGCTCGGACTTGAGCTCTCTTTTGGCAATCTCCCTTGGTAAAAGTATTGGACTTTTGCAGTGCGCTCCAACAAATGGTATCGGAGCCGATAGTTGCAATGCTTAGGTAGGTGGGCATTGTGGTGTAGCAACGTGGCCCATAAGTTAATGTTGAAGGATACTTGAATCAAGAGAGAGTCGCCTTAACATTGAGCTCACATATGATGGGGAGATTGTTAGGATGCGCGTTAAAATTAGTTGTCTTAGAGAAGTTTCATATCGAAGAATTGATCTTATGTGAAGTAGTTAATATATCTCAATTGGCTCATAACTTAGTAGCCTAAGTTTTTGTGTAAAGGTGTGTCCAACTAGACATGTTGACGAGCTTGGATTTGGGTTCCCTTTTGGTGATCTCCTTAGGTAAAAATACCGGACTTCTACTGTACGCTCCCAATGTATCTCAACTTGAATATCCATTTTGGCCAGAGGAACAACATATGCTCTTCATGTTTACCTCAATTATCTTAGCATAGCCAAGTTTTATGAGAAGTTAGGAGACACGATTTGCCACCTTTTTTTTTTTTTTTTTGTGGGCCGGGGGGGGGGGGGGTGGGGTTTACATACGAGGTTCTTTCCTCGAGATAGTGGTTAGTTGCCAATTCACACATGTTGGGCCTAGCCCATTCAACCCAATAACTCTAATATTAATGGTTTGGTAGTGGATATCACTAAGAGCAAGTTCAAGTCCGAGTTTGTCAACATATTCAATTGGACTCACTTTTATTTAAAAATTTAAACAATGAGTTATAGGTCAATTAATTTTCTTTTCACATCACACCAATTTGCCCATATGATATTTTCTTGCCCTGTGGTCTCATACGTGTACCTCAACAGTATAGTAAGTAACGTATTTTTTTTTTATTATCAAGAAATACAGATTAAGACTTGACAAGTCAACTATAGATATTGCTATTTAAACCATTGAATTGTTCAATGATATAGGCTCGGCTCTGGTTGAGTACATAAAGAGGAGAATAGTCGCGTCCATGAATTTATTGCTACGACGGAGTCAAAATTTAACCCTTATTCTTTTTTTGTCGGTAAAATTTAACCCTTATTTTTTTTTTTGGGTCGGAAATTTAACCCTTATTCACCAGGCACAATTTGTAGAATAAATTAGGCGAGCTTCTAGCTTCCCATTGGTCTAGATTTATGAAAACATGCGATAATTTTTGAATTCGTTACTGCAAATTGAACCAATCAAGGTTGAGCAATCATGCAAATCCACACTAATTCAGATTTATTCCGTACACGAATTTCATCAGCGCATACCAGATACATTAAATCGGTTGATCAACCGATAAATATATGTCAAAAAAGAAATATCGTTAAAAAGAAAATTTTAGTGAAGATGCATGAAATGGCAAAAATAATCTATGTACATGGACTTAAAGAAAATGGATGTGAAGGATTTATTCCCGTCATAATTCATAATCTTTGCCACATGTATAAGATCTCGAAAGATGTCCTCGTCTTATTTGATCTTTAGCATATGGTATCATTCACCTATGCAGATAACATAGATTAAGACTCATCAAGAGAATGGACTATCACCATCCCAAGAAAAAAATTATATATAATTAACAATCCACATCATTTTGGCAGATAAAAAATTTATTAACTCTTTAGCATAACTGGAATTATTCTCTAAGAAAACCTAAAATCACATCTTCAAGTCCGGGGTTGACCAAGTAGAATCAAGAACTTTTCCATTTTTAATAAATATTTGCCCTTTCGGTGGGACCAGAGCGCCAAATCCAGCATATGGATTAGGTAGTCGTTTGACCACGTATAAGCAATAATCCACGAGGCATGGGCGGCAGAATCGATCTTACACGACCAGTTCAATTCATTCGAAGCTAAGAATACTTAATGTTCTCGTTTCTTGTCATAATGGGCATAATACGTAAGCTTTGCACACGGGTTCTTGTATGACAAGGTCTCTCTTCAGCCAAGTCCAACCATAAACTGAGGATTAAGTCTCTCTCTCTGGCAGGCAACCCCCCACCCCCCACCCCCATAAAATATCCTATAAGTACAAAAATGAGCAGTCAATAAGCTCACAACAAAAGCAGCCTGGAAATCACTATCAATTCCTGCTTAGTAGCTCATAATCTTAGAGCAATTTCAAGGATTCACACCCGAACATGGCCTTAGGTAGCCTCAGCCTCTTTGGAGCACTTCTCTTCTTGTCCCTCACGGCCTCAGCTCTCTCGACGCGCCCCTACAAGAATGGTCTCTCGCCAGACTTCTACGACTATGTCTGCCCTCAAGTCGATTTGGTTTTTGACGATGATGCTTTCCTGATCAGTACAAAGTTGGCTACTTGTGGGTCTATTGTAATTGCGGGCCCGTCGTCTGCTTCTTTCACCCATTAAACTCCAGCTCAAACCTGAGAAAGAAGGGAAGTAAAAGAGACATCTTTGTATGCATAGCGTGATTGCTAGCCGTTGCTTTTGCACCTGGGCTCCACGGCCTTGGCTCTTCGTCGGCCTGGGCAATCCCGGAGATAAGTATAGAGGAACCAGGCATAATGTACGTAGCTGAACCCAGTCACTGTGCACTAAATTATGTTTTCTTTTTTCCTTTTTTTTTTTTGCTGGAATTCCTAGTTGCAGAACCGTTAGTTCTGTGTTTGGGTTTTGATCAAGCAGGTAGGGTTCGAGATGATGGATGCTTTTGCTGAATCGCAAGGGATTCCGATAAGCACGGTCCACTGCAAAGCTATGTTCGGACAAGGCAGGTGCTCAGTGATTTTCGTTTCAGCTTTATTTTGTCAGGAACGCGTGGGTTACATTTAATTTGGTGGATGGAATATTGATGCAGGTTTTGTTGGTGATGTCCCTGTATTCCTCGCAAAGCCTCATACTTACATGAATCTGAGCGGCGAATCGGTAAGCCGTCTCAATGGTTTTTCCCCCTACTCGGAATACTTCTTGAGCTGAATCGCAAACTGATTTTCCTGCACTTTGTAAGATGGACCGGCTTTAGTGGGATATAGAATCCACCATGTCAGTTTGTCTTACATTTTTGTGTTCATGTTCTTCATGTATGTTTTCACGCAAAAAAAAAAAAAAAAAAAAAAAAAAAAAAAAAAAAAGAAGAAGAAGAAGAAGAAGAAGAAGAAGAAGAAGAAGAAGCAATCAAATTGGGTTGGAAAGCAAAACTAAAATGTGTTGATTTTCTTGGAGAGATTCCATATCGAAAATTTGTTGTAGTGTTGGAGTAATTATCAATTCATGTTTAACTCAAATTATAGAGTGAGGTGGATTTACTAAATGATGAGCTCATATTGAAATTTCCTTCAATGAACTTTCTAGGTGAAGATGTAGGGCTTGTAGTCTACGTACAGCACATTATGTAAGAACTTTTGAACAACAAATGTGACATTATTAATGCAAGCAAAAATAATCTTTAAAATAATTTAGACTAATCAACCCAATCAAATAGTAAATTTGAATATAAGAATAGCTTGTGTTCTTACCCATGTTTGAGATGGATTTTATCATTAAATGTACATTAAGTAGTAATCAATTACTATAAATAAATCTTCTACTTTTAAACATTCTATTTTTCTCAATATGATTGTGGATTATTCTACTTCCACTTTTATGTATTCATATTATTTTATTTTAAATTTATTTCTATATTCTAATATAAATTCAACATATATATATATATATTATATATTTTTATATTTATTTGGTATTTTAGGTATATTAGTATAGTTTAGTAAATTTCGTCGAAAATTTGTAGGATCTATTAGATGTACTTTGAATTTCAATTGATAAAAGGAAGTACCAAAGAACATTTTGATGCCTTACCCTTTGAAAATGAGGCTCGTGACTAACCATCATATCAAATGACCCAAGCCAATGCTGTTAGGTGCCTTCCACTTTTATCCAAAGTGTCGACTTCTCATCCCTCATTAGTCCGTGGGCCCCCAACCATAACCATCACTTTTTTTTTTTTTTTTTTTAATTGGCAATTCTAAACTCTCAAATACTCATTGACAAAGTTCTAAACAAGCAGTTGATTTGCCAGCAAGTCTCTAAACAAGTAGTTGATTTGCCAGCAAGTCCTACAAGCGGTGTCGGTTTTAGGAATTGGGTTTTTTCTTTCATATAATTTAGATAGGCAAAGTACTAAAAAAGTCTTAAACCTATTGTATTGATGCATATTTGATCATAACCCTTTAATTAGACGAATTTAGTTCTAAATCGTTTCATATTTTGCCAATTGAGTTTATTCAACTAATTTTGATTAGAAATTGCTGATGTGGATACTAATCATCCTACGTGACATGATTGGTATTGATGATATTTTTTTAATAGAATTTTATTTTATTATTTTTTTCCTTTCATTTTGACCAATGCTGGGCCCTTACTAGGTTTGGGTGAAGGCCTTCATGCTCTCCCCAGTGGTTGGTGGGGCCATAAAGGCTATTGCCTAAGGCCTTCACGGCCCTATTGGTTGTTGGCAAGGCAGCCCTTGCCTAGATTTGGCGAGGGCCTACGCAAGGGCCACGATCCTCACCAGGTGAGGGTTCGTAGGCCCTTGTTAGCCAAAATGAAAGCAATATATATATATATATATTGTAAAAATTGTTCATGCTATCATCGATTGTGCTATGTGGGACGGCTATTGTCCACATTAGTAATTAGCAATTTACTGCCACGATTAGTCGGAATGATTCAATTGGCATTTTGTGAAAATGGTTTAAGACCAAATTAATATTAACAATAGGTTTAGAACTTTTTGGGAGTTTTCCTCAACTTAGACATGTATCTAGAAAGATAACTAAAATTTCAATCAAGCGTTTACAATAGTTAGACAAGTAATGTAAGGCTTAGTCTCAAGTGGTTTTGAGAAGTCCTAATCTTGATTCGGTCCTAGTGGTTCCTTAGTTTTACACAATGTCAATTATTTACTTGTGACGGAATGGTAAAGACGTCTATCTAAAATAGGTAGAAGCTTAGAAAATTGCTGAGATAGAAAACATATTTGGGTATCGGAATCGACGGAAAATGTTTTGGATTTTTGGTTGGATTATGCCTTACAAAGAATGAGTTTGGATTGTGGCAAACTGTTGTAAGTATCCAATATATGTAGTATAGGTCTCACATGAGCTTAATGATATCATGTGAGTTTGAACTAGAAGAGGTTGAGATAAGGCTGGTCAATTATTGGAGGTGGTGGATGATGAGAAGTAAATGGATGTAGAAGTAAAATAATTATTATTCTTATTAAAAAATATTACAAACTCTTTACACACACACACTCTCATACACCTCTCACACGCCTCACCACTACACACACTTTTCTACACAAGACCCCTGTCACTCTACCACTCTACAACTCAAGCTACCTACTCCACCCACTCACACACTCATGTACACACTCCACTCATGCACACACACAAGACTCACTTCCCCCTATTTATAGGCTACAAAGTCTTTGGAGCCATTAAACAATTGTGGTTGAGAAAAGTCTGGATAGAGAGGGAAAGAAAAGTTTGGAGAGAGGGAGAAAAATCTGGTGCAGTAGAGAGAGAAATCTGGAGAAATCCACAAAGAGAGAGAGAGAGAGAGGTGGTGCCTTTTTTTGACACTCCCCCTCACCGACTACTCTCTCTTAGCATGGACATTGTGATCATACCAAGTTGCCTTCAAAACTCTTCGAATTTTACAGCTCCAAGACCTTTGGTGAAGATGTCTGCAACTTGATCATTTGTTTTGGCATACTCCATCTTTATCTCGTCTTGTAATACTTTTTCCCGTAGGAAATGATAGTGCACTTCTACATGCTTGGTCCTTGCATGGAAAACTGGATTCTCCGCTAAGCTTATGGCTGATAGATTATCACAATATATTCGTATAGGTTGATTTATTGGTTGATGGAGATCCTCCATTAGCTGTACTAGCCATGTACTCTCTTGTGCTGCCATTCCTACTACTCTATACTTAGCTTCTGTCATAGGTAGTGACACAGTTGCCTGTCTTTTGCTGCACCATGACGCTACTGCTGATCCGAGGCTAAACATATATTCAGTAGTTGATTGTCGTGTGTCACGATCTCTAGCAAAGTCAGCATCGCGATAGCCTACAACTTCACATGATGCTTCTTTCTTATACAAAAGCCCAAAATCAAATGTACCCTTTACATACCTTAGAATGCGTTTGACTACATCTAAGTGAGGCTTTCGTGGCTTCTCCATGAATCAACTTGCTACTCCTACTACAAAGGCAATATTAGGCCGTGTTATGGTAAGGTAAATAAGGCTACCCACCAATTGCATGTACATAGTTGAGTCTTCCAATTCTCGTCCTTCAATTGCACATAACTTTACATTTCCATCAATTGAGTAGATATGGGTTTGCAATCAAGCATCATGAACTTGTCTAGGAGGTCTCGTGCATATTTATGTTGACATAGGAATAATCCTTCATTGGTCTTCTCATTCTCGAGTCCTAGGAAATGTTTTAATTCTCCAAGCTCTTTCATCTGAAACCACACTGAGATGTTGATTCTGATTTGGCATATCTCCTCTTCATTATCTCCGGTGATGATTAGATCATCCACGTAGATTAATACTATTGCAAGCTTGCCATCTTCTGCCTTCACAAACAAGCTCGAGTTTGTTGAGGCTACAAAATAATCACTTTGCACCAAAAATTCAGCAATCTTCCTGTACCATGCTTTCGGGACATGTTTTAAGCCATAGAGGGCTTTCTTTAACTTACAAATATAATTTGGATGAATCTTACTTTTGAAACCATTTGGCTGCTCTATGTATATATCTCGATTTAGTTCTCCATGTAAGAAGGCATTCTTCACATCCATTTGCCATAATTTCCACGATTTGCTTGCTGCAAGTGCTAGTAAGACTCGAACTGTAGTGATCTTTGCTAATGGACTAAAGGTCTCATCATAATCTAGGCCGTACTTTTGAGAGAATCCTCGAGCAACTAGTCATGCCTTATATCTTTCTATCGACCCATTTGGTCAAGTTTTAAGTTTATAAACCCATTTGCAAGATATAGGACGTACTTCTTTAGGTCTCGGCACTAAGTCCCATGTTTCATTTTTTCTTAGTGCTTGTATCTCTTCCTCCATAGCTTTCCTCCATTCCACACCTCGCGAGGCTTCCTTATATGTGGACTGCTCAACTACTCCAACATCTTCGGTTAGCGTCGTATTTGCATAGTTGGGATTTGGTCTTCTCTGTCTTGTTGATCTCCTAACTTGAGGTTCTTGTTCTTCAAGTTCTTCCATCTGACTTGGTCAAAACTCTTATGTAGTTCTCGGATGTACACCAGTTTGCCATGGGCTCTTTGATTTTTCCGGTGACTATGCTCTGACTTCTTTTCTTCCAGTTACATTATCATTTCCATCTTCAATTGGCTGGCCCTTATCAATCTCGTCATTTTCTTCCATTCCTTCATGAATCTCCTCTTCAACTTGTTTTGAATTAGGTTGTGATGACCACCAAGATGATAGTTCGTACATTTTTGGAAGTGTAAGACCTCCCTGTTGTAGGGTCACAACACTTCCATCCTTTTCTTTGATCATCGTAGCTCACAAATATGTAGCGAACTACCTTTTTTATCGAACTTGTTACAAAGATGGTCTAGCACGAATGCATAACATACACACCCAAATATTCTAAAGTGACTTATCGTGGGCTTGCGATTCCACAACTTCTCATAAGGTGACATAAAGCCAAGCCTTGCTTGAGGTAGTCTGTTGATCACGTGCGCTGCCGTCTTCATACACTCAGCCCAAAACTTGGGTGGACCATTCTTTGCATGCAACATACTCCTACATGTCTCTGCCATATGCCGATTCTTTCTTTTGGCAACTCCATTTTGTTGTGGCATATTTGGGCAAGTAAATTGTCAACGTATCTTCCATTCTTGAAGAAATTTTGTAAAGTTATTTAATGTATATTCTCCCCCATTATCCGTGCGAAGGCATAGTATTTTCTTGCCTACTTTATATTCTACTTTTGCTTTAAACTCCTTAAATTTTTTTAATGCCTCAGATTTTTCTTTCATGAAGTCGACCCAGACGTACCTGGAGAAATCATCGATGAATGTTATCATGTACTTTGATCCTCTGACCGACGGTTGCTTCACTAGTCCAAATACATTTGAGTGGATAAGCTCGAGAGGCATCTTAGCTCTGAATGCGGACTCCTCATATGGAAGCTAATGTGCCTTCCTGTGCTGGCATCCGACGCAGATGACGTCTTCTTGGACTTCCAAGTGGGGGAGACCTTTTAGCATACCTTTCTTCATCATCACCTTTAATTTAAGGTAGCTCACATGCCCAAGTCGTGCATGCCACAGATCGGGCGTTTCACTCCTTCGAGTTTTGTCCACGTATGCCATCTAAGTTGACATCACATAGATAAACTCTAATCGATGCCCCTCCATGATTGGTGTACCAGTTGGTTTCAAATTGCGGTACACTTTTACATCTCTAGGACCGACCACCACATAATTGCCTGAGTCTGTAAGTTGTGCCACAGACAATAGATTCTTCTTCATTCCTAGCATATGGTACACATTTTTCAGTTCGACTTGATGCGAACTGAATTGGGGTGTTATCATCATTTGGCCCACATGGGTAATAGGCAACCTTGAGTTGTCTGCGGTGACAACTACTCTTCCACCTTTGTACTCGGACATGTTTGATAGCTTGCCTTGATCTCTGGTCATGTAATTTGAGCACCTCGAGTCAACTATCCAATCTTCATCATAATCAATCAATTTATCACTTACCGTGATGAGGGCCATTGTATCTTCTAACTCTATGATGGAGGAGCTTGCAAGCTCTTCTTGTTCCTCCACTGCAAAGGATGATTAGAAATCCCACTCCTCTTCGCTATAATTTTCCTTGGATGTTGCGACGTTTCCTTCAACTCTTTTGAATCGACAATCCCTGGCAAAGTGACCTACTTTGCCACACGTGTAACACTGTCCATTATGCCTTCTATTCTTCTTATCTTCATTATCGTCCTTGTCACGGTCTCGACGAGCTCCCCCTAGTTGAGGTCCAGTTCCTTCTATTCGCTTTTTCCATTCTCGATGACTTTTCCATGGTTTGCCATCTGTTGCACTTGCTCTATTTCTATTCTAGCCCTTGAACCCTCTTTTATTACTAAAGAGGGCACTTTTAGCCTCCTTAATTGTGACCTTAGAATTTTGTTTATCTAAGGCTTCTTGGTTAGCCAATATATTCTCTAACTCTATTAGAGTTGGCTCATTTGCCCATTCATGGGTGGCCGTAACAATACCATTATATTCCGGCCTTAACCCGTGAATTATTATTCTTCTCATTCTTGTCTCAGAGATGGCATTCGCATGATCTAATTTTGAAATTTCTTCACAAATAGTTTTAACTTTAGAAAAGTATTGACTTATCATCATACTTTGTTGCGAGATTGAGAGGAGCTCGTTCTCCATGCATTGTAACTTGGCATCGTTTGTCCTTGCAAACAGTGTCGCCAAGTTATCCTAGTCCTCCTTCAGGGTCTTCACACTCTTTATGTGTTGCAATAATTCATCTTCAACAGTCACGGCAAGAACATAAAGAGCCTTACCTGATTTTATGTTCCATTTTCTTAATTCGCTATCATTCGTGGGTGGCGTGGTGTTGCTCCCACCAACAATATCCCACAAATCTTGACCTAGCAAGTAATATTGCATGCGGGTACTCCAAATATTATAATTTGAGTTGTTGAGCTTCTCGACACCACTTACCAAACTTGAGAAATTCGCCATCGTGACTTGAGTATAATGCCTAGCACTATACTAAGTAAGCTTGGTCCCAGACCAACCGACTTCAGCATCCCAGATTGTGCACTAGCAGAGCTCTGACATACTCCACTCCTTGGCTTAACGAACCTGACTGCCTTGCTCACTTACAATGGTCCCTACACACACTGCACACACTTTTCTACACAAGACCCCTATCCCTCTACCACTCTACAACTCAAGCTATCTACTCCACCCACTCACACACTCACGTACACACTCCACTCACGCACACACACAAGAATCACTTCCCCCTATTTATAGGCTGCAAAGTCGGTGGAGCCATTAAACAATTGTGGTCGAGAAAAGTCTGGATAGAGAGGGAGAGAAAAGTCTGGAGAGAGGGAGAAAAATCTGGTGCAGTAGAGAGAGAAATCTGGAGAAATCCAGAGAGAGAGAGAGAGACGGTGCCTTTTTTTTCTGACAGTGGATTCATGCAACGAGGGCATGGACCCGAGTGGTGAGTGGCAGGACTTGGCGGGCCCAATAAGGAGTGGACGACGAAGAGGAAGTCGCTGTGGCGGCTGAAGCAGATTTCCTGCAAAATGGTACAGCGGCTTTTGCATTCGATTCGGGCGGGAAGAAATCGTGGCCATTGTTGCATTATGTGGCGAAGACGGTGCGGCCTTGCAAGCAGCAGCTTTTGCGTCGGATTGTAGAATTGAGAACTGACTTCTTGTTTCATAGTTGAGTAGATATTTTATCTGAGTTAAAGTGAATGCCGTCAGAACTGAGTCTTGCTTAAGAGATACAAACCAGACAAGAATATGTTAATCCTCTGTAGGATGGCTGTTGACAATGAACAATTTGAGGCCCTCAAGTCTAAATCAAGCGGGTAGTACAGAAACTAGGAGTGCCCATACTGCCACTTGGACTTGCTTTGAATCAATTGTGGGGTGCGGAACATGGATTGGGTAGGGCATGTGGCTCCAGCAGATCAGTCAGTCTGTGTAGTTCATGGAGCTCGAGTGGCAAGCTTAATGTGCAGCAACAGAGAACGAGCTTCAAGCCGATGTGCAGGAGCAAGTGGCGACAGGTAATGTGGTTCATGACACACATGGTACAGCATCTAGGAGTGACGCCGCTGCCACTGGGACAGGGATTGGCGCTGCCCACAGCATGAGGAGGTCAGAAATTCTTTTGCCGTGCAAGTCATCAGTGACAAAAGGTTCTCATTTACACTGTGCGGAACATCTCTTTAGCTACGTGTGCTGTTCGAATGAGTATGATCTGGTTGTGCAGAGTCACTTTTTTGAGTTGATGCTCGAATGCTCATGTCCAAGTCATTGCTGGAATGACTAGAACTGAAAGATATAGTTGATGCCGGGAGGAGATGTGTAGCATGACATGTCGGTTGCCGTATTGGGATGAGCGAATGGAAGGGGGGGATATTCATAGTGAAGGGGGGAAATGGAACTGAATAAGTTTTTGCTATGCAGCGATATTCTTGTTCAGACGAAACCGACAGATGCTGGTTTATCACGTCTCACGAGCACATGATCAATGCTCAGATCGCTGCTGATCACAGAGTCGCGGGCCGATGATAGTTGGTATCATACCGTACGGATGGCTAATGATAAGCCTGCAAGAAAAGATCAAGGGGCAGGCTAGACCGTCCCTAACGAGCCTTCCTCCAATCAAAATTCTCTTAAAATATCCAAATTAGTAGGAGTCACTTGAGATCCTGTCACTGTGCTTGAGTTATTCTACTCTGTGTCGCCATTCGTATGACTTAACATGAACTGTGTCACGGCTATGACCGTATCCCGATAAACGGTACTCGTTAGCAATTAGGGGAAACATAATTGCTTTATGGCTGGAACTGGTCTATCACTTGCTTGCAGACATATCTGCCATTTGGTAAAAGAATATACTTTATAAATGATTTTTGCTAATCTTTTATTTTTATAAAAAGCCTCAAACTATTTGATAGTGAAACTTGATAACTGTGGCTCGCCAGTGGCACGCCAGCCGCACGTTGGCAAATGTGGGAGTCGGAACATAGAGAGAGAGCTCAGATTCCTTGTTTAGAAGACAAGTAACTGGTTCCACGGAGAAACTTCAGTATACACATGGAGACTTTATTATCGAGGCACAAATGTACATTCTCTAGAAAAAAGTTCTTCTGAAGAATGAACTACTCACAGCAACAAATACAATGGTACACTAACCACATATGCGTAAAAAAAAAAAAACAAAAAAGAAGATCATGATGACTCGTTGTAATTTAATGAAATCGGTGGCTTCCAACTGTCCCGAATTCAATCCACCCTCCGGCAATTCGAGCGAATTTGACCTTGGTTTCCGGTCAGTGGCTTGATATTTCCCATCCTGACCATCGATTTAGCGAAATCCTTCCAAAATGCTTCATATTTGTAGCTATAGCTCTTCACTAGCTCGAGTGCGGATTCACCAGTTGACAGTGCCTGATCAGAGTGAAGAAGGCCCTTCTGGGTCAACAGGTTATTGTAGTACAATGTGTCGAAACGCGCTGGCGTGGGATCTAAACTTGCGAGGTTAGAGTCGCTTCCTGTGCGCGGGCAGTAGGACCGGAGATTCTTTGCGAATGCCTGGTTGATGTTGCTGTCATTGAATATCCTATTCCTGAAGGTAAAGCACTGTGCGAAGCCGATTGTGTGAGCGCCGCTCAGCGCGACCAAGTCCTTGACCTTAAGGCCTTGTCTCTTGAAATTGTTAATTAAGGCAGGTAAGTCCATGTTCGGTGCAGGGATGTCGTTGTTTGCCGTTGTCCTGCTCGCTGTCGTCGAATCTCTTCGTCCGAGTTGTACTTTCCACGAAGGCCCTCCTAACTGAAATATGAAAGAAGTTAACACCTAATTCGGATTGGCAATGTCTTACGGCGCATGAAAATCAACTAAGCAAATGATGGTCTCCATTTAAATTTGCTGATTAATGGTCATCACGGGATGCAGTAAAACTAGACGTACCGCAACAACAGAGTCACGAGCGGCGACAGCCAAGATGTCTGCACAAGAAACCACGGGACGTCCACATACTCTGTCAACCTCCGCCTTTATTTGGTCGATCACTTCGAAACCTCTAGCTGAATTGTTATTAGGAGCCGCGAACTTTTCACTCTCGATGGTTGCAGTTGAATCCAAGAGTATCGACCCATCACAACCCTGCATCATTCGACACCCAAACATAAATCAATGTTGGCAAATGTTGTGCAACGCTGAATAGTAATCACTATTTTTGAGAACAAAGTGAAAGTTAGCTGGCACATATATGTCTTACATTGACGAAACAGTCGTGAAAGTGCAAGCGCAGCAAGGAAGCGCCCATGCGTCGCTCTTTCTGCACCGCCTCCTCAACCACGCGCTTGATGGCAGGCAAGGCTTGAGGGCAAACGTAGTTGTAGAAGTATGGCGTGAGGCCATTCTTGTAAGGACGAGTCGAAAGAGTTGAGGGCGCGAGGGACAAGATGAGAAGCGCTTGGAAGAGGGTGAGGAAGGCCATGTTTGGCTTTGAATCCTTGAAATTGCACTGAGATTACGAGTAACTTTGCAGCAGGCACTGGTGATTTGAACGCTGCTTTTGTAGTGAGCTTCTGGGCTGCACATTTGTGTACTTATAGGAACTAGGAAAGAGAGAGAGAGAGAGAGAGAGAGAGAGAGAGAGACTCAATCCTTAGGTTATAGTTGGACTAGGCCGAAGAAAGATCTTGTCGTGCAAGAATCCATGTGCAAAGCTTGCCAGTCATGCCCATTGATGCAAGAAACGAGTACATCTTCGTACTTGAACTGGTCGTGTAAGATTAATTCTACAGCCGGCGCCTCGTGGTTTATTGTTCATACGTGGTCAAACGACTACCAACTACCTAATCCACATCCAGCTTTGGTAATCTGGGTCCCACAGAAAAGGGCAATTTTTTATATATTAAAAATGGAAAAGTTCTTGCTTCTACATGGTCAACCCTCGACTTGAAGAAGAGATCTTAGGTTTTCTAAGAGAATAAGTCCAGTTATCCTAAAAAGTTACCAAACTTTATCTGCCGAAATGACGTGGATTGTTAATTATATATGAATTTCTTCTTGGGATTGGTGATCGTCTATTCTTTTGACGAGTCTTAATTTATGTCATATTCATAACTGAATGCTACTTTATCCTAGAGATCAAATAAGAGAAGATCATCTATCGATATCTTATATGCATGTTGAAGATTGTGAATTATGATGGGAATAAACCCGTGACATTTATTTTCTTGAAGTCCATGTGCAAAAATTATTTTGTCGTTTCATGCATCTACACTAAAATTTTCTTTCTACAGTATATCTTTTGACAAATTTTTGTAGGTTGGTCAACCACTAACATGTAATCTTAATTTTTAGAGTGGCAAGTGGCCAGCATGCCATCGGCGAGCGGCCAGTGAGCCAACGCCACCATTGTCATTAGTAGCTAGTTTAAGATCTTTTATAGAAATTTTTTTTTTATCAAAAATCCTTTACAAAGTATAGATTTTACACAATGGTATTTATATCAAATTTGTTTTCTAATGTGTTTTAAAAATATATTTTACCAAAAACTACTCACATTTCGGAAAATTTATTTAGTCCAAAGACCTTTGCATATTTCCAAAAATATTCTTCAAAATTGAACAAAACACACCTTAAAGAGTCTCTCTCTCTCCCTCTTCCCAAATCCTTTAAGTACACAAATGAGCAGTCAATAAGCTCACAACAAAAGCAGCCTGGAAATCACTATCAATTCCTGCTTAGTAGCCCATAATCTTAGAGCAATTTCAAGGATTCACAGCCGAACATGGCCTTAGGTAGCCTCAGCCTCTCTCAGCCTCTTTCGAGCACTTCTCTGCTTGTCCCTCACGGCCTCAGCTCTCTCGACGCGCCCCTACAACAACGGCCTTTCGCCAAACTATTGACTATATATGCCCTCAAGCCTCAGCCACCATCAAGCGCGACATTGAGGCGATGGTGCAGCAAGAGCGACGCATGGGCGATTCCTTGCTGCGCTTGCACTTCCGCGACTGTTTCGTCAATCGAAGACATTTTCAGCTAAATTTCACATTAATTTGTTGTTCTAAAAAATAGTGATTACTATTTAGCATTGCACAATACTTGCTAACATTGATGTTTGTTTGGGAGTTCAATAATGCGGGGTTGTGATGCATTGGTGCTCTTGGATCCGATCCTGACCATCGACAATGAAAAGCTTGCTCTTCATAATAACAATTCAGCTAGAGGGTTCAAAGTGATCGGCCAAATTAAGGCAGAGGTTGATGGAGTATGTGGATGTCCAGTGTTATCTTGTGTGGACATCTTGGCAATCTCTCATGACTCTGTTGTTGTGGTACGTCTAGTTTAATGGTGCGTTCAGTTCAATTTTAGGGAATATTTTATGGAAAATGCACAAATTTTCAAAATGCAAGTAGTGTTTAGTAAAATATATTTTAAACACACATTGGAAAGTAGCTTTGACATAAATATTGTTTGGTAAAAACTATATTTTGCAAAGGATTTTTGCTAGTATTTTATTTATAGAAAATCTCAAATTATTTGCCGGTAGAACTCAGTCGCCATTGGGAAGGGCGGCGGTGGCTCACTGGTGGCATGCTGTCTGCACTCCCTCTATTCGCTGGCTCGTAAAAATATATCATCTGATTCGAACAATTCAATTATTCCAGCTATACTAGCGGGCTTTTTTCCAGGTTTCAAGCTCGCATATCGTCTTGCCTAGCTTTTGACAAAGGTCAAGGCTAAGATACAAAATAAAAGTGGAAGTTCTAATCTCACCTTGACATCCTTAGGGAAGAAAAGGGTTCCCTCTATAGCCTTCCTTGCAAAGAAGAGGGAATAACGAAGGCCATTGGAGATCCGGTTTCAACATCACCAGGAGCATCTTCCCCCAGTTCGTCCTCCGCAGCATGCTCCTAAACTTTTCTATATCTAGAAAAGAAGAAACTGATGATCCGGACTTGATGGACGGCGCTCCTGTCTAATTGTCAAGCACCTCCATGAAACTAGTGAACTAATGATAGCATGCAAGGAAAACCCATTAAGCCATGACCGATGGTGAGCTTGTAGAAGCCAAATTTTCCAACTATGGTGGCTCTCACTAGGGTTGCGCAAAATGGACTGCCCAAATTAGTAATCGACTAGACCAGACCGAACCAGCTAATTGGGTCCAGTTCCTAGGAGTGTTAGTTTGGTTCCTAGTTCCTAAAAGTGGAATCTAAGGGGGAACCGGACTGAACTAATTACATATATATTTTTATTGTTTCTTCACTAAAATTAAAAGAAAACCAGTTTTTTTTCTTCATAACATATAGAATTAACTAGTGAAAAAAAAAGAAGAAGTGACTGGTTCCATTAGATAAGAACTAGAACTAGACTAGATAGGGAACCGATCACCCCTAGCTCCCATTTGAGCTTTGGAGTATGAGATTTGTGCTTCTTTGTTTTGCACGAGTTGCCTAATTTGGAGTTAAATAACTTTTAACCATTCATGATGTGAGTTATAAAAAGGATTAACTCACCACCCGTGTGTACATGGAACTGATCTAAATTTAGAGTGTCCTTAATTTCAACTTGAGCCATTTGTTCATGGTTTGGCTTAATAGTCACAACCACTCTCCCATGAAAAGTCTGCAATATAAAATCTAGAAACTCTCATTCACACTATAAACCCAACGTCATTGTGCATTCCTTCTTCTAATTGGTAGCATACCACAATAATAAATGAACACAATCACATTGACCAGATCGATGCAATAGAAAAGTACAATGCTTAAGACTAATCAGACCTTACATGACCTACTCAATTTTTGTTAAGTTGAAAAATTGAGTACATGATCTCAGCTTCTTGCATTTGTTGGTATAATTAGCTCATGAGCTTGCACACGCAAACTTGTATGACAAGATCGCCTTTGGCCAAGTCCGAGGAAACATAAAGTCTCTCTCTCTCTCTCCAATTCCTATACATACAGAAATGAGTAATCCAAAAATTCAACACAACGAGCTCGAAAGCACCATCAATTGAAGCAGAATTACTCATAGTCTCGCTCCAATCCTTGTTGACTCCGAAAGGCAAACATGGCTTTAAATAGCCTCAGCCTCGTCCAAGCACTTCTCTTATTGTCTCTCGCGACCTCGGCTTTATCGACGCGGCCCTATAAGGAAGGCCTCACGCCATACTTCTACGACTACGTTTGCCCTCAAGCCTTGCCCGCCATCAAACGCATTGTCGAGGTGGCGGTGCAACAGGAGCGACGCATGGGCGCTTCCTTACTCCGTTTGCACTTCCACGATTGTTTCGTTAACGTACGACACATTCACGATAATCTTGAATTCGCATTGGTTATCTAGGAGCCGGCATAAATTTGCTAACTTGATTCTTGTTTTGTCCACGTCATAATGTAGGGTTGCGATGCTTCAATACTTTTGGATCCGACCCCTACCATTGACAGCAAAAAGTTCGCAAACCCGAATAACAATTCGGCTAGAGGGTTCGAAGTGATCGATCAAATTAAGGCAAAGGTTGACAAAGCACACCGGAGTGAAATTAACTGTAAATTTGAACCCGATTTCAGAAATTGAAAATTCTGTTGTGTTACAAATCATTTTAGAGACGTTGACTCATTTCCCGAGGAATTTTTGGAGATTATGAGATTTTTACGGAAAATTGATTTGGACGTTACAGAAAAATAACGGAAATTTGGATGAGCTAAGTTGATGGAAATTTGGATTTCTAAGCCGAGCCTTTGGATGTTGGGAACTTGTAGAAAATTATACGGGATTTTTCTTCATCAAAATTTGGATCTCAATTTGGGAAATTGAGTGATGAAATTGAAACTAAAGTTGTGAAATTTGGTTTTGAGCAAGGGGCTGGAATTTTGGGCATTTAATTGGATAATGTATGGATTTATCAAGTGGAAAGAAATAGGGGACAAGTGAGTTAATGGGGATGGCTAAGGTTTGATAATATTGGGCCCCCCTTCTTGGCTTCTTTGGCACGATTTCCTCCATCTTCGTGCGTTTTCTTTGACCCCAACTTCATTCATTCCTGTCTTGCTTTTCATTTTCCTTCATCCCTTCCACCGAAGCCAATCTCTGCAGCTTGCCCCACGACGCCACCTCTCTCCATTTTCGTTGTTTCTTTTCCCCAACCGAAGCTCACACCCTCCACTCACGCAAGCCCACGATCGCCCTCTCTCCACTTCGTTTCTTGGCTGCCACCACGCCCGGTCAACCCCAGCTTCACCGAAGTTCCCCCACGCTAACTTCAACCCATCGAATTGAAACCCATCTCCACCGACGCCGTCCCACCAATTTCTCCAGCGGTCAATTGACCGCAAGTGGCCAACGCCAGCAGCTCCGAAGCAGCCACGTCTCTAGCGAAACCATCCCCACGGCCGAAGCTGCTCCCTTCTCCGATTCGCCCCTGCTTTGTCACGCCCCGATCCTCAGGCACGCGCACATCCCTTAACTTTTTGGTCGATTTTAAATTTGCGATATCCCAGGATTATGTATCGCCGGCCCTTTCATTTATATATGCACATGCGGAAGCGGTTATAAATCTCCAGACAATAAAAACAATGGGATATACAAGTAGGACTAGGAAATTGAACTTGAAAACCACACCATTGCAATCATATACAAGCCATACTAAAACGATTGGTTTCTACTCAAATTGATTCTATAACAATCGTCATCAGGATCCTACTCTGGATCATCCTCGGGGTTCTCCTTCACGTACTCCTCCTCGGTTCCTCAACAGGATCTCCTTGTCGATTTCTCCTCCTTAGGCTCCTCATCCAGGTCCTGAAATGGTTATTCAATAACCACTGAGACAACGTCTCAGCAAGTTCTACCCTCTAAGACCCGATTAGTAAATTAATACACCTTAGGGCTGCCTATGCACAACATGAGTCAGAGGACTTACCTTGGCCTCAGATTCCACCTGCATATTAGCACATATCATACAGGCACTCAAGCAATCATATTATAGATCGAAGCATCGATCTAATCGACCTAGTCGATTACACACCAAGAAGACCACTCACGGCCATCGCTATTCAATCATTCAATTCACAACATCAAATCAAGGCAATGAATTACATCAAGTCACTCTCAGATCGAATCATCGATCAATCGATCTAGTCGATTATAAGTCAGTCGGACCATTTCTAGGTCATTCATCCAACGACAAACAATTCCTTAGATTTAGTGGCTTTACGGTCCCACCCGACCTTATCAATATCTAGTGGCTTTACGGTCCCACCCGACCTTTCCAAGATTTAGTGGCTTTATGGTCCCACCCGACCCTTTCAAGATCTAGTGGCTTTATGGTCCCACCCGACCCTTTATCATACCGTACTGTCTCAAGATGATCTATAAGATTATCGAGCCAATATATCATACCGTACTGTCTCAAGATAATCTATAGAGTCACCGAGCCGGTAGATCATACCGTCCTGTCTCAAGATGCTCCGTGGAGTCATCGAGCCGGTATACACACAATTTATCATACCGTCCTGTCTCCAGATGCTCCGCAGAGTCATCGAGCCGGTATACACACAATTTATCATGCCGTCCTGTCTCCAGATGCTCCGTGGAGTCATCGAGCTATCAAATCATATCATCCCAAGCAAATAATCAAGTAACCAGCTTTATCATTCTCGATAAAATGCCATGAGTAGGTACTCGATTGGCCCCAGCCAAAACATAATAATTTCCTTATTATAAATTCCACCATTTTCTGTAGCCCACTCAGATCCTTTTGGCATTATCAACTGAAGCCCAGTTCTTTTTCAATTAATAACCAAAGATTATTCAATTCAAGAATAATTCATTCTTTCACAAATAATTCAATTCAGCATGACATAGGGCTCAATTAAATAAACGGACTGCACCACGACAATCAGCACGAAATTCCAATCACTGGCCATCCCAGTTGAATTTCCGGAAAATAAATAATTAAATAATTAATTTCGAAAAATAAATAAATAAATACAATAAATTCAATTTAGCACAATACAAAACTCAATTAAATAAACGGTCTGCACCACGATCATCAGCATAAAATCCCGGTCACTAGCCATCCTAGTTGAATTTCCGGAAAATAAATAATTAAATAATTAATTTCGAAAATTAATATTTAATTCCTAAAAATTCCACCTAGGCCCAAATCGCTTAATTAACACCCGATAAGGGACGGGAAAAATCCCAAGAAGCATCCAATAAATAATAGGACATGTTTACTAGTTAAATGCACAATCAATTTAATTAACATGCATCAATGAGTCTTTAATTTAATTACTTTAATCTAATCTATCCACCTAATTGCTAATAATTAAATCTAATCAACCTTAAGCATAATTAGAAAACTAATAAAGCATTAGTGAGTAAAACTCACTTGGCAAAGCAAAGATTGGAAATTGCGACGGCGACACGACAGCGGCCGAACTTGGGCCGGGCCAAGAACTTTGCAAGCCTGCAGGAATTCTGGGCTTAGGCCTGCTGAAAACAAACTGAACTTGGGCCTGACTTGAAGAGCTGCTGAACCAGGCTTGACTTTTTAAGCAACTTGGGCTGATCTTGCTTGGGCCTAAGACTCAATTAATGGGCTGAGCTTCATTGATTTGAGGGCTGAACAAGAAAGCCCAAAGGAGCTGTTGGTCTCGCTTGGAGAAGCTGGGCCGAAACACAACTCAACCGGGCCTGTCTTGTCGCAGCTTCAAGATGCGAACTTCGCTGGGTTGGCTGCTTCAACAAGAAAAATGGAGGCGCTGGCTGGTTTCGTTGACTCGGATGGACAAATCCCGAGCAGCTACTGGCGAGGTTAGCTCCATTGGCGAGCTGCAGATGATGGGCCAGACTGTGGGCTGAATTGCTGTAGGATTCGGGACTTCGCTGGCAGCAACTGGCTTCGGACGAGGACTTCGAGCATTGAAGATGGAAGCTCGGTGGACGAAGGAACCGATAGCAGACGTGCGGCAGCTGCTTCAGTGGGATGCTGCTATGGACGCGTGGAGTTGCTGCTCCGTGGAACGTTGGCTGAGCATCGAGCAGCAGCAGGGTCGCACGGGGTCTTCGGTTGCTGATGGTTGACCGGTGGAAGCTGGCTAACGGACAAGTGGCCGTGAATGAAGGGGAGGAGAAGCAGTCGGTGGGATGGCACGTAGGTGAGGGGAACTTTCGGTGGAGTGGCGTGCGGACGTGAGACGTGCGTGGAGATGGAGGGCTTCACCGTTTGCTGACTTTTGCCCATTGAACTGGCGACGTGCAGCAGTAGTTTCCACGCCGAAGCAGTTTCGGTGGAGCAAAAAAATGAAGCTTCTGTTATGATTTTGTGGGGGGTTGGCATAAGTGCGTTCATCCGCAAAAGAGAGGTCAAGGGGATGAGTGAATTGGACAGAGAGAGATAGACGGTGGAATTGAGAGAGAGAGTGAGGGACCCTTGGCTTGATATTTTTCACAAGTCTATCCCTTTAGACTCCATCTTGGCCAAGTATCATCCTTGGCTCACAATGAGCCACACCAACACCCCAAATGACATTTCAATTGGTCCAATCTTGCTAGGCTTAGGGGGAACTACGAATTTTGTAAGAATTGGTTCCAATTGGTGACTTGATCCACTTGAATTTCATCTCAATTGACCTCCATTAATTTATTCAATGCTTCAATTGAATATTCTCCTCATCCAATAGCTCGTCTCGCATCTCAATTTTGTGTTCCTTTTTAATCCTCGACTCCAATTGCATATAAATGACCTGATTAATTCAATTGAAATTAATACCGAAAATTCTGGATGTCACATGCTTCCTCATGTCTTCAGCTGGATCGGTCAACTCCTCCATTTCCCTCGAAGACCTGCAGCTCCGTTTCTGCTTTGGTTTGCAGCGCTCAGCCCAGCGAATTTCAACGGCCCAACAGGCAGCCCACAGTTCAGCCTCTTCAGCCCAGTTGTGGGCCAAGGCCAGCCCATTTGAAGCCCACAACTCAGCCAAGTTTTGTCCCAACAGCTTGCTCAGTTCAGCCCACAGATTCAGCAGCCCAAGCCTGCGAAGCAAGTAAGCCCAAGCTCAGACCCAAGTTCAGCCCAAGCCCAGACCAAGCACAGCAATTTGCTGTGGGCTTGCAAGGCTTTTGGGCCCGGTCTGAGTGTCCGCCGCCGCCGCCGAAAATTTGGATTTCAGCCACCGTTGCATCGTCGTCGCGGTGAACCGGTTTTCGTAATAAACCGGTGAGTTTATGCACTAAACTTTTCGTAGTAGGCTAATGGCGTTTAAGGGGTGTTTAGATTTATTTAAGTTTAGATTAGTGTAGTTTCAATTTATTAAATTAATTGAGGTTAGTTAGATTAGTGAATTGGGTGGTTAGAGCTTAAATTTATTTAGCCTGTTAGGTAGCTTTATAGTTAGAATAGTTAGGATAATTTAATTAGTTCAATAGATGGTTAGATTATAATTATTTAGTCTAAGTTAGCATTTTTAATATTTAATGCATTTATTGAATTAATTTTAGAAATTAATTAATTATTAAATATTTTCCGGAAATTAGGCCGGGATAGCCAAGACTAGAATTTTGTGCTAATTGCAATGGTGTGGTTAATTTCTACAATTGAGTGTTAAATTGCGAAAATAGAGTGCTGATTGAAAATTTGGTTAATTATTCCAAAATTTGTGAATTTTGATATTTATTTAAAAAATCTCGGGTGTCGAGTTTTAAACATCGAAAATGGTTTTATATACTATATAAATCGGTGGGATTTTGAAAAGAAGGTTATGAACTTTTCAAGTCCAATATGACCTTGTACCCGCATAAGATTATTTTTACCGGGTGTTTTTAATATGAAGAAATAGGCTAGGATCACTATTTTAATTGAGGCATTTGAGTACAATGCATAGTGTCCTGAGTCGAGATTGAGTGGTTGTGTGTTGGTTAAGAGAAACTATCTCCGAACTGTATCGGATGGACGTTACTCAATATGTGATACCCATTTATTGGGTTTCGGGTCGCAGTAGAGGCTGGACCTATACTCCTTCAGGAAAGTCGTCTTTGCGAGACGTAATCGTGTTCAATGGGGTGAGACGATGCTTGGCTATGCTAGTAGACCGCTGAATTTCAAGTAGGCCGTACCCTAGAGTGGGCATAATTATCAATTGGAACGCATGTTGAGTAGAAATGATGTGCTAGATTATGGGACAAAATTGTGTAGCACGGTATGAGATGTGTCATAACGATTGTCGCGACCTCTTTTTTTTGACGCCCGCGATCGGGTACGAGTGCCTAAGGAGGCTAATGGCTCGGCTGAAATTAATTATGCCCGGACTCTCCCAAGTCCACCAATTCGCGACTTAATGGTTTAAATTTTTAACTTGTAAGTCAATTTTAAAACGGAGTCGCCACTAATCGGTTTGGGGTGGGTCGATTAGAAACCCAAGTAAAGTATTGGGAGAAATACTCGCTCCTGCGCAACCAGAGAAATTAGGATCGGGGACTTGATTACACTAGTTAATCACTAATGCCTTTTCGGTACCTAATCTTGTTTAAACCCTAAGGCTTTTTGGATTTTTGAGGGATTTTTCCATGCATTTTTGTGAAGGAAAAATATTTTTTTGGGCATTTTCTCATTTTTACGTAAAAAGCATTTTTTTGGATTTTTGATCTTTTTCTGAAAATATAAATCATTTTTGGCTTTTTCTAACTTTTTTTTGGCTTTTTTAGGAAAATATGGACATTTTTGATTTTTTTTTGGAAAATAAATTATTTTTTTGATTTTTTTAGTTTTATTTATTAAAATAATATAAAAACGAATTGGGTTAGATCCAGGGTTGGGTCCGACCCGGGCTGTTTGCCCAGAACGCAAACGGGCCTGCAACGTAGGCCCGACTCATTTTTTTTTTTTTTAAGCGTAAAAGCCCAAACCTATTTTTTGGCCCACTTCACAAAAATTCTAACCCAACACAACCCAACCCATGTGTGTAGGCTTGACCCAGGGAAACCCCACCTGGACGCCAACCCGTCTCTGCCCGACTTCGACTCGATTCACAGCCGCGACCCGGATCATGGAACCCTACCTGGCCGCGACCCACTTCTGACCCGATGTGATGCCTCCTTCCTCTTTCGCTTGGACGCGACGCTGACGGAGGAGCTGGGACGGCAGATCGGTGTCGACGACGGTAGCGATATGGAGGACAGCAGCTGTAGGTTGATGCGGCGTGGTGGCACGGTGGCGGTGGCGATGACGGGTGGAGATGCAAAGGGGCATATGGCGGACAGAGCACGACCAGCAGTCGGAGCTTCCACGAGCTCAATGGCCGCGAGCTCTGGTTGCCAACCCAGAAGCGAGGTGACAAACGAGAGGGGGGGGTTAGAGATGCTCACTGGCTTTGGGGATTTTAACCAAGGCTCTTCGGTAAGGGGCAGCACGACGGTGGATGACGGCGTGTCGCGGTGGCTGGATCTCGTGGATCCTCCTCAGATCTAGTCTTTTGCTTTCCAGATCTGAGGGCAGGGGATGGCAGCGGCGGACAACGTCAAAGGGTGACGACGGCACAGCAGCTAACTGGAGTTTCGGCGTGGGCGGTTGACGGCGTCTGAAGGGACGGCAGCGCTGGCGGGTCCTCGGCTTCTCAAATCTGGCACCTTTCCCTCCGATTCCTCTCTCTCAGACTCGACCCTCTCGGATCTCTCCCCCTCGTATGTCTCTCCGGCGGAACCTCTCCCTCTCAAGCTCACCTGCTTGCGGATCTGGGTTCGCTCGCCGCCGGCCTCCCCCGATGTCTCTTAGTGGGAGGTCGTTTAGCTTGCGACCCGATCCTTCGCCCTCCTTTAGCTTGCTCTTTGATTTCCCCCTTGAAGTCTCTCAAGGGGAAGATCTTGGAGTTCGCTCTCTCCTTCGACGGAGGTGGTGCCTCGCTATTTATAGGCGAGGGGGCGGCCAGTCGACGTGGCTTTGACCGCCGATTTTCGCACGTCGAACGGACGGCCACGGCCAAACCGGTGTCTCATCTCAACATTAAAGGCGTGCATTGAAGGCGCATGTGCGTCGTCCTCTCCTTCGGTGGCCTACCTCCATGCCTCTCTACCGTAGGCTGCCCTTGAGCGCGTCGCCAGCCACCGCGCGTGAGATGTAGAGGCGTCTGAGGAAGAAGAAGACAAGAGGAAGAAGAGAGGGGGGGCTCGCGTGGGAGAGAAAGAAGGGGGCTGCTTCTTTTTCTATTTTTGTTTTGTTTTGTTTTGTTTTTTTGTTATTTCGAAAAAGACAAAATAAATAAATAAAAAATTAATTAATAAAATAAACCTAATTAAAATTGAGGCGTCAACAACGATTTGACCCTATAATGATGACCCCTGTTTGATTTGACAATTGAGTGTGACGTTCTAGTTGTTGGAGCTTTATTGTTGCTCATATTGGTATGGCTGTCTGTGATATAAATTGTACTAATCTACAAGGTGGATTTGAGGCAAGGTAAGTCCCTATGATTGTGTGATTGTGTGGTTAGGACATTTCTAGGCGTATTTCCCTCCTAATAAGGGTTTAGAGTGTGAACTCGCTGAGATTTATATCTCACCCAGTCATGGGCCAATTTTTAGGGTTGTCGATTGGAGGGCTTGAAGTCGAGAGGAGGTGATATGAAGTGTAGGTTACTTAGGACCGCTTCTTTTTGGAAAGCCAGTTTTTATAGTCTTTTGGTCATAGATCTTGTACATGATTCTATGTGATTATAAAAGCATGTTTGTTTATGAATTTGTTGTTTTGCTTTTCTATTTTGAGATGATTACTATCAGGGGATTTATTTTCGCTTCTGCATGTGCAATAAAATGAAAAGGGTTGGCAACTCGTCCTGGAAGTCGCAAAATATTATTGACTGGAGAGGGATGGGCATGCGCTCGGGATTCGGGGCATGACAAAAGGTGTGTCCAACTTGATGTGTTGATGGGTTGGGACTTGAGCTCTCTTTTGGCGATCTCCTTAGGTAAAAGTATTGGACTTTTGTAGTGCGTGTCCACAAATGGTATCAGAGCCGATAGTTGCAATGTTTAGGTAGGTGGACATTGTGTTGTAGTAACATGGCCCATAAGTTAATGTTGAAGGATACCTAAATCAAGAGGGAGTCGGCTTAACATTGAGCTCACACATGATGGAGAGATTGTTAGGATGCACGTTGAAATAAGTTGTCTTAGAGAAGTTTCATATCAAAGAATTGATATGATGTGGAGTAGTTAATATATTTCAATTGGCTCATAACTTATTAGCCTAAGTTTTTGTGTATAGGTGTGTCCAACTAGACATGTTGACGAGCTCGGATTTGGGTTCCTTTTTGATGATCTCCCTAGGTAAAGATACCGGACTTCTACCATCCGCTCCTAATATATCTCAACTTGAATATCCACCTTGGCCATAGGAACAACATATGCTCTTCATAGTTTACCTCAATTATCTTAGCATAGCCAAGTTTCGTGAGAAGTTAGGAGACATGATTTGCCACCTAATTTTTTTTTTTTTTGGGGGGGTGTGGTTTACATATGAGGTTCTTTCCTCAAGATAGCGGTTAGTTGCTGTCGCAACCTAAATTTCGGGTACATCACTTAAGTTTAGGTTAATGAATTACTAAGTCTTTGAACTTAGCTAGGGTTCTTCTAGGCCCTTACCAATTTGTGACTTAAGTTCAAATTTTTAACACGCGAATGATTATTATCTATGAGTCACCACTAATCAGTTTGCGGTAGGTCAATTAGACACCTTAGTAAAATAATGGGAGGATTATTTTACTCTTACGAACCAAAGACTAAGGGTACATGGACTTGGTTATAATAGATTTCTCTAATGTACTTTCGGTACCATTTCTTTTTAATTTCAAAAATGTTTTTGCAAGCATACTGGATTTTTAACCTAAATCACTATCATGCAAATGGGGTGATCACACGGATGTTCAACCATTATTAAACACTCAATGAATTAAATAAATTGCATTAAAAGAATTAAACACAAAGCAAACATTTTTTTTTTAATCTCGAAATTAAAATATGCACTCTAACTAAATGACCTAATTTTATTATCAAACAAATTCTAGTTAAATGAATCTATTATGCACACTAATTATCATGCACCTAATATTTTTGTATTTTTTATTGAAATTCGGAATTAATAAAAACCCTAATTAAACTATCTAAAATAAATAATTTCCTAATATGTTTTAGGTATTAATTCGACTTAAACATTGTCCTATCTTAGAAAACAATTTTTTAGAAAAATGAGATAATTTAAATGTGCAAAGATTATCTAAGCCTATCTAAAAAAATTAAATCCAATCCTAATCTGTTCCAAAAAAAATTATCTAAAAGTGAAATCCTAAAAATGCATTACTAATTTTCTAAACTAACACACTTCGATGCAAGACTTGATTTTTGATTTTTGATTTTTAATTTTCTTTCAATTTTTTTCAAATACAGGAATTATTAGATAAACATTATATCTAAACAATCAAGACATTCATTAAATGAATGATTAAAATAATCGAAAAAATAATTATTTGATCTTTAGCATATGGTATCATTCACCTACGTAGATAACATAAATTAAGACTCATCAAGAGAATGGACTATCACCATCCCAATAAAAAATTCATATATTATTAACAATCCACATCATTTTGTCAGATAAAAAATTTAATAACTCTTTAGCATAACTGGAATTATTCTCTAAGAAAACCTAAAATCATATCTTCAAGTCCGGGGTTGACCAAGTAGAATCCAGAACTTTTCCATTTTAATAAATATTTGCCCTTTCGGTGGGACCAGAGCGCCAAATCCAGCATATGGATTACGTAGTCGTTTGACCACGTATAAGCAATAATCCACGAGGCATGGGCGGCAGAATCGATCTTACACGACCAGTTCAATTCATTCGAAGCTAAGAATGCATAATGTTCTCGTTTCTTGTCATAATGGGCATAATACGTAAGCTTTGCACACGGATTCTTGTATGACAAGATCTCTCTTCGGCCAAGTCCAGCCATAAAGGATTAAGTCTCTCTTCTCTGGCAGGCAACCCCCCCCCCCCACCCCCAATAAATATCCTATAAGTACACAAATGGGCAGTCAATAAGCTCACAACAAAAGCAGCCTGGAAATCACTATCAATTCCTGCTTAGTAGCTCAAAATCTTAGAGCAATTTTAAGGATTCACAGCCGAACATGGCCTTAGGTAGCCTCAGCCTCTTTCGAGCACTTCTTTTCTTGTCCCTCACGGCCTCAGCTCTCTCGACGCGCCCCTACAAGAATGGTCTCTCGCCAGACTTCTGATGGGAGAACGGTAATAATTCGAACAATATCGAATCAACGCAGCGGAATAAAATAATCTCCCCTCTTGTGTAAACCTAATAGGAATCGATATAGTAGAGTAAAATAACCAAGCACGTGAACACAAGACGATTTTTTTACGTGGAAAACCTCCTCAATGTGAGGAGATAAAAAACCACGGACCGGAGTCCACCTGAAAATCTTCACTATCAATAAAATTGTTCTTCTCTAGTAAATACTAGAGGTACATAGCAGCAAACACCTCAAGAATGTAATTCTTGGCAATACACATGAACTTCACAAGAGATCAAGGATAAATCTGACCAAAAACGCAGGTTTTGATCAATCCACGAAAAACCTGATGTATGGAGCTTCAAACGAAAATCAAACCGTTCAGATTCGATAAAATTGCGCCACGAACATGCTGATAAAATTTCAGCTCAATCGGACCACGAATCGACCTCCAACGCCAGCTTGATGTAAATCGATATTGCCTCAAACCCCAGATTTTCTGCTTTCTTTTTCTCTTGTTATCATTTCTTTTTATTTCAAGTACTTTTTATATAAATAGTGAGAAACCCTATTTCCTCATATAACTTATTATATGGGCTCAAGCCTTTTTTGGGCTTGCAACTCATTGGGCTTCCTCCACATAGGAGTGAACCCAGCTAACAAATCTCCTCCTCACGACAATGTGGAGGGATTCACCATCCCCGCTATCAAACGGCAATGTTCAAGCTTCTCTCTTGGTAGAGTCTTCGTCATCATATCGGAGCCATTATGATCCGTATGAATTTTCTCAAGTTCCAACAACTTTTCATCTAGAACATCCCTTATCTAATGATATCTAACATCAATATGTTTCGATCTACAATGAAAAGATGAATTCTTACCAAGATGAATTGCGCTTTGATTATCACAAAATAGCACATACCTCTTTTGCTTGAACCCAAGTTCTTCTAAGAACTTCTTCATCCATAGCATCTCTTTACTAGCTTCAGTCGCTGCAATAAATTCAGCTTCGGTTGTAGAAAGCGCAACACACTTCTGCAATCTTGACTTCCATGACACAGCTCCACCCGCAAAAGAAATCAAATAACCAGAAGTAGATTTACGAGTATCAATATCTCCTGCCAAGTCAGAATCTGTGTATCCAACTAACTCAAGTTTTCCAGTCCCGAAACTGAGTTTCAAATTTGAAGTTCCCCGAAGATACCTCATAATCCACTTCACTGCATTCCAGTGCTCTCTACCTGGATTTGACAAATAGCGACTAACAACACCAACTGCATGCGCCAAGTCTGGGCGTGTACATACCATCGCATACATTAAGCTTCCTACAGCTGAAGCATATGGAATACTTTCCATATCATTCTTCTCTTTATCAGTCGTAGGACTTTGCATTATATTTAACTTAAAGTGGGCAGCAAGAGGAGTACTAACCACTTTAGCCTTGTCCATGTAAAATTTCTGAAGGATCTTCTCAATATATTTCTCTTGCGATAAAAATAACTTCTTAGCATCTCTGTCTCGGGTAATTCTAATGCCAAGAATCTGCTTCGCCGAGCCCAAGTCTTTCATGGCAAAAGACTTGCTCAATTGTTTCTTCAATAACTCAATTCTTGAAGCATTCCTGCCAACAATCAGCATATCATCAACATAAAGCAAGAGAATAATAAAGTCACCATCAGAAAATTTTTGGACAAACACACAGTTATCCGAGGAAGTCTTCTTATAGCCCCTGTTCTGTCATAACGACGCAAATTTCTTATACCACTTGTCTCGGTGCTTGTTTTAGGCCATAGAGACTTTTCTTCAATTTGCACACATAATCCTCTTTCCCTTTCACTTTGAAACCCTCGGGTTGTTCCATGTATATCTCTTCCTCCAAGTCACCATGTAGGAAGGCTGTTTTAACATCCATTTGCTCAATTTCTAAATCTAGGCTAGCTGCCAAGCCTAGTACCACACGGATAGAAGACATTTTTACTACCGGAGAAAATATATCATCAAAATCAATACCCTTTTTCTCGACCGAATCCCTTAACAACCAATCTAGCTTTGTACCGTGGTTGTAAAGTATGTTCATCTTGCTTCAACCTATATACCCACTTGTTCTTCAAAACTCTTTTACCTTTAGGTAACTTCACCAATTCAAAAGTATGATTATCATAAAGTGACTGCATCTCATCTTGCATAGCATCGAACCAATTGCTTTTGTACTCATCTTCTATTGCTTCGCATAACACTGTTCGCCGCATCGTTAATAATACATACTCATCTTCTGAATACCTGGTGGAAGGTCGTCGGTCTCTAATGGATCTCCGGACTGGAACATCCAAGTGGAACATCTAATTGAGCCTCTGGTTCAGGAATAGTATTATCTATCTCAACATGTTCAGGAACATGTTCATTATTTGGAACATTGACTTCCCGCTGCTCTTCATCAACTCCGTGTAGGGATATTTGTAAGAGGAACTGGATCTAAATCAACCAGATTATCACTAACCTGTGGTGCTGAAATCATCTCCGCTTTCTCAATATCCTCTATTGTTTGATCTTCCATAAACACAACGTCTCTGCTTCTTACAATTTTCTTTCCAAGTGGATCATAAAATTTGTAGCCAAGCATATCCTGTCCATAACCAATAAATATGCACTGTCGTGTTTTCACATCAAGTTTAGACCTCTCATCTTTGGGAATATGCACAAATGCTTTGCACCCAAATACACGCAAATAATCATAAGAAACTTCTTTGCCTATCCAAACTCTATTAGGAACATCAAACTCTAAAGGAACGCATGGAGTAAGATTTAATATATGCACAATTGTACTTAAAGCCTCACCCCAAAAGGATCCAAGTAGCTTTGACTGTGAAAGTAAGCATCTTACCCTTTCAACCAATGTTCTGTTCATTCTCTCAGCTAAGCCATTTAACTGAGGCGTCTTGGGAGGTGTCTTTTGATGTCGAATACCTTGTTGTCTGCAATATTCATCAAAAGGTCCAATATACTCTCCCCGTTATCGCCTCGATACATTTCAATTTCTTTCCAGTCTCTCAACCGAAGCCCTGAAATTGCTTAAAAGCATCTAACACTTGATTTTTAGTTTTCAAGGTATAAATCCAAATTTTCCTTGAAAAATCATCTATAAAAGTAACAAAATAAAGAGAGCCACCAAGTGATTTTGTTTTCATAGGACCGCAAACATCGAATGCACTAAATCCAAGATACCCGACTTTCTTGAAGGAGGGTGCTTTTAAATGCAACTGTTTTGTTTTCCTGCTAAACAAAGTGAGCACACTTCTTTAGCGCTGAACTTTTCAATCCTGAAAGGAGCTTCTTCTTGGCCAATATTGACAAACCCTTCTCACTGATGTGACTGAGCCTCTTATGCCATAACTCAACTGCATCTTCGCTATCTACTGCATTAATTTTGTCTGTAGACAACTTTGCCTGCATAATGTATAACGAAGAATATTTTTCACCTCTAGCCACAACAAGAGAACCTTTGGTAAGTTTCCATTGACCATTACTGAAGGTGCTGCAATACCCCTCATCATCCAACTTGCCTGTAGAAATCAAATTCAAGCGGATATCAGGTATATGTTTAACATTATTCAATACTAACCTTGTGCCATTGCTGGTTTCTAGGAACACATCACCGATGCCTACAGCTTGAGCTAGTCCATTGTTTCCCATCTTCACAGATCCGAAGTCACCTGACCTGTATGATGTAAAGAAATCTCTACGAGACGTAGCATGAACGGATGCACCACTATCAATTACCCAACTGGTCTCATGAGAAACAAAATTCACCACATCACCATCAAAAATAGTGAGAAAGTCTTCTTTAAGTGCAGCGACACGATTGTCATCACTATCATTATCACTTATCTTCTCTTTACCTTTCTCCTTTTGTTTCTCCCTTTTTAACTGGCGACAAAACCTCTGAATATGTCCCTTCTGATGACAATAATGGCACTCAACATTAGCAAATTTATTATACTTACCTTTGCTTTTGTCTCGACTTTTATCTCTATTTCTCGGACCTCGAGACTCACTTCTCCCCCTTTTCTCAACAACCAAGGCATCAGAATGTGAAGAGGATGATCCCTGTGTCTTCCTTCTCATCTCTTCATTCAAAATACTACTCTTGGCTAAATCCATGGTAATCGTACCATCCGGGGCAGAGTTAGACAAAGATGTTCAAAACGCCTCCCATGAGTCCGGCAAAGTACCAAGCAACCATAGTGCTTGTATCTCATCATCAAACTTGATTCCCATCGCAGCCAACTGATTTATAATTCCTTGAAAAGAATTTAAATGATCAGATCAAACGAGTACCATCATGATATCTCAGAGCCATCATCTGTTTTATCAAAAACAATTTATTATTCCCGGTCTTTCGAGCATATAACTGTTCGAGCCTATCCCATAAACTGCGTGCATGTGTTTCCTCAATAATATGGTTTAAAACATTATCATCTACCCATTGCCTGATATAACCACACACTTGACGATGAAATATAGACCATTCAACGTCAGTTTTATTCTCTGGTTTCTCCTCAGCAAATACAGGCAAATAAAAATCTTTCACATATAAAAGATCTTCCATCTTCCCTTTCCAGATATGATAATTCGAACCATTCAGTGTAACCATTCTACTCGTATTCGTTTCCATTGTTTAACACAAGGCAGAAAAATCAAGCAATAACCTGATGCTCTGATACCACTCTGATGGGAGAACGGTAATAATTCGAACAATATCGAATCAACGCAGCGGAATAAAATAATCTCCCCTCTTGTGTAAACCTAATAGGAATCGATATAGTAGAGTAAAATAACCAAGCACGCGAACACAAGACGATTTTTACGTGGAAAACCTCCTCAATGTGAGGAGATAAAAAACCACGGGACCGGAGTCCACCTGAAAATCTTCACTATCAATAAAATTGTTCTTCTCTAGTAAATACTAGAGGTACATAGCAGCAAACACCTCAAGAATGTAATTCTTGGCAATACACATGAACTTCACAAGAGATCAAGGATAAATCTGACCAAAAACGCAGGTTTTGATCAATCCACGAAAAACCTGATGTATGGAGCTTCAAACGAAAATCAAACCGTTCAGATTCGATAAAATTGCGCCACGAACATGCTGACAAAATTTCAGCTCAATCGGACCACGAATCGACCTCCAACGCCAGCTTGATGTAAATCAGATATTGCCTCAAACCCCAGATTTTCTGCTTTCTCTTTTTCTCTTGTTACTGTTTTCTTTTCTGCTGCTACCTCTTTTTATATAAATAGTGAGAAACCCTATTTCCTCATATAACTTATTATATGGGCTCAAGCCCTTTTTGGGCTTGCAACTCATTGGGCTTCCTCCACATAGGAGTGAACCCAGCTAACAACTTCTACGACTATGTCTGCCCTCAAGCCTTGCCCACCATCAAGCGTGTCGTCGAGGCAGCGGTGCAGCAAGAAAGACGCATGGGCGCTTCCTTGCTGCGCTTGCACTTCCATGATTGTTTCGTCAATGTAAGACATATACGGCTAAATTTCACGTTACCTTGTTGTTCTCAAAAATAGTGATTACTATTTAGCAGTGGACAATATTTGCTGAACATTATGTATGTTTGGGCGTTGAATGATGCAGGGTTGTGATGGGTCGATACTTTTGGATCCAATCCCAACCATTGACAGCGAAAAGCTTGCGTTTCCTAATAACAATTCAGCTAGAGGATTCGAAGTGATCGACCAAATTAAGGCAGAGGTTGACAGAGTATGCGGACGTCCGGTGGTATCTTGTGCGGATATCTTGGCTGTCACCGCTCGTGACTCCGTTGTTGCGGTACGTCTAGTTTTACTACGTCCCATGATGATTAATTAGCAAATCTGAATTTAGACTCATCATAAGCTTAGTTGGCTTTTTTGTGCCTTAAGACATTGCCAATCTGAACTAGGCGCTATACTTCATTCAATTTCAGTTAGGGGGGCCTTCGTGGAAAGTACGACTTGGACGAAGAGACTCGATGACAGCGAGCAGGACAACGGCAAACAGCGACATTCCTGCGCCAAACATGGACTTACCTGCCTTAATTAACAATTTCAAGAGACAAGGCCTTAAGGTCAAGGACATGGTTGCACTAAGTGGTGCTCACACGCTCGGCTTCGCACAGTGCCGTGTTTTCAGGGACAGGATATACAATGACAGCAACATCAACCACGCTTTTGCGAAGAACCTCCAGTCCTCCTGCCCACGCACGGGAAGCGACACCAACCTTGCAAGTTTAGATCCATCGCCGGCGCGTTTTGACACGTTGTACTACAATAACCTGTTGACCCAGAAGGGCCTTCTTCACTCTGATCAGGCACTTTCAACTGATGAATCCACACTTGAGCTAGTGAAGAGTTATAGCTACGATTATGATGCATTCTGGAAGGATTTCGCTAATTCAATGGTCAGAATGGGAAACATCAAGCCTTTGATCGGCAACCAAGGTCAAATCCGCTCAAACTGCCGGAGAGTGAATTGAATTCAGAATAGTTTGAAGCCACTGATTCCGTTAAATAATGCCGAGTTGTCTTGATTTTTTTATTTTGACTTGTTTGTCGAAAGTGTACCATTGTATTCTTTGCTGTCATTAGTTCATTCTTCAGATGAACATTTTCCTGAGAATGTACCTTTTTGCTCAGTAAAAAAGTTGTAAGTGTAAATTGGAGTTTATCCCTAGAATCAAGTTTACTTCTCTTCTGGAAAAAGTACTCTTCATTTGCTTATTTAACGTATCTTAATAATGTCTAATACGCAGAGCGAGTGAAATGCTAGCTGATGTACATACCGAACATATGCAAACTGATGCAGCGAAAGAAGAACATATGCAAGTCTACAAGCAAACGATAGGGCAATCTCAACCATGAAGCAACTACGTTTCCCTTAGATGCTATTGAGAACCATTTATCGCGATACACTCATTATCGGGAAACAGTAGTATTACACTCAAGAACTGTGACAGGATCCCGAATGATTCATGCTATTTTGGATGTTTTAAACAATTTCGATCGAAGTAAGGTTCGTTAGGGATGGTCCAAACCACTCATTAATATTTTCTTACAGGTTTATCATCAACTGTCCATATGACATAACACGAACTATCATCGGCCCACGGCTTTGTGACAAGCAGTGACGTATGTTGGATATAATGTATTGGAGGAAAGATACGTAACACTACTTGTTGTAACTCAAAAATTAATAATTCTGAAAAAGGGATAACAACTATAACAATAACAAAGTCAATGAGTAAACATATTGAATGAATTTTCTCAACAAGTCCATCAATGTAAACCAAATATGGACTAGCAAAATGGCTATAAAATTGTAACAAAATTAAACAGGAGGTGAGGTTTGGTTAACCGAATCTCTTTAGGCGATTAATTCCTACAAATGATGTTAATTAGTAATCTCAATTTTACGTGAGCTGATTATGTTCTTATTAAATTGACGTTGTCTTCCGTGAAAATTGCAGTCTCATTGTCACTGAGGTAAAGAAAGGTAATCTACTTGATTCCAAATTAAATCATACATGTGCATAGGACTATCCAAATACGTAAAGCAAGCAAGTAAAATGGCTTTTCACCTAAAAAACATATAATAAAGAGCGATGTGCTCTATGTCCTGTGGAATTGTATGAAGGCGGTGGGATTCCCATTTTAGGGAATAACTATCGCTTCCGCTCCATTTTTTAGGCTAAATATCCTAAAATATCATGTCCGTTTGTACTTTTTTCTTGGGAAAAAAAATTATCCATATGAAACTTATTTAGGAGACTCCAAAATTAAATTTTCTGTGCTAAATACTTTTCAAATATCATGGTATTACGTGTTTCAAATATCATGGTATTACGTGTAGACCTGATCAATGGACAATCTTATACCAACCTAAAAATCATTGTCCAAGCCGACTTATGATTAAATTTTTCTCTTTGAAACGATGGCCTGAACATCCACCGAAAATGTGCTTCAGGCCTTTTTGGTGTGGATGTCTAATGTGTGACGAAGTTCCTGATCGGATCTAGTTAGGAGTGTTGGTAAAGTTTAGAAGCGGAACAAATATAGCCTGCTTTGTAGAGGTGGCAATGTGCGGTCGAGATCACGACACCCGACCATACAAGAATGGCTCTTCGAGGTGGGACTGATACGACATTAATCTAAGAAATTCAAAAATCATTAATATTGACAAACAAAAGATCGAGGGTTTTGATAAACTTTAAATAGTCAAGCACAAAATTCAAGAGTTTCTAGAATATCTGGTCTTTTATCTTTAAGCCTCGCTTATGGATTTAGTGAGAACAGATATATTGCAAGCACTTCACTTCTTTACTTCTAGATAGCGATTACACAAGCAAAAGCTTTGAATCAATCCTAACTTATTTATGATATTAGTAGCTGTGAAATACCGTGGAAATTGATGATCTCGTAGTTCAAGTCTAATGCAGGAAGAAAAAATCACAAGAGAATATACGATGAACGATATTGACACTAGAATTTTACATGGTTGGGTGTGAGTGGCAATACCTACTCAACTAGGAGAGTTAGTCACAAAAGGTCCCCAATGAATTCAAAGAATAAAAAGTTTACAATTGCTTAATCAATCAAGTGTTTTCAGCCCTACACCACACCCAAGGCAAAATCCACAAGTGTGATATCACAATTTCTCACAAAAAAACTCACTTAAAAAGTTTACAAAGAGGGCCCAATACTTAGTTGGGAGTAGCAGAAACATGGGAAGATCACTACTAGCGAGCCTAAGTCCAACTCATCAACATATTTAGTAAAACCCATATTCCCTCATAAGATTAAGCTAATTAGTTATAGGCTGTAAATATATCTAGTTGGACACACTTTTGCCAAAAAAAAAAAAAACTAAGCTAATTAATTATGAGCCATTATGTGTGAGCTTAGTGTTAGGTTTGTTTTCCTTTAATCCAAGTATCTTTATACACCAAGATGTCACAACTTGAATCTTCAATGTGGGAAGATTACTTAGAGGGAGCCTAAGCCCTAACTCGTCAGTATATTTAGGAGGACCCATATTTACTCATAAGCTCAAGCTAATTAGTTAGAGGATGTAAACATATCCAGTTGAACCCATTTTCACTAAAAAAACTTAAGCTAATAAGTTATAACTCATTATGTGTGAGCTCAATGTTAGGTCTATTCCTCCTTAATCTAAGTGTCCTTCTACACCAAGATGTCTCAACTCAAACCAAAGTCCACCTTTATTCTTGGTCTTTTTCTCTAAATCCAACTGTAATGGCTATCAACGAGACCGTGTTACTATACCACAATGCCCGCTTTCACTTTAGGTCTCTTCCATCAAATTGAACCACGAAAGATTGCCTAGAACTACATTGGTCATGAGAATCTTTTCTTGAGATATCCAACAAAGACTAATACACATTGGGAGGGAATCACCAATTAATCATCGATCTGATACAATTTATTGGGAGGGCACGACACAAGTCTAATACCTATATGTGGGGAGATGACCATGAGGGAGCTCAAGTTCAAGCTTGTCAATATATTCAATTAGACTCACCTTTGCTTCAAAGTTTAAGTTAATGAGTTATAGGCAAACTAGAATATATTAACTATTTCACACCACACCAATTTTCAATGTGGGAGTTTTTCTAACACAATTTTAAACATGCATCTTAACAATTTTTTCCTCACATGTGAGCTTAGAAATAGGATTGCTCTCCCTTAATTCAAGTATCTTTTAGTATTGACATGTCTTAACTTGAATCACCAATGCTCACCTTCATTTCTCATCTCTTTCTCCATACTAAACCATGAAGGTTGTCATTAAGACTGTGTTGCTACACTACAATACCCCACTTGCACTTTGCGTTTTTTCCTCTTGACCAAACCAATCATATTGATCACAAGATTCCTTTTTGCTTTTGAAATATTCAGCAAATAACAATACACATTGGATGTTCTTACCCAAAAAAAAAAAAAAAAAAAAAATACACATTGGATGTGCGTCACCAATTAATCATCCACTTTGATACCGCTTGTTAGGAGTGTGCAACAGAAACTTAATAACTATATGTGAGGAGATTACCAAGAGAAAGCCCAAGTCCGAACTTGTCAATATATCAAATTGGATCCATTTATAAATTAATGAGTTATGGGCCAATTAAGATGTATTTAACTACTTTACACCACAATAATTTTTGGATGTGGGGATTTTTCTAATGCAATTCACACATGCATCTCAACACACTCTTAGATTTGCTCTAGTATGTAATGACTTAATAGAATTCCATTTCTACATGTTCTTATGTATCTTGTCAACTCAGACAAGAGAATCAGCTCAAAGTAGGAATCTAAAAGAGAATCAGCTCAAAGTAGGAATCTAACTCCTATTAGGAGAATTATTCAATAATTTCTCACTTGTTCAGACCTCAAACTACAAGTCTTTTTTGGATATGGAATTTTTATTTGCGTCAGGTTGGCTTTGCGGGTTTAAGCTCGTGATATATTCTCAAACGCAATGAAGAGTTAAACTCCTTTATCATATTAATTTGCTCGTTCCCTTTCCTGGTCTAAAAGGACCCTCGATCACTACAATTGGGTTGGTAAAAGAGAAGATCTTGAAAATCAAGAATGTGCTATTAATATTTTAGGCATGCTTACAACCGTTGAGCTTAAAGCTTCAGTACTTGGTCAAAGAAATTTAAGAATTTTTCTGAACTCAATTAATAAATAACACATCGGAAAGAATCGAAGAACCAGAGCAAACCAATTCCCTAAAAAAACAATTAGGACTGTACGAGTCGAACGAACGGCCACTTCAGTTCACTTTCCGGCAATTCAAGCGAATCTGGCCCTGGTTTCCAATCAAAGGCTTTATGTTTCCCATCTTGATCATCGACTTCGCAAAATCATCCCAAAAGGCCTCCGCATCATCGCTGTAAGTTTTCACAAGCTCATCCGTTGACCCACCACTGTAAAGCGCCTGATCAGAGTGAAGAAGCCCCTTTTGCGCCAACAGATTGTGGAAGTACAATGCGTCGAATTGAGACGGCGAAGGATCCAAACCAGCGAGGTTGCTGTCCTCTCCAGTACGTGGGCACAAGGACCGGAGGCTCCCAGCGAAATCGGCAGCGATGTTGGCATCGTTGTATGTGCGGTTCCTGAAAACGCGACATTGCGCGAACCCAATGGTGTGTGCACCGCTCAGTGCGACCAAGTCCCGTGTGTCGAGACCTTGCTTTTGGAACGTGCTGATCAGTGAAGGCAAGTCCATGTTTGGCGCGGGAATATCGGTGTTGGCCGTTGTCCTACTCGCCCTGGTCGAGTCCCACCTTCCAAGTTGTACTTCCCATGAAGGCCCTCCAAGCTGAAATATGAACGTCAACCTTTTATATTCACATTGAACTTTGCTCATATATGTGCAATGTTATGCATGGGTATCTGTGGCTATACAGTGTTTTCAATTAGCTGAAGACTCTCTTTTACTTGTCTACGCTTGGTAAAATGACCCACAATATAGGTGAGATTAAGTTTGGATGTACCGCAACAACAGAGTCACGAGCTGCGATGGCCAAGATGTCTGCGCAAGATACGAGTGAGTATCCACAAGCTTTGTCCACCTCTGCTTTAATTTGGTCTATCACTTCGAATCCTCTAGCCGAATTGTTATTTGGAAACGCGAGCTTTTCGCTGTCAATGGTAGGGGATGGATCCAAAAGTATTGAAGCATCGCAACCCTACATTGTTGCATAAATGGAAACAAATCAAATTAGGACATGTGAGAGCGGCGCTAAATAACCAGTGCGAACTTAAGAGTATTGTGGACATGTCGTACATTAACAAAACAATCGTGGAAGTGCAAACGCACTAAGGAAGCGCCCATGCGTCGCTCCTGCAGCACTGCTGCCTCCACGATGCGTTGGACGGCAGGCAAAGCTTGAGGACAAGCGTAGTCGTAGAAGTACGGCGTAAGGCCTTCCTTGTAAGGGCGCGTCGAGAAAGCCGACGTCGCTAGGAACAATAAGAGCAGTGCTCGGAAGAAGTTGAGGCTACTCAAAGTCATGTTTGGCTTTCGGAGTTAGCAAGGATTTGGAGCGAGACTGGGAGTAATTCTGCTTCAATCGATGGTGCTTTCGAGATTGCTTTGTTGGGGTTTCGGATTTCTCGTTTCTGTATTTATAGGAATTGGGGAGGGGAGAGAGAGAGAGAGAGAGAGAGGAGAGAGTTTTTATGTTTCCTTGGACTTGGCCAAAAGAGATATTGTCATACAAGAATCCGTGTGCAAGCTCACGAGTTAACCATTCCCATCAACGCAAGAAACGAGAAATATACTTCATTGAATCGGTCATGTAAGGTTTAATTAGTCGTAGGCATTGGAGTTTATTATTGCATCAATTTGGTCAATGTACTTGTATTCATTTGTTAGCTTGGTGTCCAACCAAATGGGAGAAAGAATGCGCAATCATGTTGGATTTATACTGTGAATAAGAGTTTATAATTTTTATATTGCTGACTTTTGTTGAGAGAGTGGCTGTGAAGCCAAACCACGAACAAATGGCTCCAGCTGAAGTGAAAATGTTGCAATTTCAGGTCGGTTCCACGTACATATGTGGCTACATTGGGTCAGCCCAACTATTTTGTGGTTTTTAATATTTTTAATCTAGATACAAGTGTGGAGTCTAGTTACTTGAAGGCCCATGAAATACTCTAAGTCTCATGAGCTAGGTACTTTTAAACCTTTGGCTCGTGCATGTTGTCTTAGACTAAAGTAGTTTGCACATAATTTGTGGTATTTGAACTAATAATTGCCAGGTCTGAAGCCAGAAATTCCGTTATACTCCAACCAATTACCATAATCATGTGAGTTCACTTAGTTCATCTTGGCAAGCTCAATTTTACGTAAGTTAAAAAAGTTTGATTTTGTTCTTATTAATTAACATTATCTTCCATGAAAATTGTAGTATAATAATTACTAAGATAAAAAGGTAACTGTCTTAATTAATTCTAAATCACATTATACTTGTAAGTAGGACTGTCGAGAAAAAAGAAGAACTAACTATATAAAAGAAATGTCCTTAATAAGTCGAGTAAGCAAAATGGCTGTCACCCAAGGAAAAAAAAAACATATAAACAAAAGGGATGTACTCTAATGCTCTATTTGTTTGTAAAAAATAAATAATTTGAAAAATGCTTTTCTATGAATAATCGCTTGTATGACTTGAAATAATTAGCTAATAAAAAATATTCTTATTTCAGACAACAATTCATGTCTAAATATTTTTGTGGGTGTTGAAATTATTCTTTGTTCATTCATTTTTTAAAGTAATTCAAGCAATCATTTTTTTGAATTTTTTTTTCAAATAGTTCATTTTTTTTTGCGAAACAAACACATGCTAAATGGCGTGGAATTATAGAATACTTTTTGGGTTGCCAAAATAAAAAGGAAATGACCAAGGGCAATGGGATTCTTATTTCTGGGGAATAGTAATCTCTTCTGTTCAAATTTATTTAGGCCGAATATCCAAAATTAGACTGTTTGTGTTTTTTTCTTAGGAATAGAACTTATTTAGGAGACTCCAAAATTAAATTTTTCATGTCAAATAATTCTCTATTATTTGACTGGGTTGGAGGACTTGGCCCAAGAAGATACCGTGTTGTCTGGCCATGGGTTTGTCTGGACTTGGCCACAGCAACCGTGTCGTTGAAGATTTGGCTTCATATGATACCGTAAAGCCTTGTCACTTTCTGGGGTGACGTTGCTCAGTTTGAAACAATGGACAAGAGAACTAGTCAAGAGAGCTTATATTCTGTAAAACATTTTTTATATTGTTCCTTGCCTTTATTTTATTTTATTTCATTTTATCTGTCGAGGACGGCACATCATCGACAATCGACGTTATTAATTTCTTGTGAAAGGGTGTTTTTAATCTTTTACACAGTTTTCAAACTATTTTAGGTAATTAGCTGCCGAATGTCGTATTTACACATAAACACAAAATAATTTAGAGGATGCACATGATTAAACAAAGAACAACACGAAGGTGAAGGATTGTCCTTGACCGTGCAATTTACGAAACATTCTCGGGCACAATGTTTTAAAATGCACGCCCAATTCCAGCATCATTCCTTTCAGTTTAATTCTAAATGTACGAAGATAATCCATCGTACCACCGAAAGTAGGATTGTCCTTAGTACTTCTTTCCCGGCTACGGTAGTGTTTCTTTTCTTTTTTGGGTCAAAGTATGATTGTATTTTAATTCAATAATATTTTACAATCGTATTTGGAGTAATCAAAAGTATCTGAAAATACCAGTTGAAGTAATTTTTTTTTTTAACTCGATAAAGTATTTGACACCAACTGAAGAAAATTTTAGCGAGTTTTAAAAGATTATTTAATATTCTGAATGACTTTACATATCTGAAATTGTATTTTTTGTATGGTTCATACATTTGATGTTTAATTAAACACCGAATATGAATGATAAAAGAAAAGAATTGGCAAAAGATTAGGAAATACAAGTCATTTTCAACCCACCCTTAATGTTCTTGAAAATATAAAAGAATACTCATCACATGTTTATATCAAATTGACTAAGTCAATTCTTAAGCGCTTTTGTTCACTCGGACATTATATGTATCTCATTAATTAGCTCGACTGCATCAAGTCATATTTGGGAATTATGTGCCCAGAAAAGTAGATGCTCCTTCACATCAGTTATGATAATCATCTAAACATAATTGCCTTCTAGGAAGCCAAAGCAAGAGTCGCTTGAATAGTCGTTAGGAGACAGGATTTGCTCGCATATTTTATTAAAAAAACCATCGTTTACTTCGGTTAGAGAGGGAGACAAATTGTAGACAACTGAGAACATGACAGAGATGGAGCAACAACTCCCTCATGAATAGAAAGAGTAACCCAGCATAAAGAAAAAGAACATCATCTACAGATTAAATTGAACCCTCCTTTATTAGTTCGCTTGTCTACAGTCGCATCGAACTTGGCCACGTTCACCAGTCAAAGGCTTTATATTTATTATCTTAACCATGGATTTCGTGGAATCTCTCTGACACCTCTCGCCTTCTTCGCTGTAAGACTTGACCAGCTTGGCAACTAGGGGATTGTTGAGAAGCGCCTGATCGGAATGGAGAAGCCCTTCTTGCCGTAACAAATTTTTATAGTACAAAGTATCAAAGACAGCAGAAGTTTGATCCAAAGCAGCGAGCCTAGGGTCGGATTCGTTGCTTGGAAGGGGCGGGCAAAACGACCGAAGGCTTTGTGCGAAGGTTGGCTCAATGTTTGTGTCACTGTAGATCCTTCCCTTGAATATTGTGCACTGTGCATATCCTGGTGTGTGTGCACCGGACAGGACGACCAAGTTATTAATGTCGAGGCTTTGATTTATGAAGGACTTGGTTATGTTAGAGATATTGCTAAAAGGCGAAGGAAGAGACGCTTGAGCCTTGTCCTTGCTTGCCGTGGTTGAGTCTTTTCTTGTGAGCCGAACCTTCCACCATGGTCCTCCTGGCCGCATTGGAATATTAACAAATTTTTCCAACATATTTGATGTCTCTTGTTCATCTGTAGTATTTAGGCCATCCTTTAGAAATTGGATGATAATGCGAGTAATTAATATGTACCGCTACGACAGTCTCAGGCAGCAACGGCCAAGCTGTGTGCACAAGAGACCACAGGGCCTCCACAAGCTTCATCAACTGCTGCCTTGATCCGGTCGATTACTTCGAATCCTCTAACAGAATTGTTATTAGGAATGGCAAACTTCTCTCTGGCAAAGGAAGGCGTAGAGTCCAAAAGAATTGAAGCGTCGCATCCCTGCATTATCAATTATCCCGGAACTCATTAAGCATGCACATAATGAAAGCAAATAAAAAGGTGTGCAAAAAGTAAGCATAGACATCTTAGTACATTGACAAAGCAGTCGTGGAAGTGCAGACGGAGTAAAGAAGCACCCATGCGTGGCTCTTCTTGGATAGCGGCCTCGACCACCCATTTGATGGCTGGTGAAGCTTGAGTACAAAGCGAGTCGTAGAAAGCAGGTGTGAGCTCGGCATGGGGTGTAATGGCGAAAGCTGTGGTCGCAAGAGTTAAAAGAGGAATGCATGGACACGATTGAATCTAACTGGAGCCATATTTTGCTATATGTTTTGATTGATGGTAGTGGATTGAAGTGGCAAAGAGAGTTGCTGATTGCAAGAGTTCGTTCGTAGTTCTGTGGAGATTCAGTTCGGTGGAGAATCTGTATTTATAGTTAGTGGAAGAAGCTTTGACTGTGTTCTCTGGCCATGGTTTTGTTTGGACTTGGCCTCGGAGACCGTGTTGTTGAATGTTTCGGTTATCTAGTATTAGTCTTCTCGCTTTCTTGTGTGACGTTACTTAACTTTGAAACAATCGAGAAGAGAACTAGTCATGAGAGACTTTGAGGGCCTCACTTTATAATCTGTAAAACGAATGTTAATCTAATCTTTTCATTCTTTTTTTGGGCGGGAGATTCTATCTGTTGAGGAAGGAACATCATCGACATTATTAATTGCTTGTGAAAGGGTATACTTAGTCTTCACATAGCTTTCGACCTATCTTAGTAATTAGTTAGTGAATGCCGTATAGACACAAACAAATTGCAGTTATAGAGAATACCCACGATTAATCAGGTTGCAACAGGCAACTGGAAGAGAGGATGGACCATTAGCAATTAAATCACCAAAACAATTACCGGGGGCTTGTTCTAATGGCCACCATCTCCAAATAGGAATGGGTAAGGGAGGTAGGGAGCTCGAAACTCCTTCCTCCAGTTAGGGGGTTATGGGTTTATAGGGTTTCTCTAGATGGGCCCTTTAAGGACCCGCCAAGCTCCTATGAAATAGCTTTTAAGTTGAAAAATATACTTGGTGGACCAGGAAAAAGAAAATCACTTAACTTCTTCAACCCTTCATGATTTTACCGAAGAAAAAAATTATTTATAGCTCTTCAAGTATTAGATCCTAAGAAATGATTGAGTAACGGCCTTTAATCTACTTTCAGAATAATAGTATATTATGGACCATAAACAACCAAATAATAAATAATTATAAATTATTATGGGGTTCACTCCTTCAAAAATTTGTTTCTTATAATAAGTTGTTATTCTTACGGTAGTTGAAAGACTGTTATACGAGCAAAACCTTTAGATCCTCAAGGAATAAAGGAAGCTATTGCATTAATGGACAAAAGAAAGTTTAGTGATAATCATGAATTACAAGTCAAATTTTATTATACTCAGTTTTTTAAACCATTGATATTTCGGTTCTTTTCAAGAACACTTAGTGAGATAATATGCCTTTGTCACCTTCGAATTGTGCATCTTAATTTAAACCATTATGATCTATACCACTTCACAAGTAAGACTATTTCTCATAAACACCTCACTACTCTTCATGCACTCATTGGTAGTAAACTATTGCCTATGAAAATTACATGATAAGAACATCCAAAGTCAAACGTCCAATCACTAACTAATGACTTGTGATGACTGCTAACACATCATCAACATCATAGGAACTGTTATACGCTACAATGACCACATTATCTTTGTATGTAGACTTCTATAACTATGGTGCCATCTCCTCTTCGACCATTTCAATTAGAGCTTTGCTAGCATAATAGTTTTTTGTGCTACTGTTAGAATAACAATGATTGTGAGTCACAAATTTCTTAAGAAATAAACCCAACAATAATTTTCATATATATATATATTGGTGGTTTAAAACATATTGTTATCCTTCTAGTAAATTAAAGACAGTAACATGAGCATTTCTCTTTCAATCAATATCCCATCCAATAGATTCAACAAGATTATGCTTTTTGCTCTTTTCGATAACTCATATTGGTCTTTGCCACCGTTTTCCACACTTTGACCAACCCTTTAGTTGTTAATAGTGCAAGCATCATAAGGTTGCATGATCCAAAGTCATTTCTCCCATTAAAATTCTCATTTTCTACTTTCTTAATAAAACATAGTTGCAAAACAAAATTTTCATGAAGTGATCGGACAATAAAAAAACGCCATATGTTTCAATAATTTGATTAGAGTGTTGAAATCAACTCTATTAGAAGAGCCATCTTCTAAGAAGTTTATTATGAATCATGATAATGTAGAATTTTACACTCGATCAATTGCTCAAGTGTTTTCCATCGCAAAATCACCTAGAGCAAACCCAAAAGTGTTACATCATGATCTCCCACAAAAACTCACTCAGAATACTCAAATAAAAGACCTTAAAATTAGGGGTGTGTATGGTTTGGGTGGGCGGTTCCCGACCTAGAACTGAGAACCGCCCGCTAAGGACCGGTTCCAAACAATTGGAACCGAGAACCACCCGTTGTTGCATGGATTCACCTGGGAATCGAACCGCCGGTGCGGTCCGGTTCTCGGGTGAATCCATGGAACTAGTCTCACCAATAATAATATTGTTTTCCAAATCCCATTGCGAGTACTTTTCATATTGAGTAATATTTTTCTTTAAATTGAACTAGCTTAATTAAGTGTACCGTTTTTCTTTATTTTTTTAGAAAACACTACCAAAGAAGAGAAATAGGTTTTTTTTTTTCCTATTTTTGAATCATTTAAGTTGAAATCTAAAATATTCTTTAAGTTCAAGACTCTAGATGATTATCATATGTAGATCATCTTTCCTTTATCCTCTAACAATGCTCAATCTCTTACAACATTTGCTTTACTGATTTTTTTTTTTTTTTTTGTAGAAATAATTCCACCAGTAGTCCACCTATTCTTGAACATAGTGTTATATGTGAGTCCCAAAAGTATCCTTTGAAGGAGCCATTTGTTGAGTTGTTGAAAGGCAGTTTACACACTTTACTAAATTATTATTAAAACATGTAAACCATGAGAGGAGATGGAACCCTAAAATTCAAATTTGCTAATTAGTAATTTCGAAATTTATTTTAATATGATTTAATAAGTGTTGAGCTGGATTTTATGGCACATCTCTCACAAGAGATGTTTTATAAGAGCTATTTGAATGTAGGAGAGTAAGAGATCAATTTTGGCAATGGACATCAATTATAACTTATATTTAGTCAATGAGGAGGAAGAACCGATATATAATGATTTGCCCAATTTTGTTAGAATCTCAAGGTGATGACTCAAGTTCATTACCCTAAGTATGCATTTCTTTTTTCTTTTGTTTTTTTTTTTTTTGCTGAATCTAAATGGTCAGATCAGTTATTTGTGCTTATTTTAACATTCACATCCCACCAACACATTTCTTCTTTGAGAAGATTGATTATGGGCCAGTCTCTCTTTAATCGTCTTAGCCACTATCGACAATTCTACTGGATGAACATTCTCTGCAACCCGAGCCAGTCGCCACACCCCCCAAAGTCCGCTGGCCGCCGCTGCAACCTGTGTTTCCGTCGCTGCTCCTACTACACCCGACCTGCAGACGAGCTTCCAGCCGCCACCGCCTGAACCAATTGACTCACACCTCTCTCCGGCGAGTGTCTGAATTGACTGTGCCCAGCAAGCTAACCAGCTTGCAATCAATTCTTTCCAGACGCAAGCTACCACGGAGGTTACTCCAGTGACGCTGCTGCCCCTTGACGACGACCCCACTGCAAACGTGCCATGACACGTCTCAGCATCGGACACCAGAGTTGCGGCCCTCTCTGCTACTGTCTACGTTTATGCGCCGATCTGCTTGCCTCCGTCCGAAGCCCATAATGACCAGTCATCAAAATCCCAGACGGCATCCTTGTATTCTTGGTGTTTTCTCTTTGCAGGTTATTCGGCGAGCGTTCCACGACGTCCCAAGTTTCATCAAGTCAAAGGGAGAGGATTCGATCACTAATTCAAACTAAAGCCAACGTGGATCTGCGAGTCTCACCGAGAAGCACCATTGGCCACCGACAGCTCGAGCCGAGAAGTCCACACCAACATGAGCAGTTGCTGCTATGAGTCGCTCACCACCCCCGTTCACCCATGAGGAGCCGGTTGCAACCGGTCCGATTACACTTGGTCCAAATTTGGAAAGAATATCCTCAAATTAGGTAAAATGCTCATCTCTAGTATATTTGGATATATGATTGCCTAATATATGTCTATTTATATCTAGTGTTCATATCCATGAGTGATAGACATAATTTTCAATTAGAATTTATTGCCTAATCCACAACCACACAGATTTTTTATTCCATCTATAAGGCTTTAGATGGAATAATAATCACGCGGAAATAAAATTAATATCTTGATCTTTAAGGCTTAAGATCAATTTATTGATTTTAATAGTGAAATAATCAATTTTGATTAAATGTCGTTCCCAGATTTGAGCGATGGATATTATCCTTGGTGATCGTGAATGATTTGGTGCTTGTCCTTTAATTACTTTATTTATCCCAAAAATGCAAAAAAAAAAAAAAAAAGATGCATTTGCATATCATGTATAATTAGGGCATTCTTTGTACATTATTGCACATTAGGATAAAATTGCATATTTCGTGTTAAGTTTAGATTGATTTAGATAGACTGCATCTTAGGTTAGAGATTGGTAAGTTAAGATAATATCTTGGTTTAAATTAGAGTTTAGCCTTACCTAATCCTTAATATAAGTTGGATAGAATCTTAATTTAGCTAGATAATTTTCACATCTTTTCTAATTTCGAATTTCATTAAAAAAATACAAAAAATGTCTTAGGATAAATTAGTTTCCATTCTCTAGGATAGATTGCACATTTATTAAGAAAACATAAAAAACATTAAGTGCAAGTCATTTAGAATTAGATTCATGAAATGCATGTCATTTAGTGATTGTTGTTAGGTCCATTTAATTAGAAATTGCACGTCATATAGTTTAGGTCATATTGCCATGTCATATCACTTCATGTTAGATTAGTAGCATGCATTGCATAAAGCATGATTCTCATTAAATAAGTGAAAACAAACAAAAAACGTAATTGTGTGTTAATTAGAAATCATATCTAGGATTGTTAATGTGAATTCAGATCTAATACTGTAGATGCTTTTGTTGCTATGAGGTAAATCTTGCAATCTATTCATTGTTTTTTCTTGGATGTTAAATTGGTGGTTTGTGCACCCGCATGATCACTTTACATGTTAGGAAATAGATTTAAAATCAATCCAAACTGCCTGCAAAAACATTTTTGGAAATAAAAAGAAATGGTACCGAAAGGGCATTAGAGAAATCTATTGTGACCAAGTCCCCGTACCCAAAATCTTTGGTTTGTAGGAGTAAAATAATTCTTCTATTATTTTACTTAGGTGTTTAATCGACCTACCATAAATTGATTAATGGTGACTCCTAGATTAAATCCATTTGCATGCTAAGAAATTTGAACCTAAGTCGCGAATTGGTATGGGCTTGGGAGAGCCCGAGCTAAGTTAGACTTAGTAGTCCATTAGCTAAACCCTAAGTGATGCACCTGAAAATTTGGTCGCGACACCCATCTCAATTTGTTCTCCCACGGGAATAAGTTAGTTGAAGTTTTCGACATATGTGCTAGCCATCCGGTTACGGAACTCAAACGGGAGAGTTTTGATGAACAACTTCATCAACTCCTTGTCAGTAGGCTCAAAAGTGATTTGAGCTGTCAGATTTCGCCATCTTACGGCATACTCCTTAAATGATTCACTCCGCTTCTTCTTGATTCTCTCAAGATGTTCTCAGGAAGGTGCAATGTCCATGTTGAACTTATATTGCTTTAGAAAAGCATCAGCCACTTCATTCTAGGTGTTGAGAAGATTAACGTTCTTCATCACGTACCAGCTCAATGGGGGCCTGGTCAAACTTGCATGAAATGATTAGATCATGAGGGGCTCATTCTTGATATATTGGGTCATGCGTACGTGGTACATCTGCAAATGAGATTTTGGGGAGGAAGTACCATCGTATTTCTCAAATTCCCGCATTTTAAACTTATTCGGCATCTTGACCTTCTTGTAGACTGACAAGTCGAATGGGAGTGAGTTCTGTGACTCCTACAGTTGTTTCACTTTTTCTTCCAATTTCGCAAAGCATTCATCCTGCTCTGTTTTAGGGATGTTGACAAACTTAGCATTTTCCATATTGATTGGGAATGGGTCATCTTCCAGCCCAGGGATGTCGTCATCACCCATTTGGGCCTTGTTTACTTGCTTTAGGACAATTATCCTGGGAAGCGTAAGTGCAGGAGTCAGATTCACTCGGAGGGATTGGATTTGAGTTGTTATAAGCTGCATAGAGGTGGCTAACTGTTGGAGTTGGTCTTCCATAGTGGAGATGCGATCATGCATTTCAACTTGATCGGCCATTCTAGCTCTCAATCATGTAATACTGGATGAACACAAGGGATCTGTTATCACCTAATTCAAATGAATGAAAGTATGCAAGGACGAGGTGTAAATAGAGAACCAATCCATGACAATGATCTAATCGATTTTTATTTTATTTTATTTTTCATTTATTCATGAGAAGTTTGTACAAGAAGGGAATTTCCTAAAAAAGAGCTAAAAAATGGACACCCTAGCAAAATCGAATTTCCTAGACATGAATTGAAAAATCAAAATTTGAAACTTCCTAATAAGAACAATAAAGACAGGAATTGAAAATAAATTTCCCAAAGTTTCGCAAATGATTTATTGCATGGCAATTTCTTCATTTCATTTCTAATTGACAAAGAAATTAGATCAAATAACTAACCTAGATTGTCATGGACGAACCGAAAGTATGACAAAGTAAGTAAATTGCATAGTATAGGGATAGAAGGCTTACTTCACCAAGAAAAATCATTGACAAACACATAGACAAGTACATGAGATGTGAGGTTCGATTTCTATCTAAGAAGGCTAAGCAAAGTGGAGTTAAAAGGGTGGGATGACTTAGTTGTAGCCTCACATACTAAGTCAAGTCCTCCTAACTTCGGCTTAGTCAAGAATGATACCCCAATGCGGCGTAGTCTCGTAGGCAGAGGTAAACACTCTTGACACCAAGAAAAGACTTTCAGGATTGAGTTGGGCAACCTCTACTACGCAGCCTTGCGGTCGAAGTCATATCCAACTCAATACCATCCTAAATATCCTAGTGCGGTCCAGATCCGACAGCAGGTTGTGGGTGCAATAGTGTAGTGCTAAAAACAAGGCATGTACAACAGTATAAATCAAACAACACTTCAATAACTTGAATTTAAAACATTCATCCCCAACTCCAACCTACAAAATAAGGGTTAGCAAAGACTACTCCCCTTATATCTCCCCATCTGCAAGAACATTTAACACATTAATTGTTAGGGATGTACCTAGGATCCTTACTGCCAAACAAAAACATTTTTCAAAAGAAAAGAAAAATTGGCCTAAGTCCACTAAGAGTTTTAACTCAATTCCCCAATGGAGTCGCCAAGCTGTCGCAACCAAAATTTCGGGTAAACCATATAGGATTTGGCTAATGGATTACTAAGGCTAAACTTAGCTCGAGCTCTTCCAAACCCATACCAATTTGCAACTTATGTTCAAATTTTTAACATGCAAATGGATTTTATCTTGAAGTCGCCACAAATTAGTTTATGGTAGGTTGATTAAACACCTAAGTAAAATAACGAGAGAATCATTTACCTCCTACGAACTAGAAACTTTGGGTATGGGGGCTTGGTTACACTAGACTTCTCTAATGCCCTTTCGATACCATTTCTTTTTATTTTTAAAAATGTTTCAAAAATGTCTTTACAAGGAGTGAGCGGCTGTGACTGGTTCACTTGGAGAGGCAGCTGGAGTGGCGTTGCGACGAGGTTGAGGAGGAGGTGCGGCGGGGCGATAATGGTGATGGTAGAGCCACGAGAGCAGGTGGGTCGCTCGGGGTCAGGCAAGGCAGATCCGATGGTAGCAGCGGCGTTGTAGGCTCGCAACGAGGGAGACAACAATGCTTGCGACTATTGATGCACGGAGCAGAGGCTGTCGTGGGATCTGTAGGTTGCGGCTTTGGAGGTGCTGTAGCCGGCTCAAATCTGCCGACGTTGGGGGTTATTGATGCCGTGAAGGAGTGGCGCTACAACAAGGGGCAAATTAGCGTGAGCATAGGGAGGTGTTGGATCGCGAGTTGATAAGACATCGCGGGCCGGCGTGAGCTCGTGGATGAGAGGGATCTCCGGCAAATGGCAAGATGCCGGTAGAGCAGCGGCGGCAATGTGACAGCCGTAGAGACACAAAGGTGGTTGGCAAAGGTGGTGCCGACGCGGTCGACGGTGTGACATCCCAGATTTTCAGTCATATTTTCTACTGAATAAATCGAGCATTTCATTGATGCGTCTATAGGGCTGTTCTCAGAATTGATTATTCTAGAGATAACTAAACTATCTGGGGAAACTATTAAGGATTTTAAGGCAAATAGACTTGAGAACTCGACCAGGAATCGGTTTCTCTACCGTGCTCATCTGTTGAGATCATTACTGCATAGATATAAATCAATTTGAGATCAAATATAGGTTGGTTCGATTGAGAAGTGTGGCTAATCATGGGTGACACCAATAAATTGGAAAATTCTCGTCGGCCAACACTAATTTGATTTCTCTATCGTTTTGGTACTTTGTGTCCGTATTTGGATCTTCAAGATTTTCACGATAATCGAGAGTCGCCAATGAGTCAAGTGGGTTCATAGTGACTCGAAGAAAATCGACCATGGGTTATTTGCACTTAAAAATGCCTAAAAGTTACCCGGTAGCCTGGGTCATGCTAAAAACGCGTCGAATGGAAATCAACCGTGAATTCGAGTCTGATTTCAGAAATTAAAGATTCTGTCATGTCACAATAAATTTTAGGAATGTCGACTCAGTTTCAGAAGATTTTTCGGAGATTCCTGAGATTTTTATGGAAAATCGTACGGACATCGCGGAAAATTAATGGAAATTCATATGGGCCGAATTTAAGCGAGTTTGGACTTTCAAGCCAATCCTTTGAGTGTCAGGGAATTACAAAAATTGCTTGAGATTTTTCTTCATTGAAATTGGACATCAATGTGGGAAATTGAGTGAGGAAGTTAAACCTAAAGTGGTGAAATTCGGAGCTATGGTTTGGAGCTAGATTTTTAATATCAAAATTTGGTTATTTTGATGGATTATTATTGGAAAGTATTAAGGGGGCATATAGGATATGATTGAACACCTTTGGGGAGACAAGCATTAAACTAGATGGATTAGTCTTTGACTATTCTCTCTCTCCCCCAAAAACTTCCATCCCACGTTCCTCTCCGTCTTCCCTTCTTCGAACCGGACTACCTTGCTATTTTAGTTTTATTTTCACTCTCTGCTCCTTCCCTAGTAAAAACCACCAAGCTCCATTATCCACCGGGTTTTCTGCTCAAGCAGCCACAATCCACGTCCCCATGCGTTCTGCAACACCAAAGCAGTCCATCATCTCGTTCGTGTCTTGCGAGCAGCCACGCCAGCTTCACCTGTTCCCTTCACCCGCATATCTCACTGCCACACGTTTGCGGTTTGCTCCTCCTCGATCAAAATCAGCAAGCTTCTCCATGATTGACTGAAGCTGCCAGCATCTTCACGTCCGCACGGCCCACACTCTCGACCAGCGAGCTTCTGTCCACGTCCAGTCAACCTTCCCCGTCGAACTTCCCATCCTGTTGACCCCAAAGCCACGCAGCCATCTCCTCTTCCTTCTGTCCCCCGGTGTTTTTCCTTCTCTTCTCCAATCAACGTTCAGCGTCTTCAACGTCCATCGAAGACTCAGCAAAATCCGTCGCCTCTAGCAACGTGTCTTCGACCGAAGCAGCAGTCTTCACACCTGTGCGTCGCCAGCTCCAGCGAAGACCGAAGCAGCCCACGTTATTTTCTCTTCGTGAATAACAGCAGCAACGTTGGCCCATCTTGTTCAGCTTGCAATTGGTTGAAATCAGCCCATGTTCAATTGAATTGAAGCCCTCAAGAGCAGTCCAGCCCATCTCAAGCCCAAGAAGCTAGCCTGTCTTCAGCAGGCCCAACCCAGTTTGGGTCTAGCCTAAAAGCATGAACAAATCTCAATTGGGCTGAGATTTGTTGGGCCCAAGTTTAAGGCCCATTCCAAGCCCGCCGGTGTCATCGAAAGCTCAATTTCGGCCGCCGTCATGTCGTCATCGCGGTGTCCCGGTCCCCGCTTTTAATCAAGTGAGTAATCTCACTAATCCTTGCTTAGTAAACTAATGATGCTTAATGGTTGATTATATTTAATTTGATTATATTTAATTAAGTGTAATTAGGTGGTTAGATTAGCATGGATTAGTGATTATTAGTTAATTACATTGCATATTAGTTAGGTGGTTAGTGTACTTAGCTAGAGAACTGCCAATACTATTTATTAAATGCATCTTGGGATTTTTCCCGATCCGATTCAAGCTTCAATTAGGCATTACGGGCCTAAATTGGGTTTTTAGTATTTATTTATTAATTTTCGAAATTAATTATTTAATTATTTATTTTTTAGAAATTAGGCAAGGATAACCGACGATCGAAATTTCATGTTGATTGTCGTGGCGCAGTCCATTTATTTATTTGAGCTCTACATTGTGCTGAATTGAATTAATTGTGCAATTTGAGAAATTATTCCTTAATTGATTGAAATTGAGTGAAATTGAATGATTGATTAGTGGTTGACCGAGTGTGGTTATTTAGCATTGACAATGCTTTGATGAGTTGTAAAGTAGAAAAAATCGTGAGGCCGAACTGAGAATAATCTTGGCTGAGATCAATCAGGTACAAAGTATAGATATACGTGATTTGGTGATAAGAAAATCACTGGTGAAAATGGTGCCTTAAAGAACGCATGAGTGCTGTCTATTACCTGCATCAGTATAGACAAACGTGGTTCGGTGATATGGAAATCACCGGTGAAAATGGTGCCTTAAAGAATGCACGAGCTCTGTCTAGTACATACATCACCTTGGCGAAAATGACGCCCGAGAGCATTACTGTAGCTCTGTGACTAAGAATGCAAATGGGAGGTTTTATATTGATAGTGATTTGACCTGGAAATGGTCCGACTGACATGTAATTGACTAGGTCGATTGATCAATGATTGATCCATTGTCATGAATTGACTAATTGAGTGTAAGTGACTTTGAATAGTCTGATTGACATGTAATCGACTAGGTCGATTAATCAAGATATCGATTTGTGATGTGATTTCTAGGGTGCCTATTGAATTGTGCTAATATGCAGGTTGAATATGAGGCCAAGGTAAGTCTTCTAACTCGTGCGTGTCTAGGCAGCCCGGTTAGTGTATTGGTTTTCTAATCGAGTCTTAGTGGGGTAGAACTTGCTAAGATGTAGTCTCATCCCAGTTGTGGGACAACATTTCAGAACCCTAATGAGGAGCATGAGGAGAAAGAAACCGAAGAGTACCTAAAGGAGAACCCCGATGATGATCTGAGTACGAACCGGATGAGGACTGAGATCCCATCCTTTGTTGTGAATCTTGTCTAAATTTGAATAGTGTGAGACCAGAAAGTTATGAATAGTTTTGTGAAGTACTTTGAGGTGTGGTTGTATAAAGGTTTGGTTGTGGATTTCAATATAAAAAATATGGCCTTACTTTTCTATCCCATTGTTTTATTGTCTGGGGATTTATAACTGCTTCCGCATGTGCTTAATAAACGAAAGAGTTGGCGATACTTAGTCCTGGGATATCGCATTATAAAATCGACCAAGTAGAAGGATGTGTGCGTGCGTGAGGATCGGGGCATGACATCCCCTTTTTGTGGTATCAGAGCGAAGCTCAAGATTGGAGTGATAAGGCGCGATGACCTATGGGAGTGTAGTAAGAAAGGCCTTTAAATTCATGCTGGTGCATGTCTATGGTAGCTGAATGCGAGAATTCCTTGTTGTTTGGGTCACTCTGTTTCTAATTTGTGGTGGAATTGGAAGCAAGCTCTAGTAGATAATGCTGAGCCATCAGTGACCAGGAGCCGAGAACTCCTGCAAAGAGGGCAGGTAGGGTCGTGATTTGGGGCAAAACGCCGACCAGGGTCGGTGCCCGAGGAGGTTGTGGTAAAGCGCCAGCTGTGGCTAGTGCTAGTAGCGAAGCACCACCTCCTGTTGGTGCTGGGGTAGTATCCTTTGATGATCCTAGGTTCGATGGGATCATGCGTGTACTTGAAGTCTTGGGTAACATAATAGATCGGCAAGTTGCTATAATCAAAGCCGCCGCTCAAGTTGTTGCTACCGCAGCTGTTGTTGCCGCCACTAAGGCCGCCCCTACTGCCATACTTGCAGTTGCACCTGTCGTAGCTCCCATTGCTGTGAATGTTGAAGGTCCACTAGGGATAGTGGTCGATGCAAGACCAATCCATAAGCTGGTGGAGCATTTCCTAAGGTTAAATTCGCCGTTGTTCATCGGGATAGGAGATCCCAAAGTTGCCGCTTCTTGGGTTCAGAAGCTTGAGAAAGCATTTGCACTATTGATGTGCAACGAGACTAAGAAGGTAATGTTAGCAACTTACCAGCTGAAGGGAGTTGCGAACACTTGGTGGATGACTACCCGTGAAACGATTTTCCCAGAAGGCGTTGTCCAGGAGTGAAATACTTTCCGTGAATCCTTCAATGATAAATATTTCTCCGAGACTGCTAGAGAGGTGAAGATGGCAGAACTTCTACGTCTTTGCGAGGGTTCACTATCGATTGATGAGTATGAGGCGAAGTTCGCCGAACTTTCACGATATGCCCTCGAGTTAATCGAGAACCCTGTGAACCGAGCGAGAAGGTTCATAGATGGATTCAGACCTGACATGAGGAGTGCCTTAGTCCTTTTGGATCTAAAGACTTATAATGATCTATATCGGCGAGCCTAGAAAATTGAGAAGGATCATAATGATAGAGCTGCCTCATCTGGATCAAGGTTTAACTCTTAGCGAGAGAATATTCACCAGGGAAAAAGACCCGTGCCTGGAGGTGAATCCCATGCTCCACCTTTCAAGAGGAGTGGATTCAATAGACCAATGCCTAGTAGTATGGGTATGTGTCGCTCGTGTGGAAGGCGACACGGGTTAGCTCCGTGCCTAGCTAGGACTGGAGCATGTTTTGAATGTGGCCAACAAGGTCACATCGCAAGGGATTGCCCGAGGAAGCAAAGAGGGCAACCTCAGTTGCCACCGCTGCCACTGGTGAGACAGATAAATGGGTATACCCCTCAGAATGCGTCGCAGGGAGGAGAGTTGAGGCCTCTAATCCAAGGCACTGTGTATGCAATTACACAGGGTCAAGCTGAAGCTGTGCCTAACATATTCACAGATATGGTTCCGTTGAATGGACCGCTAGCTTAGAGATGAATCGAGTATGCACTGAACATAAAGGGCAATGTTCCCAGAACAATTATATTAGAGTGGTGTAGCAATATTTTGGTTAAGTTTATAAAACTTCAGTTATTGTAATGAAGTCATATAAAGCAGAATCATTGGTTACAGTTGTACTTGAATCCTTTGCCTATGTATAACTTTGATACCATATATAAAAAGGTTTGCCTTGAGGAGCTTTTGTGTAATGAATTGTTGCTGCAATGTGATATAGTTTAATCCATCGAAGGAAGTTATATCGAAGATAGCATTATGAGTTAGAATTTTAGAAGAACGGTGATCGAGATGTCTTGCATCACCCTGGAAAGACGCTTCAGTTGACAAATAAGAATGTTTAGAAAATCCTGTAAGAGGATACCGGTAAGGGAAAAGTTGACGTTAAGATTTCGGAAGATGGAATGTTGAGGTATCGTAAGTGATGATAAGTGTTAGACAGTATGGAACTTGAGGAGGAGACCTTGTCAGGAATTCACTATAATAGTTGCAATATTCGACCATACAATGTGAGGTAAGTAGACTAATATGAGATAGTTATCGTCGAATAGGTTGTAAGTGTCAAATGTGCTAGTAAGTGAAAGTTCAGTAATGCAAGCCGAGAGGACATTTATAATCACTCAAGAGTCCCGAGTGGGAATCGAAGTATATCACGATGGAATGTTGTGATAGGTTTACCAAGGAGTCAAAGGAATAATGACTCCAGTTGGGGTAGTGGTTGACAGATCGATGAAGTCGGCCCGTTTTATCACTGTATGGAAGGATATTTATTGGAATAGGTATGCCAAAGTGTATGTGTGTCAGACAGTTCATCTGCGTGGAGTACTAGTGACGAACTTATATCGGATCTAGAACTGAGGTTCCCAGTTTTAGCAGATCAATCAGATAGTTCCTTTTGAGGCAGAACAGAACAGAGTGTGTAGAACTTCAGTTTGTTGAGATGAGATTAGAGAAAGAAAGAAAGATCACAGGCCGAGGGTCAGTTCAGCAGTCAGTAGTTGCAATTATCGTGATCAGTGCCAAAGTATAGACCACTCAGAACTGCTAGAGTAATTGAATTGTTGAGCATTGAAGGCCCTAAAGTTCTAAATTGGTTAGTACACCTTTCTAAAGGCATCACCAATGAAGGATACCTTGCGTTTCAGAAAGGAGGGAAAACTGAAATCAAAGTACATAGGTCCCTTTGAGATTTCGAAAAGAATCGGGATCCTATCGTATCGTCTTGCATTGCCGCCGATGTTAGCGCAAGTGCATGACGTTTTTCACGTGTCGATGTTGAGGACATATAAGCCTAACATGACCCACGTGCTAAATCTTGAAGAATTAGGCGTGGACGACAGAGTGTCGTACGTGAAAAGCTCGATTCAGCTTGTGGATCAAAAAGATTAGATTCTGTGTATCAAGAAGGTCACCTTGATCAAAGTGGTCTAACAACACCACGGGACTGAAAAGCAACCAGGGAAAGTGAGACTAGATGAGACGGCGATACCTCCACCTTTTTGTTTAAGGATTGATAAAGGTTTAAATTTCAAGGACGAAATTTTTATAAGAGGGGAAGAGTTGTGACATCTTAGATCTTCAATCATGTTTTCTACTGAATAAATCGGGCACTTCATTGATGCGTTTATAGGGCTGTTCTCAGAACTGATCATTATAGAGATAACTAGACTATCTGGGGAAACTATTAAGGATTTTAAGGCAAATAGACTTGAGAACTTGACCAGGAATTGGCTTCTCTACCATACTCATCTGTCGAGATCATTACAGCATAAATATAAATCGATTTGAGATTAGATATAGGTTGGTTCGATTGAGATGTGTGGCTAATTCTGGGTAACACCACTAAATTGGAAAATTCTCGTCGGCTGACACTAATTTGATTTCTCTATCGTTTTGGTACCCTGTGTCCGTATTTGAATCTTTGAGATTTTCACGACAATCGAGAGTCGTCAATGAGTCAAGTGGGTTCATAGTGGCTCGAAGAAAATCGACCTCGGGTCATTTGCACTTAAAAATGCATGAAAGTTACCCGGTAGCCTAGGTCACGCTAAAAATGCGTCGAATGGAAATTAACCGTGAATTCGAGTCTGATTTCAGAAATTGAAGATTCCGTTATGTCACAATAAATTTTAGGAATGTCGACTTAGTCTCAGAAGATTTTTCGGAGATTCCGAGATTTTTATGGAAAATCGTACAGACATCGTGGAAAATTAACAGAAATTCGTATGGGCCAATTTAAGCGAGTTTGGACTTTCAAGTCGAGCCTTTGAGTGTCAAGGAATTACAGAAAATTGTTCGAGATTTTTCTTCATCGAAATTGGACATCAATGTGGGAAATTGAGTGAGGAAGTTAAACCTAAAGTGGTGAAATTCGGAGCTATGGTTTAGAGCTGGATTTTTAATATCAAAATTTGGTTATTTTGATGGATTATTATTGGAAAGTATTAAGGGGACATATAGGATATGATTGAACACCTTTGGGGAGACAAGCATTAAATTAGATGGATTAGTCTTTGACTATTCTCTCTCTCCCCCAAAAACTTCCATCCCACGTTCCCTTCCGTCTTCCCTTCTTTGAACCGGACTACCTTGCTATTTTAGTTTTATTTTCACTCTCTACTCCTTCCCTAGTAAAAACCACCAAGCTCCATTATCCACTGGGTTTTCTGCTCAAGCAGCCACAATCCACGTCCCCACGCGTTCTACAACACCGAAGCAGTTCATCATCTCGTTCGTGTCTTGTGAGCAACCACAAAGACCTGCAACCACGCCAGCTTCACCAGTTCCCTTCACCCGCGTATCTCACTACCGCACGTCTGCGGTTTGCTCCTCCTCGATCAAAATTAGCAAGCTTCTCCATGATTGATTGAAGCTACTAGCATCTTCACGTTCGCACGGCCCACAGTCTCTCCACCAGCGAGCTTCTGTCCACGTCCAGTCAACCTTCCTCGTCGAACTCCCCATCCTGTTGACCCCAAAGCCACATGGCCTTCTCCTCTTCCCTCTATCCCCCGGCGTTGCTGCTTCTCTTCTCCAGTGAATGTTTAGCATCTTCAACATCCATCGAAGACTCAATGAAACCATCACCTCCAGCAACGTGTCTTCGACCGAAGCAGTAGTCTTCATGCCTGTGCATCACCAGCTCTACCGAAGACTGAAGTAGCCCACATTATTTTCTCTTCGTGAATAGTAGCAGCAACGTCGGCCCATCTTGTTCAACCCACAGTTGGTTGAAATCAGCCCATGTTCAATTGAATTGAAGCCCTCAAGAGCAGTCTAGCCCATCTCGAGCTCAAGAAGCCAACCCGTCTTCAACAAGCCCAACCCAGCTTGGGTCCAGCCCAAAAGCAAGAAGAAATCTTAGTTGGGCTGAGATTTGTTGGGCCCAAGTTTAAGGCTCGGTCCAAGCCCGCCGGTGTCGCCGAAAGCCCGATTTCGGCCGCCGTCACGTCGCCATCGCGGTGTCCCGGTCCCCTCTTTTAATCAAGTGAGTAATCTCACTAATCCTTGCTTAGTAGACTAATGATGCATAAGGGTTGATTAGATCTAATTAAGTGCAATTAGGTGGTTAGATTAGCATGTATTAGTGATTATTAGTTAATTGTATTGCATATTAGTTAGGTGGTTAGTGTACTTAGCTAGAGAACTGCCTATACTATTTATTGAATGCATCTCAGGATTTTTCCTGACCCAATTCGGGCTTCAATTAAGCATTATGGGCCTAAATTGGATTTTTAGTATTTATTTATTAATTTTCAAAATTAATTATTTAATTATTTATTTTTCGGAAATTAGGCAAGAATAGCCGACGACCTAAATTTCGTGCTAATTGTCATGGTGCAGTCTGTTTATTTATTTGAGCTCTATGTTGTGTTGAATTGAATTAACTGTGCAATTTGATGAATTATTCCTTAATTGACTGAAATTGAGTGAAATTGAATGATTGATTGGTGGTTGACCGAGTGTGGTTATTTAGCATTGACAATGCTTTGATTAGTTGTGAAGTAGAGAAAATGGTGAGGCTGAACTAAGAATAATCTTGGCTGAGATCGATCAAGTACGAGGTATAGATATACGAGGTTCGGTGATAAGGAAATCATTGGTGAAAACAGCGCCTTAAAGAACACACGAGTGCTATCTATTACCTGCATCAGTATAGACATACATGGTTCGGTCATAAGAAAATCATTGGTGAAAACGGCGCCTTGAAGAACGCACGACTGCTATCTACCGCATGCCTCATTACGGACATACGTGGTTTAGTGATTAAGAATATCACCGGTGAAAACAGTGCCTTAAAAAACGCACGAGTGTTGTCCAGTACATACGTCACCTTGGCGAAAATGACGCCGAAGAGCATTACTGTAGCTCTGTGACTAAGAATGCAAATGGGAGGTTTTATATTGAGAAGTGATTTGACCTGGAAATGGTCCGACTGACATGTAATCGATTAGGTCGATTGATCAATGATTGATCTGTTGTCATGAATTGACTAATTGAGTGGAAGTGACTTTGAATAGTCTGATTGACATGTAATCGGCTAGGTCGATTGATCGAAATATCGATCTGTGATGTGATTGCTAGGGTGTCTATTGAATTGTGCTAATATGCAGGTGGAATCTGAGGCCAAGGTAAGTCTTCTGACCTGTGCGTGTATAGGCAGCCCAGTTAGCGTATTGGTTTCCTGATCGAGGTTTTAGTGGGGTAGAACTTGCTAAGACATAGTCTCATCCTGATTGTGGGACAACATTTCAGGACCCTAATGAGGAGCTTGAGGAGAAAGAAACCAAAGAGGAGTACCTGGAGGAGAACCTCGATGATGATTTGAGTACGAACCGGATGAGGACTGAGATCCCATCCTTTGTTGTGAATCCTGTCTAAATTTGAATAGTGTAAGACTAAAAAGTTATGAATAGTTTTATGAAGTACTTTGAGGTGTGGTTGTATAAAGGTTTGGTTGTGGATTTCAATATGAAAAATATGGCATTACTTTTCTATCCCATTATTTTATTATCTGGGGATTTATAACTGCTTTTACATGTGTTTAATAAACAAAAGGGTCGGCGATACTTAGTCCTATGATATTGCATTACAAAATCGCCCAAATAGAAGGATGTGTGCGTGCCCAGGATCGGGGCGTGACAGACGGTGCTGACACGCGATGTCGGCTCAAGCAAGGGTAGCCCCACGAGAAAGATGAACAGTCGCGGTCCCCTAATTTTTTTTTTCTCTCACATCACTCATCGGTCACTTCTCCTCTTTTCCCTTTTTTTTTTTTTTTCCTTTTCTCTTGTTTCTCTCTTTCCCTCCTTAAAACCGAAGAAGGCCCTCACTTTTTTTTGCAAATTTTTTTCAAAATTTTCCCCCTTTTTGTCCGTACACGAACAACACCTTTTATAAGGGGAAAAATTGAGACCTTTGTGGCATGTTTTATTTCCAATTTTGCCTGTGCATATTCTCCTAAATACATCGTTGCACCCCGCGTGATATTCTCTTTTGTATTTTCCAAATATTGCATCCGAAAATTTCCTTTTTGCTTGAAAATATATCCCTCAGTGTGTATTACCTGAATATGTGAAAAATCTCAGCAGAATATATGAAAAATCTTGCCCTCGCCGCCAATCCAATAAAAAAAATTATAAAAGTTCCTAAACTATATGTCGTGGCAATTTTTATTTTTTGGGGTAAAAATTAACCCATTTTTAATGCAAAAATTTTAGGTGTCAACAATAATTTTCCTTTTTATTTGCTCATTTTGTATTGAACTTTCATCTTGAAATTCGTGAACATCAATTGATTGCCCTCGATGTTGTAGGCTTATAATTGAAAAAATTGGCAATCACTTTTGACAAGTGAACATTGAATGCAAGTTCTAAACACTTTGATTTGGTCCTGTTGAACACATGGTTTTGTTTGAATTTCTAGTTATGGGCTTGAAATCATTTTGAAAAAAAAAAAAAAACCTTTCAAGTTGTGATTTTATATTGGGGCACAAAAATTGAAATTGCATTTTTTTTTTTATTATCAAATTCTCTCTTTCTTACATTTTGAAGCTAAAATGCAAATCATTTTGAGTACAAATTTCTCAAAATAGAAGTCACTTCATTTTTCTAAGAGTAAAATCACAAATCAATCTTTCAAAAATCAATGACACTTTTACATACGTAACTTTTGGAATAAAGGTGGAAATTTGATTGATGGCCATGGATTGATTATTTTAATGATGTCTTCTCTTATGATAAAATATTGGCGAAATACTAAAACCCCGTAATAAGGACTATGGGGCATGTACCGTCGCCTCTATTTTGTTGTAAGATGAGACCTCATTGAGAGATCATTTTCTCATTTACATACTTACATTGGTGCCTTTTTGCTGGTTATGTATGATGCTCCTTGAAATTTTAGTATTCGATCACATGGAGAAGTGAATTCTAGAGCTAGGACAAAAGTTGATTTTTACTCTTAACTATGCAAGAGTTTCTAGTATTTTATTATTGTTTTTATTCTTGTGAAGAATCATGTTTTCCATTTTGGGTTTTGTTTGCGAATCCAATTGATACTTTTGTAAATCATGTGACTCACCTTTTTTTTTAATAATGGAATTCAATTTCATAAATATCATCCTTTTAAAAACAAACTCAAAAGTGTAGGCTCATGGAACTCGAGGAACAAGCATGCATCAAGGCTTTATCGGCGCCAATCTTCCAATAGAGGTGAAACGAAGCCGAATTCCACTTTAGGAAGTTTCTTTATTTGGAAATTGGGTACTGCCATCACCAGATTGTTTTTTTTTTTTTTTACAAGTTTTATCAAGAGTCGCATCATATGTTATTAATAGGCTAGCGCTAAGGCTCTTGCACATTTTGGCAATTAAAGCATTTGAACATTTGGCTGCAAGAACTTTCTGCAATCAACATAAGAGATTTGTGTCGCAAAATGCTACTTCATTATATGTTTTATCATGAGGAAATGACTCAAATGCCTTAGGTGCCAAAATAGCCCATTGATATCATTCACTTTGCATGATGAGACAAATGAAGGGAGTTGCCAAGCATCCAAAGAGACAAATTTGAAAACATGTGAAGGGTGAATTGTGTCGATTCCAATTGCTCATTTTCATAGCGTCTCTGACATGATCCTTTTTTCCTTTGATAGGAAAACATCAAACACTTAAAGGCAAATGCAAGTGAATGGTAATGTCAAGTTACCAAATATCCATGAGGGTGAATCCAAGAAATGTTAGCACCCAAAGGATAAAAGCGAGTGAAGGGTAATAATGTATCGTTTCCAACATTTCAATCCCTAAAGATCTTTGCACTAACATATTCTTTCACATTCTTTACAGGATTATCCGGTCACCATGCCATAGGTAAGTACCCTTCTTATCAAATTATTAAATAAAAGGGAGAATTTCCATTAAAAAAAAAAACTTTTGCGCTTTCCTAGAGACAAGCACAAAAATGAATAATTGAGAAAAAAAAATTCTACAAACTTTTTTAGCATCATTTTTATCTCAAAATTGTTTTCTCATTTTGTGGATTATTCATTTTGAATCAAATTTCCCTATAAAGATTGATCTACTCAGATGATCTCGGCAAAGTGAAATAGAGATGATAACCATGCTAAACAAGAAGTGCTTAAGATAAAGAAAGGCAAGTCATTTCCAAACACGTCCTTCAAACACTTTTGAGAGTTGAGTAAAAGGCGACCTTCTCTTAGGATAAATGATTCATTTGCATTGAGCACAACGATTAGAATGATAAAGGCGTCTCCTTCATCAATCCCAAGTATCGAACTAATCTCTTGCTTCCACTTTGGGCCGAATAAAGATGATCCTTCAAAGTATCCCTGTCGAGAACGACCTTACATTAGGGTAGCATAGGAGGTTACGGTTGTGTTGTAGAGGGAAAGATTAAGAAAGATTCTATTACATTCACTTGCATTAATCTTCTGGTGATAGCTTCAGAGAATTCTCGTCAAAGCTTGACTCATCACAAGGTAAAGAAGAGTATTTCCTTCTCTATCCAAACATTGATACCCATTGCTTTAAAAAATTTGGGCCTGATTGTTCATTTCTAAATCTCGAGTGGTGATCATTTCCCTTCATTGGGGCAATGCATAAGCATCGACCACATACAATTGACATTTATGGGAAAACATGAAAAAAAAAATCTTGAAATTCATAAGAGCTCCAAAAGTTCAAAGAGCAAAAAGTTCGACAAATTAGGGGGCATGAAAAAGCAGTGTGCCTGGTAAAAGCAAGGCCAATGCCCATCAAGAAAAAAAGCCAAAAGGCTGCATCTTATATGAAATTTTTTTTTATCAAAGTCCAAGTGCTTGCGTAAAAAATCATCGCAAGTGTAAAGGAAATTAGGAAAAAAAAATGGGGCAAAGCTCCCATGTAGGAATGATTAGTCAAGGGACTTTCGAGATGTACTATGTTTCAAAAGCCAAAGGCTTTCAAAAGGTCGAGTGACCTGGTCACAATGCCATGATGATCATCGACTCTTAAAAACCCTCTTGAAAATTTTAAGACTTTTGAGCCTCTCCTGAACCAACATTACAACCCTCTTCTGAAGTCTCTTTTGATTGGGATGGTTTGAGCGAAAATAAGAATGCCACAAAGAAAATATTACATGAAAGAGAGGAGGTAATTCTATCTTTTCTTATCTTCCAAGTTCTTGACTTGTAAACCCGATGAAGATAGTGACAAATGTTCATGTATTGGCCTCAAAGCAATAATTCATTTGTATAAGCCCTAACCGAGCCTATATTGCGGTCCTTTCAAAAGACCTTTATGATATATCAGATTGTGCTCATCACGAATGTTTCTAAAAGCCTTTGACATGGGTTGTGTGAGATACCCTCGGCGATCGGTTACTTCTTACGCGAATAGATGGGATCGAGTAGTCATTTTATCAAGAGTGTGTGAGAAACCATTTTCTAACTAAGAAGCTCTAGTTTGGCATGCTTAATGAGCCTTTTTCATGAGTCATAGCCATTTTGATAAGAACTTGTCTCATAGAGAATTTGATGATTAATGATATATCCTCGAGCAAGATGACAATTTTGCGTCACATTATGCTAATTGACATCGAATGTTTTTTTTTTTTTTAAGCAGTCGGACTTAGCTTGATTAGCTTGTTCAATTAATGTTGCAATATTGCCAATACATTTCTTGATGACATCCCTAATGACATTTGTTCAAGTTGAGTTTGACAGGATTCCTCAATCATATAGTTTTTAAAAGGTTTGTGGGTCGATCCTTAAACCATGAGGTCCATGGGTCGATCCTTAAACCACACGGTTCATGGGTTGATCCTTAAATCACACAATTCGTGGGTCTATCCTTAAATCACACGGTTCGTGGGTTCATCCTTAAACCAAAAGATTCATGGGTCAATCCTTAAATCACACGGTTCGTGGGTCCATCCTTAAACCACAAGGTTAGTGGGAAACCACACGGTTCGTGGGTCCATCCTTAAACCACACGGTTCGTGGGTCCATCCTTAAACCACACGGTTTGTGGGTCCATCCTTAAACCACAAGGTTTGTGGGTCCATCCTTAAACCATATGATTCGTGCGTTCATTCTTAAATCACAAGATTCGTGGGTCTATCCTTAAATCACATGGTTTGCGGGTCATCCTTAAACCACGCTTTTAAAATGTTTATAAGTCTATCTTTAAACTGTGATTTTCAAAGGGTTCATGGTCAACCTTAAACCATGTCATTTACAAAAGTTCATGGGTTTTCCTCAAACCATGTATTTTCAGCCCGGTCGAAACTCGTTGTTACACGGTGAGACTTCGTTCCTATCCTTCTTCTTATGACCCGGTGGGCTTCTGTAGCCCGGAATCCCTCCCCTTCTTCTTATGACCTGATAGGCTTCTGTAGTCTAGAGTCATTTTCTTTCTTCTTATGACCTAGTGGGCTTCTGTAACCCGGAGTCCTTCTCATTCTTCTTATGACCCGATGGACTTTTGTAGCCCGGAGTCCCTCTCCTTCTTCTTATGACCCAGTGGGCTTCTGTAGCCCGGAGTACTCACATTCTTCTTATAACCCGGTGGGCTTCTGTAGCTCGGACACCTTCCCTTCTTCTTATGACCCGATGGGCTTCTGTAGCCCAGAGTCCCTCTCATTCTTCTTATGACCTGATAGGCTTCTGTAGCTCGGAGTCCTCCCCTTTTTCTTATGACCCAGTGGGTTTTTGTAGCATGGAGTCCTCCCATTTTTCTTATGACCCAGTGGGTTTTTGTAGCATGGAGTCCTCCCATTTTTTTTATGACTCAGTGGGGCTTCTATAATCCGGAGTCCTCCCCTTCTTCTTATGACCCAATGAGCTTCTTTATCCCGGAGTCCCTCTCATTCTTCTTATGACCCAGTGGGCTTCTGTAGCCCGAGGTCCTCCCCTTCTTCTTATGACTCGGTGGGCTTCTGTAACCCGGAGTCCCTTTCCTTCTTCTTATGACCTGATGGGCTTCTGTAGCCCGGAGTCCTCCCATTCTTCTTATGACTCAGTGGGCTTCTGTAGCTCGGAGTCATCCCCTTCTTCTTATGACGCGATGGGCTTTTGTAGCATGGAGTCCTCCTCTTCTTCTTATGACTCGGTGGGCTTTTGTAGCTCAGAGACTCTCCCCTTCTTCTTACGACACGACACGACACGCTTCCGTAGCTTGGAGTTTTGTTCCTCTTATTGACAAGATACACTTCCATAGTTATGAGTTATTTCTATCGACCTAACATGTGCCTATGCACCTAGAGTCTCTCTATCATCAAAATAATTTAGGTGTCTTCTATCTTTGAATGCAACCACTTCGAGGCTACATTCAAAGAGGGGCAATTGTTAACACCTAACTTTTCTTTTCCTCAAATGCATAATTTAAAAAATATAAAAAATTAATTAAATATTAAAAAATATTAAATTTAAAAAATAAAGAAAAAAAAAAAAAATTGAAATCAAGAGAGGCCGGATCGAGCCGGATCAAACCTTGGCCCAACCCGCCTCTTTTCTTTTTGTCCCTACTCGGCCCAAGCTATTTCCCTATGGGCTTGGCCCACGCCAGCTTCTCCCTCCTTCCTGGCCATCCTTGCATGCGAGGGGACCTGGGGAAAAGAAAAAGCAACAAAAGGTGGCAGAGAAAAAAGGGAGGAAAAACCTAGAAACAGAGAGAGTGAGGGAGCTGGAAGACTCGTTGTCGCAGATCCTGCCACCATTGCTGCTTGACCAATTGCGACCGCCACTATCTCCCCAAGACTCGAGAGAGAGAGAGAGAGAGAGAGAGAGAGAGAGAGAGAGAGCTTAAGGGAGAGAGAGAAAAATTTGGGGAGGAGGAGGACAGTGGCTGAGGAGAGAGGAGGCCTTGCCGCCTCAACCCGACGCCGTTCGAGCCGCCGCCCTCCTGCCCTTCGTCGCTTGACTTGCAACACCCGCCGTCGCTGTTACCAGCCACCATCGCTCCCAGTCCCCTCACCAACGATGCCGCTCAAGCTCGAAAACCACGACGTCGTCCCCGACGAGGAAGTCCCGATGCCATTCTTGAGCAACCCACCATGAGATCCACCATGCAGGGCTGTTGTCGCCTTGCCGAGGCACGCCGTTGATCGCTGTCATGCCATTTCCCCCCACTGCCACTCGCCGCTACCGTTCCGCCACCATATGCCATCCCTCAACTAAGGCCCACGCCATCAAAGTTGAGGCCCCCCCAAGAGATCATCTATTGTTGTCGTCCGCTGTGTTGCCGTCACCTTCAACAGCAAGCCGTCGTTTCTCGGCACTATCTCAACCACCTCTAGTGACTGTTGGCGCTACTCGTTGCAGCTGCCCTCCTTGACGCTGCCAAGAAGCTGAAAGGTAGAAGCCGCCAGAATGTCAGGTAAGCACCGAGTCAGGCAGAAACCCCTATTGAGTAGGGTTTTGGCTGAAATAGGGTCAAGCGAGTGGGTCAACCGGGCCAGGCTCCTGTTTTCTTGGGCCTGGCACATATGGGGCCTTGAAAACTCCATGGGCTGGCTTTGTGGGCCATTTCCTTTTAAGAAGAAATAGGGAGGCCCGATATGGGCCCGTGTGGTAGGTCCGTCCAAGTTGTTGGTGGCCGACCCGAGTCGGCCCTAACCTGAGAATCTGACCTAGGTCATTTTTAATATTATAATAATATTAAAATAATATTTACAAATAAAAAATATTTTTAATATATTTAAAAATATAAAAAAATTGAAAATCCAAAAATGTAGGGTTTGGTTAGGTATTGCTATGTCTTACTTTCTTAGTATAATTTGGCTTTTATTTGCTCGTATTTTGATTATATCGCATGTTTAATTTACATGTTTAACTATGTTTGTAATTGTTTAGCTGCATGTGTTAATTTTGTTGCAATTAAGATCTTGGTAGCTATGATTGCGCATCTGCATGATCACTTCACATATTAGTGGATAGGTACAAAAATCAATCTAAATTGCTTGACAAAAATCTTTTTTTTCCTAAAATGAACAAGATTAGGTACCGAAAAGGCACTAATTGATTAATTAGTGTAATCAAGTCAATGACCCTAGACTATCTGGTTGCATAGGAAGTGAGGTATACTTCCATACCTCATTTGGTTTCTAGCCAACCCTGATAGGCTAGTGGCGACTCCTTTCTATGAAATTTTTTAGAAAACCCCAATGTCACGCAATGTATGAGCTTGGGAGAGCCCGCGCCTATTTATGGGCCTTAGGCAATACCCCTAAACCTATTCCCTCCCCCTGAGGGTAGGTCGCAATAGGTATTGGCCTAACAAGGCCCACAAGCAAAACAAACGTGGAAGGGAGCGATGAGGCAGTAGTGGAGTCGCGGGCAGAGGCGCTGTGATCGGCGAGCGGGTTGCTGCGGGTGCTCGAACAGAGGGCAGAAACTGATGCAGAGGTGCTGTAGTGGAGTGACGTGGAGGCGAACGGCAACACAGGCATCGGGTCGTCGTGGCTGTGGCGAGGACTATGAACAGCAGAGCTGATGTGGTGACTGGCATGGGGGGATGATAGGCAAATCGACGCGGGCTGCAGGCGAAGTAGGGCGCGGCGATGGGCAAACGGGGCGTAGGCTGGCACGGTGGTGCGATGCGGTGGCGGAGACGATGGCTACGATGACGTCACGGCTTATGGGCAGCAACAACGAAGCGAGATCGCGGGCGACGGAGCGACGGTTTAGGCAACAGGGGGATGCGACAGATTGGGCACTGGATCGCCAGAAGGAAGACGGTGGTGAGCGGAGATGCGGCAAGAACTCGGCGAGGGGGCTCGCGGGCTGTTGCAGGTTGCGGCAGCGGCGTCGCTGGGTCGCAAGCAGAGTAGCAGTGGCCGGCAAAGGGAGATGCCAGCGTCTGGAGGTGCGGCGGCGTCGGAGAGGGGCTGCACGAGGAAGACAAACAATGGCCCTCTTTTGATTTTTTTTTTCCTTTGTTTTTTTTTACTCACCCATCGCACGTCCCTCACGTCTCCGTCACTGTAGCGGCTGACTTTTGCTTTTTCTTTTGCAGCTTGTCAGAAGAGAAAAGAAAGATCACTTTCTTTTCGGCTCACTTTCTTTTCGGCTGAAGATCAACGGAGGGAGCTTGTCTCATCTTTTTTTTTTTTTCTGAATTTTCGAATTTCACTCTCCAATTTTTTTCGAAAGTCCCCCCCCTTCTCGAAAATTTTTGGTCTCTATTTATAGTGATCCCGACCACCCTCTTTTATGGCAATTTTCGAGCTTCCTTTTTCCGTTGCCTTAATTCATGTAAATTGAAGCAAAATCTTGCAATCGGTTTGATTTTTCTTTGGATATTTCATTCCTTCCCTTTTATCAAACTCCTTACTTTTTTATTCATCTGATTTTTTCGATTGAGAATTTGCTTCCGTATTTACTATGAATTAAATATTCACCGAAGCAAGGATGGTTTATCAGAATTTCCACATTCCGTTCATAACCAAATCATATTGATCCTTCCCTTATTTCCTCTCTCTTTTTTTTTTTTTTTTAAATTTATGCTATGCAAATTTTATTTCTTTAAGATCACCAAAATTTAGGTGTCAACACACGTGAATCCCAAATCGTAAAAAACCTTGGTAAGATTTAGTTCTAACACAATTTAAATATATTGAAACTGTAAATAATGAATTTGACATTACACCACGTGTCATGATCACATGAACACTACTTTGATGTGTTATACATAGATATTAAAAGTGGGACCAACCATCCCAGGTAGACAATACATTGGACCCTTTATTATCAAAGTAAACTTGAGAACATAAGAGATGTAATACCAAGACTTTAAAGATAGCAAAAGTAAAACCCACAAGAATCATCAGTTGACTTTCCTGCAGTTCTTCCTAATCTGACCGCTTGAGCCGGTGAGTGGGCTGAGGTTACCCATCTTCACCATGGCGTTAGCAAAATCTGTCATGAAAGTAGCCGGATTGCTACTATAAGTGTTCACTTGAGCGTCCGTGGAACCACCACTGAACAATTGCTGGTCCGAGTGAAGAAGCCCCTTTTGGGTCTGCAAGTTCTTGAAGTAGGCGTTGTCAAAGTATGTCGGGCTTGTGGTGTCAAGAGGAGAGGAATTGTTGTCACCTCCGGAGCTCTGGCAGTTTGCTTTTAGTGACATTGCAAATGTGCTGTTGATGTCGCTCTCATTATAAAGTCGGGTCCGGAAAGTTGTGCATCGGGCTTCACCTATCGTGTGCGATCCTATCGACAACAATTGAACAGTTTTTGTAAATCGATCTTCGTAAATCAATTGAGCTTTATTATAATTCTTTATTATAAAATGTAACCAAAAAAAAAAAAAAAAACACTGACCTGAAAGTGCCACCATTTCTTTGGCAGTGAAGCCTTTGTTAGAGAAGGCGGTGATGAGGTCACTAAGGCTCAAAGTTGAGGCAGGAAGGTCGCTATTAGCAGCACTTAGGCTTGCGGTGGTCGAGTCTCTTCTTCCTAATAAGACTGTCCAACTTGGGCCACCTAACTGAAAATTAAATAAACAAATAAATCCAAACATGTTAGTGCTAATATAGACGGGTAACATAGCATGTGATTTTTTCCTCCCAATTGATCGCTAGTGTTGAGAAGAAAATGTGCACTTACGGCAACAACAGAATCACGCGCGGCGACGGCCAAGATGTCAGCACAGGACACGACCCCAGGGCAGCTGCTCTCCAGTTGGGACTTGATTGTGTCGATCACCTCGTATCCATGTACGGAATTGTCATTCGCGCTGGCGGTCTTCTCCCCGGTGAAGTTCACGGTGTCATCCAACAAAATCGACGCGTCACATCCCTGTTTCATATTTTTGCACCACGCATTATTAATCAGCCATTCTAATTGCAAAATCGATCCGATTGGCGTTCATTTCATTCATTGGTTGGAGACAGGAGGTTTGGGTGTTTTAAATTTTCCTGAAATTAGAACATAAACAATGGTTGTTTCCCTTATCATTGCCCCTTTTTGTCCCCTACCATGAACGACTAGAGACACCAGTTTGGACGGGGTGACACTCTTTCTCATGCCTTTTGACTTTACTCCGTGTTGTTTCTCATGGAACAATGCATCCAATAATCGTCGGACTAGAAACAAAATGATTGCGCTGTGAAGGGTTCTCTAAATCAGGATTTTTGGTTAGCAACATGGCACGTTCTTTAATATTTAACAGAGGGGAGTAACCGACTTTATGATTCACTAGAATTAGCCTGAGCTTGGCCTTCTCGAATGACCAATTATGTATCGATTAAGAATGAAAATCTAGACAATTTCCAACCTATATAAGAAAAAGAAAAGCAACCCACAAATCTAATCGAGAAAATTGTAAACATGTCATATTTGTTATTTAAAAAATCGATCAGCCTTTGACTATCAAGATCAAAGTAGAGACGCCATGTTTGATGGAGAAAGGTCCATTAGGATGCAAACTGATATTTTGTGTTGGAAGCAAACTAGTGAGGCCATGCACAAGGTGCAATTCATTTATTCAAAGATCTAATATGAGTTTTAGAATACCATTGGATTAACAAATTCCATTAAAACTGATATTTTACCATAAAATATCATTTTAAATTAGAAAAGCATGGCAACCAAAGGGATGGTGATCAAAATATGATTGAAACCTATTGAGAAAGACTGATTGGTTTTGCCAAACGTGATAAACGCGTATTTGACTTAAAAAGCATGGCCGTCTCTCTCTCTTTTTTCCAGCTGCAACGTTTAGGACCTTTGCATGATCTAAATCATCGAGTTCATCGGGTTTAAAACAGGTAGCTAATCGTACACGCACATCTTATCAACAGCATGATCAGCAAGTACGTTCGCCTGCATGGTTTTATAATAAAGAAAAATATAGCATATATTGTCTGTGTAATGAAAAAAAATTAGAGTATACACAACAACATTCTTGTCTACCCTTGATAAACTCACAAAAATGCACGGCACAACAATATACCAAAAAGGTCAGTCAGACTCGACTATTTCATTATGCGAATCTCGTACCTACTGTTTTGGTTAGCGAAAAAGAGAGTACATTAATTGCGTAGAAGCGAAATCTAATGATGCCTTTGACTATGAGGGTGGTTGGAATGTTTCACAAGCACAGGCATAAAGATGCATCATGCACGCACGCTTGCATGCAGCTTGAATGACAGAAGAGAAACAAAGGTAGAAATCAATGGGAAAGAGAGGAGAGACTCGGAGGAGAGGGACTTGCATTGACGAAGCAATCGTGGAAGTGAAGGCGGAGCAGCGACCCGTCCATGCGGGCATCGCCGAACACTGCGGAGCTCACGCCGGACCTAATGGTGTGGAGGGCGCTGGGACAGGATGTGGAGTAGAAAGTGCTGGACAGCCGAGCCGAGGCTGTTCCAAGTAGGAAACAGAGCAACAATAAGAAGGCGGGTCTGGGAGAAGAGTTCTCGCAAGCCATCGCTTGGAATTTAAGTTTCAGCGAAGAAGGAGACAAGCGAAGGAGGAGGAGAAGCACTTTGTGCGTTGCACTTGAATGAACTCGGGGGTATTTATACAAGAGTTTCTGCACTGTTATGCTTTTTCTTTCTTCTCAAGTCAACGGCCTTGGTTGTCTGCATCTATAATATATGAAATTTTAATTTTGACCAAACAAGTTCAACACCAAATTGATCTATATATATATATATCATGCATAGTCTGGACTAATTAGCTTTCTATTTGCAAACTAACCCTCATCTCACCGTATAGAAATTTTGGGCCTGACATAAATTTGTAGGTCTATATCATTCCGTCAATTCTAAGCAAATATAACCCGACCATACTTGTATCAGATTCTAGTAGTAATTTCCTTATGAGATATCAAGCCAAGAATCTTCTCACTTTCAGCTTTTGAACTTTTAAGAAGGTTCATATGAATTAAAGAAGATGGCTTACTGTGAAAAGTACGAATATATAGGTATAGTTGCATGTGTTATCTATTTTAATGGACCAATGGAGGGGTTGCGACATATGTTGGTTTTTTTTCCTCACTCTCTATGTTTGTTTTCTAGTGTCCAAATTTTCGTTGTTGGCCTTGAACTCGTGTATATATATATATTTTTTAAAGTACTTAAATCGTCAATTTGTTTAATAAAGTCTTGTAACTTGCATAACTTTTCTAATAAACCCCACCCTCCTCGAAAGTCAACAAGAGTAAGATGGAACAAGCTCGAGGGGGGTGTTCACGTTAAGAAATTTCACTACTCAAGTCCTGGTTGCAGTACCCACTTTTGAAGTTTCTAGTCTCATGCAGAATAAATTGTCCAATCAATTCTAAATCCGTTATATAGATGCAAATTAAGTCATAAACTTTTCAATTTTGTCAATTTAATCACAAATTTTTGCTTGAAATTCTAATAAAGTCATTCATGCAAATTTTTGTGGGAAAAGTGATTTCATATAAAAATTGGTCAAAAGAATTACATTAGACTCTGATCGGCTTAGACGGGCATGTCAACTCTGTTTAATCTCATTTGTACCATGAGGGATCTAATCTATAAAATTGATGCAATTTCAAAGACTTAATCAAATATATTACAAGGGCTTAATTGAAAGAAATGTACAAATTGAAGGACCCAAAGTGAAAATTTTTAATTCAACGGTACACATTGCTTTTTCTCAATTAGCACATATAGTAAATTCCTTATCAAAACAAAGTCCACCTGTTTCACCAGAAACAGCAAAAAAAGAAAAAAAAGGAAAAAAACAGAGAGAGAGATAGTTTTTTTTTTTTTTTTGGTCGTAAGAGAGAGAATATTTCAGAAGTGGTCAAAATTGAATTTCGTTTGGAGAGTTATTGACTAATAGGGAAAATTGTCACGCCCTTACGAAAGTTCGCCAACTCCAATTGATGGAAACATTGACTTTCCCAAACAAAGACAAGCGGATCACGCCATCTAATTACGGTATGTCCCGCACTTAAAAGACTTTGTAATGCTTAATTAATTGCTTGCATGGTATGAAATTTGGAACTTGCTGCATGACGACCATTCCTCTTGGTTCAACTAGTAAACATAAAGTATGGTCTCCATATATATAAAAATGAAATTCTGTAGATAATGGACTACAAGGTATTAACGATCGCATCTTGTTCTAGCTGAGATTTAACAAAAAAATAAATTTTGGAAAAATTGAATTAGAACAAATATAGTAAAATCTTCTAGGATTCTTAAGTATAACCCGATTGCTTAGATATATATATCTTCCTACAGTCCACATCTCGGTGTAGGTAGGTGGTAATATCTCATTTCTCGCAACAAGTCATGTTGAATTATTCCATGGTCCTATATTATTCTTTATGAGTAAAAATGTGCAAGCTCATCTTATATGGATGAACTCTAGACCTATGAAATACCCACTAACTTCGTGGACTGCATGTAACGAGAGCTGAAACTCCTGTCAACTGCTCAAAAACACAGAACTGTTTACATCAAACTCATCTTGCGTGCCTAATTCATATAAGCATCGATCATACATCAATCCCTTGGGTTAATCAGGGATATTGCTTTGCGTGCCTCAGTTTTCAAGCATGCATTGTGTGAATGAAATCCTCATTAGGAATCTAATTTGGGTCAACATTTCGAGTGATTACTTATCATCCATATTCTCCTTTAGAGTCCTTTGCAATCGCTTGGAAGCAAATTAACTAATTCACCAAACCAAAGGAATTTTTGTGGCCATATCGAATGAGGGCGTTAGTTTTTCTTTGCTCGTTCAATTGTTAGGACAGGATGTACTACTCGATCACACTTTATTGTTTAATGCATGCAACTGCCTCACACGATGTTGACTCTCTCGATTAGAAAGGGATAATCACACCGAAAATTGTCAACCTTTTCTGGTTGGATGCCAATATCCCTAACTACTTTTCGTCACGCCAATACCTGAAATTTTCGCAATTTCTAAAATATACATTCTGTCCAGACGGCCATTAAAAGTCCCATGTGGCAGTGTGCGTGGCCGTTAGAAATCTGGAGTGGTGGCGGGCGTCCATAATTACATCAAATCTGTTTGCTCGACGTTCTCCACTGATACTATTATATCGGATTTTTTAAGGTCATTTGGACAGAAGCCTCACAGGAGGTAATTTTGGGTCACCGATATAAATTTGGAAGTATTAATGGCACGGAAAAATATAGAAGTTTATAGTTCTTTAGTATTTGGAGAAAGACGAGAAAAGTTTCGAAAGCTTATAACCAGATGCGACCTCGGCCATTCGGAAAATGATCTGGAAGCTGTGGAGGATGAAATGACTTCTCCACGTGACCCTCGAACTGTCCGGTAGCGCAAGTGCTTCTTTAGGGATTTGTCGTGAAGGAGAGCATTACTTTTTAAGCATCCGATTCACATCAGATCTATGCATGCGAGTAAAGAGACAAAATCCGATAACTCATACGCGTTGGGCTCCAATTAGATGCCGTTCATCTATCTCAACAGTGTTATACTTTCTTTATTTCAAAAAAAAAAAAAAAGAAGAGGATTGATTTAAAAGATATTTTCCTAAAAAAATTATTTATATTATTTATAATTTGCTGATAAATAATATTTTCCCTATCAACAACAAATGTGTCTAAATATTTTCATGAATAATGAAAATATTTTTCATTCATTTATTTTTGTAATCAATACAAACGATTAAGTTTAGTAAATGTTTCCAAGTTATTCATATTTTGTAAAACAAATAGAACTTTTATCAAAATGATTTTTTTTTTAAAGTTTCAAATATAACTTAAGTTATGCTATCTCCACTTGATGTTAGCTAATTATCAAGATTGCAACATCACGTTGGTTGTGATTATAAAACTTAAAGTTGTTGCAACCTACCCCTCGGGGGGAAGAATAGGTTTAGGTGTATTGCCTAAAGAACAGATCAAAAGCCCATGATTAGGCTCGAGCTCTCTCAAGCGCATACCCCGTGTGACATTGCGATATTTTTAGGAATTTTGCAAAAAGGAGTCGTCACTAACCTATTGGGGTTGGTTAGAAACCAAGTGAGGCATGGAAATATACCTCGCTACACAACTAGAGAATTTAGGATTGGAAAGTTGATTAAACTAATTGACCAATTAGTGCCATTTCGGTACCTAATCTTGTTCATTTTAAAAGAAAATATTTTTGTCAGGTAATTTGGATTGATTTTATGTCTATCCACTAATATGTGAGATGATCGTGCGGGTGCACAATCAATTGAAATAACAATCATAGCTACCAAGATCCTAATTGCAGTAAAATTGAGCACGTGCAATTAAACAATCAAATATGCAAATTAAACATGTGATCTAATCAAGGTGCAAGAAAATAAAGGCCTAATTACAATAAAAAAGCAAGACATGGCAATTCCTTAGCAAACCCTACATTTTTTAAATTTCAAAATTTTTTAAAATTTTAAATTATTTTTAATTTTTAATTTTTAAAAATAATAATAAAATATTTTTTGGGGACGAATGGGTTGGGTCCGGTCTAACCCAACCCGATCTGACCCGTTTGGTGCGTCCGAAAAGGCAACAAGCATGGTTAGGCCTTCTCTCGACCTAGATTAGGCCCAACCAGAGGGCCCAATCCTCTTGTGGTCAGGTCCCTGCAAGCCCATGCGAAAAAGGCCAAGTGGGCCAAATCAGATCTGGCCTAACTTGGCATGGACCCCCCTAATCGCGACCGCTTAGTCTCGACTAGGGATGGCATGATGACGAGCGAGTGATTTCTTTAGCGGCCGCAGGGTATCGTCCCAATCAGGCGAGGCAGCGAGCTCCGGCCAATCAGTGACACCTCCCCTATGACCGGCTGACTTGGCCGAAGCTTCCCACAAAAGGGGGACTAAGGCTATGTTGAGTGGGGGAATTCAGCGAACGGTGGGGTGCACCGTGGATCCTAGGGGTTTCGGCTCGGCCAAGGCTCAAGCATAGATTTAGGGGACTAATGAAGCTTGCCAAAGTATAAAGGAACACAAAGTGGGACAGACGGTAGCCGAAGCTCGCCGAATTGGTTGGGGTGAGCTCTGGCTGGCTCGTTTATGAAGATGCACACCAAGTGCTCGTTGAAATGCCTACCTGAGTTTCAACAGAAATGGTAGTAGCTAGCGGCTCAATGGCGGCGGCTAGGCATTTCGGGGGACTCCTCGACTCCTTTACTTCATTCTCCGGCCTTTCCTCCTTCTTTTCCTCTCTCATTTCCATCTCCCTCCCTCTCGATTTCTCTTTGGTTCCTCTCAGCTCCTTTTCAACTCTCTCGGTTTCCCATAGTTTTAGAAGAAGGGCTTCGGGGAGTGGGATTTTGTGCATGGTCAAGCCTCTTTGGCTCTCCACCCTCTCTCAAGTGCTTCTCTCACTCCCGCTCTCACTCTCAAGCCCCAGCCCCACTCAAGCTCTCTCTCCATCCCTTTTCCCCGTGTTCTTTTTTTTTTTTTTGTTGGTGCTTCTATGCCTTTCAAGGCCAGCAACACGCGTGCCTAGTTGCTAGCCTATCAATGGACCTGCTCCCCGACCCGCGGATTGCGCACCGAAGCTACTCCCCGATCCTCCTGCTCCCTCTGTCCATGTGCTTTGCTCCTCTCTTCAATTTTGCAAGTCTGCAGGTCACGCGAAGACTGTAGCAAGGAGAAGACTAGGCGTGGGCTTAGCCATGCATGCATGGGAGAAGAAAAGGGGGAGGTTGGTTGGGCCGATGAGGGAAGGAAGAAGCAAGGCCGAAGAAGCTGGGTCATGCACAGGGGAGAGAAGAGGAAGGAATGGGGATGGGCCGAGCCAAGGTTGGATTAGGCCTGACCCAACCCTTAAGGCTCTTTTTTTAAAAAAAAATAAATAAATAATTTTTTTGATTTTTTTCTCTTTTTGGGGACTAATTCCTAATTTTGTACACGATTAAATCCTAAATAAAATCGTAAAGTTTAGGTGTCAACAAAAGTCTACTAATTACAAACCCAATGTGAAGCTCTAAATCCTTACTTTATATGTGCAATATATGTATTGTAGCGATGGACGGTCTAAAACATTTCAAAATTACTAAAGTGAGAATCAATGTATTGAGTGATAGACTTATTGAAGGAAGTTCAACTTACCTTTCAATGGGGGAAAATCAAGGGGGTGAGGGAATTCTAACCCCTAGCTAGAATTCATGCGTTGTCTCCATCCAATTAGTCATTAGACACCAAAAAGGGAAAATCACAGCTGTCCTCACTCCTCCACTATCTCTCCTTAGCATCTTCTTCGATGAGTCTTGCTTCATCATACATATATATCTCTCTCAACCACCCATCCACCCACCTTCACCTTTGAGTCAAACAAAATCAGCAGAATTTTCTACTCAAGTGAAATCAATAGCATCCCTGCTAGTTTTTATACTGAAGTTGCCCCTGTCATTATTATTTCTACATCTATTATAAATGTGGCATTCATCACTGAAATTGTCATTATCACTTAATTACAATAGAATTATGAATTTGAGTTCTAACGGCGGTTTTATTCAATATATTATAATTGGAATGCCTCTTTTTTCAATCAAGTTCCTCTTCTATCTTGAACCCCAATTAAATTTAAGAATGACACTTTTTGAATGCCAGACACCTGGAGTGCCAAAACTTGACACGGAAGGACACTTAAGTGCCAAAAGTTAGGACAATGACATTAAGTGCCAAAATCGAAGCAAAATAGATCACTTAAGTGCCAACAGAGAGAAAATCCGACCAAAATGCTGATGTGGTGATTTTTCGTTGAAGTAAGTGCAAAACGATGTCGTTTTACACACTGATGTGGCTAAACAAATGCAAAATGACATCGTTTTGCTATTGACGTAGTAAAAAAATTAATATAAAAATTAATAAAATTAAATTTCAAACTAATACAAATATTTTAAATAAATAAAAAAAAACCAAGGGAGGCAACTAAGGGTTGAGCCCTTGCCACTGCTACCCTCCCTACCGTTGCCACCGAGAAGGGTTGGCGACGGTGGGGGGAGGGTTGGCCGAGGTTGCTAGGCCCTAGCTAGGGGTCGACTATGACATCATGATTTTCGACTCTGTTTCAATTTAAATGAAATGGGCTCTTCATCGACACACCTATAGTCTTCTTTTCCTGAGTTGATCACTCACAAGATAACTAATCTATCAAGTGAAGTCATTAAGGGATATAAACGCGACAGATTTGAGAGTTCTAGAAATTAATTGCTCGACCATGCTAATCGGCAAGAGTACAACATTAAAATTGATTAGAGACCATAGGTAGGTTGACTCAATAGAAACATGTAATTAAATTGTGGGTGATTGCACCTGATTACAAAATTCGCATCGATCGAGAACCGATTTTTCTATCGATTATGTACCTAGTGCCTGTAATTAAAATCTTGAGATTTCATGATAATGAAGAGTCGTTATGAGTCGAAGATGCACAATGTGGATCGAAAATAATCGACCATGGGTCAAACTTGCTAAAAATTCCAAAAAACTATCCAGTATGTTAGGTTATGCTAAAATCGCGTCCGGTTGAAATTAATCATGAAATTGAACCCAGTTTCAGGAATCAAAAGTTCATACGTGTCACGATTTATTTTTAAGACGTCGACTCATCCTTTGAAGAATTTTTGTTGAGCCCAAATTTTTGGCGAAAATTCAAAATTAGGCAATTTAAATTCAAGAAATTTGGATGGGCAAAATTGAGTGGATTTTTGACCTTCAAAATGGATCAAATGGTGAAGAAAATTCAAGAAATTTGTGTGAGCTGCTACCTTGGCACTTTGGCCACCACATTCGATTGAGTTGGTGAAGATTTATGAAGAAATGGAAGATGGAATTGGTGAAATTCGTAGGCTGTGGGGGCTGCAACATTTGGACTACAAATTTGGCTTGTTGGGGAAGCTTGGGAGGGGAAAATGGCTACTGGTGATGGCTGAAGACTTGTGGATCTTCCACTCAAATGTTTTGGATATTTAAGGTGGACTTTTGAAGCTCTTTGTCCCCCTTTTTGGTAGCAGCAACTTATTATTCTTCTTCGTCAACTTCTTATTCATTTCCTCTAGTTGCAACCTCCATTTCTAGAGCAAACACGCCATCTTTCCCTTATCAAAACCAATCCGTTGTTTGCTAGTTCGCTAGTCTAATGACCAGCCACCTGCCAATCATCTAAGCTGCCCCAAGCCTGCAAACTACCCATCGTTGACCAACTAGCCTTGCGCCCGTCGCGTCTCGTCCAACCTGTGGCCAGGCTGCCCGTCATAGCTAAAGCCGTGCCCGAGCCAACCATCCACCATCCCTCCTCATGCCAACCACCTCAACCACTAGTCTATGTCATCCTAGCCCTCTTGACCAGCCCATGAACCCACTCTTCTCAACCTTCAACAAAATTGGTTTTCTAGCTCGAGCAGTGAACTTAGTTGGTTGTTTTAAGCCCTTTCCGATCTCATTTGGTGTTGCCGTAGACCCAAGTTGTGGTTGCCACTGCACCATTGCGCCGTGAAACGATTTTTGCACTAAACCGGTGAGTTTACCTCCCAATCTCCAATTAGAATGCTAATTACACTTAATGGTGGATTAGTGGATAATTAGTGGATTAGTTAGGCTAATTAGAAATTATGGTATTTAGTTCCTACATCTAAATTAGTTAGGATAGATTAGTTAGGCTAAGTATTTAGTAAGATTGTTAGCTAGGTGGTTTAGTTAGCTTAATTAGTTAATGTAGTTAGTTGGTTAAATTAGATTAATTAGCTTAAGTAGATTAGCTAGTCTTAGCTTATGTTAATTTAATTAAGTGCTTTAATTTAAATATTTTGCAATTTATTTAATTAAATAAAATTTATTTAATTATTTATTAATTAGTAAAAATTATATTAGGATAGCCGGTCGTCAGAATTTTGTGCCAATCGTCATGGTTGTATTGGTTTGTGCAATTGAGTGCTAATTTATACAATTGGATGCTGAGTGATGATTTTTGAATTATTATTTCAAAAATAGGAAATTTTGGTATTTAATTAAAAAAATATCGGGTGTCGGGTTTTGACGCCAAAAAGTATTTTAAGTACTATATCAAATCGTGGAATTTAAAATGAGAGAACATCTAGTTTTATGGTTCAATTTGATCGTGTGTTCATGCATAATTATTTTACCAGGTGTTTTTAATATGAAGAAAATAGGGCAAGTACATTATTTGAAATTGAGGTGTTTGAATGCAAAGCACGATGTCTTTGGTCGAGATTGAATATGTGTATGATAGTTATGAGAACCTGTCACTCGATGAAAGTCGGGTGGGCAATGATCCTATTTGGAATGCCCCATGTCAATGGATGTCAGATTGAGGAAGAGGCCATACCGATGCTCTTTTGGGAATGCCGTCTAGATATAAACGTTGCCATGCTCAATGAGGCAAGATTATGCCTGGTTATACCGGATGACCGCCGACTGTTGAGTTGGCCGTGACTGTTGGGTCATAATTAACTGGAACACTTGCATGAGTGAAATAGCCACACTTGATTATGGGACAAAATTGTGTGATACATAATGTGATGTATCATAATGGTTTGACCTTATAATCGGGACCCCTGTAAGTATTTGATGATTGATGTGTAGTGTTCCAGTTGTTAAATATGTTCATGATATGCATATGTATATGAGCCATATTAATGTGCAGGGAGGTGCTGAGGCGAGGTAAGTCTTACATGATATGTGCTTAGGCCGCCTCTAGGTGAATTATCTTTCTAATTAGGGTTTAAGGTGTAGACTCGCTAAAACATTGTCTCACCCTATTGTGGTTTACAATTTTTATGTGCATTATGGGGTCTCGTAGGTGATGGACTTTGAGCACATCTATTTCCCTATTCCCGATACCACCCTGACTCGAGAGATAATTGAGTCCATAGTCTAGGTCGAGGAGGGCCTACCTCAGTTGGTACCTCATTGATTCATAGCACGGTTCATTAACTTTCCTCAAGGGGGTCGGGAGGATCCCTTATAAGGTTTTGACGGGCCTCCTGTCAGGACTAAGGAATGAGAAGTAGGGCACCCTATGGATATTGACACCCCTAATGGTGTCATGGTGGACTTAGAGCCCGTGACGGTAGAGCCCATAGCTTAGGAGGCTCAGTAGCTCTTTTTGGTTTAGATTGGTTATGTATATAAACCTGGTTGTTTATAAAATATGTTTGGTGTTAATTGGTTGTCCTGTTTTTCTATCATATGTTTGTTTGTTGTCTGGAAATTGTTATTTCGCTTTTGCATGTGCATAAATTGTTTGGGTCGGCGACGCGTCTTGGGAATGTCGCAATTTGATCGACCACCGGGGGATATGCACGCGCTCAAGGTTCGGGATGTGACGCTAGCGATAGAGGTGTGCAAAATACCCGGAACTGCTCGGACCACCCGGAACCGGACTGGAACTGCCTAGAATTGGCGATTCTTGAGGGAACTAGTTCAGTTCCCGGTTCCAATTTTTGAAAACCGATGGGAACCAGTCTAGTTCCCGGTTCGTGGGCGGATCCCAGACCAAGCCGGAACCTTTTTAATATTAAAAAAAAATTACTAAAAAAAACCCTACGTCTCGCGTCTCATCTCTTTGTCTTTGATCTCTTCGTCTTCGGTTCTCTCTCTCTCTCTCTCTCTCTCTCTCTCTCTCTCTCTCTCTCTCTCTCTCTCTCTCTCTTCCTCAGTCTCTTCGTCTTCGATTCCTCCCTAAGCATCAACGCCGCCGCCGCCGCTCCTCCTCCATTGCTGTCCACCCCCTCGCGCCGGTTGCCACCCACCACAGCCGCTGCTCCTCCGCCTCTTGTTCTCCCCTCGTTGCTGTCCGCCCCCTCGCTTAGTCTCTTCATCTTCGATTCCTCCTCGAGCGTCGACATCGCCGTCGCTGCTGTCCGCCCCCTCCCGCTAGTCACCACCCGCCACAACTGCTGCTCCTCTACCTCTGCTGTCCATCTCAACCGAGCCACCTTTTCCGTCACTCAACAAGGTACGATCATTAGCTTCCAGCTTGCCTCTCAATTCATCGTCCGCTTGTGAACTTGTACTTCGGTTCAATTACCCAATAGGTCAGAACCTAGTGAAGTCGAGTATTTGTTTTGGGAATCGATCGCTGTTCATCTTGGTGCTTTGTCTTCGACGGTGCTCATGCTTGAATTTGTAGAATCTTGGGTTGCTTTTTCCTTTTGCTGTATTTTTTGATTTTTTGTATGTTTGATCATCGGTAAATTCTATGCTTAGGGTCGTGGGAAATATTTTTGGCTGTTGGCAGAGAAATGGGAAGTCACAATTTCACCTCAGAAGGCTATTAGCTACATTCAACTTTTTTCTAGAAGATGCTTTCCTTTTCATTTATAATGGCCCTCTTTGAATTTGGATTCACTTGAGTTATTGTTATAAGTAGTTTTCTATGCCTAATACTTATGCATGGCTAGCGGGTTGACAATTGATAGTTGTGTGTGATTTTTATGAGCAAAATATATATTGCTACATCGATGCAGTTTCTATAGAAAATGTTCTTGCACTTGTAGTACAAGTCTAACTTGCCATAACAATCATCTCAACAAATCCTCTTCTGACTATGAGGTAGATTGTGCGAGTCTCTCTTTGATGAATCTGAACTCCACTTCCCTTCCATTTTTAGGTTCTTTGATTGTCCCAATTAGCCACCTTTCTTCTTCGTTTGTTATGTTAAGGATTAACTCTTTGAGTTCCTTCCTCTATTTGACATTGGATCTTATAATATTTAAAGATAATAAGCATCCTATAAATGTTTATCTTCATTTGATGGCTAACCATTTTAAGTGTTGATAGTGCGTTGCTTGATTCAGGTGATTCATTAACATGTCAATGGAAGGAGAGGAATCCTATGATGCAATAACGCCAATAATGGAATCAACATTACAAGAACATGAAGGAGGTGAAAACTTTAAAGAAACATCCAAAACAAATAAGGTATTTGGTTCTTGTCCATATCCTCCTAGTAAGCTAAAATCAACAGCTTGGCTTCATTTTCAAAAAGGAACAACTCACACAAATGGGAAAGTTGATGTATTTTGTAATTACTACGGATCCAAGTATTCATACCACGTTGATAATGGGATTTCAAATATGTTGAAGCACTTGAGAAAGTGCAATAAATATCCTCACAATGTGGATAAAAGGCAAAAATTATTTACATCACAAAGAGTAGATAGAACTCAAATGATAGGAGGAGATACTACTAAAAGTATTAGGAGTAATGGAATTTTAACGACGTGGAAGTTTGATTAGGAGATTTGTAGGCAAATGCTTATTCGGATGATTATAATTAATGAACAACCATTTTCGATTACTGAACGTGTTGGATTTCGTGATTACGTGAATCAATTACAATCTCTCTTCAAGCAATACTCGCAATTTACGGTGGCTAGGGATCGCATGAAGTTGTATTTTTGTGAAAAAAGAAAATTGAAGGCTTCTTTTTCGTAAGCTTAATTCTAAGATTGCCCTCATGACTGATACATGGAGTTCCATTTAGAATTTGAACTATCTATGTCTTATTGCACATTTTATTGATGAAAATTAGAAATTGCACAAAAAGATCATCAATTTTGTGGTGATTGCTAGTCACAAGGGCAGGGATATTGGGAGAGTAGTTGATAAATGCATATACGAGTGGGGAATAGAGAAAAAAATGTCCATAATCACAGTGGATAATGCTAGTTCAAATGATGTAGTTATTAATTATTTGAAAGAAAAATTTCAAGAGAGAGGCTATTGATCTTAGATGGTGAATCTTTACACATGAGGTGCACGACTCATATATTAAACTTGATTATAAAGGATGGCTTGGCCAAGATATGTAATTCCATTACACGTATTCGAAATGTGGTTAGATATGTGAGGAGTTTTCTTATGAGAGCTAAGACATTTCGAGATTATATTGAAATTACAATGATTACTTATAAGGGTTTAGTTTGTCTTGATGTCTCAACTAGGTAGAATTCCCTTACCTAATGTTAGAAAGTGCCATAAAACTAAGAAAAGCTTTGAAATGATGGAAGAAGAAGATATTTTTTTCCTAACTGAGCTTAATTATGATACTCCAAGTAGCGTTGATTGGGAAAATGCTATTATTCTTTCTAATTTTTTGAAGAAGTTTTATGATACCACCAAGAAGATGTCCGGAACTTTGTATATCACTTCAAATGATTATTTTGTGGGGATAGCTTCTTTGTATAAATATTTGCGAGAGGCAACGAAGGTTTTTGACCATAGGGTAAGAGTTATGGGCTTGAAAATGAAAGAGAAGTTTGACAAATATAATGGGAGTTTCGAAAAAGTCAATCTGATGGTATTGATTGCGGTAACATTGGATCCTAGAAAAAAGTTGAATTATGTGAGGTATTGTTGTGGACTCATTTATGATGATGCTGCAAAAGTTGATGAGATGTTTGATAAGGTGAAGTTTACCCTGGAATGTATGTTTAAATTTTATAAGAAATCTTGCCACACTTCTAGAGACAAAAATTTGGATGGCGAATTGGTAAGTTCTACTAATATCGGTAATAGCTACAATTCTTATTTCAATGAGGGAAATGAAGAGGAAGATTGCAGCTTAAATTTCTATGTGCAAGAGCCTTCATATGATGACTTTCTTAATGAGGAGAAGAAAAAGTCCGATGACAACTTATCTGAGCTCTATTAATATCTTAAAGATGAACTTGAAGATGGTCGTGATCTTGACATTTTGAAATGGTGGAGTGTTGCTGGCCAAAAGTTTAAAATCTTATCTTTGATGACTCGGGATATTTTGTCTATTCTCATTACTACCGTTGCTTCAAAGTCAACTTTTAGTACTTCTAGCCATGCGCTTGATGGTTTTCAAAGTTCTTTGACTCCTAGAGTTGTGGAAGCTTTGATTTGCACTCAAAATTGGTTGAGAGAAATTCTTGAGCCGATTAATGTTGAAGAATGTATCGAAAATGGGGAAAAGTTTAAATTGGGTAAGTCCATATCATTTCATCATGTAATTCTTTTGTATATCTATTATCTAATAACTGAATACTTTATCTAATATCTTCTTTTTGTTAGATATGGATGATGTTAACAAGGAGATTAACAAGGAGATTAACAGTCCATAGAGTTTACAAGTTGAAGTGGGAGGAATATATGTGATGAGATTTTCAATAATTGTTTGAGTTCAATTTTTACTAATGTTGAGCAATCATCTATTAATTATTTTTTTAATTTTAGGAGTTTGGAACTTGAAATTTCAGAGCTCAAAACTTGGGAGTCACAAGCTTTATAAGTCGTGAAGTTTTAGGCAAATCTTTTTGCGATTGTTTTTTTTTTTATAAAGAATCTTGTTGCAATTGTTGCGTCATTATAAAGTTTATGCGTGGATAATTTGACAGATCATGATGCTAATTCATGTCGATATGTTCCTATCACTAGTTTTAGTTTGTGTTTTAACTTTATCATGTTCCTGGATCTTGTTCTTAATGGCAACGATCGCCTGGTAAGAACAAAAAAATGCTTACCACCAAGTAGGCCGCATCATGGGCTTGATGAATATTGGTGCCAAGGACAAGCAGAAAGTTGTGGTCATCCATGGCAAAGCCGAAATTGGCAAGACAACTCTTGTAAAACTCGTATACAATGAAGTCTCCCAGTATTTTGATGGTTGTTCCTTCCTCACATATATTACAAAAACAACTCAAGAATTAGAGGGCTTCAGCTTTTGCGAACTACGTTGATTCATGATGTCCTGAAAGGGGCACCTAAGGATGTTGCTTTAGCCAGCTTGGGAATTGAGTTTTTCAGGGACTTATGTGGCTACATGAGATTTTTGATTGTCCTTGATGATGTGGAAAATGTTTGTCATGTCAAGAAACTCATCGGAGATATCTTTGGTTGCTTTGGATATGGAAGTACGATCCTTGTGACCTTGTCTAATTTACTTTACTTGATGAGTTTGTTCTATGTACTTAAATTTGGTTTTTTTTCTTTAGCTTGCTTTGATGTCACGTAGTTGTTCTATGTTGAAAACCAAAATTATTTCGCGTCAAGATCGATTCCATGGATCTACCCGGGAAGTAGACCAGACCAACGGTCCGGTTCCTAAATGGATTCATACAACAAACGGGTGGATCTCGGTTCCAATTTTTCGGAACCGGTCCTTAGCGGGTGGTTCCTAGTTCTAGGTCGGGAACCGCGCGCCCGGACCATGCACACCCCTAACTAGCGACCCCGACCGACCTTCCCCCCACCTTCGCCGGCCCTTCTCGACAGCAAGGGCCCATGAACCCTTGCCTAGATCTGGGGCGAGGGTCGTGGCCCTCCCTTAATTCCAGCGAGGGTTGGCGGCCCTTGCCCTAGATCTGGGGGAGGGCTTGTGGGCTAGGGGCCAGTGATTGCACAAGCAAAAGCTTAAATAGTTAAGCACAAAATTCAAGAGTTTCTTAGAATATTTGGTATTTTTTCTTTAAGCCTCACTTATTGATTTGGTGAGCACAAATATATTGCAAGCACTTCACGTCTAGACAGGGATTGCACAAACAAAAGCTTTGAATCAATCTTAACTTGAGTTGTGATATTAGTAGCCGTGAAATACTGTGGAAATCAAGTCTAATGCAGGCTGAAAAAAACATGAGAGAATTAGCCATGAATGACATTGACACTAGAATTTTACATGGTTGAGTGTGAGTGGCAATACGTATTCAACTAGGAGAGTTAGCCACAAAAAGTCCACAATGAATTCAAAGAATAAAAAGTTTACAATTGCTTTATTAATCAAGTGTTTTGAGCCCTATGCCACACCCAAGGCAAGATCCACAAGTGTCACATCACAATTTCTCACAAAAAAACTCACTTAAAAAGTTTACAAAGAGAGCCCAATACTCGGATTGGAGTAGCAAAAACATGGGAAGAGCACTAATGGGGAGCCTAAGTCCAACTAGCCAACATATTTAGTAATACCCATATTCTCTCATAAGTTTAAGCTAATTAGTTATAGGCCGTAAATAAATTTAGTTGGATACACTTTTGAAAAAAAAAAAAAAATAAGCTAATAAGTTATGAGCCATTATGTGTGGCTCATGTTAGGTTTTTGTTTTCCCTTAATCCAAGTATCTTTCTACACTAAGATGTCACAACTTGATCTTCAATGTGGGTAGATTACTTAGAGGGAGCCTAAGCCCTTGCTGGTCAATATATTCAGTAGGACACATATTTACTTATAAGCTCAAACTAATTATTTATAGGGTGTAAACATATCCAGAACCTAAACTAATAAGTTATAAGTTACCACGTGTGAGCTCCATATTAAGTCTGTTCCCCCTTAATCTAAGCATCCTTCTACACCAAGATATCTCAACTCAAATCTCCAACATCCACCTTTATTCTTGTTTTTTTTTTTTTTTCTAAATCTAACCATGATGGCTATCATTGAGACCACGTTACTATACCCACAATGGTCACTTTCACTTTAGGTCTCTTCCACCATATTGAACCATGAAAGATTGCCTGGAACCACATTGGTCATGAGATTCCTTTCTTGAGATATCTAGCAAAGACAAATACACATTGGGAGGGAGCCATTAATTAATCATCAATTTGATGTAACTTATTGGGAGGGTGCGACACAAGTCTAATACTTATATGTGGGGAGATGACCATGAGGGAGCTCAAGTTCAAGCTTGTCAACATATTCAATTGAAGTCACATTTACTTTAAAAAAAGCCATGGATATTCTAACGAATATTTATGAGAAGCCATCCACATCAAATCAAGTATTTTTGCTGAAGAAACTGGTTAATATGAAGTTATTTGATAGAGGTTTTGTGGTAAAGCATATTAATAATTTCACGTAGGTGTGGGCCAATTGGAATTTGCAGGCATAAATTTAGATGTGAAACTTCAAGCTTTATTATTTTTATGTTCTATTCCATAAAGCTACAATACCGTAGTGCAAGGAATTTTGAGCACTATGAAAGATAATTTAACTCTTGATGATGTTGTGAGTAGTATCATGGATGAACAGATGCAAAGAAAATTCTCAGGTGGAAATAATTTTTTTGTATATACGTCTTCAACGGCACTCTCAGTGGAGAACCATAGAAGAAATAAAAGTAGAGAAAAATTCAGCGATGTGGCAGATCACAATCAAGGGGTAAGAGACAGGTTACAAAAGATGAGTATTAGTTTTGTCACAAAACCGAACACCGGAGGTTTTAGTGTGAAGTCTACAAAAAGAAGCAGCAAGATGAGAATCAAAGAACTAATGTGGTTAGTGATGAATTTTTGCTAGATAATTTGTGTTTGTTTGTAGGGTTTGACTTGACAACAGATAAATGGTTTATTGATTCTAGTGCTTCTTTTCATTACACCCGCAAAGAGACATATTTGATCATTATGCTAATGGAGACTTTGGACAAGTGGTTGTGGGAAACGGCCACATGTGTCCCATTGTTGGGAAAGGAACTGTGATTGTGAACATCTCAGGTGGAGGACGTTTAGTTTTGTGTGAAACTAGGCATATTCTGAAATTAAAGAAAAATATAATTTCAACCAGTAAACTTGAACGAGAAGATTTGGTAATAACCTTTGGATGCGGAGAGTGGAAGATAACCTCAACGGCAAGAGTAGTAGCAAAGAGAAAGCGTACGGGTACACTTTACCTTCTCCAAGGAAATAATATCAGTGATACGGTTGTAACTACAATGCCTATAGGTAATTTGTCTACTCTTTGGCATTATCGTTTGGGACATCTTAGTGAGAAAGGTGTAAAGCAATTACACTCAAGGATTTGCAAAAAATTGAGTTAGATTTTTACGAGAGTTGCATTAATGGAAAACAAAAAGTTGTTAGTTTTCAATTGAATGGGTGACAAAATAAAGACCAAAAGTTAGATTGGTTCATACTGATGTATGAGGACTTGCTCAAGAACTCTCTTATGGTGGTAAGAGATATTTTGTCACATTCATTGATGACGCGACAAGGAAGACTTGGGTTTATGCTCTTAGAGAAAAGTCAAAAGTATTTGGAATGTTCTGAATGTGGAAGACCATGATAGAAAAAGAGACAGGTTATTAGATTAAAGCTCTGAAGTCTGATAATGGTAGTGAATAAACGGGTAAGGAATTTGCAAAATATTTGAGTTAAGAAGGCATACACGGGTTAAAGAATGTTCCTAGAACTCCTCAAGAGAACAATGTAGCTAAAAGGATGAACATGACTATTCTAGAACATGTAAGATGCATGAGGTTACACGCGGGTCTTTCGCTTACACTTATGGGTTGCCACAGTTGATGCAGCTATTTATCTTATCAACAAAAGTCTATCTAGTGCGTTGGATTGAGAAATAACACAAGAATGGTGGTCAGATAAAAAGATTAATTATTCACATTTAAAGGTATTTGGTTGTATTGCATATGCTTTGATTGACAGGGAGGATAAGAAAAAGCTTGATGCTAAGTCCCATAAATGCATCTTTATCGAATACGATGGCGATGAGTATGGCTATAGGTTTTGGGATTATGAAAATAACAAAGTCATCCATAGTTGCAATGTGGTATTCCATGAAGAAAAGATGTATAAGAATCATCAGACAGAGCATGATAAGGTAGTACAACCAGAATATGTTGACTTAGACACAATGCCCGTGAAGATGTTTCCAGTAGATCAAAGTGCACTTGAAAGAGAGGTTCAAGATGAGCCTATTATCAGTGAAGAGGTAGTTCAAGAGGAACGCAGTGATTCGGAGCAAATGAACGACCCTGAAGTACCTGTCTTGAGAAGGTCTACATGTGTGACAAAGCTAAAGGTAATTTTTGATCCATTATCTAATATTGTTCTAAGCCATGTTTTATATACAGAATTGGGGGAACCGGAGACTTAAAATGAGGCAAAGGCAGACACGTCTCATTTGTAGTGGGAGTGTGCTATGAAAGACGAGATGAGCTCATTACTTCAGAACAAAACTTGGGAGTTGACCAAATTGTCCACAGGTAAAAAAACTTTATTAAAAAAATGGGTGTACGGGATTAAGAATAAAACAGATGGTAGTATTAGAAACAAGGTGAGACTTGTAGTTAAGGGTCTTTCTAAAAAGAATGAATTGATTACTCCGAGATATTTTCACCTATAGTGAAGATGACATCAATTAGAGTTTGTTGAGTATAGTTGCAGTGGAGGATCTTCATCTTGAGCAGTGAGACGTAAAAACAACGTTTTTACACAGTAACTTAGATGAAGAACTATACATGGCACCACCAAAGGGTTTTGAAGTCAAAGGTAAGTAGCACATGGTATGTTGCTTTAAGAAAAGCTTGTATGGCTTGAAACGAGTTTTGTGACAATGGTACCTAAAATTTGATAGTTTTATGAAAGAAAGAAAAAAGATTTGCACATTGTGAGTCTGATCATTGTGTTTATTTTCGCAAGTATGATGATGGTGACATTATGTATCTCTCTTTATATGTGGATGACATATTGGTGCAAGTATGATTATGGTGACATTGTGTATATCTCTTTATATGTGGATGACATGCTGGTGGCTAGTTTTAATATGAAGAGAATCGTAGAAGTGAAGATGATATTATCATCATAGTTTGCTATGAAAGACTTGGGAGAGGCCAAGAACATTTTAGGTATGAAAATCATCAAGGACATGAAAAGTAAGAAATTATAGCTGTCGTAGGAAGACTATGTGAACAAGGTGTTAAAACCGGTTGCAACTCCTCTAGCGAATCACTTCAAACTTTCCAAGGATATGTGTCAAAGCACTCAAGCTACGAAAGATGAGATGGCGATAGTTCCATATGCATCAGCAATGGGGAGTTTGATGTATATCATGGTGAGCATGAGATCAGACATTGCACATGCAGTAGGAGTTATGAGTCAATATATGCAGAACCCAGGCATAAAGCATTGGAATGCAGTAAAATTAATATTGAGATATCTAGCAAGTACTTCCAATTATTCACTTTGTTATGGTGATACATCTCTAGAGTTGCAAGTTTATGTAAATGCAGATCATTTGGGTGATCGAGATAGTGGTAAGAGTACCACTGAATATGTATTTATAGTTGCATGTACAACAGTGAGTTGGGTATCTCAACTACAAAAAGTAGTGGCTTTATCGACGACAAATGCAAAATACATGGCAATTACAGAAGCTTCCAAGGAAATCATATGGTTACAAGATTACATGGAGGAGCTACATCGAAAACAGCCAATCAGTACACTGTGGAGTGATAGTCAAAGTGCTGTGCACTTAGCAAAGAATGCAACTTCACTCAAGGATTAGACATATCAAGAAGTGTTATCACTTTATCAAGTTAGTATTGAAAGATAATGAGTTAAAGTTACAGAAGATTGATGGCTTGAAGAATCCAGCTAACATGTTAACTAAGGTAGTAGACAGAGAGAAGCATATTTTCTGTACTACTACCATTGGTATTACTCCATGTTGATTGATGAAGAGTATCGTAGAGGCACAAGTTTTTCAATTACTATTTTTTGAAGAAGATGGATGCAAAGTTGCTTGGTGCTTGGGTATATTTGTCTTCAAGTGGGAGATTATTATAGATGAAGCCAAAAATTTATTTTTAGGGGCTTTTTTGTCTTTTCTATTAGATTTGCTTTTAGGTTAAAAGTGGTACATTTATGTTAGTGATGGCAATACACTAGCCGTTAAGACACTGAAAAAGAAAATAGAGAGGCAAGAAAAAGAGAGAAGAAAAAAGTGAGTTTTTTCCTTTATGAGAGTTCTCAATTTCTTTGTGCCCTGATCTTGAGAGAAGATCATCATTATTCCAACTTTTTTCGAAGTCTAGTAGATTCGCAGAGTGTCTTTGCGCAGAGACGTAGCCTAGGTTTGGGTGAACTTCTATAACAAAATTTTTGGCGTGTTCTTTCAAATTTATGTTATTTTATTTTATTATTATATTCTGCCTAGTGAATTGTTTGTGAGCATTATTTTTCTAGAATCGACGTGTGATTTCGTAATAGTTGAGTCTTTTCTTCTAAGCCGAACCTTCCACCATGGTCCCCCTAGCCAAATTGGAATATTAACAATTTTTTCCAACATATTTGATGTCTCTTGTTCATTTGCAGTATTTAGGCCATCCTTTAGAAATTGGATGATAATGCGAGTTACCGCTATGACAGTCTCAGGCAACAACGGCCAAGCTGTCTGCACAAGAGACCATAGGGCCTCCACAAGCTTCATCAACTGCTCCCTTGATCCGGTCGATTACTTCGAATCCTCTAACTGAATTGTTATTAGGAATGGCAAACTTCTCGTTGGCAAAGGAAGGCGTAGAGTCCAAAAGAATTGAAGTGTCGCAACCCTGCATTATCAATTATCCCGGAACTCATTAAGCATGCACATAATGAAAGCAAATAAAAAGGTGTGCAAAAAGTAAGCATAGACATCTCAGTACATTGACAAAGCAGTCGTGGAAGTGCAGACGGAGTAAAGAAGCACCCATGCGTGGCTCTTCCTGGATAGCGGCCTCGACCACCCATTTGATGGCTGGTGAAGCTTGAGTACAAAGCAAGTCGTAGAAAGCAGGTGTGAGCTCGGCACGGGGTGTAATGGCGAAAGTTGTGGTTGCAAGAGTTAACAGAGAAATGCATGGACACGATTGAATCTAACTGGAGCCATATTTTGCTATATGTTTTGATTGATGGTAGTGGATATGAAGTGGCAAAGAGAGTTGCTGATTGCAAGAGTTCGTTCGTACTTCTGCGGAGATTCAGTTCGGTGGAGAATCTGTATTTAGGCTCCGTTCATTTCACGGAAAATTGGCCAATTCCGGAAAATATTTTCCTAGAAGTCATTTTTCAGGAAAATGACAATATTTTCCGGTGTTCGGCTAGAAGTTGAAAATGTTTCGGAAAATGTTTCTGGTGTTCGGTAAAGAAAATATTTTCTAACCATTATGCTTGGGAATAGTTTAACATGGTTTGGATCCTAAATAAGCTTTCTTTGAAACCCTAGGCATGAACAACATTTCAATTGAACCACCCCAGAAAGTCACAGAATGAATCTGCGAGTCAATGCAACCCCCTCGCCCGACACTACTTGACGATGTTACCAAATCCAACCCTCAGGTTACCTCCACCTTCATCTTCAAATCCCACAGTGACCAGCACAACGAACCGAAAGCTAGCCACAACACTACAAGATCTCCACACAGATGAAACGCCAACAGACATTATATTCAGATTCCATGTCGAGAGATCATTCCAGAAAATATTCGAACATCACCGAGTGTATTCAGACAGCAAAATCGAAAAAAGAAAAAGAAAAAGAAAAAGAACGGACGGATAAAACTAGGAACGCCATCTTGAGGAAAATCCACTCATCTCGTGGGGGTAGGGCGGCGGCGGGATCAATCGCGGGCCTTGAGCCGCTCGAGCCGCTGGCTGAGCTGCTCGATGCGGACGACGAGGTGGGTGACGAAGTAGAGGAGCCAGTAGAAGACGAGGGCGGCGGCTATGAGGAGGGCATTGCGCTGGCTCTTCATGACGGACTTATGGTGGCAAAGGTGCTCCGACAGGGTGCAAGAGGCGTCGTGCTCGCAGCTGGGCCGGGTCTCAAACTTCCAGTAGATGTCCATCAGCAGGAAGAGGTAGAACGGCACCCTGATAGGAACGGCTTCAGCAGGTTCCGCGTCACGGCGACGAGCCCCCGCCGGAGGCTGCCGAGGCCCGGCAGGGTCAGCAGCAACACCATGATCGCCTCCGCGCTGGCGGCGTAGCTGAGGACCACCCACTCCAGGGCCATCTGCGCACGCGAGGTTTTCCGAGGGAGGAAAGCTTGTGGAGATCTGAGGTCGGCGTGGGTCGAGAGCTCTGCAGATTTGGGCTTTTGCTTTTAGGGTTTTTTATTTGTCGATCAAATTGCAGGTGCGCTAAATGGGGGAGGCTCCGCTGTTGCTAATCATCGACGTCGAAGGAGGACGACGAGATCACAGGGCTTCGTGAGGGCGGAGATCCAGCACCGCCGGCCCTACTACTGCTAATCATCGGCGTCGAAGGAGGAGGATGAGATCAGAAACCTAGGGCTTTGTGAGGGCGGAGATCTAGCACTATCGGCCTCGCTGCTGCTAATCGTCGGCGTCGAAGGAGGAGGACGACGAGATCATAAGCCCTAGGTTTTGTGAGAAAGAGGGCCAAACGAGAAAGAGGGCAAAACAGAGTAATGAAAGATGAGAGCACGCGATGCGACGGAAAAGATTTCCTCCGGAAAATGTTTTCCTCTTTTGAAAAGAGGAAAACATTTTCCAAGATTTGATGGGCAAATTTTCCTTTGACCGGAAAATATTTTCCTTGACCAATTATTTTCCGCCATTCGAACACCGGAAATTCTGGAAAATATTTTCCCGGAAGTTATTTTCCGCAAAACGAACGGAGCATTATAGTAAGTGGAAGAAGCTTTGACTGTGTTGTCTGGCCATGGTTTTGATTAGACTTGGCCTCGGAAACCGTGTAGTTTAATATTTCGGTTATCTAGTATTAGTCTTCTTGCTTTCTTGTGTGATGTTACTTAACTTTGAAACAATCGAGAAGAGAACTAGTCACGAGAGACTTTGAGGGCCTCACTTTATAATCTGTAAAACGAATGTTAATCTAATCTTTTCATTCTGTTTTTGGGTGGGAGATTCTATCTGTTGAGGAAGGAACATCATCGACATTATTAATTGCTTGTGAAAGGGTATACTTAGTCTTCACATAGCTTTCGACCTATCTTAGTAATTATATAGTGAATGCCGTATAGACACAAACACATTGCAGTTATAGAGAATACCCATGATTAATCAGGTTGCAACAGGCAATTGGAAGAGAGGATGGACCATTAGCTATTAAATCACCAAAACAATTACCGGGGGCTTGCTCTAATGGCCACCATCTCCAAATAGGAATGGGTAAGGGAGGTAGGGAGCTCGAAACTCCGTCCTCCAGTTAGGGGTTATGGGTTTATAGGGTTTCTCTAGAAGGGCCCATTAAGGACCTGCCAAGCTCCTATGAAAGAGCTTTTAAGTTCAAAACTATACTTGGTGGACCAGGAAAAAGAAAATCACTGAACTTCTTCAACCCTTCATGATTTTACCGAAGTAAAAAAAATTATATATAGCTCTTCAAGTATTAGATCCTAAGAAATGATTGAGTAATCGTCTTTAGTCTATTTTCAGAATAATAATCTATTATGGACCATAAACAACCAAATAACAAATAATTAAAAATTATTGTGGGGTTCACTCCTTCAAAAATTTGTTTCTTATCATAAGTTTTTATTCTTACGGTAGTTGAAAGAGTGTTATACTAGCAAAACCTTTAGATCCTCAAGGGATAAAGGAAGCTGTTGCATTCATGGACAAAAGAAAGTTTAGTGATAATCATGAATTACAAGTCAAATTTTATTATACTCAGTTTTTTAAACCATTGAGATTCCTGTTCTTTTCAAGAACATTTGGTGAGATAATATGCCTTTGTCACCTTCGAATTGTGCATCTTAATTTGAACCATTATGATCTATACCACTTCACACGTAAGACTATTTCTCATAAACACCTCACTATTGTTCATGCACTTATTGGTAGTAAACTATTGCCTACGAAAATTACATGATAAGAACATCCCAAGTCAAACGTCCAATCACTAACTAATGACCTGTGATGACTGCTAACACATCATCACCATCATAGGAACTGTTATATGCTACAATGACCACATTATCTTTGTATGTAGACTTCGCTAAGTATGGTGCCATCTTCTCTTCGACCATTTCAATTAGAGCTTTGCTAGCATAACTGTTTTTGTGCTACTGTTAGAATAACAGTATATTGTGAGTTACAAATTTTTTAAGAAATAAACCCAACAATAATTTTCATATATTTGATATTTGTTATTTTTTTGGTTTAAAACATATTGTTATCCTCCTAGTAAATTAAAGATAGTCACATGAGCATTTCTCTTTCAATCAATACCCCATCCAATAGATTCAACAAATTATGCTTTTTGCTCTTTTCGATAACTCATATTGGTCTCTACCATCATTTTCCACACTTTGACCAATCCTTTGGTTGTTAATAGTGCAAGCATCATAAGGTTGCACAGCCCAAGGTCATTTCTCCCATTAAAATTCTCATTTTCTACTTTCTTTCTAAACATAGATGCAAAACAAAATTTTCATGAAGTGATCAGACAATAAAAAAAACACCATATTTTTCAATAATTCGATTAGAGTGTCAAAATCAACTCTATCAGAAGAGCCATCTTCTAATAAGTTTATTATGAATCATGATAATATAGAATTTTACACTTGATCAATTGCTCGAGTGTTTTCCATTGCAAAATCACCTAGAGCAAACCCAAAAGTGTTACATCATAATCTCCCACAAAAACTCACTCAGAATACTCAGATAAAGAGCTTAAAATTAGGGGTGTGAATGGTCTGGGTGGGCGGTTCCCAGCCTAGAACCAAGAATTGCCCGCTAAGGATCGGTTCTAAAAAATTGGAACCGAGAACCACCCATTGTTGCATGGATCCACCGAGAATTGGACCGGTTGTTGACACCTAATTTAGATTCAATTTTTAGAAAATAAAAGATTAGAGGGAAATTTTGAAAAGAAATTTTGAATTCAAAATAATTCAACAGCCGGATTTTGGAGCCATTTCTTTGTTGGAGAAGTTGAGCGAAAATCTCCACCGGCGAGAGGTTGAGCAAAAATCTCCACCGGCGAAACAAACTCGAATTTTCATTTTATAAATAGAGGGGTTCTCTTCGTAAAAAAAGGGGGGTTCTCTTGGTGAAAAAGGAGAAAAAGCGAAAAGTGAAAGAAGAGAAGGAGGCCGTCCGTGGGATCTTTGAGAGAGAGAGAAGAGAAAGTCTTCGCAAAAGTACGAGAGGGAGAGAGAGTGTCAGGTGAGAGAGAGAAAAGAAGGAAAAAGTAAAAAAAAGAGGTCAAAATGTTTTCTCCTTTTTGCTGACAAGCAGAAGACAGAAGACAGAGAAGAGGCAGAGATTTCGTGGAGGGGAAGAGAAAAAACAAAAAAATAATAATAAAAAAAGTTGTGCACTGTTCGTCTTCCTCGTGGTTTCCTCCTCCGCAAAGCCCCCACGCCGATGTTGCTTCCACGACCGCGACCATCCGCCGTCCGCGAAGCCCCACACCGCTGCCGCTCCTGTGCCCCACACCACCGCCGGTCCGAGATCTCCACCAACACGCCTTGCGCCGGTCACCGCCGCCCGTGAAACTTTCAGTACTGCTCGCTTCGCCGCTGCTCCAGCATCACTCAAACACCGAAGGGCCTCCATCGCAGCAACCCGCTCCCCGCGACACCCGTGACGCCACCGGAGGTCGATTTGCTGCACTCTCGAGCCACCGACGCTGCCGTGTCCAACCACCTGAGACCCACAACCTGCAATTCGCGCCCAGCAACCTCGTGGTCTGCCTCCACTCAGCCGCGAAGCCACCGAGCTGCACCGGTCACCTCACCAGCACTGCCTCACACCGGTGACGCGCGACCCCACTGCACGCCGCTTGGACCTCCGTCTTAGCAGCTCGCCTCTGCAGCACCTCGCTTCCTGCTCGCTCAGTGGCCGAAGCTCGCCGTACCCGACGCCTGCGCCTTGCTCCCGGCGGCCTGTAAGCCCTCCTCGCCGACCCAGCCGCCGCGCCACCACACCGCCTCCGACGCCCGGTGAAGCACCAGCTTACGAGCCCTCCTCGACGACCCACCCGCCACGCCACCACACCACTGCTGACACCACTGTCCTCTCTTGAGCCTTAGGTGGTTTATTTTATTTATTTATTTATTTGTTTGTTTTTATTTTAAGTCTTGTTATTATTATTTGAGTTAGATCATGGTATATTAATGTTAGTTATTTGTATTGTTTAGACATTATCCTTAAGGCTTTATCCAAGATTTTTGTAATAATTAGTTTGATCCGAGAGACATCGGATCATTCTTTTAATTACATTAATTTTGGACTTCTTGGTGAAATTTTAATTGTTAAATAATAATAATTATTTAATTTGGTCCGTAAGACTTCGGACTAGATTATTTAATTATTTTGAGTTGTTGTGATGATTAGGGTTAAAATAATTGTTAATTTAACCTATGAGACGACAGGTTATTTTTTCAATTATTTTGATCCTTTATTTAGTGACTATATTAATTGTTTAGATTTAATCCTAATTTAATAATTATTCAAAATAAAAAAAATAAAAAAATCAAATTATTCAAAAATTGCATAAGCATATAGGACATTAGGGTTTAATATAATAGACACGTAGTTTAATTAATCAAATTTTTAGGATTATATTTCTAGGATTGCATTTTTAGATAATATTTTTAGGACTGCATTTTTAGATATTTTAAAAGAAATAAGTTAAGATTAGACTTAAATAGCTTTTTTTAGAGTCTTAGATATAATTGGCCCATTTTCATATTCTCATTTAAAAAAAAAAAAATAGTTTTCTAAGACAGAATAGGGTTTAAGTCAAATTACTCCCAAAAATGGATTAGAAAATTACTTTAGATAGCTCGAGTAAGGTTTTTATTAGTTTTGAATTTCAATAAAAAAATTACAAAAATACAAAAATCTAGGTGCATGTTAATTAGTTGCATAATATGATCATTTAATTAGAATTTATTAGTAAAGTTAGGTCATAAGGTGCATAATAACTAGTTCGCATAATAGACCCATTCAATTAGAATTTCCACATTAATAAGATTAAGTCATGTAGTGTTAAAATACATTTTATAAAAGAATTCTAATTTTTAAGAAAATCCAAAAAATGAATGCTTGCTTTATGTGATGCAATTTATTTACTTGAATGTTTTAAATAATGGATGGGCACCCGTGTGGTCACCACATTTGCATGATAGTAACTTAGGTTAAAATAAATCAACCGCTTGCAAAAACATTTTGAAAAATTAAGAAGAAATGGTACCAAAAGGGCATTAGAAAATTCTAGTGTAACCAAGCCCCCGTACCCTTAGTCTTTGGTTCGTAGGAGTAAAATAAATCTCCCTTTATTTTACTTAGGTGTCTAATCGACCTACCTTAAACCGATTAGTGGCGACTCCTAATTAATAACATCTTGCATGTTAAATGTTTGAATCTTAAGTCACGAATTGGTATGGGCTTGGGAGAGCCTGAGCTAAGTTTAAAAGCTTAGTAGTCCATTAACCTAGTTTTAGGTGGTGAACCCGAAAAAATTAGGTCGCGACAGCTTGGCGACTCCGCTGGGGAATTGTGTTAAAACACTTAGTGGACTTAGGCCAATTTTCTTTTTTTTTTTAAATGTTTTTGTTTGGCAGCAAAGTATCCCAGTCGTCCCTAACATTCCTAAGGTGTTAAATGTTCTTGCAGATGGGAGGTATAAGGGGAGTGGTCTTTGTTAACCCCTGTCTTGCAGGTTGGAGTAGGGATGAATGTTGAATTTAAACTATAGAAGTGTTGTTTGCGATTAAACTGTTGTGCATGTTTTATTGTTTTAGCACTACACTATTGCACACACAACCTGCTGCCGGACCTGGGCTGCGATAGGATTCTTAGGATGGTGTTGAGAAGGATACTTCCTCTAAAGCGAGACTGCTATATAGAGGTTGACCTTCTCTTCCTCGAAAGTTCTTCATGGTGTCGAATGTGATTGTCCATATCCGCGAGACTGCGTGATTATTGGGTATTCCATTCGACTGAGCCGGAGTTAGGGGACCTGACACGTTAATGCGAGACTGCAACGATCAGATCATCCTCTTAGCTCCACTTTGTTAAGCCGTTTAGACAAAATCGAACCTCACTTTTCATCTCGTGTGTCTATGTGATTGTCATCTATTTCCGGTGAAAGTAAGTTGTTTAAATTATTTGCAATTTATTTACTTCATTGTAATTTTGTCGGTCCATGACAATTAGGTTCGTCGTCGGTCTTATTTTATATGCAATGGGGAAAACCGATGTACAATTCATTTCCACTCCCAAAAAGAGCTCAAGAGGTGGTTGGATCAATTAGATCAAGATGGTCGAGATATGTGAAAGCCGGATTGCCCGACTTCTCCCGTTGTTAGAGATCAACATCCATTCGGTGTTATACGGGGCGTTGCCTCACTTCTAGTGTCCACGAGACTTCTACCTTTGTGTTTGGTGAGTTCGAATTGACTCCAACGCTCGAAGAATGTAGTATTGCCATTGGAATGCCCCTGGAAAAGGAACTTGTTAGGCCGCCTATCGGTATAGATTCTATCTCTGAATTATCTCAATTTTTAAAAATCGAAGCCGAAAGAGTAAGGAAAGTCGTCAAAGCTAACTGTTTTGCATGTCCATTTTCATTCTTAGAAAAATGCTTTGCAGACCAACCAATGATTTCAAAAGCCAGGATTTTCATGTTAGCATTTTTTGGGCTAATCGTTTTCCTTATCGAAAAAATGCCATTAATCCTGCAATTTCATGGGTGGTTAATCGGGTTTGTGACGGGCTAAATTATGTGAATATGATTTTAGCTGAAACATTTTTGTCATTAACCCGTTTCAAACAAAATGAGGAAAGGACAATGCGTGCCCTCCCTGAACTTTTGCAAATATGGTTTTTCTCCCACATAAGAGGGTTTGGGCATCTTATAAAACAATTCAGGATAGACGATTCTCGACATCCCATACAAAAATTTGCGGTTCTAGAACGTTTTTCCCCACATAAACAAAGTATGCCCGTTGGATTAATTTTTTGAAAAACCTAATCCTAAGGCATTCTTATGGCATACTAAATGGCTCCACATTGAGGAAGCTCGCTTTTCGCACAAACATGATGGACCAATCCCACTGCTGGGTCTTTCCGGTGCTACTTCCTATTATCCACATAGAGTGGCCCGTCAGTACAAAGCTCTTCAAGAAATTCCTCCACCTCTCAGGACAGATTTGTTCCACGTTCGTTTCATTCAAAAGGATTATCACTACTTCAATGAGATCCAGGAGATCATTACTACATGGAGCGAATGTCATCCAGAGAAGATTTTGGTGCCCATGAGACTGAAGGGTGAGGAGAAGATTCACCATGCATCTGCATTTTACATCCAACAACACCGGATTCCTGCTGCCTTGCGTCCAGTAGTCCCTGATGTGACCGAGAAGCCCACCCAACGAGCACAAATTGAGCATCTTAAGCGGAAAGTGGAAATGCTCGAAGCTGAAAATAACAAGTTTCGCAAGACGTTGGGTTCCCGAAAGCATATAAAATGAGATATTTTGTTTTCTTAGTTCAATGTCTAGGGACTTTTATCTCGGTTCGGTGTTTTCAGTTTTTAGTTTGATGTTTAGGGACTTGAATTTCAATTCTTAGTTTAATGTTAGGAAGTTTGGTTCAATGTTTAAAATAAATCTTGAATAAAATCAAGCGATTAGATCATTGTCATGGACCAATCTCATTTATTATAATACTCACTGTATTTTTTTTTTAAGGTAACAACACGGCTTATCCAAGATCACCAATCCGTACTCGTTCTAGGGCAACAATGGCTGATAACACCGAACAAGTGCGTGTTGCCGAACAAGCTCGTATTGCCGAACAAGCTCGTATTGCCACCCTCGAAATGGAAATGAAGCAAGTCTTGAATGTTCTTGAGCAGCTTTCTAAGCAAATCGATTCTCTTCAAGCAAACACTGCTCCACCAGCTCCGCAAGTCGAAGTGGTGTTACCACAACATGCTCCTGTGGTTGATCCAAAAGATAAAGGCAAGAATACGACTGCAGTTGGGCCATCAAGCTCTAAGGATGTCTCAAGGGAGAAAATTACTGACGTGCCTCAAATTGTTGTTGATGAGGAGGTCCAAGTGATACACTCGGCTGTACCGAAGACAGAACAGGAAAAACGCTTGATAAAAATTGAGGAGAAACTCAAGCAGCTGTAGGGTTCGTTTATCCAAGGCCCAACTGATTTGTCCCACTATGCAAAGGTCAAGATGCCGAAGAAGTTCAAAATGCTGGACTTTGAAAAGTATGATGGCACCTCTTGCCCAAAGATCCATTTGCAGACGTATGTGGTCAGGATGACCCAATATGTTGATAACATCCCCTTGATGATTCAACAATTTCAGGCAAGCCTGACAGGACCTGCACTACAGTGGTACATTATGAAGAAAATTAATCTTCTGGAGACTTGGGAGGATTTGACCGATGCCTTCTTTAAGCAATATAAGTATAATATTGATGTCACTCCATCTCAAGAGGATTTACTTCGCACTGAGAAGAAGAGGACGGAATCTTTCAAGACATATGTCATGAGATGGAGGACCGTAGCTGCTCAGATTACTCGAGCCAACGAAAAGAGTTGATGGATTTGTTCATGAAGACACTCCCGCCTGAATATCGAAATCGGATGTTAGGATCGAGCGCAAGTCGTTCAATCGCTAATCCTTGGCGAGCGAATTGAAGTAGCATTACGTGATGGATGGGCATCGAGATCAAACCAGCTCGTATAGGAGAGTCTCAGTGAAGAAGGATAAAGAGCCTGTAGCAGAAATTAATGCAGCTTATGTTCAACCCCCTCGCCCCATCTTGAACACTCAGCAGGGAGGAGCGCGACCATTCTTCAGCCAGCAGAAGAGCTCTTCCAATCGTTAATTTACGCCTCTTCCTAAACCATTGTCCAAGATCTTGCCAACCCTTCAGAAGAAAGGATTACTCGCTAAGGAGCCTAAGCGACCTAATCCTGAGCGTTTCCCCAACTACGATCCTTCTAAGACATGTGCTTACCATATGGGGGAGGTAGGGCATTCTGTTGACGATTACTATACACTGCGACACAAAATCCAGAATCTGTTGGATGCCAAGGTGGTTTCATTCCGTGATGCACAGCCAAACATCCAGAATAATCCACTCCCTGATCACCCAGAAGCTGTGAACGCCATTTTCAGTTTTAATGCTGGTCGGAAAAGGAGCTTGAGAGTACATGTGAATGATGTTTACAATGGTTTAGTTCGAGCTGGATACTACTCAGATATAGAGGAGCCTACTATGTCTCAGAAGGTACAAAGAGTTAAGGCAATGTCCAAGAAGGGAGTGATTGTCTACGCGGATCCTGCTGACACCGTTTCAACTATCACTCCAATCATTATTGATCTGGAAGAGGAGTCTTCTGATTTTGAAGATGAGTTTGCTGGTTTAAACATTGGAGCTAATGATCCCTTAGCTTTTGACATGCCACCGTTGGAAGATGCATCGAATGAAGATGGATTAATCATCAACGATGTGCCACCACCAGATGATGAAGAATTGATTCTTGATGTTATGCAACCTTATGCTTACACAAGTAATAAGGCAGTACCATGGTGTTATGATGCAGAGATAGATGTGGTCACTCGATCGGGACGCACTTACGCTCAGGCCAACTCACAACCCGTTAAGCCAGTCATTGATGAGGAGGCTAAAGAATTCTTAGCGGTAATTAAGGCAAGTGAGTATAGCGTAGTGGACTAACTTCGTAAAATGCCGGCACAAGTCTCCATATTAGAGTTGCTTTTGACATCGGAGAAACATCAAAAAGCCTTGATGAAAGTCCTTAACGAAGTACATGTCCCAGAGTCCATTGAACCTGAGAAGTTGGGGGAATTTGTGGGGGCCATTTTGTTAAATGACCAAATTACCTTCTCAGATGATGAAATCCCAGATGAAGGAAGAGGACACGGCAAAGCCCTTTATATCTCAACCAAGTGTCGAAATACCTTGGTGTCCCGTGTGCTCATAGATAATGGATCGGCTTTAAACATATGCCCTCTTGCAACTCTAAAATGTCTTGGGTATGATTTGGGGAAAATTCGCACGGCTAAAACCTCTGTTCGAGCATTTGATGGAACCAAAAAAGAAGCAGTTGGAAAAATTGATTTGGACTTGCAAATAGGGCCAGTGTTATTTAATGTAGTTTTTCAGGTCCTAGACATACCTACAGCCTTCAACTTTTTGTTAGGTCGTCCATGGCTTCATGCGGCGGGGGCGGTTCTTCAAGTCTTCACCGAAAAGTGAAGTTCGTGACAGAAGGGAAGCTTATTACAGTTCGAGGAGAGGATGAGTTCAAGATTTATCATGAGACGGCTATCCCTTATATTGAGCCGGATTGCAAAGAAGAATCCAGTTTTCAAGCATTTGAGTTGGTTTCGACCATTCATATCTCTGAAGGCACTGCCCTACCCACTCCAAAGTTATCAAAGTCAGCGATCATGGTAGGCAAGACCATGGTCGGGAGCGGTTTTGTTCCAAGTAATGGTTTAGGCCGACATGGTCAGGGCACTCGCCAACCAATTAAGGCCAAGCAGAATTCATATACTACTGGATTGGGCTATCGTGGTAGAGGTGGACGATCCTATAGAGGAAGAGGAAGAGAACAAGGACGAACTGGTTTCATTATACCCCATATTAGGTCCACATTCCCTGAGCCTGCAAAAATGATGCATGAGGAAGAAGGGGCGATCGATACCTATGTTCAATACCCCAAGCCTCCAGGTGTTGATGTTATTCCTGTCAGATGGAGAGAGGCAGACAAGCCAGTTGCAAACACCATTCGATCCACTGGAAAAGACGACGCACTCGGAGGAATGGCCGAATTATTCAAAGAGAATTTCGTGTTTGCCATCGACGAAGTTCGAGAGGATGATCGTATAGCATGCAAAGGCATGGAAATGATCCAATCTAATGCGACATGTGCCAATAATGATGATCCCGAAGACTCGATCAAAGATTCCATTGAGGTGCAACGTAACTGGGAGCAGCACGAAAAAGCCAAGGCTCTCACATCTGAGCAAACCGTCACTATTAATTTAGGTGACACTGAAGAAGCCAGAGAGGTGAAAATTGGGGCAAGTCTCCCCAAAGATGAGGCCAAGCACTTAATTCAGCTACTTAAGGAATATCAGGATATCTTTGCATGGACCTATGCTGATATGCCTGGTTTAGACCCGTCAATTGTGGAGCATTGCCTACCTACTAATCCGAATGTGCCACCTAAGAAGCAAAGGTTGCGGAGAACTAAGCCCGAGCTTTCAAAGAAGATAGAGGAGGAAGTGATGAAGCTATTGAAGGTGGGATTCATTGAAGTCTCACAATACCCCGAATGGGTGGCCAACATTGTTCCAGTAATGAAGAAGGACGGTCGGGTTCGAGTTTGTGTTGATTATCGGGATCTGAATAAGGCTAGTCTGAAAGATGATTTTCCGTTACCACACATAGACGTCCTTGTGGATAGTTTTGAATTATTCTCATTTATGGATGGTTTTTCCGGATACAATCAAATAAGGATGAAGGAGGAAGACAAGGAGAAGACTGCCTTTATCACCCCATGGGGAACCTTTCATTATAAGGTTATGCCCTTCGGACTAAAAAATGTCGGGGCAACTTACCAGCGAGCCATGATAGCACTGTTTCATGACATGATGCATTAAGAAGTTGAGGTCTATGTTGATGATATGATCGCAAAGACTCGACCTGGAAAAAGCCACGTCGAGACCTTGAAGAAGCTGTTTGATCGGCTCCGTGAGTTCAAGCTTCGACTAAATCCCGCTAAGTGCGTGTTCGGAGCAACATCTGGTAAATTACTTGGATTCATTGTGAGCGTAAAGGGATTGAAATTGACCCGGCTAAAGCTAAGGCCATTTGTGAGCTCCGACCTCCGTCAACGGTGAAAGAAGTCCGGAGCCTTTTGGGGAGGTTGAATTACATTGCTCGATTCATTTCTCAACTTTCTGAAACTGCCAAGCCATTCTTCAAGCTTCTAAAGAAGAATGCACGAGTTAATTGGGATGATGAATGTCGAGAAGTGTTCGACAAGTTGAAGTGTTACTTGATGAATCCACCAATGCTTGTCCCGCCATCACCGGGGCATCCTTTAATTCTCAACCTCACCATTCATAGTGAGTCACTAGGGGCAATGTTGGCTCAAGAAAGTCCCGTTGATAGAAAAGAACGAGCCATTTATTACTTGAGCAAGAAATTCACTGTATTAGAGCTGAAGTATCCTGATGTCGAAAAGACTTGTGCGGCTTTGGTGTGGGTATTGCATAGATTGCGACAATACACATTGCATCACCAGACTTTCCTCGTGACTGAGAACGACCCCATCAAGTACTTACTTGATCGACCCGCTTTGGTGGGTAGGATGGCCAAATGGCAAATTTTAATTTCCGAATTTGATGTGCAATTCATGCCACAAAAGTCGGTTAAGGGACGAGTGATCGCTGACCTATTGGCCAAGAATTCAGGAATCTCTAATGATAATGATAATCTCCTTGATGATCGTGTCTTGAATGTGAATGAAGACTTGTGGAAGATGTTCTTTGATGGAGCTGTAAACTTGTCTGGTTCTGGTACTGGGGCAGTTCTGATATCCCCAGATGGACAACACCATCCAGTGGCTGCAAAATTGATATTCCCATGCACTAACAATGTGGCTGAGTATGAAGCTTGCATCCTCGGGCTTCAGGCTGCAATCGATATAGGCGTGGACAAGTTAAAAGTGTTCGGAGATTCCACACTAATCATAATGCAGACCGTAGGTGAATGGAAGACCAAGGAAGCCAAGTTGCTCCCATACCAAAAGTATTTAGAAGATCTGGTGGAAAAGTTCGAGGAAGTTTCGTTTGAGTACTTGCCAAGGTCTCATAATCAATTTGCAGACGCACTTGCAACGTTGTCTTCTATGTTGCAAGTCACTGATGGGTTAGAGGTTGAGCCTCTGAAAATAGAGGTTTTGCCGAAGCCAATTTATTGCATGGTAGTGACAGAGGAACCGGATGGAAAACCATGGTACCGTGACATCATGACCTATATTCAAAAGCGAGAGTTCCCAAAAGGTAGCAATCCAGCTGACCGAAAGCATCTCATGAAACTTGCCTCCAAATTCTTTATTTGTGGGGATACATTGTACAAACGATCCTTCGACTGGTCCTACTTAGATGTGTCAATGCTAAGGAAGCCACTCGGTTGATGGAGGAAATACATGAAGGAGTGTGTGGTCCTCACATGAGCGGCCACATGTTAGCAAAGAAGATTATGAGACTAGGCTATTTTTGGCTAACCTTGGAGACTGATCGCATTCAACATGTCCGGAGTTGTCACCGTTGTCAGATTTATGGAGACAAGATAAATGTTCCTCCAAATGAGCTGCATCAACAGTCAGAATCATGGCCTTTTTCGATGTGGGGCATCGATGTAATTGGCCCAATTAATCCGAAAGCCTCGAATGGTCATCGTTTCATCCTTGTCGCTATCGATTATTTCACAAAATGGATAGAGGCAGCATCCTATGTAGTTGTCACCGCAAAGAATGTCGTGAAGTTTGTGCGACGGGATATTATTGCCCGTTATGGTGTGCCTGAAGCCATTATCACAGATAATGGGACAAACCTGAACAACAAACTTGTCAATGATTTATTCAAAGAGTTCAAAATCCATCATTTGAATTCATCGCCCTATCGCCCTCAGATGAATGGTGCGGTTGAAGCAGCAAATAAGAACATCAAGAAAATTCTGGCAAAGACAGCTGATAATTATCGTGACTGGCATGAGCGGCTTCCTTATGCTCTGATGGCATATAGGACTTCAGTTCGTACTTCTATTGGGGCAACTCCTTTTTCTCTGGTATATGGCATGGAAGCAGTCCTGCCAGTTGAAGTAGAAATCCCTTCTCTAAGAATTTTGTCTCAGTCTAAGCTGACGGAAGCTGAATGGGCACAACAGAGGTATGACCAACTCAATTTGATTGATGAAAAGCGATTGAAGGCCATATGTCATGGTCAATGTTATCAACAACGGGTGGCCAAGTCCTTTAATCGGAAGGTTCGCCCAAGGCGTTTCAAGGTCCATGATTTGGTGCTATGCAAGATGCTACCAATTATCCTTGATCCTCGTGGCAAGTTCACTCCAAATTATAGTGGGCCATACATCGTGAAGAAAGTACTTCCCGGAGGTGCTTTAATCTTGGCAGAAATGGATGGGCGTGAATTCACAAATCCTGTAAATTTTGATGCTGTAAAGAAGTACTATCCATGAATAAAAGGGCTTGTAAAAACCTTTTCCTCACTCAAAGTTGGTCAAATCTCTAGTGTATAATGTTGCATGTTTTATTTTTGCAGGGGCAAAGGATGGATATTAGCAATGGTGTCTTTTATCTTTGTAAGGAACCTCTACGAGCTCTCTTGCAAAGAGAGGCAAGACATGGACATTTAACAGCTTTGACTTTATGATTTGATGTGCTAGGATAGAGCATGGCCTTTTTGTCATTATAGAATGCTTTCATATGATGTGCAATTTATCAAAATGGATAATTTAGCGAAGGATGTTGAGTTACTTGAACATGTTAAATGATGCTAAAGGAGGCGTGAAAGGCAAGCCTTATCCCATACACAGTCCCTTGTTTACACATTGTGAGGTGAGTATGGAAACGTTTTGTGTTTCAAGGTGAAGAGTTTTCTTGCGAAAAGTACGACAACTAAAACGATGAGGGGCAGTTCATTTCTCTACAATGAACCCTTGTTTAATCATTCTTTGAGCTTAAACACTTGAAGAACTTTTTTCATACTACCCCTGTCAAGAACCACCCCACATCGGGGCAAATGGAGGTAAGTTGACATTAAAGGAGAGTGAAATGAATGGAAATTTTGTTGCTCTCACTTGCATCAATTTTCAAGTCATGCTATTGCATTAAATTCATGTGGTAATTTAAGTGCCTTAGGATGACGAAGAGCGTTTCTTTCACTATCCTACACACTTATATCCTTTGCATAGCCCACTTGAGCTTACAATTTCATTTCTTTAAACCCAGTTGGTGATCATCCCCCACACTGGGGCAAGGCAGGAGACAGATTAAGACCTTTGAAGGTTCGAGTGTCATTTAGAACATACTTGACACACGCATTGTGCGCAAGAACTAAAATCAAAATAGAACTAAGGGTTATGAAAAAGCAGTGTGTCTGGTAAAAGCAAGACCAATGCTCATGAAAAGAAAAGAGAAATGACTGATGAATTGGGGGGCATATAAAAAGCGGTGTGCTTGATCGATGCCCATCATCAAAGAAAATGATTTTGAGAAAAGATCTCCAGTTGAATAATTATTGGCATCAGTGATAAACTCTTGAGCCAATAAAAAATTCGTCGAGAAGACGATCCATGGCGAAGAAAACTGGTGGTAAGGTCCAGATGATCACCAACTCTCACCCTTTACACACATCTTTGAGCCTAACGATCCTTTCGTTTCTCAAACCCAAGAACCAAGCCTATGTTACGTCCCTTACAAAGTCTCTTCAGATTAGGGCACTTGAATTAACATAGGAATTCATATGTTTTAAGCATTGCTCGAAGAAGTGCGAGCAAGATTATTTCTTTCTCATTTTGTAGGGTTCTTGACTTGTAAACCCGGAGATGATTACAGAATGGTTCTTTCAATAGCCTTGACTCAAAGAGTCCCTTTTGCTAAGCCATTGACCAGACCCACATTACAATCCTTGCCAAAGACCTCTCGATTGGTAAGGTTGTACTGCTTGCAAGAAAATTCGAACTCTTGTCGACAAGATGATGATAAGATTGAGTGATATATTCCCGCATCAATGGTCGGGAAAAATAACCCCTCCTAAATGAGATTGAGTGAAAAAGTCTTTCACACCAAAAGTGTCTCGTTTAGCATGTTCAAGAAATTCACAGCTTAGTGAAAGTTGTCTTGATAATTTTTCCTGGTGGAAGTTTGAAAAGCCATCATGCATGGACGTTCATTGAATAAAATGAATTTTTCCTCATAGACCAAAAAAATTGTCTTTGAAACCCTGAGTTTGTTCAGTCATCTTGGTGCTTGATGAGAATTCCAAGTACTCATTTGTAAAATATTTTCAAATGTCTAATGTGAACCCCAGATATTTGAACCCTTAAATGCTTGATGTGACTTCCAAGCATTTGTCTTTTCGAACATCTGATGTGATTTCCAGATGTTTAGTAAAATATTTTCAAATGTCTAGTCTGAACTCGAGATATTTGAACCTTTAAATGCTTGATGTGACTTTCAAGTATTTGTCTTTTCAAGCGTCTGATGTGATTTCCAGATGTTTAGAATTTCCAGGTGCTTGGGATTTGATGAGAGTCCCAAATCCCCCAAAGATTTTTCTTCAGATTCAGTTTGATTTAGGCAACCGTAGAATGGTACGGGTCCTAAACAATATTTATTGCTCTAACAGGCGACCGTAGAATGGTACGGGTCCTGGAAAAGCAGTTTCCCCATTCAGGCGACCGTAGAATGGTGCGGGTCCTCGACAATACCTATTCCCTATTTAGGCGACCGTAGAATGGTACGGGTCCTAGAAAGTGAATCTCGTTTAGGAGACCGTAGAATGGTACGGGTCCTAGACAAAACCTATTTCCCTATTTAGGCGACCGTAGAATGGTACGGGTCCTGGAAGGTAAATCCCCGTTTAGGCGACCGTAGAATGGTACGGGTCCTAGACACAACCAAACACTGTCATACTGGGCAACCGTAGAATGGTACGGGTCCTAGGAGAGCAGTTTCTTTGTAAAGTTATGTTACTATTTTAGGCGACCGTAGAATGGTACGGGTCCTGGACATGTAACATCAACTGCCTAGAACTACTCTATCCTTCTTGAAGGTGGGTTATTCCGGGTGCTTGGGATCTAATGAGAGTTCCAAACTTTGAGCCTTTCAATTATCTGAAGAGATTTCCAGATGTTTGTTAGGTCTCATAGGAATCATTTCACACCTAATAATACTTTTCTGAATCTCCAGATAAGTATGACAGGTACGTGTTCTTCTTTGCATTCTGCATTTCATTAAGCATGGAGACATAGAAATATATGTTCTCGATAAAATCATTGCATTTACATTGCATTATTGCATGACCTTGCATTTCAAAAAGAATTAAATTTATTTGAAAAAGAGGTCATTAACATTTGCATATACATTCCATATTCATTTTGCATTTATTTCGCATTTGCATTTCATTGAGCATAGACACATTGAAATATATGTTCTTGACTAAATCATTGCATTTACATGGCATTCTTTATTGCATGACATTGCATTTATTTGAATCCATTTCTTTTTAAAAAAAAATCATTACAATTAACATTTGCATATGCATTTCATATTCATTTTGCATTCATTTTCCATGGTCTAAATTTAGGTGTCATTTATCTTTGAAGGAAACCTCTTCGAGCTTCCCTTCAAAGAGGGGCAGCTGTTGACACCTAATTTAGATTCAATTTTTAGAAAATAAAAGATTAGAGGGAAATTTTGAAAAGAAATTTTGAATTCAAAATAATTCAACAAATGGATTTTGGAGCCATTTCTTTGTTGGAGAAGTTGAGCGAAAATCTCCACCGGCGAGAGGTTGAGCAAAAATCTCCACCGCGAAACAAACTCAAATTTTGGCTTTATAAATAGAGGGGTTCTCTTCGTAAAAAAAGGGGGGTTCTCTTGGTGAAAAAGGAGAAAAAGCGAAAAGTGAAAGAAGAGAAGGAGGCCGTTCGTGGGATCTTTGAGAGAGAGAGAAGAGAAAGTCTTCTGCAAAAAGTACAGAGGGAGAGAGAGTGTCAGGTGAGAGAGAGAAAAGAAGGAAAAAGTATAAAAAAAAAAAAAAAAAGAGGTCAAAATGTTTTCTCCTTTTTGCTGACAAGCAAAAGACAAGACGAGAGAAGGGGCAGAGATTTCGTGGAGGGGAAGAGAAAAAACAAAAAAAAAATTAATAAAAAAAGTTGTGCACCGTTCGTCTTCCTCGTGGTTTCCTCCTCCGCAAAGCCCCCACGCCGCTGTTGCTTCCACGACCGCAACCATCCGCCGTCCGCGAAGCCCCACACCGCTGCCGCTCCGGTGCCCCACACCACCGCCGGTCCGAGATCTCCACTAGCACGCCTTGCGCCGGTCACGGCCGCCCGTGAAACTTTCGGTACTGCTCTCTCCGCCGCTGCTCCAGCATCACTCAAATACCAGCGGACCTCCATCGCAGCAACCCGCTCCCCGCGACACCCGTGACGCCACCCGAGGTCGATTTGCTGCACTATCGAGCCACCGACGCTGCCGTGTCCAACCACCCGAGGCCCACAACCTGCAATTCGCGCCCAGCAACCTGGTGGTCTGCCTCCACTCAGCCGCGAAGCCACCAAGCCGCACCGGTCACCTCACCAGCACTGCCTCACACCGGTGACCCGCGACCCCACTGCACGCCGCTTGGACCTCCGTCTTAGCAGCTCGCCTCCGCAGCACCTCGCTTCCTGCTCACTTAGTGGCTGAAGCCCGCCATACCCAACGCCTGTGCCTTGCTCCCGGCGGCCCATAAGCCCTCCTCGCCGACCCAGCCGCCGCGCCACCACACCGCCTCCGATGCCCGGTGAAGCACCCGCGAGCCCTCCTCACCGACCCAGCCGCCGCGCCACCACACCACTGCTGACGCCACTGTCCTCTCTTGAGCCTTAGGTGGTTTATTTATTCATTTATTTATTTCTTTGTTTTTATTTTAAGTCTTGTTATTATTATTTGAGTTAGATCATGGTATATTAATGTTAGTTATTTGTATTGTTTAGGCATTATCCTTAAGGCTTTATCCAAGATTTTTGTAATAATTAGTTTGATCCGAGAGACATCGGATCATTCTTTTAATTACATTAATTTTGCGCTTCTTGGTGAAATTTTAATTGTTAAATAATAATAATTATTTAATTTGGTCCGTAAGACTTCGGACTAGATTATTTAATTATTTTGAGTTGTTGTGATGATTAGGGTTAAAATAATTGTTAATTTAACATGTGAGACGACAAGTTATTTTTTCAATTATTTTGATCCTTTATTTAGTGACTATATTAATTGTTTAGATTTAATCCTAATTTAATAATTATTTAACCTAAAAAAAACTAAAAAAATCAAAAAAATCAAAATATTCAAAAATTGCATAAGCATATAGGACATTAGGGTTTAATATAATAGACACGTAGTTTAATTAATCAAATTTTTAGGATTATATTTCTAGGATTGCATTTTTAGATAATATTTTTAGGACTGCATTTTTAGATATTTTAAAAGAAATAAGTTAGGATTAGACTTAAATAGCTTTTTTTAGAGTCTTAGATATAATTGGCACATTTTCATATTCTCATTTTTAAAAAAAAAAAATAGTTTTCTAAGACAGAATAGGGTTTAAGTCAAATTACTCCCAAAAATGGATTAGAAAATTACTTTAGATAGCTCGAGTAGGGTTTTTATTAGTTTTGAATTTCAATAAAAAAATACAAAAATACAAAAATCTAGGTGCATGTTAATTAGTTGCATAATATGATCATTTAATTAGAATTTATTAGTAAAGTTAGGTCATAAGGTGCATAATAACTAGTTCGCATAATAGACCCATTCAATTAGAATTTCCACATTAATAAGATTAAGTCATGTAGTGTTAAAATACATTTTATAAAAGAATTCTAATTTTTAAGAAAATCCAAAAAATGAATGCTTGCTTTATGTGATGCAATTTATTTACTTGAATGTTTTAAATAATGGATGAGCACCCGTGTGGTCACCACATTTGCATGATAGTAACTTAGGTTAAAATAAATCAGCTGCTTGCAAAAACATTTTGAAAAATTAAGAAGAAATGGTACCGAAAGGGCATTAGAAAATTCTAGTGTAACCAAGTCCCCGTACCCTTAGTCTTTAGTTCGTAGGAGTAAAATAAATCTCCCTTTATTTTACTTAGGTGTCTAATCGACCTACCTTAAACCGATTAGTGGCGACTCCTAATTAATAACATCTTGCACGTTAAATGTTTGAATCTTAAGTCGCGAATTGGTATGGGCTTGGGAGAGCCTGAGCTAAGTTTAAAGGCTTAGTAGTCCATTAACCTAGTTTTAGGTGGTGAACCCGAAAAAATTAGGTCGCGACACCGGTCTAGTCCGATTCTCAAGTAGATCCATAGAATCAATCTCACCAATAATAATATTGTTTTCCAATCCCGCTGCAAGTACTTTTCATATCGAGCAATATTTTTCTTTAAATCAAACTGGCTTAATTAAGTGCACCATTTTTCTTTATTTTTTTTGGAAAACTACCAAAGAAGAGAAATAGGTTTTTTTTTTTCCTATTTTTGAATCATTTTAGTTGAAATCTAAAATATTCTTTAAGTTCAAGATTCTGGATGATTGTCATATATAGATCATCTTTTCCTTTATCCTCTAACAATGCTCAATCTCTTACAACATTTGCTTTACTAAAATTTTTTTGTAGAAATAATTCCACCGGTACTCCACATATTTTTGAACATAGTGTCATATGTGAGTCCTGAAAGTATCCTTTGAAGGAGCCATTTGGTGAGTTGTTGAAAGGCAGCTTACACACTTTACCAAATTCTTATTAAAACATGGAAACCATGAGAGGAAATGGAACTCTAAAATTTAGATTTGCTAATTAGTAATTTCGAAATTTATTTTAATATTAAAAATTAATATATTATTATAATATAATTGGTCCGGTTCGAGTGGGTAGATCTGCCCATGAACCGGGAACCGGACCAGTACCCACCCGTTCCCATAAATTGGAACCGGGAACCAAACCGGTTCCCTCAAGAATTACCGGTTTCGGGTGGTTCATGTCTGATTCTAAGCGGTCCAAGCGGGTCCTGGTTCTTTTGCACACCCCTACTTAAAATCCTATTATTTGCTATAGTGTGTAATAGCCAAGGAAAATGCCATATCTTATACATAATATAGGTATTCAACATAAATCTATTGTAGGAAACCCCACTCAAATTAGGAAACCATTTAAATTAGAAAATCCGATTGATCCGGTTTCCTTTGCAAGCTCAATCTCAGACATGATCTTACAATTTTGAGCCTCAAAATCTATAGTTTTAAGGGGTTGTTGACCACTTTTCCATTATTTCCCGAGTTTCTTTGTTGGTAAGGGTTAATTTGGAGTGGCCATGAGGGTTTCCAGAGTACTTTATCATTTATGCCATGTCAAACCTTGGGGTAAGAATAGTAGGAATGTCATAAGTTTCATACAACGCTCATTTAAATGCCATAATTTTTTTTCCATCTCACTTAAGTGCTATATCTAAGTGAAATCGATTATTTAAGTGCCACTTCTAGCAAATAGTCCTACATGGAACTTTTTTTTTTAGTAATTTCCCATTCCAACATGATTTTTTTTTTTTTAATTCTGAATTTTTTATTAATTGCCTACATTAGTGCCGGTGATGTCATGTAGGATGATTGGCATCCACATCGGATTTTCTAGTGATGCAAATCACCGATGGCACTTAACTGATCAATTTCTCAAATTTGTAGCACTCAAGTGAACGTCCCACAAGAGTTATGTGAGAGTTATGGCACTCCTAGTGTATTTATCTAAAAAATGCTTATACATGTGTCCGTTGAAGGAGTAATTATTTAAATAATTGGGAAAATTATCAATTTAGTCTTATATCTATAGTACAGATATCAATTTACTTTCAACTTTCCAATTTTGTCAATATAGGGCACAATATCTAAATGTAATCTTTTCTACCAATTATCATCGCAAATTGCAATGTGGAAATCAACAAATTGCTCACATTAGCATGCCACTGAGGTCAGCTATCAATAAATAGACACCACATCAATGACTTTCAATGGCAATTAGGGCGTAAGACTATATTGAAATATGGCCCAAAAGTTTAGCAGTACATTGACAAAACTAAAAAGTAGGGCCGATTAAGTGGAACAATTAATTGTTGACAAGAAATTAATAAAAATTGTAATTGCATTATAAGACAATCCAATCAAACTTCTGGCAAATGTATATATTTTGTCAATTCTAAATGCATAAGAATTTCCAAAGGAAGAGAAGAAAAAAAGGTAAGAGATAATTTTAAATCTAAGACCTCTAAGAGATATTGTTGTCAATTTAAGGTAAAAGGGGCACCAGAAGTAAAAAAATTGATGGAAGAAGCACAAAGCCTTTATGCGTTTATCCTATCACATAATTGCTCATTTAAATGTTAAAACTAACCTACTTTTTTGTATTTCAGTTGATGCGAGTAAAATAAGGAGAGTATGATGGATTTTTAGAGTTAGTGGCCATACGGTGGTTGTGAAAAAAGAGAGGCAAATGGGGTAATTTGTAATTAATACTACTTATGTATTAATACATAATAATTGTTTTGATAATATTATAATTTCAATCATGAGAAGTACCTAGTTTTATATATATGGTACCACTTCTGTTAATATGTCCTATAAAGAATTAATTAATGCAAGGCATTTGTTTATGTGAGACCCTTATGGTAAAGTTCATAGGAATGGCTGCATTGGCCCTCCCCACTCTTTTCACTTATAAATTAAAATGCCTGGATCAAAATAACATAATTGTTATAACTTTTATATAGAGCTTACTTAAGTATCATAATTTTTTTTTCACTTACTTATGTGCTATATCGGAGTAAAATTGATTATTTGAGTGCTATTACCAACAAATCATCATACATGGATTTTTTTTAATTAATTTTTCATTTCAACGTGGATTTTTTTATTTTTGATTTTTTTTAAAATTGTTCATGTCAACGTTGATGATGTCACGTCGGATAATTAATATCCACGCCGGATTTTCTGATGAGGCAATTCACCAATGACACTTAAGTAATCAATTTTTTAAATTTATGGTATTCAAGTAAGTGAGAAAAAATTTACAACACTCAAGTGAGCGTCGTATGAAATTTATGGTACTCCTAGTGTACTTACCTTGTCAAACTTTTGTGCATGAACATCACCAATCTCCAAGTCTGTTGAGAAATATGATTCCTTCATTCGACCGTGTTCCGAGGACCAAGTCTTTCATAAGTTGACATGGCACCCGATCATTTCCGTACAAGAGATCCCCCTCAAGTCGAACCAGGTCTGGTTGGTTCTCAAAGCATGGGGTAAGATCGAAGCAATACTTTCGGTTTCTTCCATGAATCGAACTTGTCTTAATTCATTTTCACAAGAGCCGCACCAATTTGGTTATCCTCCCGGCATCACCATCAGAAAGTTCAGAGAAGCTCATCAACCCCTCGCGTTTTTTTTGAATTGGACGAAACCAGCTTTGTTCAGTGGCAGCTAGATTCACTGAACTAATCATTGGCAAGGATTTGGAACCTTCCTGCCAAGTCAATAGACCGGTCGTCAGCAAGTAAGATTGCTCGATGCATTAATTACATGCATTTAATAAAGGATGTAGACTTCTTCCTCGTCGGCCAGTTTAATTGAAGCACAATTAATCGTGATTTGCTCTCATCTTCGGTGTACGTTATTTCCCGTCCAATGATATTAATTCCTCGCATGTCCTATAAATATTTAGTCCAACTCCAACATTAGAATAAAGTATGAGTAATGATAGCCAAAGAATTCCATGCAAACCCTAAGGTACATGCCCAAGATGTCGTCTTACATATTAATTCCAAATTTAGGATTTTTAGCCCTCTTAATGTCAAATCTAGTTTCACTGACGATGGCTCTTTTGAATTTCAGCAATCCACTAGTTTCTTCTGTTCCACTTAAATCCATCTTACACTTCCCTTTAGCTCATCGAATAAATTACACCACTATCCAAACTACAAAGGAATATGCATATTTTGCTATTGCAACAAGTTGCTTCTGTTGAGGTCAATAGCTTCTTGACATTGCTAGAAGCTAAAGCCATGACACACTTTTTAGAAAAAAATTTCATAGCACTCAACGCAAAGTAATCACGCTTTTTGAGGAGCATGAACACTAGGATCATATATATGGATCCGTATACTTTAATTCACCCTTCTACAATTATTGCGAACCTGACCAAGATTTCCGGTTAACGGCTTTATATTCCCCATCTTGACCATCGATTTCGCGAAATCTTTCCAAAATGCAGTGGCGTCGTTGCTGTACGTCCTCACTAACTCATCGGTCTTGCCACTACCGAAGAGTGCTTGATCTGATCGAAGGAGACCCTTTTGCTTCAACAAGTTATTGTAGTACAACGTGTCGAAGCGCGTCGACGTCGGGTCCAACTTAGCGAGGTTCGAGTCGCTTTCGGATTGGGCGCGCGGGCAAATGGATTGGAGCTTCTTTGCGAATTTAGGGTGGATGTCCGAGTCGTTATGGGCCCGATCCTTGAAGGTAAAGCATTGTGCAAACCCAAGCGTGTGTCCCCCAGAGAGAACGACCAGGTCTTTGGCGTCTAGGCCTTGTTTTTGGAACGAGCTAGTTAGTGCGCTTAGGTCCATGAACGGGGCCGGCAGGTCCGTATTGGCGGTCGTCCTGCTCGCGGTGGTCGAGTCTCTTCTTCCAAGCCTTACGTTCCACCATGGCCCTCCCAGCTACATTACCAAATACCAAGAATCGAAATCATCAACAGTTCACTGTGTAAATATGTGCTATTACATTGATTAGTTACACGTATTGACTTAAAAATTCAACGCAAGCGCAACCACTTGCCGAAACAACGGAGTCACGAGCAGCAACTGCCAAAATATCTGCGCAAGAGACCACCGCACGGCCACAGACTTTGTCGACCTCCTCCTTGATCTGATCGATCACTTCGAAACCTCTAGCAGAATTGTTGTTTGCGCCAGCGAGCTTTTCGGTATCGATGGTGGGCGTCGGATCTAGAAGTACCGAAGCATCACAGCCCTGCACGATCAGCCGGAGCAATGTCAATTCAACAGACGTAAACCCCACCCCCCGTGCCCAAAAAAAAAAAAAAAACTTTATCGCAATCGGTTATAGCTACGTAAGTACTTCAAGAGACAAGCAATCTGTCGTACATTAACGAAACAGTCATGGAAGTGCAGACGCAGTAACGAAGCACCCATGCGTCTCTCTTTCTTCACCGCTGCCTTGACCACGCGCCTGATGATCGGCAAAGCTTGAGGACAAGCGTAGTTGTAGTAGTAAGGTGTGAGGCCAGTGTGGTGATTAGGAAGAGAGAGAGCTGTGGTCGCGATGCTCAACAAGAGAACTGCGAGAAAATGATTCCCGCCTTTCGATTCCATCCTAGGCTCCAATCGAGGAAACAAATGGGAAATGATATGACAGATCGCACTTGCAAAAGTTGATTTCAGGTAGATCTCGTGAAGTCCTGGGGTGGGTACCATGCTCATTTATAGGACAAAAGAAAAGAGCGTTTCAACGATGATTACTTGCGGGTGGTGATCAGTTATAACCATGCATGCAAGAAACAGTCACGTGCTGCTTATTTTTCTCACAATTTGATCGCTAGGGTTACGCGCTTAGCTATGCAAATTTGGCTCAACCGTAACTGGAAATTAGTTTATCTTAGCTGTAATTCCAAGCAAAATAGAGTGGGAACATAGAAATGGGGAAGGCGCTCGTGGTTGAACAAATCCAAGTCGTGTGCCGGCAGATTAATTTTAAATCTATATATTTCGTGCAATTGGTGGAAGAGTGGTTGCTCTTAAAACATAAATTTTTGTCCGAAACCCGACCGTTCGCATGAATTCAAATCACAGGAAAAAGAAATCGTAAATTTTTACATCGGACCCATTGCGGGGAAAAAAAAAGACTTCGAAGTTTAACGACAATGGAGAAATTATTTTACATGAATGTCGGTCAAAGATTTTATGTTACTATTACCAATATTTTAAAAGCCTAAATATATAGGTGGAGGGAGACAACATGATAAAAAAGAGTATACAAACTTAGACAACATTTTAAAAGCTTAAGCTTATTGATGGAGGGAGACCACAAGTGTATAGACTTAGAATTTTGAGGGATTAGAAACGGCACGTGAAATATAAGAAATGGGTGCCGTGCAAAAAAAAAAAATTGGAGCAGAAATTAGCTCTAATACTATGTTGAAATGTCTAATCCAAAAGGTTAAAGTTGATAATTGAAGGGAGACAACTTGTATAAATAGAGCATACAAATCCCATAATCAAGTGATGCAGGATATATCGACACCCTTCTTGCGCGCAACACGGATTAAGGATGATATGTGAAATTTGATGAACAAGTGGCCACACATGTGAAATAAATTGCGATAGAAGTTGCATCTGATACCTTAAAAGACTCTGTGGGATAATTATTAATTGTTCTAAAAGTTTAAGTTCACAGATAGATGGAAACCATAAGATGTGTAAAGATTAAATTGTCATGACTAATTAATTTTATGTTTTATTATGTTATCAAGGTGCCAGTGAAAGACAATCGCGATAACGGTTTTAAAAAAAAGCTGAAAAGTAGAAGGACCGTGTCGAAGCAGGCACAGCTAAAAAGTGTCCTAATCATATGTTGGATAGTCGCGTTCCTGCTGTCTAGCATAAACCTTGCACGTAACAAGAAACCGATTTTCCACCAATTTATTTAATTTTAACTATAGTTTTAGGTAGAATTAAGGGGCCATCGCAATATCTTAAGTTACGACCCATTGACCTGTCGACTATTGTATCACTAAAGATAAAGTTTGGAAGCATCCACGAATCGTCCAGCCCAACTAGTGCGAAAACCCCTCGATCTTGCCTTGACTCGGTTTATTTATGCGGTAACGTAATGTTCTTGACTTGATCAGAAGACTGTCCAATTTCAGCAATTCTGGAGAGGTAATTACAGGGTTATTTATGGCCTATTATCTTCACAAATTTTGAGGTTTCTTTTCTCCCTTAATAGGATTCTTATTTTGATGTGCCTATTAATATAGTTGAAGGCGCACTCGCTCCAAAGAATGTTTTTTGTTTTTTATTATAATGAATTGAGAATATCCTTTAAAAAAAAAATCGAGACATGACATCTTCTAATCTCCGTCATTCGATGTTATTTATGGTTCCTCTATTACAGTGTCTGATTATTTAATTTTTCCTTCCTTTTTAAGATTCGAAGTATTTTGTTGTCTTATTAAGTAAGCATCTTCCATATTCTATAAGCAATATGAAGGGGATAATTAAAAAAAAAAAAAAACTGAACCTATTGCATTTGTTGCGCCAATTCAATCATAAATAATTTAATTTTACCAATTTAGTTCTAAATAATTTGACATTTTGCCAATTTAATCCATACGACCAATTTTTACCTAAAAATTGTTGCTTTGGACACCAATTGTACTTTGTGGCATGATTGGTGCCGCCTATGTGGACAATTTTTTAAATTTTTTTTTGAATTATTTATTTCTTTTCTTCTCTTTTTCCTTCTTTTTTTCCCCTTTCACTGTAGTTGGTGAGGGCCGCAAAGCCCTTGTTGGCATTGGGAAGGGTTGCAACCCTCGCTTAGCCTCGCTAGATTTGGGCCAGGCTATGGAAGCAATGTTCTCGCTTGAGCTCATCAGCCACAATAAAAAAGAAACAAAATAAAAGAAGGAAAAGAGAAGAAAACGAAAATAAAAATTAAAAAGAAAGGAAAACAAAAAACTAATAAAAAATTGAAAAATTATCAATGCTAGTTCTAGTCATGCCACATAAGATGTTTGATATTTACGTAAGAAGTTTTCAGTTAAAAATGGCCAAAATGAACTAAATTGGTAAAACATCAAAAGGATTATGATTAAATTGGTCAAATTGAAATATCTGGGATTGAATTAGCACAAGTGAAATAGGTTTAGGGCATTTTTTGGTAATTATATCAAGCTTCCCTCATTGGTATGTAAGAGCTTGATTCACATGCGTACTAAAAGGTTCACCGTTCTATGCCATATTTAGATAATTTTGCATCTTAAAATTACCTTATCAAAGCTTGAGTCTCTTCATCATACCGATTAGATAGCCAAAAATTGCTCTCCATGTCTTTTCTTTTCTACTTCTTTTTTCATTTACCAAATTTGCCTCTGCATCTTCTCTCTCTTTTCTAGGAGTAATTGGTTCCAAGGTGACTTAGGGTACGTTTGCGAAGACTTTTAGGGAAAGTCCTTGAGAAAATGTAAGGGCCCTTGAACTAAATGAGTTTTTCAAAATGCAAATTGTGTTTGGTAAATCGTACTTGTGAAAGTCCATTGTGAAGTATCCTTGAGCAAAATACTGTTTGGATAAATTAAATTTGTAAAAAGCTTTTGTTATTAAAAAAAAAAAAAGGGAAAAAGGAGAGTTGGTTGGCCAAGGGCTTCGCCGATTACTGCCAGCGAAGGGTAGGCGGTCCGGCGAGGGGTAGGCGGCGCAACAAAGGGTAGCGTTCGGCTAGGGTTGCACACGGTGCAATGCGGAGGTCACCGATACCGTTCGATCTGGTCGCGGCGACCCAGATCACGAGATTCCAGTAGCCGCGACCCTCACCGCGCCGTGTGTGACCCACTGCGTCGCGGAGGTCGCCGACCCCCGCAATCTGGTCACCGCAACCCAGATCTGCGCAACTAGATCTATGCGACCATATCTGCGCATGATGTGGGTTGTTGGCGTCCTCCGTGCAATGACCCTCGTCGGAGGGTCGTGGGACCCTAGCCAGACCACTTACCCTTCATTGGTGAACACACGTAGATGCTGGCTGTGTTCCCAATAGAGAGAAGGGAAGGATGAAGATGATGAACAGTTGTTGAGGTAAAGCCGGAAAAATAAAAAATTAATGAGGACAATTTCGGAACAAAAATTTTGTTGCCTTCAAAGCTAGCATGTTGAGAATGCCCAAAGCAGCCCCCAACCTGCCTTGGGGTTTCGGCCTTGGGAAGGTTTGCCTTTGGCAAAGACAAGTAAAAAAAAGATTGCCAAACGCTAGATATTTTTGTCCCAAAGGTCTTAAGGCACCTAAAGACCCTTGGGAAAGCTGTTCCCAAACAAAGCCTTAGTTCTCTACCTTAATTTGGGGGGGGGTGTGGAGATCAATCTTGTGACCCCCGGTTCCAAAAAATTGGAATTGAATATCGAATGAATCAATTTTGGAACTATCAATTACTGTCCCATTTTCGGGTAGGCCAATGTTATGTTTTAGATTAAAAAAAAAAAACACACACACACACACAACTCTTAAAATAAAATAAAAAAGTTGCACCATTTTGTTACAAAACAAATTTTGTTAGTCAAATGATTATGTAATTATTTCTTTATGTCGAAGATAGTTCATTCCTTGATGGGTGCAAATTCCTTTGTTTTAATTTCTTTTCTAGCTAAGGCTTCAAAACCGGTTCGACCTAGGTAGAACCAACCTACCCAGCCTTAGAATTAAGAACCTAATCAAAACCTGGGCTAATTATAGTTTTTATTTGGAACGAGCAATCCACCCGATTCTTCCTACAAATAACTTTGAACCGATTGGTTTAGGTCGATTTGGTCCAGTTCCCTAGTTGAATTGACCCGATACTTATTTTTACTCTCTTATCTGAAAAGACGAAAATCAATATCACCCACAACACAGGCCTCAAACAAAGGACGCTACAACCACGGCCGTTGTCGCTCTACTGCGAGTGGAACATAGCTCAACATGTCAAATCTGACATTGTCGAGCCCAAATTCAATGTTGCCAAACTTAGGCAACACGAACAAGTGACACCACCCCGGCAAACCCTTGCTGAGACTTGCATAGATTCGAGGATAGAGTAGGGGTTTGATACTCCTTCAACGAGTGTACGTGAATAACAAACGATGAATCGTCGACGTGATGTCAAGTTGGGATAGCTAGGGAACAGTAGGTGCACCGACCATCATGAATGGTAGCTGAGGTGGGGGAGGAGGAGAGAGTTAAAGGAATTAGGGGAAAAGTGTCAGAAAAGTTTTAAGTTTTTTGCATTTATGGCAATTTAGTCATAGACTTTTTATTGGTGTCAATTTAGTTCTAAACGTTTTGACTTAATGCCAATTCAGTCATTTTCACTAATTTTGGCCTGATATTATTGAAGTGGACATTGGTCAACTGACACGGACGTCTTTTTAATAATATTTTAGTTTTTTCCAAACTATTTATTTATTTTCTTTTCCTTTTCTTTTTCCCCCTTCTCTTCCTTCTTCCTTTGGTCAGTCACCGGACCTCAACGACTGGCTAGAGGTGAGCCCTCGCTAGAGGCAGTGAGGATGGCTTTACGCTAGGTTGGTGAGGTCTGGCAATCGGTTAGAGGAAGAATGAGGAGAAGGAAAAAGAAAGAAAAGGAAAGAAAGAAATAAATAATTCAAAAAATATTAAAATATTATTAAAAGTTGTTTACGGCAATACCGGTCGTTCCACGTCAATCAACCAATATCCACATCAGCAATATCTAGCTAAAATTATTGTTGGAAGGACTACATTAGGACAAAATTAAAAGATTTATGACTAAATTGATATAAGTAAAATGTTTAGGGCTAAATTGATATAAATGCAATAGGTTTAAGATTTTTCTAAACTTTTTCAAACTTTTTCTAAAGAATTAGAATTAGGGATTTCTTTCTTGGCGTATTTTTCTTGTAAATTCCATAACATATAGAGGCAATTTCATTCTAACGGGTAACTTTGGGCGCGTTTGGTTCAATTTTGGAAATGGGCCTTGGGAAAAGGTAAATATCTTTGTCCTAAAGGGCTTTGGGAAAATGTAAATTGGGTTTTGTAAAAGATTCTTTGTAAAGGTATTTTGGCGTAAAAAGTATTTGACAAATATTTTTTTATAAAGGGTTCTTGGATTTCATTTTTTTTAAATTAAAAAATTTTGAACTCTTTGCTAACTCTAATGAAGTAAGGGTAGTTTTGGAAAAATGAGATGTAAAACTAAAAAAATTATGTAGTAGTTTTGAAAAAAAAAATAGTTTCAACATTTTGCCAAATATTGAAAGCCCAAAATTAGTCCCTATTAGCATTAGACTTTCAATTTTCCTAAGGCCAGCATTTGATTGAAAACCCCTTGGATAGGCTTGCCAAACATCCTACCATTTTCCCAAGGGGTTTTGGAGTCTGGGAAAGTTGAACCAAATGCACACTTTACTTTCAAAAGCTAGAGTATCTTTGTCCTTTCACCATATGTAGTGTATTCGGAATCCTCTCTCTCTCTCCCCTCTCTCTATGCGCATGTTCTATTTATGTCCCTTTTTTTGGGGCTAATGCAACACTATTTGGATGCCTCATTGGTTCATAATGTTTGGGCATGTGACCTTCTTTTGCACATAATCCGACGTGCGAATATAAGTGCACAACTTCGTAGTTAGCCAGAACAATAGTTGACGATCACCTAGAGTGGTCTCAGGTGAAAGTAAAAGTCAATGTTTCATGGATTTCGCAAAGGAAGTTGAATTCAATGGGCTCCATGGCCTGCTTTCCCCTACCTTATCAACCGTAGCTTAGCCATTTAAAAAGGTAGGTCATGGGCTGTCCAATTATCTGGGCCTTAAGCCTTCAAGTGAATGGTTAATGGTCTATGGGGTTTTATAAGCGATCCGAGTCTCAGGCCCGATGGAAAAAATGATGATGCCCCAATGGTACTTCTATAGTCATGCAACTTTAAGAATTATTCTAAACTATGAAGACTCTGTAGCTTTTATTTTACATATTTTACACCGGCCTCCAGAGATAATATGATTAATTGATTACTTGCCAAAAGTAAACCCACACATATTGGCAAGTGAAATAAGTAGGTTTTTGGTTATACAACTTGCGATGCCAAATAGTTATCTGTATTTCATCAAAGTACGGTCTACTCTCTAAATTAGTCTTGCTAGTTGCTAAAAGTTATCGTAGCTAAGATTTGTTGAGAATTTCATTGGAAATAATTTTATCAACATTGCAAACAACTCAAATTTTAGAATTTTGAGGAATTACAAAAAATATATATATTTAATGGATTGCTTACAAAATCCATTAAATTTTAATTTTCAATGACTTCGTATGAGGCTTTACCCCAAAATCTCCATACGTTTATTCTTTGTTGTTGTTTGGAGAAACACTATTGGAGTGGAATAACGTTGAAAGTTAGGTAGGGCATTGGCCTAACAAGGCCCACAAGCAAAACAAACGTGGAAGGGAAAGGAATTGTCAAATTTTACTTCCAAAGCTTTCTTGTCGTCCAATGCATATGCAATATTGTGAATTTCAGAATGAAAAATGCTAGACGTGTCAGAGAGTTCTTACCATTATAATTTGCTTTCACGTGAATCCCCAATCGTAAAAAACCTCGATCAGATTTAATTCTAACACAATTTAAATATATTGAAACGGTAAATAATGAATTTGTGATTACACCACGTATTACAACCACATGAACACCACTTTAATGTGTCATACATAGATATTAAAAGTGGGACCAACCATCCTAGGTAGACAATACATTGGACCTTTTATTATCAAAGTAAACTTGAGAACATAAGAGATGTAATACCAAGACTTTAAAGATAGCAAAAGTAAAACCCACAAGAATCATCAGTTGACTTTCCTACAGTTCTTCCTAATCTGACCGCTTGCGCCGGTGAGTGGGCTGAGGTTACCCATCTTCACCATGGCGTTAGCAAAATCTGTCATGAAAGTAGCCGAATTGCTACTGTAAGTGTTCACTTGAGCATCCGTGGAACCACCACTGAACAATTGCTGGTCTGAGTGAAGAAGCCCCTTTTGGGTCTGCAAGTTCTTGAAGTAGGCGTTGTCGAAGTACGTTGCGCTTGTGGTGTCGAGAGGAGAGAGATTGTTGTCACCTCCGGAGCTCGGGCAGTTTTCTTTTAGTGACGTTGCGAACATGCTGTTGATGTCGCTCTCATTATAAAGCCGGGTCTGGAAAGTTGTGCATCGGGCTTGACCTATTGTGTGCGATCCTATTGACAACAATTGAACAGTTTTTGTAAATCGATCTTAGTAAATCAGTCGAGCTTTATTATAATTCTTTATTATAAAATGCAACCCAAAAAAAAAAAAAAAAAAACACACACTGACCTGAAAGTGCCACCATTTCTTTGGCAGTGAAGCCTTTGTTAGAGAAGGCGGTGATGAGGTCGCTAAGGCTCAAAGTTGGGGCAGGAATGTCGCTATTAGCAGCACTTAGGCTTGCGGTGGTCGAGTCTCTTCTTCCTAATAAGACTCTCCAACTTGGGCCACCTAACTGAAAATTAAATAAACAAATAAATCCAAACATTTTAGTGCTAATATAGAAAGGTAACATAGCATGTGATTTTTTCCTCCCAATTGATTGCTAGTGTTGAGAAGAAAATGTGCACTTACGGCAACAACAGAATCACGTGCGGCGACGGCCAAGATGTCAGCACAGGACACGACCCCAGGGCAGCTGCTCTCCAGTTGGGACTTGATCGTGTCGATCACCTCGTATCCACGTATGGAATTGTCATTTGGGCCGGCGGTCTTCTCCCCGGTGAAGTTCGTGGTGTCATCCAACAGAATCGACGCGTCACATCCCTGTTTCATATTTTGCACCACACATTATTAATCAGCCCTTCTAGTTGGAAAATCGATCCGATTGGCGTTCATTTCATTCAGTGGTTGTAGACAGAGGTTTGGTTGTCATAAATTTTCCTGAAATTAGAGCATAAACACTGGTTGTCTCCCTTATCATTCCCCCTTTTTGTCCCCCACTCTGAACGACTAGAGACACCAGTTTGTACGGGGGTGACACTCTTTCTCATGCCTTTTGACTTTATTCCGTGTTCTTTCTCAAGGAACAATGCATCCAATATTCGTCGGACTAGAAACAAAATGATTGCGCTGTGAAGTGTTCTCTAAATCAAGATTTTTGGTTAGTAACATGGCGCGTTCTATAATATTTAACAGAGGGGAGTCACCGACTTTATGATTCACTAGAATTAGCCTGAGTTTGGCCTTCTCGAATGACCAATTATGTATCGATTAAAATTGAAAATCTAGACGATTTCCAACCTATATAGGAAAAAGAAAAGCAACCCACAAATCTAATCGAGAAAGCTGTAAACATGTCATATTTGTTATTTAAAAAATCGATCAGCCTTTAAATATCAAGATCAAAGTAGAGACGGCATGTTTGACGGAGAAAGGTCCATTAGGATGCAGGTAACTCTTAAATTATGCACAAAGAACACAAAGAAGGTACACTAAATAAATTAGTTAATTTAGATTGACACTCTAAATTTGTGTTGGAAGCAAACTAGTGAGGCCATGCACAAGGCGCAACTCATTTATTCAAAGATCTACTATGATTTTTAGAATACCGTTGGATTAGCAAATTCCATTAAAACTGATATTTTATCATAAAATATCATTTTTAATGTAGAAAAGTATGGCAGCCAAAGGAACGGTGATCAAAATATGGTTGAAACCTATTGAGAAAGACTGATTGGTTTTGCCAAACGTGATAAACGCGTATTTGACTTAAAAAGCATGGCCGTCTCTCTCTCTCTTTTCCAGCTGCAACGTTTAGGACTTTTGCATGATCTAAATCATCGATTTCATCGGGTTTAAAACAGGTAGCTAATCATACACGCACATCTTATCAACAACATGATCAGCACAAAGTACGCTCGCCTGCATGGCTTTTATAATAAAGAAAATTATAGCATATATTGTCTGTGTAATAAAAAAATTAAGAGTATACACAACAACATTCTTGTCCACCTTTGATAAACCTTCAAAAATGCATGGCACAATAATATACCAAAAAGGTCGGTCAGACTCGACTAATTCAATATGCGAATCTCGTACCTACTGTTTTGGTTAGCGAAAAAGAGAGTACATTAATTGCATAGAAGCGAAATCTAATGATGCCTTTGACTATGAGAGCGGTTGGAATGTTTCACAAGCACAGGCAAAAAGATGCATCATGCACGCACGCTTGCATGCAGCTTGAATGACAGAAGAGAAACAAAGGTAGAAATCAATGGGAAAGAGAGGAGAGACTCGGAGGAGAGGGACTTGCATTGACGAAGCAATCGTGGAAGTGAAGGCGGAGCAGTGAGGCGCCCATGCGGGCCTCGCTGGATACTGCGGAGTTCACGCCGGACTTAATGGTGTGGAGGGCGCTGGGACAGGATGTGAAGTAGAAAGTGCTGGACAGCCGAGCCGAGGCTGTTCCAAATAGGAAACACAGCAACAATAAGAAGGCGGGTCTGGGAGAAGAGTTCTCGCAAGCCATCGCTTGGAGTTTGAGTTTCAGCGAAGAAGGAGACAAGCGAAGGAAGAGGAGAAGCACTAGCTTGACGGCTGTGCGCGAAGTGTGCTTTTGGGCGTTGCACTTGAATGAACTCGGGGGTATTTATACAAGAGTTTCTGCCCTGTTATGCTTTTTCTTTCTTCTCAAGTCAACGGCATTGGTTGTCTGCATCTATAATATATGAAATTTTAATTTTGACCAAACAAGTTCAACACCAAATTGATCAATATATATATAGCCCGATGATGCATAGTCTGGACTTATTAGCTTTCTATTTGCAAACTAACCCTTATCTCACCGTACAGAAATTTGGGGCCTGACATTAATTTATAGGTCTATATCATTGTGTCAATTCTAAGCAAATAAATTTGTAGGTCTATATCATTCTGTCAATTCTAAGCAAATATAACCCGACCATACTCATATCAGATTCTAGTAGTAATTTCCTTAAGAGATATCAAGCCAAGAATCTTCTCACTTTCAGCTTTTGAACTTTTAAGAAGGTTCATATGAATTAAAGAAGATGGCTTATCTTTACCAAAAAAAAAAAAAAAAAAAAAAGAAGATGGCTTACTGCGAAAAGTATGAATATATAGGTATAGTTGCATGTGCTATCTATTTTAATGCACCAATGGAGGGGTTGCGACATATGTTGGTTTTTTTTACTCACTCTCTATGTTTGTTTTCTAGTGTCCAAATTTTCGTTTTTGGCCTTGAACTCTTGGTTGTTTAATAAATTCTTATAACTTGCATAACTCTTCTAATAAACCCCACCCTCCTCGAAAGTCAGCAAGAGTCAGATGGAACAAGCTCGAGGGCGGTGTTCACGTTAAGAAATTTCACTACTCAAGTCCTGGTTGGAGTACTCACTTTTGAAGTTTCCAGTCTCATGCAGAATAAATTGTCCAATCAATTCTAAATCTATTATATATATGCAAATTAAGTCATAAACTTTTCAATTTTGTCAATTTAATTCTAAAATTTTGCGTAAAATTTTAATATAATCATTCATGCAAATTTTTGTGGGAAAAGTGATTTCATGTGACAATTGGTCAAAAGAATTACATTAAACTCGATCGGCTTAGATGGGCATGTCAATTCCATTTAATCTCATTTGTAGCATGAGGGATCTAATCTATAAAATTGATGCAATTTCAAGGACTTGATCAAATATATTACAAGGGTTTAATTGAAAGAAATGTACAAATTGAAGGACCCAAAGTGAAAATATTTAACTCAACAGTACACATTGCTTTTTTCTCAATTAGCACATATAGTAAATTCCCTATCAAAACAAAGTCCACCTGTTTCACCTGAAACAGCAAAAAAGAAAAAAAAAACAGAGAGAATAGTTTTTTTTTTTTTGGTCGTAAGAGAGAGAATAGTTCAGAAGTGGCCAAAATTGAATTTCGTTTGGAGAGATATTGACTAATAGGGAAAATTGTCGCCCTTACGAAGGTTCGCCAACTCCAATTGATGGAAACATTGACTTTCCCAAACAAAGACAAGCGGATCACGCCATCTAATTACGGTATGTCCCGCACTTAAAAGACTTTGTAATGCTTAATTAATTGCTTGCACGGTATGAAATTTGGAACTTGCTGCATGACGACCATTCCTCTTTGTTCAACTAGTAAACATAAAATATGATCTCCATATTTATAAAAATGAAATTCTGTGGATAATGGACTATAATGTATTAACGATCGCATCTTGTTCTAACTGAGATTTAACAAAAAAATAATTTTGGAAAAATTGAATTAGAACAAATATAGTAAAATCTTCTAGGATTCTTAAGTATAACCCAATTGCTTAGATATATATATATCTTCCTACAGTCCACATCATGGTGTAGGTAGGTCGTAATATATCATTTCTCGCAGCAAGTCATGTTGAATTACTCCATGGTCCTATATTATTCTTTATGAGTAAAAATGTGCAAGCTCATCTTATATAGATGAACTCCAGACCCATGAAATACCGCACTAACTTCATGGACTCCACGTAATGAGAGCTGAAACTCCTCTTGACTGCTCAAAAACACAGAACTGATTACATCGAAATCATCTTGCATGCCTAATTCGTATAAGCATCGATCATACTTCTCGATCAATGAGTCAATCCCTTGGGTTAATAAGAGATATTGCTTTGCGTGCCTCATTTTTCAAGCATGCGTTGTGTGAATGAAATCCTCATTAAGAATCTAATTTGGGTCAACATTTTGAGTGATTACCCATCCATATTCTCCTTTAGAGTCCTTTGCAATATCTTAAAAGCAAATTAACTAATTCACCAAACCAAAGGAATTTTTGTGACAATATCAAATGAGGGCATGAGTTTTTCTCTGCTCGTTCAATTGTTAGGACATGATGTACTACTCGATCACATTTTATTGTTCATTGCATGCAGCTGCCTCGCATGATGTTGACTCTCTTAGTCGGAAAGGGATAATCATACCGAAAATTGTCAACCTTTCCTAGTTGGATGCCAATATCCCTAACTTTTTTTCGTCATGTCAATACCTTAAATTTGTGCCAATTTCGAAAATATACATTCTGTCCAGATGGCCATTAAAAGTCCCATGTGGCAGTGTGCGTGGCCGTTAGAAATCTGGAGTGGTGGCGGGCGTCCATAATCACATCAAATCCGTTTGCTCACGGGAGGTAATTTTGGGTCACCGATATAAATTTGGAAGTATTAATGGCACGGAAAAATATAGAAGTTTATCGTTCATTAGTATTTGGAGATACACGAGAAAAGTTTCGAAGGCTTATAATCAGATGTGACCTCGGCCAGTCGAAAAATGCTCTAGAAGCTGTGGAGGATGAAATGACTTCTCCACGTGACCCTCGTACTGTCCGGTTGCGCAAGTGCTTCTTTAGGAATTTGTCGTGAAGGAGAGCATTACTTTTGAAGCATCCGATTCACATCAGATCTATGCGTGCGAGTAAAGAGACAAAATCCGACAACTCATACGCGTTGGGCTCCAATTAGCTTCTCAACAGTGTTAGACTTTCTTTATTTCAAAAAAGAAGAAGAACGATCGAAAGGATATTTTACAAAAAAAATTATTTATATTATTTATATAATTTACTGATAAATAATATTTTCCTATCAACAACAAATTGTGTCTAAATATTTTCATGAATAATGAAAATATTTTTCATTCATTTATTTTTGTAAGCGATATGAACGAATTAATTTTGTAAATATTTCCAAGTTATTCATATTGTGTAAAACAAACAGAACTTTAATCAAAATGATTTTTTTTTAAAAGTTTCCCAATATAACTTGAATTATGCTATCTCCACTTGATGTTAGCTAATTATCAAGATTATAACATCACGTTGGTTGTGATTATAAAACATAAAGTCTACCAATTACAAACCCAATGTGAAGCTCTAAATCCTTACTTTATATGTGCAATCTATGTATTGTAGCGATGGATAGTCTAAAACATTTCAAAACTTCTAAAGTGAGAATCTATGTATCGAGTGATAGACTTACCAAAGGAAGTTCAACTTACCTTTTAACGAGGGAAAATCAAGGGGGTGAGGGAATTCTAACCCCCAACCAGAATTCATGCGTTGCCACCATCCAATTAGTTGTTGGATTTTCATCCCTTGTCAGTTTAGACACCAACAAGGGAAAATCACAGTTGTCCTCACTCCTCCACTATCTCTCCTCAGCGTCTTCTCTGATGGGTCTAGCTTCATCATCATCATCATCATCATCTCTCTCTCTCTCTCTCTCTCTCTCTCTCTCTCTCTCTCTCTCTCTCCACTAAAATTGTCATTATCACTTAATTACGATAGAATTGTGAATTTCAGTTCCAACGAGGGTTTTTTTTTCAATTTCTTATAATTGGAATGCCTCCTTTTTCAATCCAGTTCATCCGCTATCTTGAACCCCAATTAAATTTAAGAATGACACACTTTTTCATTTCAATAGGACTCCTTATAAGCGTTATTTCTATCTACTAATCCAAGTCGATTTGAGTTTCACCATCTTGGGTCGACCTAGAAACAATATTGTGAGGGAGGCCATTGTCAAGCATGAGAAGGGGGGGAGGGAGACAGACATACACTAGAAGGGACTAATGAGGGAGAAGTAGACAAGCGGGCAATGAAGGTCATTGAGAGCAAATGCTGACTGTGGCTTTGTTGGATGATCAACGGCAATGGGCACAAGCTATTGGGAGACAGACATACACTAGAAGGGACTAATGAGGGAGAAGTAGACAAGCGGGCAATGAAGGTCATTGAGAGCAAATGCTGACCGTGGCTTTGTTGGATGATCAACGGCAATGGGCACAAGCTATTGGGAGACAGACATACACTAGAAGGGACTAATGAGGGAGAAGTAGACAAGCGGGCAATGAAGGTCATTGAGAGCAAATGCTGACTGTGGCTTTGTTGGATGATCAACGGCAATGGGCACAAGCTATTGGGAGACAGACATACACTAGAAGGGACTAATGAGGGAGAAGTAGACAAGCGGGCAATGAAGGTCATTGAGAGCAAATGCTGACTGTGGCTTTGTTGGATGATCAACGGCAATGGGCACAAGCTATTGGACAAGGGAGAGAGAGAGAGAGAGTAAATTAAAATTTTCCTCTAATGAGTATTTGAAAGACACATGAATCGAATGTGATGATTCTTTTAATGAAGATAGTAAATAAGAGTCGTACATGAATATACCCTCTCTCGTACTATAAGATTTCACAAGACAATGCCAAAATTGAATGTCCTGAACTTCTAGCATTAATTAGTCAATTTATTTGTACTGGTTTATTTATGAAAAATTTACCCCAAATCGATATACCTATAACAAATGTATCATCCGTTAGTTTCTGTTAAATTTTAGAGTAAAGTTGCTGGGTTAGATGACATGTGATAGTGTTTTGCTAGTTTTGAATCTCGCAATGAAATATCTTTCACCAAATGTTATGTTTTGATATTTAGTTAAGGGGATTAGGTTCTATGCTAATATTGAATCAAGAGGATCATATATATATAATTCTAAGTCCAATGCAATCATTTAGTACAAGCTCGAAAACAAGTGTTGGAATCTAATCAATAGCTTAACTTAATTACACTTAAGTACACTAATGAGAACCGACTAAGATCAAGGGGGTTACATAATGTTGAAATCTAATCGACAACGCTGGATGGTAGAAACAACACTGGGAAGGCATTGCTTCTAAGTGGGTACGAGAACTCAACATCGGAATCTATTCGATAATGTTGGACAATAGAAACAACATTGGAAAGGCACTGCTCTTAAATGGGTTAAGAACATAACATTAGAATTTAATCAACAACACTGTTGACAGTAAAAAGAATATCGGGAAGACACTGCTCCTAAATGGGTTCGAGAACATAAAATCAAAATCTAATTGATGACACTGGATGGTATAAACAACAATGGGTAGACATTGCTCCTAAATGGGTTCGAGGACACAATATCAGAATCTAATCAACGACACTAGATTGTAGGACCACACTGGAATCTAATCAATAGCACTACTTGGGATAGACACTTACCGGTAGTGAATCAATGTTGGGAATCCAAAGCTACAACTAAACTAGTCTAGGCTAAGATAACTAAAGGATAATATAAATGATTTTGGTGTGTTGTTCAGGGGAGCTTCTTCGTTGGATGACCTGCGGTATTTATAGAATAACCTGGTAACTATCAGTCGGTTAATCCTTCCTCGAAAGTCGCTCTTAATTTCTCCAACATTCTTTACTCTTTCCTTAATCATCTTATCCATGTCTTGTTTCTTGCCCTTGTCGATGCTTGCAAGACTTGACTAGCAAGTAATAACAACTCCTTTAATTTTGAACGCCCTTTTGTGCATCAGCTGTTTTCGCTTGAATTTTGACACCATTTCTACTTGAATTTTATGTCCATAGTAGCATCTCTAGGCTTGGACACATGACAATTCATTGCCTTACCATCGAACTACGTATCTCCTCTTGTAGGCCTATGTAACTTAGGCCAAAGGCTCTTGAAGACCTTGATCATCCTTCTTCTTTATGATTGATATGGGCTAGATTACTACTATTGTTATTCTTGTGACCAACAGGTGACAATGAGGATAATTTCAAGTCTCAACACCCCTCATGACAAACTATGTGATAAGAAGGGTAACTTTCGATGTTAATATATGTCCCCTTTTAAAAGAAGTAAATTGAAAATTTATTTCATTTAAAGGCATACCTCATTTCACGCTCAATCTTCTAAAGATGATGATCACACCTTTCCCTTTTTTGATATCTTTTTTCCACAATCGATTCAAAGATAAAAGATTCTAGTAGATATTGTAATATTGAATTGTTGTATTCTACTATGAGTATATGTCTATTGTCTCTTTCTCCATATTCTTTTCCATATTCTTTTGTTTCCTCCCTTAAACCCTAAACCCTTCACACTATGTTTCTAAGCTACTTCCCTAGCAACCGAAACTCCCAAATTCCTCCTTGAATCTTTTATCTCACACTTCGATGACGTTTGTCGTAATGAAGATGCTGATTATTGTCGTTTTCGGTTACTAGCACCATAGAAGAGAACCCTGAGTTGTTGCTTCTTGGGCCCTATCTCTTTGATCATGATCATTTTCCATCACCTCTTAAGCCTTGCTTCCCACCTAGAAGGAATGAGAAACTTCCTCTACAACATTCTTCCATTAAGGATATTTGGACATCTACCCCTTCTAGGTTTCAAAGCTTTCCTTCATCTAAAAGAAAAAATTTCACTTTTGGTACTTGTGACTAAAGGATGACCTAAAAACTCAATTATCATGGAAGAATGTAGACATAGAGATGACATTTGAGGTTAGTATGTTGTTTCGTGATTTAGAAAGGGGACTATTGTGTACTATTTGCTTCTAGTCTCTATTGACCAATTGTTTCTTTTTCCCATGGGGAACCATGTCCGTGACCCTCTTAGATTTCTTTATTATTTTAGGGTTTATATCACATGGAAATCTTATAGAGAGATTAGAGGCTTTCGACAATTGTTGTCTTTGAAATCATCCTTGCTTATGGGAAACTCCTTGATCAATACCGCAAAACAGTTATAGATGATATAATCAACTAATAGCAGAAACTTCTCTGTTACACTGAGAGAGAAGGAATGGAGCAGTATAATGAACTTCATACAATGCTAATAAAAACTGTCAAGTACAAGCCAAATAAGAACCTATTTTAGAATTGCACACAAATGTGCAAAACAGAACCTCACAAAAACGTGCAAAAAGACTTGTTCTACTTCCTAGAAAATAGCTAACAAACCAACTGCCTAACAAATAAACTTGACTGAATTAAAAAAAAAAAAAAAAGACAGAACATCAGTAGCAGCATTGAGACACATCTCCAACAAACTCCTCCTTGGATTAGTTGCTGTTGCAAACTCCTATTTTCTCTCTTAACAGCTCAAACCTTCCAGCCTAAAGTGGCTTTGTTAACATGTTTGCAAGTTGATCTTCAGATCTGCAATAGATTAACATAACTTCACCACTTTGTTGTACTTCACGCAGAAAGAAGAATTTGACTTTAAAATGCTTGGTTTTGCCATGGAAAGTAGGATTCTATGATATTGCTAATGTAGCATGATTGTCCACATTAACTTCAATGCAATCACTAGAATTTAACCATGATCTTTCATTATCTTCTTCAGCCACAAAACTTGATTTGCAACTATAGTTGCTGCTATAAACTCAGCCTCTGCAGTGGACTAAGCTACAATCTCCTACTTTTTGGAACACTAGGAGAAACAAGCAGAACCAAGAGTGAAGTAGTACCCAGATGTACTTTTCATGTCATCCATTGAGCCAGCCTAGTCATTATCAGAAAAAACTTGCAACTTAAACTTCTGACCTTTCTTAAATTTCACACTAAAGAACAATGTTCATTTGAGATATCTCAAGACCCTTTTTGCAGCAATCAAATGTAACTGACTAGGATTACTCATAAATCTGGATAAAACACTCACAGCAAATAGAATATCTAGTCTGGTTGCTGTAAGATACACGAGACATCCAATCAAGCTTCTATACATAGAAGCATCTACTACATCCATTCCATCATTCTTCCATAGCTTCTCCTTAGCAGCCATAAGAATTCTTACACTTCGACAATCTTTCCTTTGAAACTTCTTTAGAATTTCCTTCATGTATTTTTTTCTAGCAAATGAAGATCTCATGTGAAGCTTGTTCGACTTCCAGACCCAAAAAATAAACCATCTTTTCCAAATCTGACATCTCAAAACCTGTAAACAAACTTTGCTTCACCCTCTCTATCGTTCCACATCATTCCCTATCACCAACAAATCATCTACATAGAGTGACAGAATTACAATACTGTGATTCACCCTCTTGACATAAAGAGTGAACTCTCTCAAGCTTCTTACAAAGCCAAAATCCTGCAAATATTGGTCTCTCTTCCCATACCAAGCTCTTGGAGCCTACTTCAGTCTATATGTAGCTTTCCTCAATCTGTATACCTTCTTTTCTTGCCCTTTGATACTGAAGCCTTCAGGTTGTTCAACAAAAATCTCCTCCTCAAGCTCTCCATTTAGAAATGTGGACTTGACATCTAACTGACATATAGGCCACCCATTCTCTGCTGCAATAGCTAATAGTAGTCCGATTGTATCAAGTCTTGCCGCAAGAGCAAATGTTTCAGAATAGTCTACTCCCTATATTTGAGCATAGCTTTTCACAACTAGTCTGGCTTTGTGTTTATTGACAGAGCCATCAGGATTAAGTTTTGTTTTGAACACCCACTTAACCCCAATCGCATTCTTATCAGATGGTCTGTCAACAAGCTCCCATGTGAGGTTTTTTTGAATCATTGCAAACTCCTCCTGCATTACTGCAATCCACCTCTGATCCTCCATAGCTTCCATAAAGTTAGATGGTTCAAGTACTGCCATATTGCTTCTTTCATAGATTTCAGCAAGTGACTTTGCGCCTCTTACTGGCAAATCATCCATACTATCTTCCAATCCATCCACAACTTTATCAACCTCTACAATTGCTACAGGTTGTTGTTTTGCAAATTGTTGTTGTCTTGCATTCTTTTCTTCTATCCAATTCCACTCATCTTCCTCTAGAAAAACAACATCTTTACTCACAATCACCTTCCCTATCATAAGGTGAAAAATCCTATAATCCTTTGATTGGAGACTGTACCCAATGAAGATTCCAAGCTCAGCTCTTTTATCCAGCTTGTCCCTCTTGACCTGAGGAACATGAGTATAACACAAACACCCAAAAACCTTCAAATTCTTCACAGAAGGTTTAACACCATACCAGACTTTAAAAGGTGTTGACCTCTCTAAGGTCTTTGTGGGCAATCCGTTCAACAGGAACACTGCAGTATTAGCTATCTTAGCCCAAAACTTCTTGGGTAACATATTCTCCTGCATCATACATCTGGACATCTCCATAATGCTTCTGTTTTTTCCTCTCACTAACCCCATTCTATTGAGGTGAATAGGGAGTAGTGAATTACTGCACAATGCCTCCTTGCTCATAGTTTAACTTAAACTTGTGAGTAGTATACTCAGAACCATTGTCAGACCTGAGTATTTTAATTTTCTTCCCACTCTAATTCTCAACTAAGGCTTTGAACTTCACAAACACATCATCAACTTCAAATTTGGCTTACAGAAAATAAATCCAACTCATTCTAGTCAAGTCATATGTGAAAGTAATGAAATACTTACTACCATTGACAAATAACTTAGACATAGGTCTGTGTGGACTAATTGCAGCTTCTCACATATTCTCCAGCCTCCTCATTTGAAAGGAAATCTAGCTTGCTTGCCAATAAGACAAGTTCTGCACTATGGAAATTCTTCCTTCGAACTTGGCAAGTCATTTGCCAAGCTATTCATCTGCATAAACAACATGTTCTTCCTGTGAACATGCCCAAGCCTTTTATGCCATAACTCTGCATTTTCTTCTTTGCACTTTAAAGCCATTTGTTGCATCTCTTGTGGCTTGAACATGAAGCTCTTGTCCCTCATTGGCATTCTCGGCACTTCTTTGCTATCTAAATTATTAATAAGACATTCCTTCCCTTCAAACTTTACCTCATAGCCCTTCTCAACTAATTGACCAATACTTAACAGATTTCGGTCAACTTTTGGCACAAAGAGAGCATCACTGAATAGCTTCACCTCTATTGTACCCTTCCCTTGCACTTCAATATATTGTCCATTGCTAATTTTGACTCTGGACCTGATTGATTTGTCTAGACTCCTAAATAGCTTCAAATTGCTAGTCATATGATTGGTACAGTTACTATCCATCAGCCATGCATCATTCTCAACAGAAGAGCCTGAACAAGAAGCTACAAATAAGTGTTCTTCCTCGGTCTCATTCACTGCTATTTGTGCCTCTCTTGCTTGCTGGTAACTTTTCTCTTTGCAGATCGCTTCCATGTGACCAAACTTGTGACATCTTCTGCACTTAGCATCAGGCTTCCTCCAACATCTAAAGGACTGATGATTAGTTCCACCACAATGTTGACAAAGCTTCTTGTTCTTCTTCCATTTGTCAAACCCACTAGAATTTCCTTCTTTTGCTGCAAACTTGGAGTCACCAGCATTTCCTTTGAACTGATTCCATTTCTTCCATTTGCATCCATCATTGGACTTCACTTTAGCTTGCAGTGCACCCTCTACAGGCTCTTCTCTTCTCATCAGTCTTCTATACTCCAGTGCCTGTAGCGCATTTAATAATTCTGCAAGCTTTATGTCAACTAAGTCTTTTGTATTTTCCAAAGAAGCTATGGTGGCTTCAAACTTCTCTAGAAGAGACACTAGGATCTTCTAAACCAGTCTTTCATCCTTCAAGCCAGTCCTTAAGACTCTGATTTTTTCAACTATCTCAATCAGCCTTTTAGAATATTCCTTCACTAACTCTGAATCCTTCATCTGCTGTCTCTCAAACTCCCTCAAGAGATTCAACACCTTCATGCTCCTTAGCTTCTCATCTCCCTCATATTCATCCTTCAAGAAATCCCATATTGCCTCTGTAGAATCACATCTCATGATCCTTGTGAAAATAGGAGGTGAGATGCAAGACTTTGCCTTGGCCTTCCCTGTGATTCTATCTTTATGGTACTTTATCTTATTCAAGGTCGGATTGTTTGGAAGTGGAGCAACCTCAAATTCATTCTCCACAGCCTCCCATAGATCATGACCCTCCAAGAATGCTGTCATCTTGACAAGCTTGATAATTTTCCCCAGTAAAGACCGGAGCAGCCATTGCAAAGAATCCACTTGATCTTGCCTCTATCGACCTTTTTCTTTGCAGATTGGAAGCAGTCTTCACTCACTTACCCTCACTTTATAGTCCAAGATCCCATAGAGGCTTTGATACCACTGTTATAGCTGATATAATCAACTAATAGCAGAAACTTCTTTGTTACACTGAGAGAGAAGGAATGGAGCAGAACAATGAACTTCATACATCGTTAATAAAAACTGTCAAGTACAAGCTAAATAAGAACCTATTTTGGAACTGCACACAAACATGCAAAAAGACTTGTTCCACTTCCTAGAAAACAGCCAACAAACCAACTGCCTAACAAATAAACTTGACTGAATAACCAAAAAAAAAAAACAACAGAACATCAGCAACAACACTGAAACACATCTCCAACAGATCCTTTTACATGCTTCAATGAAAACATGACACGCACAGAAGAGTTAGCATTTCTTGGACAATGAAAAGACACTGCAAAATATGGGATTTGGGCGCTTTAAGTGCTCTCACTTGGGTTCAATAAGCACTGACGATCCAGATTGAGAGGTCAGGCTGAAGTTGATTAGTGATCCTTGGTGGGATAGAGCGAAAAAATATTGGATCGGTCACAGGTTAGCCACCAAAGCTGGGAATTCCTACTCTAGCTTCTGTGAAAACTCACATGTAATTTGTGGCCAGCTAGGACTGTGTAAAAATTCGTTGGAGCACCATTGAAGATCTCGAAGCAAGCATAGCAAAAAAAGCAATATGGTTTTCTAGTGTAACAATGAATGATTATGCAAGTGTAGTAAAGTCCTAGTAAAGGCCTTAGTACAAGGAATTTGTGTCGACTCTGCAGAAGTGCAGAAAGAACACCGATGGGGAAAATATTTGGACCCACATCTAAATGTCTAATGTCAAAGAAAAAAAAGTTGATATGGACTCTGCAGAATCTGTGTTGTCTCATCAAGTGTCAGCAACAAGGTAGAATCAAAGACGAGACCTTTTCCAGTTCCAGTGATACATGACGAAACCGCACCACGCTGCATCAGAGAAGAAAAATTGTAAATTGTTGGTTGGTTTCCAACATGCAGATGAAGGGGATGCGTATCTATCAAGCATAGCGAAGTCATGGTAATAGTTGACAGAGGATGATCTTTTGAGGCTATGGCTATAATCTTGTCCATCACATCGTCCGCAAATAGGAAAATAACTACTCCAAAACTCTTGATCATGGTCGATGTGGAGAAAATCATGATCAAGATAACAGCGATATTCGTAAGACATATGAGAACATAGGGCCAGACACCAGGAACAGGAGCCGTAACTGTATGCTCATTCCCGACAGAGAGCAGATCACATACGCAAGAGCGATACTGCAAAAAAGAAGAAAAAATGTACATGTGCATACATACATACATACATACATACATACATATATGGCATACATGTGCATACATACATACATACATACATACATACATACATACATACATACATATGGCAAACGCTCCGAGTCAAAGTAGTCCCTCCAATACAAAAGTTGGATCACAGCCAATCCAGAGCCCTGGCAGCCATTCCTCCTCCAATGAACGAGAGCCGAATCCCGTGAACTCCAAAGCAATACAAAATCATGCTCATTAACCCAAAACCCCAAAGAGCCTTGCCTTGCAAAATATGGTGCGCGACATATGTCAGTTTTCCTCATTATTTGTAAGCGAAATTTATTGAGGTGGTATTATTTATCTAGACCGTTGATGGCGGTATGGAATTGTTTAGAGATCTTCATATTTGGTCTTGTTCCCTGACCTGCATCCAGTAGAAGCGTACGTTAAGACAATGACATTATAGGGAACTCGGGCAGTGATTGAATCCATGGCTTTTGGTACAAATAGACCTTCAAATTCCAGACTTCAATTCGTTTTGCTATAATCAGAAGCAGATTTATGATGCCAAAACAACAGGATCTTGAAATCAAATAACCAAAGACATAAGCGACAAACCAAACACCAAAGATTGTCCGTCACGCTCGAGTGTTTGCTACACTTAGAATATGCCTGAACCCAAAAGTGTTCATTTAAAAAAAAAAAAACTTAATTTGAGTATAAAACTCACCGCAGCAATCAAGGAGTGTATGAGTTCCGACACAAGAACGTCTTCCGCGTTCCTTGTTTTTTGTTTTTGCTTTTACCGCGCGGCGTCTCCTTTTGACTTGTGCGGCTGCGGCTTCTTTAGGAAAGAGAAGAGTAAAAGGAAACCCTTTTTTTCCTCCCTTTTTTCTCTTATAAAGACTTGATTTAGGATTGGAATCCACCGGATTTTAGATTCGCTTTTTATTTGTGTGGCTTCTAAATCAGATGCTCAATGTTCGAAATATAATATAAAGTCCAAATAGGCAATCAAAGGAATTGAACTCTCGGTTCAAATCTTGAATAGATATCAATAAGGAATTTTTAACTATTTAAGGATTCATTCGATAATTCCAATCAACATCATCAGATTCTGTTTGGATTATGTACGCCGCTCAAATTACGCCAATCACATAAAAATTAATTGCCAAAAAGAGAACAACTTACCATCCAAATAATTCGATCAGGAGACAAAAATGGCCAATGCTTTGCGTGATGCTAGGGTTCTGCAGCCGAGCCATACCTTTAGGCCTCTTCTTTAGGCCTTTGCTTATTTTGGTTAACCTCAAAATTGGCATCAGCCTCCTATCTTCAAAGAAATTACATATTATACTCGCGCTTATCTATACAAATACATGATCACTCGGATGACCAAGAAAGAGGACCTCAAACTTGGCCTTCGTTTGATGAGAGCGCCTGACGACGTAAAAGATTGTACGGCATTGTAATCGATCATGCTTCAACCCATCGAGAGACATAAATCATGGAGGGTGAAGGAGATGAAGTAAAAAGATTGCGCAGCATATTAAACACTTCTTACCTTATAGAGCAGCGCCATTACAAAGCAACCCGTGAAGAAAAAGGTGCAGGTAGTCAATGGATGCTCTCTGCTGATCCAAACCATGGCGGCGATCTTATTACATTAAAACACAGTAGCGTTACCCTCTGTTCCAAGCAAACAACTCCCTGACGAGAAAACGGCAAGAAAGATTCATTCATATGCACGAAGCAAACAACTCCATGACGAGAAACAGCAAGAAAGATTCATACGCACGAAGGCTATCGAGAAAACCTCTTGAAAAGCGTGCAGAGAGAGAGGATTAGCAGAGGAACTTGAGAGAGCTTGAAGTGAAGTTGCGGAATTGCAAAAGAATCCTAACGTGAGAAAGCTTGAAGCAAAGTTGCAGAAGAGCTCTAAACTGAGAGAGCTTGGAGCTGAGTTGCAGAAGATCGCTCGATTGGAGAGGGTTTCTAGGATGGAAGATAGCATATCCTGTTGTTGGTTTTGCAACTGAAAGACTTCTCCTCATACCCAACTGTGTTTCGGCGGGAAACATCATCGATGGAGGTGCACTCACTTGCAACTAAAAGTAGGGGCCCGGTAACGTTTCTATTTCTCCTGATTTCTGTATTTTTATTCCTCGAAACCAAAAAAGAACATAAATCTATTGGGTAACGCCAACTTATTTTTATATTCCTCGGAATAGAAAAGTGGTTGGGGAATAAATTCGAAACATAAACAAGAAGAAAAAAAAAACGTAGCTTCTTGTGAACAATTTCTAAAAATAAGTTTTTCTTTTCTTTTCTAGAAACAAGAAAAAAAAAAAGTAGCTTCTTGTTCCGATGATAGTTGCCGCTACCCGTAGCCCGTTGGTCATCACTCAGCCCACCGATCGATGATCGCCATTGTTTGCCAGCAGCCTACCATCACCAACCGCTGCATGACTGCCACCTACCACCGCATGACCACTGCCGTAGGACCGCCGCCCACAGCTCACCGGCCACTGCCCCCTCCCGCGGCCGGTGGGTTAAGGGCGGCAATCCTGAGGTGGCAATCAACAGTCATACAACAGTCATGTGGTGGTTGTGCGACGTTCGTGCAGCAGTTGTGCGGCATTCGTGCGACAGTTGTGCGGCGGTCTTGCGGCAATGAGCGGTGGTCGCACAGCTATCGTGCTGCGATGGGCGACGGTCGGCAGTCTATTAGTAAGAAGAAAAAACAAATAAATACAAAAATCTATAAATTTTTAGCAAACGCATTTCTATTCTTTTTCTATTCCAAGAATAGAAATTTTGTATAATTACCAAACACCTTATTTTATTCAAAATTGTTCCTAGAGTAGAAATAGAAAAAAAAAACTATTTTTTAGTTTTTAGAATAAAAATAGTTGTCATGCACACCCTAGGAAGCCACAAAGAACTTCCTTGGTCACAACCTCGAGCTAAAATCCAGCAACAAGGAGGTTCGGACAGAGACGGGGAGGTTCTTCCTTGATCACGACCTTGAGAGAGAGGGATCGAGAGTGAGAGAGTGCCTCAGCCACCCTCGACACCGGAGGATCCCGGCTTGGCGAAACAGAGATAGCCGGCCGGCCGCCGTCGCCAAGCCGGGTAGCTCCAACGCCTTCGTCATGCTTCTTTCTTGATCTACGGAGCTGGTTCTGCGAGGGTTTTGGGTCTAATGGCGTAGGGAGGAGGAGCAGTGCCCTTTCATTTGCCAGCCCGCGTGGGGGCGGGAAACAGGGATCGAGGAAAAGATTCTAGACGACAGCATCGCGTGCGCGTCGCACGCTCGTCAGCGCATCGCCGTTCATCTTGATGGATCGGGAAGTATGCGAATCCGACGGCCCTGATCGATTCTCGGATCGATGCGGCTATGCGATTGTCCTGATTGGACGACGGCCGCGGGGGCCTTGTTTTGGGCAATTTGCGTAGTCGATTCGGCCTCCGCAACATCATTTTGGAAGGTCAGCAGCGAAAAATCGGCTTCCTCCTTCCGTCTCGGCCAACAAGTTTCCAAAATTTGCCTTTTTACTTTAACCCTTCCGGGCCAACGTCACGTTTCTCTAATTTAATCAATTTGAGAGAGAATTTATAAAAAGAAAAACAAGAGAGAACTTTATGGATGTGACAACATCCTCCTCGCCCACATCGCGCGAGGATAAATTTGTTGGATGAAATATATCGCTTTTAATGTGAGTTAATTCATTGTGTAAATAAAATAATAAACCCCAAATTCATATGAAGAGGTCTATAAATAGATTTGCATACACAAAAAGGTCACCGACTCCTTATAATCGATAAATGGTGAGGTTTGACCGATTAATCAAGAGATTAGTTAATATGATAACGTTAAGGACACGGGAAACTCGACAATTGCATGACATAATTATTGACAAATGGCGATCGGCAACAAAGGTTATGAGTCACCAACCAATGGCCACAAAATTGACTATGTCTCGCACATAAGGAAGGAGAAGTAAGGCATGGGAGTAAATAATAAATAAATAAATAAATAAATAAATAAGAAGGGGGGGCGGGGGATGAAGTAACGAAAAAACAAAAAAGGCTTCTGCTTTAATTATTTTGTGCTGGATTTGATCCTGGGGAGTTTGGGCTTATTTGATCACTTGGGCCAGTTTGTTCCTTAGTGGGTTGGCGTTATTAGAACATTAAGCGAAATATTAAAAGTCGATCCTTATGAATCTTAGAACCTTAAATTTGAGATGGTTGTAAGCACAACAAATGACCAAAGCCATTTATACAGCAACAAATAAAAGACCCAGATGATGGCTCGGGGAGGCGGAAAATGTTCTCTCTACATCTCTTTCCATGGCAAAGACTGCGCAATTCATGAGATTTGTTTAAGCAAAAGATTAAAAGCCAATCCATATAAATCCCATAACTTAGAATCTCAAATGTTACCAACTAGTCACAGTTATGATGTAAACATTGCTCTTGACAAGAGTACAACAGATAAAAGGCAATTTATACACACGCGCGTGCGCACGTGCACACACACAAAGGACCAAGTAAAAAGGAGATGGCCCCTGTGGGGGAGAATTACCAAAAAAAAAAAAAAATTATTTGCATTTATGTCAATTGAGTCATGGACTCTCTTCTTTTGCTAGTTAAATCCTAAATCTTTTGCATATGTGGCAATTCAATAGATCTGACTAATTTTGACATATTGGCACTGACATGGATACCAACTATCTTACGTGGCACAAATGATGCCGATGTGATCAATTTCTAATAAATATTTTAATTTCTTTGAATTACCTATTTATTCTCTTTTTTTTTCCCTTTCCTTCTTCCTTGAGCCAATCGTTTTAGGTTCGGTGACCAGCTAGGGGCGAGAGCTGGTGTCATAGCAAAATAGCAAAAGCAACAAAATTAGATAAATAGATTAGCACAATTAGAAATTTATAAATGAATAAATAAATAAAAGGAGGAGCCCGTGGATTAGCCCACGCAAGGGCCTTGTCCGCACGCCTCTCCCATAAGGCCAACCTCCGATTTCCCTTCTCCCACCCAACCCGCATGTGAAGCCACAGCCCAGTTCGGTCAGACCTAGCCTGCACGTCATTTCGCTTTCTCTCGTGCAGCCCAACTCTCTATTCCACTAGTCCGGCGTGGCGTTTCTCCCTCTCCCTCTTTCGTTCTACCCGGGATTTGACCCAGTGTTTCTTTGCTTTCAGGGTCCTCAAGGTCACGAGGAAGAAGCTCGTCGTACGGGATTGACATGACATCCTCAAAATAATCAAAAGATTTGAGCGTACAATCCACAGTAACCTCGAAAACCCCACTCCTTCCTTAGAACGATGAATCTAAAGCTCACCAGGGACAAATTCCATTAGCCTCCCAGCAATAGGATAATATGATGCATTGGCATCAGGGTTGTGTCTGAAGACAAGGAGCGTTTGGGCATTGCATCTCAAGATCGGTATCCTATCTATGACCAGGAGATCCGACACATGACGGAGTTTTTTCAAATGGTTTGATGAAGGAATCGCTCGATCGAATAATCGAGATAGCCATGAAATATAGTACCGGTGTATATGAGGAGCCGACAAGCATGGGATCAATAGGAGGACCATTGATCATGCACCATTTTATAAGGGGAAAACTCCAAGTAAGGGCATGAAATGTCCTCACTTTCTCAAATAATGACCTAAAGTGAGTATTGTTTCCAAAAAAGGTCCACCATGTCCTCATTTTTTTTAAATGAAGGCTTAAAGTGTAGTTTGTTTCAAATAAAGGCCTAAAATGACCATACCAATTTAACTCACTAGGTAGTGAAGGACAATTTTCGTCTTTTAAATTTTTAATTTTTTTGCTATTTCTTTCTTTATTCTAATTTTTTCTTTCGCTAAAAAAACTACAACAAAATAAAATAAAAAAAGAGCAAAAATAAAAGTGGGAGAGCTCCCTCCTGCTTGTGGCTGCCACTCCATCATCGATTGGGCAGCAGCAATGGCCGACAAGATCGCCGATGCCTGGGTGAGGGCTACGACCCTCGCTAACTAGAGGCCTCACTAGAAATGGGAGAGAGTGGCAACCCTCTCCTAGATTTGGGTAAGGGTTGCCTACGCCGGTGAAAGGATGGCTTTTGCTTCTTTGTGTATGTCAATCATTTTGTCCTTACTAAACATTTTAAGGACAAAAAATTGTTTAGAGTACTTTATCAACAAGAGTTTTGATTTCAAGAGATCAAAAATTACAACTCTCATTATTTGCTTATTTAATAAGTATTCTGAAAGTACTCCTTTGAAAAAAGCATCATTTAAAAAAAAAAAAAAAAAAAACATCATTTTGAAAAAAAAGAAAACATCATTTTGAAAAAGGATACAATAGGGATCATTAAGTACCCAAATTGACTATATGTTTATTCATAGAGGTTAATTGTAGGACCATGATGAGAGATTTAACCTCCTCAAACAGCAATGGGCAAGAGATTCCAAATACTTCTATACCATTTGACAATTTAGACGCCGTTCATGTCCTTTAAATTGGAACCAACTCACCTCGAATATTATTGACTATTTTTCTTATCATTTTAATTATAGACTTATTTTTACGAAATGAGACATTGATACCCCCAAGATGCAAGTAATTCGAGCCATTTTAGTCATACAAGAACGTCTTCCACGTTCTTTTTCTCTCCTTTACACGCGGCGTCTCTTTTTCCACTTGTGCGGCGACGGCTTCTTCAGGAAAAAGAGAAACAGAAGCAATGCCCTTTGTCTTCTACTTTCTTTCTCTTTTAAAGACTTGATTTTGGATTGGGATCCACCGAATAAAGTCCAAATAGGCAATAAAAGGAATTGAACTCTTCGATCACATCTTTAGAAAATATTCTAAGAACACGAGGTCTTTTTAAGTATTTAAGGATTGGATCGACAATTCCGGTCCATATCATCCAATTCGATTTGGATTTTATACACCGCTCAAATAACACAAATGTGCCGAAGAGAGAATGACTTAGTGCACATTTGGTAACATTCTCATTTCTCTCTCTCTCTCTCTCTCTCTCTCTCTCTCTCTTTTATCCCTCATAACAGAAATATAATAGAATTCTGTTTGTGTAAGTTTTTGTTATCGGAGATAGATTTGCAATAGAAACAATAAACAGAAAATAATTACTTCTTTGTTCCTAGGAATAACTCAAGAAATGTTTTTTTTTTCCTTGGCGTGTTTTTTCTTGTGAATTTCATAACATATGAAGACAATTCGTTTTAAGGGGTAACTCTTCCTTCGAAATTTCCTTTTCCATATGTACTCTATTCAAATCGTGTCTCTACGCTACTCGAGCGTTCCATTTTTGTCCCTTTTTTTGGCTAATGCCAATGTGATACCAATCAAATGCCTTATCGGTTCATAATGCCCCATCAATTTCGCAAAGGAAATTGAATTCAATGGTTCCACGAGTGGCTTTCCTAACTTTCCCCAAACACATGAGGATTAAACCTTGAAATATGCAAGTCCAACGTGTTCTTGACTTGAAGGTGTTGGATATAGAGCGTCTTGTATTTGTGAGAGAGAGAGCTACCTTATGACTATAGCTTGGGATGTGAGAAGGTAGATCATGGGCTTTCCAAGTGAGCCATTTCTCTGGGCCTTAACGCCTCAAGTGAATATATTAATGGGTTAGTGGGTGGTTCTATGGGCTTATTTGAATCTCAGGCCTGATCATTATTACCCATCTCAACCCTGGAAAATGGGAAGATGCCAGAATGGTACTTCTATAGTCATGCAGCTTTAAGGATTATTCTTAACTATGAATACTATGTAGCTTTTATTTACATATTTTACATCGACCTCCACAGATGATATAACTGATTGATTATTTGCTAAAAGTAAAACTACACCCATCAGCAAGTGAAATAAGTAAGATTTTGGTTATACAACCTGTGTCGCTAAAATTTATCCATATTTCATCGGAATATGGAGTACTTTCTAACTTACGCTGCGCATGACAACGTTTTTCGGTTGGGGAAGAGTTTTTTATTTTTTATTTTTAGAAATAGTTTTTTCTATTTCTATTTCAGGGAACAATTTATTAGTAAAATAAGGTATTTGTTAACTACACAAAATTTCTACTCCAAAAATAGAAAAAAAAAATAGAAATGTGTTTGGTACGAAACGGTTTCTTTTTTGTATTTATTCGTTTTTTATTCTTGCTCACGAATTGCCAACCGTTGGCTGCCGACCGTCGCCATTGATCGGCTGCCGCACGGCCCATTGGTCGTCACCAACCGCCGAAGGCGACGGCGGGGGTAGGAGGTGGCGGTGATAGGTCATCTATCTGTGGCGGTGACGGTTGACGGCCGATGATCGTGCAACGGTGGCAATAGGTGGTGGCGGCGGCCGGGGGCTAATGGCGATGGCCAACGGCAAAGGCGGTGGTCAACGGCGGTCGGTGGTGGCTCCAAACGGTTGGAAGTGGCCGCGACAAGAGAGAGGAACAAAAAAAAAATAAAAAGGAAAATTAGCTTATTTCTAGAAATTGTTCCTGGAAATAAGAAGCTACTTTTTTTTTTTTTGTTTCTTGTTTCTATTTCAAAACTATTCTCAAGAACAAAAAAATGGAGAAATTGTTCCCTAAAAAAAAATTTAATCAAACGGATTTCTGTTCTTTTTTTGTTCGGGAAATAAAAGAATAGAAATTGGGAGAAACAGAAATGTTACCATGCAAACCCTTAATCTCGCTAGTTCTAGATTTATTATAGCTAAGATTAGTTGAGAATTATGCTGGAAATAATTGTATCAAAATTGCAAAGAAATCAAATTTTAGTATATTGAGTAATTATGATAAAATTTAATTGCTTGGTTACAAAATCCACTAAATTTCAATTTTCAATGATTTCGTACGAGACTTTACCCCAAAATCTCTTTATGTTCCTTCTTTGCTGTTGTTTGGAGAAACACTACTGGAGTGGAATAATGTCGAAAGTTAGGTAGGGCATTGGCCCGACGAGGCCCACAAGGAAAAAAAAACACATGGAAGGGAAAGGAATTGTCAAATTTTACTTCCGAAGCTCTCTCGTCGTCCAATGCGTATGCAATATTGTGGATTTCAGAAAGAAAAATGCTAGATATGTCAGAGAATTCTTACCATTATAATTTGTCTCACCTGAATGCCTAGTCATAAAAAACTTGGTCAATTTAATTCTAACACAATTTAAAGAAATTGAAACTGTAAATAATGAATTTGTGATCACACCACGTATCACAACTACATGAGCACCACTTTGATGCGTTCATACATAGATATTGAAAGCGGGACCAACTATCCTAGATAGACAATACATTGAACCCTTTATTATCAAAGTAAACTTGAGAACATAACAGATGTAGTACAAATTTCAAAACTTTGAATATAGCAAAAGTAAAACCCAGAAGTATCATTAGTTGACTTTCCTGCAATTCTTCCTAATTTGACCGCTTGAGCTGGTGAGCGGGCTGAGGTTACCCATCGTCACCATGGCGTGAGCAAAATCCGTCATGAAAGTAGCCGAATTGCTGCTGTAAGTGTTCACTTGAGCGTCCGTGGAACCACCACTGAACAATTGCTGGTCTGAGTGAAGAAGCCCCTTTTGGGTCTGCAAGTTCTTGAAGTAGGCGTTGTCGAAGTACGTCGGGCTCGTGGTGTCGAGGGGAGAGAGATTATTGTCACCTCCGGAGCTTGGGCAGTTTGCTTTTAGGGACGTTGCGAACGTGGTGTTGATGTCGTTCTCATTGTAAAGCCGGGTTTGGAAAGTTATGCATCGGGCTTGACCTATCGTGTGCGATCCTATTAACAACAATCGAACAGTTTTTGTAAATAGATCATAGTAAATCAGTCGAACTTTATTATAATTCTTTATTATAAAATGCAACAAAAAAAAATAATAATGACCTGAAAGTGCCACCATTTCTTTGGCAGTGAAGCCTTTGTTAGAGAAGGAAGTGATGAGGTCGCTAAGGCTCATAGTTGGGGCAGGAAGGTCGCTATTAGCAGCATTTAGGCTTGCGGTGGTCGAGTCTCTTCTTCCTAATAAGACTGTCCAACTTGGGCCACCTAACTGAAAATTAAATAAACAAATAAATCCAAACATGTTAGTACTAATATAGATGGGTAATATAGCATGTGATTTTTTCCTCTCTTTTTTTTTTTTTTTGGGTCAATCATACTCTACTCTTACTCTAACTCTTACTCTAACTCTCACTCTCAAACTTCTGCCCTGCTTTCTTGCAGGGCGTAAGAGTCGAAACCCACATTTAAAACTAAATCGTCTCTACCCCAACCCCTTGAAAAGGTAGGGATTCGAACCCCCACCTCATTTTTTCATGTTGGAAGGGTGGTACTAAGGCAAATCCTAGTGGTTTTTTTTTTTTTTTCCTCCCAATTGATTGCTAGTGTTAAGAAGAAAATGTGCACTTACAGCAACAACAGAATCACGCGCGGCGATGGCCAAGATGTCTGCACAAGACACGACCCCGGGGCAGCTGCTCTCTAGCTGGGACTTGATCGTGTCAATCACCTCGTATCCCCGAATGGAATTGTTATTCGCCCCGGCAGTCTTCTCCCCAGTGAAGTTCGTGGTGTCATCCAACAGAATTGACGCGTCACATCCCTATTTCATATTTTGCACCACACATTATTAATCAGCCCTTCTAGATGGAAAATTGATCCGACTGGCGTTCATTTCATTCATTAGTTGTAGACACGAGGATTGAGTGTTTTAATCTTTTTCTAAAGTTAGAGCATAAACACTGGTTGTTTCCCTTATCGTTCTCCCCTTTTTGTCCCCCATCATGAACGCCTAGAGACACCAGTTTGGGCCCCGGGGGGGGGGGGGGGGCGGGGCGGACACTCTTTCTCATGCCTTTTGACTTTACTCCGTGTTGTTTCTCAAGGAACAATGCATCCAATAATCGTCGGACTAGAAACAAAATAATTGCGCTCTGAAGTGTTCTCTAAATCAAGATTTTTGGTTAGCAACATGGCGCGTTCTTTAATATTTAACAGAGGAAAGTCAGCGACTTTATGATTCACTAGAATTAGCCTGAGTTTGGCCTTCTCAAATGACCAATTATCTATCGATTGAAATTGAAAATCTAGACGATTTCCAACCTATACAGGAAAAAGGAAAAGCAACCTACAAATCTAATCAAGAAAGTTGTAAACATATCATATTAGTTATTTAAAAAATCGATTAGGCTTTAAATATCAAGATCAAAATAGAGACGACATGTTTGATGGAGAAAGGTCCATTAGGATGCGGGCAGCTCTTAAATTATGCACAAAGAATACAAAGAGGATTACAAAGAAGGTATACTAAATTGATTAGTTAATTTAGGTTGTCACTCTAAATTCATGTTGGAAGCAAACTAGTGAGGCCATGCATAAGGCACAATTCATTTATTCAAAGATCGGATGTGATTTTTAGAATACCATTGGATTAACAAATTCCATTAAAAATGATATTTTACCATAAAACATCATTTTTAATGTAGAAAAGCATCGCAACCAAAGGACGGTGATCAAAATATGATTGAAACCTATTGAGAAAGACTGATTGTTTTGCCAAACGTGATGATCGCATAAAGTCAACCACCGACTTATAAAGCATGGCCATCTCTCTCTCTTTTTTCCAGCTGCAACGTTTAGGACTTTTGCATGATCTAAATCATCGAGTTCATCGGGTTTAAACCAGGTGGCTAATCATACACATACACAAATCTTGTCAACAAATACTCAGCATAAAGTACGTTCACCTGCATGGCTTTTGTAATAAAGAAAAGTAGAGCATATACTGTCTGTAATTAAAAAAAAAAAAAAAAACTAGAGTACACACAACAACATTCTTGTCCACCCATGATCGGAGGATTATAATTACCAAATCTCTCCCTAACCACCAAAATATCTAGTGGATAAGGCCGCTTATGGAATGATATTTTTACACTAGTAGTGTATGCTAGAATTACTCATGAAAATTTTCTCTTTGAATCACCAAAAAAAAGTGCTTTTATTCTAAGGGCCATGCCTTTTATTGCTGTATGATGAAAACATGGCTCTAATTCTAGAACGACTTCAATAAACAGAGCCTGTTATTATTATGCTAATAGACTCGCAAAAATGCATGGCACAACAATATACCAAAAGGGGTCGGTCAGACTCGACTAATTCAATGCGTAGAAGCGAAATCTAATGATGCCCCTGACTTTGAGGTTGGTTGGAATGTTTCACAAGCACAGGCGCAAAGATGCATCATGCATGCACGCTTGCATGAAGCTTGAATGACAGAAGGGAAACAAAGGTAGAAATCAATGGGAAAGAGAGGACAGACACAGAGGAGAGGGACTTGCATTGACGAAGCAATCGTGGAAGTGAAGGCGGAGCAGTGATGCGCCCATGCGGGCCTCGCTGGACACAGCGGAGCTCACGCCAGACTTAATGGTGCGGAGGGCGCTGGGACAGGATTTGGAGTAGAAAGTGCTGGACAGCTGAGCTGAAGCTGTTCCGAGGAGGAAACCCAGCAACAATAAGTAGACGGGTTTGACAGAAGAGCTCTCACAAGCCATCGCTGGGAGTTGAGTTGAAGAAGGAGATGAGCGAAGGAGGAGAAGAAGCACAAGCTTGACGGCTGTGTGTGGGTGCTGCACTTGAATGAACTCGGGTATTTATGCAAGAGTTTTTGCACTGTTATGCTTTTTCTTTCTTCTCAAGTCAACGGCATCGGATGTCTGCACCAATAATATAAGATAATATAAGAAATTTTAAGTTTGACCCGAAAATTCAACACCAAATTGCATGAAAACACCCACATATGTAACCCGATTATGTGTCGTCGGATTTAGTTTTCTATTTGCAAACTAGCCCTAATCTCGCAGGATACGAATTTTTGGCCCGTCATATAGTTATAGGTCCATATCATGCTGGCAATTATAAGCAAATATAACCCCACCTGTCGTCATACTAGATTCTAGTAGTAATTTCCTTAGGAGATATCAAGTCAAGAATCATCTCACTTTCAGCTTTTGGATTTTTAAGGAGGTTCATACAAATTAAAGAAGGCTTATTTCAAAAAGTACGAATATATAGGTATAATTGCATGTGATTTCTTTTTTAATGGACCAATCTCAAGGAATTGCGACATATGTTGGTTTTTTTACTCACTCTCTATGTTTACTTTCTAGTGTCCAAATTTTCATTTTTGGTCTTGAACTCATATATATTTTTTTTCATTAAGTCCTTAAACCGTCAATTTGGTTAATAAAATCTTGCAACTTGTATAACTTTTCTAATCAATCCCATCCGCCTCAAAAGGCGGCAAGAGTCAGATGTAGAAAGCTCGGGGCCTTGTTCATGTTAAGAAATTTCATTACTCAAGTCCCGGTTGTGCGATGCTTTATTTTGAAGCTTTCTAATCTCTCGCATTCGTCCCCAATCAAAAAAAGCTTTCCACGTTAGACTCTAATCGGCCCAATGGATATGTCAACTCCAATTAATCACATTTGTAGTATGAGCAAATGCAAGTTCGAGGACTTAATTAAACATATCAAAAGTTCAAGGATTTAATTGAAAGAAATGTACAAGGTCAAGGACCTGAAGTGAAATTTTAACTCAACGGTACACATACCTTTTTCCCAGTTAGCATGTATAGTAAATTTATTATCAAAACTAACCTCGCCTATGTCACTAGAAACAACAATAAATAAAGAAAACAAATCAGAAGTAGTCAAAGTAGGATTTCGTCTAGAGAGATATTGACTATTAGGGAAAATTGTCAGTTCCTCACCTAGGTTCGCCAACTCTCCTATTGATGAAACATTGACTTTCACTAACAAAGACAAGCGGATCACGCCATCTCATTATGGTATGTTCCCCCCGTAAAAGAATTTTTAAGGCTAATTAATTGCTTGCATGGTATGAAATTTGGAACTTGCTGAATAACAACCATTCCTGTTTGTTCAACTAGTAAACATAAGATATGGTTTCCATAATATATAAAAATGAGATTCTGTAGATAATGGACTACGATATCTTAACGATCGCATCTTGTTCTAGCTGAGATTTAACAAAAAAAAATTAGCAAAAATTGAATTAGAAATGGTATAGTAAACTCTTCTAGGGTACTTAAGTATGACCCGATTGCTTAGATATATATATCTTCCTACAATCCACATCTTGGTGTAGGTAGGTCGTAATATCTCATTTCTTGGAGCAAGTCATGCTGAATTACTCTATAGTCCTATATTATTCTTTCTAGTTAAAGATGCTTAAACCCTTTTAGATAGATAAACTCCAAACCCATGAAATATCCCACCAACCTCATATACCGCATGTAACAAGAGTCGAAATCCTTGCCGAGTGCTCAAACATAGAGCTAAATACACCGTATTCATTTTGCATGCCTAATTTGAAAAGCATTGATCGTACTTCTCGATGAGTCAATCCCTTGAGTTAATCAACGATACTGCTTTAAGTGCATCATTTTTCAAGCATGCGCCGTGTGAATGAAATCCTCATTAGGAATCTAATTCAGGTCAACATTTCGAGTGATTACTAATCATCCATATTCTCCTTTAGAGTCCTTTGGATTAGCTTGGAAGCAAATTAACTAATTCACCAAACCAAAGAAATTTTCATGGCAATGTCGAATGAGGGTGTGAGTTTGTCTCTACTCATTCAATTTTTAGGATAGGATGTGCTACTCGATCACACTTTATTGCTCACTGCATGCAACTGCCTCATGCGATGTTGACTCTCTCGGTCGGAAAGAGATAATCATAGCAAAAATTGTCAACTTTTTTCTGGTCGGATGCCAATATCCCTAACTATTTTTGGTCGCACCATTACCTCAAATTTGTGTCAATTTCTAGAAACTACGTTCCGTTCAAATGGCCATTAAAAACCCCACGTGACAGCGTGCGTGGCCGTTAGTAATCTGAAGTGGCGGCGCGCGTAAATTACCACGGCACTGCCGTATGCTGGGCGTTCTCCACAAACACTGTCGTATCGGAAAATGATCTGGAAGCGGGGGAGGATGACATGACTTCTCCACGTGAGCCTTGTTCTGCCGAATCGCTCAGGGGCGTTTTTTTGGAATTTCGTCGTGAAGGAGAGCAATACTTTCCATGCATCTGACTCTCATCAGATCTATCTCGACGGTTGGGCTCACATTAACCAAGTGCGCTAAGCAATCTAAATGATCAAAAAAAGACACTTCATTTATCTCAACTATGTTAGGCTCTGGTTATTTCGAAAAAGATGAATAATTTAAAAAATATTTTATTAAAAGTGATTTTTTATATCGTTTGAGAAATTAGTTAATGAATAATGTTTTCTTTATCAATAATAATTTGCGTCTATACATTTTCATGCATGATAAAAGTATTTTTTATTCAATCATTTTTGTAAGTAATACAAATAATTAAATTTTGAAAATATTTTCCAAGCCTTTCATTTTCTGCCATAAATCCTTAACTTATATGTGCAATCTATGTAATGTGGCGATGGACAATCTAAAACTTTTCAAAATTATTACCGTGAGAACCAAAGTGTTGAGTGATAGACTTGCCAAGTGAAGTTCACCTTACATTTTCAATAAGTGAAATTGAAGGGGGAGGGGGGCGGTGAGGAAATTCTACCCCCACTCAGAATTCATACGTTGTCCATCCAATTAGTCGTTGGATTTTCGTCTCTTGTCAATTTAGACACCAACAAGGGAAAATCCTAGCTGTCTAAAACTCCTCCACTATCTCTTCTCAGCGTCTTCTTCCCTGGATCTATAGCTTGCATCATCTCTCTCTCTCTCTCTCTCAACCACCCACTCACCCACCTCCACCTTTGAGTCAAACGAAATCAGTAGATTTTTCTCTAAAAGTGAAATCAATGGCATTCCTGCTAATTTTTGTACTGAAGCTGCCCCTGTCATTAGTATTTCTACGTTTATCATAGATGTAACAACATTCATCACTGAAATTTTCATTACCGCTTTATTACTATGGAATTACCAATTTCAGTTCCAGCAAAGGTTTTATTCGATATCTTATAGCTAAAATGCCCCATTTTCTCAGTCCAGTTCCTCCATTATCTTGAACCCTAGTTAGATTAGGAAAGACACGCTTTTACGTTATTGCGAAAACCCAGTCTCGGGAGCTTTGAGGCCCCAAATCGAATCCGATTTGAGTTCCACTACTTTGGGTCGACCTAGAATCACTGTTGTGAGGGAGGCCATTGTCAACCATGAGAGAAAGAAAAGGGGGGAGAGAGAAAGAGAGAGAGAGAGAGAGAGATTCGGGGTAACGCACCCAAGAAGGGACTAATGAAGGAGAAGAGAGACAAGTGGGCAATGAAAGCCATTGAGCGCAAATGCCGACTGTCGCTTCGTTGGATGATCGACGGCAGCGGCCCCAGGTGATTGAACATGGGGGGGGGGGGGGGGGGGGGGGGGGCTAGAGAGGGAGAAAGAAGAAATTAAGATTTTCCTACAATGAGTATTTGAAGGACTCGTGAAGCGAATGTGAAGATTCTATTTGAAGATGGTAGATGAGAATTGTACATGAGTGTACCCCCTCTCGAACTATAAAACTTCACATGACAACGCCGAGTTGATTGTCTTGAACTTCTAGCATTAATTATTTCAATTTGTTTGAACCGATACATTTATGGCATTGATTTTATAACCATTATAGAACTTTATTTTGGACATTAATATTGTAATCATTATAAAACTTTAATTTGATCGTTAAGTCTAAAATCGTTTCATAACATTAATTTGTTCCTTAGATTCTAAAACGTTTTAGAGCATTAATATGCTCATTTGATTTTGAAACTATGGTTTTTAAGTCTTAAATAGTTTTGGATCTTTAATATGATACTAAAACCGTTTCAAATCTTTAATATAACCAGTGATTCCGAATTAATTGATTAAACTCACTTCATGTCATTAATATGGCTATTGATTCTAATTTCACTTATAAATGAGGCCATTGATTTTAAACTTGTTTCAAATCTTTAATTTGGCCATAAAATTTGAAACTGATCTTTAATCTTTAGTCCAATTCAATTTGATTGCCACAATCGCAAACACATTTACAATATTACCTCTCCCATTCAAATGGGAGGGAACGGGAGGGAACTCTCGGTCCAGCAGGAGGGAACTCACAAATTACGTCGAAACTATATTGTTAGCTCTCGTTAGTGGAGAGAGAATTTAGTGTCTATGGAGAAAGCTTTTGGCTTTTGCAGAGTGGAGAGGCTGTTACGCAGGGACCCATTCTGCCTGGAAACACTTCTGGGTTTGCATTTGTTGTTAACCTGGTGAGTCCCATCTATATGGTACACAAAATTATCGGATGATTTCATGCGATTTGCAAAGCTCAGAGCACTTCTAAATTTTGAGTTTCACAGGAATTTCGCTTTATTTGATGAATACACAGCGTGGATGAACACTGACGTTACGTTATACTTTTTGTAGGTCCGAAAGTAGCAGTACTGCGTGTATTGCAAAGAGAGGCGGATAATTCACTTCGGAAAGTGAAAGGCCGAGGACCGATAAATACATAACAGGTCTTCCCACTGCTATTACTAGATACCATTCGAGCAATGGCTGGGCTTTCTCTTCACCGATCGACACCATCAAACCCCATCAACTCAACGACAGCGATCGACCAGCCAGAACTCCGCACGCACTGGTTCAGAATACTGCAATCAAGCTCGCCAAAGCGACCGTGTCCTGGGTTTAGATCCTCCCCAAATCCAAGCTCGACAAGTGCGAGAAGACCTCCACCTCCGACGATAACCTCAACGGCACTAAGAAGATCATGCTGGACTTGGCCGTCCCCAGTGGTTCTGTAAATTATTTCCTCCGACGATACCCTCAAACACTCATCTCTCTGACTGCTCATCTGCTTATGAGTGAAAAGCTGTACTGAAGTAGAGTTTAGTATCCAAAACTTCTTATACACGGATTTGGAATACTAGAAATAATGCTTAGAACTTCATTGAGATGCCCCTAGAACGTCACGCGTGACACATGTCATTTCTATTTAGATTCTTCTTTGATTAATTGCATGCAGAAATACTACAAAATACTCACAACATACAATAAAAGAAAGTCTTGTGCATATCTCCATTTATATATTTATTGCAAAAGTGACAAAGTGAACGAATGAATTATATAATAGACAGAATAAAGAAAATAATTTGAACACCAGATTTATGTGGTTCAGTCATAGTGAACTATGTCTATTGAGAGAGTAGCAATGATTACCACTATAAATCAAACCATACAACAAAGAGTACAATCATACTTGAGTCATTCAAATACTCTTAATGTTTCTCAAGCCTCAATTACACCTACTAACTCATACAATATATAGTCTCATTATTCCTTACACAAGAATCTCTCAATGTCACGAAGGGATTAACAAATCTACTACAAGATTTAATCAGTTACAAACACTTGTACTGTCAATGTAATTCCACGAAGACGCCTGCTGCCAAGCACGCGTGAAAAACGGCGCTTCAAGAACGTGCACTAATAACAGCGCTTCTTGACTACTCATATGGAGAAGCTCATCCTATTTTCCCCCTGACCATGAGCATATATAGCCAAAAATAAGACCTGCATGGGCCGACTACAACATGAAATAGAAAATCCATGTTCGGAACCTATATTCACTCAATCCAAGTCCAAGTTGGACTTTCCTTTTTATTTTTTTATGATTTATTTCCTCTCTTCGCCAAGGAAACTTCCGTGTGCATCCAAAATCCGAGCTCGACTTTTCAAACTCAACCGATTCGATACATAAACAATATCTACATTATTCGTTTTTCAACTTTCATGTACCGAGCAATTTAATTCGGATCGGATTCACTCAGTGGACTCAAACTCGAGACATACTCTAACAATACTAACATAAAATTTACAAGCCCAAAACAATATCTCATACAACTCACAAAATTTTTAATACCTTAGAAGGGTTAGGGTCACCTATCACAAATACCGCTCTCACGTCTAGAAGTTTGCATGCACAAAAGTCAAACTATCCACTAAGAATCGACAACTTCACCCACTGATTGTTGCTTTCACCATCAAAGCCCGTCAATGGTCCAATCAAATCACCCTCGAGATTCATATACCAAGCAACAAAACAGTGGGGAACCCACTCTAGGAGCCCCACATTGACCCATATAGTAGAAGTACACCAAATGTATATAACTTCCGACCTAAGTATAAGCACATTCTCATAGACACACTCGTGATGCATAGGAACCCCAAAAAGGCATTGATGATGAGCGGTCCATCCTATATTTCTAATAAATAAGGTAGTGAGCTAAAGCCCACTAAATGAAATCTTTAATTTTAAGATTAAATAATCACCTTACCACTTTACACGGTACAAATAGTTTACTTTTCCTACTATGATATGCCAATGAAATCTAATAACGACATCGTTTCACTTATACATTTGTGGATGTCATAACATATTTCGACGCAATGTAACCACCAATTAGTTCCTTCCTTGACATGAGACTCATATGCGTTTATATATGCACAAACACATGTACTAGGTTTGTTACTTCTCCTCCCGAACTCTTCGAGGCATTTGATACACAGATCATCATCACCATTAATTCATATATGGTGGAAAACATATTATTCTCATGCAAGCAATGATATACACTCATTTATAAGCATTACCACGCATATTCCTCGATTCAATAAAATGCATTAGCCAAATAATTGGGTGAGAGGCAATATGTGATCATATTAAATAGATGGATATACTTAGAAGTTGGAGATATTCATAAATTGATTATGAGCAAATAGATGAATATATTCCGGAAGTGAGTCTGAATGTAAATCTAAACAACCAAATGAATACATTCAGAAAGTGAGTCTAATGCGAATTTGAACATATGAATGAATACATTCAAGAATTGAGTCTCTTGCGATCTTACCTTGAAGTGAGCGGATCCACCTAAGTGTTCGGCTAATGGATTATTAAGTCTTGATTTAATTTGGTCTCTCCCAAGCCCATATCAATTCACAACTTAGTATTTATGTTCTTAACATACATATTGATTTAATTTTGGAGTTGTCACTAATTTATTTTTGTGGCTTGATTAAAAACTCAAGCAAAATAATGGAAAAATTATTTCACTTTTACGAACTAGAGATTAAATGAGTTCAGGAACTTGATTACGCTGAATTTCTCTAACGCCATTTCATTACCTTTTTACTTTATTTCAAAAAAATATTTTGTTGGCAATTTGCATTGATTTTAAGTTACTTGTGAGATGATTATGCGGGTGCACAACCATTATATAACACTCAATAAAAAAAGCAATAAATAAATTACGAACATATGAAGAAAATACTTATTTGGAGCAAAAAAGCATCTACAATTTTAGCTTAAAAATCACATAAGCAATTCTAGATGTTATTTCTAATTAACACTCAATGTTTTTGGGATTTTCACTTATTCAAATGAAACATAATCAACATGCAATGTAATGAAGTGCAAAAATGTCTACCTAAAATGACACATAATATGCAACATATCATGGAAACTAGATCTCACGTGAAGTTAATTAAATGATCTAAACTAATGATAAATGACCTAAACTAATGATAGGTAAATATTAAATGTAACTATCCTAACATGTCGCGTATTTAAATGATCCTAAACAATGTTGCATATTTAAATGATCCTAAACATGCAATTTACAAAATGATGTGCGATATGCAAACTAACCCTCTGTGGCACGCATGATAATTTTTATGTGTTCTTTTTTTAATTAAATTCGAATTTAAAAATATCTTATATTTAAACATGCAAAATACCCTTGAAAAGAAAATCTAATTTTTTCTAAAATATATATAATGTTGGTATTTATTAAATTCAGAATTGTAAATTACTCTAAATGTGCAACATTATCTAAAAATGTAAAACTATTTCGATTTATTGTCTAATCTTTTTTGGATTTTTCTTTATGGAAGCAAAATCAATTCAAATCAAACAAAGATAGAAATAAAGCAAAACCACATCAAATATGGTGCCAGATCACACAAGAGTTTTCCATATCCATCTACTTTTGGAATCAAATTGACGAGGGGCATGAAATCAAATAGGCTAATTTTTTTTGTGCAATTGTGAATCGTATCTCAAGTATGAGATTGGATTAACAATTTTCCTTGCAATAGCAAATCGTATCTTGGATATGAGATTGGATTAACGATTATATGCATGTTGTGAAGTTAAGAAAATTTTTAAATTCACAGGAATTCAAAAGATTTTTTTTTTTTTTTTTTTTTTTTTGGATATGATAATATTGAACAATTATTCAAACATCATAACAATTTTACAAATTAGGCAGCAATATATGGAAAAATTGAATTAATCAAGTTGATGGTCTGCAAAACTCACAACACGGCCGTCAAGGGTGAGCCCAGCAAGGACAAGTGGGCAAACTAGGGCAGCAACGACAACTGAATGCCTTTGGGATGAATGGGGCTCCATGGTGCATGAACAATCGTCAGAAAACCAAAGCTAAATTGTGAGTCGACTGGCGGAACGCGTTGAGGTGTAGCAAGCTGCCGTTGCCAATCGCCAAGCGAGGACTGGACACGGCGAATTTGATGGACTGCGAGCAAACCGTCGATGGCGTTGAGAAAGAAGGAGGCGCAGCAACAGATGGGGACAAGCAATGAGAGAATTGTGACTCCTTTTGGCGTCTTCTACAAAGTGGTGAACCTTCAGGGAGGCGTGAATCTTGTGACATCCAGATTTTTCAACCTTGTCTTCTACTGAATAAATCGGGCATTTCATTGACGCGTCTATGGGGTTATTATCATAGCCGATCACTCTCGAGATAACTAAACTAGCTGGGGAAATTATTAAGGAATTTTAAGGCAATAGACTTGAGAACTCGATCAGGAATCGGCTTCTTGACCATGTCCATCTTTAGAGGTCACTACGGCACAGTTAAAAATCGATTTGAAATCAAAGATTGATTGGATCGATAGAGATATGTGACTAATCGTGGGTGACACCACTGAATTAGAAAATTCTCGTCGGCCAACACTAGACTGATTTTCTTATTGTTTTGGTACCCTATGTCCGTAATTGAATTCTCAAGATTTTCACGACAATCAAGAGTCGCCATTGAGTCGAGTGGATTCATAGTGGCTCGAAGAAAATCGACCACGGGTCATTTGCCTTAAAAAGTTCTGAAAACTACCCAATAGTCTAGGTCACGCTAAAAACGCGCCGAATGAAAATTAACCGCCAATTCGAGTCCGATTTCAGAAATTGAAGTTTTGGCCATGTCACAATAAATTTTAGGAGCATCGACTCAGTCTCAGAAGATTTTCGGAGATTCGGGAAATTTTACGGAAATTGGGTTTGGACGTCGCGGAAATTTGGCAAAAGTTCAAATTGGCTAAATTAATGGGAAATTGGACTTTCAGACTAAGCCGTTGTGTGTTGGGGATTTATAGAAAATCATTTGGGATTTTCTACGTCGAAATTGGACCTCAATTTGGGAATTTATTGGAGAAATTGAAGTTCAAATGGTGAAATTCGTATCATCCCCTCACCCTAGCAATATTGGACTACTTGAGAGGTTATGGAAGTCATTTGGATGGTTTAGTGATAGCCAAGTGTTTTTACTTGGCCAAGAGTGATTCTTGGAGGAGATTCTTGCAAAATATCAAGCCAAGGCCCCACCTCACTCCTCATATTTATCTTCTTGCCTTCTCCCATCCACGACCATCCCCTCTCTCCCGATTCCTTCGTGCGACACAAGCACCAGCAGAGAAAAAAAAGGAACCCAGCTTCTCCACTTCTCTGCCCGTAAACGACTGCAACCCAGCGTCCACCGAAGCCATCTACCGAGCTTTCTTCATGCCGCCACGAGTCCAACGTCTTCAGCCTGTGCATCTCGTGGAGTCCATGAAGACCGAGCAACCCAGTTGCTGATCGCCCCCGTCACCACACGTCCATGAAGATCAAAATCCACCGAAGCCACCATCTTGGCCAACCTCTCCACACGTCATCTTTGGTCGACAACAGCAGCAACGGATCTGTCACCAGCATGCCCCATCTTGGTCAAATTCCCACCCAACGAAGACTTCGTTGACCAGCAGCATCCACGAAGCTGCTCCATCGTCCGCACGCCTCTGCCAGCGCCCTACAAAGCAGGACTCCATGCGTCCAGGTCAACTGAAGCCGCTCTTTGCCGTTTGTTGACCCTGTTGGCCACTCACGCCACTCATCTCCAGCACCGAACGAAGACTCCACCGTTTCTGCTGCTCCAGCACGTCGAAGCTCCACCAACAGCTGCTCCCCGTCTCTGCCACGTCCCAGTCAACCGAAGCTACGTTGAAGACAACGAGGTTGACTCGGCGCCGATCGAAGCCACCACCATCTTCGGTTTGGCTCCACGAAGCTGCTCTTTCGTCCTTAGCTTCTCCAACAGCCCAGCGAATTCCAAGCCCAGTCGTCCGTGTATCTTCAGCCTATATGCAGAGGCATTTCTAGCCCAGCATAAATTGGATTAGAAGCCCAGCAATTTCAGTCTTCAAGCCCGCAGGATTGAGGCCCAATTTCAGTCCACAAATTGAAGACCAAGTCAGTTCAGTCCAGAAATTCTGCAGGCCCAGTCCAATTTAGGTCCAGCCCATCCCAATGCAAGAACAAATCTCATTTGGGCTGAGATTTGTTGGGCCAAGGTCAAGGCCCGGTCCAAGCCCGTCGGTATTGTCGAAAGCTCGATTTCGGCCGCTGTCGCGTTGCCGTCGCAATGATTCGATCCCTGCTTTTGATCAAGTGAGTTTTACTCACTAATGCTTTATTAGTTTTCTAATTATGCTTAGGGTTGGTTAGATTTAATTAATTGCAATTAGGTGGTTAGATTAGATTAAAGCAATTAAATTAGTGACTTGAGGATGCATGTTAGGTGGTTAGCTATAGCCATTAGGGAGTAGAAATGCTCTATTATTTGTTAAATGTATCTCGGGATTTTTCCCGACCCGTTTCGGGCTCCAATCAGGCATTATGAGCCTAAATTGGATTTTTAATATTTATTTATTTTTTTTTGAAATTAATTATTTAATTAATTATTTTTCCGGAAATTCAACCGGGATGGCCGGTGACCAGTATTTCGTGCCGATTGTCGTGGTGCAGTCCATTTATTTAATTGAGTTTTAATTTTTATGGAATTGATTTAAATTGTGAAATTTGATGAATTGTCCCAAATTGTTTGTTATTGAGTATTTGATTGGTAATGGCGAGCATGGATATATAGCGCCGACGTTGATGGGCTATATAGTAGAGAGAATGATGAGAGCTAATTGAGAACATTATTGGCTGAGACCAATCAGGTACGATGTTATTGGACATACGTGGTTCGGTGATTGGAAGTATCACTGGCGAAAACGGCGCCTTAAAGAACGCACGTAAATGACTTATAGACAAACGTGGTTCGGTGATTAAGGAAATATCACTGGTGAAAACGACGCCTTAAAGAACTCACGATGTTGTCTATAGCCGATGTCACCTTGGCGAAAACGGAGCCCTAGAAAGGACACGTGGTTCGGTGATCGAGGATATCACTGGTAAAAACGGCGCCTTAAAGAACGCACGGTGTCGGTGATCGGTATGTCATTGGCAAAAACGACGCCCGAGAAACACATGTGATTTGGTGAATGAGTACACCACTGGGAAATCGTGGTATGAGTGGGAATGACCTAGAGAGGGTCTGACTGACATGTAATCGACTTAGTCGATTGGCCAGTGCTTGATCGGATGCCGTGAACTGTTTGAATATCTGTATTTAACCTTGAATTGCAGGTTAGAACTGAGACCAAAGTAAGTCCTCTGACTTGTGTTGTGCTTAGGCAACCGTATGGCGTATTGGTTTACTAATGGAGTCTTAAGGGGTAGGACTCGCTGAGACGTGGTCTCATTGGTTATTGAATAACCATTTCAGGACCTTGAGGAAAAGCTGAGGAGGAAGAACCTGAAGGGGAGAAAGTATTTTGAAGTAAAAGATGATCCAGAGAGGGATCTTGAATACAACCCAGATGTGGATTGAGATCCCATCCCTTTTGTGCACCCTGTCTTAGTGTAGATAGGTGTGAGACTTTTATGCTGTAAATAGTATTGTAAATATATTATAAGTTATGCTGTTAATGAAAGCGTGGTTGTAAATTTCAATATGAAAAATATGGTCTGCTTTTCTATCCCATTGTTTTATTGTCTGGGGATTTATAACTGCTTCCGCATGCGTAATAAAAAGAAAGGGTCGGCGATAAGTAGTCCTGGGATATCGCACTTTAATAATCGACCAAACAAAAGGATGGGCGTGTCCCCGAGGATCGGGGCGTGACAAATCTCCTCTCTTCAATGTTCTCAATTGTGGCTCCGGTATGTCCTATGAAGCTCTCTCTCCTTTCTCTCTCAAAAAGTGCTGTCTATTCAATGTGTGTAGCCTCCTTTTATAGGTTAGAGGGCTTGGGTTCCCAAGAAAGAAAGCAGGTCCTCTCTAGTTGCTTAAAAGCAATCCGCTCATATTTCTTTCTTCTCTTAACCATGCATACTAAATATTCTCCTTTGATTTTATTTCTTTGAACCAAATATCAGCCCACTAGTTGATTGAATATCACGCTAAAGAAAGACGCTTTGCTTGCGAAAGGGAAAGGCTCCCCTTTTGATTGCTAAAAATTTCAAGATTGTGCAGATATGACCATAGACAAATCAATGGAAATTTTCTGAATTTCAAATCTTGCAAAGAAAGATGAGTGCACAAATATCATGCTAAAGAAAGACGCTTTGCTTGTGAAAAGGAAAGGCTCCCCTTTTGATTGCTAAAAAATCAAGATTGTGGAGATACGACCATAGACAAATCGATGGAAATTTTCTGAATTTTAAATCTTGCAAAGATGAGTGCACAATATCTCTTTCATACGATTACCTTCATCGAAAATGTACGAACATTTTTTCTTCCTTGTCATGTTATGGCTGAGTTACTCTCCAAGTTACTGAAATTTTCCAATTTTAATTACATGTAATTTTCGGCCACGTGGAGTATTCATTGTACTTGAATTTCAAGATTCTGCAGGTTTAATCCAAATAAATCTATTGAGCTCAGAATTTCAAACCACTGTCGGTCCAATAAGCTTATCTTTATGCTATGAAATGTACACATAAAAACTACATGCAATTTTAACTTTAATAATTTTTTAGGGGTTAAAAATTAATTTCTAATTATCTATTTAATGGGATGTCAACAGAGTCTAATCGTGATTCTAAACAACCAAATGAATTACTCAGGAAATAAGTCTGAACATGAATTTAAACAACTATATGAATATATTTAGGAAGTGAGTCTAAATGTGAATATGAATAAAAAAATGAATATATTCAAGAAGTAAATCCGAACGTGAGTCTGGACAAACAAATGAATATATTTAGGAAGTGAATTTGAAGTTGAGTCTGAACAACCAAATGAATATACTTAGGAAGTGAGTTTGAACACGAATCGAATGAAAATAACTAGCGAGTATAAGGTCGATATTACCATGATAGTTGAATATGAAGTTACAAACATAATGCAACCAAGTTCAAGTTCATCATTTTTACATACAACATGTCACGACATCTCTAAAAACCAATTGAAGACCTCTTTGGCATGTATGAAATCAACAAGATAAATTAAACAATCACCACACCTCCGCACTATTATTGCATATCAAGACTACACACAACCAAGTTAAAAGTCTAGAGTAGATTAAGCTAACTTAAAGCCTAGAGTTCTCACTAAACTTGACAATGACTTCAGACTTGGAGCTTTAGATCACCTTTAAGCAAAATAAACAAAACCAAAAATCAACAATGCGTAATTTTAAAAATGGCAGAATCCATTAAAAAAAAGTAGTAAAATTAAATGATTTACCTTATTCAGACTCAAAAGATTGAGATGAAAACTTTGATTAATTCAAGTTTGGGACTTCTCTAATTGTGGCTTTTTAAAACAAAATCTTGAAGAAGTGGGTAGATGGTTGAAAGTTAATGAAGTGGAAGCTCTACTTTTGGAAAGTGAAAACTTGCCATGGTTTTCCGCATACGACCAAGGCAAGAAATTTTTTAATAAGTTCTCAATAATTATTAAAAAAAAAGAGCAAATGATTAACTAAGGTTAAAAGAAATTTGAACTTTGAAGTGCTGCAATTAATGAGTTTCAAATGGCCCCTATGAGACTAGCTAGGATACACTTGGCCCAAAAGAAGTAGTCACTAGAAGATATCTTACTGAAAATGAAGATGAGCTCCTCTTTTTCAGTCAAGTAAGTACATGAATCACCAATGCATGAATGAACTATAGTTAAAATTGATGATCTCATGCATAATGTCAAAGCTACCAAGTTTAATGTCTCAAACAAAAGCACAGGTTCAAACTTTGGCAACGAGCAAGAGAGATGGCATGCCAATTAAAGAGCAATAACGATTTAGGAAAACAATATTCACTCTAAACATTTGATTTTGAGCATTGGTGAGTTTGAAATTTTTTTGAATCCACTAAAGTCATCAATGAAAGGTATAAACGAATTAGGAAAATCTCAAAATATGAATTTCCTAATATACTGACCCTATACTATAAATAATATGGCAATGAGTTAAGATATCATTGTTCTACACTACTAACGTGCACATTGAAATCTATTAACTTATCCTTAATGTTTCAAACTCTCGGCAATCTAATTGTAGAAATTAATCTTAAATATACGGCTTCATTGTCTCATTAACATATTGCTTTGCCATTTCTTCCATGGAAAGGCCAAATTAATAGGACAAAAAGTGTGGAGACTTAATCAATCGATTAACAGTCACCCATATAGCATTATTATAACTTGACGTCCTCGATAGACCAACTATGAAATCCATGATGATATACCCTCATTTCGATAAGTATTTTAAGTGGGTGTAATTGTCTACCTGTTTTTTGTGCTCAATTTTCATTCGTTGACAAACTAGATATTGATCGACAAATTTCATAGCATTCTTCTTCATGTTGTTGACCCACAAGAAGTTTTCTATTATGTCCTTATACATTTTGGCGCTTACTTGAGAATCTAATGTCGTGAACTTTTTGCAATATCTCCTTTTTCAATTCTAAATCACCGGGAATCAACAAATTAAAAACCGACTAGAGAAATTTCGGCGAAACAAAGCAATATGAAGCTCGTCACAGTAAATAGAAGCGATGATGGCATTGCAAGTGAAGACAGTGGGGGTGGGTGTTGGAGAAGTCGAACTGATGAATGGTGGTGGAGGCGGGATTGAGATCTCTGGCACAAATGAGGGACTGCATGTGGTCATGGAGGTTGAGGTGAGGGCTGACGTGAGCAGAGGTGGACAAATTAAAAACCGACGGGAGAAATTCCAGCGAAAGAAAGCAATATGAAGCTTCCCTCATCTGGCATATAAGAGCTTGGTTCACATGCATACTAAAAAGTTCAACATTGATACCATTCTCTACATTTTATCACGGATTAGTATCCTCTAAATTTAGTTAAAATTACTTCTCATAGCTTGAAACCTCTTTGCTGTACCCGTTGGATGGTCAAGAGTTGTTCTCCATGTTTCTTTTCTTTTTCACTATTTTTTTCTGCTTCCTTTCTCTTTTACCAAAATTTCCTTAGCATCTTCTCCCCCACCTCCCTTCTCTTCTAGGGGAATCGATTCCAAGATGAATCGATACCAAACCTTTAACCAGAAAATTGAGAACCAATCTTGTGATCTTCAGTTCCAAACAAATGAAATAAAAAACCTAAAGAATTGAGTTTGGCACTGTCAACTAGCTCCTGATTCTCAAGTAAGCCAATGTTATATTTCAGGTTAAAAAAATAAAATAAAGACCACTCTTGAAATAAAGTATAAAAGTTACTCTATTTCATTATCAAAAACATTTGTCATTCAAATAGTTATGTTATTATTTGTTCATCTTGATGGGCACAAATTCATCCTTCTCCTCCTCCTCCTTAAATAAAAAAGGCTTCAAAACTAGTTCAACCTAGGTAGTTCCAGTCCTTCTAGCCTTGGAATTAAGAATCGAACCAAACCCCTAGCCGATTCTAAATTTCTAGAACTAAAACCTAAGTGATTCTCCCTAGAACAAATTTTAAACAGGTCGATCAACTAGTCTAGATCAATTTGGTTTGGCTCGCTAGTTGAATCAGACTGATGCTCATCCCTAAGGATGCTAAAACCACAAAGACACTACTTTTGCTACAGACGCCAAAGGATATTATCTTCCCATTACTCAATGCCCCATCATTGTCAACTTGCATCCTGCAAGTCTTTGACCCATCGAAACCTCAATCCTTGACCCAAAGACCCTACCCTCTCTTTTTTCTATTGCAAATCAAACATGGCTCTATGATGCAGCCCATGCTCAAGATCAACTCGTTCAACCAAGAAGATCAGCACATATTCAAGATCGATGACACTCTCCTCGACAAGTCCCTCATCGATAAGGCCTCATATTTGACTTTGTCCCTCATCGATAAGGCCTTATATTTGACTTTGTCATAAAGACTATGTCATTTTCCCACACATTGAAGCTTACATCAAGGCACTCTGGAATGAGCAAAAGCATTGGAAATATTGTTTTGATTTTAATTGCTCCTAGTTTCTAAATGTTTCTAGTTTTTATGTAACTTACAATTTCTAGACTTGACTTTAGTCTCTTAGGGCGCGTTTAGCAACTGGCCAAATAATGTTTGATTTTGTTCATTTGTTCTTAGGAGTAGATTTAGAACAAAAATTTATTTGGTAAATTTTTTGTTCTCAGGAATAGATTTGGAGTAGAATCGAGAAGTAAAAAAAAAATGATTCCTTGTTCCCGAAGATAATTCTAGAATCAAGCCAATTGAAATTTTTTCCTTTCTTTTTTCTCTTCTTCTTTCCTTCTTGTTTTTCTTCCTTTTCTCTTTTTCTTGCACCGCCGTCGTCATCGGCCACCGTTGTAGGTGACCGGTGACTAGTTAGGCGAGCTTGCCCAGCCAATAGCAAGCCTTGTTTGGGCCCCCTTGGCCATCGACGAGCCTCGCCTAGCCGGGCGAGACTTGCCCAACCACCGGTGAGCCTTGCCTAGCTAGGCGAGGCTCGACTGAGCCTTGGTTGGGTTGGGCGAGGTCGAGCTCCACTAGCGGTTGGGTGAGCTCAACCTCGTCAAGGGCTAGCGACAGGATAAGGAAGAAGATAAAAGAAAAGACCAAAAAAAAGTAATAAAATTATTTAAAAATTTAGAAGAAAATGGTTTGGATTAGAAATTTTGAGAACGGTGCCAAATGTAATTCTATCCTAGGAAAAATTTTGGGCAATTACCAAACACCTTCAAATACTTAGAATTTCTTCTCGGGAATAGAATAAAAAAGAATCATTTATGATAAGAAATTATTCTCGAACACAAAATGGTTACCAAACACACCCGTACTCTTCTGTTGTTTTTCTATAAAAGGTCATTGAGCCTCTTTAAAAGGGACACCAAATTTCATTAATGAAATTTGCTTGGTGCAATTCCTTAAACTTTGAAGAGTTCAAACCCCTTGAAACTTAAAAGAATTTTCACTCGAACCTTAAAGAGTCAAAGCTTTTAAAGCCTACATCTTGAAGCTACAACCATGATGCCATTTTAACTTCCTCAAAGGCCTAGAAGATCGATCATTAAAGTTCCTATCCTTTTCTTCATTCTATCCAATCCTATTTTGCCCACTTCCTTCCAAAACCAATAAGCCTACAATGCTTATATAAGATAACTCAAAACACAAAAGTTGTAAATCCAAAGTCTCCGTTCTTTGGCTTTGAAATCAAGTCAATAAGATTTGAATAAACAAATTTATACCCATTTTTCCAAACTAGCATAGAACTAAAATTTCTACTTGATTTTTTGACAAGTTTCTGTGTGTGTAAGTTACTCTCCCGATTTCATTGTTTGAGTAGTCAACCTTAGATTACATCACTCTACATGTTAAATCCAACTTGGTCAAACCCAAGTCCAACTTCGCCGAACCTGGGCAACACAAGCAACCGATGCTATCATTGTGGCCCCTTGACAAGACCCACATGAATTCAAGGATACATTAGAGTTTCAAACACTATTTCAATGAGTGCACATGAGCAGCGAGCGAGGGGCGACCACTTGAGGATGTGGTGTGAAGGTGGGATGGCTAGGGCACATGAGGCACGTTGAATGGTAGTGGTTGAGGAGGGAGAGAGAGAGAGGGTATTGGCAAATTGGGTTTATACTAAAGGGCATGATTGTCATTGTATTGTTTTAGCCCTAAACCCTATGTATATATTGTAAATTACTTCATAAATTCAAGTATGTTTGCCTAATTTCTACATGGAATCAAAGTGACGATTCTTGGAGCCTATCTCTCACGTCTCTCTTTGGCCTTCTTGCTTGCAATAATTGTTGCTGCTGATAGGGTTTCTTTTCAGCTGCGTTTTCGACAAGCTTCCTCTGTGGTACCATTGAAAGAGCACCCCCGTCGCTGCTCCCTCGCAGATTCATGGAGTGTGAAATTTGACGGGGCACACTGATGATGTAGATCCGAATGAAACTCCACATTGGGTTCTTCGTCCCGATTGCCCTGCATTGATCCCTCTCGTCACTTCCTCCGAATCTAGTCGCCTGACCTATGTAGATGTGAAGAAGTGGGTCGGAATTGGTGGTGGTATTTATACCAGAACATCTTGTAGAGATAAACTCAAAGCCAACAACCACTCTTTTGGCCGCAAGTAATCATGGCAACTGAGTCTCAAAACTCTTCAGCCACCATTCCTGCACATGAGTAGGTGGGCAGCCCTTATTTTTTGCATCATTTTGATAACCCAGGATCTAATCTCGTTAGCATGGTTCTTACGGGTGACAATTACAACAACTGGTCTCATGCCATGGAGATTGCCCTTTCCGCCAAGAACAAGATGATGTTTGTTACTGGAGAAATAAAAAAGCCAGTTGCAACAGATCCTGCCTATGCATCTTAGATTCGTGTGAACAATATGATTCTATCTTGGATTCTTAATTCCATCCATCCATATTTGGTGCCAACAGTTCTCTACACAAAGTTAGTTGCGAATGTTTGGGCCGATCTTCGTGAATGTTTTTCGCCATCAAATGGTCCCAGGATTTTTCATCTCAAGCAAAAGATATGCACCATTGCTCAATGTGACGATACCATGACTAAGTACTACAACAATTTGTTAAGCTGCTAGGATGAATTGAATAATTTGGATTCGTTACCGCAATGCTCTTGTTTGGCTCATTCTATCATCACCACACAACAAGAGAATTGGCGCTTGTTTCAATTTCTCATGGGTCTCAATCCAAGGTACGCTAATGTTATTAGTCAGATTTTACTAATGAATCCGTTACCTAGTGTTGCACGTGCATATGCGCTAGTTCTTCAAAATGAGTTACATTGTCATATCCAATTGGATCGCCCACTATCTAACCAAACCAACACTTTGCTTAGCACTCACAGAAATAATGCCCCATGGCCGTACATGAATTCCTCATACCATAGACAACCCAACTCTCTTGGTGCCCCCACTCCGTCTGCTAACCTGGCTAAACAAATGAACACGTCTCGTAGCCGAGAAAGATGTGCCCATTGTGGCATCCCAGGACAGGCGCAAGATGTGTGTTATCGACTTCATGGCTTCCCTCCTAACCACAAGCAATGCCGTGGACAGCCATAGACTTCCTCTCGGCTTGTGAATAACAAGTTCAGTCATATTTCTAATGTGGCATATCCAACATTCACAAATGATCAGTATAAGCAATTGATGCGCTTGTTGCAAGAGGTAAACATCCCGAAAGCCAACCTCTCAGGTAATGTTCTCGGCTTAATTTCGAATTCATTTAATTCCAATACTTGGGTCATTGACATTGGCGCTACCAATCACATCACATTTGAACCCCATTACCTTACAAACCCGACATACTATTCCTCTTCACATCCCACCGTTGGAATTCCAAATGGTGTTGGTGTCCCTGTGACATCACACAGTTCAGCCCCCTTTACCTCAACTATCTCCCTTGATAATGTCCTTTGCGCTCCCTCTTTCAAATACAACTTATTGTCAATCTCCAAACTCACTCATACTTTAAATTGCTTAGTCATTTTTTTCCTAACTACTATCTTTTTTAGGACCTCTTGACGAAGAAGATCATTGGTCGGGGCCATGAGCGTGGCGGTCTCTATTAACTGGAGATTCTTACCGAACTTGCCATTCTTTCTACTACAACCTCTTCATCTCATCTTTGGCACGCCTACTTAGGACATGCATCCGAGACAGTTTTATCTACTTTGCAACAAACTTTATGTTTTAGTCTAGCAAAATAATTCAGTCCATGTGATGCTTGTCAATTATCCAAGCAAACATGTCTGTCTTTTGCGTCTAGCACTATTACTACTTCACGTCCTTTTGAGCTTATTCATGTTGACATTTGGGGACCTTATTCTCATTTTACACATAAGACATGTCGTTATTTTTTATCTATTGTTGATGACTATTCGCTCTATACTTGGATTTTTTTGCTTACTTTTAAGTCTGATGCAATTAACTCTATGATTCGCTTCTTTACTTTTGTTGAGACTCAATATCAAACCAAAGTCCAAAATGTTCAATCTGATAACAGGACTGAATTCATTTCCTCTCGATTACAAGAATTTTTTTGTGCACACGGTGTTCACCACCAACGTAGTTGCCCTCACATTCCTCAACAAAATGGAGTTGTTGAGCGTAAGCATCGTCACTTGCTCAATGTTGCTCGTGCATTGCATTTTCATTCTAGCATACCTCTTCACTTTTGGGGCGATTGTGTCTTAACTACTACTCATCTCATTAATAGACTACATAGTCCTCTCCTACACAATAAAACCCCATATGAACTTCTTTATGGCAAACCACCTTCCTATTCTCATCTTTGTGTATTTGGCTCATTATGCTATGCTTCCACCGGTCATCTTCACTCCGATAAATTTGGTCCTTGATCTCGCTGATGTGTTTCGATTGGTTATCCCACAAACCACAAAGGTTACCGTCTCTATGACCTTCAAGACCAAACAATTTTTACTAGTCGCGACGTCATTTTCTATGAACAAGATTTTCCTTTCCGTCAAACCATCAAACATACCACAACCGAACTGACCTTAGTACTTCCATTACCCATACCTGACCTTGGTGAAATGTACCCACCTCCCTCCACCCTAGACCTTACACTGACCTCAACTCCTCAACCTCCTGCACCCACAATCACACCATCACCAACTGAACCTAAGCCACGCCTCGGCCATCTCGGCAACGCCATCCACCCGGATATCTTCGGGAGTACGACTGCGCTATTGTGGCCTCCAATCAATCCTCTTCAGACTCTAAGGTAGCTTAATCGGGTACACTTTACCTTTATCCAACTGTGTATCATACTTGCATTTTTCACCCACTCATCGTGCCTTTTTAGCCTCCATATCCTCTAAATAGGAACCTAACTTATGACACTGCGTGTCAATCTCCCAAGTGGCGGGAGGCAATGTCTTCTGAGATACAGGCTCTTGAACAAAGTGGCACTTGGGATATTGTTCATCTTCCTCCTAACAAACATCCCATTGGATGTAAATGGGTTTACTAAATCAAATACAATTCTGATGGTACCATTGAGCATTACAAGGCTTGGCTTGTTACAAAGGGTCACACTCAAACAGAGGGGATTGATTATGTGGCACCCCTGATTCGCTTGAGGTCGCCACAGGTACCTATTACTCGATCTCTTACAACTTCAAAGACTAATACCTTTTAAATAGAGATTTTTTTTTTCGTAAAGGTCCCAGCGTAGTTCATCAGCGAAAGCATAAATGAGTCTCACCATCCCTCACTTCAATGACAATATTGCAATGCCCACCAACAATGCTCCAAATGAAAAGACAAAGCCGAGTCACTTTTATTTATATTTTCATGATGGATATTTCAGGTCGGTACAGCAAAAAGGTCAAGATTTTTAACTATACTTGGCTATAACTCAAAAGAGAACTCGACCCTACATTAAACATGTACAACCCTCTATGAACAAGCGTTGGCTATCCCCAAAAAGTGTCAACTCCCACCAGTCATATGTGCCATCACACCCAACCTAGTGCATCGGGCGGCGGCGGCGGTAGAATCCCTAGCATCACTCCATCATGCCGGACATGGACAAATAAAAACTCCTGGATAACCGGGCCATCAGCAAGACCCACGTCATACATCACCAAGACACGGACTCGGACAAACACTAAACCAGGGGCACCGACACAGATGTGCTCCGTACACTCCACATCAACATCAGTAGGTATGCCATAGTAGGTACCACACACGACTGGTGAAAGAGGCATCTTTCTAATCTGAAATGTTAATCCCCAAAGGGATGAGTACAACCACTCAGCAGTAAAGATCCACCAAACTACACAATGCGTCAAACAGAACAATCAAGGTATCATGAATAAGACACATATCAATCATCTATATATCGTCATACGACATGCATAATTCACCATGCACTTGTACTTATATCATCAAGCAGCCATGCATATATCGTTGTGCAACATGCATATCCCACCATGAACTCATCATTAAACAGCCATGCATATATCATTGTGCAACGTGCATATTCCACCATGCATTCATCATTAATAGCCATGCATATATCACCATGCCATATGCACACATCCATGCGCATGATTCAATTCTCGATCTTTATATTTCAAATGGATCACATCATTTTCTTCCCAAGGACCAATGTTTGCATCCCTCAATTTATCGCTCACATCCAACTTGGCATTGCGAGGAGCCTCCAGCACACACCTCCGGGCATCCGGCACACACACTCCGGGCATCCCGACACTCCCGGGGCATCGTCGGCTCACACCTCCGACGGTCTCATTATTATCTCAATTTATATTCACACATGTATCTCAATTTCAACATGGCATTTGATGCAATAATATCAAGGGTCTCAACCAGCTTTTGATGCCATATAACATACCATATGTCATCACATATGCAGCAAAATCAACTACTCAAAGCATTACATCACATGGAAAAATTCATTTATTTTTGAAAACGCATCAATTTTTCGGATAAAACAGAATGCACTCCTTTAGTTAAAACCCTAGAAAAATTAGTAAATGGTATTAATAAATTCTGAAAACTTAACACATTATAGATGAGACCTAAAGGCAAATATCTCATTAAAAACACCATACCAAAAGAATCTCACACAAAACAGTACGGTCCATGCATCACAGTTTCGAAAATTTCAACATTTCAGCTTGCACAGTTTCGGAAGTAATTTAAATTAAATACCAAAATGAACTCCAAAATTCTGAAATTTTGACATGTTATAGACAAGTCCTAAAGGTAAATATCTCGTGAAGAAATCAAAACCCAAATCGCTCTAGATTAATAGATATAGATGATTAATTCCCCCCATTCTAGGTGTCGTTTTTCTAGATCATCTTCTTTTAAAGGAAACTTGTTTCACCGACCTACATATGTCCGTCTCTTCTAAATTTTTAGTATGTTATTCCTCAGAATATTACCTAAAGCTTTCATTAAGGACACACGATCAAATTTTAATTGTATGTTTTTATAAAAATCACAGAATCAGACTAGGTTGAGGTAGCGTTTTCCTAGATCCAGTTTCTTCTAAGAACAACGATTTCACCGACCTATTTTTGTTCATTTCTCTAAATTTTTTATATGTTTTACCTCAAGTAGTACACTATAACTTTCATTAAGAAATCAAAGTGAGATTTTCACAAGAAAGCTACTTTACAGTCCACAAAATAACTAAAGGTTAGCACAATAAATTCTCTACAACTTTCATTAAGAGATCGAAGCAAGATTCCAACTAAAAAGTCACATGCAGCTCACAAACTCATGAAGGGTCAGACTGATTTTTCCAGAAACAGCATGCTAGGCCAACAAATCTCTCCCCAAAGCTCCAAAATTTCATCACTTCCACCACAACCCAAATTCATCACTTTCTACACGCACATCACAGCAAGCAAATGGTAGGTTTTAGGACTCTACTTGCCTCAAATCTGAGCACAAACACAGCGACAAATGGCGGGCAAGGCGGCGAAGGAACGGTGCCGAATGAGCTCCTCCTTCTTCCTCTTCTCTAGTGCACTCGCTCTCTTTCTCTCGGACAACCACTCTTTCTCCCTCTCTTTCTCTTGTGAGACCCCCTCTCTTTCTCTACCTCTCCTCGCTTAATCCGCCCCCCTCTTCCTCTCTAATTTCCTTCCCTTCATCATTAGCCATCATTTGATTTTGCATGGCTTGCTACACTTGGCTACTAGGAAAGGACACTTGGTAATTGCCATGCAAGATGGCTTTATTCGGCTGGGCTTGGGGCCAGCCTTGGTCGACGGCCCAATGGGGCTTCATGGGCTGGCCTTTTGGCCCACTTTAGGCTCAACACTCTTGGGCCTAAAGTCCAAACTTAAATGGCCCAAAGTTTTCTTAAATAAGTCCATGTTTATTTTTAATAGTTTACCTTAAATCCCCACTTATATAAATACTAAATTACAATTTCATATGGCCATAAAACTTGAAATCATAAATCAATAAATTCCAATTTATAACACACATGGCCAATGATAGAATTTTCTTTCCTATCAAATAATTATCCATTAAAAGCTTGGCCATGAATCTTATTGCAAATTATGGATTAAATGGCTACAATTCAACTTAAGGGTACTTCCATCACCTTTCCATAGGTTGTAATGCCTCCAGAAATTGCCATGAAATTTTGGGATGTCACAGATTACCATGATACATTTGCGCCTGTTGCTAAAATGGTAACTGTTTGCACTCTATTAGCTCTTGCTTCAATTCGTCATTGACCTCTCTACCAATTAGATGTGAATAAGACTTTTCTACATGGTGATCTTGATGAAGAGGTCTACATGAGGTTTCCACCGAGTTTTCATACTAAGGGGGAGAATTTAGTTTGTCAACTTAAGAAATCACTCTATGGCCTTAAACAGGCATTGAGGCAATGGTTTGCTAAATTCTCTTCTACACTACTTGATGTTGGTTTTCAACAGTCAAGGGCGGATTATTCACTTTTTACATTAGTCTATGTCTCTCTCTTGACCATTGTCCTTGTTTATGTTGATGATTTGGTTATCATGGGTAATGATGAGGTCATGATTCAACTTCTCAAGTGATTTCTCGACACACAATTTCGTATTAAGGACTTAGGCACTCTCAAATATTTCTTGGGCATTGAAGTTTCTCGTTCCAATTCTGGGATTTCTTGTCACAAAGGAAATACGCTCTTGATATTTTGTCTGACATAAGTCTTCTTGGTGGACGTCCTATTGATACTCCGATGGAACCCAATATACAATTTTTGGACTCCTCTCCAACTCTTAAGGATCTAGGTTCATATCAACGACTTATTGGTAGATTATTTTATCTTACAGTAACTCGTCCAGATTTACTCTTTGCAGTGCAACATCTTAGTCAATTTATGCACTCTCCTCATGAAGACCATTGGAATGCTGCCTTTCGCATTGTGCGGTATCTCAAGCATGATCCTAGCATTGATTTATTTTTCCCATCTAATTCAACTCTCCAACTTAATGGTTATACATATTTTGATTGGGCATCCTGTTCTACATCCCAACGATCTGTTTCTGGCTACTGCATGTTTCTCGGTTCTTGTCCTATCTCATGGCGTTCCAAAAAACAAACCACTATTGCCCATTCCTTAGCAGAAGCCGAATATTATGCTATGGCGCCTGCCACATGCGAAATCACATGGCTTCACATGCTTCTCTCGGATCTTAATGTCAACACTACCACTGCCAATCTTTTTTGTGATAACAAAGCGGCCATCCACATCACCACTAATCCCGTCTTCCACGAACGAACCAAACACATCGAGATTGATTGTCACTTGCTTCATGAAAATATTCAAGATGGCACTTTGCGTACTCTTTATCTTCCTAGTCACTCCCAACTCATGGACTTGTTCACGAAACCAGTCACATATGATTTATTTTGTAATTTTAAGAACAATTTGTTGACATGTTTACATTCACCAACTTGAGGGGGAGTATTGGCAAATTGGGTTTATACTAAAGGGCATAATTGTCATTGTATTGTTTTAGCCCTAACCCTATTTATATATTGTAAATTACTTCACCAATGCAAGTATGTTCGCCCAATCTCTACAGAGGGAGAGAGTCCATGGAACATAGAATTAGGATTTTTTTTCCTTGGTGGTGTGTGTGTGTTTTTTTTTTATTTTTAAAAATTTCATATCATATAAAGGAAATTCATTTTAAAGGATAACTTTGCCTTCACATTTTAGGGTGCATTTTTTTAAATTAATGAAAAAATGAAAAATATTCTCATCACCCATGAAAATAGTTAATCATAAATTATTGTCGATAATGAAACTATTTTCATTGACTAATTTTTCAAATCTTCCCAAGAGGATGTTTGTCCTTTCACCATACCTACTCTATTTGGAATCGTCTCTCAATGTATGCGTTCCGTTTTTTTTTTCCCCTTTTTTGGGCTAGTGCTGAAGTGTTAAGAGAAAGAGAGGGGTCGTGGGCTTTCCAAGTGAGCCATTTCTCTAGGCCTTAACCCAATGGTTTAGTGGGTCATTCTATAAGTTTATTTGACTCTCAGGCCGGATCTTCCTTACCCATATCAACCCTGGAAAATGGGAAGATGGTACTTCTATAGTCATGGAGCTTTAAGGATTATTCTTGACCACAAATACTATGTAGCTTTTATTTACATATTTTACATCGACCTCCACAAAATATAATTAATTTTTTATTTGCTAAAAGTAAAACTACACACATCGGCAAGATTTTGGTTATACAACCTGTGTCGCCAAATATTTATCCATATTTCCATCGGAATATGGAGTACTTTCCAAGTTAGTCTTGCTAGTTTCTAGAATTATTATAGCTAAGATTAGTTGAGAATTAGGCTAAAAATAATTGTATCAAAATTGCAAAGAAATCAAATTTTAGTATACTAAGTAGTTAAGATTAAATTTAATCGCTTGGTTGCAAAATCCACCGAATTTCAATTTTCAATTTGTGTGAGACTTTACCCTAAAATCTCCGTATGTTCTTTATTTGCTATTGTTTGGAAAAACACTGTTATAGTGGAATAAGGTTGAAAGTTAGGTAGGGCATTGGCCTAACGAGGCCCACAAGCGAAAAAAACGAGGAAGGGAAAGGATTTGTCAAAGTTTACTTCCAAACTTCTCTTGTCGGGCAATGCATATGCAATATTTGTGGATTGCGGAAAGACAAATGTAAGATGTGCAGAGAATTCTTACCATTATAATTTGCTTCATCTGAATCTCCTGTTAATAAAAATCTGGTGGGGTTTAGTTCTAACACAATTTAGATATATTGAAACTCTAAATAATGAATTTGATCATGCCATGTGTCACGACTACATGAACACTACTTTTATGCCCTCATACATAAATATTAAAAGTGGGACTAACCATCCCAATAGACAATACATTGAACCTTTTTCTTATCAAAGTACGCTTGAGAGCGTAAGCAAAACTTTAGAGACAGCAAAAGCAAAACCCAGAAAAATCATTAGTTGACTTTCCTGCAGTTCTTCCTAATCTGACCGCTTGAGCCGGTGAGCGGGCTGAGGTTACCCATCTTCACCATGGCGTTAGCAAAATCTGTCATGAAAGTAGCTGAATTGCTGCTATAAGCGTTCACTTGAGCGTCCGTGGAACCACCACTAAACAATTGCTGGTCCGAGTGAAGAAGACCTTCTTGGATTTGCAAGTTCTTAAAGTAGGCATTGTCAAAGGACGTCGGGCTCGTGGTGTCTAGAGGAGAGAGATTGTTGTCACCTCCGGAGCTTGGGCAGTTCGCCTTGAGCAAGGTTGCGAACGTGGTGTTGATGTTGTTCTCGTTGTAAAGACGGGCCCGGAAAGTTGTGCATCGGGCTTGACCTATCGTGTGCGACCCTATTAACAACAATCGAACAACTTCTTAATATTAATCTTAGTATATCGATCAAGCATTATTGTAAATTCGTTATTAAAAGGTGCCACAAAAAAGGAAAAAACAATGACCTGAGAGTGCCACCATTTCTTTGGTAGTGAAACCTTTGTTAGAGAAGTTAGTGATGAGGCCGCTAAGGTTCAAAGTTGGGGCAGAAATGTTGCTATCAGCAGCACTTTGGCTTGCAGTAGTTGAGTCTCTTCTTCCTAGCGGGACTGTCCAACTTGGGCCACCTAACTAAGAATTAAATAGTTAAACAAATCCACACGTGTTAGTATTGATGCAGCATCGAGATCATAACGAGTGATTTTTTCTCATCACAATTGATCACTAGAATTAAGAAGAAAGTGTGCGCTTACAGCGACGACGGAATCTCGGGCAGCCACAGTCAAGAGATCAGCGCAGGACACAACACCGGGGCATGCGCTCTCCAATTGGGACTTGATCGTGTCAATCACATCAAATCCCCGTAAGGAATTGGCATTTGGGGTAGCATTCTTCTCCCCAGTGAAGTTCGCGGTGTCGTCCAACAAAACAGATGCGTCGCATCCCTATATTTGTGCCACACATCGTTAATCAGTCAAATCAATCCTACTGCCTTCATTAGATTCGACGGTCAAAATATAAACAGAACAAGTGCTGTAACTTTTTCCTGAACATAAAGTATGAACACTGATTAATTTCCCTTATCATATTCCCCCTTTTGTCCCCCGTTATGAACGCCCACAGACACCAGTTTGGACGGAAATGACACTCTTTCTCATGCCTTTTGACTTTAATTTGTGTTGTCTCTCTAGGAACAATGCATCCAATAATTGTCGGACTAGAAACAAAATGATTGTGCTCTCAAGTGTTCTCTAAATCAAGGCTTTTGGTCAGCACCATGCCGTGTCCTTTAATATTTAACGGAGGGGAGTCACCGACTTTTTGATTTACTAAAATTAACCTGAATTATGTCTACTTGAATGACCTCGAAGATCTAGACAATCTCCAATCCATACAGGAAAAAGAGAAATGCATCTAATCGAGAAAGTTATAAACATGTCACATTTGTTAGTAAAAAAAAGGATCAGGCTTTAAATATCAAGCTCAAAATAGAGACGACATGTTTGATGGAGAAAGGCCCGTTAGGATATGGACAACTCTTGAATTATGCACAAAGAACACGAAGTGGATAATAATGAAGGTACTTCAAATTGATTAGCTAATTTAGATTGACACTCTAAATTTGTGTTGGAAGCAAAGTAGTGAGGCCATGCACAAGGCACTTTTTGTTTTGTTCAAAAGATCTAATACAATTTTTAGAACACCATTGGACTAACAAATTTCATTAAAAAAAGATATTTTATGGCAAAATATCATTTTTAATGTAGAAAAGTATGGCAACCAAAGTGACGGTGATCAAAATATGACCAAAACCTATTGAAAACGACTGATTGATTTGCCAAACATGATAAACACCGTCATAAAAGCAAGGCTGTCGCTCTCTCTCTTTTGGCCATCTCCAACGTTTGGGACTTTTGCGTGATCTAATTCATCGAATTAAAATCATGTAGCTAATGATACATACACACGTCTTATCCACAACCACAACATACTCGCCATAAAATACTCTCGCCTGCATGGCTTTTGTAATGAAGTTATAGAATACATTATCAATTTAATAAATGAAAAAAAAAATTAGAGCACGCACAACAACAGTCTTGTCCATCTTGATTTGAGGATTCTAATTACCAAATCTCTCCCCGGCCACCAAAATATTTAGTGGATAAGACCACTTATGGAATGAGATTTTTACACTAGCGGTGTATACTAGAATTACTCATGAAAATTTTTTCTTTGAATCACCAAAAAGAAGTGCTTTTATTCTAAGGGCCATGCTTTTTATTGCTGTTTGAATGAAAACATAGCTCTAATTTTTAACGACTTCAATAAACACAGCCTATTATTATAATAATAATAAACTCACAAAAATGCATGGCACAAAAAGGGTCGGTCAGACTCGACTAATGCAATATGTGTACTTCCTACCTATTGTTTGGTTAGTGAAAAAGAGAGTAAGTAACTTGCGTAGAAGCGAAATCTAATCATTCTTTTTTACTATGAGGTCGGTTGGAACGTTTCACATGCACAAAAGCACAAAGATGCATCATGCATGTACGCTTGCATGCAGCTTGAATGACAGAAGAGAAACAAAGGTAGCAATCAATCGGAAAGAGAGGAGAGACTCCGGGCAGAGGGACTTGCATTAACGAAGCAATCGTGGAAGTGAAGGCGGAGCAGCGATGCGCCCATGCGGGCCTCACTTTTGACCGCAGAGCTCACGCCGGATTTAATGGTGGAGAGGGCGCTGGGACAGGAGGTGGAGTAGAAAGTACTGGACAGCTGAGCTGAGGCTGTTCCCAGAAGGAAAGACAGCAACAATAAAAAGGCGGTTCTGACCGAAGAGCTCTCCCAAGCCATCGCTTGGAGTTACAGTTTCAGCGAAAAAGAAGTTGATAAGCAAAGGAGGAAGGGAAGCACAAGCTTGATGGCTATGCGCGTAGTGTGTTTTTGTGTGATGCACTTAAATGAACTCAGGGGTATTTATACAAGAGTTTTTGCACCGTTATGCTTTTTCTTTCTTCTCAAGTCAACGGCATTGGATGCCAGAATATATAATATAAGAAATTTGAATTTTGAAAAAACAAGTTCAACACCGAAGTGTATGAATATATATATAGCTTGATCATGTGTAGTCTAGACTTATAAGCTTTTTATTTGAAAACTAACATTAATCTCACCGTATAGAAATTTTTGGCCCTATAAATATTTATAGGTCTGTATCATGCTGTCAATTTTAAGCAAATATAACACAACCTATCCTCATATCAGATTCTAGAAGTAATTTCCTTATGAGATAGCAAACCGAGAATCTTCTCACTTTCAACTTTTCAACTTTTCAACTTTTAAGAAGTTTCATACGAATTAAAAGGAATGCTAGATGACACTTCTACTGTCCATTGCATGCAGCTGTTTTGCACGATGTTGACTCTCTCAGTTGAAAAGGAATAATCGCATCAAACATTATGGAGCTTTTTCTAATCAGATACCATTATCCCGAATTATTTTTGGTCGCAACAATACCTCAAACTTGTGCCAATTACTATAGAAATACCATCTGTCTGTCGGGCCGTTAAAAATTCCACAGGGCAACATGTGAGGCTGTTAGAAATCTAAAGTGGTACAGCGCGTTCATTACCGTGTCAGTTTCCTTTGCCTTGTGTTCTCCACAAAGACTGCCATTTCGGATGTTTAACGACCATTATAGACAGAAGCCTTGCGGAAGGTAATTTTAGATCCTTCACATAAGCTTGGAAAAATTGCAGGAAAAAAAAAAAGTTTCTCGCTCGTTCATAATTTTGAAAAAGACAACAAAAGTTTCGAGAGCTTATGATCAGATATGGCCTTGGCCGGTGGGAAAATGATTTGGAAGTGTTGGAGGATGAAATGACTTCTCCACGCGACCCACGTTCTGCCCCAATTGCTCAAGTGCTTTCATTCGGATTTTGTCGTGAAGAAGCAATACTATTCATGCATCCGATTCACATCAGATCTATGCATGGGAGTCGTGATATGGAATCCGACAGCTTATACGCGTTGGGCTCACATTAGCTGCGAAGCAACCTAAATGATTAGAAAAGGATGGTTGATATATCTCAACCGTATTAGGCTCCGTTTGTTTAGAGTAAGGTGGATAATTTGAAAAATATTTTTCTAAAAAGGATTGCTTGTGTCACTTGAAAAAATAGCCAAGAACAACGTTTTCCCCATCAACAACAATTTATGTTTAAATATTTCATAGAGAAAGAAGATACTATTTATTTATTTATTTTCATAAGCGACAAGTGATGGAAGTCATTTATTTTCTATGAAACAAACGAAGTTTTAATCGAAATAGTTTTCTTTAAAGTTTATAAGTATGGCTTGAATTATGCAATATCCACTTGATGGGAAAGGTGTTAAAAAGTCCTAAACTTATTGCATTTGTACCAATTTAAACATAAAATTTTCAATTAAACCAAATTAATCTAAAAAAATTTCACATTATTACCAATTTAATCTATTCAACCAATTTAATCGGGTGAGGGAATCCTATCTTCCACCCGGAATTCATGCGTTGCCACCATCCAATTAGTCATTGAATTTTCACCTCCTGTCGATTTAGACACCAACAAGGAAAAATCCTAGCTGTCTTCACTCCTCACGCCTCCACTATCTCTCGTCAGCGACTTCTCCCTCGGATCTAGCTTGCATCATCTCTCTCTCTCTATCTCTCTCACCTACCTACCCACCCATCTCCACCTTGAGTCAAACGAAATCAGTTGAATTTTCACTTCAAGTGAAATCAATAACATTCCTACTAATTATTATACTAAAGCGACGCCTTTCATTAGTATTTCTATGCTCATCTTAAATGTAATTGTAAATTTTTCTGTCACCGGAATTGTCACTACCACTTAATTATGATAAAATTACCAATTTAAGTTTTGATGATGGTTTTATTTGATATCTTATCACTAGAGTGCCTCTTCTTTCGATCCAGTTCCTCCACTACCATGAACCCAAGTTAGATTTAGGAATGACACACTCTTTTGGTTATTGTGAAAACCCAGTTTAGGGGACTTTGAGGCCTAAGTCGAATCCAATTTGAGTCCCACCACCTTGGGTCGACCTAGAATCAATGTTATGAGGGAGGCCATTGTTAAGCGTGAGATAAGGGACTAATGAGGGAGAAGAGAGACAAGTGGGCAGTGAAGGCCGTTGAGGGCAAAGCGACCGTGACTTCATTGGATCATCAATGGCAGCCACGAGCGATTGGACAACGGAGGGGTGGGGGGAGAGAAAGAGGAAATTAAAAAAAAAAAAATCTAAAATGAGTAATTGGAGGACACGTGAAGTGAATCTGACGATTCCTGTAATGAAGATAGTAGATAAGATTTATACATGAATATACCCCCTCTCGTACTACAAGATTGCACAGAACAATGCCGAAATTGAATGTCCTGAAATTCTAGCGGTAACAAGGTAAATTTATTAGAATTTGAGGTCGAACCATATCGCCATGAATATCCCTTCAACCCAACCGGTGGAAGTGTTTTTCAGCTGCAATCTGGTATTTTCTGCGTCGCAAATTCAGCGGCCGGTTCCATGCTTTGATGTCAACTTATGAGACAAACGCCAGGGACAAAATTTGGACAAGAACAACGGAATGATCTTACAATCAAAATAATTCATCTCGAAAGAAACCAAAGTTTAAGGCGCAGAGGCCCGATTATCTTATGTATTCCGAAAGATGAGTTCACCTAGCACGTGCAAAACACGACAAAGCGAATAAGACGCAATGCGATCATGCATTTGTCAACCGGGGTTTGGCAAGGTTGGTTCACAAAATACGGCCACAGAAAGTTCAAAATGTGGATGAGACAAAATAGTAGTCTCCGACCACGAGTTGACCAAACTAGGGTGGGACTTCACTTTAGCAAAAAGGGTCATTTGCATACCAAAATGGTACTTCCAGAAGAAGTCCTCAACCTAAACTCAAAGCATAATTGAGTCTTACTATATTTTTTTCATGCAATCTTGTCTTAAAACTTTCGATTAATGTATGCTTAGACAAGTCTTCTTATTAACTGCATTGGTTAGCTATGCTAAATTATAAGCTTTGAGGACTCAATTACAATTCAGCATAAGGTTCAAGAGCCGTGTTATGATTATCCTCATGTTTTTTAATGATTGACTCGTAAATTGAACTTAATTTCGCTCTCCAAACCGCAATTGACGCATGAGAGATCAAATCGCCGATGGCAACGTCAAACCTGTCCAATCACATGTTTTGTGGTGCTTGCTTGGGGACTCCGATTTATCCCTTCTCACCTCCAGAAAAGAAGGGCATCTATAAGATGCTCGTGATTTTCACGGCGTCGTAATTTGACGATTCTGGTGGGAAAGTGTGGTGGCGACAGATGGAAACACAAATCCCGAAAGCGCCATGCATGGAAAGGGACGGGGAAAATTTTATTTCCACGACCCCACGCGCTTGCTTAACCCACGATTCTTTAGGGTTTGTCGCCTTCTCTGTTAGCTTTATCTTGGAGATTAGACTGTAGAGTCTCTCTCTCTCTCTCTCTCTCTCTCTCTCGTGGGTTCCAATCATGGAATGGAGGTCGTCGGTCAACGCTCGAGCTCATTGGTGACGTGGGTATTTTGGCACTTTGCCACATGAAAAACACTCTACGCGTTAATTTTTAACGCATTGCAGCTAACTCATTCAAAGTTCTTATTCTTTTGGTTGATCCAGCGTGGTGCCCACCATTCGCAATGGAATAGAATGCCAGTTCTAGAAAACATGTGCTGGCTTTCTTTTGATCGCTGCGCACGATGGAGGACTTTGGCTATATGTTTTGGGAGACTGGGCTGATTGGAAGTCGTAACATGCACTCGATTGGATCAGCGTAAAAGAGGAAAGTAGGCGTCTCAAACCACCGCAGTACCAATGTGTAGATCCGCTCTTAGATCATGAATGACTTAGCCAAGAAATGTTCAGGAAAACATTCGATCAGATTCATGAAAATGCTCAGTTTGTGCCGATTAGTGTTTACAAACATGTCTGTTTAGCAATGTCTTTTTATCTAACTTACTACTTCGAGCCCAATTCACACATATCAAATGACATCATTTCACATAAATATAGTTGGTTTCTGAAAGAGAATCCCTAAATAACTCAATGACATCATTTCACATTGAGCAAATCAAAAAAGAAAACCTTGTATCTAACACTAAACTTGGAAGCTAGTTGTAGTTGCTTTAAACAAAATTGTGGCTGGAGGACGTTGCTTGCTATTGAGGTATCGTCAGAGTCATAGAGGACATGAAGATTGGAGAGAACGAGAGCGACGGTCGTGAACCTTAGAAAATCCTAAGAGAGCTCCTCTTCATGATTGAGAAAAGAGAGCTCGTTAACAAAGTACATTTTACCTCTAAAAATATTAATTAGGCATCTTTTATTCTTACCAGTGAATGGGAAGATTGTATGGTACCATTGACCATATCGGTATGCAATCGTTTTGTTTGATGAGACGTGAACCGAAGAAGCATGGTATGACATTCTTGATCAAATGGTTGATAAAAAGTTGACTGAATGGTTAAATTTAGGAATGATATAAGCTCCCCCAGTGACTAATGAGTTTTGGGCTCAAAGCCCAATGAAAGAACTAGCTAGATAGCTACCCGATCGAGCAAATTTACTATTTGAACTTGCATTCAGAGCACCCTTGCCAGTTTGACACCGATTCTCTTACACAACTGCACAAGTGAACCCTTCAATTTGACTTTGTTTGTCCCTTGCCCATAAATTTGTACTTTCAGCCTTTTTCTTTGATTTGAGTTCAACAACCTGTTAATTTTGAATATAATTTCACGAGTGTATTGGCTATATTAGGACAAGCCATCGAGCCGTGTTGATGGCAATGCCTGGACTGACATGGTCCGGGGACATTATTATACCAAGCCCAGGCAAGACTCCACACAAATTTCCATTTAGGGTGGGGCAAGGTTAACTTGGGCCGTCTTTCATTGTAAACTGAATTTATTTATAAAGAAAAATTCCCAAAAAAAAAAAAAAAAAAAAAATAGAGTTGAAAATATGATATTCAATAAAAATTGCAAGAAATGGAAATGTAATAAAATTTGAGGTCAATAATACAGTATATATTACATTCAAAGCACAACGTACTAGTATACTAATAATATTAAGTTTTGATTTGACAGTCATTAAAAATAATTAAAGAATTAATAAAGAAATATTAAGGGAATTTTTTTTTCAATTAAGTATGAATAAAGGACAATTACATCTTTCTACCAAAAAAAAAGGGACAATGTTGACACCTAAATTTTGGCAATCCGGTCATTTGTTTAATGCATAGAAAATTATGAATTAATTTTTAACCTCTAAAAAAAAAGTTAATTAATTAATTGCGTAGCATATAATTTTAGGTGCATTTATTTTTAATTTGCATTTGCTTTCAACTAATGACAGTCGGGTTCAAATTGGTGGTTTTGAACTTTAAATTAACAGGTTGAACTAAGTCCACGAAGGGAGCAAATTGGCCCAAACCCTTTTTTTTATGATAAAAAATTATCATGTGAGAAATAGTGATTTAAAATTTTTTCAAGATATGTCCGGAAAAGCAAATGTTGCGTTTGGAAAAGAAATCTTTGTGGATATCGATTTAGAAAAATTAAAATCCTAGTCTGTGGCTTATAAATAGGTTGCTCGTGTAGGGTTTTAGAGATGCCACATATTGAATATACAGCCACAATGTAGAAAACATATGTGAAAGAAAGGGAGCTGAAGGAGTCACGATCCAGACCCCTTCACGGCCGTGACTTTGTGGAGTTCGTGGCTGCCCCCTCAACGCTAACCCTGTTGCCGATTGTCCGCTACAGCGACAAATCAGTCTTCGACGACCTTCGCAGCCTCCAAGCAAGACCACACAGCAATTCCAATCATTTTCAGTCCAGTGGTCATCCACTGACGCCAGCAAGTCTAGTCCAGCGAGCTCCGCTGTCCAGCGAGGAGCACCGCGTCCCTACCCGCCTTGTGTTCCAGTTCGTGTCCGCAAAACCCAATTCAAGGTCAACGAAGGACTTTGCCCTCATTCTGATAAGATCCACGTTCATGGCCACCTCATCCGCATGTCCTGCAAATAAAAAAGAAAAGGCCAAAGGAGGGAAACTTGGAGATAAAGGAGTGCTTTCCTACACCCTCGGAGACGATTTCAACATGCAGAAAGTGCCAACAGAGAAGGCCCACCGAGACGACCAACAGCCTGTCATTGAACCACTGCTGTCCGTGACCCGCACGGAACCCCTTTGCCTGCTGCACCCCCGTGAACTAGGCCCTTCGTCACGCCGTCCCTGAAGCGTGATCAAGTCGCAGATCAGAGACCCATCATCATGCACCATTGACGACGAAGCTGTTCTAGTCCCGAGCCGTGAGTCCCTACGTGATCTCGCAAATCATCCATGAACCATCACTGTTGACGCCACCGAGAAGCTGATCGCCACGTCATCCGTTGAGCAGATTCCATTTAATTCAAATTTGGTAACATTATTTGCGAAATTAGTTAATTATCTTATTTAAATTTGATTTGGATATTTTATTGCCTAATGTATGCTTTTCAATATCTTACGTGCATATTTGAATTATCGGCATATTCCATATTATGATTTATGGCCTAATCCGCAACCGCATAGATTTTTTACTCCATCTATAAGGCTTTAGATGGAATAATTAATCATATGGGAATAAAATTGATATTTTGATCTTTAAGGCTTAAGATCAATTTATCGATTTTATTAGCGAAATAATCAAATTGATTAGATATCGTTTCCAAATTCGAACAATGGATAATATCTTTGATGACCGTGAATGATTTGGTACTTATCTTGCTTTAATCGCTTTATTTATCCTAAAATATACAAAAAAGATTGCATTTGCATATCATCTAGATTAGAATTGATTTCCTAGATATAATTGCATGATAGAATAGTTAGATTCTTTAGAATGCATCTTTAGATGGTATCTAGGTTGGATAATTTTTTTTTGAATTAAATTGCATGATGAGATAGATTTCTAGGTTAAGATGGGATTCATATTAGTCTATTTCCTAACTTAAAATAGATAATATCTCACTTTAATTAGATTTTTATTTTTAGCAATTTTTACTTATGAATTTTCATAAATAAAAAAATACGAATAAATCATGCGCATGTCATGTAGGATTAGGTTCATGAAATGCCTGTCATCTAGTGATTATTGCTAGGTTCATTTAGTTAGAAATTGCTTGTCATTAGAATTAAGTCATTTACATTTAATTTAGATTGCACATTTAATTATTGCTTTTTTAATTTCGAATTTTATGAAGAAAACACAAAAAAGTTACTTTTTTTTTTTGGACAAGACAAGAAAGTTACTTTACTCATGTCATATTATTTCGTGTTAGATCAGTAGCATGCATTGCATGATTTTCATTGAATAAGTGAAAACAAAAAAAGAAATTGCGTGTTAATTAGAAATTATATCTAAGATTGTCGATATAAATTCTTATCTAACATTGAATATGCTTTTATTGCTACGAGGTAAGTTCTGTAATTTATTCACTACTTTATCTAGGTGTTAAATTAATGGTTTGTGCACTCGCATGAACACTTCACATGTTAGGAGAGGTAAATTAAAATCAATTCAAGCTACTTACAAAATATTTTTTTTTTCAAAATAAAAGAGCAAGGTACTGAAATGGTGTTAGAGAATTCTAGCATAACCAAGTCCCCAAACTCAAAAATCTCTAGTTCGTAGGAGTAAAGTAAGTCTCTTGTTACTTTGCTTAGGTTTCTAATCGACCCACCAAAAATAGATTTGTGGTGACTCTTAATTGAAAAATCATATGTATATTAAAAACTTGAACCTAAGTCGTGAATTGGTATGAATTTGAGAGAGCATAAGCTAAGTTAAACTTAGTAGTCCATCAGCTAAACTTTAGGTGGTTTACCCAAAAATTTGGTCACCACAAACAAGTACATCCTCCACTCTAGTGACAAGCATGGGACTGTTGGATCAATTTTGACCGTCAACAATGTACGAGTATCGTAATAATGATAAAGTGTGGTCATTGTCCTCTTCTTCACGTTAGGAATGTTTGGTTGGAGTCAATTCTTGTAATAACCAATCAGGCCGGTGGACATTCCATTTATTTCATTGTTTGCAGTCAAAGCTACACCTATTGCTTCCATAATTGGTTGGTTAGTACTCAATAAGGACTGCGAGGTATCATAGATGCTGGTGATGAAGACAAAGAGAATAGCAACCATTTTTATTGTCTACTCTGTTTTGTCCTCATTTTTTTTTTTTGAATGATCTACTTTCACTATAAATCATTTAATAAACTAAAAAAAATTACGCTACGTATAATCTGTCAATAGTTAAATTAAAAACACTTAATATCAATTATGAATTGTCCAAGGTTAGTTATGGCTCGGATTGCTGCTGTTCATATCGCACATAGTGTCCTTGGTCCTCCTCTTTCGACATGTTTGGACCTTCATTTTCAAAACATATGTCAATGTATGCACACATTTTTAGATATGTTAGGAGTAAGCGGTCCTAAGTTCTATCCAAGTTACACCTAAAATGTGGAACCTATCCATTATAATAAGTTCTCTAATTTTTAGAACCCGAAACCTACATTGCATACCTAGGAACCTAGAACCTATCTTGTCACGGGTTTCAAAGTCTACCTATGTTCCATTTGTACTATTAATTGAATGACTATAATGAATCATTACTTCTAAGTACTATCATTTGTTGCAATTCATTATGACTCATATTTAGAGACACAAAGATTATGAAATATTAATAAAGTAAAAGTCTTAGTCACGTATATTTCCAAAAATGGAAGCTCATACTAATGATTTCAAATACACACTCATCATTGAATGCTATAAAATACCATAGAATCACATGAAAACATAAAATAAGAAAAAAAAATAAAACTTGTTTTGGATTCCAAGTTTCAGATTTCAGTCGAGATAGATTTCCTAATTTTTTTAAATTGAAATCTACCATGCATATCTTCATCCGGATCTCAGGTTTTCTATTATATTGTGCTTTGGTGATGTGTATTTCCCTCAAATAATTTATACATGACCAATCTAATAAACTCAAAAAAAAAAAAGGTAAAGTATGGTAACTTTTACTATGATTGTCCGTTCTTGCAAACATTGAAAAATCTGTGATCTCAAAAATATTTTCAAAATTTGACCACATGTTCTAAAGTTTCGGATCACGAGCTCTAGTGAGCACAAAATTGGTCAATAGCATCAGACAAAATCTATGCACGATCAAAGGTCGGTTAATTTTTGAAAGAATAAATAGATTGAATGATTCTTAAAAGAAAAACTGCCACCAGCAGCACCAAGTGCAATAGCCAGCAGCGCGCCAGTGCTGGTCAAGTCCTACCAGGGTTTGCACATTTTACTACTTTCGGCTAGCAAGGGCCATCTCCCTTGGGCATCACACACTAGGCCTCAATCGCGGCCCAAGACTCCTAATCCGCTGTTCAGCGGTTCTTCCGCCATATATGAAGGCCTAAATGGCCTTATGCAGTATTTCATAAGCCTTGTGTCAGACTTACCAAAAAAAAAGGTTAAAAGAAATTTTGAACTTGGAAGTGCTGCAATTAATGAGTTTCAAATGGCCCCTATGAGACTAGCTAGGATACACTTGGCCCAAAAGAATTAGTCACTAGAAGATATCTTGATGAAAATGAAAATGAGCTCCTCTTCTTCAGTCAAGTAAGTGCATGAATCACAAATGCATGAATGAACTATAGTTAAAATTGATGATCTCATGCATAATGTCAAAGATACCAAGTTTAATGTCTCAAACAAAAGCACAGGTTCAAACTTTGGGAACGAGCAAGAGAGATGGCGTGCCGATTAAAGAGTGTTAGAAGATATGGGGCAATTAGGTTGGAATTTTTTGATCTGATCTGATTACGATTGTGTGTTATATCAATTAAAGATTAGATTTAGATTTAGATTGATAGATAGGATCATTTACTTCCATTAATTGTACAATCCTTATATTATATCTTTGGGGGTCTGTACATTTACAATACACTGAAGTGAATATACAAAAATTCCCTATGTCTTCAGCTTTGTTATCATTCTTTTCTTCCTTCCTTTTGCTTTCTTTCATGGTATCAAAGCCTCCAGGCTTCTGAATTGCTTCCACCTTGACCTTCTGCCAAAAGAGTCTTCGACCTACAAAAGAGATTTTTCATTCGGCATTAGGATCAATCTCAAAGGAAGGAATTATTTTTACTTACCATGGCCACCCCGCAAGACAACGTTTTTGCTGTCGATAATCAGTCGGCTAGAAAAGCCACCTCTCAATTTCGCAGACTCAGAATCATCCTACGACACTTCCAATGGTGGAGCCATAGCTAACTTAGGCCCAACTTTTATAGTGGCGGCCCACACAGACTCAGTTCAATTTGGGGCAACCCTTGATGGGTTAACTTTACTAGCGGATTCCTTACCCCACTATATTTTGGGCCAAGCCCAAGTTCATCATCGCCTAGATATGTGGGCCACCAGAGCTACGTCCAAGCCGATGGGAGCCCGCCAGCCACAAATGGGCAAGCCCAACCACCGGATTGGAGCAAACAAGCGAGTTAGGTGAACCGGGTATGGGAACAAATCCCTACTCGGGATTTTTTAATATAGGTTATCTGATCGAGTCAAGCAAATCGGGTTTAGGGACGAATCCCTACCCAAATCTCACGCCCGATTTTCTGCCGTTTCCGGTGGTGGCTCTCACGAGACAACCAGAACCCGGTGACCCACTATTCGTTTCCACCGTCGATGAACCAGCATTGCGGTTAATCAACCAACAGCTAACCGAGCTAGAAAATTACCCCAGGCTGGTCGTAGGAGTTTCGGCGCGCCCTAGCAACGAAGGACAAAGATGGTTTCCTTGATGGAACCATTCCAGTCCCTCTCGATGAACGCCTGACCTGACTTTGGAGGAAGAGCAACTGACTCATCCGAACCTGGATGAGAAATCGCATCTCTCGAGAGTTCGCGGCCAGACTTCCACCAATAGAAAACACTAAAACATGTGGGAAAACATCAAAAAGATATACGGTAAATTGGATCAAGCTAAAATCTTTACCCTAATGTAGGAACTCAGCGAGTTAAAGCAAGGGAACATGACGGTCACAGCTTGTTTCAACAAGCTATCGTTGCTGTGGAATAACCTTGAAGCAGCCGAAGAAAAGCTTAAGGGCCCAGAATCCACGATCAAACAGTATAGATCCATCAAAGACAAGGAGAAAGCCACACCTTTCTGCTTATTTTGAACGAGACATATCTCACCTTTCACTTGCAGATCCTCGCCATGGATCCCAAGCCACCGATTGGACGAATCTTTCAATTGGCTGTATAGGAGGAGAGTCAACAACTCACGACGCCAGAACACATAAGGAGCAGCGACAGTGTCGCCTTTGTAGCCTGTGGTGAACGACGAGACGCGGCCACCAGAACCCTAATTCTAAATCAAGAGAGAGAGAAGAAGACAACATTAGGGTTCGACGAAGGGGAGTCGCGGACCTTTAAAAAGGACGGGATGAACAGCCTAGATGGCATGCGAGGATCAAACAATTCACAAGGGTCTAATATTATAATCAGATCGGACGGCGGATAGGAGCCCGTGCTTAAAGGGATGGACGGCCAGATTTTTGCCACGTCATCAAGGAATTTTGTGAAAAACCCTAAAGGAAAGGGTAAATTGTTTTGTTTTGGGAATATTGCAAGCGTACTAATCATATGATTGACAATTGTTGGAAACTACATGGAAAACCTAGAGAAAAGGAGAAAAAAAAATTCAGCGGCTTACCAAGTTACTGGACCGACTAGTCAAAATACTGAACAACCCATTTTATATGGTCAATATCATCAACTGATGCAGGCACTTCAAAAATTGGATACTTCAAACAAAGTAGAAAGTTTCTCATGTATTACACATTGCTTGATTAATTCTATTTCCAGAAAGGTATGGATTATTGATTTAGGGTCAAGCGATCATATTATATGCGACAAAGGATTTTTCTCGAGTATAAATGAAAGATTGAATTTTCCTATTTTCGTACAATTACCCAACGGAAACATTACTATGTCAATGTGACAGGAACGATCAATATTAGTCCCCAGATTATTCTTCGAAATGTTCTCTACGTCCCAAAGTTCCAATTTAATCTCATTTCTGTGTCAAAAGCCTGCTAAGAAAATTCATGCCAGTGATTTTCGATGTTGACATTTGTTTATTTCAAGTCCTTTCGACTGGCAAACTGATGGACTTGGGTAGTCTTTCTAAGAACCTTTTTTCTGGACAAGTTTTCCAAGTAATTTCAATTTATCCTGCAATTCCCTGAATAAACCACCATTATGTAACTTGACTACCAATGATAAAAATTTCATTATGCATTTGAGGTTGGGTCACAGTGCCTCTTTTCCTTATCCACAATGTCCTATATGTCCTCTTGCAAAACAATCTTGTACGCCCTTTCCATCTAGTAGCTATTGAGCTAGTGAAACTTTTTCCTTGATTCATGTGGATATTTGGGGACCTTACCATACAGTAAATCATGATGGGTCTCGTTACTTCCTCATCATAGTAGATGATTATTCTTGTGCGACGTGGATTTTTTTGATGCAGTCTAAGAATTAGGCTTACTCTCATTTAAAAAACTTCATTTCACTATCCAAGAATCAGTTTGGAAAATCCATTCAACGGATCCGTACCAATAATGGAAGAGAATTCTTCAGCCATGATTGCCCCTTGCTATTTATTGCTCATGGCATAGAACATGAGTGCTCATGGCATACAACATGAGAGCTCATGTGTCTATTCACCACAACAAAATGGAGTGGTCGAATGCAAGCATCGTCATCTATTGGAAGTCGCACGTGCTTTAAAGTTTCAAGCATCAATTCCATATGATTATTGGGGACATTGTGTAACCACAACGGCTTATTTAATCAATGCACGCCTACTCGGAAACTTAAAGGGCAAACGCCATTTGAACTGCTATTTGGGAAGAAACTTGAGCTGCAACACCTCAAGGTCTTCGGATGTCTATACTATGTCACAACAGTGGGTCCTCAAGACAAGTTGAGTCCACATGCTCGGCGATGCATTTTTATGGTATATCCTAACTTATAGAAAGGGTATCGGGTTCTTGACATTTCCACAAAAGAATTCCTGATAAGTTGTGATGTAATTTTTCATGAGGACATCTTTCCTTTCTCTAAGAAGATATCTCCAGGCGAAGATTCAAGGATAACATCCTCTCCTCGTGGCCTCTTATCTAATGAAGTATTACCTCGAGATTCTGCTTACATACCACTAGCAGAACTAAGGAATGTTCATCATATTCCTCCCCTAATTCCAGCAACAACATCAACTTTAGCTGAGAATTCAAACTGTTCAATAGATAATTTGGAGAACACACTAGAAGGCCCTATTGTTATTGAGGAAATCCAGGATATCGCACTGCCGTCCTCTAGTAAGACAATTCCTTCTACGGGAGTCAATCATCCAAGACGTTCCGGTTGTGCTACACAACCTCCAACCTGGACTAAAGATTATGTCTATGCCACTCACAATTCTCTAGGTACTCAGTAACCAATCTCATCCGAGGTTTCCTTTCGTAGATTATCACAAGAACATAGATGTTGCATTAGTCGTCTATCATAAGACAATGAACCATCTAGTTACAATGAGGCATCCATTGAACCAAGATGGCAACAGACCATGAAGGCAAAACTATAGACACTGATTGATAATCAAACATGGGATCTTGTCTCACTCCCACCTAATCGTAAACCGATTGGCTGCAAATAGATCTACAAGATTAATTATCATGCTAATGGCTCCACTAAACGATATAAGGCACGGTTGGTAGCCAAGGGATTCACCCAACGAGAAGGCTTTGACTATCATGAGACATTCTCTCCATTTGCCGCAAATGTCACAGTTCGTTCATTCTTAACCATTGCCACCATTAATGACTGGCCTCTACATCAGATGGACATGCATAATGCCTTCCTATACGGTGATCTAGATAAAGAAATCTATATGGATATTCCTCAAGGCTTACAAAGATAGGGGGAGAATAAAGTAAGTCGTCTCCGTAAATCTTTTTATGGATTAAAACAAGCATCTAGACAATGGTACGCCAAATTTGCAAATGCTCTTGCAACAGCAAGCTTCGAGTAGTCCAAACATGACTATGCTCTATTCATATGGACTAAAGGTATGTTATCTATTTATTTGATGATATATGTCGATGACATTCTTGTTATGGGAAATGATAAAACTGCCATAGAAAATTTCAAGGAATATTTACATGCCACCTTCCACATTAAAGACTTAGGAGCATCTAAATATTTCCTTGGGATTGAAATTGCTCAATCTATCAAGGGATTTCCCTTAGTCAATGGAAGTTTGTGTTAGAGATCATATTAGAAGCAAGTTTATCAAGATGCAAGCCAGCTATAATTCCCATTAAGCAAAACACTAAGTTGACTACTACAAAATATGATAAGGGCATATCTCAAAATGATGATCCCATACTCAGAGATCCATCAATGTATCAAAGACTTGCTGGAAAACTCATATATCTTACTATGACTAGGCTCGATATCTCCTATGCGGTACAGATGCGTAGCCAGTTCATGCACAATCCAAAGTGATCTCATTTGGATGCTGCCTTGAAAGTCATGAAATATTTAAAGAAGTGTCCAGGACTTGGGATACTCCTATCTAAACAATGTGACATGAAGATGACAACATACTGTGATGATGATTATGCAACATGTCCCATAAGTCGAAAATTTGTCATTGGGTATTGCATCAAATTGGGAGAAACACTCCTCTCATGGAAGACCAAGAAATAGCCCACTATATCGTTATCCTTAGCCGAAGCAAAGTATCGAGCTATGGCTAAAGCCACTTGTAAAATAGTGTGGATACGAGGCCTACTTAAGGATCTCGGAGTACAAGTGCAAGGACCAACGAAGTTATATTGTGATAATGATGTGGCTCTCAAACTGGCAGCAAATCCTATAGTGCACGAAAGAACCAAGCATATAGAAGTGGATTGTCACTTTACAAGGGAAGAGATCCAAGAAGGAGTGATTAAGACGAGGAATTGGGACGACAAAACAGCCAGCAAACATTTATACCAAACCCTTGTGTCATCGACAGCATGCACATCTATTAAGCAAGCTAGGCATCTTGGACATCTACAAGCCACCAGCTTAAGGGGGTGTTAGAAGATATGCGGCAATTGGGTTGGAAGTTTTTGATCTGATCTGATTACGATTGTGTGTATATCAATTAAAGATTAGATTTAGATTTAGATGATACACAGGATCATTTACTTCCATTAATTGTACAATCCTTGTATTATATCTTTAGGGGTATGTACATTTACAATACATTGAAGTGAATATACAAAAAGTCCCTACGTCTTCAGCTTCGTTATCATTCTTTTCTTCCTTCCTTTTGCTTTCTTTCAAAGAGAAATAAAAATTGAGGAAAACAATATTCATTTTAGACATTTGATTTTGAACATTGGTGAGTCTGAAAATTTTTATAATCCACTAAAATCATCAATGAAAGATATAAACAAATTAGGAAAATCTCAAAATATGAATTTCCTAATATACCGACCCTATTCTATAAATAATATGGTGATAAGTTAAGATATCATTGTTCTACACTACTAACGTGCACATCAAAATCTATCAACTTATCCTTAATATCTTAGACTCTTAGCAATCTGATTGTAGAAATTAATCCTAAATATACCACTTTACTGTCTCATTAACATACTACTATGCCATTTCTTCCATGGAAAGGCCAAATCGATAGGACAAAAAGTGTGTGGACTTAATCAATCGATTAACAATCACCCATATAGCATTATTACCACTTGACACCCTCAATAGACCAACTATGAAATCCATGATGATATACTCTCATTTCACTTAAGTGGGTGTAATTGTCCACCTATTTTTTGTGCTCAATTTTCATTCGTTGACAAACTAGATATTGATTGACAAAATTCATAGCATTCTTCTTCATGTTGTTGACCCACAAGAAGTTTTCTATTAAGTCCTTGTACATTTTGGTGCTTAACGGATGAATTGAGAATTTAATGTCGTGAATTTTTTGCAATATCTCCATTTTCAATTATAAATCACCGGGAACCAACAAATTAAAAACCGACTAGAGAAACTTTGGCGAAACAAAGCAATATGAAGCTCTTGTAGCAATAGATAGAAGCGATGATGGCATTGCAAGTGAAGACAATGGGGGTGGGTGTTGGAGAAGTCGAACTGACGAATTGTGGTGGAGACGGGATTGAGATCTCTAGCACAAATGAGGGACTAGATGTGGCCGTGGAGGTTGAGGTGAGGGGTGGACAAATTAAAAACCGACGAGAGAAATTCCAGTGAAACAAAGCAATTTGAAGCTTCCCTCATCTGGTATATAAGAGCTTGGTTCACATGCATACTAAAAAGTTCAACATTGATACCATTCTCTACATGTTATCACGGATTAGCTTCCTCTAAATTTATTTAAAATTACTTCTCATAGCTTGAAACTTTTTTGCTATACCCATTGGATGGTCAAGATTTGTTCTCCATGTTTCTTTGTTTTTTCACTGTTTTTTTCTGCTTCTTTTTTCTTTTACCAAAATTTTGTCAGCATCTCCCCCCCCCCTTCTCTTCCAGGGGAATCGATTCCAAGATGAATCGATACCAAACCTTTAACCAGAAAATTGAGAATCAATCTTGTGATCCTCAATTCCGAACAATTGAAATCAAAAACCTAACGAATTAGTTTTGGCACTGTCAATTAGCACTTGATTCTCAGGTAAACCAATGTTATATTTCAGGTAAAAATATATATATAAAACCACTCTTGAAATGAAATATAAAAGTTACTCCATTTCATTATCAAAAACATTTGCCTGTCAAATAGTTATGTTATTATTTGTTCATGTTGATGGGCACAAATTCATCCTCCTCCTCCTCCTCCTTCTTCTTTTCTTCATCAAAAAAAAAAAAAAAAAGGCTTTAAAACTAGTTCAACCTAGGTAGTTCCATTCCTTCTAGCCTTGGAATTAAGAATCGAACCAAGCCCCTAGCTGATTCTAAATTTCTAGAACTGAAACCTAAGTGATTCTCCCTAGAACAAATTTTAAACGGGTCAATCAACCAGTCCAAATCAATTTGGTCCAGTTCCCTAGCTGAATCGGACTGATGCTCATCCCTAAGAATGCTAAAACCACAAAGACATTACTTTCGCTACAGACGCCAGAGGATATCGTCTTCCCATTACTCAATGCCCCATCGTTGTCAACCTGCATCCTGCAAGTCTTTGACCCATCAAGCCCTCACTCCTTGACCCAAAGACCGTACCCTCTCTTTTCTCTATTGCAAATCGAACATGGCTCTATGATGTAGCCCATGCTCAACATCAACTCGTTCAACCAAGAAAGATCAGCACATATTCAAGATCAACGACACTCTCCTTGACAGGTCCCTCATCGATAAGGCCTCATATTTGACTTTGTCATAAAGACTATGTCATTTTCCCACACATTGAAGCTTACATCAAGGCACTCTAGAACGAGCAAAAGCATTGGAAATATTGTTTTGATTTTAATTGCTCTTAGTGTTGGAGAAATCTTTCCAGAATATTTTGAAGCTGACAAAACGTTTCTTTCAGTCTAAAGTCTGGATGTTCGGAGACCGTCGGTTTAAAGTCCGAAGACTTTGTTCTCTCAAGACCCAAGACTCAAGACCCAAGACTCAAGACTCAAAGACTTAAGACTCGGGACTCAAGACTTAAGTCTATTCTCACCGACGATCTTTCTACTCCGATGTCGAAGGAAATCCTAAGCCGAGGTTTATGGTTAAGGATTCGATACTCGAAATAGATTTCTTGGTTGGATAATCATTTCGGATTCTTTAATTCTTATCTAAGATCGATTGAAGATCCGATGGTTGACGAAACAATCTTGGAAATATTCTATTCATGGAAACCGAGATCCCGATTGTATGGGCGAACGAGATTGATGGGCTATCATCGATTCCTTAAATAGCTCGGATGATCTTCTTGATTGATTCCGTCCAACGGGTAGATTGGAGGAATTCCTTTGGTAAGTGCCAACGGCTATGATGGCATGAAGGAGTACAAAAGGAAGACGTCTAGCTGTTTTAAGGGTGTGATCGATAGAAAAATTCCGGAGTCGAAGATCCTTGATTGTTAGTCGAGACTGAGCAAAATTGTACACGAGAGAGTGTTTATACTTTGTAACGCCTTGAGTGAGTGTGGTAGATCATCTACACCTAGAAACCAAGGAAGATCAACACCGTAACATCTCTTTGATCATAGTGGAATCCAGCCAATCGAGCATCGGTCTTGAAGAGTGGACGTAGGCTTGAATCAAGCCGAACCACTATAAACCGAGCGTTCAATTCTCTCTTTCCCTTACTCGGTCTTGCGATTGAATTTTTAACTCGTTGCAAATCCTCTAATCGTTTAAATATCGTGCAAGCTTCGAGAAAATTTTTGTATACCTATTCACCCCCCTCTAGGTACTCGTACTAGCTATTTCAATTGGTATCGAGCTCGTGTTCTCACTGTTTTGAAGTGTCTTACTTCGAGTAAAAGATCCATGGCTAGTATGCTAGCACCGGGGCTGATGGAGGGGCAAAGCAATACCAGACCTCCCTACTTCGATGGAAAGGATTACAACATCGGAAAAACAAGATGAAAGCTTTTCTACGATCAAAGGATCCTCTCGGAATGGGACGTTGTGGAAAGAGGAATCACTCCTGCTGCTGCATCAATCTCTCGAAAGAGGGAAAGAAACTGTTGAAGCCAGCGGAATGTCTCAAGAAGAATTAAACAAGAGACAAGCACTCGATGCGCGATTTATTCTTTATATTGTGCTTTATCACCAACTGAATATAACAGAATATCTTCTTGTGTTACAGCAAAAAAAAAGTCTGGGACAGGTTACATATCACTTATGAAGGGACGGATCGAGTGAAGGAGACCAGAATTAATATTCTTCTTGGTCAATATGAATCCTTCAAAATGAAATCGGAGAATCTATAACGACATGTTTAGTCGTTTTACGATATTGTCAATGGTCTTGAAAACCAAGGACAAAAAATTTCTGATCCTATGAAGGTGAACAAGCTTCTGCGTGGACTCTCCAAGGATTGGAATCATATAAAGACTTCAATAAGAGAGACGCAAAGAATCATGCCATTATCTAGACGGGCGATTGGAACTCTTCGATCTTACGAAGTGGAACGAATTAATGAAGACGAAGATCCAAGAGGTAAGAAATCTATTGCACTAAAATCAAATGATGATTCGATGATGCGATTCGAAGATGATATGGATGATGAGGAGCTCGCCCTCATGATAAGAAAATTCAGAAAACTGAATAGAAAAGGCAGAAGGTTCATTCCAAAGAAACAGAGTTTTCAGAGACAGCGAGACCAAGTCTCGTTGATGATGTGGAACCAAACAAAGATGTAGTTTGCTTCGAATGTAAAAAGAAGGGACACATCGGACCCAACCTTGTCCTCTTCTGAAAAGAAAAGAGGAAAAAGTGAGAAGTCTCGAAAAGCTCTCAAAGCCGAGACACGGAGCGTCTGAGTGTGAAGAGAGTGATGAGGAATATGCCAACCTGTGTCGATGGCACAATCGGACTCGGACTTCTGGATCGACTTCTGGATCGGACTCGGACGTGAATTTGAGGTAAGTGATTATAAAATCCCTGTCAAAGTCTCTAAATATATTGATGAGTTATGTTTCGGTCTTAAGACCTCTCTTAAAAAGATTTCCGAACTTAAAAAGGAAAACTCAGTTTTAAAACAAAAGGAAAACATTTTAGAAGAAAAGGTAAAAAATTTAGACTTGAATGTTTCTACTCTTAAAGAGAGTAAAGACAATCTTTCGAAAGAAAATGCTTTCTTAAAAACTGATTTATCAAATATTTCAAAGAAATTTTCAATAGGGTCGAAAAACTTGAAAAAGTTCTTTCAATCCAAAGACCTTACTTCAATAAGTCGAGTCTAGGTATGACAGCTGAAACAATTCCTTTGATTGATTTTCCGAAAGTAAAAGAAAGAATTAAGAAAAGACCATCGAGAGAGGCTTATAAAAATCATTTTAAAAGAATTTTTGTAAAGCACCGTAGGACGAAATGCTTTAAGGTGTTCCAAGTGTAATTGTCAGGATCATTTTGAAAAAGAGTGTCCTATGGTTTGGAGGCTGTTAAAAGAGTATGGCCCAATAATGCTCATCCTACTAACACCAAAGGACCCAAGAAAATTTGGGTACCAAAGAAAGCTTGAGACTCTCTTTTGAATGCGGGTTTCTGTCAAAAAAGAAGGTAAAGTGGTATCTTGACAGTGGATGCTCAAGACACATGACGGAGACTCAAATTGTTTCATAAAGCTTATTCAAGTAAATGGTGGAAAAGTTTCATTCGGAGGAAATAGCAAAGGAAGTATTGTGGGATTCGGAACTGTGAAAATTGGAAATCTCACAATAAGCAATGTCTCTCTAGTGGAAGGACTCAACTACAATCTACTCAGTATTAGCCAACTGTGTGATACTGGTTATAAGATCTCTTCAAGAAATGGCTAGAACACTTTTAATTGAAAGTAAAATTTCTCCTCGATTTTGGGCTGAAGCTGTTTCAACTGCTTGCTATATTATAAATAGAGTCTTTCTAAGACCTATTCTTGAGAAAACCCCCTATGAATTGTTCAAAGGTAAGAAGCCTATTGTTTCATACTTTCATGTATTTGGTTGCAAATGCTTTATTTTGAAAAATGCAAATGATCGAGTGGGTAAGTTCAAAGAAAGATCAGATGAAGGTATCTTCCTTGGATATTCTACATCAAGCAAAGCCTACAGAGTCTACAACAAGAAAAGCCAGTATGTGGAAGAATCAATGAATGTCAAATTCCAAGACTCAGTGCAAGACGAATCCAGCAAGACTCAGTACGAAGAGACTGAACCCGCTCTAGACCTTCAAATGTCTACATCTCAGAAACCATCTCAGAGTCTGGAAATACATCATCAAGACGCTCATGGAGAATCAAGTAAAGAAAGAGATCATCAACCGACAAATCAACTAGTAACTGGAAGCACAAATCCGGTCATCCCAAAGATCTTATTATTGGCGAACTTAATGAAGGAATTCGTACCAGATCAAAAAGGCATGAAGAATCTAGTGCTTTGTGGCTCTCATCTCTGAAATTGAACCAAAAAGCATAGAAGAAGCTTTATCCGATGAAAGCTGGATCGAAGCTATGCAAGAAGAGCTCGACAATTCAACATCAATGATGTCTAGGAATTGACATCTAAACCAAAAGGTAAAACTGTTATTGGAACCAAATGGGTTTTCGGAACAAGATGGACGAAAAAGGAAAAGTCGTACGAAACAAAGCAAGACTCGTGGCCAAAGGCTATACGCAAGAAGAAGGAATAGACTATGACGAGACCTACGCACCGGTTGCAAGGTTAGAAGCTATTCGACTATTACTTGCTTTTGCTTGTTACAAAAATTTCAGGTTATTCCAAATGGATGTCAAAAGTGCTTTCCTAAATGGATTTATCCATGAGGAAGTTTATGTGGAACAACCGCTGGATTTGAAGACCCAAAGAAGCCGGACTCGGTCTTTAGGCGAAAAAGGCTATGCGGTCTTAAGCAAGCACCTCGAGCTTGGTACGACGGACTAAGTAAGTTTTTATTACAAAATGGTTTTGTCAAAGGTAAAGTAGATACTACCTTATTTATTAAAAAGGAAAACAAAAACTTCTTACTTGTCCAAATATATGTTGATGACATTATTTTTGGATCCTCTAATGAAAGTCTTTGCAAGAAATTTTCTAAGTCTATGCGGGATGAATTTGAAATGAGTATGATGGGAGAATTAACATTCTTTCTTGGACTTCAAGTGAAACAAATGAATGAAGGAACTTTCATTCATCAAGAAAAATATGCGAATGATCTTGTCAAAAGGTTTGGATTGGAAAAATGCAAGAAGACCGACATACCAATGTCATGTTCTCGGAAGATAGACAAGGATGAAGAAGGGAAGAAAGTAGATCAAAAGCTGTACGGGAGCATGATCGGTTCACTTCTTTATCTTACTTTGCTTCTAGACCTGATATTTTGTTTAGTGTTTGTATCTGTGCTAGGTTTCAATCGGATCCTAGAGAATCACATCTCATTGCCGTGAAACGTATTATCAAATACGTTGCTTCATCTTCAAGCATCGGTCTTTGGTATCCAAAGAGGGGAGACTTTAATCTTCTAGGATACTCGAGATGCGAGATCTGGCCGGTTGCGAGTCGATAGAAAGAGCACTTCGGAACTTGTCAATTGCTTGGAAATAGGGACGGTGTCTTGGTTTTCAAGGAAGCAAAGCACTCGTAGCTCTCTCAACAACGGAGCCCAGTATGTAGCTCTTGGAAGCTGCTTTGTTCGCAAATTCTATGGATAAAACAACAGCTACAAGACTTTGGCATTGAAGACTCATGCACGAAATCGATGTGACAACACAAGCGCGATCAATCTCACCAAAAATCCAATCCTTCATTCTAGAGCAAAGCATATTGAGATTCGTCATCACTTCATTAGAGATCATATTCAAAATGGAGAAATCTCAATTCAATTTGTTGATTCAAAAAGTCAACTAGCGGACATATTCACAAAGCCTTTGGAGAAGAATCAATTCGACTTCATCCGCTCAAGACTCAACATTTTGAAGCTTGAAGAAGTTAAAGTCTAGAGACTCACCAACTCTAAGACTCGATCTCTTAGACTTTAAATCCGAGACTCAATCATTCATCGCTTAAGACCGTAAGTCGATATCTTATCTAAAAGGTATGAATTCTTGCTTATTTTATCTCGAAAAAGGTACGTTCTTTTATTCGAGATATAATTTGTGTGAAATTTGAAAACTTGTCTTTTTTAGAGGAAGTTATTTTTGGCAGTTATTTTTGAAAAAGGAGTGTTCGTACACTTTCCTTGTACCGTTTAAAATTCTATTTTCAAATCCGAGGCACATATAAATACACAAATCATTCTACCCCCAATTTTAAAAACCCTAAAAGACACTCTTCTTCCGATACTTTTTTTTACTCTCTGTTCATCGTCGAGAAAGTGGTCATCTCTCTTGGGAAAAGCAAGTGAAGAAATCCTCCAATAGACAAAGAAAGATGTCGTCTTCGAGGAAATCATCAAGAATCGCAAACGGGGACCACAAAGAATGGAGAAGGGACCGACTCACTTCGATCTTGCGAGGAAGAAGACTCACCAAGTCAGCGACAAAGTCCGATTCGCTCTCCTCCACGTCATTCAGCATCTCCCGACCCACAAGGTGCAAGTCAAAATCTAGAAGAAGACATTATCGAGGATGCCGACCCGAAGAGTCCAAAAACCCTCTCGTATCTATAAGCTTTATCGTGCGTTGAAAAACACCGGTTCTTCATTAAAGTATATAGATGACTTTCTTAAGGACAAAAATTATGGGAATGAGTATCTTTTTCTGCGGAAAATGGAAGAGTTGGGAATTGCTCCGAAAGGAAGAGCGAGAGGAGGCTCTTGCGAACATTCCTAGTGATCCTCGTATGCCGGGGCAGAATCTAATTGACGGAACGATGATGACAAAATGTTCCTTGAATTTAAACCTAGAATGGGTGTGGCTGCAAAGGTGAAAGGAAATCGGATGGATTTGTTTAAATCCAAGGATCAAGAAAAAAATGTATTTCGTTTGTTGAAAAGAGGGGTAATCAACCCTAGAAGTGTCGACTTTGACTTCCCGGATTCCATCAACTTGAACTTAAGGGAGAAGTTGAGTTTGCTTCAACTTGAGACTTTTTGCTCGACTCTACAGACGGGTATGATCAACCGATCACTTACTTCTATTCAAATCTTAGCTTTTTGGATGCGAATAGAATTTCATTCGGTGTCCGAGACCAAGTCTATGTGGTAGATGTAAATATGTTGGCGGACATAATTGGAGTTGAAAGGGACGCTATCTCCCAATCAAAGTCTCACCTGCTCGTACTACTCTGGATCTTGTCAAAGATAGGGACGTTGATAAGAAAATCATCTATTCCAGGATGAATGCTATCGACATTGTGCTTCATAAGATTGTGATCAATTGTCTTAGACCAAAGTCTACGTCAAAGACTTCTGTGTCTTTTTCTGAAGCAAAGTTGATGTATGCGATCAACTCAGGACGGAAATTTTCTCTCCCGCACACTATTCTTTTCCATATGTACGGAAGCGGTGTCAAAAGACAAAGGACAATTGCCTTATCTGTCTGCGTGACCAAGATCTTCGAGACATCGAATATTGAACGCCACATACTTTTTGTGTTCGACCGTGTGACAAGATGGTGGTAGGGTTGAAAATGTTAATGAAGATGCGTACGAAAGAACTTTCTAAGGCAATGGAGAAATTCAAGGTGAAATCTCCGATCCAGTCTGCTTCAAAAGGAAAGGAAAGGAGGCTATTGGTGCCTCTTCGAAAAAGAGGAAAAGAACTCTTATCCCGGAGGATGAGGATGAAGATGAAGATGATGAAGATCCCACTATTCCAAAGACGACAAGAACAAGACGTTCTGTGTCTCATTCGACGAACTTCAGCGGAAGCGAGAGAAGAAGAAGAACAGAGAAAGAAGGAAAAAGAAGTTGAGGAAGAAGGAGACGAAGAAAAAGAACACGGTCTGGCGATAAATGGGAGAGAAGGGAAATCCCGAGCATGATCATCATTCTTCCCCTCTCGATGTCCTAGAGACGGGGGAGTAAGCTTGCAAGAAAGGTCTACACCTCTTGTTGCTGAAGATCTAAGACAATCTCCTAAGACCCGGAAGAAGTTCGGGTCTCTCAATTGCACGAAGAAGGTGATACATCGATTCCAAATCTGCGGACCGAACAGAAGCACCATCGTCGCATACACACCATCTCGAGAAAGCCAATGCCGGTACACGAGACGGATGATTCTGCAGATCTTCGTAGTATCATGAATATTCTTCGGAAATGCGTAACCGGATATATGTTACGGGATTTGTGAAATCCAAGCTTTGAAGCATGCTTTTGGACAAGAATCTTCGGTCTCTATGGAAGATAAATTCAAAGACCTCGCTCAGCAACTCCAAGCCAATGCCAAGGGAGAAGAGGTAGCTCGTCTGCGAGAAGACTGAAGAAGCTTGAAGGAGTAGTCCAGTCCATTGGGGATTTCCGGATCGTGCGCATTCCCAAGCGGACATGAATCCTTTCTCACCCTTTTCAATGCGACAAAAAGGGGAGAATCAATTTGAACTTTCATTTTTTAATCTTTGACCTTTGTGGTTATGTTTATTTATTTTTGAGTATTACTTGAGAACTTGAATTTGGGTGTGAATTTGATCGATCATGGATTGCGGATTATGAACTTGACTTGGTTGCATTTATTCAAGTGTTGTTATATGGTGTTTCTCATGAAAGACTAACCAATTGTCTGTGGATGCGAAGCTGGTTGTTTTATTAATCTTTATGAGTTAGCCATATTACTTGAGAAATGTTTTGCGAGTCAAAGTTGTTCAAATCTTCAAGAAAGTTTTGTCACCATCAAAAAGGGGAGATTGTTGGAGAAATCTTTCCAGAATATTTTGAAGCGACAAAACGTTTCTTTCGATCTAAAGTCTGGATGTTCGGAGACCGTCAGTTTAAAGTCTGAAGACTTTGTTCTCTCAAGACCCAAGACTCAAGACCCAAGACTCAAGACTCAAAGACTTAAGACTCAGGACTCAAGACTTAAGTCTATTCTCACTGACAGTCTTTCTACTCCGATGTCGAAGGAAATCCTAAGCCGAGGTTTATGGTTAAGGATTCGATACTCGAAATAGATTTCTTGGTTGGATAATCATTTCGGATTCTTTAATTCTTATCTAAGATCGATTGAAGATCCGATGGTTGACGAAACAATCTTGGAAATATTCTATTCATGGAAACCGAGATCCCGATTGTATGGGCGAACAGATTGATGGGCTATCATCGATTCCTTAAATAGCTCGGATGATCTTCTTGATTGATTCCGTCCAACGGGTAGATTGGAGGAATTCCTTTGGTAAGTGCCAACGGCTATGATGGCATGAAGGAGTACAAAAGGAAGACGTCTAGCTGTTTTTTAAGGGTGTGATCGATAGAAAAATTCCGTAGTCGAAGATCCTTGATTGTTAGTCGAGATCGAGCAAAATTGTACACGAGTGTTTATACTTTGTAACGCCTTGAGTGAGTGTGGTAGATCATCTACACCTAGAAACCAAGGAAGATCAACACTTTTGTAACATCTCTTTGATCATAGTGGAATCCAGCCAATCGGCTGTCGGTCTTGAAGAGTGGACGTAGGCTTGAATCAAGCCGAACCACTATAAACCGAGCGTTCAATTCTCTCTTTCCCTTACTCGGTCTTGCGATTGAATTTTTAACTGTTGCAAATCCTCTAATCGTTTAAATATCGTGCAAGCTTCGAGAAAATTTTTGTATACCTATTCACCCCCTCTAGGTACTCGTACTAGCTATTTCACTTAGTTTCTAAATGTTTCTAATTTTTATATAACTTACCGTTTCTAGACTTGACTTTAGTCTCTTGGGGCGCGTTTGGCAACCGGCCAAATAGTGTTTGATTATGTTCTTTTGTTCCTGGGAGTAAATTTGGAACAGAATTCCATTTATAAATTTTTTGGTCTCGGGAATAAATTTGGAGTAAAATTGAGAAATAAATAAAAAAAAAGTTGATTCCTTGTTCTCGAGAATCATTCCGGAATCAAGCCAATCGAAATTTTTTCTTTTCTTTTTTTCTCTACTTCTTTCCTTCTTGCTTTTCTTCCTTTTCTCTTCTTCTTGCACTACCACCGCCATCGGCCACCATCGCTTGTCACTGGTGATCGATTAGGCGAGCTCGCCCAGCCACCGATGAGCCTCGTCTAGGCCTCCCCTGGCCATTGGCGAGCCTCGCCTAGCTAGGCAAGAGACTCGCCTTGCTAGGCGAGGCTCGGTCGAGCCTTGGCTGGGCTGGGCGAGGTCAAGCTTTATTGGTGGTTGTGTGAGCTCAACCTCGTTGGGGGCCAGCGACAATATAAGGAAGAAGATAAAAGAAAAGAAAAAAGGAAAGAACAAAAAAAAAAGTAATAGAATTATTTAAAAAATTAGAAGAAAATGGTTCGAATTAGAAATTTTGAGGATGGTGCCAAACGCAAGTCTATCATGAGAATAAAAATTTTGGACAATTACTAAAATCTTTCAAATACTTAGAATTTGTTCTCAGGAACGGAATAAACAATAATCATTTCTGATCAGAAATTATTCTCGGAAACAAAATGGTTATCAAGCGCTCCTGTACTCTTCTTTTGTTTTTCTATAAAAGGTCATTAAGCCTCTCTAAAATGGACACCAAATTTGATTAATGAAATTTGCTTAGTGAAATTCCTTAGACTTTGAAGAGTTCAAACCCCTTGAAACTTAAAAGAATTTTCACTTGAACCTTAAAGAGTCAAAGGTTTTAAAGCCTGCATCTTGAAGTTGCAGCCATGATGCCATTTTAACCTACTCGAAGGTCTAGAAGAGCGATCATTGAAGTTCCTATCTTTTCTTCATTCTATCCAATCATGTTTTGCCCACTTCCTTCCAAAATCAATAAGCCTACAATGCTATCTAAGATAACTCAAAACATAAAAGTTGTAAATCCAAGAGTCTCCATTCTTTGGCTTTGAAATCAAGTCATTAAGATTCGAATCAACAAATTTATACCCATTTTTCCAAATTAGCGTAGAGAAATCTTTACTCGATTTTTTGACAAGTCTATGTGTGTAAGTTACTCTTTCGATTTCATTGTTTGAGTAGTCGACCTTAGATTAAATCACTCTACATGTTAAATCCAACGTGGTCAAACCCAAGTCCAACTTCGCCGAACCTAGGCAACACAAGCAACCAATGCTATCATTGTGGCCCCTTGGCAAGACCCACGCCAATTCGAGGATAGATTAGAGTTTCAAACACTATTTCAATGAGTGCACATGAGCAGCAAGCGAGGGGCAACCAGTTGAGGATGCGGTGTCAAGGTGGGATGGCTAGGACACATGAGGCACGTTGAATGGTGGTTGAGGGGGGAGAGAGAGAGAGAGAGAGAGAGAGAGAGAGAGAGAGAGAGAGAGAGAGAGTCCATGGAACATAGATTTAGGATTCTTTTCCTTGGTGGCGTGTGTGTTTTTTTATTTTTAAAAATTTCATATCATATAAAGAAAATTCATTCTAAAGGATAACTTTGCCTTCAACATTTTGGGGTGTATTTGTTTAAAATTAATGAGTGAATGAAAAATATTCTCATCGCCCATGAATATAGTTAATTATAAATTATTGTCGATAATGAAAATATTTTCATTGACTAATTTTTCTAAATGATATAACCAACTATTTTTTAAAAAATACTTTTCAAATCTTCCTAAGAGGATGTTTGTCCTTTCACCATACCTCTCTATTTGGAATCGTCTCTCAATGTATGTGTTCCGTTTTTCTTTCCGCTAGTGCTGAAGTGATAGAGAGAGAGGGGGCCGTGGGCATTCCAAGGGAGCCATTTCTCTAGGCCTTAACCCAATGGGTTAGTGGGTCATTGTCATTCTATGGGTTTATTTGACTCTCAGGCGGGATCTTCCTTACCCATATCAACCCTGGAAAATGTGAAGATACCAACACCGTACTTCTATAGTCATGGAGCTTTAAGGATTATTCTTGACCACAAATACTATGTACCTTTTATTTACATATTTTACATCCACCTCCACAAATAATATAATTCATTGTTTATTTGCTAAAAGTAAAACTACACACATTAGCAAGATTTTGGTTATACAACCTGTGTCGCTAAATATTTATCCATATTTCCATCGGAAATTGGAGTACTTTCTAAGTTAGTCTTGCTAGTTTCTAAAATTATTGTAGCTATGATTAATTAAGAATTACGTTAGAAATAATTGTATCAAAATTGCAAAGAAATCCGATTTTAGTATACTAAGTAGTTAAGATTAAAAATAATCTTTTGGTTACAAAATCCACCGAATTTCAATTTTCAACTTGTGTGAGATTTTACTCTAAAATCTCCGTATGTTCTTTGTTTGCTATGGTTTGGAAAAACACTGTTATAGTGGAATAACGTTCTCCGGTTAATAAGAATCTGGTGGGGTTTAATTCTAACACAATTTAAATATATTGAAACTCTAAATAATGAAGTTGATCACGTCATGTGTCACAACTATATGAACACTACTTTTATGTGCTCATACATGAATATTAAAAGTGGGATCAACCATCTCAATGGACAATACATTGAACCTTTTTCTTATCAAAGTACGCTTGAGAGCGTAAGCAAAACTTTAGAGACATCAAAAGCAAAATCCAGAAAAATCCTTAGTTGACTTTCCCGCATTTCTTCCTAATCTGACCGCTTGAGCCGGTGAGCGGGCTGAGGTTATCCATCTTCACCATGGCGTTAGCAAAATCTGTCATGAAAGTAGCTGAATTGCTGCTATAAGCGTTCACTTGAGCGTCCGTGGAACCACCACTAAACAATTGCTGGTCCGAGTGAAGAAGACCTTTTTGGATTTGCAAGTTCTTAAAGTAGGCATTGTCAAAGGACGTCGGGCTCGTGGTGTCTAGAGGAGAGAGATTGTTGTCGCCTCCGGAGCTTGGGCAGTTCGCCTTGAGCGAGGTTGCGAACGTGGTGTTGATGTTGTTCTCGTTGTAAAGACGGGTCCGGAAAGTTGTGCATCGGGCTTGACCTATCGTGTGCGACCCTGTTAACAACAATCGAACAACTTTTTAATACTAATCTTAGTATATCTATCAAGCATTATTGTAAATTCGTTATTAAAAGGTGCCACAAAAAAGGAAAAGGGAAAAAGCCACGAAAAACCCTGAACTTTCCCGAAAGTGACACATTTACCCCAAACTTTTTTTTGTGACGTGAAAAACCCCGAACTTTCGTTCGTGACACATTTACCCCAAAATTAGAGGGCATTTTGGTCTTTTCATTTTAAAAAATTTTTAATTTTTTTCTCTCTCCCCTCCACCGGCTGGCCGGCGAAGGGAGCCGGCATCCGGCGAGGGCTGCCCTCGCCGGCGTCGGGGCGAGGGCTGCCCTCGCCGGCATCGGCGAGGGTCACCCTCGCCGGCCTCGGCTAGGGTGGCCCTCGCCGGCGTCGGGCGAGGGCCGCCCTGCCGGCGTCCGGGCGAGGGCCGCCCTCGCCGGCGTCGGCGAGGGGCCGCCCTCGCTGCGTCGGCGAGGACGGCCCTCGCTGCGTCGGGCGAGGGCCGTCCTCGCCCGTCGCCGGCGAGGGCCGCTCTCGCTTGCGTCGGGCGAGGGGTGCCCTCGCCAGATCTGGCAAGGGCCGTCCTCGCCCGACGCCGGCGAGGGCCGCCCTCGCCCGTCGCCGGCGAGGGCCGTCCTCTCCTGCGTCGGGCGAGGGTGTCCGCGCCCTCGCCGGATCTGCGCGGGGCCGCCCTCCCCGACGCGGGCGAGGGTGTCCCTGCCCTCGCCCGACGCCGGCGAGGTCGCCGGACGCCGGCTTCCCTCCACCGGCTCCGCCATGGCGGAGGGAAGAAGAAGAAAAAAAGAAAAAAAAGAAAAAGGAAAAAACAAAATAAAAAGACAAAAATGCCCTTGATGGGGTAAATGTGTCACGGTTTGGAAAGTTTGGGGTTTTTCACGTCACAAAAAAAAGTTTGGGGTAAATATGTCACTTTAGGCAAAGTTCAGGGTTTTTCGTGGCTTTTTCCCAAAGGAAAAATAATGACTTGAGAGTGCCACCATTTCTTTGGCGGTGAAACCTTTGTTAGAGAGGGCAGTGATGAGGCCGCTAAGGCTCAAAGTTGGGGCAGGGATGTTGCTATTAGCAGCACTTTGGCTTGCAGTGGTTGAGTCTCTTCTTCCTAGTGGGACTGTCCAACTTGGGCCACCTAACTAAGAATTAAATAGTCAAACAAATCCACACGTGTTAGTATTGATGCGGCATCGAGATCATAACGAGTGATTTTTTCACTAGAATTAAGAAAAAAGTGTGCACTTACAGCGACGACGGAATCTCGGGCAGCCACGGTCAAGAGATCAGCGCAGGACACGATGCGGGGGCATGCACTCTCCAATTGGGACTTGATTGTGTCAATCACGTTGAATCCCCGTAAGGAATTGGCATTTGGGCCAGCATTCTTCTCCCGGTGAAGTTCGCGTGTCGTCAATAGAACAGATGCGTCGCATCCCTATTTTATATTTTGTGCCACACATCGTTAATCAGTCAAATCGATCCTATTGAATTCATTAGATTCAACGGTCAAAATATAAACAGAACGAGTGCTATAACTTTTCCTGAACATAAAATATGAACAATGATTAATTTCCCTTATCATTTCCTCCCTTTTGTCCTCCATTATGAACGCCTACAGACACCAGTTTGGACGGGAATGACACTCTTTTTCGTGCCTTTTGACTTTAGTTTGTGTTGTCTCTCTAGGAACAATGCATCCAATAATTGTCGGACTAGAAACAAAATGATTGTGCTCTGAAGTGTTCTCTAAATCAAGGCTTTTGGTTAGCAACATGGCATGTCCTTTAATATTTAACAGAGGGGAGTCACCGACTTTTTGATTTACTAGAATTAGCCTGAATTTTGTCTTCTCGAATGACCTTGAAGATCTAGACAATTTCCAACACATGCAGGAAAAGAGAAAAGCATCTAATCGAGAAAGTTGTAAACATGTCACATTTTTTAGTAAAAAATGGATCAGGCTTTAAATATCAAGCTCGAAATAGAGACGGCATGTTTGATGGAGAAAGGCCCTTTAGGATATGGATAACTCTTGATTATGCACAAAGAACACGAAGTGGATAACAAATGAAGGTACTTCAAATTGTTCAAAAGATCTAACACAATTTTTAGAACTCCATTGGATTAACAAATTTCATTAAAAACATATTTACCCTTTACCAAAAAAAAAAAACAAATTTCATTAAAAAAAGATATTTTATGGAAAAATATCATTTTCAATGTAGAAAAGTATGGCAACCAAAGTGACGGTGATCAAAATATGACCAAAACCTATTGAAAACAACTGATTGATTTGCCAAACATGATAAACGCGTAAAGTCAACCACCGTCATAAAAGCATGGCTGTCGCTCTCTCTTTTTTCCATCTCCAACGTTTAGGACTTTTGCGTGATCTAATTCATCGAATTTAAAATCATGTAGCTAATCATACACAAACACGTCTTATCCACAACATACTCGGCATAAAATACGCTCGCCTGCATGGCTTACATTGTCGATATAATAAATGAAAAAAGAAAAATAGAGAACGCACAACAATATTCTTGTCCATCTTGTTTCGAGGATTCTAATTACCAAATCTCTCCCCAACCACCAAAATATCGGCAGAAGAACAGCCCAAGTGCCATAACTTGGCACGGGAGAACACTTAAGTGCCATAACTTTCTGATATAGCTAGTATGAGAACCTAGAGGGGGGGTGAATAGGTATATAAAAAATTTCCTTGAAGATTGCACAATATTTAAACAGTTAAAGGATTTGCAACAGTTAAAAATCAATCGCAAGACTGAGTAAGGGAAAGAGAGGATTGAACACGCGGTTTATAGTGGTTCGGCTTGATTCAAGCCTACGTCCACTCTTCTGCACTGACAGCCAATTGGCTGGATTCCACTATGATCAAAGAGATGTTACAGTGTTGATCTTCCTTGATTTCTAGGTGTAGATGATTTACCACACTCGCTCAAAGTGTCACCAAGTATAAACACTCTCTGTGTATACAATTTTGCTCAAGCTGTATCGACTAACAATCAAGGTTCTTCAGACTCTGGAATTTTTCTATCGATCACACACTTAAAACAACTAGAACGTCTTCCTTTTATACTCCTTTATGCCATCATAGCCGTTGGCACTTACCAAAGGAATTCCTCCAATCTACCCGTTGGACGGAATCAATCAAGAAGATCATCCGAGCTATTTAAGGAATCTGATGATAGCCCATCAATCCTGTTCGCCCATATAATCAGGATCTTGGTTTCCAAGAATAGAACATTCCGAGATTATTTCGTCGACCATCGGATCTTCAATCGATCTTAGATAAGAATCAAAGAATCCGAAATGATTATCCAACCAAAGAATCTTTTCCAGAGGATAGGATCGAATCCTCAACCATATACTTCGGCTTTGGATTTCCTTCGTCACTGGATTAGAAAGACTGTCAGTGAGAATAGACTTAAGTCTTGAGTCTTGAGTCTTAAGTCTTGAGTCTTGAGTCTTGAGTCTTGAGTCTTGAGTCTTGAGTCTTGAGTCTTGAGTCAAAGTCTTCAGACTTTAAACTGTCGGTCTCCGAACATCCAGACTTAGACTGAAAGAAACGTTTTGTCAGCTTCAAAATATTCTGGAAAGATTTCTCCAACAATCTCCCCCTTTTTGATGGTGACAAAACTTTCTTGTAGATTTGAACAACTTTGACCTGCAAAACATTTCTCAAGCAATATGGCTAACTCATAAAGATTAATAAAACAACCGGACTACGCATCCACAGAAAATTGGTTAGTCTTTCATGAGTAATACCATATAACAACACTTGAAATAAATGCAACCGGTCAAGCATCGAATCCACAGTCAATTCGATCAAATTCACACCCAAGTTCAAGTTCTCAAGTCATACTCAAAAATAAACATAACCACTAAGAAGTTTTAAAAGATAGTTGTTGGTTCAAATTGGTTCTCCCCCTTTTTGTCGGCATTAAAAAGGGTGAGAAAGGAATCATGTCGCAGGAATGCGCACGATCTTGGAAATCCCCAATGGATGGACTACTCCTTCGAGCTTCTTCATGTCTTCCCTCAGTTGAGCTACCTCTTCTCCCTTAGCATTGGCTTGAAGTTGCGAGTGAGGTCTTTGAATTTATCCTCCGGAGGCGAAGATGCTTGTCCAGCATTCTTCAAGGTTTGGATTTCACAGTCCAGAGCATATATCTGGCCACGCATTTCCAGAAGAATATCCATGATACGACGAAAATCTGCAGAATCTTCTGTCTGTGTACTAGCATTGGCTTTCTCAGATGGTGTGTATGCAGACGATGGCGCTTCTGTTAAGTCTTGCAGATTTGGTTCTGACGTATCGTGACCTTCCTCAGGCAATTGAGAGACCTGAACTTCTTCTGGGTCTTCTGGAGATTGTCTTAGATCTTCACTGACAGCAGCATGAGGTGTAGACCTCTCTTGCTCGCCAACTCCCCCTGTCTCTAGGACATCGAAAGAGGAAGAGTGATAATCATGCTCTTGATTTCCCTTCTCTCCAGATTCATCAGCAGACTTTTCCTTTTCTCCTTCTCCTTCTTCTTCTTCTTCTTTCTCGTTCTCTCTCTGTTCTTCTTCTTCTCTGTTCTGCTCTTCTTCTTCTCTGCTCTGCTGAAGTTCTGTCGGATGAGACACAGAACGTCTGGTTCTTGTCAGTGCTTGGATAGTGGGATCTTCATCCTCATCCTCTTCATCTTCATCCTCCAGGATGAGAGTTCTTTTCTTCTTTTTCGATGGAGCACCAATGGCCTCCTTTCCTTTTCTCTTTGAGGCGGAAGGATTTGGAGATTTCACTTTGAATTTCTCCATTGCCTTGGAGAGTTCTTGCAGACGCATCTTCATTAACATTTTCAACCCTACCACCATCTTATCACACGGTCGAACACAAAATGTATGTGGCAGTTCAATGTTCAGATGTCTGAAGATCTTGGTCACCAGACCAGGATAAGGCAATTGTCCTTTGTCTTTTGACATTGCTCTGTACATATGGAAGAGAATAGTGTGCGGGAGAGAAAACTTCCGTCCTGAGTTGATCGCGTACATCAACTTTGCTTCAGAAAGAGACACAGAAGTCTTTGACGTAGACTTTGGTCTGAGACAGTTGATCACAATCTTATGAAGCACGATGTTGATGGCCTTCATCCTTGAGTAGGTAATTTTCTTCTCTGCGTTCATATCTTTGACAAGATCCAGAGTAGTACGAGCAGGTGAGACTTTGATTGGAAGATAGCGTCCCCGTTCAACTCCAACTATGTCCGCCAACATATTCACATCTACCACGTAGACTTGGTCTCGAACGCTGAATGAAATTCTATTCGCATCCAAAAAGCTAAGATTTGAATAGAAATAAGCGGTTAGTTGAGCATACCCATCCGTAGAGTCAGAGCAAAAAGTCTCAAGTTGAAGCAAATTCAACTTCTCTCTTAAGTTCATGTTGATGGTGTCCAGGAAGTCAAAATCAACACTTCTAGGGTTTATCACCCCTCTTTTCAACAGCCTGAAATACACTTTTTCTTGATCCTTGGATTTAAACAAATCCATCCGATTTCCTTTCACCTTTGCTGCCACACCCATTCTAGGTTTAAATTCAAGGAACATTTTGTCACCATCGTTCCCTTCAATCGGATTTTGTCTGGCAAACGAGGATCAGGGAATGTTCGCTAGAGCCTCCTCTTGCCCTTCCTTTCGGAGCAATTCCCAATTCCTCCATTTTCCGCAGAAAAAAAGATACTCATTCCCATAATTTTTGTCCTTAAGGAAGTCATCTATATATTTTAATGAAGAACCCGAGCTTTTCAACGCACGATAAAGCTTATAGATAAAGGAGGGTCTTTGGACTCTTGCGGGTCGGCTTCCTCGATTATCTCTTCTTCCGGATGTTAACTTGCACCTTGTGGGGCGGGAGGTGTTGAATGACGTGGAGGAGAGCGAATCGGACTTTGTCGCTGACTTGATAAGTCTTCTTCCTCAGTAAGATCGAAGTGAGTCGGTCCCTTCTCCATTCTTTGTGGTCCCCTGCTTGCGATTCTGGATGATTTCCTCGAAGATGACATCTTTCTTTGTCTATTGGAAGATTCCTTCACTTGCTTTTCCCAAGAAAAATGACCACTTTCTCGACGACGAACAAGAAGTAGAAACAGTATCGGGAGGAGAGTGCCTTTTAGTGTTTTGAAAATTGGGCGAAGAAAAAGCGTATATATATATATACCTCGGATTTGAAAAGAGAAGTTTAATCGGTACAAGGAAAGTGTACGAACACTTCTTTTCAAAATCAATAACTTGCCAAAATTAATTCCTTAAAAAAGACAAGTTTTCAAATTTCACACGAATTATATCCAATGAAAGAACGTACCTTTTCGAGATTAGATAAACGAGAATTCGTACCTTTTAGATAAAATAGCAACTTACGGTCTTTAGCCATGAATGATTGAGTCTCGGGATTTAAAGTCGAGAGATCGAGTCTTAGAGTTGGTGAGTCTCTAGACTTTAACTTCTTCAAGCTTCAAAATGTTGAGTCTTGAGCGGATAAAGTCGAATTGATTTTTCTCCAAAGGCTTTGTGAATATATCCGCTAGTTGACTCTTCGAATCAACAAATTGAATCGAGATTTCTCCATTTTGAATATGATCTCTAATGAAGTGATGTCGAATCTCAATATGCTTTGCTCTTGAATGAATGATTGGATTTTTGGTGAGATTGATTGCGCTGGCGTTGTCACATCGATTTACGTGCATGAGTCTTCAATGCCAAAGTCTTGTAGCTATTGTTTTATCCATAGAATTTGCGAACGAGCGGCTTCCAAGAGCTACATACTACCTTGCTTCGTTGTTGAGAGAGCTACGAGTGCTTTGCTTCCTCGAAAACCAAGACACCGTCTGTTTCCAAGCGAGTTGACAAGTTCCCGAAAGTGCTCTTTCTATCGACTCGCAGCCGGCCGGATCTGCATCGAGTATCCTAGAAGATTAAAGTCTCCCCTCTTTGGATACCAAAGACCGATGCTTGAAGATGAGGCAACGTATTTGATAATACGTTTCACGGCAACGAGATGTGATTCTCTAGGATCTGATTGAAACCTAGCACAGATGCAAACACTCAACAAAATATCAGGTCTAGAAGCAGTAAGATAAAGAAGTGAACCGATCATGCTCCTGTATAGCTTTTGATCTACTTTCTTCCCTTCTTCGTCCTTGTCTATCTTCTGAGAACATGACATTGGTATGTCGGTCTTTTTGCACTTTTCCAATCCAAACCTTTTGACAAGATCATTCGCATATTTTTCTTGATGAATGAAAGTTCCTTCCTTCATTTGTTTTACTTGGAGTCCAAGAAAGAATGTTAACTCTCCCATCATACTCATTTCAAACTCATCCTGCATAGACTTAGAAAATTTCTTGCATAGACTTTCATTAGATGATCCAAAAATAATATCGTCTACATATATTTGAACAAGTAAAAAGCTTTTGTTTTCCTTTTTGATAAACAAAGTAGTATCTACTTTACCTTTGACAAAACCATTCTATAATAAAAACTTACTTAGTACGTCGTACCAAGCTCGAGGTGCTTGCTTTAGACCATACAGCCTTTTCGGTCGGGCCAGTCGCTTCTTTGGGTCTTCAAACCCGGTGGTTGTTCCACATAAACTTCCTCATGGATAAATCCATTTAGGAATGCACTTTTGACGTCCATTTGGAATAACCTGAAATTTTTATAACAAGCAAATGCAAGTAATAGACGAATAGCTTCTAACCTTGCTACAGGAGCGTAAGTCTCATCATAGTCTATTCCTTCTTCTTGCGTGTATCCCTTGGCCACGAGTCTTGCTTTATTTCGTACGACTTTTCCTTTTCGTTCATCTTGTTTGAACACCCATTTGGCTCCAATAACGGTTTTACCTTTTGGTTTAGATGTCAATTCCCGGACATCATTGATGTTGAACTGTCTAAGTTCTTCTTGCATAGCTTCGATCTAACTTTCATCGAGATAAAGCTTCTTCTATGCTTTTTGGTTCAATTTCGAGAGATGAGAGCCACAAAGCACTAGATTCTTCACGCCTTTTTGATCTGGTGCGGATTCCTTCATTGATTTCGCCAATAATGAGATCTTTGGGATGACTGGATTTGTGCTTCCAATTACTAGTTGATTTGCCTGGTTGATGATCTCTTTCTTTATTTGAATCTTCATGAGTATCTTGATGTTGGACTTCCAGAGTCTGAGATGCTTCTTAAGTTGAAGACATTGGAAGGTCTAGAGCGGATTCAGACTCTTCATATTGAGTCTGGCTGGATTCATCTTGCGTTGAGTCTTGGAATTTGACATTCATTGATTCCTCCACAGACTGGCTTTTCTTGTTATAGACTCGTAGGCTTTGCTTGATGTAGAATATCCAAGGAAGATGCCTTCATCGATCTTTCTTCAAACTTACCAACTCGATCATTTGCATTTTTTCAAAATAAAGCATTTGCAACCAAACACATGAAAGTATGAAATAATAGGCTTCTTACCTTTGAACAATTCATAGGGGGTTTTCTCTAGAATAGGTCTTAGGAAGACTCTATTTATGATATAGCATGCAGTTGAAACAGCTTCAGCCCAAAATCGTGAAGAGATTTTACTTTCAATTAAAAGTGTTCTAGCCATTTCTTGAAGAGATCTATTCTTTCTTTCCACAACTCCATTTTGCTGAGGAGTGTATGGAGAGGAGAATACGTGCTTAAAACCAGATTCATCACACAATTTTGTGAAATCTTGATTTTCAAATTCACTTCCATGATCTGTTTTTATACTAGAGATAACACATCCTTTTTCATTTTGAACCTTTTTAGCAAACTTCTCAAAGTACGAAAAGGTCTCTGACTTACTTGCAAGAAAATACACCCAGGTAAAGCGAGAGTAATCGTCTACAATTACTAGACAATACTTCTTACCTCCAATGCTCTGGGTTCTTGTTGGTCCGAAGAGATCCATATGAAGCAACTATAGTACATGATTGGTAGAGACATGATTTATTGACTTAAATGAATTTCTTACCTACTTTCCCAGAATGCATGGAGTGCATGAATCAGACTTTTGGTATGGCAATTTAGGTAGTCCTCGAACAAGCTTCTTTGATGAGATTTTGGCTAATTGCTTCATGTTGATGTGACCAAGCTTTCTGTGCCATAAGACTGCTTCATCTTGAATTGAGATTAGGCATTGTGCTTCATTTGGTTTTACATCAAGGAGGTAGATGTTTCCATGCCTTCGACCCATGAAAGACTGAGTCGAATCTTTACTAATTCCAGAACATATGCCTTCTTGAAAGGAGATCTTGAAACCAGTATCACACAATTGGCTAATGCCGAGAAGATTGTAATTGAGTCCTTCCACTAGAGAGACATTGCTTATTGTAAGATTTCCATTTTTCACAGTACCGAATCCCACAATGCTTCCTTTGCCATTTCCTCCAAATGAAACTTTTCCACCATCTACTTGAATAAGCTTTGTGAAACAATTTGAGTCTCCTGTCATGTGTCTTGAGCATCCGCTGTCAAGATACCACTTCTTTTTGACAGAGACCTGCATTCAAATGAGAGTCTCAAGCTTTCTTTGGTACCCAAATTTTCTTGGGTCCTTTGGTGTTAGTAGGATGAGCATTGTTAGGCCATACTCTCTTAACAGGCTTCCAAACCATAGGACAGTCTTTTTCAAAATGATCTTGACTGTTACACTTTGAACATCTTAGAGCATTTCGACCTTCAGACTTTACAAAGACTTTCTTGAAATGATTTTTGTAAGCCTCTTTTGACGGTCTTTTCTTAATTCTTTCTTTTACTTTTGGAAAATCAATCAAGGGGATTGTTTCCGCTGTCATACCTAGACCAGACTTATTAAAGTAAGGTCTTTGGACTGAAAGAACTTTTTCAAGTTTTTCCGACCCTATTGAAAATTTCTTTGAAATATTTGATAAATCAGTTTTTAAGAAAGCATTTTCTTTTGAAAGTTTATCTTCATTCTCTTTAAGAGTAGAAACATTCATGTTTAAATTTTTCACTTTTTCTTCTAAAATGTTTTCCTTTTGTTTTAAAACTGAGTTTTCCTTTTTAAGTTCGGAAATCTTTTTGAGAGAAGTCTTAAGACTAAAACATAATTCATCAATGTATTTAGAGACTTTGACATGGATTTTATAATCACTTACCTCAAATTCACTATCGAGTCGATCCAGTCGAGTCGATTGCGCCATCGGACACGGGTTGGCATATTCCTCATCACTTCCTTCACACTCGTATCGCTCCGGGTTTCGGCTTTAAGAGCTTTTCGAGACTTCTCGGGCTTTCCTCTTTTCTTCTTGAAAGAGGACGGTTAGATCGATGTGTCCCTTTTTCTTACACTCGAAGCAAACTACATCTTTGTTTGGTTCCTCATTATCAACAAACTTGGTTTGCTGTTTTACGAAAACTTTGTTTCTTTGAGTTGAACCTTCTTCCTTTTCTATTCAGCTTTCTGAACCTTCTAATCATAAGAGCAAGCTCCTCATCGTCTAGATCTTCTTCAGAATCTGTATCATCAGAATCATCGTTAGATTTTAATGCAATGGATTTCTTACCTCTTGGATCTTCGTCTTCATTAATTTGTTCCACTTCGTAAGACTGAAGAGTTCCAATCAGCTCGTCGACAGATAGAGGCATAATTCTTTGCGTCTCTCTTATTGAAGTCTTTATATGATTCCAATCCTTGGAGAGTCCACGCAGAAGCTTGTTCACCTTCATGGGATCAGAAATTTTCTGTCCTTGATTCTCAAGACCATTGACAATATCTGTAAAACGGCTAAACATGTCAGTTATAGATTCTCCTGGTTTCATTTTGAAGGCTTCATATTGACCAAGGAGAATGTTAATTCTGGTCTCCTTCACTCGGTCTGTCCCTTCATAAGTGATATGTAATCTATCCCAAACTTCTTTTGCTGTAACACAAGAAGATATTCCGTTATATTCAGTTGGTGACAAAGCACAATATAAAGAATAAATTGCTTTAGCATCGAGTGCTTGTCTCTTGTTTATCTCTTCTTGAGACATTCCGCTGGCTTCAACAGTTTCTTTCCCTCTTTCAGATACTGATGCAGTAGTAGGAGTGATTCCTTTTTCCACCACATCCCATTCCAAAGGATCCTTTGACCGTAGAAAAGCTTTCATCTTGTTTTTCCAGATGTTGTAATCTTTTCCATCAAAGTAGGGTGGTCTTGTATTGCTTTGCCCTTCCATCAGCCCTGGTGCTAGCATACTAGCCATGGATCTTTTACTCTGAAGTAAAACACTTCAAATAAAGTAAGAACACGAGCTCTGATGCCAATTGATATAGCTAGTATGAGAACCTAGAGGGGGGTGAATAGGTATATAAAAAATTTCCTTGAAGATTGCACAATATTTAAACAGTTAAAGGATTTGCAACAGTTAAAAATCAATCGCAAGACTGAGTAAGGGAAAGAGAGGATTGAACACGCGGTTTATAGTGGTTCGGCTTGATTCAAGCCTACGTCCACTCTTACGCGACAGGCCAATTGGCTGGATTCCACTATGATCAAAGAGATGTTACGGTGTTGATCTTCCTTGATTTCTAGGTGTACATGATCTACCACACTCGCTCAAGGTGTCACCAAGTATAAACACTCTGTGTATACAATTTCGCTCAAGGCGTATCGACTAACAATCAAGGTTCTTCGGACTACGGAATTTTTCTATCGATCACACACTTAAAACAACTAGAACGTCTTCCTTTTATACTCCTTTATGCCATCATAGCCGTTGGCACTTACCAAAGGAATTCCTCCAATCTACCCGTTGGACGGAATCAATCAAGAAGATCATCCGAGCTATTTAAGGAATGCGATGATAGCCCATCAATCTGTTCGCCCATATAATCGGGATCTTGGTTTCCAAGAATAGAACATTCCGAGATTATTTCGTCGACCATCGGATCTTCAATCGATCTTAGATAAGAATCAAAGAATCCGAAATGATTATCCAACCAAAGAATCTTTTCCAGAGGATAGGATCGAATCCTCAACCATATACTTCGGCTTTGGATTTCCTTCGTCCTTGGATTAGAAAGGCGTCGGTGAGAATAGACTTAAGTCTTGAGTCTTGAGTCTTAAGTCTTGAGTCTTGAGTCTTGAGTCTTGAGTCAAAGTCTTCAGACTTTAAACTGTCGGTCTCCGAACATCCAGACTTAGACTGAAAGAAACGTTTTGTCAGCTTCAAAATATTCTGGAAAGATTTCTCCAACACTTTCAAATGGACTCGAGTGCCAGTTTTCAAGTTAAATAGGATACTTAAGTGCCACTCCGGCGAAAATCCGGCCAAATGGCTTACATGGCGACTTTTTGACGAGTTTGGTCCAAAACGGCTTCATTTTGCACGCTGACGTGGTGGAGAAAATGCAAAAACGACGCTGTTTCATGTCTACATGTAAATAATAATATAAAAATTAATTAAATTAGATTCAAAATTAATTTTATTTAAAATATTCAAAAAAATTTTAAAAATTAAGAAAATTTAAAAATTTTAAAAAATTAAGAAAAAAAAGGGGGGAGGTCGAACGGGGTGGCGAGGGCTTAGCCCTCAACCGCCCGCTTCGACCTCCCCCCTTTTTTATTTTTTATTTTATTTTTCTTAATTTTTTAAAATTTTTCTTAATTTTTTGATTATTTGATATAAAATTAATTTTAAATCTAATTTAATTAATTTTTATATTATTATTTACACATAGACATGAAATGGCGTCGTTTTTGCATTTTCTCCGCCACGTCAGTGTGCAAAACGACGCCGTTTTGGACCAAACTTGCCGGAAAATTGCCACGTCAGCCATTTGACTGGATTTTTGTTGAAGAAATCTTTCCAGAATATTTTGAAGCTGACAAAACGTTTCTTTCAGTCTAAGTCTGGATGTTCGGAGACCGTCAGTTTAAAAGTCTGAAGACTTTGTACTCTCGAGACTCAAGACTCAAGACCCAAGACTCAAGACTCAAGACTCAAGACTTAAGACTCAAGACTCAAGACTTAAGTCTATTCTCACTGACACTCTTTCTAATCCAGTGACGAAGGAAATCTAAAGCCGAGGTATATGGTTGAGGATTCGATCCTATCCTCTGGAATAGATTCTTTGGTTGGATAATCATTTCGGATTCTTTAATTCTTATCTAAGATCGATTGAAGATCCGATGGTCAACGAAATAATCTTGGTATGTTCTATTCTTGGAAACCAAGATCCTGATTGTATGGGCGAACAGGATTGATGGGCTATCATCAGATTCCTTAAATAGCTCGGATGATCTTCTTGATTGATTCCGTCCAACGGGTAGATTGGAGGAATTCCTTTGGTAAGTGCCAACGGCTATGATGGCATAAAGGAGTATAAAAGGAAGACGTTCTAGTTGTTTTAAGTGTGTGATCGATAGAGAAATTCCGAGTCGAAGAACCTTGATTATTAGTTGAGACGTTCGGCGAAATTGTATACACGAGAGTGTTTATATTTGGTGACACCTTGAGCGAGTGTGGTAGATCATCTACACCTAGAATTCAAGGAAGATCAACACTGTAACATCTCTTTGTTCATAGTGGAATCCAGCCAATCGGCTGTCGGTGCGAAGAGTGGACGTAGGCTTGAATCAAGCCGAACCACTATAAACCGAGTGTTCAATTCTCTCTTTCCTTACTCGAGTCTCACGATTGGTTTTTAATTATTGCTAATTCTTCAACTGTCTAAAGTATTGTGCAATCTTAAAAGAAAAATCTTTGTATACCTATTCACCCCCCTCTAGGTACTCATACTAGCGATTACAATTGGTATCAGAGCCCGTGTTCTTACTTTGTTTGAAGTGTTTTACTTCAGAGTAAAAGATCCATGGCTAGTATGCTAGCACCAGGGCTGATGGAAGGGCAAAGCAATACCAGACCACCCTACTTTGACGGAAAGGATTACAACATCTGGAAGAACAAGATGAAAGCTTTCCTACGATCCAAGGATCCTCTAGAATGGGATGTTGTGGAAAGAGGAATCACTCCTGCTGTTGCATCAGTCTCTGAAAGAGGAAAGAAACTGTTGAAGCCAGCGGAATGCCTCAGGAAGAAATAAACAAGAGACAAGCACTCGATGCAAAAGCAATTTACTCTTTATATTGTGCCTTGTCTCCAACTGAATATAACAGAATATCTTCTTGTGTTACAGCAAAAGAAGTATGGGATAGATTACATATCACCTATGAAGGAACAGATCGAGTGAAGGAGACTAGAATCAATATTCTCCTCGGTCAATATGAAGCCTTCAAAATGAAACCAGGAGAATCTGTAACTGACATGTTTAGTCGTTTTACATATATTGTCAATGGTCTTGAGAACCAAGGACAAAAAATTTCTGATCCCATGAAGGTGAACAAGCTTCTGCGTGGACTCTCCAAGGATTGGAATCATATAAAGACTTCAATAAGAGAGACGTAAAGAATCATGCCATTATCTGTAGACGAGCTAATTGGAACTCTTCAGTCTTACGAAGTGGAACGAATTAATGAAGACGAAGATCCAAGAGGTAAGAAATCTATTGCACTAAAATCAAATGATGATTCTGATGATGCAGATTCTGAAGATGATATGGATGATGAGGAGCTCGCCCTTATGATAAGAAGATTCAAGAAACTGAATAGAAAAGGCAGAAGGTTCAACCCAAAGAAACAAAGTTTTCAGAGACAGCAGACCAAGTCTGTTGATGATGAAGAACCAAACAAAGATGTAGTTTGCTTCGAATGTAAGAAGAAGGGACACATCAGACCCAACTGTCCTCTTCTGAAAAAGAAAAGAGGAAAAGCTGAGAAGTTTCGAAAGGCTCTCAAAGCCGAAACCTGGAGTGATACAGAATGTGAAGAGAGTGATAATGAATATGCCAACATATGTTTGATGGCACATTCAGATTCAGACTCAGATTCCGGTTCAGACTCAGACAGTGAATTTGAGGTAAGTGATTTTAAAATTCCTGTCAAAGTCTCTAAATATATTGATGAACTGTGTTTCAGTCTTAAGACTTCTCTCAAAAGAATTTCCGAACTTAAAAAGGAAAACTCAATTCTGAAACAAAAGGAAGTTATTTTAGAAGAAAGAGTTAAAAGTCTAGACCTAAATGTTTCTGCTCTTAAAGAAAAAGAAAATGATCTTTTGAAAGAAAATGTTTTCTTAAAAACGACTTATCAAATATTTCAAAGAAGTTTTCGATAGGATCCGAAAAGCTTGAAAAAGTGCTTTCGTTCAAAGACCCTATTTCAATAAGTCTGGGTTAGGTATGACAGCGGAACAATTCCCTTGATTGATTTTCCTAAAGTTAAAGAAAGAATTAAGAAAAGACCGTCAAGAGAAGCTTACAAAAATCACTTCAAGAAAGTTTTCGTAAAGCCTGTTGGTCGAAATGCTCTAAGATGTTCAAAATGTAACAGTCAAGATCATTTTGAAAAAGACTGTCCTATGGTTTGGAAACCTGTTAAGAAAGTATGGCCTAATAATGCTTATCCTACTAACATCAAAGGACCCAAGAAAATTTGGGTACCAAAGAAAGCTTGAGACTCTCTTTTAAATGCAGGTCTCCGTCAAGAAAAAGATAAAATGGTATCTTGACGGCGGATGCTCAAGACACATGACAGGAGACTCAAAATGCTTCGTAAAGCTTGTTCAAGTAAACGGCGGAAATGTTTCATTTGGAGGAAACGGCAAAGGAAGCATCGTGGGATTTGGAACTGTGAGAATTGGAAATCTCACAATAAGCAATGTTTCTCTAGTAGAAGGACTCAACTATAACCTTCTCAGCATTAGCCAACTGTGTGATACTGGTTTCAAGATCTCCTTTCAAGAAGGAATTTGCTATGGAATTAGTAAAGACTCTACTGAGTCTTTCATGGGTCGAAGACATGGAAACATCTACCTCTTAGACATGAAAATGAATGAATCTCAATGTCTAATTTCAATCCAAGATGAAGCAAGCTTATGGCATAGAAAGCTTGGCCATGTCAATATGAAGCAATTAGCCAAAATCTCATCAAAGCAGCTTGTTCGAGGTCTACCCAAATTACCATATCAAAAGTCCGATCCATGCACTCCCTGTGTTCTGGGAAAACAGGTAAGAAATTCATTTAAACCAATAAATCATGTCTCTACTAATCATGTACTACAGTTGCTTCATATGGATCTCTTCGGACCAACAAGAACCCGAGCATTGGAGGTAAAAATATTGTCTAGTAATTGTAGATGATTTCTCTCGCTTTACTTGGGTATATTTTCTTGCAAATAAGTCGAAAACCTTTTCGTACTTTGAGAAGTTTGCTAAAAAGGTTCAAAATGAAAAAGGATGTGCTATTTCAAGTATAGGAACAGATCATGGAGGTGAATTTGAAAATCAAGATTTCACAAAATTGTGTGATGAATCTGGTTTTAAACATGTATTCTCCTTCTCCATACACTCCTCAGCAAAATGGAGTTGTGGAAAGAAAGAATAGATCTCTTCAAGAAATGGCTAGAACACTTTTAATTGAAAGCAAAATTTCTTCACAATTTTTGGGCTGAAGCTTGTTTCAACAGCATGCTATATTATAAATAGAGTCTTTCTAAGACCTATTCTTGAGAAAACCCCGTATGAATTATTCAAAGGTAAGAAGCCTATTGTTTCATACTTTCATGTATTTGGTTGCAAATGCTTTATTTTGAAAAATGCAAGTGATCGAGTTGGTAAGTTTGAAGAAAGATCAGATGAAGGCATCTTCCTTGGATATTCTACATCAAGCAAAGCCTACAGAGTCTATAACAAGAAAAGCCAGTCTGTGGAAGAATCAATGAATGTCAAATTCCAAAACTCAGCGCAAGATGAATCCAGCCAAACTCAATATGAAGAGTCTGAACCTGCTCTAGACCTTCCAAAGTCTTCAACTCAAGAAGCATCTCAGGCTCAGGAAGTCCATCATCAAGATGCTCATGAAGATTCAAATAAAGAAAGAGTTCATCAACCAATCAAATCAACCAGTAACTGGAAACACAAATCCAGTCATCCTAAAGATCTCATTATTGGCGAAATCAATGAAGGAATCTGCACCAGATCAAAAAGGCGTGAAGAGTCTAGTACTGTTGCTCTCATCTTTGAAATTAAACCAAAAAGCATAGAAGAAGCTTTATCTGATGAAAGCTGGATCAAAGCTATGCAAGAAGAGCTCAGACAGTTCAACATTAACGATGTCTGGGAATTGACATCTAAACCAAAAGGTAAAACTGTTATTGGAGCTAAATGGGTATTCAGGAACAAGATGAACGAAGAAGGAAAAGTCGTACGAAATAAAGCAAGACTCGTGGCCAAAGGATATACGCAAGAAGAAGGAATAGACTATGACGAGACTTACGCACCAGTAGCAAGGTTAGAAGCTATTCGTCTATTACTTGCGTTTGCTTGTTACAAAAATTTCAGGTTATTCCAAATGGACGTCAAAAGTGCTTTCCTAAATGGATTTATCCAAGAGGAAGTTTATGTGGAACAACCGCCTGGATTTGAAGACCCAAAGAAGCCAGACTCAGTCTTCAGACTGAAAAAGGCTCTGTATGGTCTAAAGCAAGCACCTCGAGCTTGGTACGACAGACTAAGTAAGTTTTTATTACAGAACGGATTTGTCAAAGGTAAAGTAGATACTACTCTATTCATCAAAAAGGAAAACAAAAGTTTCTTACTCGTTCAAATATATGTTGATGACATTATTTTTGGATCATCTAATGAAAGTCTTTGCAAGAAATTTTCTAAGTCTATGCGGGATGAGTTTGAAATGAGTATGATGGGAGAGTTAACATTCTTTCTTGGACTTCAAGTAAAACAAATGAAGGAAGGAACTTTCATCTTCAAGAAAAATATGCGAATGATCTTGTCAAAAGATTTGGATTGGGAAATTGCAAAAAGACCGACATACCAATGTCATGTTCTCGAAGATAGACAAGAATGAAGAAGGGAAGAAAGTTGATCAAAAGCTGTATAGAAGCATGATCGGTTCACTTCTTTATCTTACTGCTTCTAGACCTGATATTTTGTTGAGTGTTTGCATCTGTGCTAGGTTTCAATCAGATCCTAGAGAATCACATCTCATTGCCGTGAAACGTATTATCAAATACGTTGCCTCATCTTCAAGCATCGGTCTTTGGTATCCAAAGAGAGGAGACTTTAATCTTCTAGGATACTCGATGCGAGATCTGGCCGGTTGCGAGTCGATAGAAAGAGCACTTCGGAACTTGTCAATTGCTTGGAAACGGGACGAGTGTCTTGGTTCTCAAGGAAGCAAAGCACTGTAGCTCTCTCAACGACGAGAGCGAGTATGTAGCTCTTGGAAGCTGCTGTTCGTAAATTCTATGGATAAAACAACAGCTACAAGACTTTTGCATTGAAGACTCATGCACGAAATCGATGTGACAACACCGCGCGATCAATCTCACCAAAAATCCAATCCTTCATTCAAGAGCAAAGCATATTGAGATTCGACATCACTTCATTAGAGATCATATTCAAAATGGAGAAATCTCGATTCAATTTGTTGATTCAAAGAGTCAACTAGCGGATATTTTCACAAAGCCTTTGGAGAAAAATCAATTCGACTTCATCCGCTCAAGACTCAACATTTTGAAGCTTGAAGAAGTTAAAGTCTAGAGACTCACCAACTCTAAGACTCTAATCTCTTAGACTTTAAATCCTAAGACTCAATCATTCATGGCTAAAGACTGTAAGTTGCTATTTTATCTCGAAAAGGTACGTTCTTTCATTCAGATATAATTCGTGTGAAATTTGAAATCTTTTCTTTTTTAAAAGAATTAATTTTGGCAGTTATTGATTTTGAAAAGAAGTGTTCGTACACTTTCCTTGTACCGATTAAACTTCTCTTTTCAAATCCGAGGTATATATATATATATACAGTTATTCTACGCCCAATTTTCAAAACCCTAAAAGGCACTCTTCTCCCGATACTGTTTCTTCTTCTTGTTCATCGTCGAGAAAGTGGTCATTCTTCTTGGGAAAAGCAAGTGAAGGAATCTTCCAATAGACAAAGAAAGATGTCGTCTTCGAGGAAATCATCAAGAATCGCAAACAGGGGACCACAAAGAATGGAGAAGGGACCGACTCACTTCGATCTTACTGAGGAAGAAGACTTATCAAGTCAGCGACAAAGTCCGATTCGCTCCCCTCCACGTCATTCATCGCCTCCTGCCCCACAAGGTGCAAGTCAACATCTGGAAGAAGAGATAATCGAGGAAGCCGACCTAGTAAGAGTCCAAAGACCCTCCTTTATCTATAAGCTTTATCGTGCGTTGAAAAGCTCCGGTTCTTCATTAAAATATATAGATGACTTCCTTAAAGACAAAAATTATGGGAATGAGTATCTTTTTCTGCGGAAAATGGAAGAATTGGGAGTTGCTCCTAAAGGAAGGGCAGAGGAGGCTTTTGCAAACATTCCCAGAGACCCTCGTTTGCCAGGACAAAATCTGATTGACGGGAACGATGATGACAAAATGTTCCTTGAATTTAAACCTAGAATGGGTGTGGCAGCAAAAGTGAAAGGATATCGGATGGATTTGTTTAAATCCAAGGATCAAGAAAAAGTGTATTTCAGGCTGTTGAAAAGAGGGGTGATAAACCCTAGAAGTGTCGATTTTGACTTCCTGGACACCATTAACATGAACGTAAGAGAGAAGTTGAATTTGCTTCAACTTGAGACTTTTTGCTCTGACTCAACGGACGGGTATGCTCAACTGACTGCTTATTTCTATTCAAATCTGAGCTTTTTGGATGCGAATAGAATTTCATTCAGTATTCGAGACAAAGTCTACGTGGTAGATGTGTATATGTTGGCGGACATAGTTAGAGTTGAACGGGGACGCTATCTCCCAATCAAAGTCTCACCTGCTCGTACTACTCTGGATCTTGTCAAAGATATGGACGCAGAGAAGAAAATTACCTACTCGAGGATGAAGGCCATCAACATCGTGCTTCATAAGATTGTGATCAACTGTCTCAGACCGAAGTCTACGTCAAAAACTTCTGTGTCTCTTCCTGAAGCAAAGTTGATGTACGCGATCAACTCAGGACGGAAGTTTTCTCTCCCGCATACTATTCTCTTCCATATGTACAGAGCAATATCAAAAGACAAAGGACAATTGCCTTATCCCGGTGCAGTGACCAAGATCTTCGAGACATCCGAACATTGAACCGCCACATACATTTTGTGTTCGACCGTGTGATAAGATGGTGGTAGGGTTGAAAATGTTAATGAAGATGCGTCTGCAAGAACTCTCCAAGGCAATGGAGAAATTCAAAGTGAAAACTCCAGTTCTGTCTGCTTCCAAGAGAAAAGGAAAGGAGGCCATTGGTGCTCCATCGAAAAAGAAGAAAAGAATTCTCATCCTGGAGGATGAAGATGAAGATGATGAAGATCCCTCTATTCATCCACTGACAAGAACCAGACGTTCTGTGTCTCAACCGACAGAACTTCAGCAGAGCAGAGAAGAACTTCAACAGAACAGAGAAGAAGAAGAATAGAGAGAGAAGGAGAAAGAAGTTGAAGAAGAAGGAGAAGGAGAAAAAGCAAAGTCTGCGGATGAATCTGGAGAGAAGGGAAATCAAGAGAATGATCATCACTCTTCCTCTTTCGATGTCCTAGAGACAGGGGGAGTTAGCGAGCAACAGAGGTCTACACCTCATGCTGCTGTCAGTGAAGATCTAAGACAATCTCCAGAAGACCCAGAAGAAGTTCAGGTCTCTCAAATGCCTGAAGAAGGTGATACGTCAATTCCAAATCTGCCAGAACATACAGAAGCGCCATCGTCTGCATACACACCATCTGAGAAAATCAATGCCAGTACACAGACGGATGATTCTGCAGATTTTCGTAGCATCATGAATATTCTTCTGGAAATGCGGAGCGGATATATGTTACGGGTATTTGTGAAATCCAAGCCTTGAAGAATGCTTTGGACAAGCATCTTCGGTCTCTGGAGGATAAATTCAAAGACCTCGCTCTGCAACTTCAAGCCAATGCTAAGGGAGAAGAGGTAGCTCATCGAGGAAGACTGAAGAAGCTCGAAGGAGTAGTCCATCCATTGGGGATTTCCAAATCGTGCGCATTCCCAAGCGGACATGACTCCTTTCTCACCCTTTTTAATGCTTGACAAAAAGGGGAGAACCAATTTGAACCATCAAACTATCTTTTAAAACTTTTTTTGTGGTTATGTTTATTTTTGAGTATGACTTGAGAACTTGAACTTGGATGTGAATTTGACTGAATTAACTGTGGATTGTGATGCTTGACTGGTAGCATTCATTCAAGTGTTGTTATATGGTGTTTCTCATGAAAGACTAACCAATTTTCTGTGGATGCAGAGTCTGGTTGTTTTATTAATCTTTATGAGTTAGCCATATTGCTTGAGAAATGTTTTTGCAGGTCAAAGTTGTTCAAATCTACAAGAAAGTTTTGTCACCATCAAAAAGGGGGAGATTGTTGGAGAAATCTTTCCAGAATATTTTGAAGCTGACAAAACGTTTCTTTCAGTCTAAGTCTGGATGTTCGGAGACCGTCAGTTTAAAAGTCTGAAGACTTTGTACTCTCGAGACTCAAGACTCAAGACCCAAGACTCAAGACTCAAGACTCAAGACTTAAGACTTAAGACTCAAGACTTAAGTCTATTCTCACTGACAGTCTTTCTAATCCAGTGACGAAGGAAATCTAAAGCCGAGGTATATGGTTGAGGATTCGATCCTATCCTCTGGAATAGATTCTTTGGTTGGATAATCACTTCGGATTCTTTAATTCTTATCTAAGATCGATTGAAGATCCGATGGTCAACGAAATAATCCTGGTATGTTCTATTCTTGGAAACCAAAATCCTGATTGTATGGGCGAACAGGATTGATGGGCTATCATCAGATTCCTTAAATAGCTCGGATGATCTTCTTGATTGATTCCGTCCAACGGGTAGATTGGAGGAATTCCTTTGGTAAGTGCCAACGGCTATGATGGCATAAAGGAGTATAAAAGGAAGACGTTCTAGTTGTTTTAAGTGTGTGATCGATAGAGAAATTCCAGAGTCTGAAGAACCTTGATTATTAGTTGAGACTGTTCGAGCGAAATTGTATACACAGAGAGTGTTTATATTTGGTGACACCTTGAGCGAGTGTGGTAGATCATCTACACCTAGAATTCAAGGAAGATCAACACTGTAACAGCTCTTTGTTCATAGTGGAATCCAGCCAATCAGCTGTCAGTGCAGAAGAGTGGACGTAGGCTTGAATCAAGCCGAACCACTATAAACCGAGTGTTCAATTCTCTCTTTCCTTACTCAGTCTCACGATTGGTTTTTAATTATTGCTAATTCTTCAACTGTCTAAAGTATTGTGCAATCTTAAAAGAAAAATCTTTGTATACCTATTCACCCCCCTCTACGTACTCATACTAGCAATTACAATTTTCACCGGAGTGGCACTTAAGTGTCCCATTTTACTTCGATATTGGCACTTAAGTGTACCATTTTAAAGTTATGGCACTTAAGTGTCCCTCCGTGCCAAGTTATAGCACTCCAGGTGTCCCAACCTCCAAAATATCTAGTAGATAAGACCACTTACGGAATGAGATTTTTACACTAGCGGTGTATACTAGAATTACTCATGAATTATTTTTTCTTTGAATCACCAAAAAGAAGTGCTTTTATTCTAAGGGCCATGCTTTTTATTGCTGTTTGAATGAAAACATAGCTCTAATTTTAAAACGACTTCAATAAACACAGCCTATTATTATTATAATAATAAACTCACAAAAATGCATGGCACAAAAAGGGTCGGTCAGACTCGATTAATTCAATATGTGTACTTCCTACCTATTGTTTGGTTAGTGAAAAAGAGAGTAACTTGCGTAGAAGTGAAATCTAATCATTCTTTTGACTATGAGGTCGGTTGGAACGTTTCACATGCACAAAAGCACAAAGATGCATCATGCATGCACGCTTGCATGCAGCTTGAATGACAGAAGAGAAACAAAGGTAGCAATCAATCGGAAAGAGAGGAGAGACTCCTGGTAGAGGGACTTGCATTAACGAAGCAATCGTGGAAGTGAAGGCGCAGCAGCGATGCGCCCATGCGGGCCTCACTTTTGACCGCGGAGCTCACGCCGGATTTAATGGTGGAGAGAGCGCTGGGACAGGAGGTGGAGTAGAAAGTACTGGACAGCTGAGCAACAATAAGAAGGCGGATCTGACAGAAGAGCTCTCACGAGCCATCGCTTGGAGTTAAAGTTTCAGCGAAGAAGAAGGAGGAGGAAGGGAAGCACAAGCTTGATGGCTGTGCGCGTAGTGTGTTTTTGTGTGATGCACTTGAATGAATTCAGGGGTATTTATACAAGAGTTTTTGCACTGTTATGCTTTTTCTTTCTTCTCAAGTCAACGGCATGGATGCCTGCATCTATAATATAAAAAATTTGAATTTTGAAAAAAAAAGAAAAGTCGAACACCAAAGTGTTTATATATATAGCTTGATCATGCGTAGTCTAGACTTCTAAGCTTTTTATTTGAAAACTAACATTAATCTCACCGTACAGAAATTTTTGGCCCTATATATATTTATAGGTCTATATTAGGCTGTTAATTCTAAGCAAATATAACCAGACCTAGCCTCATATCAGATTCTAGAAGTAATTTCCTTATGAGATATCAAACCAAGAATCTTATCGCTTTCAACTTTTCAAGTTTTCAACTTTTAAGAAGTTTCATACCAATTAAAGAAGATGGCTTATTTTGAAAGTCTGATACATAAGTATATTTGCATGTGTTTCCTATTAAAATGGACCAATATCAAGGAGTCACGATATATGCTGATTTTTTCACTCACTCTCTATGTTTATTTTCTAGTGTCCAAATTTTCATTTTTGGTCCTGACCTCGCATATATTTTTTTCATCAAGTCGTTAAACTGTCAATTTGTTTTCATTATAAACACATGATTAAAACCAGGCGGGGTCGAACATGATCCTGAACCCCTGGTCTTGTAATGGCTTGCGACATGATTAAAAGAACGTGTTAGGTGAAAAATATCCTCCAAGATAGGGCCAAATGGAGAAAAAGATCCTTCCTTCCTATGCAGAGCTATTACCAAATTAGCGGAATCACTTTCAATGACTACATCTAGGAATCCCATCTCCAATGCAAATCAAACTCCAAATCTCACCGCTGCAGCTGCAGCCTCCATTGAAGGACTATCATGTTGCCTAAAACTCCTCATTGACTGTGCCCCCTAATACAAAACCTGCACTATCTCGGGCAATGCAATCAGACCAAACCCGCATGTACATTATCTAATTCAGCAGCATCTACATTCACCTTAACGCATTCACCTGTTGGGGAATTCCATTCCATCGAAGATGAAAGTAAGTTTTCTGGTATAAAGTGTCATCACTGTGAGAGATTACTTGCAAATATTCATTAGCCAAATCATGTGCCTTATGAAGCAACTCCTCACTACCCCAACTCGTACCCAAAAGATTGTACAGAAAGATGAGAACTAAAGACAGTTTTTAAAAAGGTCTCCTTTTAGGCTTCCCCCTGAACTGAAGATACTCTTTCATAAAGTCCAATACCGGGGGAAAGAACATCAGTTAGCACGCTTTCCGTCAAGTTAAAGCGCCTTATTGATCAGGGATGAAAGCCCGCTCAAGTGCCGTAGTAACGAAAAAACCTGCACCCGAGAGTGAGACTAGAATGACGGACAGTGTAGTATAGTTCAAGTAGCGGGAAAGTCTTGTATTGGGAAAGAAGATTTGAGAACCCGTATTAGAAGTTCCAGCCAGTTCTGAAGCCATCTTTTTAGGCAGGAGTTTCGGAAGGAAGTCAATGCCAGAAAAGTCCTTTACAGGACAGTTATTCTCCAAGGTATATTCCCCAATGGTTGTAGCCTTAGCTTAGCCAAGGGCGAGGTAGGATCACTCACTTTCTTTCCCCAAGTGAAGCAAGAACTCTTAACTTAAGCAAGTATGATTGTCTGCTTCCTAATGTTAGGTCCAAGGGCCGTCGCTACATTTCATTACTATGGATAGCTCTCGCGTCTCCGAACCTCTAGAGTGAACTTCCTTTCACCCCTTTTTCTCTTTTCCATCTTTCTTGCTATGTTTGAAACTCTTTGGAAAATGGCCCTACTATTAAGAATTCGAGGTTGAAAGCCCTCTCTTTTCCGACCAAGACCTGATCTTTCGATCATCTGACTGAATCATCCTGCAGATCTGAGCTTTGTTGAAAGGTGTAATATAAACTATGAACAGAAGAAATGAGTGATTGTCCCCCAGTGGAGGCTTTCTTCGCGCACAGGCGTCAAAATCCAGGCTCTATCAAACCAAACCAGCCTGGATTGATCTTGGTATGTGCCGTTTTCTCTTTCGTTTCGGAATTCTCGGTCCTATATGGATATGGAGGTTTTCTCCTGCGTCTTTATATTGTCTTGCTTAGTATCTCCTCCATCCATACGCAATCTCCGCTTCCATTTTTGATACATAGTTGGCCCTTCTAACCATTGGTCTCAGGATGACAACAAAAGACTAAAGCCCGGTCCGAGCAAGATCGTCGAGACTTACTTTCGAAAGTTAGATCACTTCTATACTGCTAGCTACTGCCTTTTTCTAATCAGATACCAATATGCCGAACTATTTTTGGTCCCACCAATACCTCAAACTTGCGCCAATTACTAGAAAATACCATCTGTTTGTCGGCTGTTAAAATCCCACACGGCAACATGCGAGGCTGTTAGAAATCTAAAGTGCTAAAGCACTTTCATTACCATGTCAGTTTCATTTGCCTTGTCTTCTCCCCAATTGCTCAAGCGCTTTCATTCGGATTTTGTTGTGAAGAAGCAATAGTGTTCATGCATCCGATTCACATCAGATCTATGCATCCGAGTCGTGATATGAATCCGACAGCTCATGCGCGTTGGGCTTACATTAGCTGCGAAGCAACCTAAATGATTAGAAAAGGACGGTTGATATATCTCAACCGTATTAGGCTCTGTTTGTTAAGAGTAAGATGGATAATTTAAAAAATATTTTTCTAAAAAAGGATTGCTTGTGTCACTTCATCATCAGTTATCTAAAGTGTCATGGCCGGCATCTATGTCAATGGACTAAATTAGTACCAATGTGAAAAATTTTAAGACTAAATTGATTTAACTAAAAGGTTTATAAATAAATTGATACCAATGTATAGGTTTAGGACATTTTTGGTACTTTTCCCTCATTGTTAGCTAATTATGGAGATTACAACGTCACGTTTGATGTGTTTGTAGAAACTTGTAGTCTTTTAGTTACAAACCCAATGTGAAGCACTAAATCCTTACTTCATATGTGCACCTGAATAGCGATGAACTTTGATAATTATTTGTAGCGATGGACAGTCTAAAACTGTTCAAAAATTTTACAAAGAGAACCAAACTGTTGAGCGATGTAATTGCCGAAGGAAGTTCAACTTAAATATCAAGAAGCGAAATTCAATCGGGTGAGGGAATCCTATCGCCCACCCAGAATTCATGCGTTGTCACCATCCAATTAGTCATTGAATTTTCACCTCTCGTCAATTTAGACACCAACAACGAAAAATCCTAGCTGTCTTCACTCCTCACGCCTCCACTATCTCTCGTCAGCGTCTTCTCCCTCGGATCTAGCTTGCATCATCTCTCTCTCTCTATCTCTCTCACCTACCTACCCACTCATCTCCACCTTTTTTTTTTTTTGGACGGAAAGAACTATTTGCTCATTAAGTAGGGAAATTAGTACAACCCACAAGTAGGGCTTCATTACAAATCAGATCTAACATCGGAGGAACAGGTAACGAAGCCCAAGTTGGGGGAAGGAAACCTCGACCGTGGGCTTTCGCAGCCCAGTTGGCTAGGGCATTTGCTGATCTTCTGCAATGAGTCACCGTCAGATTGGAAAAAGAGGGCAAGACGTCTTCGCATTCGGCGAGAAGAGCACGGCAGTCCCACGGCGGGAGACACTCACGATGCATCACTTCAACCAAAATTAGGCAGTCGGTTTCAATGATCAGGTGAGAATGATGCTTCCCTTGTTGAAGAATGCCTTTCAGTGTAAATAATAGAGCTTGAATCTCTGTTTCAAGGGCGGAGTATGCTGGAACGCTTTTGGTAAAACCACCGATCAATCTGCCTGTGTGATCCCGATGGATACTGGATATCGCACCCAGGTTTTCTGCAATGGGAAAGGCACCATCTATATTGACCTTCACCATACCCTGTACCGGTGGGATCCAGGTAGGGTTAGGGTTCGGCGAAGTCGTTCCTGTCTTCTGTGGTTGCTTCAAGTGGTGATTCTGAACTGTAATTTGCAGGTGAGTGAGCGCTAGAGCTGATTCCACAATCTGGTCCGGGTGCGTGAATTGGTGACAAAATATGACATGGTTTATGGCCTTCCAAATTTGCCATAAAAGGGCTGATATAGTCTCAAACTTCGGTACGTTGCCTTGCTGTTGTAATAGATCTGCAAGCCAAGCGTCAATGCGATGATTTGCAAAATCTGTGACTGTGATTTGTACTTTAGGATGATTCCAAATCTGTTGTGTCCAAGGGCACTGCAGAAATAAATGTTTTGTTGATTCGGGGGAGCGGGTAGAACAGAGAACACAAAATGGATCAGTGGTGATTCGGCGACGGAACAGATTGTGCTTTGTAGGAACTGCATTGTGGCTGATAGACCAAAGAAAGATGCGAATTTTAGGGGCCGTCTTGGTTTTCCAGATTTGTTTCCATAAGTGACTGGGGGTAATATAAGATGAGGATGGGCGAGAATCTGTCTGTTGAGCCTCTAATTGCTGTATGAAATGATACGCACTTTTCACTGAGTATTGTCCATCTAAAGTTGCTGTCCACACAATTTTATCTTCAGTAGATGCTGGCCATAATCTGATTGCCACAACTTCTTTCACTATGTGCTCATCAAATGTATGTTTGAGAAGTTGGATATTCCATTCATTTTGTACCGTGTTGATGTAGGCTGCGACTGTTCTTGGTTCATCCTTATTAGGAGGTCCACATAATGTTCCCATAGGTAGCCATTTATCGTGTCTAACATTGATTCTCTGGCCATTGCCAACTGACCAACTCAGCTTAGGAATAATTGAATTTCGGCCCAGTAGAAGACTTCGCCAACCCCAAGAGGGTCGGGATCCCTGTTCTGCATGCCAAAAATCTATAGATGGAAAATATAAAGCTTTGAATAGATTGCACCACAAAGATTCAGGATTTTGAAAAAGTCTCCATGCCCGCTTTCCCGAAGGGCTTTATTAAAAGATAATAAGTCTCGAAAGCCAATCCCCCGTACTTTTCCTGTCTTTTAAAGTATCCCAGCACTTCCAGTGAATGCCAGACTTAGTGCTAGAGTGTTGCCACCAAAACTTAGCCATCTTTTGTTCAACAGACTTGCATATAGAGACAGGAATCTTAAATATGGACATTGCGTACTGTGGTAGAGCTTGAATCACAGCTCTTAACAGAATCTCCTTCCCTCCTTTAGAAATCAACTGTTCTTTCCACCCAGCCAATTTAGCATTCACCCTTGTGTGAATCCAAGCAAACATATCTCTCTTTGAGGACCCCCAATCTGAGGGAATACCGAGATACTTTCCAGTTTTATCAAGGATAGGCACTCTTAGTACTCCAGCCATATTTAACTTGAGGGACATAGGACAATTTTTGCTTGCAAATATGCCTGATTTATTTCTGTTTATCTGCTGTCCTGTTGTAATGCAATATTGGTTTAAAATGCTCGCCAAATTTTGACATTCTATCGTTTTACCATCCAGAAAAAAGATTGCATCATCGGCAAAGAATAAATGTGATAAAACAGGACAGTGTCTGTTAAATTTTAGTCCTCGGAGATGACCCATGTTTATAGCATTCTGAATTAGAGTTGATAACATGTTAGCCACAAGTATAAAGAGGTAGGGTGAAAGAGGATCTCCCTGCCTAATTCCCCTGGTTGGTGTAAAGTAAGGTAGATCTTCGCCATTGACTTTGACACTGAGTGAGGTAGTTTTAACACATTGCATCAGCCAAACCACCCATCGATCATGAAACCCAATCTGACGCATATAGTCCTCCAAGAAGTCCTACTCAACCCTATCATAAGCTTTCTGCATATCCAGTTTTAGGATTGCCTGGAATTTCTTCTTTCTCTGTCGAATTCTAAACTGATGTAAGACTTCTTGAACGATTAGAATGTTATCCTGTATCTGTCTGCCTGACACAAAGGCACTCTGTTCTGTGGCAATCAAATCTGGTAGACAGCATTTTAATCGATTTGCTAGGACTTTGGAAATAATTTTGTATAGAAAATTACATAAACTGATGGGGCGAAATTGATCTAACCTCTCTGGATTCGGTACTTTGGGAATCAGACATATAGAAGTTCTGTTTATAGCAGCAGGCAACACTCCAGTAGTGAAAAAATTCTGCACTGTAGTGAACACATCATCCTGTAGAATGTCCCAATGACTATGGTAAAAGAGGCCATTAAAACCATCAGGTCCTGGAGCTTTCGTTGCTCCCAACTGGAAAGTAGCTAGCTGTACTTCCTCTCTTGTGACTTCCGCTATTAAATGATTATTCATTTCATCTGTGACGATCTTTGGACATTGCAGTAAAGTAGGGCTATAATCTCTAGGACCAGCAGTAGAATAAAGGTTCTGAAAAAAACAGTTGGTCATGTACTTCACTGTCTTTGGGTCCCGAATCCACTCCTCGTTTATATCTTTGAGCATGCTGATTCTATTTCTCTTCCGTCGTTGAATCGTAGTAGCGTGAAAGAATTTTGTGTTTCGATCCCCCCCCCTCAACCAGTTGATGCGAGATCGCATTGCCTAGTAATGTTCCTCCTGTATCCATTTTTTCTGAATCTGGTCCTGCAGCGATTTAACCTGATTGTTATTATGACTGCTAGCAGGTTGATTGATATGATACTGGAGCTGCTGCTTTAAGAAATCTAGTTGATGATGAGCAGCAGTAAACTTCTTTCTACTCCAATTTGCCAAAGCTGTAGTTGTCAGCTGTAATTTTTTGGAGATGCTAAATGGATGATTTAAGGCTGTTGACCATACATCCGATACCACCCTGTGACATTCATCATCTTGAAGCCAAAAAGACTCGAAGGTAAACCTCGTTTGTCTCCTTTTTGATTTGACTTCTGTATTTAAAAGAAGAGGACAATGGTCGGAGCCTATAGCAGGTAAAGCATAAACTTCAGCTTCCGGATAGTTTAATCGCCATTCCATTGTACACACAGCCCTATCTATTCGCTCCTTTACAGCTTCGTCACCATTTCTATTGTTCACCCATGTGTAGGTACATCCCTTGGTTTCAAGGTCCATCAAGGCACAGTAGTCTAATAAATCTCTAAAAGATTGCAACCGATATTGCTGAGGTAAGCGTTTTCCAACTTTCTCCCAGTGATTCAGAATTTCATTAAAATCGCCGATGCACATCCAAGGTAGGGTATGTAGATGGCCGAGCGACGCAAAATAGTCCATAGTTGTTGCCTCTCGTTGAAATACGGCGGAGCATGCAGAAAAGTTATACCCATGGTTTTCCTTTTAAGAACATCTGAGCGAGATAGTATCAATATGATGCTGGTCATGAGAGTGGATAGATAGATTGACCGATCATTCCAAAAAAGAACCAAACCACCAGCCAAATCTAGGGGATTGATCACAAAAAGGTTTTCATAATGAAGAGTTCGCTGCAAACACTTGATGACTGGTTCCTGGTTTTTGGATTCCATCAAAAAAATAATATCGGGCCGTTCATGAACCACTAGGTCCTTAAGAGCTTGAATTGTCAGGGGGTTGCCCCCCCGACAATTCCAACTTATAATTTTCATTGTTCCGGCGGTGGCTGTTTTGGGCAAGCCACCACAGCCCTTGTGTCTACCCCTTCAGCAACAAAGATTGGGGTATCCATAAGGAGTGAATCATCTAGAGGTACTTGAGCATTAGAGAGAATCCCATAAGGGTTGTAACGCTTTGATTTTTTATGGGGACTGGCCTTAACCACCATTCTGGGGTTTTTAATTTTCTTGCTGTTCACCACAGGTTCTGTCAATATCGGTTCGGTAACAGAAGAAATCTGCAGGGTAGGTAAGGGACTGCAATGAGGGTTCTTGGTGGTATGAAGCTCCTCAGATGGAGTTTGAGCCTTTGTACTTGAAGGTGCTGCAGGAAGTAATAAAGGGGATTGCAATGGAGTTTCTGGTATAATTTCTTCAACTTCATCCTGATCTTATTGTTTCTCATAGAAAACTTTCCAAATGGACTTTGTGCTCTTTGACCTCGGCCCTCAGCCAGGGGCCATAGGATAGCTTGTCTTTCCCTTCCGTCTTAGCCTCATCAAAGGGAATATTTTGACATTGTGTTGCATAATGGCCTAATATACCACATGAGTAGCAATAATTAGATAGGCGCTCATATTTGAAATCAATCCATATATTCTGTCCCTCCAATCTGAGTAGCTTGCCAGATTTCAATGGTTCATTAAGATTAATATTCACTCGTACCCGCCCTGTTTTAATTGCTGAGTTTTCATTTGTTGCTATGCTCACTTCCTGAACCTGACCAAGATGTCTAGCAGCCTTGGCAAACATACTCGCTGTGCATCTTTCCGAGAGGAGTCCTAAAATATGCACCCGAAGTCGCATGTGGTGAAATCATAGCGGTGCGGGCGTATTAGGAAGCCAAGGTTTTAGTATCGAAGATGGTGCCCAAATAGCCAATGGCCACTATGTAAGATTCTTTGACGTTCGATCGAATTAGATTTAAAGACATACCAACCTTCTTCGGGTTGAGAAATTTGCACACGGTCATTGCGCCAGACTCTTGTTAATGTACTCTGCAAAGCTTGAAAATTAACTGATGGGTCTGAGAGAATTTTACCCACTAAGGTTGCCTTGCACTCTTGCAGCGTTTCTAGCGGTATTTCATCATCCCAGACATCCACATCTTCTTCCGACCAGAGTCGGCCAAGTCGATTACATAGGGCGGCAAGGCGAGCGTCGTCCGAAGGGTGAGATGTAGTCATAACGGAAACTGTCTAGAGATGGCGGAGAAATCCACATGGAAAGCCCCGATGAAATGAAACAGAAGAAAACCCCATCACTTGACTGCCAGGGAAAGCGAGAAAAAAAAGAACATCCTCAAACCGGAGAAGAGGAGTGTGAATTGTAAGAGAAAAGGAAAACGAGGTTAGGAAGGGGGTTTAGTCGAGAAGAAGGAAGATGAAACTGGGATAACCCAGAAAAAAACTCTGCATGTCGAGAGAGAGGACTCTGCATTTCGAGAGAAGCAGGATTGTTCCAAAGTATCATCATCACTTAATTGGAAATCTAAAATTCGGGCATACCCATCTCCACCTTGAGTCAAACGAAATCAGTGGAATTTTCACTTCAAGTGAAATCAATAACATTCCTACTAAATGTTATACTAAAGCGATGCCTTTCATTAGTATTTCTATGCTCATCTTAAAAGTAATTGTAAATTTATCTATCACCGGAATTGTCATTACCACTTAATTACGATAAAATTACCAACTTAAGTTTTGGCGATGATTTTATTTTATATCTTATCACTAGAATGACTCTTCTTTCGATCCAGTTCCTCCAGTACCGTGAACCCAAGTTAGATTTAGGAATGACACACTTTTTTCGTTATTGTGAAAACCTGGTCTAGGGGACTTTGAGGCCTCAAATCGAATCCAATTTGAGTCCCACCACCTTGGGTCGACCTAGAATTAATGTTATGAGGGAGGTCATTGTTAAGCGTGAGATAAGGGACTAATGAGGGAGAAGAGAGACAAGTGAGCAATGAAGGCCGTTGAGCGCAAAGCGACCGTGACTTCGTTGGATCATCGATGGCAGCCACAAACGATTGGACAACGGAGGGGTGAGGGGAGAGAAAGAGGAAATGAAAAAAAAAAAAATCTAAAATGAGTATTTGGAGGACACGTGAAGTGAATCTGACGATTCTTCTAATGAAGATAGTAGATAAGATTTATACAGGAATATACCCCCTCGCGTACTACAAGATTGCACAGAAGAATGCCGAAATTGAATGTCCTGAACTTCTAGCGGTAACAAAGTAAATTTGTTAGAACTTGAGGTCGAACCATATCGCCATGAATAACCCTTCAACCCAACCGGTGGAAGTGTTTTTCAGCTGCAATCTGATATTTTCTGTGTCGCAAATTCAATGGCCAGTTCCATGCTCTGATGTCAACTTATGAGACAAACGCCAGGGACAAAATTTGGACAAGAACAACGGAATGATCTTACAATCAAAATAATTCATCTCGAAAGAAATCAAAGTTTAAGGCGCAGAGGCCCGATTATCTTATGTATTCCGAAAGATGAGTTCACCTAGCACATGCAAAACAAGACAAAGCGAATAAGACGCAATGCGATCATGCATTTGTCAACCGGGCTTTGGCAAGGTTGGTTCACAAAATACGGCCACAGAAAGTTCAAAATCTGGATGAGACAAGTCTCCGACCACGAGTTGACCAAACTGGGGTGGGACTTCACTTTAACGAAAAGGGTCATATGCATAAACACGCATGATTCGAGCATACCAAAATAGTACTTCCAGAAGGAGTCCTCAACCTAAACTCAAAGCATAATTGATTCTTATTATATTTTTTCATGCAATCCTGTCTTAAAACTTTCGATTAATGTATGCTTAGACGAGTCTTTTTTTTAACTGCATTGGTTAGCTATGCCAAATTATAAGCTTTGAGGACTCAATTACATTTCAACAAAAGCTTCAAGAGCCGTGTTATGATTATCCTCATGCTTGTCAATGATTGACACATAAATTGAACTTAATTTCACTCTCCAAACCGCAATTGACGCATGAGAATCATACTATTATAATCTTTTGCCAGATGGTTACTAAGACTTTACGAGTATTCAATGTCCCACATGCACTAAGCATCTGACAATTCAAAGATAAAACATATAATCAAAGATGGATCCGTCACAATCTAGATTATTATTATCATTATCATCAAGCATGTTGGGTTCTTGCTTTCTTGATCGAGAGTAGCAGGTGAAGACTCACTATTCTCGCGCACCACCGTCGACCCCACAAGGAAGTCAAATAACAAATAGAGAGATCAAATCGGCGATGGCAACGTCAAACCTGTCCAATCACATGTTTGGGGGTGCTTGCTTGGGGACTCCGATTTCTCTCTTCTCAACTCTAGGAAAGAAGGGAATCTATAAGATGCTCGTGATTTTTTAGGCGTCGTAATTTGACAATTCTGGTGGGAAAGTGTAGTGGCGGCAGATGGAAACACAAATCCCGAAAGCACCATGCATGGAAAGGGACAGGCAAAATTTTATTTCCACGACCCCACGCGCTTGCATGACCCACGATTCTTTAGGGTTCGTTGCCTTCTCTGTGAGCTTTATCTTGGAGATTAGACTGTAGAATCTCTCTCTCCCCTCCCTCCCTCCCTCCCTCCCTCTCTCTCTCTCTCTCTCTCTCTCTCTCCCCTCCCTCCCTCCCTCCCTCTCTCTCTCTCTCTCTCTCTCTCGTGGGTTCCAATCATGGAACGGAGGTCGTCGGTCAACGCTCGAGCTCATTGGTGACGTGGGTATTTTGGCACTTTGCCAAGTGAAAAGCACTCCAAGCGTTAATTTTTAACGCATTGAAGCTAATTCATTCAAAGTTCTTATTCTTTTGGCTGATCCAGCGTGGTGCCCACCATTCGCAATGGAAAAGAATGCCAGTTCTAGAAAACATGTGCTGGCTTTCTTTTGATCGCTGCGCACGGTGGAGGACTTTGGCTATATGTTTTGGGAAAGTGGGCTGATTGGAAGTCGTATCATGCACTCGATTGGATCACCGTAAAAGAGGAAAGTAGGCATCTCAAACCACCGCAGTACCAATGTGTAGATCCGATCTTAGATCATGAATGACTTAGCCAAGAAATGTTCAGGAAAAGATTCGATCAGATTCATGAAAATGCTCAGGTTGTGCTGATTAGTGTTTACAAACATGTCTGTTTAGCAATGTCTTTCTATCTAACGTACTATTTTGAGCCCAATTCACACATTTTGAATGCTCTTAGCAGTAATTTAAAATCAGAACGTAAATATAGTTGGTTTTTAAAAGAGAATCCCTAAATAACTCAATGACATCGTTTCACATTGTGCAAATCAAAAAGGAAACCCTTATATCTAACACTAAACTTGGAAGCTAGTTATAGTTGCTTTAAACAACATTGTGGCCAGAGGACGACGCTTGCTATTGAGGTATCGTTGGAGTCATAGAGGACAAGAAGATTGGAAAGAACGAGAGCAACGGTCGTGAACCTTAGAAAATCCAAAGAGAGCTCTTCTCTTCATGATTGAGAAAAGAGAGCTCGTCAACAAAGTACATTTTATCTCTAAAAAGATTAATTAGGCATCTTTTGTCAGAAAAAGAAGATCGATATTTTGTAGAAGAAGAGCAACGAAGGAGCAGAATTGTTTTCTTCTTCATTGATTCAATTCTGTACATTCCTCATGTATTTAATTACAAGGAAGAAAAATAATAAAGGAAATTGAATATTTGCCTATCTCTTCCTATCCTAAAATACATTTGATTTCCTATCGATACAGATTACAAAATCATATCTTCCAACACTCCCCCTCAAGCTGGTGGTCTGTATATGTCCAAGACACCTAGCTTGCTTAGAACATATGTATGTTGTCTTTGACAAAGAGGTTTAGTAAATATGTCAGCGGGCTGTTCTGAAGTCCTAATTCCTCTTGTTTCAACATTCCTTCTTGAATCTTTTCTCGAGTAAAGTGACAATCGACTTCTATATGCTTTGTCCTCTCATGCAGTACAGGGTTTGCTGCAAGCTTGAGTGCTGAATCATTGTCACAGAAAAGCAGAGTTGGCCTTTTAACAGGAGCTCCGAGATCCAGAAGTAAACCCCTTAACCAGACTATCTCACAAACAGTCTTGGCCATAGAATGATATTCAGCTTCAGCTGATGATAAAGATACAATTGACTGCTTTTTTGTCTTCCAAGAAAGAAGCGATTCCCCAAATTTGATGCAGAAGCCAGTAATAAACCTCCTGCTCATAGGGCATGTGGCATAATCTGCGTCGCAATAGGCCGTCATCTCCATGTTGCATTTTCAAGAAAGAAGTATTCCCAAACCCGGACAACCTTTTAAGTACTTCACAATCTTCAGAGCTGCGTTCATGTGAGACTGCTTTGGACTGTGCATAAACTGACTGAGAGTCTGAACTGCATAACAAATATCTGGCCTAGTCATGGTGAGATATATCAATTTTCCCACGAGTCTCTGATATCCTGAGGGGTCTTGTAACAGCGGATCATCAGAAGAGGAGGATACCCCAGTGTCATAGTCAACAGTAGTCAGTTTAGCATTTTGCTCGATAGGGATGATTGACGGTCTACAACCTGATAATCCTGCTTCTGATATTATTTCCATCACAAATTTCCGTTGGCTTAATGAAATGCCCCGATCTGAGCAAGCTATCTCAATTCCAAGGAAATACTTAGGTGGCCCTAAGTCTTTGATATGAAAAGTCAAATGAAGATACTCTTTGAGCTTCTTTACAGTAGAATCATCATTCCCCATGATAAGGATGTCATCAACATAAATCATTAAGTAGATAGATGACATACCTTTTGTCCAGGTAAACAAGGCATAGTCATACTTGGATTGTTTGAATCCAGCAGCCAAAAGTGCACTGGTGAATTTAGCATACCATTGCCTGGAAGCTTGTTTCAACCCATAAAGAGATTTGCGGAGACGACATACCTTCGACTCCCCCTGTCTCCATAATCCGGGTGGAAGCTACATATAGATTTCTTCATCCAAATCGCCATGTAAGAAGGCATTATGGACATCCATTTGATGCAATGTCCAGTCACGAAAAGCAGCAATAGAGAGAAAAGTACGAACCGTGACATCCTTTGCTACAGGAGAAAAGGTTTCATGATAATCAAAACCTTCTCGCTGGGTGAATCCTTTTGCCACTAACCGGGCCTTGTATCTTTCCACCGAACCATCTGCTCTGTATTTTATCTTATATACCCACTTACATCCAATGGGTTTGCGATGATCAGGCATTGATACAACATCCCAAGTATGATTGTCTATTAATGCCCGTAATTCGATTCCATGGCTTTTTGCCAACGAGGATCATTTTTGGCTTCATTATAACTAGCGGGTTCTTGATCTTCAGAGATACGACTTATGCTACATAGATGTTGTGGCGACAATCTATCAAAGGAGACATAAGAGGAAACAGGGTAACGAGTACCTGAAGATTGTGAAGACCCGCATATATGATCTTTTGTCCAAGTTGGTAGGCGAATGGTTCGATGAGAACGCCTCTGTGGCACTTGTGGTGTGGTGGATAATTCTTCAGTAGTAGCTGCTTCTGAAGTATCCTCTAAGTGTGCCGGTTCTTCATGAAATGATCCTTCTGTATGTGATTGCTCAATGGAATCGTCAGCCGTATTCACAAGGGGTGTTGGAGGCAAGATGTCAATTTCTCGTGGAAGAGTAGGAATAATGAGCGCTCCTCTAGGTGGTGAATCTTCTTCCAACAAGAATTGCCGATTTGTCTTTCCTTCTTCAGATAAAGATGGTAAAGAAAAAGGAAAAACATCTTCATGAAACACGACATCCCTGCTGATAAAGAAATCTCCTGTAGACGGTTTATAAAGCCGATATCCTTTTTGCAAAGTAGGATAACCCATGAAAATGCATTGAGTAGCTCGTGGTGCCAACTTATCTTTATGGCCCACTGTAGTCACATAGCACAGACACCCAAAGACTCTGAGATGATTCAGATTCGGCTTTTTTCCGTATAACAATTCAAAAGGCGTCTTTCCCTTCAGAATGCGTGTTGGCATGCGGTTGATCAAATATGCCGCAGTAATTACACAATCTCCCCAAAATCTTTCAGGAATAGAAGCTTGAAACTTAAGGGCACGTGCAACTTCTAAAAGATGTCGATGCTTTCTTTCAACAACGCCATTTTGCTGGGGTGTATAGGTACAGGAACTCTCATGCAATATCCCATTTATAGTGAACAAGGAAGTACATTCAGCATTAAAAAATTCCTTTCCATTATCAGTACGTATCCTACGAATGGTTTTCTGAAATTGAGTCTTAGACAAGGAAATGAATGTCTTTATATGGGAAAAGACTTGACTTTTGGACTGCATGAGAAAAATCCATGTGGCACGGGAGTAGTCATCCACAATTGTAAGAAAGAACCTAGATCCATCATGATTTAAAGTATGATAAGGCCCCCAAACATCAGCATGAATAAGAGAAAAAATATCGTTTGCTCGAGAAGTACTGTTCTAGAAAGGAGCACGAGTTTGTTTAGCAATGGGACAAATAGGACATTTAGGACAAGGAAATGATACACTGTGACCCAATCGTTTATGATTAAGGAAATTGGTGTCACTGACAGTAGCATTACAAAGAGATTCAACAGGAGGTGATTTAAAAAGATGCTGAAAATCCAACCAAAAATATAGTCTTTGGTCGACCCTACCCAAGCCCATCAGTTTCCCAGTCGAAAGGGCCTGAAAGAAACATTTATCAGAATGGAAAAGAACTTGACATGAATTTTCTTCACAGGCTCGAGCAACTGAGATTAGATTGAAATGGAAGTTGGGCACATAAAGCACGTTTTTTAGAGTAACAAGGGAACTAAGTTTTACATTCCCAGTCATTATAACTTTGGTGGCATTTCCATTTGGTAGTTGTACTGATATGGGAAAGGACAATTCTGTAATGTCTGAAAGTAAATTCCTATCACACACTATGTGATCACTTGCACCAGAATCAATAACCCATGCATCTTTAGAAATTGAGTTCATCAAACAATAGGATATACATGTGAAGCTGCTTCCTTTATCAGAAGGATCCAGTTTTTTCAATGTTTCCATCAGCTGGTGATATTGATCGTGGGTAATTGATTTTCCCATTTGCTGACCCGACACCGGAAAAACTGAGGAAAATTTCCCCTTTTCTTTTTCTCCTAGCTTTCCATGCAATTTCCAGCAATTTTCAAGTGTATGGTGCGGGCGCTTACAATAATCACAGTACAATTTACCTTTTCCTCGTGGCCCATTATTTCTTGCATTTGAAGTGGGCCTGATTGTGGATTGAAAAGCCTGGGCCGAAACGAGCCCATTTGAACCATCGATCCCTCCTAGAAATGGGCCTCGCGATCCATCCAGCCCATTTGCGCTAAGCGATCGCGTGCCGTCGGATTCTATTAAGTACCCGCCTCCTGATCCGTCGGATGGATTTAAAAAAATGGTACGGGAGCCGTCGGATGCAGGGGGAAAGATGCTGCATGAACCGTCCGATCCCTTCGCCCCTTGGAATAACCGTGGGCCGTCCGATTGATGGTGGGAGTAATCTCCACCGTCCATGCTTCTCCTTAAAAGCGTTCTAGGGTTTTCGTTCGAGAACGATCCCAGATCCGCCTCTCTCCTTCCCGAGTTCCTCTGTGATGAGCGGAAATGGCTCTTGGCCGCCAGAGCGATTCCGTCTCCTCCCTTGCCGTAGTCCGCTGATCTTTGTTGGCTCTCCTCCTGAATGGCGAGTTGATAGATACGGCCGAGACTTGGCAGCGGCTCCATGGTGAGAATATGGGATCGGAATAACAGGTATGCATCGTTGAGGATAAGGAGAAATCTCGTCGCTTTCTCTCTCTCACGCATTCGCCTGTACTGCTGTTGGATATGATCGGGCCAGTCGAATTTTTCCTCGGCTGCCTCTAATTCATTCCACAGACTGGAAAGCTTGTTGTATGTTGTCGCGATGCTCATATTCCCCTGTTTCAGATCGGAAATTTGTTGTGTGAGATAAAAAATTTTAACTTGATCGAGTTTTTCGTACATCTCCCTTATGTTTTCCCACATCTTTTTCGGATCCTCCGTCGGGGGAAGCCTGGCCGCAACCTCGGAGGCGATGCGGTTCCCGATCCAGGTTCTCACCCGGTTGATCGCATCTCCTCCGAGCCGTGCCATTCTCTCGTCGGTTGGCATCGGAAAAGATCCATCAATGAAAACTTCTTTATCCTTCGTTATGAGGGCCCGCCGAAATTCGCGTGACTAGCTTGAATAATTATCTGCTCCTGTCAATTGCTGACTTATGATTTTCAGTTCTGGTCCATCGCCGTTTGTTGTATATAACGGGTCGCCGGGTTCCGCCGGCCTCCGGTAGCGAGAATTTGATATGGGAAGAACCCTGGTGCAGGAGTCGGGTAGGGATTTGTTCCCTGACCCGAACTGCCGAAGCCAAATCCATAGTCTGCATTTTGAAATCCCGAATAGGGATTGGTTCTCTGACCCGGTAAAGGTGAACCGCCCGTCTGCTCCGGGCCGAAGCTAGGGTTTGCCCCATCACTGGTTGGCGGACCCTCTTCGACCCGCACGTTGCTGTGGTAGCCAGGCGATGATGAGGTCGGGATAGGTCCAGGATACCATGGATACGGCATCCATTGATATGGGTGACCGGTGAATGGTTGCCCTGTAATCGCCTGAGCCTGTTGTTGCCACTGCACGTGTGGGTGCTGGCCCTGGATCTGCCTTTGTTCTTTTTGACGGACGAATCTTGATTTCCCGAAGCTTCTGTAGCAGATTGATCGACGGGAGTGGAGGTAAGATTTTGTGAAGTTGACATGTTGAAGAAGACGAAAGAATTGATTCCTCTGTTAATCCCTTTTGCAGATAATGTTCCTTCAGGCAATCGAGAACTTTGATTCCTTTGGCAACACTATTTTGGCATTCAAAACGAGAGGCAATCGGAGCGGAAGCAAAGTAGTTCAGAATCGGAACGGCTCTGAAACCATGTCAGAAAAAGAAGATCGATATTTTGTAGAAGAAGAGCAACGAAGGAGCAGAATTGTTTTCTTCTTCATTGATTCAATTCTGTACATTCCTCATGTATTTAATTACAAGGAAGAAAAATAATAAAGGAAATTGAATATTTGCCTATCTCTTCCTATCCTAAAATACATTTGATTTCCTATCGATACAGATTACAAAATCATATCTTCCAACATCTTTTATTCTTGCCAATGAATGGGAAGATTGTATGGTACCATTGACCATATTGGTACGCGGTCGTTTTATTTGATGAGACGTGAACTGAAGGAGCATGGTATGACATTCTTGATCAAATGGATGATAAGAAGTTGACTGAATGGTTAAATTTAGGAACGATATAAGCTCCCCCAGTGACTAATGAGTTTTGGGCTCGAAGCCCAATGAAAGAACTAGCTAGATAGCTACTCAATCGAGCAAATTTGCTATTTGAACTTGCATTCAGAGCATCCTTGCCAGTTTGACACCGATTCTCTTACACAACTACACAAGTGAACCCTCCAATTTGACTTTGTTTGTCCCTTGCCCATAAATTTGTACTTTCAGCCTTTTTCTTTGATTTGAGTTCAACCACCAGTTAATTTTGAATATAATTTCACAAGTGTATTGGCTATATTAGGACAGGCCATCGAGCCGTGTCGATGGCAGTGCCTGGACCGACATGGCCCGGGGACATTATTATGCCAAGCCTAGGCAAGACTCCACACAAATTTCCATTCAGGGCAGGGCAAGGTTGGCTTGGGCCCTTTTTCATTGTAAACTAAAATTTTTTTGTAAAGAAAAATTAAAAAAAAAAATAGAGTTGAAAATACGATATTCAATAAAAATTGCAAGAAATGGAAATGTAATAAAATTTGAGGTAAATAATACAGTATGTATTACATTCGAAGCACAACGTACTAGTATACTAATAATATTAAGATTTTGATTTGACAGTCATTAAGAATAATTAAAGAATTAATAAAGAAATATTAAGGGAAATTTTTTTTCAATTAAATATGAATAAAGGACAAGTACATCCTCCGCTCTAGTGACAAGCATGTGACGGTTGGATCAGTTTTGACCGTCAACAACGTACGAGTATCGTAATAACGATAAAGTGTGGTCATTGTCCTCTTCTTCACGTTAGGAATGTTTGGTTGGAGTCAATTCTCGTAATAACCAATCAGGCCGTTGGACATTCCATTTATTTCATTGTCCGCAGTCAAAGCTATACCTATTGCTTCCATAATTGGTGGTTAGTACTCAATAAGGACTGCAAGGTATCATAGATGCTGGTGATGAAGACGAAGAGAATAGCAACCATTTTTATTGTCTGCTCTGTTTTGTCCTTATTTTTTTTTTTTTGAATGACCTACTTTCACTATAAATCATTTAGTAAATTAAAAAAAATTACGATACATATAATCTGTCAATAGTTAAATTAAAAACACTTAATATCAATTATGAATTGTCCAAGGTTAGTTATGGCTCGGAATGCTGCAATTCATATTGCACGCAGTGTCCTTGGTCCTCCTCTTTCGACATGTTTGGACCTTCATTTTCAAAACATATATCAATGTGTGCACAAATTTTTAGATACGTTAGGAGTAAGCGGTCCTAAGTTCTATCCAAGTTACACCTAAAACATGGAGCCTATCCATTAAAATAAGTTCTCTAATTTTTAGAACTTGAAACCTACATTGCATATCTAGGAACCTATAACCTACCTTGTCACGGGTTTCAAAGTTTACCTATGTTCCACTTGTACTATTAATTGAACGACTATAATGAATCATTACTTCTAAGTACTATCATTTGCTGCAATTCATTATGACTCATATTTAGACACACAAAAATTATGAAATATTAATAAAGTAAAAATCTTAGTCATGTATATCATCAAAAATGGAAGCTCATACTAATGATTTCAAGTACACACTCATCATTGAACGCTATAAAATGCCATAGAATCACGTGAAAACATAAAATAAGAAAAAAATAAAACTTGTTTCGGATTCCAAGTTTCAAATTCTAGTCAAGATAGATTTCCTAATTTTTTAAAATTGAAATCTACCATGCATATCTTAATCTGGATCTCAGGTTTTTTATTATATTGTGCTTTGGTGATGTGTATTTCCCTCAAATAATTTATACATGATCAATCTAATTAACTCAAAAAAAAATGTTAAAGTATGGTAACTTTTTACTATGATTGTCCGTTCTAGCAAATGTTGAAAAATCGGTGATCTCAAAAATATTTTCAAAATTTGACCACATGTTCTAAAGTTTCGGATCACGAGCTCCAATGAGCGCAAAATTGGTCAATAGCATCAGACAAAATCTATGCATGATCAAAGGTCGGTTAATTTTTGAAAGAATAAATGGATTGAATGATTCTTAAAAGAAAAACTGCCACCAGCAGCACCAGGTACAACAGCCAGCAGCGCGACAACTCTGGTCAAGACCTACCAGGGTTTGCACATTGCAGTGATTGCACTACTTTTGGCTAGTGAGGGCCATCTCCCTTGGGCGTCACGCACTAGGCCTTAAGTGCGGCCCAAGACTTGTGCAGCATTTCATAAGCCTTGTGTCAAACTTCCCTTCTGCATAGAGAATTCGACAAAATACACACACACACAAATATATATATATATATATATATATATATATATATTTATGTTTCTCATTTACTAAGAAGATAAATGCATTTCTCTCACTCCTAACTTGTAGTTTCTCTCTCTTGCTTTAACACTAAGGGCACACATGATAAAATTTCTATTTATCGATTTCTCTATTTCTTTGTTCCTCGGAATAGGTTTGGTAACGCAATTTGATTTCTTTATTTTTATAACAGATTTCTATTCCAGAAATAGAGAAATTGAAGAAATCGAGAAGCTGAAATTTTTAACTTCTCGCTTTACGATATAGAAATCGAAGTTGAAATCAAACCATATAAAAGAACCTTGCGCTTTCTTGCTAACTTAATTCACTCATAACCACAAGTTCACAAATTATTGCTAATTTTCTTTTTCTTATGTTGCTCATGTTTTTTTTTTTTCATTTTTTTCGTTTCTTTTTATAACTTCCTCTTTAGGATGAAAGGCAATCGAATGAGTCCCCAATTTCAAAAAAAAAAAAAACGAGAAAGTTCTTAAATGCTTACTTAAAAACAATGGGGCTCTTTCGTCCTAGAAAGGGCACGCGCATGGCCAGTTGAAGAAAAAGTTTTTACGCAATAGATGAATAAAAACATGCCTAGAAATTTAACCTTGTCTCTTTACGGATTCAAAATTCTTGCAAAATCAAAATAATTAGATTGTTACACAATCTTGAATTTTAATTCGAAGGCAAGAGATTCAAGAGAATCTCTCTCTTTGCTATGCAAGGGCCATTAAAGGTTCACTGAGCAACAATAAAGAAATTAGGGATGAGCAACTAGACTGATTCAATTTGAGAATCAAAATAAACCGACCTTCTCCTGATTGGTCCTAACCATAAACGTTACTTTCAGGTAGAATTCTCATATATTCCTTTACACCATCAATTTTATTTTGTTGATAATATTGTATAATACTAGTCTTTGATAAAATGACAAGGTTGTATTGGCGCCATTGATGGCACCCATATTCATGCTTCTGTACTTGTTTCAAAGCAAATCCCATTTAGAGGTAGGAAAGAAATCACAACTTAGAATGTCATGTGCGTTTGTTCATTTGATATGAAATTTACTTTTGTATATGCTGGTTGGGAAGGCTCTGCCAACGATTATCAAGTGCTTGTAGCAGTACTGGAGACTCCTCGCTTGGAATTTCCTAGGCCGCCACTAGGTATTTGCTTGTCCTTTAAGGAGCAATTTTCTTGATGATTGTCGCGACCAAATTTTCGGGTGTGAACTACCTAGGGTTTGACTAATGGATTGTTAAGCCTAGACTTAACTTGGGCTCTCCCAAGCCCATACCAATTCGCGACTTAGGTTCAAGTTTATAACAAGCAAATGATTTTTCAATTAGGAGTCACCACTAATCTATTTTTTGTGGGTCGATTAGAAACCCAAGTAAAGTAACGGGAGATTTAATTTACTCCTGCGAACCAGAGATTATGAATTCGGGGACTTGGTTACGCTAGACTCTTCTAACGCCCTTTCGGTACCTTTCTCTTTTATTTCAAAGAAAATGTTTTGCAGGCAGCTTGGATTGATTTTAAATCTAATTTTCTAACATGTGAGGCGATCATGCGGGTACGCAATCCATCAATTTAACACCCAAGAAAGCAAATAGAAAATGCATGACTTACCTCGTAGCAACAAAAGCATTTGCAATGTTAATTCAAAATCCACATCAACAACCTTGGATATGGTTTCTAATTAACACGCAATTTCTCTTCTTTTTTTTCACTTATTTAATGAAAATTATGCAATATGTGATGCAATATTAACTAAATAACCTAACTCTAATGACATGTAATTTCTAATTGAATGGACCTAGCAAGAATTATTAAATGACATGCATTTCATGAACCTAATGCTATATGACGTGCACATGATTTTAATGACTTAATAAGCATGCAATCTATCCTAATATGCGATGACATGCAAAGAATGCCCTAATTCTACATGACATATGCATGATGATTTTTTTTGTTTTTTATTAATTTTCGAAATTAATAATTGCCAAATAATTAAATATGCAATCCAAATTAAAATCTAGCAACCTAAATTGACTTATTTGAATTTTCATTTTTTTTTTAAATTTGAAATAAAGTTCCTATTCTAATCATGTAAACCCTAAAACATGCAATATTCTAACCCAAACATATCTCAAGATAAACAAGGCAATTAAGATGAAACAACTCATTTAAGATCATCAAAAATATTACACATCATTCAGATCAAGGGATAATATTTCGCTAGTAAAATCGATAAATTGATCTTAAGCCTTAAAGATCAAAATATCAATTTTATTTCCACTTGATTAATTATTTCATCTAAAGCCTTATAGATGAAATAAAAAACCCTGGCGCGGTTGCGAATAAAATGATGTATTCGAATTTTCAATTATGCATAGATAGGTATTTCAACCAAAGAAAACACCATATAAAGAGATAATAATAAAGAAAATAAAGAAAAACCTAAACTTGCCTAATAAAGCAAAGCAAAAATACCTAATTTAACTTTTTTTTCTTTTTTATTAAAAAAGAAAAAAAGAAATCTTGGTCAGCTTGTTCGGGGTCCGATGAGGGGAATCGTCGGTGAGGGTTCCGGCGAGGGAGGCAGGGGCGGCACGTCAACGGCGCAGCACCGGGGCTTCGGGATCGGCACGGAGCTGGGTGCGAGCGTCGCAGGCGGTGGATTCGGCGGAGGCGAGGCGTCACGGGCAAAGCTTGGAAGTCGACGCTTGGTTCTGGACCGGCTACCGTCAGGGGGGCCACGAGCAGGGAACAAGGAGGCAGGGGCGGCAAGCCGACTCGAGATCCACTGGGTCACGAGTTGCAGGCGAACCGAGGGCGAGATCAGCGGCGGAGCAGCAGATCGAGGAGCTGGGGCGCGGTCGCTCACAGGGGGGCCGGTGCTCGGACAAAGGGCGGAGACAACGGGTCGTCAGCAACGGCAGAGACGGAGGGGCCGTCGGGCACTGCAGGTCACTGGCAAAGGACTCGAGTGGCTGCGGCAAGGAGCTCCGGCATCTGGATCTCGAGCGACGGAGACCGACGAACGGGTTCAACAAAGGCGAGATCTGCGCTGAGTAGTCATGATCGGGTGGCAGAGTAGGGTAGGAGCGGCTCCGGCGTCGGGATCGTCGCTGCTTCAGCAGCCGCGTCTGGAGACGGTGGCAGGACGTTGCGGGTCGCCGCCGTCGGGTCACATGGAGTGGGAGCAGCGGCAGCGTCTCGGCGTCAAGGCAACAGTGGCGGCAACCGACACAGCGAAGGCCAGCAGGTGGGACGACGAGAGGAGACTCGGAGAAGATGATGAACAGGAGCCTTTTTTTTTTTCTTTTTTTTCTCCCTCTCTCTCCTCTTTGCCGCACGTCCTTTCCTCTCTGCTTTTTTCTACTTTTCCCTTTGACTTTTCTTTTCTTCTTTTCAACAAAACTTCACCCTTCAAAAACCCTAGAAACGAAGGAAGAACATGTTCTCTCTTGCTTTGAATTTTTAACCTAGAAACCGAGAGAAAAGCCGGCCGTCTTTTTTCGTCCATCATCACACCTTTTATAGGGTGAAAAATTGAATCCTTATTGCATATTTCGTTTCCAATTTTGCTCGTGCAATATTCTATTTTGCTTTTTCCGCATATTCCATCCAAAAAAATTCCATTTTCAGGCAAAATACACCCCCTAGTGTATATTACTTGAATATGTGAAAAATCTGAACGGAATATGTGAAAAATCCTCATTTCACCGGCGGCCTAAAATAAAAAAAAAATAAAAATAAAATGTTTCTAAACTATATGCCATGTGTGTGTGTGTGTGTTTTTTTTTTTTTTATAGTAAAAATTAACCCTAAGAATTATGCAAAAATTTAGGTGTCAACAATGATCATATCTATAGTTACAAATTATAACCAATGTATGAATACATTGTTGTAGGCAAATACTGTGTCGTGGATTCTGGTTATGTAGCAACTCTGGGAATTTTAACTCATTTTAAAGGTGAACGGTATCATTTAAATGATTATAGGGGTACAACGAGACGGCCAACAATTGCAAGAGAATTGTTCAACTATAGGCATTCTTCTCTAAGGAATGTCATTGAAAAATCATTTGCGGCAATGAAGAATCGTTTTTTCATATTGAGGCAAATGCCCTCATTTGCAATTCCAAAGCAAGCATATATTGTAATTGCATGTTTTGTCATCCATAATTACATCCGTGATCAGGACAAAATGGATAAGAACTTTTCCTTATATGGAGATCCGCAGCACTTGTCTGAACCTACGCATGATGAGCTTGCAAACGATAAATTGACCAAGGAGGGAAACCAAAAAAATACGCTTAGGAAAACCATTGCCAATAAAATGGCAAGGGATAATAATATGCTGAAAATTCCATGAAATTGTATTTTCAACTTTTGTAATGTATTAGTATTATTTCGACTATTATTTTGTATTTGAGGATTTCCTATGTTGTTTTAGTATTATTTCGACTAGTATTTTGTATTTGAGGATTTCCTATGTTGTTATCTAATCAATTTCTATTTATAGAAATAGAAATTTGATTCTGTTATCAAACATATTTCTATTCCAAAAATAGAAATTTTGAATCGTTATCAAACGAGTCTCTTTGCTTAGAAATTTGTCCAGGGAATAGAAATTGAGAAATCAATTTCTAGAACAGAAATTTTGTCATGCGTGCCCTAATACCTTTTTACTATCTTTTATGGAGATGGTCCATGACATATGGGCGCCCGTCCCTTAGGCAATCGCAAGGATGGGCTTTAGAGCTCTCTCTCTCTCTCTCTCTCTCTCTCTCTCTCTCTCTCTCTCTCTCTCTCTCTCTCTCTCTCTCTCTCTCTCTCTCTCTCTCTCAATGAAAATTATCTTTGAAGTTCTTTTGATTTTTCAATTTTATTTTGTAGGTACCAAAATTCTCCTGGTCTAGGTACACTCTTGCCTCTCTCTAAAATTGGATAATTTGCATGTATAAATCCTAACAATATTGAAACAATTTTTAAAATCATAAAACCTGCCATAATTCTGCTAAAGTAGGTAGCAAAATTTTCATTGAAAATAAGTCGCTATTCTACCTAATTAAACTAGAAAGAATAGCCACATTTTGTTAGAAAAATAATTCATCTTGCTGCTTAAATTAAAGCTCAAAACTTTAGTCCATTAGGCTTGAAATTTTCGGCATTTAGCCGTCCTTGCATTGGCCGAATATTTGCTTGTAGCCATGCCTAGTCCACGCAATTGATTCATGTCAATTCATCATCGGCGGTCCATTGCAAATGCAATAAGTGAACTAATTATCCTAAAACTATATGCAATTATAAATTTTTATTTATGGGCCAAAGATTAGTCCTTGATTTTCTATGCAATGAATTCTTAAATGGGACTGGCCCAATCCACATGACTAATTCAAGTCCATTCACCATCACCAATCCAACACAAATGCAATTAACAAACTAAAGTATATAATAAATGCTCTTAAAACTATATGCAATTATAACATTTTTGTTTAGGACTTAAAGACTAGTCCCTCAATTTCCATGCAATAAATTATTAAATGGGATGCCAAAATTGAAGTGTCAATAATCATGGAGATGTATGCTTTATACTAACAATCCCACTCTTGTAATACACTTAACCCATTAAACGTAATTTTCCTTCCTTGCCTTTGTTGCTTGTCCACTTAATTTCTTGCCGTAGTCTTATCCCACATGCACATACACATTAGAATTTACTTTAGCAATCCAACCCCTCAAAGTTGCGTTTGGCTAAATAGGATAAAATTTATCCTACTCTATGTTTAATGCATGCTTAGGATAAGATAAAGTCAAATATAAGATCTCATGGGGGAGGTGTAATAAAAATGGATAGGATTTATATTCCTAATAAGAAAGTTATTGTTTCTAAATAAAAAAAACTTCTCAAATTAAGAAAAAAATTGAAATTATATTTGAATATAAATATTATTTGAATTCTAATAAAAAATTCGAAATAACAAAAAATAACAATTTATTTTTTAATTTAATCTTATTTTTATTTATATAGATGACTTTAATTCTATTTTATAATATTAATTGAATATATTTATATATTTATATTTATTAAATATTTTAGGTATATTAGTACAATTTACTATTTAATAACATTTTATTAGAGAAGGGGGAAAAATAAAAATAAATAATTAAAAAAGAGAGGAAAAATAAAATAAAATAAGCAAATAAAAATAAAGTAGACAAGAGTGTTAGAGAAATTTGAAAATGACTTAAAGCCTAGAGTTCTCACTAAACTTGAAAATGACTTTAGACTCGGAGCTTTAGATCACCTTTAAGCAAAATAAAAAACAAAAAACAAAAAATCAACAATGCGTAATTTTAAAAACAACATAATCGGTTAAAAGGAAGTAGTAAAATTAAATGATTTACCTCATTCAAACTCAAAAGATTGAGATGGAAACTTTGATTAATTCAAGTTTGAGACCTCTCTAAATGTGGGTTTTTGAAAACAAAATCTTGAAGAAGTAATTAGATGGTTGAAAGTTAATGAAGTGGAAGCTCTACTTTTGAAAAGTGAAAACTTCTCATGGTTTTCCGCATATGACCAAGGCAAGAAATTGTTTAATAAGTTCTCAATAGTTTTTAAAAAATGATTAATTAAAGTTAAAAGAAACTTTGAACTTTGAAGTGCTGCAATTAATGAGTTTCAAATGGCTCCTATGAGACTAGCTAGGATACACTTGACCCAAAAGAATTAGTCACTAGAAGATATCTTGATGAAAATGAAAATGAGCTCCTCTTCTTCAGTCAAGTAAGTGCATGAATCACCAATGCATGAATGAACTATAGTTAAAATTGATGATCTCATGCATAATGTCAAAGATACCAAGTTTAATGTCTCAAACAAAAGCACAGGTTCAAACTTTGGCAACAAGTAAGAGAGATGGCGCGCCAATTAAAGAGAAATAAAAATTGAGGAAAACGATATTCACTCTAGACATTTGATTTTGAACATTGGTGAGTTTGAAACTTTTTTTTAATCCACTAAAATCATCAATGAAAGAAATAAACAAATTAGGAAAATCTCAAAATATGAATTTCCTAATATATCAACCCTATTCTATAAGGTAGTGTTTGTTTGTGTTCTTATTTTTTGTTCATGAACAGAATTCTTGTTTTTTTTGTTCCGGGGAACAAAAAAAGAATAGAAACGCGTTTGTTTACGTTTTTATTCCAAATCTATTTTTTTGTTTCCAGGAACAAATTTGGAACAGAAACAAGAAAAAAAAAACTTGTTTCTTGTTTCTGGAACAATTTTGAGAAACAAATTTTCTCTCTCTTCTTTCTTTTCTTCTCTTTCTTTTCTTTTTCTTTTTCTTTTCCTTTTCTTCTTCTTTTTTCTTTGGCCGGTCGTCGGCCTCGGCCATGATCGGCGATTGGCCGTCGAGGGTCGATGACACCATCGAGGGCTGGCAACCTCACCGGAGCGTTGCCAGCCCCCGGTGAGGCCGAATGTCGCTGGCCCCTGGCAAGGCTCAGGCTCGCCCAAATCCGGCGAGATCAAGCTGGCCCAACCACCGATGAGGCTTGGCCTCACCGGATCTGGGCCAACCTAAGCTCGCCCAGCCAAGGTGAGGCCAAGCCTCACCGTGGTTAGCGAGGCCGCCGGCCAAAAGAAGAAAAAAAGAACAAATGAAATAAAAATATCAAAAAATTAAAAGAAACAAAAAAAAAAAAGAACACAAATTTACCAAACGTGTTTCGGTTCTTTTTTTTATTCTTAGAACAAGTTTACCAAACGCATTATTATGATAAAAAATTGTTCCCCAGAACAGAAATATTTTTTTCTATTTCTATTCCCTAGAACAATTTTTGAATAGAAACACAAACAAACGCACCCTAAATAATATGGCGATAAGTTAAGATATCATTGTTCTACACTACTAACATGCACATCGAAATTTATCAACTTATCCTTAATGTCTTAGACTCTCGGCAATCTGATCGTAGAAATTAATCCTAAATATACTGCCTCACTGTCTCATTAACAAACTGCTTTGCCATTTATTCCATGGAAAGGCCAAATCGATAGGACAAAAAGTGTGTGGACTTGACACCCTCGATAGACCAACAATGAAATCCATGATGATATACTCTCATTTTAATAAGTATTTTAAGTGGGTGTAATTGTCCACCTGTTTTTTGTGCTCAATTTTCATTCGTTGACAAACTGGATATTGATCGAAAATTTCAAAGCATTCTTTTTCGTGTTGTTGACCCACAAGAAGTTTTCTATTATGTCCTTATACATTTTGGTGCTTACCGGATGAATTGAGAATCTAATGTCGTGAGCTTTTTGCAATATCTCCTTATTCAATTCTAAATCACCGGGAACAATAAATTGAAAACTGACTAGAGAAATTTCGGCGAAACAAAGCAATATGAAGCTCTTGTCACAGTAAATAAAAGCAATGATGGCATTGCAAGTGAAGACAGTGGGGGTGGGTGTTGGAGAAGTCGAACTAACGAATGGTGGTGGAGGCAGGATTGAGACCTCTGGCACAAATGAGGGACTGGATGTGGTCGTGGAGGTTGAGGTGAGGGGTGGACAAATTAAAAACTGACGGCAGAAATTCTAGTGAAACAAAGCAATATGTAGCTTCCCTCATCTGGTATATAAGAGCTTGGTTCACATGCATACTAAAAAGTTCAACATTGATACCATTCTCTACATTTTACCACGGATTAGGATCCTCTAAATTTAGTTAAAATTACTTCTCATCGTTTGAAACTTTTTTGCTATACCCATTGGATGGTCAAGATTTGTTCTCCATGTTTCTTTGCTTTTTCACTGTTTTTTTCTGCTTCTTTTTTCTTTTACCAAAATTTCGTTAGCATCTTCTCGCCCCCCCCCTCTCTTTTCTAGGCGAATCGATTCCAAGATGGATCGATACCAAACCTTTAACCAGAAAATTGAGAATCAATCTTGTGATCCTCAATTCCAAACAATTGAAATAAAAAAAAAAAAAAAAAAAAAAAAAAAAAAAACCTAATGAATTGGTTTTGGCACTGTCAATTAGCGCTTGATTCTCAGGTAAGCCAATGCTATATTTCAGGTAAAAAAAATATAAAAAAACCACTCTTGAAATGACATATAAAAATTACTCCATTATATTATCAAAAAACATTTGTCTGTTAAATAGTTATGTTATTATTTGTTCATCTTGATGGGCACAAATTCATCCTCCTTCTTATTCTTCTTCTTCTTCTTTTTTCATTAAAAAAAAAAAAAAAGGCTTCAAAACTAGTTTAACCTAGGTAGTTCCAGTCCTTCTAGCCTTGGAATTAAGAATCGAACCAAACCCCTAGCCGATTCTAAATTTCTAGAACTGAAACCTAAGTGATTCTCCCTATAACAGATTTTAAACAGGTTGATCAATTAGTCCAAATCAATTTGGTCCGGTTGCCTAGCTGAATAGGACTGATGCGCATCCCTAAGGATGCTAAAACCACAAAGACACTACTTTCGCTACAAACGCCAGAGGATATCGTCTTCCCATTACTCAATGCCCCATCGTTGTGAACCTGCATCCTGCAAGTCTTTAACCCATCGAGCCCTCAATCCTTGACCGAGAGACCCTACCCTCTCTTTTCTCTATTGCAGATCGAACATGGCTCTATGATGCAGCCCATGCTCAACATCAACTCGTTCAACCAAGAAAGATCAGCACATATTCAAGATCAACAACACTCTCCTTGACAGGTCCCTCATCGATAAGGTCTCATATTTGACTTTGTCATAAAGACTATGTCATTTTCCCACACATTGAAGCTTACATCAAGGCACTCTAGAATGAGCAAAAGCATTGGAAATATTGTTTTGATTTTAATTGCTCCTAGTTTCTAAAAGTTTCTAATTTTTATATAACTTACAGTTTCTAGACTTGACTTTAGTCTCTTAGGGCACGTTTGGCAACTAACCAAATAGTGTTTCATTATGTTCTTTTGTTCCTGGAAGTAGATTTGGAACAGAAATCTATTTAGTAAATTTTTTGTTCTTGGGAATAAATTTGGAGTAAAATCGAGAAGTAAAAAAGTTGATTCCTTGTTCTCAAGAATAATTCCAGAATCAAGCCAATCGAAATTTTTTTCTTTTCTTTTTTTCTCTTCTTCTTTCCTTCTTGTTTTTCTTCCTTTTCTATTCTTCTTGCACCGCCACCGCCATTGGCCACCATCGTCGGTCACTGGTGACCGGTTAGGCGAGCTCGCCCAGCCACCAGCGAGCCTTGTCTAAGCCTCCCCCCGCCACTAGCGAGCCCTGGCTAGGCTAGGCGAGGTCGAGCTTTATTGGTGGATGCCAACGATAGTATAAGGAAGAAGATAAAAGAAAAGAAAAAAGGGAAAGAACAATAAAAGAAAAAAAGTCATAAAATTATTTTAAAAATTACAAGAAAATGGTTCGAATTAGAAATTTTGAGGACGATGCCAAACGCAATTCTATCCTAGGAATAAAAATTTTAGACAGTTACCAAACTCTTTCAAATACTTAGAATTTGTTCCCAAGAACGGAATAAACAATAATCATTTCTAATTATAAATTATTCTTGAAAACAAAATGGTTACCAAACGCTCTCATACTCTTCTTTTGTTTTTCTATAAAAGGTCATTGAGCCTCTCTAAAATGGAAACCAAATTTGATTAATGAAATTTGCTTAGTGCAATTCCTTAAACTTTGAAGAGTTCAAACCCCTTGAAACTTAAAAGAATTTTCACTCGAAACCTTAAAGAGTCAAAGCTTTTAAAGCTTGCATCTTGAAGCTGTAGCCATGATGCCATTTTAACTTACTCGAAGGCCTAGAAGAGCGATCATTGAAGTTCCTATCCTTTTCTTCATCCTATCCAATCATGTTTCGCCGACTTCCTTCCAAAATCAATAAGCCTACAATGCTTATTAAAGATAACTCAAAACATAAAAGTTGTAAATCCAAGAGTCTATGTTCTCTGGCTTTGAAATCAAGTCATTAAGATTTGAATCAACAAATTAATACCCATTTTTCCAAACTAGCGTAGAGAAATTTCTACTCGATTTTTTGACAAGTTTATGTGTGTGTAAGTTACTCTCTCGATCTCATTGTTCGAGTAGTCAACCTTAGATTTTATCACTCTACATGTCAAATCCAACGTGGTCAAACCCAAGTCCAACTTCGCCGAACCTGGGCAACACAAGCAACCAATGCTATCATTGTGGCCCCTTGGCAAGACCCACACAAATTCAAGGATAGATTAGAGTTTCAAACACTGTCTCAATGAGTGCACATGAGCAGCAAGCGAGGGGCAACCGCTTGAGGATGCGGTGTCAAGGTGGGATGGCTAGGGCACATGAGGCACGTTGAATGGTGGTTGAGGAGAGAGAGAGATATATATATATATATATATATAGAGTCCAGGGAACATAGAATTAGGATTCTTTTCCTCGGTGGCGTGTGTTTTTTTTATTTTTAAAAATTTCATATCATATAAAGGAAATTCATTTTAAAGGATAACTTTGCCTTCAACATTTTAGGGTGCGTTTGTTTAAAATTAACGAATGAATGAAAAATATTCTCTATCGCCCATTGTTGGGAATAACGGATCCCCAAAAACCGGATTCGAAACTAAATTGAACCCCTAAATCAATGCGGAAGACGAGGCCCAGGAAAACACGTATCACCGATCGTAAAGCACACCACGGATTCGAGCGTACCTTGTTAGCCACAGATTAAGCACCGACGCCAATGGAGGAAGAGAAACTAGGTCCTGTTCAATCCGAGGAGGCAAAATCCTTCGAGCGCTTCACTGGTTTCACTTTGAAGAAGAAACAAGAGAAAGAGAGAGCGTAGAGAAAAAAGTATGTCTTTTCTAAAAACAAAATGATGTCTTTTTCTCTTTCTCTCTCTCCTCCCTTTTATACCTCTCCCCTTCCACAAGCCTTATTCCCATGGGTCGGGCTTCCTGGGCCCAACTTGGGTGAACGGGCCTTAAGCCCAATACTAATAAAGCCTTCATCTCCCACTCGCACATGGTGGGCCGAACAGGATTCTCTTTACCTCTCTTCAACATTCATACCGGTGAATAATCCGTGCGACCAGCATACTTTGAGAGCTCGTTGCTATATACATCTGTTAGGAATATATAGCAGCTCATAATGGGCGTCACACTCCAAGTAGATTTAGTATGCAGTACCCTAGATCGATTAATCACATTTTATATCTCTCTTGATCTCTTTTAAACATGATATATATATATTGTATTCACAATTATAATTATCACAAAGACAGTCATAATTAGTCGACCAGTGAATACAAAACCACAATGTGATTCTCCAAAATCGATCTTCATCTTTCCTTCATACTCTCAATTTCAGTTCAGCTTGCTTTTCTAGAAATGCCTCATTAGATCGAATCATCTCATGACCATTGGCAACACCCTAAGATAGCAAACACTAAATAGAAATCTTGAGAATAAGTAAGAGTCATGAGGGGACTAAAAATTGAGGAACTCTTTTCCTCAAGAATCTCACACGTCATAAAAGTTGAGATCAAACTTTTTGCCACTCTTATTGGTCGTCTCATGCATATGTAATATGAAATACGTATTACGGTATTAACTCATTTCCCATGGAGCGTATGTCTACACCTTTCAATACTGTACAGATGATAGTTCAGACATACCCAATGTCTAACTTGAGTTCACGTATCTACTCATTCACAAAATTCATCAGAACTCACATTTGACATTTTAGATAGATAAAGTAAAATATGTGGATTATTTTACTTTCAAACATCTTTAGTATTATGTCCTCATCTTAACACTCAGTTAAGGCGACATACGTATTTTAAGCTTGAGTTCTCGATTATCACCTAGATAATAAGCGTAAAAACAGTCTCATCTCTATTTATCACATAGCAAACAGAGGCGATTACTCGTGTGAGTGGGCTAATCTTATATCTGTCTGACATACTTCTCAACTTAAAATAATGCACTGAGCATTAAGATGCATAAAGATCATACAAAGATTCATAGGCATTAACAATGAAAAACACAAGTTCATTGATGTGAACAACTCAGGGAAATTACAATATCCAGTACATCAGACTCTATGCAATCCTAGAGATTTTGCATGACCACAAAACACATCTCTAGGTATTGGCTTTATCATAGGATCTGCTACCATTCTATGCGTAGATATGTATTGTAAGTTCACATCCTTTCGTGCAACCATATCTTTCACAAAGTTATACTTGGTATCTATATGTTTGGTCTTGCCATGATATTTTGGATCTTTGGTATACGCTTTTGCTGCTTGGTTATCACAGTTAACCAACAATTAATCTGCAGCAATTCCAATAACACCTAAATGATCCAAAAAATCTCTTAAGCCAAACACTTTCTTACACTTCTGCTGATAATGCCACGAACTCAACTTACATCGTGGACAAGGCCATACACTTTTGTTTCTCACTGCTCCAACATATGGTGCCATTATTCGGTAAGAAAACAAAGCCAGAGGTAGATTTTCTTTCATCTAAATCTCCTCCCCAATCAGTATCAAAATAGCATTTGAGTCGCAGATCCTTTCCTTAATGACTCAGCATATAATCAGCAGTTCCCTTTAGATACCTTAGTATTCTTTTAACGGCTTTCCATTGTTCTGGACTTGGATTGGATTGATATCTACTCACCATTCCAACTGCAAAACATATGTCAGGTCTTGTACACATCATAGAGTACATCAAGCTCCCAACAGCACTAGCATAAGGAACATATTTCGTTTGTTCCTTCTCTTGTGGAGTCCCTGGACACAATCTATGGCTCAATCCTTCACCTTTTGCAATAGGAGTGTCTATGGGTTTACAGTCTTGCATACGAAATCGTTCAAGAACCTTATTTATATAGGTTTCTTGCGAAAGAGACAACGATCTCTTCGAACGATCTCTCGAAATCTTAACTCCAAGAATGTATGCAGCCTCACCCATATCCTTCATCTCAAAGTTAGAAGACAACCATCTCTTGACAATTAAACCAACTCCATATTACTTCCAGCAATCAGTATATCATCAACATACAATGATATGATCACAAATTAATCCTTGGATCTTTTGATATATATACACAATGATCCTCATCAATCATTTTAAAATCATATGCCATTATGGCATTATGAAAACATATATACCATTGTCTTGATGACTGCTTAAGACCATATATCGACCTCAAAAGTCGACATACTTTTTCTTCTTGACCTTTCACTATGAAACCAGCAGGTTGTTCCATATATATTTCTTCCTCTAATTCTCCATTGAGGAAAGCAGTCTTTACATCCATCTAATGTAACTCAAGATCCAGACTTGCCACTATTGCCAGAATAATACGAATCGAGGTAAATCTTACTACAGGAGAAAACGTATCTTCATAATCAATTCCTTCCTGTTGATTATACCCCTTCGCCACAAGCGAGCCTTATGCCTTTCAATCGAGCCATCAACCTTTCGCTTTATTTTGAGAACCCACTTGTTCCCAATAGATCTGCGTCCTTTTGGAAGATCAACCAGTTCCCAGACTTGGTTTGATTTCATTGACTCCATTTCCTCTTCCATTGCATGAATCCATTTTTCCTTACTAGGGCAATTCAGAGCCTCATTGATATTTTTTGGCTCATCCTCATCTTGTGGAGCAACCATAAAAGTTTCCCCTTCAATGTCAAAACGTCGATGGGGAATACTTTAGCGACTTGTTCGCCGTATGGGAGATTGTACACTTTGCACATCATTCCCTATTATGCTCCCACTTGGATTAGATAATGATGATGTCGTCACATCAAGTGGTTGCAATTAAGAATGAGTTGAATTCAATTCATCACATCTCATATTACTCCCACTTGGACAAACTCCACTGACATCATTATCTTGATCCAAGGTTTCAAATAGGGAGTTATTTTCCCTTATTTCGCCCCTCTTAGGAAATTCATCCACTAAGGATGTGACATCTCGTGATTCAAATTCAGTTATACTCCCACTTTCCTGCTCACCTATGAAAACATATCCTTTCGAGTGTTCTGAGTACCTTATGAAAATACTCTTTTTTCCTCTGGGACCAAATTTCCCAAATTTGTGAGAGGACTCATGTGTATAGGCAGCACAACCCCATGGCTTAAGAAAACTTAAGTCCGGTTTTCTACCTGTCCATAACTCATATGGAGTGGAGGTAACTGATTTGGAAGGCACTCAGTTAAGTATATACGCAGCAGTTAACAATGCATCACTCCAAAAAGTGATAGGCAAGTTAGCATGCGCCATCATGAACCTAACCATTTCTAGTAGGATTCTGTTTCTTCTCTCCGCAACACCATTTTGTTGAGGAGTATACGGAATAGACAACTGTCTTTCTATTCATTTTTCATCACATAATTTTTTGAACTCATCAGATAAATATTCTCGACCTCGATCGGATCTCAATGCTTTTATTTTCTTGTCTAATTGATTCTCTATTAGGTTTATAAACCTTTTGAAACAACTTATTGCTTCAGATTTATGAGAAATCAAATAAACATATCCAAATCGAGTATAATCATCAATAAATGTGATGAAATAAACAACCCCATGCCTTCCTCTCACATTCATTGGACCATAGACATCAGAATGGATTAAATGCAGAGGAAATTCAGCTCTTTTACCTTTCCCAAATGGTTTCCTTGTCGTTTTCCCTTCTAGGCAATGCTTACATATGGGCAAATCGACTTTTTCAATGTTGCCCAACAAGCCCTCTTTGGCTAGTCTATTCATACGTTGTTGGCCAATGTGACCAAGTCTGGCATGCCACACATTCACATCATTATCATATGAATTAGGAGACGTGATAAGGGAATAACAAACATTTGCATTAACATACTTAATATCTAATACAATGAAACCATCCAGAAAATAACCACAACCATAGTAGTTTGTATCCAAATACAAATCTACACCTCTATTATGGAAGTTCATATTAAAACCTAGTCTAACCAACACTAAAACAGACACTAAATTCCGACGAATCTCCGGAGCATATAATACATCATGTAGGAATAAAGTGCGTCCACCACGCATATTCAAAGGGCATGTGCCAATTCCTTTCACTTCAGCTCGGGAGTTGTTTTCCACATAGACCCACTTAGTTGTAGTTGGTACTCGTCGGAATTCCACGAAGGATCCTCTATCCTTCGCTACATGGTCTGTCGCTCCTGAATCTACAGTCCACAAAGGATTAGACTCAGTCAAGAATACAGAACTCGACACATAAGCAAAGTTCTGAAAAGTACAAGGGGTGCATACCTTATTTGGCTCACGACAATTGCGAGCATAGTGACCCTTCTTGTCACAGTTGTAGCACCTCACCCTTGACATTTTCTTCACTTGAGGACGTTTTCCTCTCTTGTGTTGGTTAACTTTTGATTTCTTGCAACAAGGACTTGATCCTTTGCAATCCCACATATTGAACGAATCAATACGCTTGCGTTTAGAGCTCAAAGCTCTTTCTGAGCTAGAACCAGCATTGTAAATGTCTACTTTCGACTCAAATGCCGTTAGGCGGTCCTCTACTAGCTCAAGGTGGCGCACGGCATCCTCAAGATCTTCCATAATATGGTCAAGAGCTTCTAGTGCCAAATTTCATAGTTGTCACCATTGAGCTTTTCACCTTTGTTCAGCTCGACAACTATGCTCTTTGTGGCTGAAGCCATTGATCTGAACACATCAGACATATGCACGAATTATTAATGCCTATCATTTATGCATCCCTTTTTACATAGACCTATCATATTAATAAATAATTTCAAGTAAAGCTCCAGAATCGAAAGGTCACTACGTTTCCAATCATCCTCCAAAATCCTAACTTAAAACTATCATTAATATGATTGTCATATGCAAAATCAATTCTATGAAGCTACAAAAGCTTTTAAAACTACCCACAGCTAATTACCCACAGCAACCAGCAATAACATAAAGCAACAATATCTAACATCCAATAGAATAACAATGCTTTCATCTAATACAACTATACATTACACTAAGCAATATATACAGAGAAAAATATCAACATGGAAAGAGATATTTACACCATAAAAACATCTCATAACTAATCTAAGAAATAAATAGGGAATGTCCCTTCTAATCTATCAGTCAAAACATCTGAGAAAATTGAAGGCACATTTGCCAACCATGGAAAAACTTTTGGACAGCTTTCATGTCGCCACCAAGGCGCATTTACTCTACACCATGTGGCACTCAATCTAAGGGTTGAAGTTTTTGCCAACTCAATCCTATAGTACTCTCTTACAAAAGCTTCCACTAGCCTCCTATAATTCGGGACCACGTTGACCTCCCATAGCCGATCTAACACTGCTTGCCATTCAGGTGGAAGAGTGTTCATCAAAGCCGGCACCTTCTCAAAATCCAGCATAAGATAACCATTCCAAATGATTTCCTGTATCATCTGATTGACCCTGACCACATGTGATACTAAATCACCGTCATGCCACCGATAATCAGCTAACTCTGTCATCAGCCTTTTAAGTCTTGCAATTCCCTCGTCCGTTCTTGGGATTGTAGGTATCCTTGCATAACGCATCATAGTTCCTACAACAAATACAGAACTAAAAATGGATTACTTATAATCCATAATATACAAAAGGGAAAATACATAATTTTTCATAATTCATGCAACAAATGCAGAATTAAAAATGGATTACTTATAACCCACATAAGCATGATTGAAAAAGAAACAAATCTTTTTTTTTTTTGGGTCAACGGTCAACGGTCAAAGTCAACGGTTAACGGTCGTCGGTCAACGGTCAACGGTCAATGGTCGTTGGTTGTCGAACGTCGGACCGGTCGGACCGGACAGACTGGTCGGACCAGAAGGCCGGCGCGGGCCAACTCGGGCGAATCGACGCACGTGCCGGGCGCGTGTGCGGGATGACATCATGCATACGTCATCCGGCACGTGCCATGCGCGTGCCAGGCGTCGCGGTTCGGGTCGAGTCGAATCACCGGCCGGTGACCGCCCGGCGAAACATCGTTGGTGATGACGTCATCGGTGACGTCATCCGAGCGGTTACCGACCGTTGGATGACATCATGATGACGTCATCGCGTGACGTCAGCACGCGTCGGTCCGCAGACCGGCGCGTGCCGATTCGCCCGCCGGTGGCGTGCACGTGCCGGTTTGCCGACCGGCGCATGTGCCACACACGCTGGGTGAGCCAGTGCTACCGGGCGCGTGCGGCGTCGCCCGGCGACGCACGATATGTTGCTGGACTCGTCTCGACGTCGCCTTTCTTCCTATGCCATCACAATTTGATTTCGACTTACAAAAACTTCGAAAAATGGCCGAACAACGCTCGGATGTCGGGATTTCTCGCCCCGATCCGTACGGCCGAATTGTTTTTGCGAAAAATCAATCAAAAATTGTCAAACAAGTCGGGAAAACGTGAACTAGGGCTCTGATACCAATGTTGGGAATAACGGATCCCCGAAAACCGGATTCGAAACTAAATCGAACCCCTAAATCAATGTGGAAGACGAGGCCCGGGAAAACACGTATCACCGATCGTAAAGCACACCACAGATTCGAGCGTACCTTGTTAGCCACAGATTAAACACCGACGCCAATGGAGGAAGAGAAACTAGGTCCTGTTCGATCCGAGGAGGCGAAATCCTTCGAGCGTCTCACTGGTTTCGCTTTGAAGAACAACGTGAGAGAGAGAGAGAGAGCGTAGAGAGAACGTACGTCTTTTCTTTTTCTAAAAACAACGGTATGTTTTTCTCTCTCTCTCTCCTCCCTTTTATACCTCTCTCCTTCCACGGGCCTTATTCCCGTGGGTCGGGCTTCCTGGGCCCAACTTGGGCGGACGGGCCTTAAGCCCAATACTAATAAAGCCTTCACCCATAAAAATAGTTAATCATAAATTATTGTCGATAATGAAAATATTTTCATTGACTAATTTTTCCAAATGAAATAACTAACTATTTTTTAAAAAATATTTTTGAAATCTTCCTTAAGAGGATGTTTGTCCTTTCACCATAACTACTCTATTTGGAATCGTCTCTCAATGTATGTGTTCCGTTTTTTTAACTTTGTTTGGGCTAGTGCTGAAGTGATAGAGAGAGAGAGAGAGGGGTCGTGGGCTTTCCAAGTGAGCCATTTCTTTAGGCCTTAACCCAATGGTTTAGTGGGTCATTCCATGGGTTTATTTGACTCTCAGGCCCGATCTTCCTTACCCATATCAACCCTGGAAAATGGGAAGATGCCAGAACGGTACTTCTATAGTCACGGAGCTTTAGGGATTATTCTTGACCACAAATACTATGTAGCTTTTATTTACGTATTTTACATCGACCTCCGCAAATAATATAATTCATTGTTTATTTGCTAAAAGTAAAACTACACACATCAGCAAGATTTTGGTTATACAACCTGTGTCACGAAATATTTATTCATATTTCCATCAGAATATGGAATACTTTCTAAGTTAGTCTTGCTAGTTTCTAAATTATTGTAGCTAAGATTAGTTGAGAATTCGCTAAAAATAATTGTATCAAAATTGCAAAGAAATCAAATTTTAGTATACTAAGTAGTTAAGATTAAATTTAATCGCTTGGTTACAAAATCCACCGAATTTCAATTTTCAATTTGTGTGAGACTTTACCTAAAATCTCCGAATGTTCTTTCTTTGCTATTGTTTGGAAAAACACTGTCATAGTGGAATAACGTTGAAAGTTAGGTAGGGCATTGGCCTAACGAGTTAAAAAAAAAAAAACGTGGAAGGGAAAGGATTTGTCAAAGTTTACTTCCAAACTTCTCTTGTCGGGCAATGCGTATAAATTTGTGGATTGCAGAAAGGAAAATGTTAGATGTGCAGAGAATTCTTACTATTATAATTTGCTTCATCTGAATCTCCGGTCAATAAAAATCTGGTGGGGTTTAATTCTAACACAATTTAAATATAGTGAAACTCTAAATAATGAATTTGATCACGCCATGTGTCACAACTACTACATGAACACTACTTTTATGTGCTCATACATAAATATTAAAAGTGGGACCAAACATCCCAATGGACAATACATTGAACCTTTTTCTTATCAAAGTGGGCTTGAGAGCGTAAGCAAAACTTTAGAGACAGCAAAAGCAAAACCCAGAAAAATCATTAGTTGACTTTCCCGCAACTCTTCCTAATCTGACCGCTTGAGCCGGTGAGCGGGCTGAGGTTACCCATCTTCACCATGGCGTTAGCAAAATCTGTCATGAAAGTAGCTGAATTGCTGCTATAAGCGTTCACTTGAGCGTCCGTGGAACCACCACTAAACAATTGCTGATCCGAGTGAAGAAGACCTTTTTGGATTTGCAAGTTCTTAAAGTAGGCATTGTCGAAGGACGTCGGGCTCGTGGTGTCTAGAGGAGAGAGATTGTTGTCGCCTCCGGAGCTTGGGCAGTTCGCCTTGAGCGAGGTTGCGAACGTGGCGTTGATGTTGTTCTCGTTGTAAAGACGGGTCCGGAAAGTTGTGCATCGGGCTTGACCTATTGTGTGCGACCCTGTTAACAACAATCGAACAACTTTTTAATATTAATCTTAGTATATCGATCAAGCATAATTGTAAATTCGTTATTAAAAGGTGCCACAAAAAAGGAAAAACAATGACCTGAGAGTGCCACCATTTCTTTGGCGGTGAAACCTTTGTTAGAGAAGGCAGTGATGAGGCCGCTAAGGCTCAAAGTCGGGGCAGGGATGTTGCTATTAGCAGCACTCTGGCTTGCAGTGGTTGAGTCTCTTCTTCCTAGCGGGACTGTCCAACTTGGGCCACCTAACTAAGAATTAAATAGTTAAACAAATCCACACGTGTTAGTATTGATGCGGCATTGAGATCATAACGAGTGATTTTTTTCTCATCACAATTGATCACTTGAATTAAGAAAAAAGTGTGCACTTACAGCGACGACGGAATCTCGCGCAGCCACGGTCAAGAGATCAGCGCAGGACACGATGCCGGGGCATGCACTCTCCAATTGGGATTTGATTGTGTCAATCACGTTGAATCCCCGTAAGGAATTGGCATTTGGGCCAGCATTCTTCTCCCCAGTGAAGTTCGCAGTGTCGTCCAATAGAACAGATGCGTCACATCCCTATTTTATATTTTGTACCACACATCGTTAATCAATCAAATCGATCCTATTGAATTCATTAGATTCAACGGTCAAAATATAAACAAAACGAGTGCTATAACTTTTCCTGAACATAAAGTATGAACACTGATTAATTTCCCTTATCATTTTCCCCCTTTTGTCCCCCATTATGAACGCCTGCAGACACCAGTTTGGACGGGAATGACACTCTTTCTCGTGCCTTTTGACTTTAATTTGTGTCGTCTCTCTAGAAATAATGCATCCAATAATTGTCGGACTAGAAACAAAATGATTGTGCTATGATGTTTTTCTAAATCAAGGCTTTTGGTTAGCAACATGGCGTGTCCTTTAATATTTAACAGAGGGGAGTCACCGACTTTTTGATTTACTAGAATTAGCCTGAATTTTGTCTTCTCGAATGACCTTGAAGATCTAGACAATTTCCAACCCATACAGGAAAAGAGAAAAGCATCTAATCGAGAAAGTTGTAAACATGTCACATTTTTTAGTAAAAAAATGCATCAGGCTTTAAATATCAAGTTCGAAATAGAGATGGCATATTTGATGAAGAAAGGCCCATTAGAATATGGGCAACTCTTGAATTATGCACAAAGAATGCGAAGTGGATAACAATGAAGGTACTTCAAATTGATTAGACACTCTAAATTTGTGTTGGAAGTAAACTAGTGAGGTCATGCACAAGGCGCTCTTTGTTTTGTTTAAAAGATCTAATACAATTATTACAAGACCATTGGATTAACAAATTTCATTAAAAAAAAAAAGAAGAAGATATTTTATAGCAAAATATCATTTTTAATGTAGAAAAGTATGGCAACCAAAGGGACGGTGATCAAAATATGACCAAAACTTATTGAAAACGACTGATTGATTTGCCAAACATGAAAAACACGTAAAGTCAACCACCGTCATAAAAGCATGGCTGTCGCTCTCTCTTTTTGCCGTCTCCAACGTTTAGGACTTTTGCGTGATCTAATTCATCGAATTTAAAATCATGTAGCTAATCATACACACACACACGTCTTATGCACAACATACTCGGCAAAAATTACGCTCGCCTGCATGGCTTAGAGCATACATTGTCGATATAATTAAAAAAAAAATTAGAGTACGCACAATAACATTCTTGTCCATCTTGATTCGAGGATTCTAATTACCAAATCTCTCCCCAACCACCAAAATATTTAGTGGATAAGACCACTTATGAATTGATATTTTTACACTAGCGGTATATGCTAAAATTACTCATGAATTTTTTTTCTTTGAATCACCAAAAAGAAGTGCTTTTCTTCTAAGGACCATGCTTTTTATTGCTGTATGAATGAAAACATAGCTCTAATTTTAAAACGACTTCAATAAACACAGCCTATTATTATTATAATAATAAACTCACAAAAATGCATGGCACAAAAAGGATCGGTCAGACTCGACTAATTCCATATGTGTACTTCCTACCTATTGTTTGGTTAGTGAAAAAGAGAGCAAGTAACTTTCGTAGAAGCGAAATCTAATCATTCTTTTCGACTATGAGGTCGGTTGGAACGTTTCACATGCGCAAAAGCACAAAGATGCATCATGCATGCACGCTTGCATGCAGCTTGAATGACAGAAGAGAAACAAAGGTAGCAATCGATCGGAAAGAGAGGAGAGACTCCGGGTAGAGGGACTTGCATTAACGAAGCAATCGTGGAAGTGAAGGCGGAGCAGCGATGCGCCCATGCGGGCCTCACTTTTGACCGCAGAGCTCACGCCGGATTTAATGATGGAGAGGGCGCTGGGACAGGAGGTGGAATAGAAAGTACTGGACAGCTGAGCCGAGGCTGTTCCCAGAAGAAAAGACAGCAACAATAAAAAGGCGGTTCTGACAGAAGAGCTCTCACAAGCCATCGCTTGGAGTTAAAGTTTCAGCGAAAAGAAGTTGATAAGCAAAGGAGGAGGAAGGGAAGCACAAGCTTGATGGCTGTGCGTGTAGTGTGTTTTTGTGTGATGCACTTGAATGAACTCAGGGGTATTTATGCAAGAGTTTTTGCACTGTTATTGTTTTTTTCTTTACTCGAGTCAACGGCATGGATGCCTGAATCTATAATATAAGAAATTTGAATTTTGAAGAAACAAGTTCAACACCGAAGTGTATGAATATATGTGTGTGTGTGTGTGTGTGTGTGTGTGTGTGTGTAGCCAGATCATGTGTAGTCTAGACTTCTTAGCTTTTTATTTGAAAACTAACATTAATCTCACCGTATAGGTCTGTAACATGCTGTCAATTCTAAGCAAATATAACACAACCTATCCTCATATCAGATTCTAGAAGAAATCTCCTTGTGCGATATCAAACCGAGAATCTTCTCACTTTCAACTTTTCAACTTTTAAGAAGTTTTCATACGAATTAAAGAAGATGGCTTATTTTGAAAAGTTTGATAAATAAGTATATTTGCATGTGTTTCCTATTTTAATGGACCAATATTGAGGAGTCGCGATATATGTTGATTTTTTCACTCACTCTCTATGTTTATTTTCTAGTGTCCAAATTTTCATTTTTGGTCCTGACCTCGCATATATTTTTTTCGTCAAGTCGTTAAACTGTCAATTTGTTTAATAAAGTCTTGTAGCTTACATAACTTTTCTAATCGATCCCATCTACCTCGACAGCCAGCAAGAGTCAGATGTAGAAAGCTTTGGGCGGTGTTCATGTTAGACTCTGATCGGCTGCGACGGGCATGTCAATTCCAATTAATTGCATTTGTAGCATGAGGGAACGCAAGTTCAAGGACTCGCTTAAACATATCAAAAGTTCAAGGATTTAATTAAAAGAAATGCACAAGTTCAAGGACCTGAAGTGAAATTTTAACTCAACAGAACATATTCCTTTTTCCCAATCAACATATATAGTAAATTTTTTATCAAAATAAAGCCCGCGTATGTCACTATAAACAGCAAAAAATAAAGAAAACAAGTAGTCAAAGTTGTTTTTCGTCTGGAGAGTTATTGACTATTAGGGAAAATTGTCACGTCCAAGCGAAGGTTCGCCAAATCCAATTGATGAAATATTGACCTTCACTAACAAAGACAAGCGGATCACGCCATCTAACTATTGTATGTCCTCGCCGCCCACGCCCGCCCCACCCTGTAAGGCTTAATCAATTGCATGCATGTTATGAAATTTGGAACTTGCCCACGACGACCATTCCTCCAACCACAAATATGGTTTAAAATAAAAATGAAATTCTATAATGGACTACAATGTCCTAATCAATTGCATTTGCATGGATAATGAAAAGTTTGGAACTTGCTGATAAACATGACAACCATTCCTCTTTGTTCAACTAGTAAACAAAAAACCCATGGTTTCCATGATATATAAAAATGAAATTCTGTAGATAATGGACTACAGTGTCCAGCTAAACATGGAGTAGCATCTTGTTAAAACTCGATCAATGAGTCAATCCTATGGGCTTATCCGTGATATTCCTCTGCGTGCCTCATTTTTCAAGCATGCATGTGTGGATGAAAGCCTCATTAGGAATCTAATCTGGGTCAATATTTTCGAGTGATTGCTAATCATGCAGATTCACCTTTATGGTCTTTTGGATTAGCTTAGAAGCAAGTTTAATAATTCGCTAGAACAAGGAATTTTCGTGGCAATATTAAATGAGGCCATGTGGAAGTTTTCTCCACTCATTCAATTTTTAGGATAAGGAATGCTCGATGACACTTCTGCTGTCCATTGCATGCAGCTGTTTCGCACGATGTTGACTCTCTCAATTGGAAAGAAATAATCACATCAAACATTATGGAGCATTTTTCTAATCAAATACCAATATCCCCAACTATTTTTGGTCCCACCAATACCTCAAACTTGCGCCAAATACTAGAAAAAACCATCTGTTTGTCGGCTGTTAAAATCCCACACGGCAACATGCGAGGCTGTTAGAAATCTAAAGTGGTAAAGCACTTTCATTACCATGTCAGTTTCATTTGCCTTGTGTTCTCCACAAACACTGCCGTTTCGGATTTTTAACGACCATTATAGACAGAAGCCTTGCAGAAGATAATTTTAGATCCTTGATATAAGCTTGGAGGTATTGCAAAAGAGAAAAAAAAAAGTTTCTCGCTCGTTCATAATTTTGGAAAAGACAACAAAAGTTTCGAGAGCTTATGATCAGATATGGCCTCGGCCGGTGGGAAAATGATTTGGAAGTGTTGGGAGAATGAAATGACTTCTCCACGCGACCCACGTTCTGCCCCAATTGCTCAAGCGCTTTCATTCGGATTTTGTTGTGAAGAAGCAAATAGTGTTCATGCATCCGATTCACATCAGACCTATGCATGCGAGTCGTGATATGAATCCGACAGCTCATGCGCGTTGGGCTCACATTAGCTGCGCAGCAACCTAAATGATTAGAAGAGGACGGTTGAAATATCTCAACCGTATTAGGCTCCGTTTGTTTAGAGTAAGATGTATAATTTAAAAAATATTTTTCTAAAAAAGGATTACTCATGTCACTTGGATTTTGTTGTGAAGAAGCAAATAGTGTTCATGCATCCGATTCACATCAGATCTATGCATGCGAGTCGTGATATGAATCCGACAGCTCATGCGCGTTGGGCTCACATTAGCTGCGCAGCAACCTAAATGATTAGAAGAGGACGGTTGAAATATCTCAACCGTATTAGGCTCCGTTTGTTTAGAGTAAGATGTATAATTTAAAAAATATTTTTCTAAAAAAGGATTACTCATGTCACATGAAAAAATAGCCAAGGAGCAACGTTTTCCCCATCAACAACAATTTATATTTAAATATTTTCATAGAGAAAGAAGATATTTTTTATTTATTTATTTTTTAGTAAGCGATGTAAGTGATTATTTTTTTGGAAGTTATTTATTTTCCATGAAACAAATGAAGTTTTAATCGAAATAGTTTTCTTTAAAGTTTCTAAGTATAGCTTAAATTATGCAATATCCACTTGATGGAAAAAAAGTGCCAAAAAGTCCTAAACCTATTGTATTTGTACTAATTTAATCATAAACTTTTTAATTAGACCAATTTAATCTCAAATTTTTTCACATTATTACCAATTTAATATATTTGGCCACTTTAAGCTAGAAATTGCTAACACGGATGCCAGTCATCACATATAAGATGGCCGATGTTAACATTGACATTTTAAAAATATTTTTTAATAACTTTTCGATTTTTCACTATTTAAAAAAAAATCATTTTTCATTTTTTATTTTTTTCTTTCCTCTTATAGGCAAGGGCATCGCAACCCTTGTCAGCCATAAGTGAGGGTTGCCCTCATAGCCTAAGCGAAGGCACAACCCTTGCAACCTAGGCAAGGGCCGCCCTCATTAAATCTAGCAAGGGCTCAACTTTTGCCGCATAGCCGAGGGCTACCCTCTCTAGAAGCCATGAGAGTGGCCCTCGCCAAACTCGGTGAATTGCCCAGGCTACATGGGTCGTGTCCTCACTAGATCCAGCAAGGGCAGTCCTTGCCTCTCGCCGATGAGGGTCATACACCTTTGTCTGTGGCCGATTGCCGGTCACAGTCCAAAGGAAAAGAAAAGGAAAAAAAAAAAGAAAAGGGAAAAAAAAAAAAAAAAAACATAGTAAAAATTCAAAAAATTATTTTAAAATGTCCACATCATCATCAGTTATCTAAAGTGCCATGACCGACATCCATGTCAATGGATTAAATTAGTACTAATATGAAAAATTTTAGGACTAAATTGATTTAATTAAAATGTTTATAAATAAATTGATACCAATGTATAGGTTTAGGACCTTTTTAGTACTTTTTCCTCATTGTTAGCTAATTATTAAGATTACAACGTCACGTTTGATGTATTTGTAGAAACTTGTAGTCTTTTAGTTACGAACCCAATGTGAAGCACTAGATCCTTACTTCATATGTCCGCCTGAATAGCGATGGACTTTGATAATTCTTTGTAGCAATGGACAGTCTAAAAATGTTCAAAAATTTTACAAAGAGAACCAAACTGTTGAATGATGTAATTGCCGAAGGAAGTTCGACTTAAATTTCAAGAAGTGAAATTCAATCGGGTGAGGGAATCCTATCGCCCACCCGAAATTCATGCATTGTCACCATCCAATTAGTCATTGGATTTTCACCTCTTGTCAATTTAGACACCAACAAGGAAAAATCCTAGCTGTCTTCACTCCTCACGCCTCCACTATCTCTCGTCAGCGTCTTCTCCCTCGGATCTAGCCTGCATCATCTCTCTCTCTCTCTCTCTCTCTCTCTCTCTCTCTCTCTCTCTCTCTCTCACCTACCTACCCACCCAACTCCACCTTGAGTCAAACGAAATATCTCTCTCTCTCTCTCACCTACCTACCCACCCATCTCCACCTTGAGTCAAACGAAATCAGTGGAATTTTCACTTCAAGTAAAATCAATAACATTCCTATTAATTGTTATACTAAAGCAACGCCTTTCATTAGTATTTCTACGCTCATCTTAAATGTAATTGTAAATTTATCTATCACCGGAATTGTCATTACCACTTAATTACGATAAAATTACCAATTTAATTTTTTGCAACGGTTTTATTTTATATCTTATCACTAGAATGCCTCTTCTTTCGATCTAGTTCCTCCACTACCATGAACCCAAGTTAGATTTAGGAATGACACACTTTTTTTGTTATTGTGAAAACCCAGTCTAGGGGACTTTTGAGGCCTCAAATTGAATCCAATTTGAGTCCCACCACCTTGGGTCGACCTAGAATCAATCTTATGAGGGAGGCCATTGTTAAGCGTGAGATAAGGGACTAATGAGGGAGAAGAGAGACAAGTGGGCAATGAAGGCCGTTCAGCGCAAAGCGACCGTGACTTCGTTGGATCATCAATGGCAGCCACAAGCGATTGGACAACGGAGGGGTGGGGGGAGAGAAAGAGGAAATTAAAAAAAAAAAATTTCTAAAATGAGTATTTGGAGGACACGTGAAGTGAATCTGACGATTCTTCTAATGAAGATAGTAGATAAGATTTATACATGAACATACCCCCTCTCGTACTACAAGATTGCACGGAACAATGCCAAAATTGAATGTCCTGAACTTCTAGCGGTAACCTATGAAGCACCGACACTCTCCAAGAGCCTTCATGTCATGTTGGACACTTCGACACTTGTCCAACACTCTCCGATACTATCGGACACTCTTCAACACTTAGTTAATGCATGTCGAAAAATCTTACATATAGTCAACTTTTCCAACACTCTCCAACATTCGAATTAGAATTCCAACATACGAGTTTTTGACATGTGATTTCAATATCAATGTTAATTTTAAAAATTTTCAATAAATGAGATGATGTGAAAAAATAAAATACAATAATAAAAATAATAAATTGAGAAATAAGAAAAATCTAGTCTTTTTTTTCTCTTTTTAACTCCCACTTTCCGTAATACATAATTCACCCTTAAGTTTTTTTCCTTTTTTTTTTTTTTTTTTCTTTCTAACATATCTAACATGTGAGTCCGAAATGTCAATTGCTTGTTTTTTTCTCCAAGTTTTATGAATTATTGGAATAGAGTTGAATTTGTTAAAGTAAAACAATGAATGATATTAATAAATGGTGGATTCATGTTTTTAGTATAAATTCATTCTAGGCTTTTTTTAATTATTTATTTATTTGTTTTTGAATTTGAATAAAATTAATTTGATTGAAATAGTCATAAAAATGATATTTATTATGTATATATAAAAATATATATTTAATATATAATATGTCCTAACATGTCGGATTCTCTATTTTTTGAGAAATAATGTATCGTCGTGTCATATATCGTGTCATGTTAATATCGTATTGCGTACGTGTCGTGTGTCAGTGTTGGTACTACTTAGGCGATGACAAAGTAACTTTGTTAGAACTTGAGGTCGAACCATATCGCCACAAATAACCCTTCAACCCAACCGGTGGAAGTGTTTTTCAGCTGCAATCTGATATTTTCAGCGTCGCAAATTCAACGGCCGGTTCCATGCTTTGATGTCAACTTATGAGACAAACGCCAGGGACAAAATTTGGACAAGGACAACGGAATGATCTTACAATCAAAATAATTCATCTCGAAAAAAACCAAAGTTTAAGGCGCAGAGGCCCGATTATCTTATGTATTCCGAAAGATGAGTTCACCTAGCATATTGAAAACAAGACAAAGCGAATAAGACGCAATGCGATCATGCATTTGTCAACCGGGGTTTGGCAAGGTTGGTTCACAAAATACGGCCACAGAAAGTTCAAAATCTGGATGAGACAAAATAGAAGTCTCCGACCACGAGTCGACCAAACTGGGGTGGGACTTCACTTTAGCAAAAAGGGTCATATGCATAAACACGCATGATTCGAGCATACCAAAATAGTACTTCCAGAAGGAGTCCTCAACCTAAACTCAAAGCATAATTGATTCTTATTATATTTTTTCATGCAATCCTGTCTTAAAACTTTCGATTAATGTATGCTTGGACAAGTCTTTTTATTAACTGCATTGGTTAGCTATGCCAAATTATAAGCTTTGAGGACTCAATTACATTTCAGCAAAAGCTTCAAGAGCCGTGTTATGATTATCTTCATGTTTGTCAATGATTGACACATAAATTGAACTTAATTTCACTCTCCAAACCGCAATTGACGCATGAGAATCATACTATTATGAGTATTCAATGTCCCACATGCACTAAGCATTTGACAATTCAAAGATAAAACATATAATCAAAGATGGATCCTGTCACAATCTAGATTATTATTATCATTATCATCAAGCATGTTGGGTTCTTGCTTTCTTGATTGAGAGTAGCAGGTGAAGACTCACTATTCACGCGCACCGCCGTCGACCCCACAAGGAAGTCAAATAACAAATAGAGAGATCAAATCGGCGATGGCAACGTCAAACCTGTCCAATCACATGTTTGGCGGTGCTCGCTTGAGGACTCCGATTTCTCTCTTCTCACCTCTAGGAAAGAAGGGAATCTATAAGATGCTCGTGATTTTTTAGGCGTCGTAATTTGACAATTCTGGTGGGAAAGTGTAGTGGCGGCAGATGGAAACACAAATCCCGAAAGCGCCATGCATGGAAAAGGACGGGGAAAAATTTATTTCCACGACCCCACGCGCTTGCATGACCCACGATTATTTAGGGTTCGTCGCCTTCCCTGTGAGCTTTATCTTGGAGATTAGATTGTAGAATCTCTCTCTCCCCCCCTCCCTCCCTCTCTCTCTCTCTCGTGGGTTCCAATCATGGAATGGAGGTCGACGGTCAACGCTCGAGCTCATTGGTGACGTGGGTATTTTGGCACTTTGCCAAGTGAAAGGCACTCCACGCATTAATTTTTAACGCATTGCAGCTAATTCATTCAAAGTTCTTATTCTTTTGGCTGATCCAGCGTGGTGCCTACCATTCGCAATGGAAAAGTATGCCAGTTCTAGAAAACATGTGCTGGCTTTCTTTTGATCGCTGCGCACGATGGAGGACTTTGGCTATATGTTTTGGGAAAGTGGGCTGATTGGAAGTCGTATAATGCACTCGATTGGATCACCACAAAAGAGGAAAGTAGGCATCTCAAACCACCGCAGTACCAATGCGTAGATCCGCTCTTAGATCATGAATGACTTAGCCAAGAAATGTTCAGGAAAAGATTTGATCAGATTCATGAAAATGCTCAGGTTGTGCTGATTAGTGTTTACAAACATGTCTGTTTGGCAATGTCTTTTTATCTAACGTACTATTTCGAGCCCAATTCACACATTGCAAATGCTCTTAGCGGTAATTTAAAATCAGAATGTAAACATAGTTGGTTTTTGAAAGAGAATCCCTAAATAACTCAATGACATCGTTTCACATTGTGCAAATCTAAAAGGAAAACCTTATATCTAACACTAAACTTGGAAGCTAGTTATAGTTGCTTTAAACGACATTGTGGCCAGAGGACGACACTTGCTATTGAGGCATCGTTGGAGTCATGGAGGACAAGAAGATTGGAGAGAACGAGAGCGACAGTCGTGAACCTTAGAAAATCCAAAGAGAGTTCTTCTCTTCGTGATTGAGAAAAGAGAGCTCGTCAACAAAGTCCATTTTATCTCTAAAAATGTTAATTAGGCATCTTTTATTCTTGCCAGTATATGGGAAGATTGTATGGTACCATTGACCATATCGGTACACAGCCGTTTTGTTTGATAAGACGTGAACTAAAGAAGCATGGTATGACATTCTTGATCAAATGGTTGATAAAAAGCTGACTTAAATTTAGGAACGATATAAGCTCCCCCAGTGACGAATGAGTTTTGGGCTCAAAGCCCAATGAAAGAACTAGCTAGATAGCTACCCGATCGACCAAATTTGCTATTTGAACTTGCATTCAGAGCACCCTTGCCAGTTTGACACCGATTCTCTTACACAACTACACAAGCGAACCCTTCAATTTGACTTTGTTTGTCCCTTGCCCATAAATTTGTACCTTTAGCCTTTTTCTTTGATTTGAGTTCAACCACCTGTTAATTTTGAATATAATTTCACAAGTGTATTGGCTTTATTAGGACAAGCCATCGAGCCATGTCAATGGCTGTGCCTGGACCGGCATGGCCCATGGATATTATTATGCCAAACCTTGGCAAGACTCCACACAAATTTCCATTCAGGGCAGGACAAGGTTGGTTTGGGCCCTTTTTCATTATAAACTGATTTTTTTTTTTGTCCAAAAAAATTCCAAAAAAAAAAATAGATTTGAAAAAACGATATTCAATAAAATTGAAAGAAATGGAAATGTAATAAAATTTGAGGCAAATTATACAGTATATATTAAATACAAAGCACAACGTACTAGTATACGAATAATATCAAGATTTTGATTTGACAGTCATTAAGAATAATTAAAGAATTAATTAAGAAATATTAAGGGAAATTTTTTTTTCAATTAAACATGAATAAAGGACAGGTACATCCTCCCACTCTAGTGACAAGCATGTGACGGTAGGATCAGTTTTGACTGTCAACAACGTACAAGTATCGTAATAATGAGTACCCACAAATTACACTTAAGAGAATGTCTCTTCAGCGTTGCATCTCTCATCAATATTCAGATGATAAAGTGTGGTCATTGTCCTCTTCTTCACGTTAGGAATGTTTGGTTGGCGTCAATTCTTGTAATAGCCAATTACGTCAATGGACATTCCATTTATTTCATTGTTCGCAGTCAATCCTATACCTATTGCTTCCATAATTGGTTGGTTAGTACTCAATTTGGACTGCGAGGTATCACAGATGCTGGTGATGAAGACAGAGAATAGCAACCATTTTTATTATCTGCTCTGTGTTGTCCTCATTTTTTTTTTTTTTGAATGACCTACTTTCACTATAAATCATTTAATAAATTTAAAAGATTACGCCACATATAATCTGTCAATAGTTAAATTAAAAACACTTAATAGCAGTTATGAATTGTCCAAGGTTAGTTATGGCTCGGATTGCTGCAGTTCATATCGCACATAGTGTCCTCGGTCCTCCTCTTTCCACATGTTTGTACCTTCATTTTCAAAACATATATCAATGTATGCACTCATTTTTAGATACGTTAGGAGTAAGCGGTCCTAAGTTCCATCCAAGTTACACCTAAAACGTGAAACCTATCCATTAGAATAAATTCTCTAATTTTTAGAACTCGAAACCTATATTGCATACCTAGGAACCTAGAACCTACCTTGTCATGGGTTTCAAAATCTACCTATGTTCCACTTGTAATATTAATTGAACGACTGTAATGAGTCATTACTTCTAATTACTATCATTTGCTACAATTCATCACGACTCATATTTAGACACATAAAGATCATGAAATATTAACAAAGTAATAGTCTTAGTCATGTATATCGCCAGAAATGGAAGCTTATACTAATAGTTACAAGTTACACACTCATCATTGAACGACATAAAATGCTATAGAATTGCGTGAAAACATAAAATAAGAAAAACATAAAACTTGTTTTAGATTCCAAATTTCAAATTCCAGTCGAAACAGATTTCCTAATTTTTGAAAATTGAAACCTACCATGCATATCTTAATCCAGATCTCAGGTTTTCAATTATATTGTGCTTTGGTGATATATATTTCCCTCAAATAATTTATACATGACCAATCTAATAAACTCAAGAAAATGGTAAAATATGGTAACTTTTTACTATGAGGGCCAGCGCTGGTCAAGTCCTACGAGGGTTTGCACATTGCACTACTTTCGGCTAGTGAGGGCCATCTCCCTTGGGCGTTACACACAAGGCCTCAAGTGCGGCCCAAGACTCCTAATCAGCTGTTCAGCGGTTCTTCCGCCATATATGAAGGCCTAAATGGCCTTACGCAGCATTTCATAAGCCTTGTGTCAGACTTCACTTCTGCATAGAGAATTCGACTTTAAAACCAAAAAAAGAATACACACACACACACATATATACATATTGTATTTTCTCTCACTCCTATCTTGTATTTTCTCTCTCTTGCTTTAACACTAACACCTTTTACTATCTTTTATGGAGATGGCCCATGGCAAATGGGCGCTCATCCCTTAGAGCAATTGCACGGATGGCCTTTAGATCTCTCTCTCTCTCTCTCTCTCTCTCTCTCTCTCTCTCTCTAAATGAAAATTATCTCTCACTTGAAGTTCTTTCGATTTTTCAATTTTAATTTGTAGGTACCAAAACTCTCCTGGTCTAGTTTCTAAAATTGGATAATTTACATGTATAAGTTCTAACAATGTCGAAACAAATTTTCAAATCATAAAACCTACAATAATTCTGCTAAAGTAGGTAGCAAAATTTTCATTGAAAATAAGTCGCTATTCTACCCAATTAAATTAGAAAAAATAGCCACATTTTGTTAGAAAAATAATTCATCATGCTACTTAAATTAAAGCTCAGAACTTTAGTCCATTAGGCTTGAAATTTTCGGCCTTTCACCCATCCTTGCATTGGCCAAATTTTGCTTGTAGCCATGCCAAGTCCACGTGATTGATTCAAGTTAATTCACCATCGGCAGTCCAATGCAAAAACGCAAGCAATGAACTTATTATCCTAAAACTATATACAGTTATAACTTTTTATTTATGGGCCAAAGATTAGTACTTGATTTTCTATTCAATGAATTATTAAATGGGACTAGCCCATTCCACATGACTAATTCAAGCCCATTCACCATCGCCATCCAATGCAAATGCAATTAATGAACTAAAGTATATAATAAATGCTCTTAAAACTATATGCAATTATAATATTTTTGTTTAGGAACTAAATATTAGTTCCTAATTTTCCACGCAATAAATTATTAAATGGGATGCCAAAATTGAAGTGTCAACATTGATGGAGATGTATGACTTATACTAAAAAATCTTACTCTTGTAATACACTTAACCTATTAAACATAATTTTCCTTAATTTCTTGCCGAAGTCTTTTCCCACATGCACATACACATTAGAATTTATACTTCAGTAATCCAACCCCTAAAAGCTGTGTTTGGCAAGATTGGATAAAATTTATCCCATCCTATGTCTAATGCTTGCTTAAGATAAGATAAAATTGGATATAAGATTTCATGGGGGAGGTGTAAAAAAAGTGGATAGGATTTCTAATACTCATAATAAGAAAGTTATATTTCTTTTTTTTTAATTTAATATTATTTTTATTTATATAGTTGACTTTAATTCTATCTTATAATATAAATTCAATATATTTATATATTTATATTTATTAAATATTTTAGGTATATTAGTACAATTTACTATTTAATAAAATTTTATTAGAGAAGGGGGGAAAGAATTAAAAGAATTAAAAATAAAATAATAAAAAAATAGAGGAAAAGTAAAATAAACAACGCAAATAAAAATAAAGTAGACAAGAGTATCAAGAGAAATTTTTATCAACTTCATTTATAAAATTTTAAGTTCAGTTATATTAATATGATGTTTATACAAAAAATTGTGTATGATATGATGTGAATATATTCGATTTTATTAATGCAACTCACCAAACAGTTGATATGATTTAGCAAAATCTCTGAATTTCATATCATATCCTATCAAGTCATATATTGTAATTAGAAATTTTGATAACCAAACGGAGCATAAGTGAAAATATTAATGGGTTAGTAGGTAGTTCCATGGGTTTATCTCAACCTTAGGCCCGATCATCATTATCCGTATCCACCCGAGAAATGGATGATGCCACAATGGCACTTCTATAGTCATGCAACTTTAAGGATATTCTCAACTACAAAGACTATGTAGCTTTTTTCACATATTTTACATCGACCTCCATAGATCACGTGATTATTTGATTAGTTGCTAAAAGTAAAACTACACACATCAGCAAGTCAAATAAGTAAGTTATGGGGTATACAGCCTATGTCGTATATATTTATCCATATTTTATCTTAATATGGTCTACTTCCTAAATTAGTCTTGCGAGTTTTGAGAATTATTGTAGCTAAAATTTGAAGACAATTACGCTGGAAATAATTGTATCAAAATTGTTAATTAAGATTAAATTTAATTTCTTGGTTGCAAAATCCACTGAATTTCATTTTTCAATGACTCTATGAGATTTTACCCCAAAATCTCCATATGTTCCTTCTTTGTTGTTGTTTGGAGAAACAATAAATTAGAGTGGAATAATGTCACAAGTCTAGGAAAATTATTCAAAAAATCCTAAATCTATTGTAAGGTGACCAATTCAATCTTAAACTTTTGAATTGTGCCAATTTATTTATAAATTTTTTTGAGGATTTGCAAATTTAGTCCTAAATTTTTTAACAAATTACAGATATACTCCTTCTGGTTAATTTTGGCCAAAAATCGCTAACATTACAATCCAATCAATGCTAGCTATCTTACGTGGCACCATCAACACCGATGTGAATAATTTTTAAATTTTTTATTAGTTTTCTTTTTTTCTTTTTCTTTTTTTCTTTTTTGGTTCAAAAGCTAGCAACACCGGTTTTCAACCTCTACTAGCCACTTGGCGATGGCCATCAACCCCTATACAAGTGCTACGAAGCCCTCGTTGACCATAGCAAGAGCGAACAAGTCCTCACCAAATCCGGTGAGGGCATTGAGGCCCTCACCTAGGCGCTTGCCAGCCACAACGAGGGTGAGCGAGGGCTAGCCCTCACCATGGTGCGATGCCTTTGCTGGCCCCAATAAGGGTTGCTACCCTCGCCCACAATCGGCAAAGGCTTTTTTGTGACTCTCATCAAGTAGTCGGTGACCTCAATCGTGGATGGTGACCCCATCGGCTCTTTATACCAAAACATAAATGAAAATAAAGAAGAAAAAAATAATAAACAATTAATAAAAATTTTGAAAAAAATTTAAAAAATTGTCGACATCATTACTAACCATGCCACACATAACAACTAGCATTGATCCAATCATCATGTTAGCGAGTTCTACCAAAATTATTCAAAAGGACTATATTGATATTCCATTAAATAGTGTAGGACTAAATTGGCAAATTCTTAGAATGTTTACTACTAAATTAATACAATTAAAAAGTCTAGGCTTGAATTGATTTTAGGACTTTTCGGATAATTTTCCCTAAAAATTTAGGTAGGGCATTGGCATAACGATGCCCACGGCAAAAAAAAAAAAAAAAAAAAACTTGGGAGGATAAGGAATTGCCAAATTTTACTTCCAAAGCTCTTTTGGCGTGCAATTTGTTCACAATATGTGTGGATTTCAAAGATAAAAATGCTAAATGTGTCAACAATTTTTACTATTATAATTTGCTTCACGTGAATCCCTAGTTGTAAAATGCTTGATGGGTTTAATTCTAACACAATTTAAATAAATTTCACAGCAAATAATGAATTTGCAATAACAATCATCCAAGATAGGCAATAAGGTTGTTGACACCTAAATTTCAATTAAATAGTTAGATTTACACTTCATTGAAAACTAGGGACCAATTTGGCCCTAACAAAAGTTTTTTTTTGCATCATCTAGGTATTAGTATTATTTATATCAACTAAGTTTTATTTAATTTCCCTTATTTTACCTTATTTTTGGGTAAATATTTTTTTTTTTTTTGAAAAAAAGGGCCCGCGAGGGCTCGAGGGTTGGGCTTCTGCCGCAGCCCCTTTTCCCTCTTTTCCCTCACGTGGGCTGGCCCAATCCATTTTCCTTCTTTTCTTCGGCCCGGCCCCACCTTATCCTCCTCCTCCTTTTTCCTTCCTTTCCCTCTCCTCTGCAACTCATGCACGCGCAAAGGACAGGAATAGCGCGGAAGCCAGCACGAAATTTGAATGATAGAACCCGTTTGTATTAACACTACATAAATAGGACTTACTCAAACACTTTTAGGAACTGACACACTTGGAGGAGTGTTTTTTTTTTTTTTTTTAAAAAGGATTCTAATATCTAAATGACTCTATTTGCCAGGAATTATAGAAGACTCAAAGATAATCATGTTCTTAAGTTGAAGATTATCTTAGAATTGTTGCAAGAGACTTTGGAAGATCTGTCATTATCACGTCCCTTTTCATGTCCATCCATTAATTCATCCATAAATACATCATAAACTACTATAAAACTAACCGAGGAAATGCATCTATTAACGCATCAATCAATTCGTCCAAAACTGATGCATGAAGGCTAAAGGAATTTATCCATTAAATCGTCTATTAACGCCAAAGGTTGTATAAGAATTGCATGAACTTATGTTGAGCCATTAATAATATTAATTCTTCAACGCTCCCCGCGCATAGCCTGGGTGGGTTCCGGCTCGCCTGTTTTCGTTTTTGTTCGATTTGGGATTGATTTCGCGAGGACCCCACCTCGGAGGCACGCAAGGCGAATGAAAGTAGCCCGATCTTCGAGCTCGTCCATCGTCCGACATCACGAGTAAGGTAGGAAGCACCCACGCGACTGCCCCTGTTTTGCTTTCCTTTCGCGCCCTGTTTTAGGCTTGCCGGACTGGGGCATCGTTGCGTGGTTCATGCGAGTTTCCTACCTCATTTGAGTGTGTGCTGTAGTCTGGGGCCTAATATGTCGATCGCTTTGAATCTCGGCATGGATTCGGGCTTGGTTGTTGGCGTTTCTCACCCCTCAGATAATGCACACCACATGTTCGATGAAATGCTCGAACCAGATCTCGTTTAGGTCTCCTATGATTTCGGGTCGGTTCTGGGCGTTTGTTGGTCCTTAGACACGGTTGATATGTTTTTCTTCTCGATTCGTTACTTGATGTGTCATTTCCTTGTGCATAGTGTTTTCTAGCCGGCCGTGGAGTGTCATGTGCCCGGCCAGAATCTTGATGTTCTCGAATCGGTAGGCGAACCTTTGGGTGTTCTTGGCATGCTTGAAAGGAAACCACGTGAGGGCGAAAGAAAAATGAACAAAAAGGGTAATAAAAAGAAGAAGAAAAGATGAGCGTCGCGTGGGGAAAAAGAACAAGTCAAATTAGAAAAATTTAACATAATCAAGTCCCCGAACTCATAAATCTCTAGTTCGCGGGAGTAAAGTAAATCTCCAATTACTTTACTTAGATTTCTAATCGACCCACCAAAAATATATTAGTGGCGACTCCTAATTGAAAAATCATTTGCATGTTAAAAACTTGAACCTAAGTCGCGAATTAGTATGGACGTGAGAGAACCCGAGTTAAGTCTAGGCTTAGCAATCCATTAGCCAAACCCTAAGTGATGCACTCGAAATTTTTGTCGCAACAGATATAAGGTTGTGTTTGGAAAAGGTTTTGGAAAGGGACTTTGGGCCTCTAAGGATCTTTAGGCCAAATATTGTGTGTTTGGTTTCATTTTTGAAACACATCTCGAGGCAAAGTTTGCCTTTGAAAGGCTGAAAACCCAAGGTAAGTCCTAGACTATCTTGATCTTTCAGCCTTTTCAAAAGGTAGGGGAAGTAAAAAAAATTCTTTCAATTTTATCTTTACTAATTTTTTGGTTTTTCAATTTTGCGATTGTTCATCTTCTTGTCCTTGGGCTGGCTGGCGTGGTTGCTACGGCTACAAGGGTTCGGCCAAGGGAAGTAAAGAGAGGCCAAGACCCAAGCAATTGTCTTCAGGGGTCACGCCACCTAGGCGAGTGTCGTCTAGGCTGTGACGCTCACGAGGCCAACTGAGGTCACCGATCCAGACGACAAACGGCCCTCGATGGTCACACATCCCTGGCGAGCGGCTACCTAGTGTTGGGCGACCCAAATGGCCCTTGTTAAGGTCGACTGACCTTCGCGAGGGTCTCGGTGGTGAGGGCCTGGGTTTGCGTGACCCAACTAGTTTTGCAGGGGTCAAGTGAGCACAACCTAGCTAGCCCTCGCTGGGGTCGAGTGACCTCCGTGAGGGGTCGCACGAGCTAGCTCCAACTTGCGCAACTTTGCTGGCCTCAACTTGCGTAACCTAGCTAGCCTTCGTCGGAGTTGAGTGACCTCAATGAGGGTCTCATCGGCGAGGGCTGCCTCGGTTTGCACTACCTAGGTGGCCCTCGCCAATGGTCCTTGTTGCGACCTCTTTTTTTCGACGCCCAATTCGGGCGGGCACCTTGCGGAGGCTAATGGTTCGGCTAGGTCTATTTTAACTTGGAATCTCCCAAGTCCACCAATTCATGACTTAATGGTCCAAATTTTTTAACCTATAAATTAATTTTAAAACGGAGTCGCCACTAATCAATTTGGGGTGAGTTGATTAGAAACCCAAACGAAGTATCGGGAGAAATACTTGCTCCTGTGCAACTAGAGAAATTAGGATTTGGGACTTTATTACACTAGTTAATCACTAATGCCCCTTCGGTACTTAATCTTGTTTAAACCCTAAGGCTTTTTGGATTTTTTTAGGATTTTCCATTCATTTGTGGAGGAAAAATATTTTTGGGGTCCTTTTCTCATTTTTTTGACATAAAAAGCATTTTTTTTGGATTTTTGATATTTTTTGAAAATATAAATCATTTTTTTGCTTTTTTCTGAATTTTTTGGCTTTTTTGGGAAAATATGATATTTTTGATGTTTTTGATTGTTTGGAAAATAAAATATTCTTTTCTTTTTTTATTTTAAAAACATTATTTTATATATATTAAAAAACAACCCGAGTTGGATCGGTGGGTTGGGTCCGACCCGGCCATTCACCCGGGACCCGGACAAGCACGCAACGCAGCCCGGCCCGGGACTTTTCTTTGTTTCCTTTTTAAGCAATCGTAGCCCAAAAACAAAGCGAAATAGGCCCACTTCTCTTAGGCCCGTGCAAATTTCGCCCACGCGACTAAACCCTAGATGAACCGGGTCATGCGCCCGACTCGATTCCACTCGGTTCACGGCATTCTCTCTCACCTCTCTCTACTTGCGGTGCCGATGGAGGAATTGAGGCGGTGGCTTGCGTCGACGATGACAGCGACGACGGGCTTGACAGCAACGACAACTAGGGCGACGACGGGCGGCTGCTAGTTTTCTCAAAAAAGATAGTGGCAACGTCGACGGGCGGCTGCTGGATTTTCGAGGGGGAAGTGACGGCAAAGCTACGGCATTAGGTAGGGGCGGCGACTAGTGTTTCAGGCGGAAAAGCAATGACGGGCAGTGGTTGATACCTGTCTGCAAAGGGAGCATGGCGCGGGGGTGTTGCTGGTCGGCGTTGGAGCTGTGAGTGTAGGTGGTTTTGTCGATGCGACTGGGCGATGACGACGGCGTCAAGGAGGGATCGCAGCACGGCGGTGGACGGATCTGGCCCTCCACCTTCTGGTCCCTCTCGCTCGCCCTCTACTTCGCAAATCCAGAACCGCCTCTTTTCCTCCGGCTTCAGCTGCTCACAGATCTGGGCTTGCGGGCATTTAGGCCTCCCTCAAAGTCTCTCGAAGGAAGCTTCGGGCACTCGCAAGCTTTCGATCTCTCCGTCTATCTCTCTACTTCGGTTCCTCTCCTCTGGTTCCGATCTCTTCCCTCTCCCTCACATCTGGGCTTGCTCGTCCTCGGCCCCCCTTCTGAAGTCTCTCAGTGGGAGGTTTCGAAGATTTGTAGCCCTCGATCCTTCGCCGCTTCTCTCTCTCTCCCTCTCGGGCTCGCTCGTCACCGGCCTCCCCCGAAGTCTCTCAAAGGGAGGTCGCTTGAGCTCGCGACCCGATTTCCGCCTTGCTCGCTCTTTGAGCTCCCTGAAGTCTCTCGGGGACCCCTCTGAGCTTGCTGGCTCATCTATTTCATCGACGAAGGTGCTCCACTATTTATAGGTGAAGGGGTCCGGTTGATAGAGGGGCTAGGCCGCCGGTCTTTGGCTTGTCGACCGAACCCCCGCGGCTGAACCATTATCTCATCTCAGCATTAAAGGTGCACATTGAAGGCGCATGCATGTTGTCCTCTCCTTCGGCGGCCTACCTCCATTCCTCTCTACCGTAGGCTGCCCTTGAGCGCGTCGCCGGCCGCCGCGCGTGATGCACAGAGGCACAAAGAAGAAGAAGGAGGGGGAAGGGCTGGGTCGCGCGGGCCGGGCCTTGGGGGCCCGCGCAAGGGAGAGAAAAAGAGGGGAGGAGTTGGGCTTGAAGGCCCGGCCCCCAGCAGTGCGGGGCTTCGCTTTTTTTTTTTTTTTTTGGTTGTTTTGTTGTTTTTATTTGTTTTTATTTGTTGTTTTCTCTTGTTATTATCTATTTATCCGAAAAAGAGGAAAAAAAAAGGAAACTAAGGCCTAATTAAAAACCTAATCAAAATTTAGGCGTCAACAGTCTCTAGTGGCAAATGACAGCCATTGGTGATCCATCGACGACAAATCTAGATCTTCGATAGCCACTTGGTCTATTGGGGCCTTTTTTTGTTTGAAATAACTAAAGTGCTTTGTATGAGTATAATTTTTCCGAACACAATTTTATTCAAAAATACTTCACAATAGACTTTTAGATTACGATTTAACAAATATAATTTGCATTTTGGAATATTTTAATTTAAAATCCTTGTATTTTTCCAAGGGCTTTCCTAAAAAATCCAACCAAATGCACCCTAAGTTTGGAGGTATTGTTGAGATGAAATTTTCTTTTATCACTCATTCATATTTGGAAATAGATAACAAAAGTTTCAAGAGCTCATAATTGTATGTGGGGAAATTTATTTAAAAAGTCCTAAACTTGTTATATTTGTGCCAATTCAATCCTAAACCTCATCAGCACAATGAAAAAAAAACAAATAGAAAAAAGAAAATAAAAAACTATAGAAAATTATAAAAATGTTTACATCAAAATTGCTTACGCCTAAGACGGTCAATATCTACATCAGTATTTTTAGCCAAGATAAGTTGAAATGACTCAATTGGCATATAATCAAAAAGTTTAGGGCTCAAATGTTCACAACTAAAATTGTACAAATGCAATAAGTCCAAGGTTTTTTGATAGTTCTCCCATTAGATGCGGCCTTGGCTAATTGGAGAAATGGTCAATGAGACCATATACATATTGTTGCGACCCTCCCTAGGGTGAATTACTTAAAGAAGGCTAATGGATTACTAAGTTCGAAGACTTGGCACGGACCCTCCCAAGTCCTACCAATTGCGACTTGATGTTAAGAAATTAATCTATTTAAACATGCAATTATATTCAATTTGGAGCCGCCACTAACCAATTAGGGTTGGTTAGAAACCCAAGTAAAGTATGGGAGAATACTTTACTTTTGCGAACCAGATATTCAGTAGGTCCGGGGACATGATTACTCTAGATTAGTTTAACGCCATTTCGGTACCTTTTTATTTTAATTTCAAAAACACAGGCAATGTTGATTAATTTTAACTTAAACTACTAACATGCAAATGGTGGTCATGCGGGTGCACAATCAATAAAATAACATTCAATAAAAAAATGCTAATAAAAATGCATGCCCTAAACATGATTTCCAAATGACACCTAATTTTTATTATTATGCAATCTTAATCTAAACTTAATATGCATGAATTTATTTTAATGACACGCGAGATGCAATTCATATGGTATGACTTAAACTTATCACTATATGTATGCAATCTAATTTATATAATCCCAAATATGCATGTGCTACGTGATATGAGATGAATGACATGGTATTTCTACATGCATGCTCTTTTATGATTTTATTTTAATGATGATTCATTTTTTAATGCATATATGCAACCTATGCTAAATAATGATGATATGAGATTAATTATGAATTAACCTATTAACTAACCAAGGAAATGATCTTTTTTTTTTCTTTTTTAATGACATAATGTTTTTTTATTGAAAAGAAAGTAACTTAATGGTGCAATGATCATCTTTTAGCATTTTCCTTTTTATTAAAAAAACAATTAAACTATAACTCATATGGCATGCATAACATTTTTGTTCCTCTTTTGTTTTACTAAATGAAAATTGACTTAACCTAAAAATATCTAGGTGTGTTGCTTTAATATGAAATGTGTATGGACCTAAGTACCTGAGTTCTAGATATGACAATATTTTACTAATAAACAAATTCTAATTAAATCTATTATGCAAATTAATTAATATGTACCTAATTTTTTTGGATTTTTTTATTGAAATTCGAAATTAATAAAAAAACTAATTAGACTAACTAAAGTGAATGATATTCTAATTTATTTTAGGAATCAATTTAACTTAAACTATATCTTATCTTAAAGGCTATATATAAAAAATCAAGGCATGCCAACATTATTTAAAATTAGCCCTAACAAAAATCACCCATCTAAAAGTATAATCTAAAAATTATAATCCTATAAATGCAGTTCTAATTTACTAAACCTAAATGCTCTAATGCAATATTTAGATTTTTATGTACTTTTTGATTTTTTGATTTTTTTAATCTTTCCAAACAAGTAATTATTTTAAAAGAATAAAGATAAGAATTAAAATAACCGAAAAAATAATCTGCTGTCTCACGGATGAAATTAACAATTATTTTAACTCTATAGTGATTTAACAATTGAAATACTATCAAAATTCCTAAAAATTAAAGTAATTAAAAAAATGACCCGACGCCTTACGGGTCAAATTAATAATTACCATAATTTGGGATAAAACACATGCAGTTAATGCCTACGAGATTTATAAAAGAAAAGCACATTTCAATATTCTAAATTGAACAATAATAACAAAATAAATAAAAATAAGATAAAAGTTAGTGAAAAGTAAGAATAAAAATTAAAAATTAAACTACCTAAGGGAAGGTGAACAGTAGCATCGATGGGGTGACAACGTGCAGCGAAGGATGGCCGACGTCGGAGTGGGCGAGAGGGACAGCTAACGGTGGCGCGCGGTGCTCGTGCAGGCACGGGTCGCCGGTGCAAGGTTCACCTGCAGGAGGAGAGACGCGATCTACGGGGTGAGCAACGGCTTCGGGGCGAGCTCACGGTAGAAATGTTACGGGTCAATGAGTCACCGTTCAGTCAGAGGCGAGATCAGTAGAACGGTGGTGGCTTTGCGGGTCAGTGCGACGGCGCGGCACTCGCTGGGCTTTGAGGATTGGAGCAAAGGCAGCAACGTTAGGGCTTCGGACGCGCAAGCGAAGGTTGGCGGGCGCGGCGGATTGGCTTGAGGGCAGTCTGAGACGTGGCAGTCAATGCGAATGGAATCGAGCTGCGGCGAAGGTGTTGCAAGCGGTGCTGCAACGACGTCGGGCAGAGCAGCGTAGCCATCGAGTGCTGTTTGAGGCTCGCCGGAAGGAATCACAACAGCGGGTGTTGGGCGCGATTGATTGAACGGCGAGAGCACGGGGGCACGGATTACTGGTGTCGTGATCTGCGACAATGGTGCAGAACAGATGGGCTCGCGGACGAGGAGCGCTAGCGAGCGATGGCAGCGGTGGGTCATGGGTCGTCGGGGCGAGCTCGTTGATGCAGAGGTGCGGTGGAGAGCCGGCTTCTGAGTAGAAGTGGTTGCTAGCAGAAGACCCTTTGGAGAAGAAGAACAACTGTTCTTCCTTTTCTTTTCTTTTTATTTTTTTTTTCACCTTTGCTGGTGTGCGGCACGTCCCATTTTTCTATGCTCTCTGCAGAAGCAAAAGCTTTTGCTTCTTTTGCTGTTGACTTTTCTTCTTCACTTTTCTACTTTTCTCTTTTGTGTTCCTCAAAGATACGAACAGAAAAGCAAAGGAAAACCTTTCTTCTCTCTTTCCTTGTTTTTGTTTTCTTCGACGAAAGACGAAGAGAAGCCCCCGGTTCAAGGCTTCATACTCTTTATTTATAGAGAAAGACTTGAGTTTGTTTTTTTGCAGATGAAGATTTTTCGATATATTTGCACATCCTCACTCAACTTCTCAACAACAAAGTGGCTCCAAAACATTTGGTTGTTGAGTTTTTGAATTCCATTTTTTTTTTAATTATCCTCTAATCAAAGATTATTTTCTATTTCTATTTTCTAAATTTAAATTAGGTGTCAACACATATCTAGTGCCCCACATACACTAAGCATTTGAAAATTCAAGGATAAAACATATTAAAGATGAATCCGTCACAATCTTGATTATTATCATCATTACCATCATGCATGGTGGGTTTCCCTTTCACGATCGAAAGTAGTAGGTGAGGACTCACTATTTATACGTATAAGCATGGACCGCTAGCGGAAGTCAAGTAACGAAACGAGTGATCAAATCGTCAATGGCAACATTAAACCGTCCAATCATATGTTTCGTAATGCTGGCTCGGGGACTCCAATTTCTCCTCCCGCACCACTAGAAAATAAGAGAATCAACATATGGTATTCGTAGTTTCTCGTCGTCGCAATTTGACGAATAGAAACCCAAATTATGAAAGCGCCATGCATGGAAAATTTATCTCCACGACCCCGCACGCTTGCTTGACCCTCAATTCTTTAGGGTTTGGTCGTGCTCTCTCTCTCTCTCTCTCTCTGTGTGTTCTAATCGTTGAACTGGAGGTCGTCGGTCAAGGCTCGAGCTCATTGGTGATGGGGCTTTTGGCACTTAGCCAAGTGAAAAGCACTCCACGCGTTAATAGTTAATAAATTGCAGCTGGTTCATGACAATTATGTCATATATATTGCATGTCATATGTCATTAGAACAATGCATATTAATTTAGATTAGAATTTCATACAATTAGTTTTTTTTAAACAATGAAAAACCAAACAAAAGAGAATTAATTGGAGTAACTAATTAGTTTTTTTTTAAATAAAGAAAAACCAAACAAAAGAGAATTAATTAATGTAACTAATTAGTTAGTAGAATCATGGTTAGGCTACACATAGCATTTTAGGTCTTTACTTATATTCAGAAAATCAATTACTTGATGTATTTGAATTTCCACTTTCTTTCTTGCAATTTATTTGTTTATTGCTTTTGATTATTGAGTGCTAATTTAATAATTGCATGCCCACATGATCACCCCTTACATGTTAATGGATAGGTTTAAAGTCAATTCAGGTTGTTTGCCAAAATATTTATAAAATTAAAAAAAAAGGTACTTAAATGGCATTAAAGTAATCTAGCATAATTAAGTTCCAAATTTATTAAATTTTTGGTTTGTAGTGGTAAAGTATTCTCTCACACTTTACTTAGGTGTTTAATCAACTTACAAAAAATTGATTAGTGGCGACTCCTAAATAAATCGATTTTTCATATTAATTAATTTGAAAGTTGCCAATTGATATAGGCTTGGGAGAACCCAAGCTAAGTCTTTGGGCTTAGTATTCCATTAACCAACTCTTAGGTGGTTTACTTGAGGGAAGGTCACGACATTCATAGTTGACTTAGGCTTGAACCTTTTGTTTTTCAAATTTTGTTTTTTTGTTTGACAATAAGGAGACAATACGTTTTTTGTTTGGCAATAAGGACACGATATGTTCCTAACATTGAATGTCAAGTGTTCTTGCAATTTGAGAGTTATAAGGGAGTAGTCTTTTTAGCCCTTTGTCTTGTAAGGAGGCGATCATAATGAATGGTTTTAAATTCAATGTTGAAGTGGTGTTTGTTTAAAAATTGTTATGCATGTTTTAGTACTTTAGCACTACACTTTTGCACACATAACTTGCTATTGGACTTGCGTCACATTGGACTATTTAGGATGGTATTGAGTTAGATACGACTTCTAACATAAGCTTGTGTATTAAAGGTTGTCCCTCTCAATTTTGAATCTCCTTTCTTGGTGTCAAAAGAAACCACCTTCGTCCGTGAGCTTGCATCACAATTGGGCAACTTTTTTGACTAGGCTAGAGTTATGAGGGCTTGGCTTACTACGTGAGCCCACGACTGGTCATATTATCATTTTGGGTCCACTTTGTTAAGCCGTTTAGTTAGAAATCAAACCTCACGTCTCATGTACATATGTATGTCGCTGTCATCAGTTGCTGGTGAAATAAGTTTTATATCCTGATAGTAAGCAATTTACTTACTTTATCATATCTTTTATTAGTCCATGACAAATTAGATTGATCGTCATGGTCTATATACTATGGGGAAGAACAATATTCGACTCATTCGTGCTCCTAAGAATGACCTCAAGCTGTGGTGGGACAAATTGGATGGTGATAGCCGAACCTTCATGGAGTCCAAGCTCTGCCGACTGCTCTCTCTTCTTGATGTAAACATCCAAAGTGGACTCATGCAAATGAAGAAAATAAGAGGATTCAAGAAAACAACGATTCAAAGATAAATTTCCCAGGAGAAGAATGTTCTTCAATAAAAGCCATAATACTCGCTATTATTCTACAATACATAATGCTATTTATATTAAGAAGGCAACTAGATTTCCTATTCTATATTACGAATATCTAATCTAACAGATTGATTGGATCAATTTATTTGCAATTTGAATAATCGGAATCAAATCATATCTACCACTCTAATCTAATCTTCCGATAGCATAATCAAATCATACTCTAATCTAATCTTCCGATGGCAGAATAAAATCATAATCAAATCTAATCTTCCGATGGTTTACCAATAATATTATCAATCTTATCAGCAAGCACTACTGCATTTCTGGTACCCTAAGATTTTTTTTTTCTTTTTCTGGTACCCTAAGATGTCCAGCTTCATACTTGGTAAACATGAGCTAACTCAAATGTTAGATGAATATAGCATTATCATTGGAAACGGAATTGTTTAGTCCACCAATCGGAATAGAGACTATATTCATCTCATTTGAATTCTTGAGAATTACAGAGGATAAAAATGAGAGTTTTGAAATCTTTACCAAAAACAATGAGAGTTTTGAAAGATAATTGCAATGCATGTCCACTATCTTTCCTAATTGAATGTTTCTCGAATTCTTTGGACATTTCAAATGAGTAGGATCTTTCTTTAGCTTTCCTTGGGTTAATAATTTTCCCTCACCGTAAGAATGTTGACAATCCTTCAATTGCATAATTAGTCAAACAAGTATGTGCTGGGATGAATTTTGTCAACACCATTTTAATTGAAACATTCTTATCTCACTCGATTTATAGAACATCGAAAAGACTTGTCATGCTTCTCTTGAATTTTAGAAATTTGGTTCCTTTTTAACAAAAAAGGGTTTGGTACCCTCATGAGTTTAAATGAAACTAATGAATCTAATCATCCCAATAGTTCGAAACCGTAAAGGATCATACTATGGATTATTCTTATTGTGAATGGTTAAGTTTCTTAAATATTCAAGTCCCAAAGGTTTCATATAGCATGCTAAACGATTCCGAGTTTGTGAGGCACATCTCTCACATGGGAAAGATGGCCTGGTTCCACTATTGGGGATCAATGGTGCAGACCTACTATCCTTATAGAGTGGTCCAGCAATGCCGAGTTCTACAAGATAGTCCATCCTCTCTCAAGACAAACTTATTCCAAGTTAGGTTTACTCGCAAGGATCATGACTACAAGGATGATGTCCATTGAATTGAGTTAGCTTGGAATGAGTCCCACCCGCAAAAGCTAGTTTGGCCCAAGGATGAATTGAAAGAGAAAGAAAAGATCTACTATGCTTCGATCCGCAACATCCACCGGCATTGAATTCCTACGACTTACGACCGGTGATACCCGTGGTGACAGCAAAGCCACTAACTTTAGCGGAGATCAATCGCCTCAAGAGGAAAGGGAGAAAGCGCAAGAATGTGCCACTCAGTTAGCTCGTGAGAACAAGCGGTTGTGTCGGAAAGTGGTCTCCCAATGGTCTATAGATCAAGCGGTTTGAAAATGGTTTGAATCTATCATTTATATCTTTACATTCCTAGTTCTTGTTTAGGGATTTTTATGTCTTTAATTTCCTAGTCCATGTATAGGAAGTTCCATTTCACGCTCAAATAACTTCACAAATAAATAAAAACAGTCAATTTGACCATTGTCATTGTTGACATCTAAATTTTGGCAACTCATTTAGTCATTTATCGCATTAAAAAATTAGGGATTAATTTTATCCCTGAAAAAATATTAA